>BSBN01001301.1:1261715-2523430 GCA_027924645.1 Cunninghamia lanceolata | reverse complement strand
TTCCTTTATCAAGATCAAAAGGAGGAAGGGTGGATGGATGGATAGGAATGTGGGTATAATGACTAAGTATGATAGAATGGAAAATGATAGGTTGGATGAGACATCATGCCCCTAAGTGTAAGTGACATTGAAGATCAACCTACACATGATGCCTATTTGCTATGTTTTCATCATGGTACTTATCCAAGGCACCACCAAGGGTGGTTTTCCCCATTAGATGAATGGATTTAGCTTTACTATTTTGATTTTTTTTTACTTTTTTGAATTTTTGAATAGGATAGGTGGAATATGGAAAGAAGGGACTCAAGTGTCTAGTTCCATGAAGGTGATGGTCCCATTAGAGAGGAATGTCATCACATGGACCATGTTAGACATCAAGATGCTCATAGATGTTGGTAAGGGATTACATGAGAGGAAGTGGGATTAGGTAGATGGTGGATTATGATATGGATTATAAAAGGAAGAATAATGGATGGGGGAAAGTGGATTATGTAGGACGTATGTAAATATGGATGAAAGACTTATGCAAAAGCATGGACCATAGGAAGGTGATGGGGAAGATATGTAGGATAATAGGTGAATGATGGGGTGATGGAGGTATGGAAAGGAATCATGACCAACGATTGCACACACCATGATAAACATTGAAGCCTTTGATTTGGAGGAGGTGTAGGAAGCAATGGAGATGTTTGCTTAGGAGATGGTTGACAAAGTGCTTTAGGTACCCACATAAACTTAGTATTTTTATGATTTTTGTTTAACTTGTGGGATGGAGGAATTTGATATTTTTGAATGGAGTGGGATTTTTGGATGGAGGATGATGGTTGGGATTTTTGAGATGTGGATGTATCATTTGACTTGCTTTATTTTTGCTTAGGTACCCATACCATTTTAGTTTTAGACTTTGCTTTTCAAGGCATGTGCCTAGATAACTTTTTGGACGTACTTTGATTAGACTTTTTGCATTTGTACACTAAGGCATTAGGATCCTTAGGATTTTTGGGTTTATGAGAGGAGGCATCTAATTTTTTATTTATGAATCCCATGGGTTTGGTGGAAGATTTATGTTTAGACAATGTGTGCCTTTGTTGGTCATGATTAGGAGTTTGAGGGAATGTGTAAATGGATGGATTTGGAATTGGGAGAAGTGGTGGTAAAGTAGATGGATGGATATTTGGAGTTGGATGAAGTGGGGGTAGATTGGATGGTGGAAGGTGTATGGTCACATGCTTTTGACATTTGTAGGATAATGGAGGTGGAATGACAACATATGTTTTGGGGATATGATATGATTTATGATAGAAAGTGGTGGACTTAGGATGCATGGAGGAAGTACCAACATCTTTAGATTGTTTACCTTGGGGTGTATATCTAAGGCCATATGAGCATTGAGGGACTTTGACATGGATTGGCTCCAAAATACCTTGTTCATGAATGCCTAAGCCTTTACCTTGGTAGTTCATGTTTTGGAGTATGTGGTGGACTATGGGACTAGGTGTAGTTTGGACACTAGACTTGAGTTCATTATTGGATGGAGAAGGTGAAGTGGTGGATAATGGTTGCTTCTTTCCTAAGGAGGAACATTCATGTATGAAGGTGGTAAGACCAAGTGGACATGTTAGTAGATTTGAAATGGGGTTGATAGTGGATGTGGAAGGATCATTAGGATCTTGATTATGTGCATGTAGATCCAAGAAATTGGTTTGATCTTCAATGTGTACTTGGGAGGCAAGTGTCTCATCATGGGAGATGGACATGATTGGATCATGGATAGGACTAGATGGAGCAGAAATTTCTTTTCTTTGAAGGAAGGCCATGAAACGGGGTGAATGCTCAAGTACGTCAATAAGACTTTCATTAGATTGAGCATGTAGGTCTTGGGTGTCTTTCTCATTAATGGTTGTGGGGGTATGAATAGGATCAAGTTACTCATGGATAGCTTCTTCATAGTAGATATCATCTTGATCATGGAAAAGGTAAAGGTTATGAATAGGTTGAATGAAAGTGATTTGCTCTTGATTAGAATGAGGGCTTGATGTTCCACGTGCTTAGGATTGTGATCTTGACATACCTCTTGGTTTTCTTGAATGGAAGTTGATGACTCTTGGATAGGCTCTTGGTCAACAACATGAGAGGGCAATGAACTCGTGGGAGGAAAATTTTTGATAGGCTCGAGGGGTTGTGGACCACATGATAGGGTTGAAGAAGTGGACATGACATTCAAAGGTTCTTTGGTAGGCTCATTAATGGGTGCTTAACATGGGGATGGTCTATTCCATGCTAGTAGGCTTTGGAGAAAATCATCAAAGGATTTTTTGGTTGATGGATTAGAGCTTGGGAAGTTTGATGGTGGTGTTGGTGTAGGCCTACTAGGCTTTGAGATAGGCATTCTATTAGATGGTGATGGAGGACTAGTAGATGGATTGGTATATGATTCCAAACATAAGGTGGTATTTCCCTTGTCAAGAGTATCATTAATATGGCTCAAGGATCGACTAATACTAGCATGTGAAGGATTTTGAGATGGATATTTCATGAGTTGTTGAATTTTGACTAGGAGTTGTTGTACTTGTGGTGATTAGTTTTGTTGAAGTGGTTGGATGATGGTTTGTAGTCGTTGTATGATTTGTTGGTTTAGGAGTTGGTTTAGTTGGTGGAAGGTTTGGTTGATGTCTTGTAGTTCTTGTGCTAGGATCTTTTTCTCTGGTGTTGGGATGCAGTTACACATAGATTGAAGTCTTTGAATTTTAGTTTGTTCCTCTAAGTATGCCTCAAAATCTACAATATCCTCATCATGAGGAGCAAATTTTGGCCCACCTCAGAGTATATATGGTTTTGGATTTGGCCTAGATTTGTTGAGGATCACAACCATTTTGACAAATAAGGATTGGATTAGGTTCAAGGATGCAAATATGAGTAAGATGAAATGGATGGATTGGATGATTTGATTAATTAAAGGACCTCTTAGGATAATTAAAGCACAAAAACACAATGACCAAATGTCTAATAGCAATTGGAAAATGTTTATTTTGAACACACAAAACATGACAGACAGAAAGTTTTGGATGACTCTAATACAAAATCAGAGTAAAAGTCTGAATGGGGGCCTAGATTAGCCCCAAATTTTCACTAGTCTCAACAAATTTGAAAACACTCGTAGCATGCACAACCTAGGCTAGAAAGAGGATACCACTTGATGAGTCCCTACTTTGATTACTCCATATACTGAGATAAGGTGGACAACTAGAGATATTGGTGACACTGGCTCCCCCACCATGACACGGGCACACCAAATCTCTTACCCCAAAGATATAGAGATCTTATGAACCGAGGGATTTTCTATTTCTACCTTGAATAGTATGTATAGGGTGGCTTTAGAGGTTTGACCTCTTGTACTAGCAAGCAAAAAAGGTTTTTGGCCTCTACAACAAATGGTTTCTAGTTAGTGTTTCAGGATAATTTGGTGTCTATACATGCGATGGTTCACCCATTTAAGAGGTCTCCCAACCCTCAGAAAGGGTTTTAATGCATCTCATGGATACGAAGGGAGACTTCCATTGGTATAGAACATTCGCACTAGGTGATTGATGACTTTCATGACAACCACAATTATTTATGTAGTGGACCAAAATGAAATTACTACTTGGGTCATTCCTTCTCACAAATCAGGAGGTAGGCCCTCTAAGGGATTAAAAACATAAAAGAGATGGGTCTAGCTTTTGATCACCAAGTTTGCACAATGTGAGAACATACACCTATCATCCTTTCAAGCACAACAAATAGTGATTAATTAACCCCCTAGTTAATCTATGTGCAAATAAACATTTGAAAAGATATCTAATCAATGAAAGCCCTACAAAACCACCATTAGTAGTTTTAGTTTGGAATCTTTTACCAATGAATGCCACAATGCTGCAAATCAGATATCAATAGCGTAAAATCTCTATGAAAGTGTGAAAAACATGAAACATCAAGTAAATACTCCCTTTGCAAGCCACGAAGACCAAAGAAGCCAAGCAGGCGAATCTAGAAAATATCTAAAAAATCTAATCAGTTATAGCAAAAATAACAGTAGCATCATAAACTAGATGAAATTCTAAGCACTTTGAAAAAATGTTTCACAAAAATCAGACGAAGAACATGAAAGATATGTGCATTTGAATTTTAAATTGAGTGTTGACTTTGACTAAATTTTTACCTAATAAAACAACACCTTTACCTAATGAAACCTATACCTTTGCGTAGTTGATTGAACTAGCTTTCTGATGAGCCCTCATTCACGTGACTTCGATACCTTATGCCCAATTTATGAGCAAAAGAAGAAAAATGCCTCTTTATGGTATGTGGAGGAGGCAAGAGGTCACCTGACTATCAAATCCTAACTACTAGTGGTCAAAAAAATCTAGTCACATGGCATGGTTTGTGTAGGTGGCTTATTCTGGTGGTTAGGGTTTAGTGGGCCCCTCGTTGGTCGTATGACTAGAGGTAGAGATAGTGCAAAATAAAAAAGAAAGGCCATTAGTCATATGATTGGATTTCACTTAGTATTAATTTGGGCATTAGTCTTAACCTTAGTTGGTTCCTATCACATTAGCCCTAAGTTTTACTAGTAGACCAAGAAACTTGGCCAACGACGCTGATAGTCAAGGTTGCCATTAGGGCTTGATGGCGATAGTGATAGTCATAAAGAGAAAGTTGAGACTAGGAGGAGGCAGGTTTTTCTAGTGGCAGCGAAGGTTTAGTCACCACTGCTGGTAGCAACAAGAGATTCAAGTGATGGGAATCCTTAGGAAATGGCAGTGGTCTACTAGGGTTTAAGGTAGTTTCTTAGGTTTTTTGATGGGAGAAGTAGATCTAGGCAATAGAGGGTTTGAAAAGTAGCGAGGATAGTGGCGACCGAGCCACAGGTGGTGGTGACCATAGGATTTGGCGGGTGGTAGTGGAGGATCTCACTGGCATAGCAAAGTAGAGGATGAGGGTTTAAGCAGAGTCCAAGGGTGGTTTAGGAGAAGAGGTAAACTTGGGGCTTAATTGAAGGCCCTTACAATCACAAAATGTAACCTGCAACAAAGAAAAATATTAAACCTGCAACCACAGTAGCAAGTAATGTATGAATCAATACGGTCGGGCTGTACCATATAGTACAGACTGGCAAATAAGAAAAATCAAAAAAATTGCAGTGTACGAAATAAGGCAAATTTTATATGCTTCCTTAAGTTTTTGGATCTTCTGGATTCAATTGCAGCATCAGATTTGAGCTAGGAGGCCTCCTGCAAAAGTCACTCACCAAACTCAACCAAAAATATTAGTTTTTTGGATGTTCATGTCAGGTTCACCATTTTGTAGCTAGGGAAAATCAGATTTAGTGTCAAAAACAATAAACTAAACTAAACCCTAACAATGCACCATAAAGTACAAAATAGCATGAAAATGAAAACAAAAATGCAAAGCAAACCAATCTTCAAGCTAGGCTTGATTTATCTTCATGGCTCTTCTTGATCTTGCATAAGAATGAAGGATGTCAAAGGATTGTTGATTGCTCACTGTTGCAACATAACAGAGCTCAACCGTTGCATGATTGTATGAAAATGTCTTGTGTGAGAGAGTGAGTGAGTGATGATTTGGAATGGAAAATGAAGTTTGATTTATAGAGGGAAAGGGAATTAAATGAAAGGCTAGGATTAGAAGGGTGATTGATGAAGTGGATGGGTAGGATTAAAAGTCAAACCTAGTGCTTATGACGCACCATAAATGAGGATGAAAAGTGACCAAAATTAGGAGAATAGTGGGAATAGATGGGATTTTTAATTTATTTTGGAGAGGAAGTGCTTATGACGCACAATGAATGAGGATAAAAATAGGGATGTGAGTGGGAATAAGTAATTTAAATAATAAAAAATATTTAAATCATGCGAGACAAGTGGCATTAAAATAAATATTTAATTTATTTAAATTGGATGATGGAGGAAAGTGAGATTAAATAAATAAGATTTATTTAATTTGATGCAAGAAGAGGATAAATGGAATTAAATAAATAATATTTATTTAATTTGATGACAAAGAAGGATAAATTGATGAGAGGAATTAGTTAAATAAATATAATTTATTTAACTAATGAGAGTGATGGAAGGGATCGTGAAGGGGACCTAGGACAACATATGTCAAAATGTAATGTCGTAAGATATAGTCAAATTTAGGTGTCTACAGATACCATTCTTTGAAACCCACCAAAGCTTCTCATCATCCTAAACTTAATGTTAATACAATATCAATAAGACCGAACTAACATGCAAGATATCCTAAGCTGATAGACAAGAATTATCCACCAGGAAATAACCCATTGAATTAGGTAAGTATTTCTCCCTCTTTGAGCCACACTTTTTGTAGTAGCTATTCTAGTTGCTCTCAAGGGTGGTCTCTTCCTAGATATATATGTTGTTGAATTCATACTATGTTCCCCCATAATGTGTTATGTGTTGTTTAGGCCTCCTAGGATGACCCTTGATACTCTTGTAAGGTCAAGGATACCAGGAGACTGCCTATCTTGTGACCATTCTTCTATTTGTATCACCATTCTTCTATTATCCCTCTCCTCTATTTTATTATTGTGTGTCATGCCTTAGGGGCATAGCATTGTAGTTGATGACCTGGGGGCATCCTCCTAAATGGTGTTCCTAAGGCACTTGTTCTCCTCTCTCATTTTATTGTTTACCTTCTTCTAGTGATTCTATCTAGTCGGCAGATGATGAAAAACAAACAAATATTGATATAGACCATGTGTCCCTTTAGCAAGCAAAGCAAAAATGGACCTAGTCCATACATGACGACGGGGTTGATATACATATATCTGATGCTTGCCTAGTAGAATTACTCCATGTGATGTATCATCTTGTGGCATTTCTTATGACTAACATTTTACAATCTACTCTTGCACACTTTGATTTGTATCTCACCTTGTTGCTACACTCAGTTTTGAGATATCTATAGTATAGCCCAACAGTTATACTCAGTTCTGAACTTGCAGTATAGCCTTGGTCCTTGATGTGACTTTTTTCATGCATAGCTTTTATCATATGATATGGTTGTTATCTTAGAGTAAGATTTTCTAACCATCTTGTTATCTTATCTTATCATATCTTGTCAATGTGTTTGTGGGAACATTTGGCAATCATGAGCACATGTCTCCTTGGGGGCATGGGCTTTGCAAGAGCTCTTTTTCCCTTGTTTGTTTTCTCTCTACCTTAACGTGCTTGATATCGGTACATGAAATCAACCACCTTAAGGTGGGGGGATATATAATGATATCTGTTTGATGATTTTGGTAATAATGAAGCATGTTTGTAATCCCTCTCCATGAGTCGGGATGTTGTATCTCTGATGTGAGTACACATATTTATCTATATTTCAATCAAAGAAGCCCTCTGTGCGAGGCAGGATAACACATCTCTTGAGCTAGTATGTATCCTTTTATTCAAAAGCCCTTCTACGAAAGGTAGGAGGGTGTATCTCTTGAGCTAGTGCACATCCTTTTATCAAAAAGTCCTCTGCGGAGGCAGGGTTGGATATTGAGACTATCCTCCCTTAAGCATGTCTTTGGTGGTTGTTGTGGCATAAGCTCAATCATCAGGTGTTCTTGTAACATGTTTGAGATGATGGGACTTATCAATAAGCTCCTTAAGTCACCCTTTTTTGAAGTGTCTAAGATGTATAGTATGTATATGGCATGCTATATGGCACTTGTGTATCTCATGTGTCTTCTGTGTGTTTTCCCCCTTATGTGGTTAACCCCCACTTGGGCTTTGTATGGCATGTTTTTCCCTCTTGTGTGTGTGTAGCGATGAGCTCCCCCTACACTTGAGGTTTGTTTGGCGTGTTTTCCCACCTTGTGTGGTCTCTACCCATGCTTAGGGTTTTATGTTGAAATTTTATTTCCATGCATATGTACATGAAGATGTTATGAGTATGTTAAGAAGATGCTATCTAAATGTATTCATCATGTTTTGCATGTCTTAAGTGTTGTCTTCTCTGTGTCTTATGTATCTACAATGTGTTTTCTAGTGCTTACCTGAGACTGGGGGCTAGAAATAGTTCATCAATCTTGGTATGTCTTAGCTTCAAGTGCCTGGCATGTCTGATGTGTTTTTGACAATACTTTAATCCATGTATGGGTCATAAGTCATACATATATTAAAGTGGGGGCTAAATGTTATGTTGTAAAATGTCCCCTAGGACTTTTACCTCCTAAGTTTAGCTCTTGGGTCCCTTAAATCTAATCATGCATGTTAAAAATGAATCCCGGAGTAAAATGTTGAATGCACGAGACAACTAAGATGGAGGGGGGTGAATTAGTTGTAACAAAACTTAAAACCCTTACAAACATTCAGATCCACATTAACCTTTAAAGATGATATGATGATTAAGCATGAAAAAAAAAATGAAACTAAATCATAACAACACCACACACAAGAGAACACTAGATTTTATGTGGAAAACCCTAAAAGGGAAAAACCACTGTGAAGATTAGCTCACAATATAATGTAGTAGCAATACCAAATTACAAAGGCTCATTGCCAGAGTCTCACTGCCCAAAAGAGAGAATGCTCACTGCAGGTGGACTCACTATCCAAGTGGACTCACTGCCCACTAAGAAAGAAAGAAAGAAGAGAAGAGAAGAGTGGCTCACTTCTAGGCTTTGAATTGATATAATTGCATCTAACCTATGCATGGAGTTCAATTCCAATGAAGCTCAATAACCATCATAACACAAGCAACATATTCATAGCAACACTAAAAATAGGAGACACCTTCTGCTCACTACATCTAGTAGCCTAACACATGAAATCTCTCACTAGACTCATCAAATTCACATCATAAACATTATATCCCCTGCACACACCCACATCCACGACTCCTTGACACTTATTTATACCATCATCATCCTTGAAAACATTCTCCTAGGTTGACAACACAACTTAACCCATAAAATTCAAATTAGTTCTGAACATAAACATTCTTGTGGGGGAAGGGAACAAATTCAGACCACATCACACTTTAGCATGTACCTAAATCCACTTTTACATGTTTCATCACACTTTCACTTTCACCAAAGCACAACCGCAAATAGTGTAAACAACCAAGTCGACCATCTTTGTGTTAACACCATGAACTTTTAAATGCATATTTCCTCAAAATCACACGATGACATGCAAACCACACACCAAGCTCAAACATTATCTAGAAACATCCACAAGCACTTGAAACCAAAAAAATCCTTTACAACATTTTTCACCTAAAGAAACTTCACACCGGAGTACTTGACCAGCTATATCATGGTCTGCCATCATCTACAACTTAAGAAATGTACTTGCAGAGAAACAAACCATGAACCACTTGAGATGAAGGAAAATATTAACTTTATAAGAACACATTTAGAACCACAACACTTGAGACCATTTTGTGGAGAAATGCGGAGCAAAATACTTTCTTCCAGACACACTGCAAACACTGTTAGACATTGTTCTCAAACTGGTGAACACAACTTCCACTACACAATGATCTAGAGCACCAAATTATGGATTTATCATCTTCAAACACTTATAAAGCATATATCAAAACCACACACTCAGATATTCAATTAGGAAGAAATGCAGAGTAGAACTCGATCATAACTCTGTTAAGCCAGAACACATCTTCAACACACTATTTCGTTTGTTCATGAAATTTTCTCAAAAGCACTTGGAGACAAAGCAACAAAAGCATATTATCAACATCTTTAGCACCTCCTCAAAGAAATCAAATAACTTTAACACAACAACTTAATCAAACAACAACAACCTCATTAGAAGACACAGTTGACACCAATGACAACACAAGCTTGTTGACATCAATGACAACACCAATTAACACATACTTGCAACACAAAATCCCTTGAAACCCATGTCAAATGGGACTAAGGGGAGCCTCTTGAGCTTAATCCAGCCCTAAAATAGGTTCCTGGACAAGGGTGTCCATGCCCTTGTCCTACCCTATTTTGTTGGGGCCCAAATCTTAAGTGTCGGCAAAGTGACTGTTAAAAGGTCTCCCTTTGTCAGCCTATTCAATTTGAATTACAAATGTTTAGCAAGAATGCATATATAAACATGTTTAGGACTTCATTTTACAACTAGATGGATAATGTGAACTTGTGATCTTATGCTAAGGATATTCAAGGCTTTCATTGTGTTGCAAAGTGTGATGATAATTTGGAGAACAACAGTAAAAACCTATTAAGCATAGTTTAACTTTGGCTCTTGATGTGATAATGTTTATGCATTTCTTTGATCATGTGATGTGGTTATTATCTTAGAGAAAGATTTCTAACCCCTCTTCTTACAGGAAATTGTGTGTTTGTGGGAACATTCGGCGATTGTAAGGTACATGTCACCTCTGGGGGCATGGGCTTTGCGAAAGCTCTTGTTCCCTTGTGTGTTTTCTTCCTACCTTAATGTTCTTGATATCGGTACATGATATCAACCACCTTAAGGTGGGGGCATATATAAGGTAAGTTGTCTAACAATTTTGGTACTAATGAAGTGTCTTTGTATGCCCTATGCGGAGGCGGGATGTTGTATCTCCATGTGAGTGCACATCTTTATTCTATATTGCAATCATTAATCCCTTTGTAGAGGTGGGATATCATGCATATCCTTTTATTTTAAGCCTTCTGTGAAGGTAGGATATGGTGCATATCCTTTTATTCAAGTCCCTCTATGGAGGCAGGGATGGTGTATCTCTTGAGCTAGTGCACATCCTTTTTATTCTAAAAGTCCTCTGAGTAGGTGGGGTTCATGTATCCTCACTTAAGCATGTCTTTGTGTCACATCTCATTTTTGGACTTTATTCTTATTGGATATTTTACTATGATCATTTTTACTATGAGTGATTCCACGTGTGTGAAAATAACTATCTTGAAAGTTATAAATGCATAATTTTGAAAGTCGATTTAATAAATGATTATTATTGGTGCGATTACAGATGTACATTTTGTTTTCCTTTGGCTATGATTTTGGGGAACTAACCTATTAATGAAAATCTAAGTGCAACTGAGTGCAGGGAAATGTCGAAGATGAGAACATGGTTGAGGTAAAGATGTTCTAGCCACTTGGAAAGAACTGTTTGGGAAGGATAACCCTGATGCACTCACACACTCATATAGTCTCATATCATATTGCATTTTTTGAATGATCTTTTTATGCATTATTAATTAGTCGATAAATGTGATTGAGAATTTGGGAGTAGATAAACATATGTTTTAATTAAGTCCATTTTGAATGCATGATTTAGTCATAAATATTAATGTCCTTTTGATTTATATTTGAAAAATGTATTTTATATTTAAAAGGTGTATTTTATATTTAAATGGTGTATTTTATATTTAAAATGGTGTTTTCTATATTTAAAATAGTGTATTTTATAATATTTAATAATAAATAATAATAAGTGTTCTCCTATTTATATAAATATTATTGTTTGAAAAACAAATATCTAATTTAGACTTAAAATAATTATGTTGAATTACAATAGTTTTATGTATATATATATTATTTTATTTGCAAATACTACTTGTTTAATTAAAAAAAGTGATTATGCTTTATTAAAAATAGATATATATTAATATTATTGCAAATGCTTCTTGTTGATTTGAGCAATTATGTATTATTTAATAAATAAATAGATTATATTAATAATATTGTTATTATATTTAGATTTTAATTAAAAGAATTAAAAAGAATTACTATCATGTAAATAACAAAAATATATATATAAGAATTACTATCATGCAAATGATAGAAAAATAAATAAAGATTATTTTAATTCTATTTTTTTTTTAAAAGAGAGCTTTGAAAATTCAAAACTCATACAAACAGATGAAAACTAGAGTTATTATATAAAAAGAAAAGAAAAACCTAAATTATGGATGCCAAAATTAAGAGAGTATATTTTTAATAATCTATTTAAGAAAAAAGGATCCATTGTTTTAAAAAAAAAGTGTCATGCAAACTAGAAAAAAAAGAGAGAAAAGGTGTTTTTGAAAACTAGAAAAAACAATCATAGTAAAACGGCAATAACTTTGTCATTTATCAACGAAATTTGAAACCGTAAACTATTTTGGAAAGCTAGTGAAAGGGAGAACAAAACCTAGAAGGGATTTTAAGATATTCGTAGTAGTTAGTGAGAAATTCAGCAAAAGATGGACATGATTTATTTTGGGCATGAGAAAAAGATATGGACAACAGAGAAAAGGGATCGATCACCATATTTATTATTTTTATTTTCTAAGCATCCACATAGAGAGGTTGGTAGATAGGCGATCACCATCTTCAAGCAACCAAAATCTCTGGATCTGGGAGCGACAAGTAGCAACAAAAGAGCAGCATTAGAGGCAAAATTGACCTCTCTTTTCTTGCTATCAAACCGGGTACTCTTCGTGTTAATTACAATAAATTTTGGTTGAATGTGACTATTAAAATGTAGTAATTTTGGCTTAGGATCTAATCTTTTTGGCCTGCATTCTATCCTTCTTGCTTTTGTGATCAACCTGCTATTTATATATCTTGCAATACAGATTTTGGAAACTATATTTATCCCCTTGATCGATGTAGTAATACCAGACCTACATTTTAAACTCCTTGTAGATGCTGGGAAGTTGAGCGGCCTTAGATTTTAATGTTGCTACCTTTTTCTTTAACCCATAGCACCTGTAGTTGCCTCAGCCTACCCAGCAATTCAGTGAGTTGGTGGTTGTCCCTATCTTCTTACCAACCGTTTGTTTCTCCCTTGCATACTTTATCTTCTTGGATTTATGTTGAGTGAATCACCCTCCTTTCTTGATCCTAATGCAAACCGTTGAAACCATAGTTACCAGTTATCTGGATGTTGTTAAATTATTCTCTGACAAACTTAATACTTATAGCTGTTATCTTCTTATTGCTATTAAAAATTGGACTTTTGTTAGAAGTCAGCCTATACTTAGTGATCAAATGATGTGAAAATAAACTCTTTAACTTAGATGATAGTAATAGATTCCTATAGCTATAATTATCTATTTTATTGTTGTTCAAAGACCTATTTTAATTACTATCGTTTGAGTGACAGTAAACCTGTGGTGAAATTTGTTATTCTTATTTCAAACTCTGTCGTAGTCATGACAATAAGACTGTTGCTTGTTTCCTCAACTTCCATTGCAAATTTGATAGTAACCAATTTGGGAATTCCACAGCTTTGTTATTGTCACAGTTCCTAACATAGTTGAGATAGTAAGGTCTTTTAATCAATTAGATTATTAGATTAAATCATCTTTTCTTATTATGTTTGTGGTGAATAAAGTAAATATTATATGGATATACAATAGTTCTTATTACAAACTTTCTTGAAGCGAAATGATATACTTGGTTTTAATTAGAAAAATTATTATATTCTGAGTGTTTGAATGAAATATAGACTGGAAAATAAAATCAATTAATAGTCTTATCGATGTAGTTTGCATAATTAAATGATGATTCTTTGATGAATTACTTGCTTAAAAGTGTGCTCTCGCTGGTCAAGTAAAGAAAAGAATTAGTAAACTATATTTTGGTAAAAGTATGTGCTATTGACTTGAATATGAAATCATAGATAAAACCCTTGAAATCATTGAGATTATCTACTATTTGGGTATCTATGTAAACACCATCTTAAATATTGTTGGCAACTATTTTATTTAAATTGATTTTTTCTCTTCTCTTTGTTGCTTGAATCATGGAATAAACTAAGGAAAGATAGTATGATGTTCTTCTTTATTGCTTGTTAGAAAGTGTGTTTTCTTGATTGATGCTTTGGAAAGGGATTAGAGGTGGTTATAGGTGATGTTGAGTTTATTTATTTATTAATTAATTAATTAATTTATTTATTTATTTATTTTGAAGAAAGTTGATATTCTTTGCTATGTGTGTTTGGGGTGGCTTTTGGGCTAGGATGTCGAATGTGGATTATCATAGATGGATTTTCCTCTTTTCAGGAATTGAACCTGCAACTATTTTTCTAAGGCTTAGATCTAAGAGAGCAGTCATTGAAAAAGATAAATATTTTGTCTAGAAGAACTTTATTAATATATATCTCTACCACATCTTGTTGTGAGATAATTTGCATTTCATTATTTAGAATTGCATATTAGACTTCAGGTTGCATCAGGTGTTCCCTCCTACCAGTTGTTTCCAGGTAGCTAGACATTTCATGTAGGGATGGGTTTCCTTCATGTCATGAAGGGATCTGGGGAAGCGTAATTGCATCATGGTTGCGTAGAAAATCTCTTGATCCATGTTCCCATCTCTCAGCTCGTAGGAGGACCATTTGGGTTCATGGTGACGGGAGAGTTTGTTTGATTTATTATACTTGGTGTACATATTTATTGTAACTTGTGAATAGATGAATTATGGCATGAAATCCAATTGTACTTTGTATATTCTTTAATAGAGCTATCACCTAGATTGAGCACGTGATTATGTAAGATTTATTGACTTTTATTGATTCATATTTATGATATTTATCTTTTACTTGAGATGTGGTAATTAAGTGGATTATTTACTTTGTGTAAATTTTGTGATGGAATGAGAACTTTACACTTTGGCAGTTGTTGTGGCATAAGCCCAACCATTAGGTGTGCCTATAATGTGCCTGAGATGGTGGTGAACCTAGCAATAGGCTCCTTCCATCGCTTGTTTGCCATGTTTTAGACGTATAGTATGTCTTTGGCATGCTATACGACACTCATGTCTTTCATGTGTTTTCTCCCTTGTGTAGTCTAAAGACATGTGGCAATGAGTCCCTCCTACACTCAGGTTTTGTATGGCGTGTTTGTTCCCAAGCATAGTCTAAAGACGTGTGGCGATGAGTCCTTCCTATGCTTTGGGATTTGTATGGTGTGTTTGTTCTCAAGTGTAGTATAAAGACGTGTGGCGATGAGTCCCTCCTACACTCTGAGATTTATGTTGCATGTCTATTGCCCCATATGTAGTCTAAAGACATGTGTCGATGAGTCCCTCCTACATTTTGGGTCATGTGTTTATGTTCCATGTACTTGCATTTGCATTCATATATGAAAATGAAAAAGAATAATCACTGCATTCATTGTATTCATTGTGTTTTGTGTGTCTTCAATGTTGTCTTCTCCATGTTTTGCATGATTATTACAGCCTTCTCCATTTTTTATGTGCTTGTTACTATCTTCATTGTGTTTGGTGTGTCTGCAATGTGTCTTCTCTAATGTCTACCTGAGACTGGGGGCTAGAAATAGTTCTCAATCTTTGTGTATACATTAGCTCTAAGTGCTTGACATGTTTGTTGTGTTTGTTGACCGTACTTTAATGCATCTATGGGCATTATATTCATGCATACATTAAAGTGGGGGCTAAATGTTATGTCAAAAAATGTCTCCCTCAGACTTTTTCCCTCCTATGTTTAGCTCTTGGGTCCTTTTAGTATAATCATGCATGTTTATTTTAACTCTCAATGGAAAATCCCTAAAAACCCATTATAAATGGGGCCTAGGGGACTCTTGTGAGATTAAACCTAACCTAAATAGGGGCTAAGGACTTGGATGCCCACACCCTATTCCTGCCCTATTTAGCGGGGTCCCAAATTTTAAATATCAATTATGTGACTATTAGTTGGGTCCCATGCCGACATCTCAAGTTTGAATTACAAAATTAAAGCGAGAATGTGTTTAGATGCATATATAATCATGCTTAGGGATTCATTTGTAAACAAGAAGATGATGAACTTTTGGTGCACTTATGATTTGAGAGCATTCAAAGTATTCATTGTTGCAGAGCAAACTTGTCTTGTTATTGTGTTTGTTATGTAGATTTGGCTTCATCTTCTCATGTGTTGAAGGGTTTTCATCTACATGTAAGCTACACCTTTGAGCTTACAGGTGTAGAAGTGAAAGGAGTGGAGTTACAGGGAGGATAATAGAGTGTTGAGATTATAGATCAAAGTAGAAAAGTAGGGCCTAGACTTGGGTGCCCTCTCATTAGTCCTCCGGATCCTGAGACACAGAAATCCCTGGAACAATAGAAACATGTTGCAGACAAATTTAAGAGATTCTGATAGAAACTAGTACCTTGGACTTGGGCACTTGCTCATTAGTCCTCAACTTTCTTGCATCTAGAATCTCAAAGTTTGGTATGTATTTACTCTAAATATTCTATCTCTATCTGTGAGCATTTGTCATGTTTTGTCTAATTTTTTATGATTTTACGAAATTAGGGTTTTAAGCATAATTGGGCTTTAATTAATCAATAGATCAGCAAATCCCAAGTTTCCTCTTTGTTCTAAGGGACACTAAATCTATAGCAGATCTCTCTTGCAAAAGATTGTGGCTTAACTTGATTTATGTCCTTGAATGTAAGGTGTGAAAGGAGGATTTAACCTTGAAATTGAAAACCCCTATTTTTTACACAAAACATTTGTGATAACACAAGTGCCAAAAATATTTTAAAGAATCTAGTGATGCATTCATAGACAAAGCATATTTCAATTAAGTATCACATTTTGAGGGAGAAAGTTGCAGAGAATTATGAAGTGAAGCTTGAGTATGTGCCTACAAAAGATCAAGTTGTTGATATATTCACTAAGGCTCTTCCAAAGGATAGATTTGAGTATCTCCAGGAGAAGTTAGGGGTTGTTGTCCCTCCTTCCTTGAACTAGATGCATAAGGAGATGCATCAGTCTAGTGTGCCTCAAAGTACATTTCTCCTTTTGGACTGATGTTGGAGGCTAGCTCTCAAGGGGAGTAGGTAGTGGTTTGAAATGGTTGTTGTAGTTAGGGGGAGTAAAGAATGGTTCTAGATTGGTCAGACCAGTAGTGTGCAAGTATGTGTAGTAGAAGAGATGTGATGCCCTTTTCCATTGATGTCAAAGGGGGAGAGAGACCATGTGAAAAACTCAGGGGGAGAAAGAGTTTAGATGTGTAAAAAGAAAGGGAGTTCTGATGTAGAGTTGTGTCTTGATGGAGGAACATGTTTATTTTTTCACATCATGTGTTTCCATCAATGACAAAGTGGGAGATTCTTACAAGTATGTGCTAACCAGTGTTTCCATTGATGTCAACATGATTGTTTTGTCATTAGTGTCAACTGTGTCTTTTGATATTGTTGATTGAGTTGTCATGACAAGGATACTGTCTGAGTTTTTGCTCCACATTTCTTCTGTGTTGAAGATCAGAGTATGAGATTTGGATATGTTTTAAAGAAGTGTTTGAAGATGCTAAATCTAGAAGTTGGTGGTCTGGCTCATTGTATAGTGGAAGTTATGTTCACCAGTTTCAAGATTGTATTTGACAGGGTTTCTGAGTTGTGCAAAGGTGTTTGGGAGAAAGTATTTTGCTCTGCATTTCTCCGCAAAGTGGTTTTAGGTGATATAGTTCTAGAAACATGTTCATAGTGTTCTTAGCTATCTTCATTCCAAAGGATTTGTGAGTTGGTGCTCCGGAAAGAAAGATTTTGTGTAGCAGAGTTTGACAGTGTTAGTTATGAGTAGACAGTGAATCCTCCTCAAATGAAAAGTGTTGTAGATGTTTTTGGTGATTCTTAGGTGACTGAAGATTGTTTGTGGATGTCTCCAGAATGTATTGAAGGTGTGTACTTGATCTACAAGTCATAATGAAGCTCTTGGAAGTGTACACCTAAGTATTCTTGATGTTTGCACCAATTTGGCCAACTTGGGTGCTAACACTCTTTGCGGATGTGTTTTGTAGATTATAGAAGCATGATAAATTGTGTGAAGATGTATTTGGGTCCAAGCTAAGCCATGAAGTGTTCTTCCTTCATTCATTTTCTCCACAAGTTTGTTTAGGTCCATACTTAATTTGAATTATGTATGTTTTTCAACCTTGGAGACTATTCCAATGGTTGTAGATTATATTGTCCACCTTGATGAATGTTCCAAGGTTGACGATTGGTATAAATAAATGTAATGAATCCATGAGTGATGAGTGTGAGTGTGAAGATGTGAAGATAAATTGTGTGTGTTGTAAAGGCAACAAAGGTGATATGTGTTGTACTTCAATGGCACTGAACTCAAGCATGTTGTAGATGCTATTATATTAGTTCATGGCAGTGAGTCACCCATCTTGGTAGTGAGCCTTTTGTAGTGAGGATTTTGGACAGTGTCTTTTTGGATAGTGAGCCCTAGGCAATGATCCCTAAGGTAGTGAGCCTCTTCTATAATTAGATATTGTTACTATATTATATTGTGAGCTAACCTTCACTGTGGTTTTCCCTTTTAGGGTTTTCAACATAAAAATCTAGTGTTCATGTGTATATGGTGTTGATGTGTTTAAGTTATGTTCCTGCATTTCATGTTTAATCTTCATAATAGATTAAGGGTTTAAAGTAAGTGAATGTGAATGTGATTTTGTTTAAGAGGGTTTAAAGTTCTTGATAAAACTAATTCACCCCCCCTCTCAGTTTTCTTGTGCCTTCAACATGACAATGATAACTAAGGAGGCAAACCAATGCCTGTATGATCAAAATTCAGAGAAGTGCAAGAAGTGCTCAATGACACCTAGATGAAGGTCAAAAGGACTGCTATGTCTAAGGTGCCTCATGTTCTATACATGAGTGATTTCAAATCTGAACTAGGGAACATGGTGACACTTCTCAGCAAAATCAATGGTCTTCCAACTGCATCTACATTTGAGCCCTAGATGTTTTGGTATATTGAGGAGGTGTTGAAAGGAGATAAGAAGATATATCACACACAAATAATTAGTGACAAAATCTATGGGAGTTTCTTAGCACTAAATGAGATCAAAGTTTTCTATTTTTCTTCTTATGCCATGCACATGCTAGCTAGAAACTTTGTCTACCCTGGATTAACTAGATTGGGAACTGTGGGTAATGTTGCTAGAGAATTCAAAGTGTATGATTTCTATCCACAATTGCAACAGGTTAATTCACTGAATCACTATAAGAGAGTGAATGATGCTTTCACTATGCACATCACAAGGATGTTACAGGGAGAGCTATCTAGAAGGATATAACTTGAGGCTACCAGTGTCATACATAATTATGGGCATTGGTTCATCCAGTTCCCAAAATTCACATATCTTAGGATACAAGGGTTTAGGGGAGCACCATATAAGTTGCCAAAGTATCCTACAGATAAGGTACTCCTACTTGAAATAACAAGGTAGCTCTATACTTGCCATCATTTGCTAAAATCCTTGGATAGGGTTGTTATTAAGTTTCTAATTGTTATGTCGTAAATTGTCCCCCTTAGACTTTTACCTCCTAAGTTTAGCTCCCAGGTCCCTTAATTTTAATCATGCATCTTAGAAATGAATCCCAAAACAAAGTCTTCCAAAACCCATGACAAATGGGACTTAGGGGACATTTGTGAGCTTAATCCAACTTTAAAATAGGTGCCTGGACAAGGTGCCTACGCCCTTGTCCTACCCTATTTTGTCAGGGCCCCAAATTTGAATGTCAATTTGGTGACCATTAAAATGTTTCCTTGTTGGCATGTTAAGTTTGAATTATGAAAGATTAGCAGGAATGCATATATAAACATGTTTAGGACTTCATTTTACAACTAGATGGAGACTAGGAACTTGTGATCTTATGCTAAGGATACTCAAGGCTTTCATTGTGTTGTAGAGTGTGATGATAATTTAGAGAACAACAATAAAAACCTATTAATCTACCACAAAACTATAAATTTCTACTCAAACCAAAATCACCAATGAAACTAATAGAGAAATACAGAATTTGAAAAAAAAATGATTTATACCTTCAAAACTCAGATTTCTCCTTCATGTCCCATTGTGTACTATCTTCTTCAGATCTTGATTTTGTTGATTGTAATTATGCTCTCAAAATGCACTTCTTTGTTTCAAGATGACTCTAAGATGAATGGACTTGTGGATTTTATGCAAAGTAAATGATTCTACAATGCTAAACTATGGTAATGATTGGACGAACCTAATGAAGCTAATGATAATGGTGAAATGAAGATAATGTGATGAATCTAAGACACTATAAAGCAACTACAATGCAACAATAGAGATTGCTAATTGATAATGCTATGCAACTAAAAGCCAAAGGCACACTTTTGATATTTGATATGATTTCAACAACATGAATGTATGATCTCTCTTGTGTTTTTTTTTTTCCAAAATGAGGATGAGAGGCTTCCTTTTATAGGCAAAGGATGGCTTAGATCCAAGTGGCAAAAGATCAATGGTTGAGGAATTGGTCTTATGACATGTAGGGTCAAGATTGAATTGGTTGGATGAGGGGAGATATAGAAGGAGGATGTTCCCACTACATTGACAAGATGGAGAAATATGTGGGACAAGGAGCCACATGGTGAGATGCTCATAAAGACCATGAGAGAAAGATGTAAGACAATGGGAGAAAAATAGGAGTATATGTTTGTTGGGATGTTGGACAGGATATAGGGCTCATGAGACAAGTGTTTCATAGTCAACTTTGACCATGATGATGTGGAGAGACCAACTTCTACAAAGTAGGGATGGTTGAGAGGAAATAGGACATGTGTTGAGGATAAATGTTGAATTAAATATTATTAATATTTAATTTATGGTATAACATGGAGGTGAGGTGTCAAATGATGTGTAGGGTGATGTGGATGAATCATGTGGATTTTAGGAATATGACTATGTCTTAGAAGAATAATTAAATAATTAGGATTATTTAATTAGAGATAATTTTAGAAGAATTAAGATATTTAAGTAAATAAATTAAATTTTATTTAATTATTGGAATAATAGGATAAATGTGAATCGAATAAATAAATTACTATATTTATTTATAGATAGAGGAAATAGGAATAACATAAATATAAAGTATTTATTTAATTTATCTCAAGCCTTTTTTAGGTGTATACATTTTGCCCCTCTTTGAGACAATGTGTTTTATTGCATTGTTTCAAAGAATAAAAATTTTAGGAGTATGATACATGCCCCAGTTTGCCCCTAATATAGGTTTGGTGTTGGTAGTATGCCCCCTCAGGAGATCGATCATGATAAAAATTGTGGAAAAAATAATGGACGATCACACAATGAAGAAGAATGAATGGCAGGATCATTGTGTGAAAAATGTAGATGATGGAAAATGAGAAATGGATGAATAGCAAAGCACATGCATGTCAACAATAGGCAAGGTCAAAAAATCTCCAATTAGGGTTGATTAGGCTATAAATAATGATGAGGGGACCCATTCTAAGTCATTTACACACTTGGCATTAAAAAGAGTGATTATAGAGAGCCTTAGAGCATAGCAGAATGAGTGAAACTGTAGATTCTAGTAGCTAGTCACAGATTCGAGTGGATCCGTTAATTCAGTCGCCCAGAGGAGTATGGTCCCCCTATACGTATATAATCATTTTAATGTCAAGTGCATTTATTAGGGTCAAAATTTAGGGTCAAATTGGGCAGTTTCATATGCACATGTTGAATGATTTTGCACATATGTGCAATATAATAGTGCATATGTCCCAAATTTGCACATATGACCCCCGAAACTGTGCATATGTCCTTTGTTTCGGCGCATATGCCATAAAATAGCGCATATGTTGTAAATTTGTGCATATGACTCCTTTTGTTGTGCATATGATTAAAATGGCGAATATGCTAGTTATTTCTGCACATATGTGCTAAAGTGGTGCATGTGACTACTAAACCTACACATATGATTAAGATAGGTTAATTACTTAGCGGGTTGATTGAGTTGGCATCATGGTTGATGTTGGCCAACTGATAGATGATCTTTGAGATTGATAGAATCTCAGAAGAGATGATAGGATAGATTTTGATAGGATAGCTAAGTAACTAATTTGATAGATTTGATAAATATGCAACTTAGTTGATTGTTGATTAATGCACTTGTGTTGTTGCTTGTAGGAGGAGTTAGATTTCATGATGTTGCGAGAGTGATTCCACCTACACAGTTGTTATGTCCATACTTGACTAAGATTGATCATTTTGTGTTGGGATCGATAGGATTGTGGTATGTCACTTTTATGCTTGAGATTCGGGCTAATCTAGGCATGCTGATTGCTTTAGCAGAGAGATGGCATAGTGAGCATTGTACCTTTCACTTACCTACTGGAGAGATGAACATGACATTAGAGGATGTATACAAGATCTTGAGGATTCCTATATATGGTGAGTTGGTGACCTATGAGCAGCATGCGAGAGATGGTCTAGATGCCTACTGTAGGGTATTTGATGATGATGATCTGGAGGGAGCAGAGATTAGTTGGACACATATGGTAGATTATTATGAGCCACTACCATATATATTGGTAGGATTGATTAGAGGTGTGATTTGTCCAAATAGGAGATCACATGGGTTAGTGGTTGGATGGGATATGACCTTAGAGAGGATGGTGACCGATGGGACTTGATATGCCTAGGGTGTCTTCTTACTTGCTCACCTGTATCATGACTTACATCAGTTTGTATATGATGGGACTGCTAGTCTGTTTACCGGTGTTTCTTTGTTATAGATATGGGCGTGGGGACACATAGCAGTGACACATCTTATACACATGGGAGTTCAAGGTGAGGGATGGCCATATGCTTATGCCTATTAGGGTATGATTTCCCAGCCCAAGCTAGGAAAGTTGGAGTACTAGAGACATGCATTGGATAATGTAGATGTAGTTGATTGGAGCCCATAACTAGATTATGAGCCATGAGAGGATGATGCAACAGAGTTACCTTTTTGCTTCTAGACATGATTGTTGATTGGGAGGACTCCCTATATTATTGATCGTTAGATTGTTTCTGATAGTTCAACAGGATTCAGGGGATGCCCTAGGGTATTGTTGTATTTGCCTGGATGCACAAGGAGCATTCTCAATGGGGTTCGGTGGTTTCTTTTGAGTAGGCATGAGTTGACTTCTTGTCCATCCCATATATCAAGCATGGGATTTGAGGAGCAACATTGTGGATGCTGGGATGACTAAGGATTATGCGACATACTTTGTAGCACATCCATTCTTGAGATATTTAGGAGTGGGAGAGAGAGATCCTAGACTAGAGGATGAGGATGATGAGGAGGTGGAAGATGTGGGAGAGGTTGAGATGGAGAGGATGGAGGAGGCAAAGGGGATGGAGATGATGGAGGTAGAGGTAGATAGAGGAGAGTCTGGCATGGAGTGCAGAGGCCTCCATAGGTATAGCCTTAGCCACAGGTGCAACCACAGGTACAGGCTTAGGTTCAGGTTGATGGAGAGGTGGCAACATTATGAGCCTAGGTGGCTCAGTTACAAGGATAGGTTGCTTAGCTGTAGGGGCAAGTTACTCAGCTGTAGGGGGAGGTGAGGGGAGTGACAGTAGAGCAAGATATTGTTATTCAAAGATATACTAGAGCAGAGGTTCTACTATAGCAAGTTCAACATACTACAACCCAGGGTCCTAGTGGGAAGACTATTACAGAGATGGTTCTTGCAAGGTAGGAGAACTTCTATTGGAGATCATTATATAAGCAGGAGGTGCCCCCTAAGATGAGAGCAGGTAACTTCGCTTAGAGTTCACATGGCAGATCTAGGCAGGCACAGAAAGAGAGTGGAGGGCTTATGGGACCTCCATGTCCTTGAGAACCACCAGGGACATGACCTTCAGGTTCTTAGGCTCATGAGCCAACACATTTTGGAGGTAGTGCCTCATAGGCACTAGGGCATGTATCATTTTGTATACTCATTATTTTGATAGCTTGAGTTATGATTCATGATATCATTGTATATTTGGACATTTTATTGATATATATATATATATATATATATGAGTTCGATAGACTATATGCATGTTCCCTATGGATGAATGCTTTCTATATGATTGATCTTATGATGATGATTCTATTATGATGGTTCTACCATGTTGATTCTATGATGCATATGGTATTTATGAGATGATGCTTCTATGATTCTTATGATAACATGTTTCTATGAGTAATGTTATAGAAATGACTTTATATGTTTATAGTTTATGATGATATAATTCCTATTCTGATGACTCTTAATGCAATACATGATGTTTTAATTTTCTATGTATTATAATATAATATGCAAATGCTATGACAATGTTATCTTTGTTTTTTATTTTGATGATAATGTTATGTATGAGACCTATGTTGATATGTGATATCACTATCTGAATCATGATCTAAATGTTTTTAGAAAATGAACTTATGATTGCAATGCCTATGATATGCACAATGATAATGATGTGTTTTTTTTATGCCAAGTATACTCAATCATGAAAAAGATCACTTGGAAGAATTGGAAAATGTCTTGGATAAAAAGACAACTTGGAGCAATGAAAGAAAGGATTTGGATCTTAAGCCACTTGGAAAATGATAACTATGAAATACTTATAAATGAAATGAAATGCAACCTTAATATATACAAATGAGACCTAGTCATTTTGTATATATGTTTGAAGTGATTTTTCATCATTGAGATTTTAAAATGTTGTAAGGGAATACAAGCATCTACGTATAATTAAACCGAGATGAACTGAGTATCTCTTACATGGATTTTGATTCAGCAAGTTAATACAAGCATCTAGGTATAATTGAATCGAGATGACCTAAGTATTGCTTGCATGTATCAACAGACAAGGATCGTACTCTTTCATGCTTAGACCCATAACGTCCTTGATGATCTTTTGTTAATCATGTTGTTAGACAAGTCTTCACATTACTAAAGATTAACCCACAAACAACAAACAAATAAAATAATCATGCCCCATCATAGCTCCTCTATTCTTCAACATCCTTGAGTAGCATAGGAAACATGATAATGATAATCAAGACATAACACTTACACTTATAACAGCCATTAAATCCTCTTGCCATAGATATGGTTTCTTGTCATAACAAATATAATCATCCTGATAGTTTAGGCAAGTTGGTGTTTGTCTGGTATAGGTTAATATCTTACGTCAAGATTCTATTTAAAACCTTATTGTTATGTTATTTTTTGTCTGAAGATAGTATCACAATCCAGATTGTTATCCTCTAGATTGTGGCACTTAAGAATCCAATTCTATAACTAGGTTGAGGATTTTACCCCCAGTCAAGTAAATAACCTACTTATTATGGATGAAAATATATGGATGAATTGATGGGAGACTTGATGTGACAAGCCCTAAGGGATTGACCTAATGCCTCAGGGGCTCATCGATGATGGCCTTGCCTACATGAAGTCATAGAGGCAACGTAGTTCGACCATGCAAACTCTATATGACCTAAGACCTAGGGGGTGGGAAGCCTTGAGGGCTCATCAAAGATGGCCTTGCCTATGTGAAAGCTCAAAGGTGACGTAGTTCAATGATTTAGACTGACACTAACGATGGATGAACGGATGGATGAAGGACTGGATGGATGACTTTATTAGCAGATATGGTGGATACAATTTATTTGGTAAGGCAGTAAAATCAAGCAAGCAACAAGCCATGATAAGTATCTTTATGTGTAGTATGGATGTGGGAGAAAAGATCTTTATGGATAAAAAATAAAATCCTAAAGATGGAGGAAACTAGTTTATCACAAATAGTGCTTGTTTCCAGATTTTCACCATTTGCTTTTATTGCACCATTTTTTAATTCCCTTGCATCAGGGTTTTTCTAAGTGTAAAACTTTTGAAGATTCATACTATTGATGGGATCATCCAATAGCTCACCTTCTGATGTTTCCAATTGATATGCTCCTAATCCATAAGCAACAATGATTACATAAGGACCGAGCCAATTTGGTTCAAACTTACCCTTGTTTTCTCTATCCTACTAATTTTTGGGGTTTTCCATTAGAACTAGATCACCAACTTGAAAAACTCTAGGCTTCACTCTATGATTGTAGCTTCTTGACATACATTGTTGATAGGCCTTGAGGTGATTAAAAGCATTTTTTCATCTTTCCTCCAACAACTCTAACTCTTGAAGCTTGGAAAATCGATACTCTTCATTAGTTATTAAACCCTTTAATGATACTCATAGAAAGCGTAACTCGACCTCGATAGGCAAGATTGCTTCTGAGCCATAGACAAGGGCATAGGGTGTTGTACCTATGGGTGTGTGGATACGGGTGCGATAGGCCCATAAAGAAGGATTCAACTGTACATGCCAATCACGACTAACATCATTGACTGTCTTCTTTAAGATTTTCAAAATTGTTTTATTAGAAGCCTTTGCCTAACCATTTCCTTGGGGTTAGTATGGTATGGAGAAACAGTGTTGGATATGAAACTTGTCATAGAGCTCTTGGACATCCTAATTTTTGAAAGGTCTTCCATTATCAATAATAATGAATAAAGGAATTCCATAACAACAAATGATATAGTTCAGGATAAATGTAGCAATTTGCTTGCTTGTGACATTGATTAAAGGTATGACTTAAATCACTTAGTAAAATACTCAGGAGTAGTTATTATGAATGTGGCCATTGGATTAAGGGGGATGAATCTTGCCCACAAGGTCAAGTCCCCCAAAAAGGCCAAGGAGTAGTTAAGGGTTGTATTTCTTGTGCTGGTGCATGTATGAGATTTCCATGGATCTGACATTTCTTGCACTTTTTGACAAAATGATAAGAATCTATTTCCATACTTGGCCAATAATATCCCATATGCATAATTTTCTTTGCCAAGGTGGGACCACTAGAGTGCATTCCATAAATACCTTCATGAACTTCCCTTAAGGTGGTTTGATATTCCTCATGCTCTAGACACCTAAGGAGAGTAGCATCAAGACATCATTGATAAAGGGTATTGGCAATTATGGTATAATGAGCAGCTTGACGGATAAAGGTTCTATGTTGATTATTTTATAGGCCAGGTGGCAATATGTTTTCTTTTAGGTAGGTATAAATGTTTCCATACAAAGGGGAATTAGATCCTACTATTTGACATATAATTCATGTTTCAAGATTATCATATGCAGGATTAGACAATTTCTCCACTAAGAACTCACAACCTGACTGATTTTATGGTATATCTAGGAGTGAGGCAATAATTGTCATGGCATTTGTAGCTTTATTATCCAATCTAGGTATTTGTTCAAAATAAATCATGACAAAGTATTCTTTGAAGTCATCTACCATGCACTTGTAAGGTATTAACTTATTATCCTTAGTTTGATAATCATCATTTACTTGATTGATGACTAGTTGTGAATCTCCATAAACATGCAACTCTTGAACTTTTCACTCTACAACCATCTTGAGACCAATGACCAATGTTTCATATTCCACCATGTTGTTGGTGCAAGGGAATAATATTCTATATGATTTTGGTATGGTATCTCCTTGTTGTGTAACCAACAAAATTCTTGTTCCTGACTCATGTTATGTGTAAGATCCATCAAAATAAAGCTTCCATGTTTGAGTTGCTATGTTAAGGATGGATTCATCTGGAAACTCAAAACTTAATGGATTTTCATCATTCAGTGGTGCATCTACTAGCTAATCCGTAATTACTTATCCTTTTATTGCCTTTATATCCACATATTCAATGTCAAATTCACTTAGGATCATGACCTACTTTGCCAATATGCTTGTCAGAGATGCCTTGCTAAGTAAATATTTCACTGGATCTATTTTGGCTACTAACTTGATTTAATGAGTTGGCATATAATGTCTTAGCTTTTGAGATGCAAACACTACAACAAGACATGCTTGCTCAATAGGTGTATACTATAGCTCATAGCCTACTAAGGTCTAACTAATGTATTAAATAGCTTGTTCTTTTCCTTCATAATCCTGTAGTGCCAGTAGAGCTCTTAGAGAGGTTGTTGTAGCTGAAATATAAAGCAACAATGGTTTGCCTCGGATTGGTGGATTCATCAAATATTCTTTCAAGAGTTGAAAAGCTTGTTCACACATCTTGTCCCATCTAAAAGGAACATTCTTGTGAAGTAGATGAGTGAAGGGATGACTTTTGTCAACTAACTGTGAGATAAACTGGCAGATAGACTGCAACTTTCCTTGTAATGATCTCAATTGACTAATATATCTAGGAGGTGGCATTTCCATTATAGCTTTCACTTTTGCAAGATCTACCTCAATTCCATTTGCTGAAACTATGTATCTTAAAAGCTTGCAAGATGTGACTTCGAACACACACTTCTTTGGATTCAAATGAACATTAAATTTCTCTAGTCACTGAAAAATTTTGTCTAATACATGTAGATGTTCTTCCCATATGAGTGATTTTTCTAGAATGTCATCCACATAATCTTCCATAATAGTGTGCATCATATCATAGAAAATGGTGGTCATTTCTCTCTGATAAGTAGCTCCTACATTTTTCAACCTAAATGGCATCACATTCCAGCAATATGTACCCCAAAGACATGTAAAGTCAGTTTTGTGTTGTTCTTCTGGTGCTATTTTGATCTAATTATAACCAAAAAATCCATCCATTAGAGATAACATAGTATGTCCTAGTGTCAAATCTACAATGATGTCTATATTGGGTAAAGGAAAATCATCCTTGGGGCATGCTTTATTCAAATATCTAAAATATGTGCAAAGTCTTTTAGAAATAGGAACAATGTTGGAGATCCATTTTGGATAATCAATTGATTTGATAAAACCTACATCCAACAACTTCTTCAACTCTTCTTTGACTAAAAGTGCAATATGCGGATGCATCTTTCTTAACTTTTGTTTCATTGGTTTAACTCCTAGAGCTACAGATAAATGATGCATGATGAGATCTGGATCAAGGATGAGCATATCTACATAGGGCCAAGCAAAATTAATCTATCTATCTTTAAAGAATTTGATGAATTCTTTCTTTTCTTATTCTGATAAAGATGCTGCTAGATGAATTATCTTCGGGCTATCCTCTATACCAATATTCACTAGTTCTACTGGTTCTAAGATTCAAGACCTCTCCTGATGTATAGGGTTGGTGAGAGTGTCAATCCCTTCATCCTTTGGTGCCTCAAAGAGGTTTTCACTATCGGATATGTCCTTAATTTTATTTTTTCATGATCTAATAGTGCCGCAGGGTGGTTTTCACCATTAGATCCATTTTGTATTGGTATATTTTTGTGACTAAAAGGCTTGGCATTCTCTCCAAAATAAACCATGTTATTAAGTTCTATAGTGAAGCCTTCCTTATGATCTTCTGGAGTTAGATGATCCCTAAGACCCAGATAGTCGATAATAGCATCATTGTTATGAAAGGTATCAAGTTCGTGGGTCTCTTGTTGTTCCCAATCTATAAGTTTAGGATGTATTAGTGGAAGAGGATCATTTGGTTGGTCTAGATCAAGGGCAATAATGGTTAGGATGAAAAAGTTCTCTAGGTTTATGTTGGTATCTCCAAGGTCCAAATCAGTACTCTCCTCAAGAGTATCTATCATGTGAGATATCTAACCTTCCTCATGGGACTCACTCTTGATATTCTGCGAATCTAACTCCATTGGTCTAGACCTTGAACTTTGTCCGTCATGGTATGTATTGGTGGAGCAGTATGATTGAACTTCGTCAATGTGCTTATCTTCATATGATAAATCAGAAAGACTTTCCCATTCCCATTTATTAGAATCTATTTCACTTCCCTCTTGGAATTTATGGATTTGCTCCACTAGATTTGTAGTAGCCTTTTCTATGACATATCCTTTATAACCTAGTCCTTCAGTGTCTTAGGTAGATAATGAAGAAGGTTGTATGGGTTCAATAATTTATTCTTTTCTTAAACCTATGGGATTGTGACCATCATATCCCATTCTCTGCATTATAGTGAAACCTGTGCCATATTGTTCAGTTGGTAATTGTGGTTTTTGTTCTTATGACTTGAATTCACTTTCTTCTTCCTTGTATAACCATTGGAGGAAGTCTTTCTCTTCACTTTCTTCTGATGGATTGTTCCATTTGATAAAAGGACCTTCAAGATGCTTCAATGACTATTTTTTGGACATAGATCTGATTTGCCATAGGATTTGGGTGAAAGGGCTAATTGTGCAATACAAAAGGATTGTTCAATGGAATACTCTCCAACACCTTTGTCCTTGAGCTCAACTTTCATTTCAGTGTATTTGGATGTAGAGGCCAGCAAGCTTATAACAACATGGGATGTACATGATGAGGTTGCATGGTTAGTGGGTATAATGACTTCAGGTTTAGGTTTTATGGTATTGCAATATTGAAAGGGATAGAGATCACCTTGGATTGTAATCTCTTGACCATTGTCTGGAAATTTTATGCATTGATGATAAGTAGATGGTATGACTTTCATTGCATGAATCCAAGGGCATCCAAGGAGAATATTATAAGCTAAATCCATGTCAAGGACTTGACAAACCACATCTTTTTCAATTGGTCCAACTCTTATGGGTAGGATAATAGATCCTTTAGAGGCTCTTTCCTCTTCATCATATCCTTTGATAGTGATTTTCTTCTTTGAGTCTACAACATTTTTAGAAAACCCCAATGCAAGGATTAATTTTAAGGTACACATATTTAAAACAACTCCTCCATCTATAAGGAATCGTTTGATTCTATGCTTGTGAATGAGTACTTCAATGTGGAGAGATGCATTATGAGGTTGGTTAATGGCCATATCATCCTTTTTAGTGAAAGATAGAAAATGAGGTGTGGTGAGATGTCCCACCATGGCTTGAAACTACTCTTGGTCTAGATTTGTGGGTATGGTAGTCTCTAGTAGAGCCTTTTCTAAGATAGCTTTGTGAGATGGAGAAAGATGCAAAAAATCTAATATGGATATGTGTGCAGGTGTCTTTTTGAGTTGGTCTAAGACATTATATTGATTTGATATGGAAGATGGCTTGGGTGGAACCCCTTGAAGAGTAATCTTTCCTTGATGGGTAGTAACATTACAATTAGGCTTGTTGTTAATGATAATCACATTCACATGTGAGTCTAATTCAGATATGTGATTAACAGTGTACTAATAAAATATTTTCATGTAATTAGCATTATTACCACCATTATTTCTTGTTTTTGAGGGACTTCCCTTCTCATAGTCAGGAAGTGGATTCTTAAATGCCACATGTTCTTCATTAGATGTATGACCATCAAATGATATATCTCCTCTATCTATTAAGTCTTGAATTGTGTTTTTCAACCTTTGACAATCATTTGTTTTGTGACCTTTGCTTCTATGGAACTCACAATAATCAAAATCTTTCCACCATGAGGGTTTAGATTTGGGTTCATATTCTCTTGCTATAGGAAGTGTTATGAGATTATTTGCAATAAGTTTCCTTAAGGTAGATTAAATGGATTCTCCTAATGGTATAAATCTTCTGTGGGGAGGATTGAAGTTTGTTGGTGTAGGTTCATTATAGGATGGTTTGTTTGAAGAAGCATTGTTTTGAGGACTTGATAAATTTAAGATGGGTTGTGTTGGTTTAACATGTTTGGCATCTACAACCCCATCATTCACAATGTTCTTAATCTTGGTCCAAAACATGGATTTGTCAGTTTTGTTGTTTGAACTAGTAACATCCTTATAGATCTTAATTTGTCCTTTTGCTATCCGTACCTTTTCTATGAGTAATCCCATATCAATAACCTTACTAACATAAGTGGGACATTGGATTTGAAGTTGATAGCTTAATTCTATGTTTAAATTGTGGACAAGTATATCTATCATTTGTTTTTTGGTGATGTGATATGGACATTTGCTTGCAAGCTGTCTCCATCTTTGCAAGAACATAGCGAAGGATTCTCCACTCTTTTGTTTATTGTTGGAAAGATCTAACATTGATATATTGTGTTCAATGTTATAGGAGAAGCGAGATATAAATTTGTCTACTAGTTCTTTAAATGTACAGATCCCAAGAGGTAGACGTGAGAACCATTCCATGGCTTGATTTCTTAATCTACATGGAAAGAGTCACATTAGATATGTATCATTGTGAGCAACTTCTAAACATGTAGCACTAAATTTCGTAATATGGTCATGAGGATCACCTTTTCCCCTATATTTATCAAATTTAGGTGCTTCAAAATTGGAAGGAAAAGGTGTCATAACCAAGCATTTATCAAAAGGATAGGGACATATGTCCTCTAGTGAATAATGTTTTGTTGAGGACATGGTTTGTAAATCTACAAATTGTTGTTGCAAAGCTTGGATTTGTTGAGTAAGTGCATCTAATGGATTTGTCACATCTTTAGTTTCCTTGTTCTTAGGAGCTTCAGTTTCATTTGTTTGATTTGTTTCTCTCAATTTGTCAATGTCAAAATGATGAGGTAACTTTGCTCCTTGTTGTGCAAGCATAAAGAAATATTTGTGTGGATCTATTGCTATGACTTTGTCCAATAGTTTTTGCAACTTTGGGTCTATAACATCAGAAAATGTCCCCTTGGGGGCTTTTCCCTCATAAGGTTTAGCTCCCGGGTCTTTAGTATGCATTTAGGATATTTTAATTCATATTTTGGCATCCCGATGGAATGAGACCTAGGTTCCATGGAAAATTGGACCTAAGTGGACCCCTTGAGTTGTACCCTACCCAGAATAGTGGGGAGGACTTGGGTGCTCGTACCCTAGTCCTACCCTAATTTCTGGGTGTCAGTTTATGACCATTATTTGGTCCTTTTGCCAACACAGTAAGTTTTGATTTTTAAAATCTTGGCGGGAGTGCTTGTAGTTGCATATATAAGCATGCTTAGGCATTCATTTAGAAACTAGATGGCAATGGTGATGTTCAAGTGTTCTCAAGGTGAATCAAGGCTTTCTATTGTGTTGCAAGAGAAGACTTTTATGTTTTGTGTGTTAATATTTGCATATTTGAGCATCAATTTCCTCATGGCATGAAGAGCATCTTCCTCCCATGAGAGCTTCACTACAAGGTGACACAATATTGTGTTTTTATCATTGATTCCTTTGGTTTTTGCCTCTACCTCACAAGGGCTCACACTCTTTATCTAACAATGAAGTTCAGAGACTTAAGCATCCTCTGGGGCTTGACTGAGGCAAGACTCTAAACACCACAACACCTAAACCAAGTCTTCTAATTACAGGTTACAGGTGTCACATTTGGGAAAAGTGGAGTTGCAGGAAGGATTAGAAGGCATCAAGGATTCAAGATTTGAAGAAAAAGACATAGGAGCACTTCTAGGACTTGGGTGCTCTCTCTAGTGTCCTCCACATTCAAGTTTCAGGAAACAAAAGTTACATGGTTGATCAGTGTCGGAAGAAGGCCTAGATTCCTTGAAGAAACTAGCACCTTGGACTTGGGTGCCTGCTCCAGTGTCCCTAATTGTTCCACTTCAAAACCTTAAAAATAGGTATTCTGTAATTTGGTATTTTACTCCTGTGTACAAGAGCTTTTTCCATTATTCATCAATTTGTTGTTGTATTTGCATAATTAGGGTTTTAATGGTTAATTGGGCATAAGAGAAGGAAAATTAATAATTAAATTCCCTAATCCAAGTTTCCCTACATCTACAAGTGACCTAGTGTATGATAGTTCTCGTCACTAGACCCTAGATCCTTGAATGTATAGTGGAGAGGCAGATTTTAACATCAAAACACTAGAACATTTACAAATCCAATTTTGCCCTAAACATTTTGGTGAACCTATGTTTTTGGACTAAAATTGAAACTTTCTGAGTGTTTGTCTTTATATTTGGATTGATTTCATTCATTCGTTCGGTCATGCATTTCATTGCATTGAGAAAAATTCAAAAAAAAATTGAAAATTTTGAAAAATACAAAAAAATTGCATTGTTTGGCTTACTAAATTGCATCAATTCTTCCTAAATTTTCCTAATTCATGATTTTTGCATCAGATCTGATATAAAATATAGAAAAACTAAAAATTCAAAATTTTTCCTTGCATTTTCATCATTTAATTGCTAGGGTTTTGTGGAAATTCTGACAAATTTATATAACCTAGTAATTCCAAAATCTAAAGTTAGTAGGCAAAATCTTTTATCAAATTTTTCCACTAATTTTAGAGGGTCATTAAAATTTTTATTTTTTTTTAGTCTTTCATTTTAGTGTGAATTTGCATTTAGATTTAAAATATTTGCATTTCTACATAGAAAATTTCAACAAAAACGAGCAATTTTCATGCATTTTCATTAAATTTGCACAGGCATTTTGCATGTTAAGGCTTGAAAATAATTTTCAGATCTGAGAGTAAGTAAATTTTATCATAAATCAGGCTTCAAACATTCACATAGCATTTTATTCCAAGATCTCAAACCTAGGGCTTCAAAAACAACGATTTTCATTAAATTTGGCTTTATCGACTCTCCAAACTTGCACCATAGGTGTGTTGTGAAAGGTATTTTAGAATTATTTTTCTATTATTAGGGTAATAATTTTATTCCCCTCATAAAAATCTTCACAAGACCCTTTTATTGGGCTCTTGTAGTGAAATTTTGCAACAAACCGCACATTTTGGCTATTTTAGCCCTAGGGTTTGACCTAGTTTGCACTCCAAGCATGTTGTGATAATTTTTATGGATTGAAGTGATTTATATTATTGATATTATTGTCTATAACTCCTAAAATTCCTTACAACACCTCCTTTGCTAGGTCTTGGAATTGAAAAATCGTGAAAAATAGCCTATTTTTGCTATATTTTCACTAGGGTTTTACCTTAAGTGGCACTAAAATCACGTTGTGTTGGGTATTTTGGAACCAAGTGGATGTTATTACTGATGTTATTTTCTTTCCATAATCATTTTCCTCACAACACTCTTTGTTATGCTTTTTTGCATTGAATTTTAGTGAAAAAAGTGCCTATTTTGACATATTTTTACTATACTTTTATGTGGCATTATCTTGGATTTGCATCAGGATTGTGTTGAGAGTAATTATATTGCTATTTTGGACTGATATCAGACATATAACTTGCTTCTCATGGACTGAAAACCTTACAACATCCTTCGTTTCATTCATTGGCATTGAAAAGAGTACAAAAAAACCAAGCATTTTGGTCATCAATCATATCCTTCTCCTAGGATTTGTTCTCTTAGTTTGTGCGTTGTATGCTTTTGTATAAGCTTTATGACATGCTATCCTAAAAACAATATCCCTTTGAGAAGAAGTAAAAGATTAATGGGATCTAGTGCTCTTGAAGAAGTTGGTACTTTGGACACCTTTACAAAGGGAGAAACTCAAATTGTGCAAGATAGTATACATCCTCCAACCACAATGGAAGAACAAACTTTTCAAGATGTTGATAACACTATTGAGGAAACATGATATGTATCTGATGAGAAAATAGAAAAATTGGATAAAGAGCTAGCTAAATTTCAATCATTTATGGAAAATGAGAGAATAGCTAAGGAAGTGTCCCTACAATTCATAATATAAGAGAATTGATAAAAGAGGGACAAGATGGTGTAAATGCAATTCGTGGTCTAGCACATATTGTACAAACCAACATTATGCCAGTGATCAAATGTGCACAAGTGATAAATAACACTCTATCACCATCTCATACTCAAGTTTTTGTACCTATACAAACTACGGGAGTATCTACTTTTACGTCAACAATCTTAACAACTAATGCGAATGCTTGTAGTAATGCTACCACTGGTATTGGAGTATCTAATGGAACTAATTACAAAACTATGGGATTTAATTATTAGAATTTGGTTCCTAAAGGGACCTCCTTTGTGCATAATTGTTCTCAACCATGTATCTATTCCACTCATTTCTAGCCACCTATTACATAGTCGCAACCATCTTCCACCCATCATTATGGCCAACTACCATTAACATATTCTCAGCCTCTGCCTATTGTATCTCAAGCTCAATCATCTCCTCACCTTGGTTCTAATTCCTCACAAGAAACTGCATCTCCCAATGATGCCATCCTAAACCAACTTTTACATGGCATGACTGCTTTGCAACAAAAGGTAACAAATTTGACAAATTCTTCATAGCCTAGTCTACCAACATATCATGTCCGTAATCCATTATCCTATGCAATCTTGAGAACTCCTATGCTTGAGAGGTTTGAGACTCCCCACTTTGAAAAATATGGTGGAAAAGGAGATCCCAATATTCATGTGGCAGCAGTCACAACTATGTGTAGTGATTTTTATTTTGAAGAGGATTTGTTAGCAAAAATTTTCCCGTGATCTCTCAAAGATACTACTTTAGAATGGTTTTGCTCATTGCCTCTGAATTCAATACACTCCTTTTCGTAGTTGATTGATTAATTTTTACAACATTTTCATGCAAATATCGGACCCCAAGTCACCCTTATTGACTTGGTTCAATGTAAACAAGGTCTAAAAGAAAAGTTAACTAAATTCATTAGTCGGTAATAAGGACTTTATGCACAAATTCAATATCAGATGAAAGATGAGGATGTTCAAAAGATATTCATGACAAATCTACAACCTAATATTCATGATAAGATTCTCTTGATGAAATACAACTCCATTCAACATTTATGCACTGCTCTTCATGATTATCAACTTTCGTCTAATCAGTATGAAAACCAAAACTCATCAGCTCAAGTTGGTCAATCCTTGGGTGGATCATCACAAAACAACTTTAAAAGGAACAATAATAGGAGTTTCATCAAGATCAATGGACCAAACATGAATGTGTCTACTATAAATAATCCAAAGAAAGCATCGTATCAACCAAGAAAGTTTACTCTGATATCTGAGTCCTATCATTCTATCATGTATCAAGGATCCATCCCACAATAGTGGGTTACACTTTTTGGCCAAACTTAACATTGAAATCAACATTTTGAACTAAATGTTCACTTTATGACACCTATAGCCGCTAAACCGTTAAGAATTTGAAGATGATGCAAACTAGTGATTTGTGAGATTTTGTTTGTAGATTCTACATATATATTTTTTAAAAAACTTGGAGTTAAATTATAATTTTTTTGCATCTCCTTTGAAAACTTGTTTTTAATAGTAAACAACATATTTTTAAAGTGATGTGTATTCCGTAGCACATAACTTTTTTTGTACAAAGGATAAAATTTTGATTCTTTTGAATTTAGATTGGTAAAACCAATATATATAGGGCATGTATTTGGTTTTATAATGTTTTGTTGAATATTTTTTTAATTAATTTTTTAAGTCACACCAATTATAATTTAGACATAGGCATATTCCGTAAAACATAACTTTTTATGTATGTATCGAAATTCATTTTTATTTTATTTTTTGAAACAAGGACATTAATACTTAGGGCGTGGATATTTTTCAAATTTTTTTTCACTAATTTACTAATTTTCCATGTGTGTAGAACAGAGAACTTGATGTTTGGTGAAAAACCTACATTCACAAGAAATAAAAACTAAATATAATAATCAAATTAAATATATTTAAAATTATACTTTTTGGGAAGCTTATAATAAGGACTACATACTTGCAAAACATAAAATTTAAATGAATTCATTTGTTCCCCCAAAAGGTAAATTAAATGTGGTTTTTTATCAGCATTTTGATAGGTGTAGAGGAGACTCCATTATAGGTATGGTTTAAAACTAGTGGGGTTCTATCCAAGGGGCTTTGAATTTAAGGGGGTTTGATCAAACCCTCTTCTATTAAAATCATTTAAATTGAACCTTTCAAGGCTTAAATCATTATATTTTCTAAAAATATGTGATTTCAGTAAAAATCAGGATGTCCCAGAAAGTGTAACCCATTATTGTGGCAACACCCCAATATTGAGCTGTGAGTAATAACATTTTGAAGCTTCCCCTGATCAAGCATGTTGATCCTAGTAAACAAGGACCTTACTTTGATGTTAATTCCTTTTGTCATTATCATTGAATGCAAGGACATGACACAGAATGATGTATGTGTCTTAAACATGAGATACAATACCTTATTGATTCAAATGTCATCTAGGTATCGGGTGTGAATGATAATGGAAATAAGTCGGTTGCTCCGCTGAATTAGAATTTACAAATATTCACTAATCCTTTTCCTAAACATACTGAAAGTAATATGTTGGAACAAGATTTAGTGGAAGTAGACGAGGATGATTACTTGGACTATGATAGCATCGTTGGTATGATTGAAGTCGACAAGAAACAAATGGATAATCCACCTCGTCCATGAAGAAATGGAATTTATGCTGAGGTTCCTCCTCCACTATCCTTATATGGATTGGGAGATAATCGAAATGCATCTGAAAGGAAAGAACAACAACCGATACAAACAAGTAAGATGGTATAGGATGATTCCCGTTACTATTCTAAAAAGATTCAACAATGAAAACTTGCTAAAAATTGGAAAAGAGCAAGACGACAATCAATAGTTAAAAATAATAGTGGTTCTCTCCCTCATAAGCATCAAAACGTCTCATTTAAACAAGGATTTAAGGAACAAGGATCATATGATAACAAACAAGACTTTCATAAGAACCACTCAAATTTTACATTAAACATGATTGAATACCTCTCCAAGAGGTTTCAGAGATCCAAGATCTAATACGAAGACCCTACACGTAAGTATCTCTAACCCTTTATCTCTCTCATGATGTGCTTCCCCCATGACGTGTTATGTGTTGTTTAGGCCTCCTGGGATGACCTCAGATTCTCCCATAAGGTTTGGGCTACCAGGAGACTGCCCTTGTTGTGACCTTCTTCTATTTGTATCATCATTCTTTTAAATTGTCTCTCTCTAATTTCATTGTTGTGTGTTGTGTCTTATGGATATAGCATCGTGGTTGGTGACCTGGGGGCACCCTCCTACATGACTGTCCCTAAGACACTTGTTTATCCTCTCTTATTTATTGTTTCCCTTCCTCTAGTGTTTCCATCTAGCAGGTGGATGATGACAAACATTTATACAGATGCGGACCTAGTGTCCCTTTAGAGAGCAATAAAAAAATGGACATATTTCCCAATATGACAATGGGGTTGTATATCTTATCCCACGCTTGGCTAGTGGAAGCACTCATGCTTTTCACGTAGTGAATTTGATGATGTTTCTATCACATTTACAAACCTTAACAATACTATTGCTCTGTGCACCTTTGTTTGCCTTTAAATCTAGCATTGGTGGTACTCGATTCAGAGAGCCTTGCAATATAGCCCTATGGTTATCCTTGAACTCTAAATTCATTGTATAATCATGGGGTGTTGTTGTTTATTATGATGTTGTAGACATTAGCATGTTTCTTGCAAGGATGTGTTTGTGGGAACATTTATCGATCGTAAAGTACATGTCACCTCCGGGGGGCATGGGCTTTACGAAAGTCAGTGTTCCCTTGTGTGTTTTCTTCCTACCTTAACGTGCTTGATATCGATAACTGATATCAACCACTTTAAGGTGGGGGCATATATAAGGTAAGTTGTCTATTATAGATGTTAGCTATGTGTTTGTCCTCAGGTGCAATCTAAAGACTTGCTTGATGAGTGCATCCTGCATCCTGAGTTTGTTTTCAATCAATCAATCAATCATGTAATCCCTCTGCAGAGGTGAGATGTCACATATATGATTTTTATCCTAATCTCTTTACGGAGGTGGGGATGGTGTATTTCTTGGAGCAGATTACATCATCCTGTCATTTTCAAAAGTCCTCTGCAGAGGCAGGGAGTGGTTCTGTGACTAACTCAACCCTTAAGTGTGTTTTTGGCAATTGTTGTGGCAAAGCCCAATCATTGGTGTGCGCCTGTAATGTGCATGAGATGGTGTTGGACCTAGAAATAGGTACACTCCATCGCTTGTTTGCCATGTTTTCTCCATGTCTTCAAGTGTGTGTGTTTTGGCATGCTTGTTTTGTATGGTGTGTTTGTTGCCCCATATGCAGTCTAAAGACTTTCTTGATGAGTGCATCCTACATTTTGGGAGGTTTTGTGTGTCTTGTGTGTGTGTGTGTGTGTTGCCCCATATATATAGTCTAAAGACTTTCTCGATGAGTGCATCCTATATTATGGGAGGTTTGTTTACTTTCCAGTACTTGCATATGCATTTCATATAGATGAGAAAAAGAAAAGAAAAGATATCATTTCTATCTTCCATGCATTAATGTGTCTTCTATGATTGACTATCTTCTTAGTGTTCTACGTGACTATAACCATTTTCTCCATGTTTTGCGTGCATGTTACTATATTCTATGTGATTGGCATGTCTTCTCCATGCTTGATGTGTTTGATGTGTTTGTGACCTTACTTTAATGCATGTATTGGCCTCATGTTTATACATACATTAAAGTGGGGGCTAAATGTAACGTTGGAAAATGTCCCCTTGGGGGCTTTTCCCTCATAAGGTTTAGTTGCCAGGTCTTTAGTATGCTTTTAGGACATCTTAGTTCATATTTTGGCATCCGGATGGAATGAGACCTAGGTTCCATGGAAAATTGGACCTAGGCGGACCCCTTGACCTGTACCCTACCCAAAATAGGGGGGAGGACTTGGGCGCCTGCGCCCTAGTCCTGCATTATTTTGGGATAGCCCTAATTTCTAGGTGTAGGTTTATGACCGTTATTTGGTCCTTTTGCTAACACGGTAAGTTTTAATTTTTAAAATCTTGGAGGGAGTGCTTGTAGTTGCATATATAATCATGCTTAGGCATGATTCAAGGCTTTCTATTGTGTTGCAAGAGCAGATTTGTGTGTTGATATTTGCAGATTTGAGAATCAATTTCCTCATGGAATGAAGAGCATCTTCCTCCCATGAGAGCTTCACTACAAGGTGACATAATATTATGTTTTCATCATTGATTCCTTTGGTTTGTGCCTCTGCCTCACAAGGGCATGCACTCTTTATCTAACAACAGTGTTTGAAGACTTAAGTGTCCTCCAGGGCTTGACTAAGGCAAGCCTCTAAACACCACAACCCCTAAACCAAGTCTTCTGATTGCAGGTTACAGGTGTCACATTTGGAAAAAGTGGAGTTACAGGAAGGATTAATAGGCATCAAGGATTTGGGATCTGAAGAAAAGGACACAGGAGCACTTCCAAGACTTGGGTGCTCGCTCTGGTGTCCTTCGCATCTGAGTTTCAGGAAACAAAAGTTACAGGGCTGATCAGTGTTAGAAGGAGGTTCAGATTTTGTGAAGAAACTAGCACCTTGGACTTGGGTGCCCACTCTAGTGTCCCTGACTGTTCTGCTTCAAAACCCCAAAAACAAGTATTCTATAATTTGGTATTTTACTCCTATTTGCAAGAGCTTTTTCTATTATTAGTCAATTTGTTGTCGTATTTGCATAATTAGGGTTTTAATGGTTAATTGGGCATAAGAGAAGGAAAATTAATAATTAAATTCCCTAATCCAAGTTTCCCTACATCTGCAAGTGACCTAGGGTGTGATAGTGCTCATCACTCGACCCTAGATCCTTGAATGTATAGTGGAGAGGTAGATTTAAACATCAAAACACTAAAACATTTACAAATCTAATTTTCCCCTAAACAGGGTCTTGTTGATATTTAATAACTTCTTGGGAGATTTCTTATTCTTCATCACTAGAATTACCTTGGCTACCATTGAATGAAATCATTTCTTTTCATCTTTACTTTTGAGCCCTAGTATCAACCATACAAAATTTATATGAATGATGTTGAATGTAAGATGTGTAGATATAAGTGATGGTTTTGATGAAGTGTAGTTTACGTGAAAGATGATATGATTAGATTGAAGTATTGATGGTAAGATTTCTAATGTGTTTTTTTGATCTTGTTCAAATAGTAATCTTGAGCTATGATAAATAGCTATCAAAGGGTGATCCAAAGTAAGTCAAATAGGGATGATGGTTATCACTATGATGGAGACTAACTTTGCCAAGATTTTTAGTATAGCTCTTAGATAAAAGATGATAAATCTTGATAGAGGGAAACTAACTAAATTATTTGTTGAAAATGATAAGATCTCAAAAGCACTTTGTGAAAATGTTGGTTGGTTTGTTTTTGGAAGTTAAGTGTGAGATGTAAGTGTGAATGTTTTTGAAATGGATGCAAAATGTCTCTGTATGGTTTGTATGACTGTTGAAATGAAATATGTGATGAAAAGGGTATCCAAATCTATTTTTCTTATTTTCTCAAGACCTCAGGAAGTGTCCACTATTGTGGATGTGTAGGAACAGTGTTTATATGCACAAAAACAAAGGGCATATGCGTAGGATCAAATGCGTAGAAACAATGATTATAGGCATAGAGATAGAGGGTATATGCATAGAAAGATCAGATGTGTAGGAATAGTGATTGTATGCATAGAAATAGATATTGTATGCACAACTCTATGTCAGTGACTATGTTTGATCAATTTTAGTTTGTTTTTTGTTCATTTTCCTAAGTAAACTACTATTTTTGGAATGGATTTTCTCTATTTTTGACAAGAAGACACAATATACAGTAAACATAATGGTTGTTTGTAATAATGAGTGTATGTTCAAACCTCACAAAAAGCCCAAATTTCCATGGGTATAACACAATTTGAAGACAAATCAAGCATTTTTTATACATAAGGACATGGTTTCACTGCAATACATTGACTCAAATGTCATCACACCTAATATGGATGTGTAAACTTTTTTGTCTTTGTGAGAGAGGATAGATAGGGACCTCAAGGACTGAAAGGATGACCCAATCACCCTTTCCCTAGAAAGCTACAAGTATCTTATGCTAAGCTATGGATTTCTATTTCATCTCAAGGGAGCCTTATGGTATCTTGGGGGTGAAATACCCTTGCACTAAAAATTATCACAATGTTTAGAGGTAGATTAGGTAGTCTCTAACTATGAGGTTTCTAGTTACTTTTTGGGGGACCAACGCCTTGCGAGCATTCGGCAAGCCACTAAAATCTTTAACCAACTTTACTAGGAGTGTAATATACCTTACACAAATGCAAAATTTCTCTCACAAAAGTGTTAGTACGCCTCCTTTCAAATTGGCACCATATGGCAAAGGCTAACATTGGTTAGGACTTGGCTTTCACCTTGATCAATTTATATAGCAGTCCAAAGGAAAATCCGCTTAGGGTCATGCTCTCTTGGATGAAATGCACTCCAAAAGATAGCCCTTCTAAAACCAAAACCAAAAGATCATATCCATAATCCACAAAGTGAAAAAAGGATACTTTCTAGGGATTTTGTTGGGGATAAACAGAAAATAAAAAGAGATGGGTCTAGTTTTTGGTAACCCAAGTTTTTCAAAAGGGGAGAGCATACACCTATCTCCTCACAAACATGAAAAACACTTGTTCATTTAACTTCCTAGAATAAACTAAGTGCAACTAAGCTAATCACACAAGATGCAATACTAGTATGATCAAAGAAAAGAAAGGAATGTCAAATTAACCCCTAGATTAAACTATGTTTTGATTGTATTGAACATATGCAAAATAGATGTGTAAGATTACTTTCCCCTACTTCAACTAGATGCTACTAAACTACCAATGCAAGAATGAATGCAAAAATGATGTCCTAACAAAGGCAATAAACCTGCAAAACAACTGTTAGTAGTCTTAGCATATAGTCTTGGACATTAAAAAACAACTACACCATAGATTAGTAAACAAATTAATCCAAAAACATAAACCCAAAGTGCCAGATGTAAATGCACACTTGAACAAAGTTAAAATGCATAGGAAAATGGGTCAGATGTAGAGAAAGATGGTTCATATGCACAAAAATAGAGGTTAAACACGTAGTGTTGTGTATTTACACAACATGCCCCATTTTGACTTGACAAAACAGGGACCCAACTTCTTGTTTGGCTTTGCTTGTGTTTCTGCTTGCTGGCAGTCTGGTAAAATTTTGTCAATACAGAAGATCCTATACAAAGAGGGCTAGGTAAGTCATCATGATGAGGTCAGTTTTTTTTAAAATTAACATTTCATGTCAATCACCTCGTAGGGGGATAGAGTACAAAATTCCATGCAAGTTTGCCTTTTGGATCACCTTGATATTCCTTAGGGAACAAAAGTATGATCAGTCAAAGATCTGGTCAAACCTGATATTCCAAGGGGAGGATAAATGTTCTCAACATTAGTCACCTTATGAAGGATCACCCCGATCCAATAATATCACCCGATAAAGTCATTTTCTCCAAACATCTGGATGTCAAATTTATGTGATAGTGACACTTACCCGTAGAACAACATGATATATTTTGCGAAAGTCATATTCCCAAAACATCACCTCGATATTTAGACATCAGCCTATTGCAAAATGTCACCCTAAGCTAATATCCTGTTGACATCATCCAAACCCAGTAAATGAAGAAATAAATATACCGATGATGTCACCCTTTTTAACCTCATGGAGGTATATTTTCGAGCGTGACCTTTCTTGCGCAACATGATGATGACGTCATAAAGCCACAATGCTGAACTAAGTCATTATACTGATGACATCATCCTAATATTTCATCGGGAGGTTATTTTATGCCTGAGGGGGTGATATTATAAACATCACTAGACATTCAGAACATCCCCTGATATTTTTGAATATCATCCGATATTCTCAACCTGACTCAATGTTTTGACATCGTTCTGTTCACCTAAAACGGATGATCATATTATACCAAGGGGGTGATATTCTCAATATCACCTAATATTTTGAATATCACTTGATCTTTAGAGATCACCCCGCGCTTTGCCGCCATAGCATTAAATACATACAGAGTGGTAGGTGGTTCCCGCCGAGTACGAACCCGATACATACACTTGGCAAGATCTCGAGTGCCCGTTTTGGAAATTGACCACTAAGATTAAATTCATCCAGATTTGCCCTAATTTTACCCTAACTGACCCGATTCAGAGGTTAAAAGTGAATTTACAAGGTATTTTACATTTACATTGCGATAAACTAGTTTTTATAGAGAGCAAAGCCTCCAAACCTTCGGATGAACAGCATCCTGATGCACGTGGCTTACAGCAGAATGAAGAAATCAATTATTAGTAGTATCAAGATCACTTTTAGATAATCTCTGATAAGTAAGAGGATAAGCACATCAAGTACGTAATTGAAACCCTCTGGTTGTCATGTTTTACATATATAGGTATCATGGGAGTCTTCTGATTTGAAACTTCAAAAAATGCATGTCAAGATAAATGAAATGTAGAAAGAATAATAGTATGCATGATGAATAATGCACATGTAACATATATATATGCTCGCATATGTATCAATTGTAAGACCAAGTTGTGTTAATTGCAGGCACTCATGGCAGATAAAAGATTGGCTAAGTCAAAGGCTAAATTCTCGAAGCCTATGTTTACTCATCCTGATGGTGTCCAATTCAAATATGGAGCCATCACTGATACACACCAAGGGAATATAGATCTAGCCACATGGTCAGCCAAAATGAGTGATGAGAAAAATAACAGCACCCTCCTGGATGCCATCTTCATATCAGGAATGTGGAGTGCAGCTAGTTTCCCATACTCTATGGAAACCCCTGAGCTAGTGATAGAATGTGCAAGGAACTACAACCTAGAAACTAGGAGGGTAGAAAAGCATGGAAGAATATATGCTGATCTATCAATTAGGGGTATTGCTGCTACATTTGGTTTGCCATTGGGCAAGAAGGTTGCCAACATAGATCTGAAGAAATCAGAAGTAGAGTACGAGAGTAACAGGAAGTCTGCCAGGAAGAAGATGTATCAATGGAGGGCGAAGAATAGCCCCTATCCTGTGGCAGCTAAGCTTCCAGTTCATCTATATAAATATGACTTCGATGATGAGTATCAATACATGATAGCGCTGTTGAGTAGGGTAACAGGCCAGCCTGATGCTGGAAGTTTCAAGGATTGGATGTATGCAGTCATCTTGATGTGTTTATACACGGATAACAAGCCAATGTGGGCTAAAATGATAAGTGATGCTCTGGATGAGTAGCTGATGAATCTGGGAGTTCTAGATTGTTCCTTTTATATGACATCATATATAGTTTATTCATGTGCCTATAAGGGTACATTTGATGCATTGATTACAGATGGAAAAATTGGAGGCACAACTAATGATGCACACATATGGGATCATCATCCCCAACTGCAAAGAATGAATTACCTCCAAGACTACAAGCTAGTAAATGATGCATTCTCTATGCACCTGGTGAGAACAATGGAAGAAGATAGAACTAAGAGATTAAGCATGGAGGCTCAAGAAGTTATCTATAGGCATGGAGCCTGGTATATTCAATTTGCCACTTTCTCCTATATCAAGATTGAAGGTTTTAAGGAGGAGCCACTCATTCTCCCAAGGTATCCTACAGATGCAGTTGTCTTAATGGAGTTTTTAAGACAAATCTCTACAATATTGAATGCCTATAAGGCAAACAACAAGCTTCCACCAGTTTTGTTTCCAGTCACAATGGGCTAGTATATGTGCCCAGACTCTGAGAGTATCAAGAAGGCCATAGCTGGCTTGAAAATGATGAATTTCCAACCTTTTCCATTAGTAAGATCATATGATCCATTTGGGAGGATGCAAAAGATCATGGGGAAACCCATCCATTGAAGGAACCTTGAAGACTTCTGGGCAGATTATGAAGATGAAGCTGAAGCCTGAAGAAGGTACCAAAGGTTAACACTTAAACAAATAAAGACCTTTGATTGCATCTCTGTCCCAGTACAACTGAAGAAAGATGATGGAATGATTATGGCTAAGGAATATGAAGAGAAAAAGATATACAATGATACTATCTCTGCACCGGATCTCACCATACAAGAGGATATCTCCTTATATCCATTCACAAGCAGGATATTATGGCTAACCTAGGCTTGGGTGGATGAGCAGATAAATGCACTGAAGAAAAAGGGTGTTGTCATCATAGTAGACAACAAGAAGAAAAGACAAGAAATTGCTGAGGATGAATATGATGACTTCTTAATGGAGAAGAGAAAAACTAAAGGAGAAAGAGTACCACCTCCTGATAAAAGTAAAAGACCTTCAAAGGGTAAGAAAACTGAAGAAGAACCCAAAGGGGTTGTTATTGAGAGAATAATGGCCATAGCCAAGGAAGTGGCAACATCAGCTTCAGGCTAGGCATCGACATCATCAGCATAGCCTCCTCGGGATAAACAAAAAGCTAAACAGATCCAAAGGCCAATTAAATAAACTACTATTGCATATGAGGAGGATCAAGCCTCACAGAAGAATAAAGAGAAGGATATTCCTTTAGAGGAAGAATCTGAAGAAAAAGAAGTCCGTTTGTCCTTCACAAGGAAGAGAAAAGCACCTCAGGTGGTAACCACTACACCTAAAAAACTGAGAACTGCTTTGAGAGGTGAAATAAAACAAACTCCCATAATGCTGAGGGGAGCAGGTGGGGAAGTATTCAAGAAGGAGCTGCAGCATAATGTTCCACTCCCCACCATTGTAAAATTCAAAACTGAATTAGCAGAGGAATAGGTAAAAGAAACCTCTAGGATACTCCAAAGTGGCATTGTTTCATTGGATGAGACAGTTGACCTATCTGATGATAAGGTAGTGAAGGATGTAGCTTCACAGAAAATGGAAACCCTTGCTTCTAGCACCCGGATAACTCCTCATGGAACTCCATCAATACAAACAGTGTTGGAGGAGATAAAGCAAGTGGAATCAGAAAAAGAGAAGAGCCCAGAAAAGGTAGCTCAAGACATAGGGCTTGATACATTGATTAAGTAGGTAACTAGTCCTACAGTAATTGATCTCACTTATAGGTAGGATGCAAGTCCTGAAAGTCGGGGAAACATTCAGGATAAAGGAGAAAATGTTAAGGAAGTAAAAATGGCAAAGATAGAAGGCCATACTTTGGATATGAGTAAGCAACAACAAGAGGAAATACTTGTTGGACCCAAGATAGTTGAAGTACAAGATAAGGGAGGAGAAGAAAGAGATATATCAGATGATCTTGCCCTAAAAGTACAGGAGGTAATTGTTACACCTGCAGAACAAATTGCAGCTGCAGATTAGGTGGACAAGCCTAAGGTAGATACAGTAATATCTAAGAAAACAAATATGCCTCATGATGAGGAAATCATTAAGGTAGATAAGATACCCATGGAGGAAGCAAAAGATCAAGATCATGATAAACATGTAGATGATCAACAGGATCACCCTCTAGAAAAGGAAATTCCTCAACAAGAGGATATACCCAAAGATCACTCTCATGAGGAATATCATGAGGAGGAAATAAGGAAATCACCCTCCCCATCAAACATGATGGTGGATACCAGAGGTCAGGGTGATCATGATGATGATGATGGAAACCAACAGCCAAAGGATCAAATTCCTTCGTGGCTTGAGAAAGAGATTGGTGAAGAGTCAGACATAGGGATACAAGAATTTGATGTATCCACATTATTTACAGAAACTCTAATAAAGCCAAAGAGAAAGGCTAGAATAACTTCTGCAATACAAAGGGATCCTAATACAGGCAGGAGAACAGCCCAGGTAGTTGTTCCTACAGTTGATAAAGAAAAAGGCAAGATCACTCTAGATGAATTCTAGATTACTATAGTAGATTTGGGATTTGCTAATGAGGATCAGGAAGGCCAAGAAGGTAAGGACATTATTGATTCATTAACTCAAAGAGTTAAGAGAGAGAAAGAGAAGAATAAGCAGCATAAAGAGCACATTGCTCAGCTGCATGCATATATAAGAGGGTTAATTAACCCTGACGATACATCTAGTGATCATGCAGTCCCATTGACTGCTATTTCTCAGGAGGAGGTCAATAAGTTGAACCTCATGAGACGTGAATCAATAGTGATGTTGAAATGGATGTCGTCCACGCTTGATGGAGGTGAGGAAGTGGCAAAGGCCTCTTTAAAGAGGTGGAATTCTATAGGTACCTCTAGGAAAAGAGTAGATAAACTGTAGATGGAGATCGGCAAGAGGTCATTTCAGATAGAAAAGGTCATGAGAATTTTGGATGAAATGAAGAGGATTGATCCACAAATTCTAATAAAGAATCAAATACTGGATAATAACACAACCTTATTGATTGACATCTGGAATAAGGACATCAGATTTGAATGTGATGTGCTTAAAAGATGGAATAGTAAACTAAGGAATGTCAACATGAAGCTACATGATATGATGTCCCATGAGGCTGAAGTTTTGGAAACATTAGAAGGAGATGCAAAAGGTAAGATAGAGAATCAGGATGAAGAGTTTGTCATCAAAGCTCTACATACTAATTTCTAGCTAGTTACTGAAGACCCTCTCAACCACCTGACAGAAGAAGTGCTGGATAAAGTAATGAGAATAAAGGTCAAGGTGGAAGATTATAATGAAACTACCAACAGCAGGAAGAATAAGTTGGAATCTCTCCGGAGCAAATATCAGGTGCATAAACATGCTATCATCATAGAGAGAACTTAGGATGGTGGAGAATTGGAGAAAATAGTGCAAACATATGAGAATATCAGGATAGCTATGCAGGTCCATATCCAAAAGGACAATTATCATAATGATGAAGATAGCAAGAGTGGTGAAAGTGATGATGATGATAAAGAACATGATGATGATGCATCATAGAGGGAATATATGCATCAGGTACTTATGAAAGTATAAGTTGCCTAGATGATTGCCAGCTGGCAACTTGTGCCATGTGGAAAAGATTGACTTAGTTAATAAAATGTAAATCGTAGATATTCATAGACAAATCGTGATCGTTGATCATTTTTTTAATGGCTTCCTCACCTTGCTCTATAAAAGGTGCAGGGATGCCTCATTTTAAACATTCAAAACTTAATTGAAATCTGTTTGCTGAAATATTCAGGGCTTATTTCAAAGTTGTTGTATACATATATGTTCCTGCATACTTAATGAATGAGAAGACCTTTTTTTTATTACAAATCTTTGTAAATCTTGAGTAATCTGTGTCTGAATTCTAGATATGTGCTTTGATTTGCTGCATCCCTTGGAGTGCTCATCATGTTGCATGTATTGCTTTCATTCACTATCCTTTGAAGTTAGCATCGACTGTATCTAGCTGTGGAATGTCCTGGTGAACATATGGTTTGATTTCCTCTCTTCATGATGGTATCTGATTGTATATGTGGTTCAATAGCTGAAGGTTCAACTTTAATTTGAAGTTTTTCTTTCATTTTTCTTTCAATTTTAGAGTATTTCATCATCATAATTGCAAATAATTGACAATCTTAAGCAAATAATACAAATATGCAGACATCTTGTAGATAACTGAACATATTCAGTATATTTGAGGTTAAAGCATGTCAAAATGATAAATATCATGCAAAGATTCAAAGATAAACATAATATTTGAAGTATATCATGTGTAGAAATAACTCTCTATGTAGCATCATTATAGGAAACATTATCTTACTGATGAGATCTACGTAAGGCCCCAAAATGGAAACAACAACACACATCAACCTCTGAGTAATGTCAGAAGATTAAGACCTAATCAACGGAGACTTGAGATCATGAATTCTTTGAATTCATCATATCTTTCAAGACGAGTAAAGGTTGTTGTGTAACTTTTATTCTATGTGTGTTTATGACTAACATCATGACCAACATAAATTGGCGCTAGAAGGAGGGCCATAGGACAAGGATCATCATCAGTTATTCAGGTGATGGTAAAAAATCATAAGGTAACACCCGGACATCGCTAAATTTCCAAGCTAGATACAAATATTTGTTGTTCTGAGTCGATATACACTAATCCTGTGTAAAGTTTTTGAAATTAGTTGTAAATATTGCAATCTTTACAGTTGATCATCATGTATTTGCAAAGATCGGCCTTATTTCAGGTAAATTTGTTGAAGCTTTGAGGTATCCTACTTTTAAAAACCCGATATCAACCTGTAAAGTGTTGCCAAACCAAAAATCACCTCATATTTGCAGTGTAGCTTCAAATATTCTGTAAATACTAGGTCAATTTCCAATCCTGACCATAAATATAGTCACTACTAGCATATTCCAACTGATATTTACAAAGTTCCAACCAATTTGCCTCAAAATTGAGAAATCCTGGCTCACAGGATAAATACCAGGTCACGATCCTTCGAACCTTTTGACGAATTACCTGTTAGAGGGTTTAGACCGAGAACCATAGACATCCACCAGACTCCAAGATCTAGTGCATCAGGAGCTTCACTAGAGCTTCCTCCTGTAACTCCTATTGGTTTACAAATACCTTCTGGACTATCTGTGACACCCCAGGTCCAACCTCAGCCAACTGTACCATAGGCTCAACCTCTTCTGGTTACAATGTCCTTCTTTGCAGCAGAATCACCTTTAACCTTCACTGCATATCATGAGTTGCCAAAGAATCCAAACAAACTCTGTCTAAAATATCATCCTTATCAAGATGCTGATGATCATATTAGAACCTTTAAAGAAGCCTGTTGTAGGGCCAGAATAGAGCATCAGGACATTGTATGCAAGTTATTTCCTTTTTCCTTAGGGGAAGAGGCTTATAACTAGTTTATTAGTCTTTGTCAAAGTTCTGTTGGTTCATGGGTTGTCCTAGAGAAAGCTTTTACTGATAGGTTCAAAGTACCTATTGATCCTTCAATGAATTACCACCTATTTGCCATGCAATCAAGCGGTTTGAGGGAGAACCTATTGCCAACTTCAATGCTAGGTTCCAAAAGATGCTATTCAAGTTAGTTACCCCATATACTGTAGGAGATGTTGCTGCCAGGAGTATCTATTACTCAACTCTGGATCCATTGACTTCTATGTTCATCAGGAGAATACATCCTGAAATCACAACCTTGACAGGAGCTTTTCAAGAAGCTATCAAGGTGAATCAGTAATTAGTCCCTGCTCTGACTCCAAATATTGCATTCCCTACATTGTCTGGCATGTATCTGACATATCCTGCACAATATCCTCCCCAACCACAATATAATGGAGCTATGATGCCTCCAGCAGTAATGCCAGCACCTCTACAGATATCTCCATTAAGCATCATGCTACCTCCTCATGGGAATGGCCAAGTGCCTCAGTATCCTATACAAGCACTGACACCTCAAGGTGTGGATCGGAACAATAACAGTGGATCCTCATTCTTCAAGCCTCAAACTGAAAATGTAGTGGCTAAAGCTCAAGAGGAGAAAGAAGAGATCAAAGAAATCTCTGCTCAACTAAGAAAACTAACTACAGAGGTCACTCATCTGAGAAATCAGAGCTTCTATTCTCAGCCTAACCAAAACAGAGGCTATAACAATGACAAACCTAGTTATCCTGATAGGGGGTACAACAACAATAATTTCAACAATAATGGTGGGAATAATAACAATCCTCTCAAAAAGCCTAGAGTATGGAACTCTAGGCCAAATAACGGCTCACTACCATCACCCCTAGATAATCAGCCACCTGCTGAAGCCAAACAGACTACTAGAGTCAATCTTGCTGAGGCAGCCCTCACCAATTGGTGTAGAATACACAATACAAATGCTCATGCAGAATTAGACTGTCCCCAATTTCAAATTGTTGCTAGCATTTTCTAGACAGAGGTGTCTAATACTTCTGGAAATCCACCTTAGGTGGAAGGAAATGAAATTGTCCCTTGTGGATATGACTCTGCATTTGTATTAGATAGTTATACTAATCAGCATCATCAATAGATTGTGTCATCCCATCAGAAGTAGAACCTGGCAAGTAAAGAATCTGCCATGGCTTTTGGGTCAAACTATGTTTTCCCCTTTGAAGATGAGAATGAGTCGTCTAATGAACATGAGGAGGTGCATGCTTACCAACAGCAATATCAGGGTAAGCACAATTATAATCTGAGAAGTAATTCTAACAGACCTACTGGTCCATTAACCAGTTCCTTGCCTCCGAACAATTTTAACACACCTCCTGATCCCAAGGCAAGTAACAATCCAGGATTTCCAAAGGTAAATGCACAATATCCGTCACCACAAAACACAATATCAAAAGTTGTTGGCCTACCTCATGAGTTTGACAAACTAGTCACATATCTGGCAGATGAGATGAAAAAGGTAAAGATTAGCCTGTTTCTATCAGAGTTGTTGAAAACTCCTACAATTAAGAAAGTGTTTATGAAATCACTAGATGATCCTACTCCTAGAGAGGATAATCATTCCACAGATCAACCTAGTAATAAAGATCATGCTGCTAAAGATAACACTGTCAAACATAAAATGCCAGCTACAGTCCAAGTTGTAGAAACTTCCCACATGACCTTGTATAGGGACAAAAGCGAGTCACCACCTTTTCTCCTAACTATAAGGATGTTTGGTAGGAATGTACACAATTGTTTGGTAGATTCAGGTGCATCTACAAATGTCATGCCCTTGTCTATATGCAACACTTTAAGACTCCATCCTGCTAAATCCCTAAAGAAGGTGACACAACTAGATAAAATAGAAGTAAGTGTGGTAGGTGAATTAACTCATATCCACATGCAACTAGCATATGATCCCAGGATCCAGTATTACATCGATATCCAGGTAGTAGATATACCTGATACATACGGGATGTTGCTCAGCAGGGACTGCTCCAAAACTCTCAATGGATATATGTCTACTGACTTCAGTCACATGTGGCTACCTTGGAAAGGTATACCAAACCAGATAAGGATAGATGTTGAGCCTAGAATGAAGCACATGATCACTAAGTACAACAAAACAAACGAGATCATGTACGTGAATGTTGAACCAGGAGTTTATGCCATTAAACTGCAAACTATCAAGATAGAAGATACCTGATGCTTGGCTTTCATCATCATGATGATGATCATCAGGGGGACATACCAACTATAGGTCCAGATAGTAATCTTAAGAATGAGAATGAAATAGATCGCTTCAAAAACTTTGAGATGCATTTGTCCAAGCAGGTAAAACGTTGTCAATTATTAGATATACCTATTCATGACATTTTGATTGATGGTTTGTGCATATTACACAACGAGGCATATTCAGAGAAAACTTGTGAAACATGCTTAGATATGATGGAGCTAGAGTAGACATGTAGTGAGGCATTATCATCAGCTGAGGTAAGTTCTGCATCTGGTGATGATGATGATACTGATTCTTGTTTGTCTTTTGCAGGAAGCACAAGTGAGGTAATAAATTGTGATGAAGATCATATTCAGAGAATAGAAGAAATTCTGGTATATGACCAGATAAATGTTAAGAAGAAAGAAAAGATCACCCCTTGGAGTGATTGTCTAATGGAGTCAGATTATGAGTTATCTGATGAAGACAGAGGTAGTAACCTGACCAGATTTGAGGAGTTCTTGTCAAGAGAAATTAAAAAGATGATAAAACAAAAAAAGCATCCACAGGATGCACTGACTGAAGGATGGTGTAGGTTGCATGAGGCACCTCACTCAGAGACCACCTACTCACTATGTTTACATATTTTAAAGAGGTATATAGTACCCGATCCAGAAGATCATCCTCCTGATGTTGAAAAGAAAGAAAAGGAGTTAGCCTCGCAGAAGAACGAAAAGATAAGGTCTAAGAATGCTAAAATTCCTAAATTAAAATGGATATCAGGTGGAGCAGCTGCCAGAGCTGCGAAGAAAAGAGAAAGTTCAGCTAAGCCTCCTGCTGAAGATAAATCTTGGATCCTAAGATTTGATGGATCCAAGTCCAAACAAGGAGCTGGAATAGGGATCGATCTCATTGATCCATCTGGAAAGTCCTACTTAGCTGCCTACCGATTACAATTCCCCTGCACTAACAATGTGACAGAGTATGAAGCTCTAATTCATGGGATATTGTTTGCTCTCAAGAAGAAGGTAAAAATTCTGTATGTCTTTGGAGACTCAGAATTATTTGTCAAACAGGTAAGAGGAATTTACTCTTGCAACTATAAGAAATTGTCAAATTATAGACACAGAGTGTGGGATTTGATTCAAGACTTTGATGCATTTAATATCACCCATGTACCTAGAGAACAGAACCATAGAGCAGATGCCTTAGCACAGGCTACCAGTACATTAGAGCCCTTGTCTATATCAGGCCTAAAGAGATTTTTAGTAGAGTTGGCATCTATACCGTCAGTACCTGATAATGTTACTAATCTTTAGGTTTTTAAGGATGATCAACATATCCTTGATTTCATCTCTAACAAGGATATATTTGATGCTTAGATCATAGATGAGAACAATGTGGAAGATCATGTTTGGGAAGAAGATGAAATATTAGAGCTGCCTAGCAATAAAATTCCCAAAGGGATGATTGAATTAGAAAGAGTCTTTGATTTGGATAATATGCTGAAACAGAAGGATCTTCCCAAAGCTGATGGAGGTTAATATTCACAAGTGAATATTGGACAAAATGAAGGCAAAAGAAATGTCTTGATTGGTAAGGTTTGCACACCAAAAGAGTTAGAAGGAATAACTCAGGCCCTCAAAGATTACATACACGTTATTGCATGGACCTATGATGAGTTGAAGACATATGACACATCAGTCATAACTCATACTATACCTCTCAAGCCAGATGCTAAACCTTTCAGACAGAAGCAAAGGCCAGTCAATGCTTTGCTTGAACCAATAATTTTTGAAGAAGTCAAGAAGTTGTTAAATGCTAGGATAATATTTCATGTGAGGCACTCCACCTAGGTTGCAAATCTAGTCCCAGTCAGAAAGAAGAATGGATACATAAGGTGTGTGTGGACTTCAGGAACCTGAATAGAGCATCAGAGAAGGATAATTATCCTTTGCCTTCCTTAGATGAAATCCTGCAGATTGTTAATGGTGCAAAAATGATGTCATTCCTGGATGGTCTTTCAGGTTACAACCAGGTCATGGTTGACAAGATTGACAGACTGAAGACTGCCTTCACCACAAAGTGGGGGATATTTGCTTATAGATGTATGCCATTTGGGTTGATAAATGCTAGAGCAACATTCCAGTGAGCAATAGACATAGCCTTTAGAGGCTTAATAGGAAAATGTATAGTCATATACATGGATGACTTAATAGTATTCTCCAAAGAGAGAAGCAACCATGTAACGGATCTCAGAAATGTATTGAAAAAATGTGAAGAGTATGGGATATCTTTGAACCCCAAGAAATGCATATTTGGGGTAACAATAGGAAAATTATTGGGCCACCTAATAACTAAGAATGGAATTATCATTGATTCTGACCGGGTAGAGTCTATTATGAAAATACAGCTTCCTGGAAGTAAGAAAGAACTCAAATCTTACTTCGGTAAGATAAATTTTGTCAGAAAATTCATCACTGGCTTTGCAGAAATAGTCAGGCCTTTAAATGCTATGATGAAAAGGGATGCAAAGATTGAGTGGACATCAGAAGCCAAGGCAGCCTTTGAAGACATAAAGAAAGCTATTTTTGATGCTCCTGTCCTTATCAGTCCAGACTACACCAGAGACTTTTATATATATTCATTTGCTTCAGAGCATACCTCTGCAGCAGTGCTCACTCAAAGGAATGAAGAAAAGGAAGAGAAACCAATTGTATTCATGAGCTGTCCTTTCAAAGATGCTAAACTAAGATATGTAGATGTTGAAAGGTAGGCACTTGCTTTGGTCCGAGCAGTGAAGAAATTCAAGCACTATATCCTGAGAAGCAAAGTGATTGTTGTGGTGCCAGATGCAATAGTGAAGATGCTATTAATGCAAAGTGAGCCTGGTGAAAAAAGGGCTAAGTGGATCATAGTTTTATAGGAATATGACATGGAGATTATACCTATGAAATTGGTAAGAGGACAAGATCTAAGCCAAATAATATCAGAGATTGATCCAAACATAGTAAGTCAGCAGTATGTTATCAACGCTAAGGACAATGAAGAGTGGTATTTAGATATCAAGCATATCCTGATCACTAGAAGATGTCCTCCTAGACTGCAAGCTTCACAAAGAAGAGCCCTAAAGATAAAATCCCAGAAGTACATGATAAAGGCAGGAGTTCTTTTCAAGAAAAATTATGAAGGAATATACCTGAGATGCCTAGAAAGGCCAGAAGCGAGCAAAGTGTTATCAGAGCTACATGACAAGTTTGGAACAACACATGGCTCATCCTTGGCTACAACACATGCTATCCTCAGAGCAGGATATTATTGGCCTACAATCTTCAAGGATACAATTGAAAACATTAAAAGTTGTCATGTATGTTAGGTAGCTGCTAACAAAGAGAGATATAATGCACAACCTTTGCAGCTAGTGATGGAAGAGTGCCCATTTGCACAATCGGGCATGGATTTCATAGGACCAATTAATCCTCCATCATCCTCAGGCCACAGGTATGTTCTAACAATTACTGATTATTGTACCAGGTGGATTGAAGCCACTAGCAGCAAGCCTTGCAGTGTAGAAGATGTCATTAGATTTTTGGAAAATAACGTAGTCACCAGGTATGGGGTTCCCTATGCTCTAGTAAGTGATAACAGCTCTGCTTTTACTTCAACCAAATTGTCAAGTTGGGCATTTGATTATGGGATCATATTGAAGTTCTCATCTAATTATTATCCCCATGGGAATGGATTGGCAGAATCCACTAACAAAAATTTGCTGAATATCATAAAGAAGTTAGTAGACAAAAGCCCTAGGGAATGGAATACACTTTTGAAATATGCCTTATGGGTGGACAGAACCAGAAACAAGACTGCATTAAGAAACTCACCTTATCATTTAGTCTATGGGGTAGATCCAATCCTACCTATTAACTTGAAGATTCCTACCTTGCAGTTTGCCCAAGATTACCTAGGCATAGACAATAACCAAGAAGTCAGGTTGCTTCAACTGATGCACCTGGAAGAGAAAAGAAGTCAGGCAATTGATCAATTTGCCAGACATCAGGTTGTTGTCAAACGATGGTTTGACAAAAGAGCCAAAGTTAAAGCCTTTAGGATATCAAATTTAGTCCTGATGTGGGATAAAGCCCATGAGAGGAAAGGAGACCATGGTAAGTTTGACAAACTATGGATAGGTCCTTTCCAAATTTCTGAGATATTAGGAGACAATACTTTCAGGCTTAAAAACTTGATAGGTGAGGATGTTCCATTACCAGTTAATGGACAGTTCCTCAAACATTATTTCCAAGCCTAAGTAAGTTCATGTCAGTCATGTGTATCATAATGTATATTTTGTATAGTTGTTTGTACAGTTTTTTGTTTTTGTTTTGCTTTGTTTGCTTGTTGAGTTTTGGTTTTGGTTGGTCAGGATGATGCAGCTCATCACTCCAGAAAATAACAAAATTGTTAAGATTCAAGTGATGATAACACATTTATATATAGGTTATGACTCATTTTGAGAAAGTCATCATGATCAGGTCTGTGTTATCCTGTCATCAGGGTACCTTTTCTTAACCAAAGTGATTTCTTCACAATGACTCACCTAACAGCCTTGGGTTTGTTGAAAATACAAGTATAGGTGTTAAGTGAAAAATCTAAAGGGACTCCCTTGCTACCAATGCAATCTCCAACCTAAAATAGCAAGTGACCATACCTTGCATTTTGAGCTTACATGATGATATTAGATATATGAAGTATAAATATTTAAAAGTTCAAAAAAAAAAAAAAAATAAGGCCATCTAAGTAACTCTACCGGGGCTATAGACGCCTGCTGGTAGTGGGGCTCTACTTAGGGGGATTGTATAGATAACCTTATCGGGGCTATAGATGCCTACTGGTAGCAAGGCTCTATCCAGGTTGGCTATGAGGGATGATCTCCAACTATGTAGTTTAACACCAATTACTCATGTTTTCAACTTGCTTTCAAGATGAGGATAATTAATCATTTGCACACTATTAATCCTTTGTTAGCATTGTTACCATGAAGACATTTTATTATTCAGAAAGATTATGATGCTTCTCCTCAGAAAGAGTTAGAATGCTATGTTATAATGTGTTCACATCACTTGAATCATTGGAATTTTGATGTTTTCTTTGGTGGAAAGTTGTTGTGTAGTTACACAACATGCCCCATTTTGACTTGACAAAATAGGGACCCAACTTCTTGTTTGGCTTTGCTTGTGTTTCTGCTTGCTGGCGGTCTGGTAAAAGTTTGTCAATACAGATGATCCTATACAAAGAGGGCTGGGTAAGTCATCATGATGAGGTCAGTTTTTTTCAAAATTAACATTTCATGTCAATCACCTCGTAGGGGGATAGACTACAAAATTCCATGCAAGTTTGCCTTTTGGATCACCTTGATATTCCTTAGGGAACAAAAGTATGATCAGTCAAAGAACTGGTCAAACCTGATATTCCAAGGGGACGATCATATTTCTCAACATTAGTCACCTTATGAAGGATCACCCTGATCCAATAATATCACCCGATAAATTCATTTGCTCCAAACATCTGGATGTCAAATTTATGTGATAGTGACACTTACCCGTAGAACAACATGATATATTTTGCGAAGGTCATATTCCCAAAACATCACCCCGATATTTAGACATCGGCTTGTCGCAAAATATCACCCTGAGCTAATATCCTGTTGACGTCATCCAAACCCAGTAAATGAAAAAATAAATATACTGATCACGTCACCCTTTTTTTACCTCATGGAGGTATATTTTCGAGCATGACCTTTCTTGCGCAACATGATGATGATGTCATGAAGCCACAATGCTAAACTAAGTCATTATACTGATGATGTCATCCTGATATTTCATCAGGAGGTCATTTTATGCCTGAGGGGGTGATATTATAAACATCACTAGACATTTAGAACATCCCCTGATATTTTTGAATATCATCCGATATTCTCAACCCGACTCGATGTTTCGACATCGTTCTGTTCACCTAAAACGGATGATCATATTATACCAAGGGGTGATATTCTCAATATCACCTGATATTTTGAATATCACCTGATCTTTAGAGATCACCCTGCGCTTTGCCACCATAGCATTAAATACATACAAAGTGGTAGGTGGTTCCCGCCGAGTACGAACCCAATACATACACTTGGCAAGATCTTAATTGCCTGTTTTGGAAATTGACCACTAAGATTAAATTCATCTAGATTTGCCCTAATTTTACCTTAAGTGACCCGATTCAGAGGTTAAAAGTGAATTTACAAGGTATTTTACATTTACATTGCGATAAACTAGTCTTTACAGAGAGCAAAGCTTCCAAACCTTTAGACGAACATCATCCTGATGCACGTAGCTTACAGTAGAACAAAGAAATTGATTATTAGCAGTATCAAGATCACTTTTAGATAATCTGTAATAAGTAAGAGCATAAGCACATCTAGTAAGTAATTGAAACCCTCTGGTTGTCATGTTCTGCATATACAGGTATCATGGGAGTCTTCTAGTTTGAAACTTCAAATAATGCATGTCAGGATAAATGAAATGTAGAAAGAATAATAGTATGCATGATGAATAATGCACATGTAACATACATATATGCTCGCATACGTATCAATTGTAAGACCAAGTTGTGTTAATTGCAGGCACTCATGGCAGATAAAAGATTGGCTAATTCAGAGGCCAAATTCTTGAATCCTATGTTTGCTCATCTAGAGGGTGTCCAATTCAAGTATGGAGCCATCACTGATACACACCAAGGGAATATAGATCTAGCCGGATGGTCAGCCAAATTGAGTGATGAGAAAAACAACAGCACCCTGCTGAATGCTGTCTTCATATCAGGAATGTGGAGTGCAGCTAGTTTCCCATACTCTATGGAAACCCCTGAGCTAGTGATAGAATGTGCAAGGAACTACAACCCAGAAACTAGGAGGGTAGAAAAGCACGGCAGAATATATGCTGATTTGTCAATTAGGGGTATTGCTGCTACATTTGGTTTGCCATTGGGCAAGAAGGTTGCCAACATAGATCTGAAGAAATCAGAAGTAGAGTACGAGAGTAATAAGAAGTCTGCCAGGAAGAAGATGTATCAATGGAGGGCGAAGAATAGCCCCTATCCTTCGGCAGCTAAGCTTTTGGTTCATCTATATAAATATGACTTCGACGATGAGTATCAATACATGATAGCACTGTTGAGCAGGGTAACAAGCCAGCCTGATGCTAGAAGTTTCAAGGCCTGGATGTATGCAGTCATCCTGATGTGTTTATACATGGATAACAAGCCAATGTGGGCTAAAATGATAAGTGATGCTCTGGATGAGCAGCTGATGAATCTGGGAGGTCCAAATTGTTCCTTTTATATGACATCATATATAGTTTATTCATGTGCCTATAAGGGTACATTTGATGCATTGATTACAGATGGAAAAATCGGAGGCACAACTAATGATGCACACATATGGGATCATCATCCCCAACTGCAAAGAGTGAATTACCTCCAAGACTACAAGCTAGTAAATGATGCATTCTCTATGCACTTGGTGAGAACAATGGAAGAAGATAGAACTAAGAGACTGAGCATGGAGGCTCAAGAAGTTATCTATAGGCATGGAACCTGGTTTATTCAATTTGCCACTTTCTCCTATATCAGGATTGAAGGTTTTAAGGAGGAGCCCCTCATGCTCCCAAGGTATCCTATAGATGCAGTTGTCTTAATGGAGTTTTTAAGACAAATCTCTACAATATTGAATGTCTATAAGGCAAACAACAAGCTTCCACCAGTTTTGTTTCCAGTCACAATGGGCTGGTATATGTGCCCAGACTCTGAGAGTATCAAGAAGGCCATAGCTAGCTTGAAAATGATGAATTTCCAGCCTTTCCCATTAGTAAGATCATATGATCCATTTGGGAGGATGCAAAAGATCATGGGGAAACCCATCCATCGAAGGAACCTTGAAGACTTCTGGGCAGATTGTGAAGATGAAGCTGAAGCCCGAAGAAGAAGGTACCAAAGGTTAACACTTAACCAAATAAAGACCTTTGATTGCATCTCTGTCCTAGTACAACTAAAGAAAGATGATGGAATGATTATGGCTAAGGAATATGAAGAGAAAAAGATATACAATGATACTTTCTTTGCACGGGATCTCACCATACAGGAGGATATCTCCTTAGATCCATTCACAAGTAGGATATTATGGTTAACCCAGGCTTGGGTGGATGAGCAGATAAATGTGCTGAAGAAAAAGGGTGTTGTCATCACAGTAGACAACAAGAAGAAAAGATAAGAAATTGCTGAGGATGAATATGATGACTTCTTAATGGAGAAGAGGAAAACTAAAGGAGATAGAGTACCACCTCCTGATAAAAGCAAAAGACCTTCAAAGGATAAGAAAACTGAAGAAGAACCCAAAGAGGTTGTTATTGAGAGAATAATGGCCACAACCAAGGAAGTGGCAGCATTAGCTTCAGGCCAGGCATCGGCATCATCAGCACAGCCTCCTCGGGATAAACAAAAAGCTAAACAGGTCCAGAGGCCAATTGAACAAACTACTATTGCATATGAGGATCAAGCCTCACAGAAGAATAAAGAGAAGGATATTCCTTTAGAGGAAGAATCTAAAGAAGAAGAAGGCCCTTTGTCATTCACAAGGAAGAGAAAAGCACCTCAGGTGGTAACCACTACACCTAAAAAATTGAGAACTGTTATGAGAGGTGAAATAAAACAAACTCCCATAATGCTGAGGGGAGTAGGTGGGGAAGTATTCAAGAAGGAGCTGCAGCATAATGTTCCACTCCCCACCATTGTAAAATTCAAAACTAAATTAGCAGAGGAATAGGTAAAAGAAACCTTTAGGATACTCCAAAGTGGCATTGTTTCATTGGATGAGATAGTTGACCTATCCAATGATGAGGTAGTGAAGGATGTAGCTTCACAGAAAATGGAAACCCTTGCTGCTGGCACCCAGATAACTCCTCATGGAACTCCATCAGTACAAATAGTGTTGGAGGAGATAAAGCAAGTGGAATCAGAAAAAGAGAAGAGCCCAGAAAAGGTAGCTCAAGAGATAGGGCTTGATACATTGATTAAGCAGGTAACTAGTTCTGCAGTAATTGATCTCACTTATAGGCAGGATGCAAGTCCTGAAAGTTGGGGAAATATTTAGGATAAAGGAGAAAATGTTAAGGAAGTAAAGATGGCAGAGATAGAAGGCCATACTTTGGATATGAGTAAGCAACAACAAGAGGAAATACCTGTTGGACCCAAGATAGTTGAAGTACAAGATAAGGGAGGAGAAGAAAGAGATATATCAGATGATCCTGCCCTAAAAGTACAGGAGGTAATTGTTACACTTGCACAACAAATTGCAGCTACAGATCAGGTGGACAAGCCTAAGGTAGATACAGTAATATCTACGGAAACAAATATGCCTCATGATGAGGAAATCATTAAGGTAGATAAGATACCCATGGAGGAGGCAAAAGATCAAGATCATGATAAACATGTAGATGATCAACAGGATCACCCTCTAGAAAAGGAAATTCCTCAACAGGAGGATATACCCAAAGATCACCCTCATGAGGAATATCATGAGGAAGAAATAAGGAAATCACCTTCCCCATTGAACATGATGGTGGATACCGGAGGTCAGGGTGATCATGATGATGATGATGGAAACCAACAGCCAAAGGATCAAGTTCCTTCATGGCTTGAGAAAGAGATTGGTGAAGAGTCAGACATAGGGATACAAGAATTTGATGTATCCACATTATTTACAGAAACTTTAATAAAGCCAAAGAGAAAGGCTAGAATAACTTCTGCAATACAAAGGGATCCTGATACAGGTAGGAGAATAGCCCAGGTAGCTGTTCCTGCAATTGATAAAGAAAAAGGCAAGATCACTCTAGATGAATTCTAGATTACTATAGTAGATTTGGGATTTGCCAATGAGGATCAGGAAGGCCAAGAAGGTAAGGACATTATTGATTCATTAACTTAAAGAGTTAAGAGAGAGAAAGAGAAGAATAAGCAGCATAAAGAGCACATTGCTCAGCTGCATGCATATATAAGAGGGTTAATTAACCCTGACGACACATCTAGTGATCATGCAGTCCCATTGACTGCTATTTCTTAGTAGGAGGTCAATAAGTTGAACCTCATGAGACGTGAATCAGTAGTGATGTTGAAATGGATGTCGTCCATGCTCAATGGAGATGAGGAAGTGGCAAAGGCCTCTTTAAAGAGGTGGAATTCTTTAGGCGCCTCCAGGAAAAGAGTAGATAAATTACAGATGGAGATCGACAGGAGGTCATTTCAGATAGAAAAGGTCATGAGAATTTTGGATGAAATGAAGAGGATTGATCCACAAATTCTAATAAAGAATCAAATACTGGATAATAACACAGCCTTATTGATTGACATCTAGAATAAGGACATCAGATTTGAATGTGATGTGCTTAAAAGATGCAACAGTAAACTAAGGAATGTCAACATGAAGCTACATGATATGATGTCCCATGAGGCTGAAGTTTTGGAAACATTAGAAGGAGATGCAGAAGGCAAGATAGAGAATCAGGATGAAGAGTTTGTCATCAAATCTCTACATAGTAATTTCCAGCTAGTTGCTGAAGACCCTCTCAACCACCTGATAGAAGAAGTGCTGGATAAAGTAATGAGAATAAAGGTCAAGGTGGAAGATTATAATGAAACTGCCAACAGCAGGAAGAATAAGTTGGAATCTCTCCGGAGCAAATATAAGGTGCATAAACATGCTATCATCAAAGTGAGAACTCAAGATGGCAGAGAATTGGAGAAAATAGTGCAAACATATGAGAATATCAGAACAGCTATGCAGGTCCATATCCAAAAGGACAATTATCATAATGATGAAGATAGCGAGAGCGGTGAAAGTGATGATGATGATAAAGAACATGATGATGATGCATCATAGAGGGAATATATGCATCAGGTACTTATGAAAGTATAAGTTGCCTAAATGGTTGCCAGCTGGCAACCTGTGTCATGTGGAAAAGATTGACTTAGTCAATAAAATGTAAATCGTAGATATTCATAGACAAATCATGATCGTTGATCATTTTTGTAACAGCTTCCTCAACTTGCTCTATAAAAGGTGCAAGGATGCCTCATTTTAAACATTCAAAACTTAATTAAAATCTATTTGCTGAAATATTTAGGGCTTATTTCAAAGTTGTTGTATACATATATGTTCCTGCATACTTAATGAATGAGAAGGCCTTTTTTTGATTACAAATCTTCGTAAATCTTGAGTAATCTATGTCTGAATTCTGGATATGTGCTTTGATTTGCTGCGTCCCTTGGAGTGCTCATCATGTTGCATGTATTGCTTTCATTCATCATCCTTTGAAGTTAGCATTGACTGTATCTAGCTGTGGAATGTCTTGGGGAACATATGGTTTGATTTCCTCTCTTCATGATGGTATCTGATTGTACATGTGGTTCAATAGCTTAAGGTTCAACTTTAATTTGAAGTTTTTCTTTCATTTTTCTTTCAATTTCAGAGTATTTCATCATCATAATTACAAATAATTGACAATCTTAAGCAAATAATACAAATATGCAGACATCTTGTAGATAATTGAACATATTCAGCATATTTGAGGTTAAAACATGTCAAAATGATAAATATCATGCAAAGATTCAAAGATAAACATAATATTTGAAGTATATCATGTGTAGAAATAACTCTCTGTGCAACATCATTATAGGAAATATTATCTTATTGATGAGATCTACGTAAGGCCCCAAAATGGAAACAGCAACACACATCAACCTCTGAGTAACGTCAGAAGATTAAGACCTAATCAACGGAGACTTGAGATCATGAATTCTCTGAATTCATCATATCTTTCAAGATGAGTAAAGGTTATTGTGTAACTTTTATTCTGTGTGTTTATGACTAACATCATGACCAACATGTAGAAAGATAGTTTTCTCCTATAGGAATTTGTCTCTAGTATAGATGCATAAGACTGGAACACAAATGTGCAAGAATGCTCTGTTATGTCTATAAACACACAAAAACTCAAATTGTTATGTTAAATTCAGGGCATGGGCCCCATAGCGGGCACCAAAAATGTGATGATAATTTGGAGAACAACAGTAAAAACCTATTAAGCTACCACAAAACTCTAAATTTCTACTCAAACCAAAATTGCCAACAAAACTAATAGAAAAATACAAAATTTGAAACAAACATGATTTATACCTTCAAAACTTATATTTCTCCTTCATGTCCCATTATGTCCTATCTTCTTCAGATCTTGATTTTGCTGATTGTAATTATGCTCTCAGAATGCACTTCTTTGTTTTAAGATGACTCTAGGATGAATGGACTTGTGGTTGATTTTAGGCAAAGTAAATGATTCTACAATGCTAAACTATGATAATGATTGGATGAAGCTAATGAAGCTAATGATAATGATGAAATGAAGATAATGCTATGAATCTAAGATACTATGAAGCAACTACAATGCAACAATGGAGATTGCTAAATGCTAATGATATGGTAATGGAATTTGCTAATTGATAATTCTATGCAACTAAAAGACAAAGGCACACTTTTGGTAGTTGATATGAATTCAGTAGCATGACTGTATGATCTCTCTTGTGTTTTTTCCAAAATGATGATGAGAGGCTTCCTTTTATAGGCAAAGGATGGCTTAGATCCAAGTGGAAAAAGATCAATGGTTGAGGAATTGGTCTTATGACATGGATGGTCAAGATTGAATTGGTTGGATGAGGGGAGATATAGAAGGAGGATGTTCTTACTACATTGACAAGATGGATAAATATGTGGGACAAGGAGCCACATGGTGAGGTGCTCATAAAGACCATGAGAGAAAGATGGAAGGAGTCTATGTTTGTTGGGATGTTGGAGGGAATATAGGGCTCATGAGACAAGTGTTTCATAGTCAACTTTGATGATGATGATGTGGAGAGATCAACTTCTACAAAGTAGGGATTGTCTACCAACATTATCAAAGCCATGGATGTTAAGCCTATCTGGCTTAATTTTTTTTATCAACATTGATTTTGTGTAGCAAATTGTTGTGTGGTTACACAACACGCCCCATTTTGACTTGATAAAATGGGGACCCAACTTTTGCTGCTTTGGCTTGTGTTGTTTTCTACTTCTCAGCGGTTTGGTAAAAATGAGTCATGCAGATGACCCTACATAAAAGGGGTGGATAGGTCACCATGATGAGGTTAGTTTGTCAAAGTTAGGATTTCGTATCATTGACCTCATAGTTGGGAGGTGCATGAAATTCCATGCATTTTGCCTTTTGGATCACCATGAAATTTGGCCAAATAAGGGAGTTATGACAAGTCAAAGTTTCTGTCAAACTTGATATTCTGGGTGGGTCATATTTCAAATATCACCCACCTTACATTAGATCACACTGATCTTCTGAAAGATCACCCCCTCGCCAAATATCACCCCGATCTTTTGTGCATCAGCTCATCTTTTTTTAGATCACCCCCTCGCAAAATATCACCCCATGTTGATATGATGATGATGTCATCCAAGCCTAATGAAGGAAGGAGATCACCATGATGATGACATCATCATCCTTTTTGCCTCATGCTGGTGTATTTCAAACAATCACCCCATCCGATAACATGACGATGACATCATGGTAACTATAGCAATAAAACCAAGTCATCGACCTAATGATGTCATTTGGACCTTTCCCAGGGGTCTTTTTCTCATGGGGGTCTTTTTCTTGCAGTGGTCATTTTCTCACGGGGGTCATGTTCTGAACATCCCCTGATCTTGAAATATGACCCAATACGTATAAACTCTACATGACGATGACATCATCTTCTTTGGAGGGTGATATTCATTCAATATCGGGGTCATATTTCTCAACCTCCCGATGTCCTGCAGTGAGACGATGGCGTCATCCTTTTACATTTTAGTGAAGCCCATCCATGATGATGATGTCATCATCATATTCTGATTAATGAAGAATTTCAAAGTTATAATGCATGATCATTTAAGTCTGCCAGGTGCATCTTATGCTTGTTTATATCTAACACACATTGCGATGCATACCTCCTGATGCAGCCCGATATTCAAAAGAAAATGGTGGGAAAGCAAAGCAGTAGGATTTTGAAACTGTTATGAAGCCTGATGCATGATTTTGGTCGAACGATGTTTGACTCGACCTTTCTAACATTGTATATGCATTGGGATGCGTGATTTTCATAATTTCTTGACCCGATATATATGTTTGCACATTTAGAGCATGATTTAATATAATGTCCTGCTAGTTATTGAGATGATGATGATGATGCTTGACTTATGTCTATTGGCAGGTACGCAAGTTTATCGCTGCAGAGGCCGTCATCAGCGGAGAAATAAATGCTCGACCTGACTACGAAAATCTTGCCGATGATCATGGAGAGTGCGAAACAAGGAATACACGCAAGGCCTACAAAAGGGTCTATATGTAGATTTGACTGGCGGCGTGCAGGTTGTTGTAAGGATAGAGCTTTAATGGCGACGACATCCTAGGCAACGGATCAGATCACGAAAGATCGAAAACACACCAGGAGGAGTCAAGGCTTTAAATGCAGATGGAAGGAAACAATATTAAAAGGGAGCAACAGTTGTTTTGGTGACTGTTGGAGTTTTTAGAGGACATGCTTACACTCGGTATGGGCATACTCCCCATGGCCGTTTTGGTGGGATCCATCTTCCACCGTCTGATGTTGCATCTAAGGGTGCAGACTGTTGATTCAGCTAGGGTTTTCTTGGGCACTATGTTGGGGATAATCAGAGATATATATTCAACCCCATTACTCTAAAAAAGAGGAGGGAGGTCAATCATACAAAATCTAACCTGTAGCAATTTCATGTAGGAGATTAGATTACTGAGACTAATGAGGACTGGATTGTTGAAATGTCAAGGTCCCTTCCTCAGATCACTGTAAATGTACTTGTTCTATGAGCATACTGTATGGAGATGAAGCTTCAGATTACATCTTGATTGTAAACCTTAAGTAATCTTCAAGTTGATTTCTGGATATGTACTGGTGAATGTTGTGTTCTATAGAAGCGCTTTCATTTCATTACATGTTGTTGTCAACTCTACCCCTGAAGATTGGCACTGGATCATGCTGATTTGTGGAATGTCTTAGTGAAGTATGATTTTAGTTTTCTTCTCTTCATTGCTAGATGGGAACATGTATGTGGATCAGTGATCTTAGTCAAGTAATTTTAGGAATCTCACTTTCTCTAACCCCTTTTCTCATTTTAATTTCATAGAAATCACTTCCATAACTACACATCATGATAAATATTAAGTAGAACAGAGGAATATGCTGACATCTCATAGATAACTGAACATCATTAGCATATTTTTGAGCTAGATGCATATACTATTGAAAATATCATGCAAATACCAGCCTATAGACACATCATTTGAAGAAATATACTGTGTAAGGTAACCTCCCTATGTAGCATTGTTGCAGAATCAAAATCTACAGATCTATGTAAGACCCCAAAATGGAAAACAACAACACACATCAACCACAGAGTAGCATCAGCAGATTATGAACTAATCAATGGAGACTTGGGATCATGAATTCTTTGAATTCATCATATCTTTTAAGATGAGTAAAGGTTGTTGTGTAACTTTTATTCTATGTTTGCTTATGAGTAACATCATGACCAACATAAATTGGCGCTAGAAGGAGGGCTGAAGAAGGAAGCTGTAGATTTCTACAAATGTTGCATGGATATGTCATTATATGAGGTTGAATGTCTGCAAATATCTCTTATCTAAGGGGTTTTGGTTGCTTCTTTGCAAAGATCTAGCTCAAATCTTCAAAGATTTGTTTGATTTTCTGAGCTTTCAAGTTTTATTCTAAGATATGTTAGATCTCATAAAATTTTAAAAAATATTGAAAATAGGGTCTCATTTTGATGGATGCATATGAGGACGGTTGTCATGTTGACATTCCTTCACTTCAGGAAACTTTGAATAGGCAACTTTATCCTCACAGTTTATCTAACTTTGGTTTATCTAGTTGTTGCAGGATACACCAGTCTGTGGAACACAGTGAAATTAATTGTCTAACTTTTCTTATAAGGTTGGATTTATATTTGAGAGGACTAATATTTTATTTAGATGTGTTTAGGGCTGAAGTCTGGCAGGAAAATGAAGAGATTCTAGAGCAACAAGTAGATGCAACACCCATAATCAAGATTTGTTTAGAAAATACAATAGCTGAATCAGTTCTAGAAGGAGATAATAGAAAAGAATCTTTCCTTGAGTCATTTTACGGTGACATTGATAGGAGTTCTTCAAAAGGGGAGTGCTGGTATGAATCTTTGAAAATTTGTAGAGAAGAAGCCACTTGTCAAGATAAGGTCTTTGATTTTGATCATAATACCTTTGATAAAAATGTAGAAACATCTTTCCTTAAGTCATTTTATGGTGAGATTGATAGAAGTTCTCTACTTCCTAATAAGGGTGAGGCAGAGTGTAGGTATAAACCTTTTGAAAATAGTAAAGAGGAAATTACTCCCTTTTTTTAGTCATTAAACAATCAGCAAGAGAGATTTGACGAGGGGGAAGATAAATGTGAAATTGATCTTGAAACCCTAGACAAATACATTGAATTATTAAATGCTTGTTAGGATGATGTCTCTGGATCTAAGTTTAGCAGTTTTGATAGAAATGAGTTGATAAAAAAGTACAAACAAGTAGTGGAACAATTTAAAGGCACTGCTACTGATGAAGTCCTTACTATAGCAACTAATGAAGTCATAGAAAAGAAAGTAAATCCTAATTCCATAGATGACTTCTTTGAATTGAATGATCAAATGCAAGAATGTTGTAGGGCAATGGAACCAAATACTCTACTGGATGGAAAATGTGAGTTGTTTAATGAACCATTCATGAAAGTTGAGGATACAGAGGATTATGATGTTGCTGTGCATGATCAAGTATCAGTCTAGAATCATTTTGAAAATGAAATAGGGGAATATTCCTATCAATCAAAAGTTGTTCACATTTACAGTCAGATGATTTAGAAATGATAAATTTCTGTATATCAAGTTATGATAATAAAGATACTCATTTAGATGCTGATGTGCAGAGAATTGAAGAGAACATTGAGGTGTTTCCTGAACTTGAGGATGAACTGAACATCCAGAATGAAGAAACAAAGATAGATAAAGATGAAGAAATAATCCATCAAGAGCCATACATCCTTCAATTTGAAGTGAGACCTAACATTGAGCCAAACAACAAAAGTGTAGAGTTAAATGGAGGACTAGCTATCAATAAACAAGCAGGTCCAACAGAGCCAGAAATACATCAAGTTGTATTTTTCCTTTCCATAGTGAATAATGTTGAATACTATTTTGATTATGGAAATTTGGGAGATAAGACATGCATATGGATTAATCATGGACATGATGAGCTTCCTCAGTTGCTGATTATCAGAGATTATTCTGTTAAACACAATGAATTTGGAATACAACGACATTTTTCAGAATACAAAGATGAATTTGCTAGGATCAGAACCATAACTAATGCCCTGATGCTCCTACACAATCTAAGGAAGTATGTAAATACAGGTGTCTTTGGGTCTTTTCTTGGGTCTTATTTGCCTTGTGGGGGGTTTGTATATAGTTTGGTGGGGTAGTTGTTTTGTTTCTTTTCTTTGCTTTGTTGTCTTGCTTTTTGTTGTTTCCTTTTGTGGGTTGGCTATTTGTATAGTGTTGTTTTTTTGTTGTTTTTTGTTTGCTCGTTGGGTTCTATTTTTGGTTAGTCAAGATGAGGCAACTCATCACCCTAAGAAGATAACCAAATTGTTAAGATTCAAGTGATGAGAACAAATTCATATATAGGTTGTAACTCATCTTGAGAAGTACTTGTGATCAGGTCTGTGATATCTTTTCATCAAGGTGCCCTTTCTTAACCAAAGTGCTTTATTCACAATGACTCACCTAACAGCCTTGGGTCTGTTGAACACACAAGTATAGATGTTAAGTGAAAAATCTAAAGGGACTCCCTTGCTACCAATGCAATCTCCAACCTGAATCAGTGAGTGACCATACCTTACACACTAAGCTTACATGATGATATCATATGAATATAGAAGTGAATATTGAAAAAATAAAGAAATATAATAAAACCAGGCCATCTAAGTAACTCTACCAGGGCTATGGATGCCTGCTGGCAGTGGGGCTCTACTTAGGGGGATTGTATAGATAACCTTGTCAGGGCTATGGACGCCTGTTGGAAGCAAGGCTCTATTTAGGTTGGCTCTGAGGGATGTTCCCAAACTATGTAGCTTAACATCAGTTACTCATGTTTTCAACTTTCTTTCAAGATGAGGATAATTAATCATTTGCACACACCTGATCCTTTGCTAGCATTGTTGCCATGATGAAAACCTTGTTATTGAGAAAGATTATAATGCTTATACTTAGAAAGAGTTAGAATATTATATTAGAATGTGATCACATCACTTGAATCATTGGAATTTGGTCATTTTCTTTGGTGGCAAGTTGTTGTTTGGTTACACAACACACCCCATTTTGACTTGACAAAACGGGGACCTAACTTTTGCTACTTTGGCTTGTGTTGTTTTTTGCTTCTTGGTGGTTTGGTAAAAATGAGTCATGCAGATGACCCTGCATAAAAGGGGTGGATAGGTCACCATGATGAGGTCAGTTTGTCAAAGTCAGGATTTCATATCATCGACCTCATATTTGGGAGGTGCATGAAATTCCATGCAGGTTTGCCTTTTGGATTGTTAGATTTCTACCCAAGCATACAAGTGATTGAGAGAAAGCAAAATAGAAATCAGATATGAGCTAAATAAATTGTATGCTTAGCTAGAAATATAACATGGTATCAGAGTTGAAGCAAAGAAGAGATGAGGAACCTGCTCGAACTGTGACCTTGTTCTTCTTGCATCTGAAGGATCACCAACCCAATCACCTGCTGACTCCAAAGTCTAACGAGCCCAAAGAGGCCCATTGGTAGGAGAATCTGGAGGAGAATCAACATCCTTTGAATGATGACTAAGAGAGGAGGATACTTCTTCTACCAATTCTGTTAGATTTCTACCCAAGCATACAAGTGATTGAGAGAAAGCAAAATAGAAATCAGATATGAGCTAAATAAATTGTATTCAACTCAAGAGAATGCAAAGCATTACAATCGAATGGTGTGCTCTTATGAGAGCAAGAGGTGGGTATATATATATGATATTCCAACCAAGAGACTCAATACACAACCAATGTGGGATAAAGTGAAAAAGTCCCTAAGTAAGCTTAACCTAGTGTGAAAAGAGCTAAAGTAGAGAACAAGCTAAGAAAGAGCTAGAAAACAAAGTAACCCTATTCACACTAACACCCCCCCTTAAGTGCAACTTAGGAGGAAATGTTGACAAAAAACAAAGATGGGTCCCAGCAACAAGGCTTGATGAGGTACCCATGTACAAAGAATCCCCTCAAACAAAAAGGAAGGAGAAAACCTAGTGGGAAAAAAACTCCCCCATGAGAGGATAAAGTAGGAAGGGCTAAGAGACCCCCCCAGAAGAGATGTCCCACACCCCCAAGAGAGACCGAAGATGAACATACTTGCTCTCAGGGAAGGGTTTGGTGAAGATATCTGCAACCTGTTCGGAAGTCGGATAGTAGCGAAGGTCGATGACGTGGCCATGGATGAGATCCTGAATATAGTGCATGTGGATCTCTATGTGTTTGGTCTGCTGATGATGGACCGGATTCTGTGAGATTTGAATGGCACTCTGGTTGTCACAAAATATGACTAATGGCCGTTTGATCTAGATACCAAACTTAGTGAGAAGATTCTGAAGCCAAATGGCCTCAGTAGCAGCATTCACAGCTCCCTGATACTCAACCTCAATAGAAGATAGAGCAATAGCAGACTGTTTCTTGCTTGACCAACAAACAGGACCTGAACCAAGTGAGAAACTGTAACCTGAAGTAGACTTACAATCCTGAGAATCACTGGCCCAATCTGAATCTGTGTAGCCCACCAAGTCAAGCTCAATACCCGCTGCGTAGTGAATCCCAAAACTACGAGTACCCTGAATGTAGTGAAGGATCTGCTTGGCTGCTTTCCAGTGCAGCTCATGTGGCTCTTGCATGAATTGAGAGACCATGCCTATAGCATATGAAATGTCAGGTCTCGTATGAGTCAGATAAATGAGACTCCCAACAAGCTGTCGATACAAAGTGTCATCAACAAGTGGAGAAGAACACTGAGCCTCAAGTTTGACTCTAGAAAGGAAGGGAGTCAGAGCAGGCTTACAGTCAGCCATATGAAACCTCGAGAGCAAATCTAGAGCATACTTGGACTATGTGATGGTGATCCCAGAAGAAGACTGAAAGATCTCAATCCTGAGAAAGTAATGCAACAAGCCCAAGTCAGTCATCAAAAAACTGTCATGAAGGGTAGTTTTGACAGCCCCAATGGTGGATGAAGAACTCCCTGTGATCAATAAGTCATCAGCATATAGAACTAAAAATAGGAGTGAATCATCCTACTGCAGAATGTAGACATTGGGATCAGAATGGCACTGAGTGAACCCAATTGATAGAAGGAAGGAGTCCATCTTGGCATACCAAGCCCGAGGAGCCTATTTGAGGCCATAGAAAGACTTTTGAAGACGGCACACAAGTGAAGAATCCTGAATGAACCCCTGTGGTTGCTCCATGTAGATCTCCTCCTGAAGGTCATCATGAAGAAAAGCACTCTTCACATCCATCTGGTGTACTTCCCAACGATTAGCTACAGCAATGGAAAGAACAAGTCGGATGGAATTCATTTGGGCAACTGGTGCAAAAGTCTTAGAGTAGTCAATCCCAGGAACTTGGGAGAATCCTTTGGCGACCAAACGAGCCTTATGCTTGTCAACCGACCCATCTGCTGCAAATTTTGTCTGATAGATCCACTTACATCGAACAAGTTTTCTTCCCTTAGGAAGAGGGACTAGATTCCAAGTGTGGTTCCTCATCAAGGAACTATACTCCTCCTGCATAGTTGTATCCTACTTAGAAATACCAGAAGCCTCATGAAAGGACTGTGGATCTGAGGTAGTAGCAATGAAGATATGTGGAGCATCCTGAAACTGTGAATGAGTCCGCCTAGTGTCTGATGGATCCCCAACCCAATCACCTACAGACTGCAAGGTCTGTCTAGCCCAAAGTGGACTAGAAGATGGAGAATCTAGAGGAGAATCATCAACCTTTGAATGATGACTAGGAGAGGAAGGAGGTGAGTCCTCTGAATCACTCTCTGCATCAGAAGTGGAGATAGAAGACGGCTCAGGTGAATCTGACTCATCAGAAGATCTGTCATGTATCCCAAGTGACTCCAATGTTAAAGTAGAAGGAGTTGGAGAAGTAATAGAAAGTGAGCTCGAAGAACCCTCCTCAAACTGAACACTCCTTTCAATGAACAACTCATGTGTAGTAGGGTGGAGCAACTGATAAATTTTCACACCATCAAGATAACCTACAAATATGCAAGGTCTACTCTGCGGATCCAAGGCCTTGCGTTTCTCTGCAGGAATGTGGGCCCATGCAGGAGAACCAAAAACTTGAAAGTTCTTAACTGATGGTTTTCAACCTCTCCAAGCTTCAAAAGGAGTGACTCCCTTCAAGGCTTGGTGAGGAACACGGTTCTGGATATAACAAGCACAGTTAATGGCCTCTGCCCAATACTGTGGTGCAAGAGATCTGGAGTGAATCATGCAGTTCGCCATTTCCTTCAAGGACCTATTCTTCCGTTCTGCAACACCGTTCTGCTGAGCATTATACGGAACTGAATGGTGCAAATCAATCCCCTCTAAAGTGCAAAACCTCTCAAACCGATGGTTGACATACTCACCACCATTGTTAGTGCGCAAAACTTTGATGGCTTTCCCAAATTGCTTCTCTACAAAAGTCTTGAAGTCTTGAAAGTGATCAAATACCTCAGACTTCTATTTGAGAAAGTACACCCAAGTATATCGAGAAAAGTCATCAATGAATGTGAGGACATATCTAGCCCTACTGAAAGAAGGATGCTGAAATGGACCAGCCAAATCACTGTGAACTAACTCCAGTATCTGTGAAGCTCTCCATGCCTTACCTTTGTCAAACTTTTCCTTAGGATGCTTACCAAGAATGCAACCTTGGAAAACACCACCTGAAAACTGAACTGAAGGCAACCCTGTGACCATGCTCTGCTGGTTGAGCTACTGCAAGTAGCGGTAGTTAAGATGGCTAAACCGCTCATGCCATAATCTACTCTCATCATTAGAATGAGTGAGCAAAACAGTCGAAGGAGGACCAGGAACAAAGTGAGAAAACAGATAGAGCCGTGACTGATGATCTGCTCTCCCAACTGCAACTGTAGAACCACTATGCAACTCACGAATCTCCACTGAATCAGGGTGAACTCAACCCGCTTGCCGAACCTATGTGAGTGATCTGGTATACCGATAGGAGATTAGTTGATAATGAGGGCACACAAAGAACATCATGGAATGTGCCATCCCCCACATCAATAGACCCTCTCCCACACACCTCAACAGGAGTGTCATCACCCATCAAAATAGAAGGCATAGTACACGGCTCCAAAGATGCAAGTTCTTCCTTAGATGAAGCCATGTGGTGTGAAGCACCCGAATCAAGAACCCAAGTGGATGGTGAAGAAGCAACTACAACAAGGGCCTTGCCCTTTCCTTTCCCCTTATTGTTTTCTTTTGCCTTATTAGACCCCTCATTAGAACTCTGTTTGATAGACTCAGGAACAGAGATATCATTCTTTTCAAGAATGTGTGTTAAATGATCAATTTGTTTCTTCAGACATTTATGTTCATCATCACCAGGTCTTTTACAATAGGCACATTGGACCCTCTCTTTCTTAGGCTTGTCGCCCTTGGAAAATTGAGTCTCAATAGTTGCTTTTGAAGCAACTGATATCTGATCCTTCTTCTCCTTGCTATTCTTTTGTTTCTTATCCTTACTATTGTTGTTACTACTTTGTCCTTTCTATTCTTTTGTGCCTTGGTTGGCAGCCAAGGCATGTGACTTAGAGGACTTAAGAGTGCCCATCTGGATTAGCTTGTCCTATTATTGAGTGAGACTGACAGCAAAATCATCTAAAGATGGCATGGTGAATTGAGTACCAAGTGCACCCTTAGTAGCATAGAAGGTAGAAACAAACACAGAATATTCTGAATTTAGCTTAGAGAGAATACTAAGAATCAGTTGTTCCTCTTTCTTTTCAATTCCACATTGCTTCAACTGTAATCTAATGGCCTTTAGCTTTGTGAAGAAGTCTTGTATTGTATCAAAATTACATGGATTTAACCCTATTAGCTCATTCTCCAATTGATGTCCCCTTAATTCATCTTGTTTACCAAAGAGATTTTCTAAAGTAGTCCATACATCATTTGGTGTTGTAGCAGATTCAACATGAAAATGAAGATCAGGAGATACAGACATGCATAGAGTTCCAAAAGCTTCATCTAGTCTGTTATGAAATTTAGGCCTTTTTGCAAGTAAGGTTGGTTCAGTTTCTAGACCCATTGTTACTCTATATAGTCCTAACTTCTTAAGTTGGATAGTCATCTTAGACTTCCACTCATAGTAGTTGTAGGGTGTTAGAACAGGCACTATAAATTGATCCATCTTAATGCAGAATTAGATTATTGTCATGAGGAAAGAAAAGATGCAAGAACTCATAAGACACCCCCCCTTTTCACTCAATCAAAGACCCCCCCAAGAAAATTTGATTTGGCACTTTATATTTAGTGCATTTACAACTACCACTAGCAAGAAATACTAAGTGGTCTTGATTTCAATACATTACAAAACCCTCATGAAGAGCATATGCTGAAACTATAACTTTGGCACAATATCTAAAGAAATAAATAGTACCACTGTGATCTACTCGAAAAATCATGCACTTTCAAAAAAAGAATCGCCTTGATACGAGGTCATATGTGAAAGTTATGATCCTCTGAAGTTCCCAAAAATGAGAACTGTGCAATGTCACGACTGAGAATCTGCAATTTCTGAAAAATCTGTACACTGAAATCAAAAAATGATTGTACCAGCATGTAGAGCACAAAAAATTAGCCAAAATAAAAAAAAATCTTGCAAATCCGAGGTCAGGAGCCCGAGTTACAGTCTTTGGAAGTTGAACTGCAATTTCCAAAACGCCAATGGAGAGGGGTTTTGCTGTAGCTTTCTGACGTCGTTTCTACAAAATATATAAGCTGTATGCAAAAACTAACAAATACCCAGATAGTTTTTCGGTGCTGCGAACAAAACCCAGAAGGCGTTTTTCTCTGTGATCTACATAAAATGTGACTCTAATGAAAAAAATGTGTTTAGCATCAAAAAATGGCATGCAAAAATTGAATCAGCTACCTAAGACAAACAAAGGCATGTTGCAACCTGCAAGATTGATCAGAATAAATAAAATGCAAGCCGATTGTTAGATTTTAGCTCAAAGTGTTTTGAGGAAGCTATTAAAAAAACTTGCAACTGGCAAGTCAAAATATGAACCCCCCCCAGAAACTAGAGTTTTCTCCACACTTTTCTATTTCTCCAGATCATCTGAAGATGTAAGAGAAGAGCATACTCATGTGCTTCGAAACCCACAACTCACAAACTAGAGTTTTATCCACACTTTTCTGTTTCTCCAGATCATCCGAAGATGCAAGAGAAGAGCATACTCATGTGCTTCAAAACCCACAACTCACAAACTAGAGTTTTCTCCACACTTTTCTGTTTCTCCAGATCATCCGAAGATGCAAGAGAAGAGCATACTCATGTGCTTCAAAAAACAACTCTACACTCTCAGATTTCTAAACAAACGCTAACCCACAACTCACAACCGCTCTGATACCATGTTAGATTTCTACCCAAGCATACAAGTGATTGAGAGAAAGCAAAATAGAAATTAGATATGAGCTAAATAAATTGTATTCAACTCAAGAGAATGCAAAGCATTACAATAGAATGGTGTGCTCTTATGAGAGCAAGAGGTGGGTATATATATGATATTCCACCCAAGAGACTCAATACACAACCAATGTGGGATAAAGTGAAAAAGTCCCTAAGCTTAACCTAGTGTGAAAAGAGCTAAAGAAGCTAAGAAAGAGCTAGAAAACAAAGTAACCCTGTTCATACTAACATGGATCACCCTAAAATTTAGCCAAATAAGGAAGTTATGACAAGTCAAAGTTTTGGTCAAACCTGATATTCTGGGGGGGTCATATTTCAAATATCAGTCACCTTACATTAGATCACCCCGATCTTTTATACATCACCCGATCTTCCGAAAGATCACCCCCTCGCCAAATATCACCCCGATCTTTTGTGCATCACCCGATCTTCCAAAAGATCACCCCCTCACCAAATATCGCCCCAATCTTTTGTGCATCACCCAATCTTTTTCTAGATCACCCCCTCACAAAATATCACCCTATGTCGATATTACGATGATGTCATCCAAGCCCGACAAACGAAGGAGATCACCATGACGATGACATCATCATCCTTTTTACCTCACGCTTGTGTATTTCAAATGATCACCCCATCTGATAACATGATGATGATGTCATGGTAACTACAGCAATAAAACCAAGTCATCGACCTGATGACATCATCTGGACCTTTCCTGGGGGTCTTTTTCTCATGGGGGTCATGTTCAGAACATCCCCTAATCTTGAAATATGACCCGATACATATAAACTCGGCATGACGATGATGTCATCTTCTTTGGAGGGTGATATTCATTCAATATCGGGGTCATATTTCTCAACCTCCCAATGTCCTGCAGTGGGATGATGGCATCATCCTTTTACATTTTAGCGAAGCCTGTCCATGATGTTGATGTCATCATCATATCCCGATTAATGAATAATTTCAAAGTTATAATGCATGATCATTTAAGTCCGCTAGGTGCATCTTATGGCAGGAAAGCAAAGTAGGAGGATTTTGAAACTGTTCTGAAGCCTAATGCATGATTTTGGTCGAACGATGTTTGACTCGACCTTTCTAACATTGTATATGCATTGGGATGCATGATTTTCATAGTTTCTTGACCTGATATATATGTTTGCACATTCAGAGCATGATTTAATATAATGTCCTGCTGGTTATTGAGATGATGATGATGATGCTTGACTTATGTCTATTGGTAGGTACGCAAGTTTATCACTGCAGAGGCCATCATCGACAGAGAAATAAATGCTTAACCCGACTACAAAAATCTCACCGATGATCATGGAGAGTGCGGAACAAAGAATACACACAAGGCCTACAAAAGGGTCTATATGCAGATTTGACTGGCAGTGTGCAGGTCGATGTAAGGATAGAGCTTTAATGGTGACGACATCCCAGGCAGCGGATTAGATCATGAAAGATCAAAAACACACTAAGAGGAGTCAAGGCTTTAAATGTAGATGGAAGGAAACAATATTAAAAGGGAGAAACAGTTGTTTTGGTGACTGTTGGAATTTTCAGAGGACATCCTTACACTCAGTATGGGCATGCTCCCCAGGCCCTTTTGGCGGGATCTATCTTCCACCATCTGATGTTGCATCTGAGGGTGCAGACTGTTGATTCAGCTATGGTTTTCTTGGGCACTGTATTGGGGATAATTAGAGATATATATTCAGCCTCATTACTCTAAAAAAGAGGAGGGAGGTCAATCATACAAAATCTGACTTGTAGCAATTTCATGTAGGAGATCGGATTACTAAGACTAATGAGGACCAGATTGTTGAAATGTCAAGGTCCCTTCCTCAGATCACTGTAAATGTACTTGTTCTATGAGCATACTGTATGGAGATGAAGCTTCAGATTACATCTTGATTGTAAACCTTAAGTAATCTTCAAGTTGATTTCTGGATATGTACTGGTGAATGCTGTGTTCCATAGAAGCGCTTTCATTTCATTGCATGTTGTCAACTCTACCCCTGAAGATTTGCACTAGATCATGCTGATTTGTGGAATGTCCTGGTGAAGTATGATTTTAGTTTTCTTCTCTTCATTGCTATATGGGAACATGTATGTGGATCAGTGATCTCAGTGAAGTAATTTTAGGAATCTCACTTTCTCTAACCCTTTTTCTCATTTTAATTTCATAGAAATCACTTCCATAACTGCACATCATGATAAATATTAAGCAGAATAGAGGAATGTGCTGACATCTCGTAGATAACTGAACATCATTAGCACATTTTTGAGGTAGATGCATGTACTATTGAAAATATCATGCAAATATCAGCCTATAGACACACATTTGAAGAAATATACTGTAAGGTAACCTCCCTATGTAGCATTGTTGCAAAATCAGAATCTACAGATCTACGTAAGACCCCAAAATAGATAACAACACACATCAACCATAGAGTAACATCAACAGATTATGAACTAATCAACGGAGACTTGGGATCATGAATTCTTTGAATTCATCATATCTTTCAAGATGAATAAAGGTTGTTGTGTAACTTTTATTCTATATTTGCTTATGAGTAACATCATGACCAACACAAATCAATGCCACAAACATTAAGATCCAATCCATTGTCAATCATAACTCACTTTACCAACATTTTATTTATTGTGACAAATATTATAAGAGGATTGTTTTGGTCTTCAATTGATGGTACTTCATGTTGTTGAAACAGAATATCCATTTTTGTCACATGCATAAAATCTAACAGAGCTGCTACATCATTCAGCGTAACAGTATGTGGTACAATCACCTTTTGTAAAGCTTCTTGGAGCATTTTGTGGTATGTAGGCAATGTTTGTATTAAATCCCAAAGAGAGATCTTAGCTAGAGTAGCACGAAGTTGTTCAACAAGATCATATTCTTGACCACCTTTATGAGTAAGGTGAGGTGGTTGAGGAAGCATAGGTTGAGAAAATGGAAGAGAGATAGGCACATATGGTGCTTGCTTACTTTGCTTGTTATTACAGGTGTTGTATGTGTGAGCAATCATGTGATGTTGCGGCACATTTTGAACACCTTAATTTCTTTGAGTGATTTCTCTTGTGTAATTTAGAATGTAACCCGGGGGTTGAGGTGGTTTTGGATCACCTTGAACTGTAATCACCAGTTTTAAGCAAGAAGGTGCATTAGGTGCCCCTTGCATAATCATCTTAGGAATATTAATACACTTTGCTACTATCTCCTTAGTGGGTGGAAGAAATCTATTAAAGATAATTAAATTAACATTGCTTTGATTTTGATTAAGCTTGACATGCATCCCTAAAGAATTTAATGTGAGGGACCTTTCTTCATCCATCAATGCTTCATCTTTTAAAGGGAGAGCATTGGAACGAAGGGGAGGGAAAGTATTGTTAATTGAATTGTTAATGGTTTTATCTTTAGTGACATCCAAAGGATTTGAACATGCAACCAAAGGAGAGCTACCCAAGGTCTTTGTATCTTTAGAGATATTCAAGGTTCTTGAACATTAATCCAAAAGAGGAATAGGATAACTCATGGAATCATCATTATCATCATATATTTTAGATATTAGCTCCAAGGCATTAATGGAAGAAAAACTTTCACACTCATCTTTCTCATGAGTATTCAAGGAGATATATTCAGTTAGATCTTCTAATACCAAAGTGTAATTATTTATGAGAGCTATAAAGTTGTCAAAATTAGATACATAATCAAGGATTTCAAATTAAGAGCATTTAAATATATCGTTATGATACATGGATTGTATATGAGTGAGAACATTAGGATTCATATTAAGGAATTTGTAGAAAATCTCAAATTTTTTGATATATGCATGTAAAGGAACCAAAGAGCAATGAGATGAAGATGCCATAATAGAATGTCTTGGAATATCAATGCACAATTAGATCTTTTCATTATCAAATACAACCAATATGAGAGACTTTTGTACACCACAACACTAGTTTGAGGAAACTGGGTTTTTGAAGCTTGTTACCAAGAACAAAAACACACTAGTATCCTTACAAACGAAGTGATTAAGATGTAAAAAGTGTTGCACAAAAGGTAGTATAGACAACTTTTGAGATTTTTTTGCAAAGAAATGTTACAGAGAGGTTAAATTGGTTATGTTGAATTACACATTGTGTAATTAAAAACACATGAAAATTTCAAAGTATGAAATGATGCAAAATTTACAAATGGGCCATGAAAATATGCTTTAAGTCATTGCTAGATCTGAATTGAAAGATGTTTATGACAATAGCAAAATCTGAAATAAGATTTTGATTACAAACCCTAGCTTTTGGAATTACTAGGTTATATGAAAAAAAAATGCAACTTTTTAAGCAAAACCCTAGCAAATGAAACCTTCAAATGCAAGATTTGATATGAAGCAATGATGAATTACTGTAATGAGGATAAGATTTGATGCAAATATGAAAAAAATCTTTTTATCTTATGCAATTGAAATCATGTAAAACTATGCCTTTATACAAGCCTAGAATGCTTATTTTTTCATTTTCTTTTCAAACGTATGTAAGATTTTCCAATGCAAGGTAGAAAATATGATATGAATGAATGCAATAATTGATTATAACACTCAAAAAGATGCAAAATTATTATTTCTTTAGGCTCACCAAAATGTTATGTATGAAAAGTGGGAAGATTGGAAATGATGTTTAAGTATAGCAAATCAAACCATCCTTTCACAATAACATCTGAGGACAAAAACTGAGCCAAGTCACTATAGATGGATGAGGACTCAACTGTAGGTTTATATACTCATGAATGATATGGAAAGAATAGTTTAGATTGAGAGATTTGTCAATCTGTAGATCAAATAAGCCTCAAAATCTAATTATAGTGCAATTGGGTACAAATAGATGGAATGCTATAGGAAACCACATAGGAAGATACTCAGGGAAGATCAGAAACATCAAAAGTTGAGTTTTTAGAAATTGAAACTTTGCGGACTACAGGTCATGTAGGAGCATCTAGTGGTGTAAGGGCAATCTTGAATCACCCAAAAAAATATTTTGATTCAAAATCATTGATGTTGTTTTCATTTATTTTCATAATTAGTAATTCTGGTTCCATAATCACTTGAATAATTATGTAGAACTTTCAGTTTTTCCAAACTGCTAAAAATAACAAACTGTTATTTTAGGAAAGTTTGTATTTGGGCATGGATTGAAGCAAAACTTTACAGGAAGCTTCGTAAATGATAAATAAGACCTTTGGCAAAGGAATCATGCAAAGATCGTTTGTGAGATGAAAGATATTAAAGTTTTCGTTTCCCAAAAAACTCGTGAAAATTATTGAAATTCAGGTTTGAGGCACTAAACAGCCTCGTACGAACCTAAAAATGGGTAGAACCAGAAAAGAAATTTCTTAGCACACAGAGAACTCTACGAACTTTTCTGTACTTCAGACAGTTCGTCAATCAGACACCCTGATCAAAAGTTATGGCTCCCAGAAGTTGACCTTTTTTTGGAGCGAGATACAAAATTCAAAATTTGGCTAGAGGCTACCAAAAAAGCTATTAATAACCATTTTTGGGAACCCTTGGTAGTGGTAGAGTCAAGAAAGGGTAGGAAAATAGAAATCATAGCTGATTTGGGGTTACATAAGGCAGAAAATTCTAGAGTCTTGAGATAGGAAGTTGTAATGTGTTGCAGTTTGTGGAGGATTCATCCTTAATTGTATTTGAGCTTCTGTAATGTAATGAGTTGTCCAAATCAATAAAATAACATTTCATTTTCTATGTGCAATTTTTGTTGATGTGTGTTTTATGATTTACCCCCTTCATCAAGTGGTATCAAAGGAAGGGTTCCTGAGTGTGTAGACAGATCGCCGACCGTGAGGCAGTTTGCACCAGGACTTGAGGTTGTGGGTTTTCTGCAAAGATCAAAATGCCTCCATGAAGAAACCATGTTGGGAGAAATGCTTTGAGAAAAGAGGGATTTAGAGCCCTAGAAAGGTAAATCGATGGATTGCAAGAGTTGTGAAGAGGGTTTGAGTTGAGAGCAAGAGAAGAAAGTGAAGATGAAGCTGAAGAAGATCTATCTGAGGAAGAACAAGAAGTTGCAGGAGATCCTGTAGAAGTTAGGTTATTGAGGGCCATTTCGAAGATCAGAAAGAGGCCTAGGATCAAAGTTTCTACTTTTCTATAGATTTGAATCTAGAACAAATTATTGATTGGATCAATGATATGGAGGAATATTTCAAGTACGAAGATGTGGAGGGTCTAGAATGGGTCAAGTTTGCAAAAATAAAGTTGAAGGGCCATGCCAGTATTTGGGGGAAGGAGGTCTAGTTGGAGAGAAATAGAAGAGGAAAAGGAAAGATTACTAGATGGGATTGGATGGTGGACAAACTAAAGAAGTAGTTCATTCTTGTGAACTATGAGATGGAGTTGTTAAAGAAGCTACAAGGATTGAAACAAGGTAACAAGTCTGTCAAGGAGTATACATAAGAGTTTTATAAGATTACTATGAGGATAGGCCATGCAGAGGCCAACAAGGAGAAGGTAGCCCATTAGATTAATGGGTTAAGGCCAAGTATTGAAGAGGAGCTGAGCCTGGTCAGAATGACCACCATAGAAGATGCATAGCAGTTTTCCCTGAAGGTGGAAGAGAAGATGAATAAAAGATTTCAATGGAAGCAAAGGGGAAGAGGTCAAGGTGGAAGGACTGGTGGAAGATCCTATGGAGGCCGAAATGAAGATCCAAAGAAAAGTGAAGAAGATGGCACTAGTTGAAATCAGAGAGGCGATAATGCCTACAACCCGTGTGACCAGAACAATGGTGAGAAAAGAGGAAGAGGAAGAGGCCAACCTGGGTAGGGACCTAGAAGAGGAGGTTTCAGAGGAACCTATTTCCAATGTGGAGAAGAAGGGCATTGAGCATATGAGTGTCTGCAACATCAAGGAAGGACAAATAGAAGACCTGAAGGTAATGCACGAGTTGCACATGTAGATGAAGATGCACAGTCTGAGCATGTTGAAGATGCTATAAGGGGAGAAACCCTAGTTGTTAGAAGAACCTTGTTGAATTAGGAGAAAGAACCAGATCAAAGGAAGAGTTTATTTTGCACAAGGTGCAAGTGTGAAGGTATGTGTTTTGATATGATTATTGATAGTGGAAGCACTGACAATCTTGTTTCAGAGGAGATGGTTAACAAGTTGAGGTTGACAAGTGTTTTGGATGGAAAGGAAGGGGAGTATGAGGGTTTGGTCAGTTTTAATGGTTTTAGTTGTTTATGTGCAATCGTCCTTTCTCAACAAGCATTCCAAGGGCTTATCAACGGAGTTAAATCTCCACTAAGTGAGAGCAGTCACCTATCATGTTGGGCAGCCACTTGGGAAGCTGTGGACTCTTGGATATACAAACAATGTCTCTATCTAATGTTCAATTATGCTTAGAAACCCTAATTATGCAAATCAATAAGCAAATTATCAAATTATGACAAATCCTTTCAGACTAGAACAAAGGACAAAGATACTTAAATTATTATTGTTTGAAGTTCAGAAGGCAGAGAAGTCGGGGACATGGGGACTCATGCCCAAGTCCAAGGTACCAATTTCTTTGAGGGGTCCTGAGCTCCTTTTGACACTAATATGCACTACAACTTCAGTTTCTAGAAATTCTAATGCAGAGGACACGGGGACTAGTGCCCTAGTCCAGGAAAAGAACTAGTGTCATGCTTCTTCCCAGATCTTGAATCCTCTGTGTCTGCTAACCTTCCCTACAACTCCACTTCTTCCAAATGTGACACCTGTAACCTGCAATCACAAGGAGTGTGGGAGGGGGTTGTGGTGTTTAGAGGCTTACCTTGGTCAAGCCCTAGAGAGACATTCAAGTCTTCTGAACACCGTTGTCAGATGAGAGTGCATATCTCAGTGAGATAGAGAGAAAAATCGAAATGATAAATGATTGAAAACATAATTTAGATATCACCTTGTAGTGAAGATCTCATGGAAGGAAGATGTTCTTCATGCTATGAGGAGATGGATGTCAAATCTACAAATACAAACACAATAACAATGCTCTACTCTGTAACACAATGAATATTTTGAATGCTTTATGATCACAAGTATACATCAAATCCACCTAGTTTGCAAATGAAACCTAATCATGCTTATATATGCAACTACAAAGATTCCTACTAAGAATTTTGAAATTCAAACTTTAGATGTCGACATAGGACCTAATTAATGGTCATAAAACTGACATTTGAAATTAGGGCAGACCCAAAATAGGGATGGACTAGGGCACTAGCGCCCAAGTCCACCTTGCCATTTTTGCTTAGGATCCATCAAAGTGTAGCCCCCTAGGTCCTATTTGTCACAAGACCCAAGGGTTTTCTCATTGGGAGTCAGAAATAACATGCAAGATTCTCTAAATGCACTAACAGGACCTGGGAGCTAAACCTTAATAGGAAGAAGCCCCCAAGGTTACTTTTTCTGACATAACATTTAGCCCCCACTTTAATGTATTTATAAACACATGGACAATACATGCATTAAAGTATAGTCAACAAACACAACAAACACACCAAGCATGAAGAAGACATGCCAAACACATTGAAGACAATAACATGCACGCAAAACATGAAAAAGATAGTTATAGTGATGCAAAACATGGAGAAGACAACATTGAAGCCACACAAAACTCAGTGAATGCAATGAAGATAGTAATGATTTTCTTTTTCTTTTTATTTTATATAAAATGCATATGCAAGTACAAGAAAAGTAAACACACCATCCATAATGCAGGAGGGACTCATTTCCACTAGTCTTTAGACTACGCATGGGGCAACAAACACACCAAACAAATCTTAGAGTGCAGGAGGCACTTGTCGGCACCAGTCTTTACACTACACTTGAGAACAAACATGCCATACAAATCAAGCATGCTAAACAAATCCCAAAGCATAGGAGGGACTCATCACCACCGGTCTTTAGAATATGCTTGGGAACAAACACGCAATACACACACACATGGAAGACACAGAGAAAACATGACAAACAAGCGATGGAGTGTACCTATTTCTAGGTTCCACCATCTTAGGCACATTACAGGCACACACTAATGATTGGGCTTCACCACAACAATCACTAAAGACATGTTTAATGGTTGAGTTAGTCACAGAACTACTCCCCGTCTCCACAGAGGACTTTTGAAAATGATAGGATTGTGCACTCTCCTCAAGAAATACACCATCCCTGCCTCACAGGAAGGGCTTAAGATAAAAGGATATACATGATATCCTGCCTTCATAGAGGGATTAAGTGATTGAAATAGATTCAAGATTCACAAACACATATTGCTAACATCTACAACAGACAGCTTACCTTATATATGCCCCCACCTTAAGGTGGTTGATGTCGTGTACCGATATCAAGCATGTCAAGGTAGGAAGAAAAGACACAAGGGAACACAAGCTCTTGCAAAGCCCATGCCCCTCAGAGGTGACATGTATTTTACGATCACCAAATGTTCCCACAAACACATTCCTGCAAGAAAAGTGTTAGTGTCCATATAATCATGATAATCAACAATGCATATGATCAATCACATAGAGAACCAAGGAAGGCAAGATTCAAGATAGACAAAGTGCACATAGCAGTAGTATTGTTATGTTTTGTAAGTGTGATAAGACAAAATTGAGATCACACGAAGTGATTCTACTAGCCAAGCATCAGATAATATATAACAACCCCATCGTCATGTATGGACTTGGTCCATTTTTTGATTTCTCGATAAAGGACACTAGGTCTGCATCAGTACAAAATGTTTTTCGTCATCCACCCACTAGATAGAAGCACTAGAGGAAGGGAAACAATAAAGCAAGAGAGGAGAAACAAGTGTCTTAGGGACAGTCACGTAGGAGGGTGCCCCCAAGTCACCAACCGCAACACTATGTCCGTAAGACACAACACACAACAATGAAAATAGAGGAGAAGCAATATAGAAGAATGATGATACAAATAGAAGAATGGTCACAATAGAGGCGGTCTCCTAGTATCCTTGACCTTACGAGAGTATCAAGGGTCATCCTAGGAGGCCTAAACAACACATAACACATCATGGGGGAAACACATCATGAAGGTAAAGGGTTAGAAATACTTACCTGCCAGTACAATCATACTAAAATTTGGAACTTGCGAGCCTCTTGGAGAGATGCTCTATCAAGTTTAGTGCAACACTTGAGTGGTTCTTATGAGACTCTTGTTTGTTGTTAGGAAGTCCATGTGATGTTTGTTTCTCATATCCTTGTGTATATGAAGTCTATTGTTTCTTATGAGGAGGAGAACCACTATTATTTCCAACTGATGATAATCATCTTTCTCTTTTTCAATTTTTATCTATTTTTTGTTGTTGAGTTCATCTATCATAGTGACAAGGACTATCTTGTACTATCTCGATCTTTTAATTTATCAGAATCTCTTGTTCCATTTGTCTTTTCTAATGTATGTTGTGTATCTCCCATTTCCTAAAGAGATAACAGAGGAGGAACTTTAGAATAAATATAATTCCTTCATGGACGAGGTGATACTTTAGTATTTTCCTTATCCACTTCTATTGTAGCAATAATCCCATCATAGTCCAAATAGTCATCCTCTACCTCTAGTGTATTTTGTTCCACCTAATTATTATCAGTATGCTTAGGGAAAGGATTAGTGAAGATCTATAAGTTCTGATTTAGCAGGGCAACTAACTTATTCCCATTATCATTCACACCTGACACCTATATCACGTTGGAGTCAATGAAGTCTTGTATTTCATGTTTAAGATGCATACATCATTTGGTGTCATGTCCTTATGTCCGATGGTAATGACAAAAGGCGTTAGCATAGAAATAAGGTCCTTGTTCTCTACTAGGATCTAAAGGTTTAATTGAGGGAAGATTCATAAGATTATTACTCAGAGCTTGATTCATGATAGAATGATAGGATTTAGATATCGGAGTAAACTTTCTTTGTTGATATGGTGCCTTCTTTGGATTAGTGATAGAAGACACTTGTGAAAAGTTGTTTGAATTTGGTCCATTAACCTTGATGAAACTATTATTATTCTATTTGAAGTTGTTTTGTGATGGTCTACCAATGGATTGACCAACTTGAGCTGATGAGTTTTGGATTTCATACTGACTAGATGAAAGTTGATAGTCACGAAGGGCAGTGCATAAATGTTGAAAGGAGTTATACTTCATCAAGAGAATCTTATCACGAATGTTAGGTTGTAGATTTGTAATAAACAACTTCTAAACATCCTCATCCTTCATTTGATATTGAATTTGCACATAGAGAGATTGATACTGACTGATAAACTTAGTTAACTTCTCTTTCAGACCTTGCTTGCAATTAACTAAATTAAACAAGGAGACTTGAGGTATAATATTTTCTTGAAAGTATTGCAAAAATTGATCAACTAACTGTGAAAAAGAGTGTATTGATTTTGGAGGTAAAGAGAAAAACCATTCTAGACCAGTATCTTTGAGTGATCACGAGAAAAGCATTGCTAACAAATCATCTTCAAAGTAGAAATCGCTGCACATAGTCATGAATGCCGCCACATGAGTATTAGGATCACCTTTTCCACCATATTTTTCAAAGCGAGGAGTCTCAAACCTCTCAGGCATAGGGGTTCTCAAAATTGCATAAGATAAAGGATTACGGGCATGATAAGTTGGTATGTTAGGTTGTGAAGAATTTGTGAAGTTTGTCACCTTTTGTTGTAATCAAGTCATGCCTTGCAATAGTTGGTTTAAGATGACATCATTAGGAGATGTGGTTTGTTGTGAAGAGTTAGAACCAAAGTGAGGCGGTGATTGAGCCTAAGTAGTGATAAGCAGAAGTTGTGAATAATTCAATTGCAGTTGGACATATTGATAGGTGGAAGATGGTTGCGAATAGGTGGGATGAAGAGATGGTTGAGAGTACTTATTCATAGAAGAGGTTCCTTTAGATATCAAGTTTTGATAGTTAAATCCCACAACTTTGTAATTTTGTGAATTTTTACCATTAGATACTCCAATACCAGTGGTAACGCTGCTACAAGAATTTACATTGGTGGTTAAAATCATTGATGTAAATGTAGATGTTCCCATAGTTAGTATAGGTGTCGATACTTGCGTATGAGATGGTGATGACATGCTCTTAATACCATTCACACATTCAGTCACCGTCATGACATTATTGTTAACTATATGTGTTAAACCTCTAACCACATTAATACCTTCTTGTCATTCCTTTATCAATTCTCTTATGTGGTGAATCATAGGGACAACTTCTTCTGCTATCCTTTCATTTCCAACAAATGCTTGAAATTTGGCTAAATCTTTATCAAGTTTCTTTATTTTCTCATCAGGTACATGTGTGACCACGTCAAGAGTGTCATCAACATAATGAAATGTTTGATCTTCCATAGTGGTTGTAGAAGGTATAATGTCTTGCAAAATTTGTGTCTCACCTTTTGTAAAGAAGGTATTCAATGGATTTTCAGAGGTAGGAATGTCGAATTCTTCAAAGGCACTAGATCCCATGAGTCTTATTCTTCTTCATAAATGGATATTTATATTAGGGCAGTGAGTAATAATACTCATACAAAATAATTCAACTCTTAATGTACAAACTAATAGAACAACCCCTAGGAGCAAGATATGTTTAAGATAAAAAATGCTTGATTGTTCAACTTTTTCCAATGCAAATCACTAGGAGAAAAGGTGTTGTGACAACTTTCAAGAGGGAAAGCTAATAATATGTATTATAATAGTCCAATTATGTAAAATATATTTCACAACATGCTTTTGAAGCAACTCTAGAGTGATGATAAGTCAAAACCTAGTGAAAATAGGCTAAAATATGCAATTTTTCACCAAATCTCAATGGAAAAGAGTATGACAAAGGGTGTTGTGAGGAAAAATATGATGGATAGAAAATTATAATAGTAATAAAATCCACTTAATGCCAAAAAATCTGTCACAACATGCTTGTAGTGCCACTCAAGGTCAAACCCTAGTGAAAATATAGCAAAAATATGCAATTTTTCACAATTTTTCAATGCAAAGGCCTAGTAGAAAGGGTGTTTTAAGGAATATGAGGAGGAGAAGAAGATAATAACCCTAATAACAGCCAATTAATGCATAAAAGTCCCTTATGACAAGCCTATGGTGCAAATTTAGAGAGATGATAAGGCCCAAATCTAGTGAAAAATGCAAGGTTTTCAAACCCTAGGCATGAGATTTTGCAAGAAGACCATTATGATGCAATGCTACTATTAGAAATCAATCCTAATTAGTGTTTTAAAATGGTAGTAAAATCTAAAGCAAGATTTTGACTACAAACCCTAGTTAATGCAAAACTAGGTTTTCATGAAAAGTGAACAATTTCTAGCAATTTTTGTCAAAATAAGCACACAAATGCAATGAAAATGTATTCTAAATGATGAATTTCTGAAAATTAAATCTTATCTTTTAAAAAATACAGAAATTTGATGAAGTTGAATGCCAAATATTTCAAATTATGCTAAAATACAACCATAAAATGCCATTGTTTTTCAAAATTTTCAATTGTTTTGTAACTTTTTTCAAATGCAATAAGATGATTGAATGCAAATCTATCAAACAACACTAAAAAAGGTGCCAAAAAGTTCAAAAACATGGGTTCACCAAAATGTTTTGGATGGAAATGAGGGTTTGGTTGGTTTGGTTGGTTTTAGTTGTTTATGTGCAATCCTCCTTTCCTAACAAACATTCCAAGGGCTTATCAACCGAGTTGAATCTCCACTAAGAAAGAGCAGTCACCTATCATGTTGGGAAGCCACTTGGGAAGCTATGGACTCTTGGATATATCAAACAATGCCTCTATCTAATGTTTAATTATGCTTAGAAACCCTAATTATGCAAATCAGTAAGCAAATTATCAAATTATGGTAAATCCTTTCAAACTGGAACAAAGGATAGAGATACTTAACTTACTATTTTTTGAAGTTCAAAAGGTGAAGAAGTCAGGGACACATGGACTCATGCCCAAGTCCAAGGTACCATTTTCTTTGAGGGGTCCTAAGCTCCTTCAGACACTGATCTGCACTGCAACTTCAATTTTTGGAAATTCCAATGTGGAGGACACAAGGACTAGTGCCCTAGTCTAGGAAAAGCACCAATGTCTTGCTTCTTCCTAGATCTTGAATCCTCTGTGTCTAATAACATTCCTTGTAACTCCACTTCTTCCAAATGTGACACATGTAACTTACAATCACAAGGAGTGTGGGAGGGGGTTGTGGTGTTTAGAGGCTTCCCTTAGTCAAGCCCCAAAGAGACATTCAAGTCTTTTGAACACCATTGTCAGATGAGAGTGCATATCTTGGTAGGATAGAGGCAAAAATCCAAATGATAAATGATTGAAAACATAATAGATATCAGCTTGTAGTGAAGATCTCATGGAAGAAAGATACTCTTCATGCCATGAGTAGATGGATGTCAAATCTACAAATACAAATGCAATAACAATGCCCTGCTCTACAACACAATGAATATTTTGAATGCTTTATGATCACAAGTATACATCAAATCCACCTAGTTTTTAAATGAAACCTAATCATGCTTATATATGCAACTACAAAGATTCCCACTAAGAATTTCATAATTCAAACTTTTGATGTCAGCATAGAACATAACTAACAGTCATAAAACTGACATTTGAAATTAGGGCAGACCCAAAATAGGGCTGGACTAGGGTGCTAGTGCCCAAGTCCACCCTACCATTTTTTTCTCAGGATCCATCAAAGTGCATCCCCCTAGGTCCTATTTGTCATGAGACCTAAATAACATGCAATATGCTCTAAATGCACTAATAGGACTTGGGAGTTAAACCTTAATAGGAAAAAGCCCCCAAGGTTACTTTTTCTAACATAACAACAAGAAGAAAGCATCCACATCCATATCGGATTGCATGGTTGGAGAAGGACCATAGAGCTTTGGTTAATGAATAGTGTTTAGTCAAGTTCAAGATTGAGGATTATCATGATGAGGTGTTGTGTGACATCATACCAATGGATTCATGTCATATGCTATTGGGAAGGTCGTGGCAGTATGATAGGTGATGGCCATGCAAATACCTATTCTCTGACAAAGGATGGAGTTCGTCATAAGTTGAAACCCTTGAAGGAGGTGGAAGAAAAGGTATGAAGTACTGCCATAATTTGCTTGGTAGATGGTAGGAAATTTTTGGACGGTATGAAGCATGAGCATCATTGCTTTGCATTGATTCCTAAGATCAGTCAAGAGAAATGTGAAGATGCACCAGCATAAGTCTTAGAGCTATTGGAAGAATTTTAGGATATTGTCTCTAATAATATACCAGAATGTTTACCACCGGTGAGGAAGATAAGTCATCAAATGGATTTGATACCAGGAACTAGTTTGCCGAATAAGGAAGCCCACAAAATGACTCCTATAGAGAATAAAGAGCTAAACAGACAAGTTCACGAGTTGTTAAGGAAGGGACTGATAAGAGAGAGCCTAAGTCCATGTGTAGTACCTATAGTACTAGAACCAAAGAGATATGGGGAATGAAGAATGTGTACATATTCTCAATCTATCAATAAGATTAAGATCAAGTACAAATTTCCATTTCCTAGAATGGATGACATAATGGACTGTTTGAGTGGAGCCAAGTACTTCACGAAGATTGACCTAAAGATTGGGTATCACCAGATCTAAATCAGAGGAGATGAATGGAAGACAACCTTCAAGACAAAGGAAGGTTTGTATGAGTGGTTAGTCATGCCATTTGGGCTAACCAATGCACTGAGCACATTCATGCGACTCGTGAATGAGGTATTGAAAGAGTTTTTGGGAAGTTTTGTTATTGTTTATTTAGATGACATTTTGATTTTTAGTAAGACTTGGGATGAGCATCTAATGCATATGAAAAGAGTTTTAGAGAAGCTGAGTGAGGAGAAGTTGCTGATTAATATGAAGAAATGTAGTTTTGCAAGGAAGGAGTTGGTATACTTGGGATTTGTTGTCTCAGAGGAAGGTCTTAAGATGGACCCAAAAAAAGTAAGGGATATCATTGAATGGCCTATGCCAGGGAGTGCTCCAAAGGTACAATCTTTTCATGGTTTGGCAAGTTTTTACAAAACGTTTATTAGGAATTTAGTAGCATCTGTGCACCCCTAACTGAGATAATGAGAGGGGATAGAAAAGAGTTTAAATGGACTAAAGGAGCAGCCAAGAGTTTTGATACATTGAAGCAGAAAGTCACAGAGCAACCTATTTTGGCACTTATAGATTTCAATAACATATTTCAAGTAGATTGTGATGCTAGTGGCAGTGCTATAGGAGTTGTTTTGAGCCAAGAAGGTAATCCCATTGCCTATTTTAGTGAGAAGCTTAATGATGCCAAGAAAAATGATTCTATTTATGATCAGGAGTTTTATGCAATAGTTTAGGATTTAAAGAAATGGAGACATTATTTGTTGCCAAAAGAGTTTGTTTTATATACTGATCATCAGGCTTTGAAATATCTTAATAGTCAAGGAATGTTAAATCAAAGGCACTTAAAATGGGTTGTGTTTTGTAGAGTTATACTTTTGTTTTGAAGCACAGGAGTGGGAAGTCCAACAGAGTTGCAAATGCCTTGAGCAAAAGGAAAAATTTGTTGACATAAATGAAGATAGAGGTTGTTGGGTTTGATGAGCTCAAAAGTTTGTATCTTGAAGATTTAGATTTTGCAGAGACTTGGAAGGCTTGTTTGGAACTTGTTACTTTAGATAGGACAAAATGGTCGGATTTCATAATCCAAGATGGCATGTTGTTTAGAGGAAGCTACTTGTGCATTCCAAAGAGTTCCATGAGAGAGAACCTAATTAAGGAGAAGCATAGTGGGGGATTAGTTGGGCACTTTGGTCGAGATAAGACCATTGCTATTGTTGGTGAGCATTATTAGTGGCCACAATTGTTGTAGGACGTGAGGAAATTTGTGTAGAGTTGCAGAGTGTGTCAGATGGCAAAAGGAACAAGTCAGAATACAGGGCTATATCAGCTATTACCTATACCAGAGAGGTGATAGGATGATATTAGTATGGATTTTGTTCTTGGTTTACCAAGGACATAGAGAGAACATGATTCCATTTTTGTGGTGGTGGACAGATTCTCAAAGATGGCACATTTCATTCCTTGTAAGAAGACTAATGATGATGTTCATATTGCAGAGTTATTTTTAGGGAGGTGGTGAGATTACATGGTCTACTGAAGAGCATAGTTTTACATCAAGTTACCAAGTTTGTTGTGTTGATATGCACCGGACAATTGAGAGGGGGCATGAATCAGTTGTCTCAAAAACTTAAACACTTACTGCAATTAAACATTCATCACTTATCCACAATTATTATGATTTAACAATGAATGCATGAAATTAGAAACTTAACCACAAAGATAGCATCAAACACGAGACACCAAATTTTATGTGGAAAACCCCAAGGTGGAGAAAAACCATGAAGAGGATTAGCTCTCAATATATATTGCAATCTTGAAATAATGATGTTCAAGCTTGGTCAATCCATAGGCCTAAACATACTGGCTTACTGCCATGAAGAACAACTAGGTCTAGCAGGCTCACTGCCTCAACCCTAAACCTAGCAAGATTATAATAAGGGCTGTTAAATCCTGAGGGCTATTAAACCCTACTGGCAGCTCACTGCCAGGCTCTCTTCCATGATCAAAAGCTTCTTATGTTTATGACTGAAGTACTATGATTCCTCTGCTCTAATTTGCCTCTATTCTTCTCTTCCTCTACTTTCCTCTTCCTCTTCTTTCCTCTTCCTCTTCTTTCCTCTTCCTCTTCTTTGCTCTACCTTTTGGACCTTTCTTAATATCTTTCCATTTTCTCTCAAGGACACTTTTTATATGACTCAACTACAAGTATTTATACACTACATCAACCTTGGAATGATCATCAAGGTTGGCATCACAATCATCAACCATTGGAACAATCTCCAAGGTTGCTATTACTGTTACTAAGTTTTTGTTCACACTTAAAATTAGTTGGACCTAAGGACAATTGTTCAGAAGGAATAAAAGAAAACTTCAAGGTTATGCATTTATTTGAATGGTTGATATTTTGACAAGAGTAGAGAACGAGATTCAGTTGATAGGATAACCCATCAGTCTAATCAAGATTGATGAGTTATCATGACAAGAGAATAGGATTGTCAAGGTACCAGTCATTCAAGAAATACAGTTGTTTTTGCATCATGTTATCTTTTAGGAGTTATAAGTTAGATTGATTATTTAGTTAATCAGTTTTGAATAAAAGAAAGATATTTGTATTGAACTGTTACTTCATGTCACATTTTGAACATGCATTCAAGTGTTTGTTACATTATCTCATGCATTGATTGAAAAGGAAATACATATACATCATATGCATAAGAGAAATTAACTGATCATGTTTAAAAGAAGTGTTCAAATGTGTCCCGCACAAGCTGTGGGAGCAACTAGACTGAGCAATTACAGACATGTAAGCTATGCATCTATTTGATAAAAGGAAAAGGAATGAACACATGATAAAATGAAACATCCATCATTGACTGAGCAAGAAGGTTATTTTTTGATGCCGGCATTCAAGTCTTTAGTCTTCAAGTCTTTACTTCAGCTCCATCATTAGTTGAAGCTGCAAAATTTTGGGGACAACCCTATTAGTGCTCTAGATGTTTAAAGTTATCACATGCTTTTATCAAACAGATACATGTACTTATCACATCATGCATTCAGATGAGAGATCAGATCAGCTAAGTGACACAAATCAAGAATAAACCATGAAGAAGATCAATCAATACTATTAGGTATATTTTTATGCTAACTTGTTTGTTCACTATGCAGGTATAGGACAAGTATTGTTGTTGATTTGAAGACAAATAACCATGTGGATTAAATGTGGCTCCCACAAGGGTTTGAGCCCAGCATGTTTCTTTCCATTTGAAAAGAGTATCAAAAAAGATAGGATGTATCATTCCAAGCTACATCATGCATCATCTAATCAACTTGTAGAAAAGTTATGTCATCATGACATTATTACAATTGATTAGAGAAAATCAAATTAACATGACTCGGTCAAGTTGACAAAGTGCAAAAATCAAATTATAGTCACAGAAGAAAATAAATATCATGTTATAGTTTTGGCAAAGTGATGTAAGTCTTTCCTTTAAAAGGACATATGCCAATCAAGTCTCATATATATATTAGACAGAATATACAGGCTACATGAGCCATCTAAAATACAGAAATCTTTCGAATGCATTGTATTTATTTCATCTTATATGATCAAGTGACATAAACAGCTAACATAGTGCATTCATAGCACAAAGGCATCTTACAGACATCAATAACTCTAAAAGACATATACCATGATGAAGGAATAGGATGATCAAGAAAATCTAACAGTATATGTGGAACAACTATGCCAAGCATTCAAGATGAACTAGCCAAGTCAATTTCCATATGATTAAGTTATCAATAGAGAGCCTATATTCCCAAGAAGTTGCCACAGTCCCAATGTAATCAAATGTTCAACATTCAAACATTCAAGTGGCACATGGAAATCATAGCATGATCCCAATCTCATCACTATACTGGAGAAACAATCATTATCTCATATGCCTTGGTACAGTGAAAAGACATCATGCTACAGTCATCAAATGCCACAAAGAGATGACATCATATGGATTTAGATGAACTAGAAAGTATAGATAGCCAAGGAGAGATACCTTGCAAAGAGTTAAACAAGTACAATTACATTTACTATGCATGGTCATGACAGTGATCATGAAGTGGCTTGTGCAATCAAATATAGTCAGAATAGATCACAACTTCCATGTCCATCAACAGGAGTAGAACATTCTTGAAAGAGAATACCACATCAATGATGAAGGAGAAGTAGTAGAAGGCACATGATATTCTAAATGTCAGAGTGATGATGTTGACAGAGGCACAAGATAAGCAGTCTTTTTCTCATATGCCATTGTTTTTGAATGACACAGTTATAATAAACATTTGCCATGATAAGGAACTAAAGGAGGAGATAAAAGCATGATATGTATGCTACTATAAGATCTAAATGCATCAAGAGATAAGCAGTGAGCATGCATAGATACAATCAGGAGTAGTATCTAAAGAATGCCACAGCTAGATAAAAATGAAGACAACAATGATCCCACAATCACATACATTAGGCAACATTCATGAGCTAGCCAAGGTTAAAGAAGCAAATGCTGATGGGCAGCCAAATAATAATGATTAATAGATACAGACAGAGGAGCCTCAACATTCAGAAAGTAGTTGAAAATAAAATCTATATTCTACAGGATTTCAAAATTGATGTCACATTGTTCAAACATTCATACTTTGTAATGAGGAAGGACTGAAGCATGTTCTAAAAGATAAATAGGTAATCATGATACAATCAAGCATCTAGAAGTAGTCATTATCTCATATGCCATTGATATGCAACATTTTTCATGGATCTAGGAGGAAGGTTTCCCATCATACACACAACATTTAAAGGATGATAGCCAACAAGAGGGTATTCACTGTGAGAAGGATAATATACCAAGAATATTGGCATTCTACATATGCAAAAGGAGATACAGTCAATAGAACCCTAGCTAGGTCAACACCTTTTCTTTTCCTCATAGTTATATTGTTTGTGCAAAAAATATAGTTAGGAAAAATCAAAGAGCATTCAAAGTTTAGTGTATACAAAATACAATAGTCAAAGTTCAGTACATACATTTTTACCATCACAAAGGACCCCTTATCCCATTTTTATTCATACAGTGAAATGAAATCTACAAAGATACATCTACTACCATAGTTGTGACAAGAAAAGCTATTGTGTGAAAAATATGAAATATCCATCTTAGAAAGTCTTGAAACCCTTATTGCATTTTTGGCTTCTAGTGGAATGAGCACTACATAAAGGTTTCCATGGCATGGCTATGACAAGAAGATAGGGTTTTTGTGCCTAAATGAACACCTAGCTGTACAAATTTTTTGAAACCCTCATTTTCTAAATGAAACCCTAGTCTCTATTTTTACACAGTGAAAAGAAAAGGTGAAGATACAATACATCTTTTATCATGGTTGGGCCTAAAGAAGGCATAAATCATCATTATAGTCAAAACCCTTGCTACAAGTATGAAGATTTCATCATCTTTTAGAGAGCAGTGGAGAAGGAGAAAGACATGTGTTTCTAGTATAGCCATTTGCATACAATGCCATTATGTGCATTTCCAAAGAAACCCTAATGACAGAGTTGGAAACCCTTCAAGTTTCATATAAAAACCAAGAGAAAATGCTATAGAAAGTGACAGTGGCCATGACCATACAAAAGAAAATAATATTCAAAGATATCCAGATGCAAAAGATTAAGAATCGTGTCTCTTTTTGAGATATACAGAGATAAATCAAGTATCTATAGTGTAGAGAGCAAGAGTTACCTTCAAAAGCAGAGGAGAGAGATGTAATGGCAGTGACCTACTGTAGGTCTTTCCTTTCTCTTTCTTAGATTTTCTCACATTTCACAAGAAGATTTTGACAAAAAGCAAGAATATTGTGAAGAAGAGAATATGGAAGGAGAAACCAGTGATGGCCATGGACATATAGCCAAAAATGCCATAGAAAAAGTAAGAAATGACAGCATACGACCAATGATACATCACTCACCAGTCGCCACCTTGTCTTCACACTCAGAGAGGGGCAAAGAAGTCATGAAGTTTGAACACAATGAGCCAAGGAGATGAATAAAATATAGAGAGTAATCAAACCATAAAGTGAAAAGGAGTTGCAGAGCGGCGGCCAGTATGGAAAAGTAGAAAATGAATGACAAAATTTAGGGTTATTCATTGTTTTGTTCAAAGTTTCTTTCCCATCATTTATTTTTTTGACCCATAAAATGCCACATCATTACTAAATCTTTTGTTGACAGTGGTCAAAACATCAAATGATGTGTTAGCTAGTGATTATTTCATGGAGTGGCTGACAGGAGGGTGTCTTATGTGCAAAGGTGGTCGGTAGAAATAATGGAAGGAGTTATACCTTATTGCCTTATGATTTTTAATAATACAAACCTCTTTCCTTCTAATGTCGACTATTTTAGTCAAAAATGATGCTCATTACCTTAAAGTTGACATGAGTCTTTGCATGGTCAAAGTGGAATATTCCTTATGCTTTTGGAAGGAATCATCAAAAGAAGTCAAAGGTAAAATATGTATGAAGACAAAATGAGATTGCAAGTGCAAGAATATCATTGTTTTTTGCATGAGGGAGATAGTGGAAAGGAAGAAGATATATTTGCATGAAGATGCAGGATGGACAAGTATGGTAAGGTGGCAAAGGTTTGCTTATGGTTTTGATTTATTTTGCATGATGGAGGTCACATGGCAGTGAGGCCATTCCGTTTTGACATTGTAATTGGAGTGATAAGGGGTATTTTTATACCTAAGTGTTTGTAATGCATTTTGACATTGTGTATGGAGTAATAAGGTTCTTTTTGACTTATTGCATGGTAGGGATGTATAGTCAAAGGGAGATATAAGGTTTTATTGACTTATGATTTAAATAGCATATATATTATAATTTATTAAAGATATTATTAGGACAATTACACTGATAGTTCTAATAATACCTTAAATAAATTATTTGAAAATATAAATCATATATAGCACACAAGAGGACTTGGATAGAATATTCATTTATTGAATATTATTTACTTGTCATTATATTGCATGGATTGGTGAAGATATAAGTTATTTTTTGACTTGTGCATGGAGTGATAAGAGGAATTAAGTCATTAGTTTGAGCTTTTAGTTAGAGGTAGTTTGAGGAGCGGATTGAGGAGTTATATGAGCAGTTCACTTTGAGTTAGGCACTCCATTTCATTGGTGCATGGACCAACATGAGTTTTGACACATTATATCTATTTTTCCATTAGTTTGGAGGTGTTTTTTGCTTGATTTCAGGGCTTGCACGGGAATCAATTATCATTTTTTGCATGTGCTATTTTGAGATAATTGAGGTTCAAATTTCAGTTGTCTATAGGTCAATCTTTGGACCTATCTTTTCTATATATTTTAAAACTTCATTCATTATGACGTTAGTTCTTGATTCTCATTCTAATCTAAATAGATTAGAGAATTCTTGTAGCTCATTTTTATAGTTTTATTGAGAGATTAGCAGGTTACAAGTTATTTTTATCTTATTTATAGTATTTCCTTTGTTTCTTTGAGATCAATTAATTACCTATCCATTTAGTGCTAATTATTTGATGTGATTTGATGAAATTTTGTTGTGTTGAACTATTAAACCTTTAAAATTATTGTCTCACTTTATTGCTTGCAACGTTAAGAATATAATCATCATAGGTCTTAGGTTGTGTTAACCAGAAGTAGTCTTTTTGTGTTGTGAAAAATCATTTCCTTCATAGAAAGCTTGTTTTCAAGCCTTCCTTAGAATCACTTTTGTGATATTTATGTCAAGATTAGATTGTGTGAAAGTTAGATTTTTGAGTAATATTGTGAATTAGGTTGCATATTTTTTATCCAAATCAAGTGCATCACCGAATTTTACATTTTGCATTTCATATAGTTTCTTTCTTCCTTTTTCCAAAAAAAAAAACATACATCCCAATAAGAACATTCGAAGGGAATCAGCCCACAATCTGTAGGTCTAATTTCATTATAGGGCACCCACAACCTGAAATTAGTCCCATGTTACACGAAATTGCAGAGTTTTTCCAACCTTGCATACATGTGCAATTCATAGTGATAACAGTTTTTGGCATGCCCGGTGGGACATTGAACTAATTTTTAGTTCAAAAGGACTTATTCCTTTTGTTGTTTTTGGTATGAACAACATAATTTCAGCCTTTTAGAGGTTCATTATCAAGTACCTGACAACTCTAATTCCTTGGTTTTTTCAAATTAGATCTTGCAGCTTATGAAAAAATATCAAACAAGGTTAAGTAAAAATTATGAGAAGAAGCATAACCAGTTGTCTCCACCAAAGAGGAGAATAAAAGCAAATAAAGAATTCAACATAGCAAATTTATCAGTTGTTTTAGATCTACCAAGTACACATCCTAAGTTTTCTTCACACCAGAATTCATTATTTGCAAGTTCATCATCAGAATTTCTTAGTTCTGTACCAGCAAGCCCAAGAGAACAGATTCCTATTTTCCAAGAGGAACCTCTTCTTCTTGAGTTTATAGAAGAAGAACATGTGTTACAAGAAATATTCCAAGTAGTTCCAGTCTAAACACCAGCTCAAATACCATCTACTCCAATGGCTCTACTCAGAGGAGGTGGAGGTGGAGGACCAATTCCACCTCTTGGAGGAATAGGAGGAGGAATACCACCTCCAGGAGGAGGTGGAGGTGGTGGAAGAAATCCCCCACCACCTCAAAATCAGCATTTTGTTACATTTAATGGAGGCAACCCTTTGAATCTAAATCAGCATGATGACATACCGATGGCTGCATTGAAAAGTTTACCCAGTTTCATAGGAGAAGATGGGACTACACCCATTGAACATATCAGAGATGTGGCTTCTTTATGTTATGTTCACCACATCACTGAAGAGAACATTGCAATCAAGCTATTAGTAGCATCACTGAAAGGTAAAGCTCTTCAATGGTTTAGAGGCTTAAGGGTTAATTCAATTAGAACTTGGGATGAATTAGGTGCTTCTTTGAATATACAATTTCAAGATAAATCTAATCATTTATCATTAGTTGAACAAATGACCACCATTAAGAGAGCTCCATAAGAGCAAATGTTAGATTTTAATTTCAGATTTTAGAAAACATGGAATAGAATCCTTGAAACAGTGAAACCATCACTAGAGAATGTTTTTTTGTATTATTTAAGGGCATTAAATTCTGATATTATTGTTATGATACAATCTATGTGAGGGGTAACTTTACTAGCTACTTTTGATATTACAATAAGAGCATAAAATAGTTTAATACAAGCTGGTAAAATAGCACCTAGGCCCCCAATGCTAATTTTTCTAGATATACAGCCTCTAATTCCAATTTCAGCCCCACATATTTCATTAATACCATCTTTTGGTTATCAAGCAAATGCAAAAAATGGTACAGATCCCATTCATTCTAAATTTTGAGAGTTGAAAGAAAACTAGCAAAGTATAGCAAAAATACTGTAGACTGTGAGCAATGACCTAGTAAGTCTAAAAATTCAAACGAACTAGAATAATAGACCTTACCAAGGAGCCCCTTACCAAGTAAATAGACCTAGTTATCAAGCAGATTATCAGGGTCAAAGGAGAAATTACAACAATAGGCCAAATTAACAATATAATCCAAATGTTATTAGTACATCAAAGGAAATAGTGCCTATACAGAATAACATGGTTTAGGATTATGCATGGTGTTACCCCTGTAATCAGCCTCATAATCAGGCCACTTGTCCAAATGGGATAGTAAATCAAGCTTTTATGGTACAGAATAACTATGTTGCTGCTGAAAATTCAGCAAGTGATGTAAACAACCAGCTAGATATTCAAACTTAGTATGTTAATCCTAATGTAGCTTTAATGAATTGGTAGGCTAATGAATTTTGTGGTATAAATCAGTTGCTAGGTCAAAAGCAATCTTTTACTAATATTGCAGCAAACACAAGATCAAAAAAGAGAGCTGTTGACTTGCAACAACAGGCTGAAACTACAAATCAGTAAGCTGATACTAGTAAACAACAAGCTGGAAATGTACCACAGTAAGCTAATAAAGGTAAAAATATAGTTTCTACAAATTAGAATGAACAGAATCCAGCTTCTACATCAAAGGATTTGCATATTTTGTCAAAGTAGCCAACTGCAGAGAATAAACAGCCATCTAAAGACCAACCAGAGGTTGCTGTCCCAAAAGTGCAGCAAAAGGTTAGTGGTCCTATATTTAATATTTTGGATCATATAAAAAAGACAACAGCAAGCATGTTTATTTTATATGCTTTACACATTCCAGGACAAAAGGATTTGTTAAAAAATATATTATCTCAATTGTCTTTGTCAAATGAAGTGCAAAAATCACATCAACCTCATATTATGATTGCAAATGAGGTAGAAAAAAGAATAGAACAACCTAAACCAGTAGGAAAACCTCCACCATTTTATGTCACTTTGATTGTAGGTGACTATTTAGTACATAAATGCATGATAGATTCAGGAGCCAGCAGATCAGTTATGCCAAAACATCTAACTAATAAGTTAGGTCTAAAATATGAACCTGTTGTAAGAGGTGTTGTACAAATGGATGTAACTAAAGTGAGTATAGTTGGAATGTTTAAAAATTTAGGCCTTACTTTGTATGCTTGTCCAAACTTTGTCATATATCAAAACATTTATGTCATTGATCTTCCACCTACCTTTGCTATTTGCTTATCCAGAGATTTTATAGCAAGGTTAGGAGGGTATTTATCATCTAATTGGACACATTTATTCTTTAGAACTAGATATGGAACCAAGGTTACAATCAAATCTAAACCATTAGCCAAAGATCACCTGGAACCTTACAAACCCATTTCCATAAATGCCAACCTTTCCATTTTTTATCAAGAAGATCTGATTCCTATTCAAGAGACAAATACACCTTTAGAGGGAATTCTAGATATGGTTTTAGATTAATGGGCAGCAGAGAACCATGAAACAAATCCATTTGAGAAAATGGATGAGATAGGCCTTGGTGTGTATATGATTCAAGAGAATAAAATAGTTATTCCAAATCTGATTAAATAAGAAAAATAGCAGACTATTGAAACAGAAAATGATGTTTGGGAACTATATTTTGATGGTTCTAGAAGTAAGGTAGGAGCTGGAGGAGGGGCTATTTTAGTTTCTCCTATAGGTGATAAATATTATTCATCTTTCAGATTTGCTTTCAACTGTTCTAACAACTCAGCTGAATATGAGGCTTTAGTTCATAGACTAGAATGGGCAAGAAAAAGAAAAATCAAGTGTTTAAAAGTTTTTGGGGATAGTGAATTAGTGGTTAAACAAGTCAAAACCTTGCTACTACAAAAAATGACTTGTTGAAGTTATATAAGCATAGAGTTTGGGACATGATAGAAGAATTTGATGCATTTAATCTGATATATGTACCTAAAACTGATAACAAGCAAGCTGACAAATTAGCTTCCATAGGAGCTTAATATGATATTCCTGTTGAAATGAAGAATATGCACTCTCCTTTATATGTCAAAGTTGTTGTTAGACCATCAGTCCTAGATAATAATGTCAGTTGGCAAGTGTTTGATAGTGATGAACAAATTGTAAATTTCTTAATGGAAGAGGCTGAATTTTCTGCAGGTAATCAACATAAATTTGTATAGCAATATGATGATAAAATAGTCCAGTTTAGATCAAACAAGCTACCCAAGGGCTGAGTAACCTTGGAATCTATCTTTAATACTGATGATCAAGTAAGAAAAGACAAGGCCATCTTGTCAGTAAAGAAAGAGCATTATGAACCCATTGAGATCTTTAAAGGAAAGTTACTCAAGCTGGGAAAGATATGTACAAAAGAAGAACAACAAGAATTCATCCATCTTTTTCAAGAGTTTAGTGACATTTTTGCATGGGAATATGGAGATCTTAAAGGTTTCAACCCTGAGTTAGCTCAACACACAATAGAGCTGGAACCCAAAGCTAAACTTGTTAGACAGAAGCAAAGGCCACTAAATCCTAAGCTAGAAGTGCTTATGAAGATAGAACTTAATAAACTCATTGAAGGTAATATCATTTTTCCTATCAAACATACTTCATGGGTTTCTAACTTAGTTCCTGTTAGAAAAAAGAATGGAAAAATTAGATTATGTGTTGATTTCTGTGATTTGAATAGAGCATCTTTAAAGGATCATTATCCTTTACCATCTATGGAGTAGATATTGTAGGTTGTTTCTGGATCAAAAAGGTTTTCTTTATTGGATGGTTATTCAGGTTATAACCAAATTCTTGTAAAAGAAGAAGATCAGTACAAGACATCTTTTACTACAAAATGGGGCACACTAGCATATAGAAAGATGCCATTTGGCTTATCAAATGTAGGTGCAACATTTCAGAGAGCAATGGACATGGCTTTTCAAGGTCTAGTTAATAAAATTGTCCTTGTATACATAGATGATGTGACTATTTTTTCTAAAAATGGTTGAAGATCATTTTCATCATTTAAGACTAATCTTTGAAAGATGTAGAGAATTTGGGATATCACTAAACCTAAAGAAGAGTATTTTCTCTATTTATGAAGGCAAACTGTTGTGACACATAGTGTCTAAAGATGGAATATCAATTGATCCTAAAAGAATTACTGCAATATTGGCATTACCTCTTCCTGTACATAAGAAAGGCTTATAGATCTTTTTAGGAAGAATTAACTTTGTAAGAAGGTGTATTCCTAACATAGCAACACTTTTACAACCTCTTACAACAATGCTAAAGAAGAATATTCCTTTCAGCTGGACTAAAGAAGGAAAGCAGAACTTTGAAGAAATAAAGGAGGCACTTGTTGTTTCTCCCACTCTAATAAATCTGAACTTTGATAAAAACTTTATTTTATATGCATTTGGCAGTGTGGATACTATATCATCTATGCTTTGTCAGTAGAACAATAACGGAATGGAACAACCTGTGGCATTTTTTAGCCAAGTTCTACATGACTATGAGGTAAGATATTCTTTTGTTGAAAAGCATGTATTAGTTGTTATCAAGAGCCTAAAGAAATTTAAACATATGATTTCAAATAATAGAATTCAGTTAATGGTTGCTCACCCCACATTGAAAGAATTTTTACTCAGTAAGGATTTAAATGATAAGAGAGCAAGGTGGATAACCAAGGTCATGGAATATGACATACAAATTAAGGTCACCAAGCTAGTCTGAGGCAAAGGACTGTGTGAATAGCTTGCAAAAAATGACAAATACAGTAAGGAACTTGAAGGAGAGGCTGAGACAGTGCTTCAAAATAATGAAATAGCTACTGTCCCAGACCCCCCTACAAGTTGGGTGCATGATATGATCCATTATCTCCACACTGGTGATTGTCCACAAGGCCTGGATAGATCTAAAAGAAGATATTATAGATTACGGGCAATTCCTTATGTTGTAATTGATGGGATTTTGTACAAAAAAGACTTTAACAATGTTTTGTTGAGATGTGTACAACCAAATCAAACTCAAAAGATTATAGAAGAATCTCATGATGGACCTATTGGAGGTCATTTTGTAGAACAACTCTAAAAATTATGAGAGCTGGTTACTATTGGCTTAACATGTTCAAAGATGCTCATGAATGGGTAAAGAAATGTCTAAAGTGTTTAGTTTTTGCAGGTAAACAAAGACTGGCAGCAATGCCCTTGCATCCAATTCAAATGGAACAACCATTTGGCAAGTGGGGATTGGACTTCATTGGTCCTATTAATCCATCTTCAAGCCAAGGACACAAGTGGATTTTGACTGCTACTGATTATTTTACTAAATGGACTGAAGCAGTTGCTTTGAAAGATGCTAAGGAAACATCAGTCCTAAATTTTTATCAAGATCTAGTGTCCAGGTTTGGAACTCCTAACTCAATTATTTCAGATAATGCTTTAGCATTTATTGGATTAAGAATATCTGATTGGTCTATCAAAAGCAACATATTTCTGAATACTTCATCAAATTATTACCCTCAAGTACTGGACAGGCTGAATCAACTAACAAAAATATGATTAAAATCATAAACAAAACAGTTGATGAGAATCAGAGGTCTTGGCATGATAAGTTAAAGTTAGCATTATGGGTTGATAGGATTACACCTAAAAGATCAACAAGTAATTCACACTATGTGCTTACATATAGAAAGGAAGCAAAGTTACCAATAACAGTGGAGTTGCTAGCACTTAGCTACATAAAAGAACCAGAGTTACTTGAAGAGGCCTTGAAAACATTGGAAGTACACCAGGCCCAAATGAAAAGGAATTTTGATAAAAGGGCAGTACCAAGAGTTTATAAAGAAGGAGATCTAGTTTTCAAATGGAATGAGTTGAAGAGCATACCAGGATAGCATACAAAGTTTGATGCAATGTGGGATGGACCATATATAATAACAAAATGCAAGCAACACAATGCATTCCAGCTTGCTAAGTTAGATGGTGAAGTGTTGCCAATCCCAGTTAATGGGATTCACCTCAAGTTATGCTACTAGTAAGGCAGCCTTATGCTACAAATAAGTGCTTTTGCACATTTAGTTTCAGTTATTTTTGTTTTGTTTTTTCAAGAAGTGCTTTTGTACATGTTGATGGCTTTGTTTTAAGCAAGTCAGTTTAGTTTTAGTTTTTCAGTTTGTTGCTACTGTTGTGTTCAATTAGTATGAGTTGCAAAAATTCTCTAAGTTCAAGGAAGAAAAGACTCTATGCCCAATGGAGTTGCAAAGGCTACTATTTCTAAGTTGTTTAGCAGGAAAACACCCCTGAGAGGTCGCCAGAGATGTTACTAATTTTTTGTTCACACTTAAAATTAGTTGGACCTAAGTGCAATTGTTCAGAAGGAATAAAAGAAAACTACAAGGTTATGCATTTATTTGAATGGTTGATATCTTGACAAGAGCAAAGAAGGAGATTTAGTTGACAGGATAACCCATCAGTCTAATCAAGATTGATGAGTTATCATGACAAGAGAATAGGATTGTCAAGGTACCAATCATTCAAGAAATATAGTTGTTTTTGCATCATGTTATCTTTTAGGAGTTATAATTTAGATTGATTATTTAGTTAATCAGTTTTGAATAAAAGAAAGAAAGATATTTGTATTGAACTATTATTTCATGTCATGTTTTGACCATACTTTCAAGTATCTATTACTTTATCTCATGCATTGATTGAAAAGGAAATACATATACATCATATGCATAAGAGAAATTAACTGATCATGTTTAAAAGAAGTGTTCAAATGTGTCTCACACAAGCCATGGGAGTAACTAGACTAAGCAATTGCAGACATGCAAGCTTTGCATATGTTTGATAAAAGGAAAAGGAATGAACACATGATAAAATGAAACATCCATCATTGCCTAAGCAAGAAGGTTGTTTGTTGATGCCGACCTTCAAGTCTTTACTTCAGCTCCATCATTAGTTGAACCTGCAAAATTTTGGGGACAACCCTGTTAGTACTCGGGATGTTTAAAGTTATCACATGCTTTTATCAGATAGATACATTTACTTATCACATCATGAATTAAAATGAGAGATCATATCAGATAAGTGACACAAATCAGGAAGAAACCATGAAGAAGATTAATCAATACTATTAGGTATATTTTTATGCTAACTTGTTTGTTCACTGTCCAGGTATAGGACAAGTATTGTTGTTGATTTGAAGATAAATAAACATGTGGATTAAATGTGGCTCCCACAAGGGTTTGAGCCCAACATGTTTCTTTTCATTTGAAAAGAGTATCAGAAAAGATAGGATGCATCATTCCAACCTACATCATGCATCATCTAATAAACTTGCAAAAAAGTTATGTCATCATAACATTATTATAATTGATTAGAGAAAATCAGATTAACATGACTTAGTCAAGTTGACAAAGTGTAGAAATTAGATTACAGTCACAGAAGTAAATAAATATCATGTTATAGTTTTGACAAAGTGATGTAAGTCTTGCCTTTAAAAGGACATATGCAAATCAAGTCTCATATATATATCAGACAGAATATACAGGCTATAGGAGCCATTTAAAATACATAAATCTTTTGAATGCATTACATTTATTTCATCTCATATGATCAAGTGACATAAACAGCTACAGAGTGCATTCATAGCACAAAGACATCTTACAAGCATCAATAACTCTGATAGACATATGCCATGATGAAGGAACGGGATGATCAAGAAAATCTAACAGTATATGTGGAACAGCTATGCCAAGCATTCAAGATGAAACAACCAAGTTAGTTTCCATATGATTAAGTTATCAATAGAGAGCCTATATTCCCAGGTAGCTGCCACAGTCCCAATGTAATCAAATGTTCAACATTCAAACATTCAAGTGAGACATGGAAATCATAGCATGATCCCAATCTCATCACTATACTAGAGAAATAGTCATTATCTCATATGCCTTGGCACAATGAAAAGACATCATGCTATAGTCATCAAATACCACAAAGAGATAACATCATATGGATTCAAATGACCCAAAAAGTATAGATAGCCAAGGAGAGATACCTTACAAAGAGTTAAAAAAGTACAGTTACATTTACTATGCATGTTCATGACAGTGATCATGAAGTGGCTTGTGCAAGCAAATATAGTCAGAATAGATCGCAACTTCCATGTCCATCAATAGGAGTAGAACATTCTTGAAAGAGAATACCACATCAATGATGAAGAAGTAGTAGAAGGCACATGATATACTAAATGTCACAGTGATGATGTTGACAGAGGCACAAGATAAGCAATCTTTTTCTCATATGCCATTGTTTCTGAATGACACAGTTATAATAAACATTTTCCATGATAAAGGACTCAAGGAGGAGATAAAAGCATGATATGTATGCTACTATAAGATCGAAATGCATTAAGAGATAAGTAGTGAGCATGCACAGAGACAATCAGGAGTAGTGTCTAAAGAATGCCACAGTGAGATGAAAATGAAGACAACAATGATCCCACAATCACACACATAAGGCAAAATTCATGAGCTAGCCAAGGTTAAAGAAGCAGATGCTGATGGGCAGCCAAATAATAATGATTAATAGATATAGATAGAGGAGCCTCAACATTTAGAAAGCAGTTGAAAATAACATCTATATGCTACATGATTTTAGACTTGATGTCACATTGTTCAAACATTCATACTTTGTAATGAGGAAGGACTGAAGCATGTTCAAAAGATAAATAAGTAATCATGATACAATCAAGCATCTAGAAGTAGTCATTATCTCATTTTCCATTGATATGCAACATTTTTCATGGAGTTGGGAGGAAGGTTTCCCATCATACAAACAACATTTAAAGGATGACAACCAACAAGAGAGTATTCACTGTGAGAAGGATAATATACCAAGAATATTGGCATTCTACATATGCAAAAGGAGAAACAATCAATAAAACCCTAGCTGGGTCAATACCTTTTCTTTTTCCCATAGTTATATTGTTTGTGCAAAAAATATAGTTAGGAAAAATCAAAGAGCATTCAAAGCTCAATGTATACAAAATAGAGTAGTCAAAGTTCAGTGCATACATTTTTGCCATCACAAAGGACCACTTATCCCATTTTCTTTCATACAGCAAAATGAAAGCTACAAAGATACATCTACTACCATAGATGTGACAAGAAAAGCTACTGTGTGAAAAATATGAAATACCCATCTCATAAAGTCTTGAAACCCTTATTGCATTTTTGGCTTCTAGTGGAATGAGCACTACAGAAAGGTTTCCATAGCATGGTCGTGACAACAAGATAGGGTTTTTGTACCTGAATGAACACCCAACTATACAATTTTTTTGAAACCCTCATTTTCTAAATGAAACCCTAGTCTCTATTTTTACACAGTGAAAAGAAAAGGTGAAGATACAATACATCTTTTATCATGGTCAGGCCTAAAGAAGGCATAAATCATCATTATAGTCAAAACCCTTGCTATAGGTATGAAGATTTCATCATCTTTTAGAGAGTAGTGGAGAAGGAGAAAGACATGTGTTTCTAGTATAGTCATTTGCATACAATGCCATTATGTGCATTTCCAAAGAAACCCTAATGACAGAGCTAGAAACCCTTCAAGTTTCATATAAAAACCAAGAGAAAATGCTACAGAAAGTGACAGTGGCCATGACCATAGAAAAGAAAATAATATTCAAAGATACCTAGATGCCAAAGATTGAGACTCTTGTCTCTTTTTGAGATATACAGAGATAAATCAAGTATCTACAGTGTAGAGAACAAGAGTTACCTTCAAAAGTAGAGGAGAGAGATGTAATGACAGCGACCTCCTGTAGGTCTTTCCTTTCTCTTTCTCAGATTTTCTCACATTTCACAAGAAGATTTTGATAGAAAGCAAGAATATTGTTAAGAAGAGAATATAGAAGGAGAAACCAGTGATGGCTGTAGCCATATAGCCAAAAATGCCATAGAAAAAGTAAGAAATGACAACATACAACCAATGATACATCACTCACTAGTCGCCACCTTATCTTCACACTTAGAGAGGTGCAAAGAAGTCATGGAGTTCGAACACAGTGAGCCAAGGAGATGAAGAAAATACATAGAGTAATCAAACCCTAAAGTGCAAAGGAGTTGCAGAGCGGCGGGAAGTATGGAAGAGTAGAAAATGAAGTGTTATTCACTGTTTTGTTCAAAGTTTCTTTCCCATCATTTGTTTTTTTGACCCATAAAATGCCACATCATTACTAAATCTTTTGTCAACCATGGTCAAAACTTCAAATGATGTGTTGCCTAGTGATTATTGCATGGAGTGGCTAACAGGAGGGTGTCTTATGTGCAAAGGTGGTCGGTAGAAATAATGGTAGGACTTATACCTTATTGCCTTATGATTTTTAATAATGCAAACCTCTTTCCTTCTAATGTTGACTATTTTAGTAAAAAATGATGCTCATTACCTTAAGGTCGACATGAGGCTTTGCATGGTCAAAGTGGAATATTCCTTATGCTTTTGGAAGGAATCATCAAAAGAAGTCAAAGGTAAAAGATGTATGAAGAAAAAATGAGATTGCAAGGTGGCAAGACTATCATTGTTTTTTGCATGAGGGAGATAGTGGGAAGGAAGAAGATATATTTGCGTGAAGATGCAGGATGGACAAGTATGGCAAGGTGGCAAAGGTTTTCTTAGGGTTTTGATTTATTTTGCATGATGGAGGTCACATGGCAATGAGGCCATTCTATTTGACATTGTAATTGGAGTGATAAGGGGTATTTTTATACCTAAGTGTTTGTAATGCATTTTGACATTGTACATAGTGTAATAAGGTTATTTTTGACTTATTGCATGGTAGGGATGTATAGTCAAAGGGAGATATAAGGTTTTATTGACTTATGATTTAAATAGCATATATATTATAATTTATTAAAGATATTATTAGGACAATTACACTAATAGTTCTAATAATACCTTAAATAAATTATTTTAAAATATAAGTCATATATAGCACACAAGAGGACTTGGATAGAATATGAGCATATAAGTCATCAGTTTGAGCTTTCAGTTAGAGGCAATTTGAGGAGCAGATTGAGGAGTTATATGAGCAGTTCACTTTGAGTTAGGCACTCCATTTCATTGGTGCATGGACCAACACGAGTTTTGACACATTATATCTATTTTTCCATTAGTTTGGAGGTGTTTTTTGCTTGATTTTAGGGCTTCCACAGGAATCAGTTATCATTTTTTACATGTGCTATTTTGAGATAACTGAGGTTCAAATTCCAATTGTCTATAGGTCAATCTTTGGACCTATATTTTCTATATATTGTAAAACTTCATGCATTATGAAGTTAGTTCTTGATTCTCATTCTGATTCAGATAGATTGGAGAATTCTTGTAGCTCATTTTTACAGTTTTATTGAGAGATCAGCAGGTTACAGGTTCTTTTTGTCTTATTTGCAATATTTCCTTTGTTTCTTTGAGATTAATTAATTACCCATCCATTTAGTGCTAATTATTTGAAGTGATTTGATGAAATTTTGTTGTGTTTAACCATTATACCTTTAAAATTATTGTCTCACTTTATTGCTTCCAGCGTTAAGCATATAATCATCACAGGTCTTAGGTTGTGTTAACTGGAAGTAGTCTTTTTGTGTTGTGAAAAATCATTTCCTTCATAGAAAGCATGTTTTCAAGCCTTCCTTAGAATCACTTTTGTGATATTTATGCCAAGATTAGATTATGTGAAAGTTAGATTTCTGAGTAATATTGTGAATCAGATTGCATATTTTTTATCCAAATCCGGTGCATCACTGAATTTTACATTTTGCATTTCATATATTTTCTTTATTCCTTTTTCCAAAATTAAAAAAAAAACATACATCCCAATAAGAACATTCAAAGGGAACCAGCCCACAATCTAGAGGTCTAATTTCATTATAGGGCACCCACAACCTAAAATTAGTCCCATGTTACATAGAATTGAAGAGCTTTTCTAGCCTTACATACGAGTGGAATTCACAGTGATAACAATTACAAACATTTACAAAAATAGGTCCTGACCTATTACAACATTGCACAAAGGAAATAAAATGTGGATCATGCCATGCCTTAGCTAGGACTCAAACACAATCTTCCATGCCACAACATGCTTCCACAATCTTCCAGAGATTTCTGCAATCACTAGGATTAACTAGGTCAGCCAAGACTGGTTACACGCTACATTATCTGGAAATAATCTTCAAACACAATCTCAATTTCTTAACGCGGACCAAAGTCCAGATAGGAAGATGATTAGGAGACATCCACAAGCACGTTATAATCATCAGGAGTAACCGTATGAATCTTGACCACTTTATCCATAGGAATCTTCTCACCAGAGCACATGAACTTCACTATCTTCAACAGTCATAAAGGAAAGATAGGTTATAGACCACCAAACCATGAACCATTGCAACTGAAGGCACTTATCATCATCCCAAACTTCCTTCTAGAACCACAAAGAAAAATACTTTATTGCAGAGGAATACATAGTAGAATACTTTCTTTTTGTCTCAACTGAACTTACAAAAAAAGTAGGCTTCATTCTGGTGAACCCAACTCACTCATATCTTCATGTGGAGGGCTCAAACCTAGAATGGAGCATCCTTAGTCATACCTCTAACTTACTTCCAATTTGTAGACCATGATCTTCAAGTAGAAATAAATGTGGAGAGTTTATCGGACTATTCTTTAGCATACAACTCACTGTCTGTACTGCACTTCTCTATAACTCACTTGTTCCTTCCAGAGAGGCTAATTTTCTCAATATCCTCAACATACAAGTTTTCTAAACAAGTAATAGAATAAGATACAATTGACACTAATGGAAACAAGGATATGTTGACATCAATGACAACACTGATTAGGCACATACTTGCAACAATCCCCCCCTTTGTCATTGATGGCAACACATGATGTAAAAAACTGCAACAGCCATCAAGACAAGATTCTCTCCCTTTCTCTTTACACACCTGCACTCTTTCTTTCTCCAAAATTCTCCCCCTTTCTCTTACACATCTGCACTCTAAGTTTTTCACATGACTTCTCTCCCCCTTTGACATCAATGGCAAAGGGCACTTACTTGTACTCATTTGCTTTGATCTAATCTCTCTTCTGAAATCTCTAACTACTCCCCCTGAGAAGTAGCCCTAAAAAGCATCAATCCAAACCTCTAAGCACCTCCAGACTGATGCACTACTGTGCATCTTAGTTTAGAGAAGGAGGGTTGATAACCCCTAACTTTTCTCTAAGATACTCAAAAGTATCCTTAGGCAGAGGCTTGGTAAAAATATCTACAATCTGATCCTTGGTAGAAACATACTCCAACTTGACTTCATTCTCTATCACCTTTTCTCTCAGAAAATGATACCTGATGGATATGTGCTTTGTCCTTGAATGCATCACTAGATTCTTTGATATGTTTATGGCACTTGTGTTATCACAAAAGATTGTAATGGGATCTTCATACACAATTTTGATGTCCTTCAAAGTTTGCTTCATCTATAACACTTGAGTGCAACTGCATGATGCTGCAATGTATTATGCTTCTACAGTAGATAGGGATATTGAATCCCATTTCTTGCTCAACCAAGATACTAATCTCTTTCCCAAGAAGAATGCACCTTCACTTGTACTTTTTCTATCATCCACATCTCAGGCCCAATCTGCATTAGTATACGCACTGAGAGTAAAGGCATAGTCCTTAGGGTACCACAAATCATAATCTATTGTACCTTTTAAATATCTCAAAAATCGCTTAACTGTCGTCACATGTGATTCCTTAGGTTCTGCTTGAAACCTTGCCACAAGACATATTGTATGCATTATGTTAGGTCTAGTTTGAGTCAGATAAAGTAATCCTCCAATCATAGATCTATACCTTTTCTAGTCTGCCATGGGTGAGTTATCATCTTTGCTCAACTTACAACTAGTTATCATAGGTGTGCATACTGGTTTAGAGTCTTCCATCCCAAATTTCTTCAACAACTTTTTCACATACTTAGACCAAGAAATGAAGATGCCTTTATCTGATTGACTTATTTGCAGACCTAAAAAGAAGTTAATCTCTCCAAACATAGACATTTAAAATTACTTTGCATTTAGCCAAGAAAAACTAAGCACATACCTTCATTGCCTCTAAAAATAATATCATCAACAAAAACTACAACAATCAGGGTTTGTTCATCATTGATCTTGAAGTAGAGATTGCTATATGTAGCACCTTTATTGAACCCTATTTATATCAGGTACATGTCCAACCATGCATACCATGCCCTGGGAGCTTGTTTTAATCCATACAAAGCTTTCTTCAATTTGCATACCATGTCACCCTGATCTAATGACTGAAATCCTTTCGGTTGTTCTATATAGACTTCCTGTTCCAACTCGCCATTTAAGAAAGAAGACTTCACATCTATTTGATAAACCCTGAAATCTTTATATGCTGCAAAATCTAAAAACATCCTTATTGCTTCAATCCTTGCCACTAAAGCAAAAGTTTCTTCAAATTCTATTCCTTCAACTTGAGCATATCCTTTGCATACCAACCTTTCTTTATTTCTTACCACTTTAACATTCTCATTCATCTTGTTTCTAAAGACCCACTTTGTACCAATTACATTATTGTCTGCTAGTCTAGGAACAAGATCCCAAGTCTAATTCTTCTCTATTTACATCAATTCCTCTTCCATAGCCTTTATCCAATTCTCATCTTTACAAGGCTCATCCACATTTTTAGATTCAATCTTGGAAATTAGATAGAAATTTACTTGTTCTTCTGCAACTTTTCTTCTGGTTAAGATCCCTTTGCTCTTATTTCCTATGATTTGATCTTCAGAATGATTGATTCTCACATATCTTGGAGTTTTGGTAGCACTTACCAGAGCTTGTTCTTCTTCATCTGGGTTGTCTTCATGTTGCACCACTTCTAAAATATCTAGATCATCTAACTCATATCCACTTGATTCTGAAGACCTTTCCTTACATTCATCAACTTTAACATTTGCACTTTCAATGATCTTATTCAGCCTCTTATTATAGCACCGGTAGGGCTTTCTCTTGGTGGAGTAACCAAGGAAGATTCCTTCATCACATCTAGCATCAAACTTGCCTAAATCTTCTTCTCTTTTGATATAAAATTTGCTACCAAAAACTTTGAAATATTTCATAGTAGGAACTCTACCATGCCACAATTCATAAGAAGTCTTTGAACTGTTACCTTTTACTTGAACTCTGTTTAGGATATATATAGTGGTGTGAATTGGCTCTCTGCAATATGCTTCTGGAAGATGAACTTCCTTCATCATGGTTCTAACAGCTTCTTGAATTGTTCTATTTTTCTTTTCAACAACTCCATTTTGTTGTGGAGTTCTAGGTGCAGATAGCTGTCTTTTTATTCCATGTTCTTCGCAAAAGAAATTGAATTCATTTGATGTGAACTCTCCTTCTCTATCAAACTTCAAGCATTTGATTTTCAAATCCATCTCATTTTCAACCATTGCCTTAAATGCCTTGAATTTATCTAGAAATTCAGCTTTATCTTTCAAAAAGGTGACCCAAGTCATTCTAGAATAATCATCAATGAGCAACATAAAATACCTATCTCCTTGCAAACTTCTTACTCTGGTAGGTCCTCACAAATCTGTATGCACTAGCTCAAGTAGTCCTCCAACTGATTGGTCCTTGCTTTTGAAACTTGCTCTTGTCTGTTTCCCAAATTGACATTCTTTACAAATAGGATTAGCAAGCTTCACAAGCTTAGTCAAATCTCTAACAACCTGTGTAGTACTTATCTTCATAATATTATCAAAATTAATGTGACACAACCTTCTATGCCATAACCAACTCTCATCAGTCTAAGTCAACAAGCAATAGTTCTCAGTTCCTTTCAAATGATAGATATTACCTCTGGTCTTCTTACCAATTGTGATGGGTCCAAATGTTGACTTCTTTTATGCTAATTCTTATGCTTCCAGACTTTATACGTATGCTATTTCAAATACTTCTCTAAGACATTACTACCATAATATGTTGTCTTTTATATATATTCTACAAATCTTGAACTTGATATGCCAATATGAAACATGGTGATAATATTTGTCAAAATGCATGAGTTAGACATAAGTATGTATGTATATAAATGGGATTTTGTGGATTAATTATGAAGGCTATTTTGTATGCATATGTTCTATGGATTAACCCTATGCGGCAGCAAGATGGTAGCATTAAGGAGAGGATAATTCACATCACATTGCAAGACAGAGCATTGAAGGAAGCCATAGTTAAGTGCCAACTAAAGCTGAATTTGATCATCATGGAGGAATAAATACAAGTGAAGAATAAGACTTGCTCTAGGATTCTAATCAAAGCTTATGTGTTTTCATTTCATGAGTCGTTGGATAGGAATTTTTGTTTGAGCAGGACTCTACTTCCTTTGTTTCAGTTAGAATAATAAATTGATCTCAAACCTATACCCTCATATCTAGGGATGTATTGATGATCAATTTAGTTGGTAGTTACATCGTACTCTCCCATTTTTGTATAAGATAGAAAGGATGAGTTCGATGGGAATTTAGTTAGAGAAGATTTTCTTTCCAAGTTACTTTGTTTTTATAGTTACTCAACAATTACTCTATTTTTATCCAGACATGTTTTATTGAATACAATCTAAAAGATCATGTTTTTGATATGAAGTGAATCCAACTATGTGTTATGAGAATTTGAAGTAGATTTTGTTTCTAGATTAAGTGAGATAGTTTCCTGAGCTGGCCACTCAAGGTACTAACCCTCACTTTGTATTTATCCTTATTTATTTATGCATTTCTAGTTAAAATTGTTTCATGTTATTTTATAAAGTTGCATTGTGGAATGAGTAGAATATCTTGATTGCTATTTCTAGTAGTTGTGATTCATGAATAGAATACATATTTGAAGTCCTCTGGAGGTTAGTGTCAATTCTTTTATCATTCTATGTATTATGAGTTAATTGTGTAATTATCTATTGAATTTAGTTATCTTCAGCTTATGCTGAAGGTACCCATAGCAACTAGATTTTTAACTATTTTTGTTGTTCTTTCATTTCTGTAAACTTTAGTAAATTAGGTTAATTAGAATAAGTATGTATGAGTTAGTTTAGAATAGAAATGAGTCTTGAAGGCATATATAGTGTAGGCATCATCATAATCTTATGCTCCTTGGTCAATAATTCAATGTAGGAATGCAATGATAGAGTGGACTGTTCAGATAGGTTTACCCCTAAATTTTTTTTAAGTCTACAACGCATTAGTTTTCCTCTACACTTTTGGTGCCATTGCCAGGGATGGTGCTATCTTCATAGTCTCATTAGTTTTATGTGCTTTCATAGATTAAATTTTGATTCTAGCATTAGAATTAACGAATTCATTTTGCTTCAGGAAACACCATACATTATACTAACATTGTGCAGGACTGTGGAAATATCAAGCTAAAACTACTGTATGCGGAGGTAGAGAGATCACCAAGGTAGATTCCTCCCTTCAACTTCTTAGGATAATGAGGATGCAACTGATTTTATCAACTACATAGTAGAAAGTACTGAAGAAGAGTTTCCTCTTACATCTTCATCAACACCTCCTACATCTCCATCAGCTTCCTCCATAGCCACAGAAGGGACTTTTAGAACCATGGAAGATGTTGTAGTAGAGGATCATCTAGGACAAGCAACATTTGAATTCCCTATCCCAGACCAAGCACGGGCTGCTACTCTAAAAAATATACCACCTTCTACATTGCCTGTTTTCTACGGCTTGGTGACCGAAGATCCTGACACTTTCCTATTTGAGTTTGATGTCTTGTGTAGGAGTTATGACTATACCACTAATCCTTACATACTCAATCTATTCCCTTCCACACTAAAAGATGTTTCTTTAAGGTGGTTTATAGGGTTGGGGAAAGATGTCATTCCAGACTAGAATACCATGAAGACAAAGTTCCTTGCAAAATATAAAGACTACTGTAGAGGACATGATAGAAGAAGAGATGACATCTTTAGGATGTCATAGAAAGAGGATGAACCACTAGAAGACTATGTGGAAAGATTCCAGTTTGACTTGAAGAAAAGCCCTCAAAATAGATTGTCTAAAGAATCACTGAAGCTAGTCTTTTTGAGAGGAGTTAATGATGACTGCATGGATGCCCTTGATCTCATTGGAACAGGGGATATATCTCAACTTTCCTTTGAAGATGTCTATAGAGCCTACAGAAATTATTCTAGAACATTTTCTAGAAAACCAAGGGGAGAAAGAGCAACCATCACAGGCAAGGCAACTAATGGAGTTTCAAGAGTGGAGATTAGTAACCTACTGACCAACATGAAGGAGGACATTATCAGCCATATGGCTACACAACTAGACACTCTTCATATCAAGAAGAAACAAGAAGAGGCAGACGTAATGCTTACTAAATATTGCCCTAGTTGTAGACAAAGGAAGGCCAATTGTAATTGTAAAAGGGTGGCCAGTATCCAACAAGAAAAGATTGAAAGGCTAGAATTGCAACTATCTGAATGAGAAGATGGACAACTATTCTTTATAGCCTAGAGGAGACCTTGGTAGGAAAGGCAAGGTATGCCCTCTAATCCTCTTAGTTTTAATTCTCCCTTTCCTACTGCAAATCAAAACTTCTCTACTTGGAATACTCGACAATGGCCTGGTAACCCAAATACATGGCAAAACCCCCAATGGCCTACTCCCCAAGCTGGTTGGAACCAACAATAGCCAAACTCATGGCCTCAAAAAAAAATTCCAAGCTCCTAACTATAACCCCCAGTGGCCTACTCAGTAGCAACAATGACAGCCTCAATGGAACAAGGGCCAACAATGGCAGCAAAATGAACAATTTCAGCAACCTATAATTCCACCTCAGCCACAACAAATAGTCATAATGCCACCATCAACACCTCAAAATCCACCTCCTAGACCTACCCAAATCCCTGCCCAACCTGCACCTAACCCTAACAACAAGCATGTTCAGCAGGCTTATACGAACGAGGTAATGCAATATCCCACCTATGGGGTGGAAGTGAGTAATGTTCATCTTAGATCAGGGAAGCAACTTGCAGGGCCTTCATCTCCCCAAATTACAGAGCTTGAATATGAAGAACCCACCGAAGAAGTCTTAGATAAACCACCTTTGGAACCTAAATCAACCCAAGATGCCCAAACTATCTTGCAACAGAAGTCCCCTCCTTTCCCTAAGTGTTTGGCCATGCAAAAGCAAACAACCCAAACTGATACTATCCTTCTCAGCCAGCTAAAAGATATAAGCATCAAGATTCCCTTAATCCAAGCCATCAAGGATATTCTTATCTATACCAAAACTATTAGGGATCTTTGCATAAAGAAGCTAGGAAGGAAGAGAATAGACCCTCAGATAGTGCATGTTTTAGGTAATCTTGCTAATCTATCATGTTGGGCAATATAACTATTCCCAAGTACATAGATCTAGGTAGTCTAGTGGTGGATGTAAAGATCAATGGGACTCTGATTAAGAATACTTTGATAGATCTAGGAGCTGCAATTAATGTCATGACCAAGGAGACAATGTAGACACTCCAATTGAACAACCTTAGGCCTACTCAGACAGTCTTGCAATTAGCTAATAGGTCTACAGTCAAACTTGAAGGAATCATAGAAGATTTGGTCATTGCATTAGATTCTTGGGATTACCCTACTGATTTCATAGTTTGGCAGCCTAAGGTTAATCTTGCCGGTTATCCTCTTATACTAGGTAGACCATGGCTTGCCAATGCTAATGCATTTATAGGTTGCAGGTTTGGTAACATGATCATATCCAATGGGACAATAACCACGAAATTGGTTTTATATCCACCATCCCAACCATACCATGAGCTTGAGCAAACCATTTGGCCTAGTCTAGAGGATGAGGACACCTATTCCTTGCAAACCTTGATGACTATTAAATGCAACCCTTTATTGAATATTCTAGATGAAGATGAATTAATTGCTCATGTTATAAAAAATAATTGTGGGAGGCACCCACAGCAGCAGGACTGCATGTCTTGCTTACAAGACCCTTTGAGTAGCATAATACCCAACAGTTCCTCAGAAGAAGTCTCCCAAAACTTCCATGTGTTATTACCTCAACAATGCTTACTTGTATTACCCAACCTTGATTTGTCTTCCATTCAAGAACTATCCAAACAAGTAGAAATCAAGCCAGGTAAGATGTTGAATATTAACAATACATTGACTGATGAACAACAGTAATCCCTACATGAAATATTGCATACACACTCAAAAGCATCTGCCTGGGATTACAGTGACATGAAAGGCATTGATCATGCCTTATGCATGCACAATATATATATTGATGACGGTTATAAACCTATCAAGTAGCAGCAGAGGTGCATGAACCCTGCCCTCAGAGAGATTGTGAAAGCTGAGCTACAAAAGCTTCTGGATGAAGGCTTTATATACCCCATTTCAGACAGTGAATGGATTTCACCATTAGTCATAGTACCCAAGAAAGGTGGCAAATGGAGAGTTTGTGTTGACTACAGGGAACTGAATACTTATACCAGGAAGGATCACTTTCCATTGCCATTTATTGACCAAGTTCTTGACTCTTTAGCAAGCAAGACATATTTTTCCTTTCTTGATGGTTTTAGTGGTTAGAACTAGATTAAGATTACTCTAGAGGATCAGGATAAGACAATGTTTACTTATGCTTAGGGAACATATGCATATTTTGTCTTACCAATGCTCCAACTACATTTCAACGAGCAGTCCTCAATATTTTCTCTAATTTTTCCCATGATAGCATGGAGATTTATATGGATGACTTCACCACATATGGTGACACATATGATAAAGCCTTACACAATTTGGAGAAAGTGTTGAAGAGATGTACATAGCACAACCTCTCTTTGAGTAATGAAAAGTGTTTTTTGATGATGACACAGGGAATAGTCTTGGGACATTTCATCTCTAGTGCTGGCATCCAAGTTGACCCAAAGAAGATTGAGATCATATCTACCCTTCCTATTCCACAAAGACATAAGGATGTAAGGAGCTTCCTGGGCCATGTAGGATACTACAGGAGGTTCATTTAGGATTTCAGCAAGATTGTTACCCCTCTGTTCACTCTACTAACCAAGGACAGTGAATTTGAATGGACATCAAATTGTCAGATATCTTTTGAAAAGATAAAAACATCCTTGACACAAGCCCCTATTCACAAAGGTCCGAATTGGTCATTACCTTTTCACATCCATATAGATGCATCAGATTTTTCCATTGGGGTAGTCCTAGGCCAACAAGAAGGAACCAAAGAATATGCCATATACTATGTAAGTAAGAATCTGCAAGGAGCTGAGTTAAACTACACTATGACATAGAAAGCGATGTTGGCAGTTGTTTATGCAATTAATAAATTCAAGCACTATATAATTGGTTACAAGGTTTTCATACATACAGATCATGCAACCATCAGATATTTGATGAATAAACCAATAGTGGGTGGTAGACTTGTAAGATGGTTATTGTTGTTGCAGGAGTTTGATATTACAATTGTTGAAAAACTAGGCAAGGCCAATGTTGTTGCTGATTTTCTATCCAGACTACCTACACAGTCTTTAGAAGGAGTGGTTGATGATTCTTTTCTTGATGAACATCTATTTTCTCTCACTATACACACTCCATGGTATGCAGATATAGCTGATTATTTGGTTATAGGGCAGATTCCAGGATACTTCTCTCCAAGGGAGAAGAGGTAGCTAGTTCACAAATGTTTTCCTTATTCATGGATTTCTGGATTTCTATTTTACATTGGGCCAGATAATATTATGAGAAGATGTATCAGGGAGGATGAAGTGTTTGATAAATTAAAGGCATGTCATGATGAGCCTTGTGGGGGACATTTTGCAACCAAGAGGACAACCTTCAAAATATTAACAATAGGGTATTACTGGCCAACACTTCACAAAGATGCTGTCAAGTACACTAGGAACTGTGATAGATGTCAGAGAATGGGGAGGCCTACAAGAAGTGATGAGATGCCCTTGCAGCCACAAATCTCATTGGCTCCTTTTGACAAATGGGGATTGGATTTTGTGGGTCCTATATCTCCTACATCCAACAACAAAGAATATATCCTAGTATGTACTGACTACTTAACTAAATGGGTTGAAGTAAAGGCATTATAGTTTGCTAGAAATGGCAATGTGACCAAATTCCTGTATGAAGACATCTTCACTAGGTATGTTGTTCCAAGAGAGATAGTAATTGACCAAGAACCACAATTTACATATGATTTAATCACCAAATTGGTTGAGGAATATCAGATTAGACATAAGAAATCCAGTCCCTACCATCCTCAAGCCAATGGTCAGGTGGAAGTCACAAATAGGGAGATTGAGAACATCTTGACAAAGATAGTGTAGCTTCATAGAAGAGATTGGATTTCTAGGCTCCCTGAAGTTGTTTGGGCATATAGAACAACTTGGAAGACAACTACAGGGTTTACACCTTATGAGTTGGTCTATGGACATACAACAGTCCTGCCTATAGAATTTGAACACAAAACCCTGAGGATAGTAGTGGAACTAGGAATGGATTTGACCACAGCACAATAAGAAAGGCTACAACATTTGAATTCTTTGGATGAAATCTGATTGGAGGATATTCATCACACAGAGGTCATACAGAAACAAAGAGCAAAATGGCATGACAAGTACATTAAGACAAAGGAATTCACTGCAGGTGATTGGGCACTCCTTTATGATTCAAGGTATAAGGACTTCAAGGGCAAGCTTTAGTCATGTTGGTTAGGCCCATATGAGATCAACCAAGTCTTTGCTAATGGTGCAGTTCAAATGCAGACTTTTGATGCAGTTAGGTTTTCACTGCTAGTAAATGGGCACAAGCTAAAATTGTATAAAAAGATACTATAGAGGGATGCCTTTCTTATTTCTCTACCTACTCAGTATGGTCCTCCCAACACTCTTGATGATGAGGAGGAGACACCAAATGATGCACCTTCAGATATTGATCCACCAACACTGTCTAGTGATGTGGAGGTTGAGTTGCAATAATCAACCCTTGTTGCTGACACAATTTTCTTTGCTTTAAAATCACATGCAGACACATCACATTGTACATGATGACCACTGTCAATTTTGGAGGGACCTATTTTTCACATTTCATAGGGACCTATCGTAGTTGGGCCCTGGTTTCCTATTTCTACACATAGTCAGTTGGGACCTATCCCGCGAGTGCCTGTAGCAACGAGTGCCCGCAGAGATTTTTGTTCATTTGGCACACATTTCATTCTTCTTCATGCCCATTTCCTTACTATTCCACATTCTTCAATCACCTTTCATAATCCAACAGTTGTTGCATGTTTGTTCAAAATTGTATTCACTGGTTGTTACATCAACTTTTACAGCCTGTCAACTTGAATAAATTCTGACGTACCCACGACCCTCCCATCTACTCTATGCATATCACTCCACTCATGCCAATGTCCTGATCTCTTTTTCCAAGGTGATCTGCTCCATGCTCTTCATAATCAATGCACATAAGGTAACCTTTTAATGATTGTCTTCAAAGTTTCTATTTATATTCATTATTGCTAAGTGTTTAACTTATGCCTGTAGCAATATATCACCCATTTTCATGTAATTATTACTCTTTCATCCTTGCACATTCATTCATGAAGTGTGGCCACTTCACCTTTCAGTTGAGGGGAGGGGTATATGGTTAGTTTTTAAGTTTTTTTTTTCTTTTTTTACCATCAATCAAATTTTCTTTAAACTATTGTTGAGGTTTTCCAATGTTGCTTTCTATGATAATCAACCTGTCTTGAATTTTGAGCTTGTTATTTTCTTGTAAGTGAGTTGAATTTCAAAATTCTGTAAAGCTACAATTGGGGGTGGAAGTATTGATAGGTAGTTTTCTGAGGTGATAAAATTGAAATTAGGCAGAATTAGGAAGAATTGAGAAGTGATATGAGTGCAGAATATAGGTGCAATGGGGGGAGATGTGATCAGAAGAGAACCATCAGCACATAAGGAGATATTGGAAGATGTATTGGTTCTCCCACTCTTTACTAGAATGGGGTGGTTAGACTATTTTATGAAGTTAACAGAGTATGACAATGATATGGCAAGGGATTTTGTAGCAACTCTGCAGTATGATGAAGCAATAGTGAGGGGATTAGTTCTGGATGCCTCTGAAATAGCTATTGCCCAAGTCACTAGTTTACCATGAACAGGGTCTGAGTATCCAGCCTGTGCTAATGCAGCAATGGAAAGGGAGGAATTTGCGAGCATGGTGAGAACTTGGAGTGGACCACACAAGGTACAAAAATATTATCCCTTCCTTTCTTTTGGGGGAAATGTGCTTTGTATGTTATCAAATATATCACTTGTGATTGTAGACATAACCTGTTGTATACTGCACACTTTAAATTGTTGAATCACCTGCGTCATGATAAACTGGTTAATGTTCCCAATTATCTGTACAATATGTTGAAGAGAATGGCATTTGAGTATCAGAAAAGACAAATAGAGACTACATTGTCTCACCATTGTTTGGTAGCTCTACTAGTTAAGAGAAGTTTGAGAATCCAACACCCACAGGTTAGTTGGGATGTTTTTAAACAATACAAGGATATTTCTAAATTATTGGAAGTAGTTGAGCCTCAATAGGAGGTTGAACTTGAAATTGAACCTGATGTAGAACTAGAGCCAACACCAGAAGTTGAACCAAAGGTTGAACCTGAAGCTGAGCCTGAGCGAGAAGAGTCGTAGGAGGAAATTCCTCTAGAAACTAGGCCAATGACAACAGAAGAAACCCCAATTCCTAACCCGAAACCCATGAGAGGAACCATGAGAAGTTATGCCTCTACTTCTTCTAGTAAGAAGAAGAGTAAGAAGAATGTAGAGAAGCATAAGGGCATTGAGAAAGAGAAGGGTGTAGCCGAAAGGAAGAAGAGGGGAAGTTAGAAAAAAAAAAGAAAAAGAGAAGATAAGCCAGAAACTGTCACACCTAGGTGTTCAGGAAGATTGAGGAGGAAGAACGTAAGAAAAAGAGTTGATGAGGGACAAGGGGAAGAAGAAAAGGAGGAAGCATAGTAGAAGCAAGATCCAACACTGTTGGACACAGCTAGAGAAGGAAGGAAATGTCCCTCGTAATACTCCTACTGATGCCACTGTACCTACCAAATGTAGAAGGTATGTCTCTTCATCCTCTAGTTCTGATTCAGAGGATATTTTCATTGCAAGAAAAATGGGAAAAGCAGTTCCCAGCAGCCCTGTTAGAGAAGTTTTTAATGTTACTAAAATTAAGGATGGAGGTTTTGATTTTGCACAAGAAAAAAAGTTGTTAGAAGATAGAAACATGAGGCAAGAACTTCAGGAAGCCCTTAATAGAATTAAACAATTAGAAGAACATGTGAAATAGTATGAGGAGAAGGATAGGGAGAAAGAGATAAGAATAAAAGAATTGGAGGCAAAGATTCAGACATATGGTCATGGCTCTAACATGGATCTCTTAGCACAAGTGATTGAGAGTAAAATGGAAAATGAGGAAAAAGAAGCTCCAATCCTGTAGCCTCCTGTAATAAGACCTCCTACATGCCTCACTATTCTATCTATGGGTTTTGAATTAATGAAGTTTAATGATGAATTTAAACAAGAAAAATAAAACTAAGAGAAGGAGAAACAAACTCTTAATACATCATTAGAGAATAAGGATGCTAAGTTGAAAAGGTTGGAAGGGAAGCTAACAGAGGTAGTTGATAGGGCAATTCAAATAATAGAATGCAAACCTCCACCAAGGGTTTATGCCTTATTTCTCGAAGAAAAGTTTCTTAGTTTTCAATTCAATAGATTTATCAATAATCAGTCCGTTTCCATCTATTCAAGGCATGATTTTTTCTAGTTGTTTCAAGGAGTTAGTTTGGAAGAACAAGATCAACTATGTGACTATTGTTTGCACAATTATTTGATGGATGAAGATATAGAGTGGAACCCCTTGATCTATGCTGGTGATCTTCAAGTCGGAGCATTAATGTCTTATCTTAGAAATGAGTAGCTTAGAGGGGAGTTAATGGATAGATATGAGGAACAGGAAAAGAAAATGCCACTGCAGCTTAGGAAAGAAGCCTTGAATCCTAAAGTGATCCTGACCCAATGGCTAACACTGCTTTATCATAAGGGTCTAGGTAAGGTGATTATGGATTTAAGACTCAAGGATTATAGGAGAATACAGCGGTTGGCAGTATCTATCATTCAGAATTGCAAAAGGTATATACAAAATAGATGGGATAGTTTGACCCCAGAGTTGCAGAAGAAAGAGCCTCATTCTCTTCACAACTTTATGAATATGTTTGAGAGGTTGCGCAGGTACATCCAGATCTCAGAGTGAAAGGGAGTGGAATGGCTACTGTTAATGGGTAAATGAGATTGATCAATTAATGAAAACAAAAACCCAAACACCAATAGAATATGCAAATAACAAGCTTGAAATTAGAAATTACCAACTTACAACACCTGTTACCCTGCGGCTTCCATTGTTCACCTATTCTTTCTTGATCTTGAATGATGAAGGTTGGCCCTCAGGGAGCTTGCTTCCTTGCTTCAATTCCTCAAGATGACAAGGAGAAATGGCTTTGATACCTGTTTGATACTAGAAATAGAGAGAAAAGAAATTTGAGTATAGTTATTGTGTAAGAAGAAGTTCTTTTTAATTGCTTAGAGAAGAGTTCTATTTATAGATTTTCTAAAAAATAGAATGGAGGGTGAGGATCAAAAGATGAGATCAATGGCTCTCATTTTTTGTGAATCTTTAATTCATAATGGATGAATTAAAAATTATTTTTGAGAAGAGTGGGTTATAACAATTGAATTAAGAATTCAATAGTGGAGGATAGTGGGAAACAATTGAATTAAGAATTCAATGAGTGGAGGATAGTGGGGGACAATTGAATTAAGAATTCAATAGTGGAGGATAGTGGGAAACAATTGAATTAAGAATTCAATGAGTGGAGGATAGTGGGGGACAATTGAATTAAGAATTCAATGAGTGGAGGATAGTGGGGGACAATTGAATTAAGAATTCAATGAGTGGATAATAGTGGGGGACAATTGAATTAAGAATTCAATTTTGGATAATAGAGGATATTAGCTAATTAAATATTAAGAATATTTAATTATATGTGCAACATGGTGAGGTGGAAAGATGAGGTGGATTGATGAGGTGGATTTTGTGAGGTAGATTTAGGATTTGAGACATTAGAAGAATTTAGGGAATTTAATTAAATAAAATGATTTTATTTAATTGTAGGATAATGAACCAATCAAATAAACTTATAATATTTATTTAATTGACATAAGAAAATATGAATTAAGATAAATATTAGAATATTTACTTAATTCAACTTGAGCCAATTTTAGGTGTCTACAGCTACCACTTACTTATGACCCTCCTATTCTTCTTTTTCCAGTGCCACATAGGGTAGGAGGAAGAGGTGATGAGTGCAGGCATGTTGAATTAATCAGATTGGAGAAACTTGCATGTTACAATGGATTCTATCTCAAACAGGGAAAGGGGGTCAGAGAAGATATGGATATGAGGCAGATAACTTTGCATTATAACCTTTTCCCCTAGGTGCTTTATTGAATATTTTGCTTGAGAACAAGCAAAAGTCTAAGTTGGGGGGAAATGATGGGTCCAAGTGTTGACTTCTTTATGCTCTTTCTTATGCTTCCAAACTTTATACCTATGCTATTTCAGATACTTCTCTAAGACATTACTACCATAATATCCTATCTTTTATATATATTCTACAGACCTTGAACTTGATATGCCAATATGAAACATGACGACAATATTTGTCAAATGCATTAGTTAGACATAAGTATGTATGTATATAAATGGGATTTTGTGGATTAAGTATGAAGGCTATTTTGTATGCATATGTTCTATGGATTAACCGTATGTAGCAACAAGATGGTAGCATTAAGGAGAGGAGAATTCACAACACATTGCAAGACAGAGCATTGAAGGAAGTCATAGTTAAGCACCAACTGAAGCTAAACATGATCATCATGGAGGAATAAATACAAGTGAAGAATAAGACTTGTTCTAGGATTCTAATTGCAACTTATGTGTTTTCATTTCATGAGTCGTTGGATAGGAATTTCTGTTTGAGAAGGACTCTGCTTCCTTTGTTTCAGTTAGAATAATAAATTGATCTCAAACCTATACCCTCATATCTAGGGATGTGTTGATGGCCAAGTTAGTTGGTAGCTACATTGTACTCTCCTATTTTTGTATAAGATAGAAGGGATCGGTTCAATGTGAAGTTAGTTAGAGAAGATTTCCTTTCCAAGTTACTTTGTTTTTGTAGCTACTCAATAGTTACTCTATTTTTATCTAGACATATTTTATTGAATACAATCTGAAAAGATCATGTTTCTGATATGAAGTGAATCCAACTATGTGTTATGAGAATCTGAAGTAGATTTAGTTTCCAGATTAAGTGAGATAGTTCCCTAAGCTGGCCACTCAAGGTACTAACCCTCACTTTGTATTTCTCCTTATTTATTTATGCATTTCTAGTTAAAATTGTTTTATGTTATTTTATAAAGTTGCATTGTGGAATGAGTAGAATATCTTGATTGCTATTTCTAGTAGTTGTGATTCATGAATAGAATACATATTTGAAGTCCTCCAGAGGTTAGTGTCAATTCTTTTATCATTCTATGTATTTTGAGTTAATTCTGTAATTATCTGTTGAATATAGTTATCTTCAGCTTATACTGAAGGTATCCGTAGCAACTAGATTTTTAACTATTTTTGTTGTTCTTTCATTTCTATAAAATTTAGTAAATTAGGTTAATTAGAATAAGTTTGTATGAGTTAGTTTAGGATAGAAATGAGTCTTGAAGGCATATATAGTGCATGCATCACCATAAGCTTATGCTCCTTTGTTGATAATTCAATGTAGGAATGCAATGATAGAGTGGACTATTCAGATAGGTTTACCCCTAAATTTTGTTTAAGTCTACAACGCATTAGTTTTCCTCTACAAGTTGCAATGACTATTCTAGAGCTTTCCCTGATCTTGTATCCATTGTCCTTGAAGCTTAAATCATAGCCCTTTTCACACATCTGACCCACACTCAAAAGACTATGCTTTAATCCTTTCACATACAAGACATCTTCAGAATTATGCTTGCCATCAAAAGAAATAGATCCTTTCCCACAAATCTTACCAGCTATATCATCTCCAAACCTAACTAGTCCACCATCATATATTTCCAAACTCACAAACTTACTTTTGTCACCAGTCATGTGATGAGAGCAACCACTATCAATAACCCATTCATCCTTGTCCTTAATGACCTGAGCAGACAAAACACTTTCCATTGGTTTTTCTTCCTTCACATAGCTAGTAGAATTAGTAGACACGGGATCTTCCTTAATAGCAATGAACAAGCATTCATTTACAGAGGAACTAGCATTATCTGGTTCACCATTATCGGATACTCCATCATCATCAAAATCTTCAACATAATAACAATTATTTTGGGTCCTAGGCATGTTATCATATCTTCTTCTATTTCTTTCAATTCTTTCAGGACATCTAGAAGCAAAATGACCTACTTTACCACATGAAAAACATTTGAAAGGTAATTTGCCTTTATACTTACCAGATCCTCTTTGCAGTTTGTCCATGAAGTTGGCTTCAACTTCATCAAACTCATCCTTAGATTCTACCTTGTACTTTTTTCATTTGGAAGTACTTCCATGAGTACTGGGTTTGAAGGTCATTTCAACTTTCGGTAGAGCATCATCAAACTCCCTCATTTCAAAAGCAGTAAGCTTACCAAGCAATTGATCCTTGTTAATCATTTTTACTTGCATGAATTCTTCAATTGTGGCTACCTTGTGATAGTAGGACTTGGGCAGAGATCTGCCTATGGCTTTTATCCCTATAACAAGTTCATCAACTCTTTGCATAAAGGCTGATATGTTTTCATCATCATTCATCTTTAAACTTTCATATTTCATTTTTAGACTTTGTAACTTGGCTTCTTTCATAGAATCATCTCCTTCATATAGATTTTTCAACTTTTCACATACCTTATTTGCAGTTTCAAGATCCATAACTTTCGTCAATATTGATTCGATTAATGAGCTTAGCAGAGCATCCTTTGCATTGATATCTATCTCATATTCTTTGATTTCATCTTCAGTCATCAGACCATTTTGAGGTATGGTGTATTCTATTTTTGCACCTTTCCAAACTTTGTAACCAAGAGAAAGAAGATGGCTTTTCATTCGAGCCTTCCAGAGAACATAATTCATTCCATCAAAATAATACACTTCCTTCTTGTAAGACATTTTGAATCTTCCTCAAGCTGTTAAACTTTCTTCAGAGGAACTTAGCTCTAATACCAATTGTTGATATGTGTCGGACAACTGAGAGGTGGGGGGGTGAATTAGTTGTCTCAAAAACTTAAACACTTACTACAATTAAACATTCATCACTTATCCACAATTATTATGATTTAACAATAAATGCATGAAATCAGAAACTTAACCATAGAGATAACATCAAACACAAGAGATACTAGGTTTTACATGGAAAACCCCAAGGTGGGGAAAAACCATGGAGAGGATTAGCTCTCAATATATATTGCAATCTTGAAATAATGATGTTCAGGCTTTGTCACTCCATGGGCCTAAACATACTGGCTTACTGCCATGAAGAACGACTAGGTCTAGCAAGCTCACTGCCTCAACCCTAAACCTAGTAAGATTACAATAAGGGTTGTTAAACCCTATTGGTGGCTAACTGCCAGGCTCTCTACCATGATCAACACCTTCTTATGTTTATGACTGAAGTACAATAATTCCTCTACTCTGCTCTGCCTCTATTTTGTTCTTCCTCTTCTCTACTCTACCTTTGGACCTTTCTTAATATCTTTCCATTTTTGCTCAAGGACACTTTTTCCATGACTCAACTACAAGTATTTATACACTACATTAACCTTGGAATTATCATCAAGGTCAGCAACACAATCATCAACCATTGGAACAATCTCTAAGGTTGGTATTACAAACATTTAAAAAATAGGTCCTAACCTATTACAATGTTGTGCAAAAGAAATGAAATGTAGATCATGCCATGCCTTAGCTGGGACTCAAACACAATCTTTCACACCACAACATGCTTCCACAATCTTCCATAGATTTCCGCAATCACTGGGATTAACCAGGTTGGCCAAGATTGGTTACACGCTACATTATCTGGGAACAATCTTCAAACACAATCTCAATTTCTTAACATGGACCAAAGTCTAGATAGGAACATGATTAGGAGACATCCACAAGCACATTATAATCATTAGGAGCAACCGCATGAACCTTAACCACTTTATCCATAGGAATCTTCCCACTGAAACACATGAACTTCATTGTCTTCAATTGTCATAAAAGAAAGATAGCTTGCGGACCACCAAACCATGAACCATTGCAACTAAAGGCACTTATCATCATCCTAGACTTCCTTCCTGGAACAACAAAGTAAAATACTTTATTGTGGAGGAATGCAAAGTAGAATACTTTCTTCCTGTCTCAACTAAACTTACAAAAAAAGTAGGTTTCACTCTGGTGAACACAATTCACTTAGATCTTCATGCAGAGGGCTCAAATCTAGAATTTAGTATCCTTAGTCATACCTCTAACTTACTTCCAATCTACAGACCATGATCTTCAAGTAGAAATAAATACAGAGCAATTTACTGGATCGTTCTTCAGCATACAACTCACTGTCTGTACTGCACTTCTCTGTAACTCACTTGTTCCTTCTGGAGAGGCTAATTTTCTCAATATCCTCAACATACAAGTCTTCTAAACAAGTAATAGAATAAGATATAGTTGACACTAATGACAACAAGGATATGTTGACATCAATGACAACATCGATTAGGCACATAATTGCAACATGTTGGTTATTTCTGGAGGACATTGTGGAAGAAGTTGAAGACAGATTTGAAGTTCAGTTCTACACACCATCCATAGACTGATTAATAGACAGAAGTCATGAATAGGAGTTTGGATAACCTATTATGATGCTTAGTAGGAGATAAGCCTGAGGGATGGGATTTGATTTTACCACAAGCAGAATTTGCTTACAACAATTCTGTCAATAGGAGTACTGATAAATCACCATTCTAGATTGTATATGGGAATAGTCCAAGAAATGCTTCAGAGTTCAGGGAGTTGGACAAGGGAGAAAAGACAAGTGCCAAAGCTGAAAACTTTGCATAACACTTGAAGAATTTGCATGAAGAGGTGAGAAAGCACATTAATAAGATGATTACTCAGTACAAGGCTAAGGCAGATTAGAAGAGGAGATATAAGGAATTTTAGGTAGGAGATGAAGTCATGGTTCACTTGAGAAAAGAGAGATTTCTAGTTGGGACATATAATAAGTTGAAAATTAAGAAATTTGGACTGCGCAAGATTCTGAAGAGACATGATTCAGGAAATGCATATGAGGTAGAGCTGCTGAATGCGATCAACATTTCCCCTGTGTTCAACATTGTTGATTTAATAGAATATCATGAAGGTGGAACAAAGGATGGACCAACAAAAGAATAGTTGAGTATTCCAGCATCTACTTCAAAGGAGGAGATAGATGAAATCTTTGATAGCCATGTAGGAAGAAGTACTTGGGACAGGCAATATGAAGAATACCTGGTGAAGTGGAAAGGCATGCCTGTTAAAGATTCTTCCTAGTTGTCTAAGGCAGAGGTTGACCGTTTGGGTTTTCTCAAACCAACACCTAAGACATGACAAGGTCACTTCTTAATTTACCCTGGGTGTCTGATGTAGGGGCATCCAATGGTGTAAGGGCAATCTTGCATCACCCAAAAAAATATGTTGATTCAAGATCATTGATGTTGTTTTCATTTCTTTTCATAATTAGTAGTTCTGGTTCCATAATCACTTGAATAATGATGTAGAACTTTCAGTATTTCCAAACTACTAAAAATAGCAAACTGCTGTTTTAGGAAAATTTGCATTTGGGCACAGATTGAAGTGAAAATTTACAGGAAGCTTTGTAAATGAAAAATAAGACCTTTGGCAAAGGAATCACACAAAGATCATTTGTGAGATGAAATATATTAAAGTTCTTGTTTCCCAAAAAATGCTTAAAAATGATTCAAATTCAGGTTTGAGGCACTAAACGGCCCCATACAGGCCTAAAAATTGGTGGAACCGGTAGAGTGGGTTCTTAGCGTGTAGAGCACTCCGTGAGCTTTCTGATGCTTCAAATAATTTGTCATGTCCGGACACCTAGATCAAAAGTTATGGCTCCCAGAAGTTGACCTATTTTTGGAGGGAGATGCAAAATTTGAAATTTGGCTAGAGGCCACCAAAAAGGCTACTAATAACCATTTTTGGGAACCCTTGGCAATAGTAGAGATAAGGGGAAAAGTGTAGAGTCAAGAAAGGGCAAGAAAATAGAAACCCTAGCTGATTTGGGGTTACAGAAGGTAGAAGATTCCAAAGTCTTGAGATAGGAAGCTATAATGTGTTGCAGCCTGTGGAAGATTCATCCTCTGATTATATTTGAGCTTCTGTAATGTAATGAGTTGTCCAAATCAATAAAAGAACATTTTATTTTCTATGTGCAATTTCTATTGCTGTGTGTTTTATGATTTACCCCTTCATCAACGGGGCGGGTGCCCAAGTCCAATAGGGTAGAATTTTTGTAGATCCGGAGTAGAGAGATGTGAATTGTATCCAAATCTTGAGTTCGGGGCCAAGCCTGTCAGGAGGACTACGAGGTGGGCACCCTAGTCCAGGAGGGAGGAATATCAGTAAATTTCTTCAAGATTTTGAATCCTTATCCCTCAAACTATTCCTCTACACTTGTACTTTTCCAACTCCCACACCTGTGACCTAGAATCACAAAGAAAGGGGGTTGGGGGTTGTGGTGTTTAGGAGCTTGCCTTGGTCAAGCCTCGGAAGGACATTCAAGTCTTCTAACACCATTGTTAGATAGAGTGTGTTCCTAAGGAGGGTAGAGGCCAAATCCAATGATGAAATGAAATGATTGAAACACAAATTGATGTCACCTTAGAGGTGAAGCCCTCACGGAAATGAAGATCCTTTAAATTATGAGGAGATAGATTGATGAAGCTAAATCTGCAACAAACAAACACAATAACAACAAAATTCTACTTTGAAACACCATGAAGCCCTTTAAATCTCCTTTCTCAATATCACAAGTTCGCATTATCCATCTAGGTGTAAAATGAAATCATAAAGTGACTTATATATGCTTTCCTGCTAACATTCGTAAAGTAAATCAAGAAAACTGACAAGGGGAAAACTTTTGAGAGGACCCAAGCTGACATACTTTAAATTTCATCCCGACCAATTAGGTTGGACTTCAGAGTAGGCACCCAAGTCCCAAGGCCCTAATTTGGTCTTGATTAAAGATTAGAATGTGCCCTAAGCCCCAATTGACATGGGTTTTAGGGGAAATTGCTTCGGGATAAGTATTTATCTTACAAAGTGTAAACACCAGGACCTAGGAGCTAAACTAGGAGGTAAAAAGGAATAGGAAAACTTTTTACTCCATAACAAAATGTAATCATCCATATGATTTGTCGATAAGTCTACACAAATTTCATTTTCTCTATTATGTGAAAATTAAGGTTATTTTTCATACATGTTAGAGCTCTTTATTAATTCCTAGACACATTCCTCATAAAAATCTTAGGATTGCAACATTATGCATTCCATTATATTTCTTCTGCTACTGGTGCCTATGCGTTTGATAAACTTTTCTAACAATTTTTTTATTATCAAGAACTAGAGAAAAACCTAGCCCATTACTTGGATGCTTTTTGTTAGAAATTGTAAATCTATGTTAGATAGGTTAACCATAAACTTATCCCTCCACTTGGATTCCCTAGATATCTCATCTACTTGGAGAGCTAGTGAGACTCCCTTATTTTTGTAAGCCTTCATACATTCTTCCCAAAAAGTGTCGCATATTTGAAGGTTCTCTTCCTCAAGAGAAACCATGGCAATCACCTACAACTCAGCTCACTAGTAATAATGGATAGAGTGAGGATTTTTTTAAAATTGATTTCTCTCCCTAGGGTATCTTTGAGGTAGCCCTATCAATTCATCTCCTCTCTTGATTTAACAACCACCAAAATTAGGCTCCTTAATTACTATGATTATTATATGTGTATAGATGTACAAGAAATAAGAGACAACTTCATGGTTTTATCCTTCTTGAAAAAATATATTTGAAGAAAAGATTGCAAATGTTGCTTGATGAATGCACTGTGAATCTAAATAAAGGACTTTGCAATACGCAAACATTTCAATCTCAGTTAGAAGTTGAATAATTTATACTCTAGTTCAAGGAATTTTTTAGTTGTATGTCATCATTTGGCTATTTATGATATTTTTGTCCATTGATTTTTTTGGCTATTTTTTTGTTCGTGTAGGTGTCCTAGTCACCAATATTTGATGGATTTCCCTCAATCCCAACTCAAAATTGCATTGACATAGAATTTTTAATTAGTTAGGATCAAGACATATGGTGCCATTGTTAATAACAATTTGGGCCCTATTCACCCAAGTTTATTAGTTTTTTTTAAAAAAAAATCTATAGTCACCCCATTTTAACATTTGTTTTACAAGTTATACATTGATACGAAATTTATAAGTTAAATTGACATACAAGTTATATATTCATAGAAAAATTTAGTCTCTGATTTCCAACAAAAATGGTAAATGTAGAAAGTACCATCCACTTTAAACTTTGGTTTTTGCTAAGAAAAAAATATCTAGGATATTATACTTTTTTATAGTGAATTGTCAAGAATATTTATAAAATATTCAAGAGACCATTTCTTTAAGTACACCTTGCTCTAATTTACCGTTTTAACTCAAGTATAATTGAGATAATTAGTCGATAGGCTTTTTATATGTGAGCATCATAGTGCTTGGAATTGTCTCACGCTGTGCAAAAACGCTGGGAAATTTTCTAAACTCGTCTGTTGTTCCTATTGGCATATTCTTGAACCTCCTATTGGTGCAAGTGCTAGTTATATAGATGTCCAAATAAACAAATATGTTTTCTTCCAGTTGAGAGCCTATTCACACCTTGTCTTGTTTCTTACCTTAATCTTGATGATGATGGTGATTACATGAAAAAGACCCGAAAACCTAAATTTTAATGTGACTCTCACCCCTTAGGTAAATTTTGACTTTTCTAATTAAAACATTATAATACCTAATAATTTTCGATTATTATTATTTTTAAATAATCATTTATTACACGAACACAAATTTTATATAGTATTTCAAACTTCCTTCTTGTAAGCTTTCAAGCATGGATTTGCTTATTGATTTTTTTCGATTATTATTATTTTTAAATAATCATTTATTACACGAACACAAATTTTATATAGTATTTCAAACTTCCTTCTTGTAAGCTTTCAAGCATGGATTTGCTTATTGATTTCTTGCGCTAGATTAGCATAGTAGTAGACTTAGAAAAAATAGCTTTTCAATTATGAATTGTGTAAAGGGTACGACTTTCCCACGGGGAGACAATCAATGGAGAAAAAGTTTATGTATAATTAAAAATTATTAAAAAATAAATAAAATTCATTTTTTAAGATTTTGGATTTTAAGTATTATATATAATTTATAAAACAGGTTTGAGATGGTCTCATGTCTTATATAGCCACGACAAGGAGAACTGAAAAATAGTGTTAATTATGTCTTTTTAAAAAGTAGAATTGAAAAAAGGTACAAATCAATGTATGAAGAGTAGAATGTCTATATCATGTTTTCTTGTCATTCTTCCTTAGCCATTGAAATTTGCTTTCCTTTTGGAACCCCAATAAGGGATAACACTCAATGAAAAGAAATCCCCATTGGTGGAGCATGTCAAAGGTGAAATTACATTGATTTTGTTATCTACATATTTTTAGTTGGTTCTAAGATTGAAAACAAGAAAATGGAACAATCTAAGAATAGTATAACTAAAAGTCAAATGCATCTAATGTTTAGGTCTTTTCCTAAATCATATTGGTTATGGCTCCATCATTCATGTTTGGGATTACATCGTTGATATCCTAGCAATTCATATATTGTTTAAACTTCTATGTTATTTATTTATTCAGAAAGTTTTTAAAAATTTTGTGACATTTAGTAATTTGATTGTTAATTATGAAAAACATAATGATGAAAAACATGTTTAACAACATCTAATATTTAATATTTTATTGTATAGAGATGAAAAGGTATAATTTTAGTATTTTGTTTCATTTGTTTTGGATTTATTTTAGTTAGTTATTCTTAGTGTAATAGTCAAGTGTTTAAATGACATTTCTATGTAAGAATTAGCATTCCACTTGAACCTAAGCTAAGCTTGACTCCCCATCCTCCAAGGATGTGGATCCGGCCCTTAAATTTCATGTTTCCTATATTGAGTCAGTCCTACAAATTTGGCCTTGAACTTGGCTCATGATTGTAAGTACAACCTGGATCCCCATTTTCCAAATTCGTTTTTCATCATGGGTTGAAACTGATGTCATCCCAACTAGTTGTTATCCATAGACTCACGTGTAAATTATTTGAACTTAAATGCTAGGGTATTGTATAAATTGACAAAACCCCAGTTCATTTAGATCATTGATGATCAAGGGATTATCATTAAACATTAACATTACAAAAGCACTTAGAATTGTTGTAGCATCAACATCTTCATTCACAAGGATAGATCTAGGCATTTTATATTCTACTTTACACGTGTTCAATCATTTCAAACACCATTGAATTGGTATAATAAGGCATGATTGTAAGCAAGAGAAGTAGAATTCTCATCTTGATTGTAGATTCTACTTAGTAAGACCCATCTTTTTCTAGACCAATAGTGTTGGGAAATAAGGTGTCCCAACCTTGCAAATTTCTTAGATTGATTTATTAATTATTTGGCACTTTATTGTAACTTATTACATATTATCATATTTCATTTTATTTAATATTTTTGCTCTAGCTAAAATGGGGTGTGGGATTTTGAGTTGGGCCTATGTGCCACATGTCACTACTTTGTAAGGTGTTGTAAGAGGAATTTAATTTGGTTATCTTTAGCAAATTTGGGACTCCTATTTTTGCGGGATCTTATGACAACTTATGATAGATTCTTATGATGCATAAGAGCCAGAAATAGAGAGGGCCACTTTGGAATCTTGACCAACTATGATAGACTTTATTATTTTTCATGAAGTGCTTATTTTAGATGGAGAATAATGACAAGTTGGGTGTCCATGTTGAGTGGATTAAATTTATCAGTCATGATAGCTGTAAGACTGCACGAGATTATGCTATTTTTATCTTGTTAGTCAAATTCTCCAAAGATGGCACAAAAAATTGGATCAAAACTAGGTTCTATCCTTTTGAGGATTTTATCACATGGTTGAGAAAGCCTTAAGTGGTTTCCAACTCGTTCATTTGTCTATAAATTGGGTCCTTGAGGAGTTGTATTATATTGAGAATTTGTAGGTACTATTGGAATGTTGTTGAAATCACTCCAAATTTAATATGCTAGTGAAACTCTTATGAAAGCTTACTCTGCAAATTTGTTGTAATCTTGTTTTGATTTGATAATATATTGAGAAGGTTTTGGAGTGTGGGGTTTTTATCCCAAAAGGGTTTTCCCCATGTAATACTAGTGTTATGTGTTGATTGTATATGTTTTTGATATTGGTAAGCTGCAAACAAGGGTGCAGATCCCTATTACAAAAGGCCCCAAGGGCAGCAAAACAAGCTAGCAAGCCACGCATAGAAGAGCAATAGCCGACTAATAGCTACAAATCATAATAGAGAAAATATAGGACCAATACCAAAAACAAAGGCGAAACCAAACACTACTTGAGCAGCATATTCCACTCCTCCATGAGGAATCCCAGCAGCTCATCCTTACTAGCAGAGCTACATTCCTTCTCCTGCTTACCATCTTGGATATCCTATAAAACAACTAAGTAGCTGCATGATGGGTCACTTTGGAGCATACGGTTTCCATCACTCTCATTTTATCCTCAAGGGAGGACATCCTGGTCTTCAAGTCTTCCAAGTCCTTTTTAAACTGATTGCAATTGACACAATTCACCTCACTAGCCACCTCCTTCCTTGGAGACTCCATAACCTCCACCTCCTCCTCCTTAGAGTCATATAAGGAGTTACTCAATTCCTCGAACAAGTTGGTACCTTCTTGGACCGTAGGTTAGTCAGGGGTAGGTTTGACTTCCTTTATCTCCACCTCTTCCTCTGGATTAGAGGCCATAGAATAGTTGACAATCTTTAGCATAGGGGTTGTAACACCTGCCAATCTGCTTGAACAATGGATGCTCGTCCTTCTCATAGTGTTCCCCTTAACCTCTTTCTCCTTATCTTTCATAGCTTCTTCCTCCCCTTGCATTTGGAAATCAGTATGCCCCATCTCTACGGCAGGCTCAGTGGGTTCCTCACTTACAGTAGATTTCTTACCCTTCTTCTTGCCAAACTTCCCAGGTTCAGAGTGCTCACCTAAGTCTCGTTTCCTCTTCTTATCATTAGAGTGGGTAGGACTATTTTTCAGATCACACAAACCCTCCTTCGCCACCTTTTGGGCTTGGCCGGGGGACCTAGCCACAGCACCAAAAGGGGTGGCTAAATTAGATGCGCCCTGCTAAGAAGGGGAGTTCTTCTGTGAGCCATGCGGGGATTTGACACCTTTTTTCTTATGAGAGCAGGGATCTGGATTGCCAGCAGTTGGGGCCTTAGGGTTTTGGGGGGATCCAGTAGGGCATGGGGAGTCTTTCATAGAGGGATTAGGGGTCTTGCTCTTGACAAGGCTACCATATTTAACACTCAAGGGAATATTCTCATCCGACTCATCGTTGTTAACCTCCTCAACAAGACAAGCTCTGATGGGCTTAGGAGGGCATAAGGCAAGATGGAAGTGGAATAGCTAAAGGATCAAACCTTGGTGGGGTGGCATAGCCACAATGATGGGGTTGTTCTCATGAGCATTTTTGGCAACTTTTATAGAGGATTCTAGGGACGGAAAGAGGTAGAAAGGGAAATTAACAAGCAGCTTGTGGCAGAAATTGTTCAACAAGGCAAAGTGTTAGTGGTAATTTAACACCTAAACCTGCCTTCCAACATAATGTATTTCATGATAAGGAAGCATACCTTATCCCATGGGTAAATGAGGCTCTCTCTTTTGAAACCACCTTACAGTAGACAAGCATATAACCTTATTTGAAAAATCTCTTCATGCTCTTTGGGTCTTGGAATTTCATCTTCTTTTTCAATCATTTTCGTTCACACATTAAGTCAGTGGCCTTGGCTATCATATCCTGACTAACTTCAAACTGAATGCCACCCACCTGAACCATATGATCCTCATCCCAAGACATTACAAATTGAAACAAAAGGTTCTCATCATAACCATTAAGGCATTCCAGCAGTGGAGTAATGCCGCCCTCATAGCAGATGCTCCAAAGCATGGCATCAGCTTTGAATTCCGCACAGGAAGAGGGTTCTATTCTAACCTTATCACCACCCATAAAGAAATTCTTCACAGCCTTTAGGAAAAGATCACACATAGCAATTCTCAATAGCCAAAAATATTGGAGATTAATGAAGAATTGTCTAGAATCATCAGCCTGGAAAAAATCATTGAACATACACTCATGGCTACTCAAAAACCCTAGTTTTTCCTTCCAAACATCTTCACCTTTCAAGTAATAATTGCAACAGTAATGAGAAATGTGTGGGTTGTCAATAGGGATAAGCACCACAAGATTTTGAATTGGTCTTGTGGGCTAGCTAAGCATCGTCCACATGATCTTGTTGATCTGGCACTTACTAATGTGGCCAACCCTATCCCTAGGAGAGTGAACATACATCATCCTACAAATTATGATGACAACCTCCTTCCACCTCCTACGATGGACACTTTCCATCATAAAACATGTCATTAGAATATATATCAAAATATATTCTAAATAATAACAGTTTAAAAGGACCATAGAGCAAATTAAGCTTGGGCTTCCAACTGAAAGCAATCTCTAACACTTCTAGGGAGATTATTGGGATTCCTCCAACACCTTATGGGGAAAAGATTGATTCCCATATTAGCCATACCATTCACCAATTGGTTACCTTCTATGTAGGTATGCTTAACCTCAATACCCTTAAATCCAAAAAGGAGCTTCCTTATGTCTTGTATGATATCCACAATCTGCCAACCCACTCTAGCCTTCTCCTAGACAACATCAAGGATAAGTTGGGAGTCCCCTTCAACCATAAGGTTTTTAACCCTAATAACTAGGGCCAACTTAATACCCTATAAGAGGGCCATAGCTTCCACAATATTATTGTAATTTCCCCCAAACCTCTAGCATAGGAAGCCACAAGCTCCCCCTTAGTAGATCTTACGACCCCACCCCCACTAACCAGGCCTGGGTTTCCTAGCCCCATCAAAGTTGAGCTTCGTCCAACCTTCATAAGGAGGAATTCACTTAGTGTTTGAATGGGATATTGATGTAGAGGTGTCAAGTCTCCAATGATAATCTAGCAAGATCAAAAGATTCAAATAGCTTGGGTGCTTCAACTAATAAGACTTCACTAGTCGTCCTCTTGCCCTAAACTCCACCAAAGGGCTCAAAATTGTTTTCAACTTATGAGACACAATCTTCCACCTTCTAGGGTCTCAATATACCATAATCAACAAGTTTCAAAAGGTTTCACAAACCAATTTGATAGGATTTTGACAACACCCCTTAACCAGGCCTAATCCTAGTAGCCCTGTTCAGCGACTAAACTGCACTTTTCTCTAAACTTTCCCAAAGCACTTCCAAAACTAATGACTAATCTGAGTACCCTTTATCAAGCTCTACAACATACCCAAGATTAATATACTATTGTTTTGGACCAAACTTGACTGTCCTGACCCCCTGCTACCTTCCTCCAAGGCCTAATTTGCCCACTTTTCAAAGGAACCCTATTAGATACTTGCCATACTCACTCCAAACCTTGAAATAGTCTTAGGAGAGGTTCCCAAATAGAGGATTTTCAAGGTTTTAGACAATGATTTTCTCATTCAAGTGTTTAAACACCAAACCCCCATTTCTAGGACCCAAAACCTAGGGTTTACTAGATCTCCCACTTCCAAGAACTTCCAGACCTCATCCGAAGGTCTAACACCATCTCCTTGACCATATTAGATAGAATCAAACATAAAACCATTACCTTGTTAAGGCAGATCTCTGGCTGTTATAACTGTGCCATCATTCCATGCTCTTTTCACATGCAAACTAGACTTCCAATGGTGATCACCTCCACCATCTGCACTCCTCATGCTTTGTAAAGGTTAGAAATCATATTGTACAAGTTATTTAGGACCTATTCCATGAGAACCAGAGTCCTACATTCATGGAAAGGTCCTATGAGGCATTTAGTCTTCCAAAATACACAAAGACAGTCTACTGTTCCTTGTAACAGTCAGATGAACGACAATAAAATTACCTACAGAACCTTCTCAAAGCATAGAATAGGAACTATTATTGTTAAATGAGGATTTAAGACATCTACCAACTACCAACAATCACAAGATCAATAGAAAATTAGAAAGAGATAAAAGAAAAACTAAGTTTTACTGTTATTTTTCAGTCTACCATACAAACCAGGCCTCAAAAATGATTCCTCCGTACATCAAATGCCTTGGGCAGGCTTACATAACTTCTGTCCTAACTTCCACAACCAATTCCCATCGGTTGGGGTGGGTAAAACTTCCAAAACTAATCAAAATTGATTTTCCCACCCAAATGCTTATTACAAAAATTTGAATTTTAAACTTTGTTTTAATGGACTTTTATCCTACCAAATCATCATGTTTGATCTTCTTAGGATCATTATACCTCATTCCTAATCCTAGACACCTATATTTGACTCTTATTTGACTCTAGAGGCACTATTGGCCCAACTTACATTATTTTTGGTCCTAGGGTCTGTACCAGGACCCTTAGGACATTTGATCATTACATCATTTTGCCCATGATAACATGCCATAATTGGTTTTAGGATGTTCCATTTGACTTGATGGACTCCATGGGCTCCTCTCTTAGTCATTGGTGTCTCTTTGTTCCAAGGTGTCCCCATGAAAACTCTTGTCCCAAGAGTCTTGTGAACTGCTTCAAGCATTCTACAATCTTTTTGAAGAGTTCATCTAATTTGTGACAGGGAACATGAACTCTCCAAGGGTTATCCTCCTCCTTCTCCAACCTGCATGGCTCTTACAAATAGTTTTTGTATCACAAAACATGTTTTGGTGTCCTTCCCTAGGACCTTGCTGCTGTGATGCTTTTGCTCTTCCCATCTTGAGGTTTTGATCTATTTTTCCCTGTTGTTTGTCTTCCTTTTCCTACCTCCCTATAGGGCAATCAATGTCCCCAATCCTGATGCAATTTAAGCCCCAAACCTGCTGTCCTTTAGGACTGTCATAAACCTTTCACTTTGCAACTATTCCTTCTATTTCCAACCATCCTTAACCTGCACATTCAACTGCAATTTCTCTCCAAAACAGACAATAGCATGTTCCTTCTTGTCTTCACAAGGTAAAGGCATTAGTTTAAACTTTTTACCATCTTCATGCACCAAATGACTATTTGTATAACCATCATGAAGTGTCCTTCTCAAATGTTGCCATGGTCTACCCAAACTTATATGCCCACATGTCATTGAAATAACATCACGCAAAATAGAATCATGATATGGACCAATTGAAAAATCAACATATGCCCTCTGATTAACCCTTACTTGCTACTCTTGACTTACCCAAGTGGCATTGTAAGGACTAGGATGATCAAATGTCTTCAATCCCAATTTGTGTACCATATCCCAGGAGACTAAATTATTATGTGAACCTGAATCTATAATCAACTTGTACATTTTTCCATGGCTTAAACAATTAGTTTTAAAAATGGATACCTATGGTGCTTGCTGCACTTTGCCTTTTTTCACCATGAGCAATTCTCCATCTATTTCTGGATGGGCTACTGCTAGTTCTTGGTCTTCTTTCTTTTGCTCTTCTTGTGCCAAATGAACTCTTCTTTCCTTGCTCTTATCAACATCATCCCTCTTAGGACATTTGAAAGATGTGTGTCCCACTTCAATGCATGATAACATCTACCTGTGAATACTCCTCTACCTGATCCAAACCTATCTCCACCTCTCTATCCACCTCTCTGATCTGCAGAAAACTCCTTGCCTTTCTCATTACTACTCTGCCCTTCATTAGTAGGTCTGCCCCTACCTCTATATCCTCTACCACTACCTCCTTGTCTTTCTTGCTTCCTCTTCACCTTCTCTTCAGCCCTTATGGCTAACTGAAAACATTCCCCAAGTGATTTTGGTATGGTCAAACCAATTTCATCTTGCAAGTTGTACATAAGCCCATTAAGGTATCTTGCCACTTTCTCTTCTTCATCTTCCAATCCTCCTCTAATACTAAGCTTATGAAATTGCTCAGTATAGGACATAACATCCATGTCCTACTTCAAATTCTGCCTCATCCTCTTTGTTTGAATAGAATAGTCAGATGGAAGAAACTGATCCTTCATCATATCCTTCATCCTACCCCAAGAAGTGATTCTTGTGCCACCTCTAGCGACTCTCTCTGTTTGTACACTACTCCACCAAGTAAGTGTTGTCCCTCTCAACTTTGTCTTTGCAAATTTAACCTTCTTGTCATCACTTATTTCCTCATACTTAAAATTTTTTTCAAGGGCATCTATCCACCCTAATACCTCTTCACTATCCATCTTCCCCTAATAGATAGGAAACTCTACATTTGCCTTTGTTCCACTACCTTGAATTGCCCTGGGTAATTTCAGAAATCTCCTTTCTTTAGGTTCCAATTCATCCTTAGGAGGGTTCTCATCTGCCTCATCATCTCCTTCTTGATCATCTTGTTCATCCCTTCTAGGATTCTTCTCCAATGTTTCTAATCTTGCCAAGATTGATGCATTCTCTCTTCTCACTTGTCTTAACTCTCTTTCCCTTGCAGCATCCTATTCTTTTCTCTCCCTCAACTCTTTTTCTCTAGCCTCTAAGGCTTCCCTCAATTCATTATTCTCCCTAGCCATTTGATTCTTAGGGGGCATCTTTACAACTCTCACCAACCCTTAGCTTTTTCACAAGATCCTACTACTTCCTCAAGGACCTACTTGTAGCTCTAATACCACTTTGATGTAGAGGTGTTAGGTCTCCAATGATAATCTAACAATATCAAAAGATTCAAATAGCTTGTGGGCTTCAACCAATAAGACTTCACTAGTCTTCCTCTTGCCCTAAACTCCACCAAAGGGCTCAAACTTGTTTCCAACTTCTAAGGCACAATCTTCCACCTTCTAGGGTCTCAATATACCATAATCGACAAGTTTCAAAAGGTTTCACAAACCAATTTGATAGGTTTTTGACAACTCCCCTTAACCAAGCCTAATCCTAGTAGCCCTATTCAGCGACTAAACTACACTTTTCTCTAAACTTTCCCAAAGCACTTCCAAAAATAATGACTGAACTGAGTACCCTTTATCAAGCTCTACAACATACCCAAGATTCATATACTATTGTTTTGGACCAAACTTGACTGTCCTGACCCCCTGTTGCCTTCCTACAAGGCCTAATTTGCCCACTTTTCAAAGGAACCCTATTAGATACTTGCCATACTCAATCCAAACCTTGAAACAGTCTTAGGAGAGGTTCCCAAATAGAGGATTTTCAAGGTTTTAGACAATGATTTGATCATTCAAGTGTTTAAACACCAAACCCCCATTTCTAGAACCCAAAACGTAGGGTTTACTAGATCTCCCACTTCTAAGCACTTCCAGACCTCATCCAAAGGTCTAACACCATCTCCTTGACCATATTAGACAACATCAAACATAAAACCATTACCTTGTTAAGGCAGATCTCTAGCTATTATAACTGTGCCATCATTCCATGCTCTTTTCACATGCAAACTAGACTTCCAACGGTGATCAGCTCCACCATCTCCACTCCCCCTGCTTTGTAAAGGTTAGAAATCATATTGTACAAGTTATTTAGGACCTACTCCATGAGAACCAGAGTCCTACATTCATGGAAAGGTCCTATGAGGCATTTAGTCTTCCAAAATACACAAAGACAGTTTGTTGTTCCTTGTAACAGTCAGATGAACATCAATAAAATTACCTACAGAACCTTCTCAAAGCATATAATAGGAACTATTTTTGTTAAATGAGGATTTAAAACATCTACCAACCACCAACAAACACAAGATCAACAGAAAATGAGAAAGAGATGCAAGAAAAACTAAGTTTTACTGTTATTTTTCAGTCTGTCGTACAACCCGAGCCTCAAAAATGATTCCTCCATACATCAAATGCCTTGGGCAGGCTTACATAACTTCTATCCTAACTTCCACAACTAATTCCCATCGGTTGGGGTGGGTAAAACTTCCAAAACTAATCAAAATTGATTTTCCCACCTAAATGCTTATTACAAAAATTTGAATTTTAAACTTTGTTTTCATGGACTTTTATCCTACCAAATCATCATGTTTGATCTTCTTAGGATCATTATACCTCATTCCTAATCCTAGACACCTATATTTGACTCTTATTTGACTCTAGAGGCAATATTGGCCCAACTTACATTATTTTTGGTCCTAGGGTCCTTACCAGGACCCTCAGGACATTTGATCATTACATCATTTCTCCCATGATAACATGCCATAATTGGTTTTAGGATGTTCCATTTGACTTGATGGACTCCATGGGCTCCTCTCTTAGTCACTGGTGTCTCTTTGTTCCAAGGTGTCCCTTTAGGTGCTCCTGCACCAGATATCCACTTGGAACTATCAACCTTACAAATGTGAGCTGGGATACTCCAATTGTTGATAATACTAGCTTCCTACTTGTTGGGAGGGGAGTCAACAACTTTCAAAGTGTTGTTAGAGATGTTTTTCTGCAACAGTTTAGCAAACATGCAGAAGACCTCCTTAGCCAACTTGGCTTTATCTCTAAACAACCTGTTATTGTGTTCCTTCCAAAGGCCCCAGGCCAAGATAGGGGGGATCTGAGCCTAGATTTCTTTATAGATGGGATGGGAGAAGGGAGACAACCAACACCTCATCACAAAAAGAAGGTCAGGGTTCATGCTCCAAGAGATCCCAATATTTTGCATGGCTAAGCTCCACACTTCCCAGTAGAATTCATAGTGCAGGAATAGATGGGGAACTAATTCTTCATCCTTCATGCAAAGAGCACAATGGTTTAGGATTTGGAAGCCTCTAGTCTAATGATTATTCATAGTAAGGATCCTATTGTGTATCACAAGGCACCAAAAGTGATTGATCTTGGGAATAAGGTTATGATTCTAAACCCTTCCCCGAAAGCTAGAATTCTCATTAATCTCTAGAAGCAAATTATAAGTAGACCTAATAGAGAAGGCACCAACCTTATCCTTGGCCCACAAAAATTTATCATTATAGGGGAATAACAGAATCTTGTATCCCCGAAGGGAATTTTGTAGCTCCTTAGCAATTGGAAAAAGGTCAATCTACCCCTGACAACAGTCTGACAATTATTTCTAGCCCCCATTTCCAGGCACAAGATAATCAGTAGCCAGGTGCCCGAAGAAAGTGATAGCCCTATCAATAAGTCTTTGGAAGATTTATATACTACAGAGTGGTTGATCCTTTAACCAACTATCTTCCTAGAATTTAATGATTCTACCATCCCCCAGCTTCCACTTGATGCCCTTCTACAACAGGGTTTTGCTCTTTAACACATTGTTCCAAACCACCAAACCCCTAAGGATACTAGTGGCATGAAGAAAATCATTGGGATTATTATTAGATAGGTACTTGGCCATCATTATGTTACACAAATTCTTGCTACTACTCAAGAAATTCCAACCAATCTTAGCTAGAAGGGCTTTGTTGGTCAAATGAATTTTTCTGATCCTAAGACCTCCTTGTAGCTTAGGACTACACACTTCATCCCAACTAATCAGAGCAATTATCTTCTTCTCCTCCACCCCAGTCTACAAAAAATTCCTCTAAATCCTTTCAAACTTATCTACAATATATTTAGTTATTATGAAGAGGGAAAGAAATTAAATAAGGATTCCCTGAAGGGAAGCCTTTAGAAGTTGGTATTTCCCCACTTGACTCAGTAGCTTTCCTTTCCACCCAACCAACTTCTTCTGGATTCTTTCAAGAATGGAGTTCTAGTATATGGGAGAAACATCTTCGATAGCTAAAGGAAGGCTGAGGTAAGTTCCTAGGAGCTCACCACTGGAACAACCCAAGATCCCCATAATTTTTTGTTGTAAATCCATTCTAGTGTTGAAAAATAGATCAAACTTTTATCATAGTTAATGCATTGTACAAAACCATCAGCATAATCTTTGAGCACCTTTTTCCATTTCTTGGCCTCAACCACTGAAGCAGCCCCAAAGAAAATAGTTTCATCCACAAATTGTTGAATGGCAATAGGGTCAGCTATTGAAGCTAGCTTAATACCTCTAATCTCATGGTTTCTTAGCAACTTCATGAAGCTTTTGCTAAGAACCTCAGCCATGAGAATGAATAGGTAGGTGGATAAAGGGTCTCCTTGCCTAAGGCCCCTCCCAGCATTGAAAAATCCTCTAGGGAGCCCATTAACCAAGACTGAGTAATTGACAGTGGTAACACAAGCTTTAATGAGTTGCATGATTATGTCTTGGAAACCCATCTTCTCAAGAACTATGAAAAAGAAGTCCCACACCACCCTATCATAAGCCTTGGAGATGCCCAATTTGAAAACCATCCTAGGTAAGTTGTTTCTATCCACAGAATGAATGAACTCATGAGTGGAGATAGCAACATCTAGGATTTGTTTGCCAAGGACAAATCCCTTCTGATTATTACTGATCAGATGGTCCAAAATGGGATATAATATGCAGAACAAGATCTTGGAGAGTATCTTGTAGACAGTATTAAAAAGGCTAATTGGTCTAAAACCCCCCATGCAAATAGGATCTAGTTTCTTGGGAACCAATGCTATGAAGATGTTATTAAGTTGTTTTAGTAATTTCCCAGTCTTAAAGAAATCCCTAGCCACCTTAGAGATATCTTACCCCACAATATCCTAGAACTCCTGAAAAAAGGCCAGGGGAAATCAATCTGGCTCGGGGCTTTGAAAGCACCCATGAAAAAGAGGCATGCATGAACTTCCTCTTTAGTCACCGGTTAAGTAAGAAGAATATGTTGAAAATGAAGGTAGAACTACTGCTATAAACTTTAACATTTTGTGTATGCAAAGCTAAAATTAAGACTAATCTGTAACAATTAACGAACAAATGCTTATGCACTTTCAAACCAATGTAGAAGATAAGAGAAGAGAAGAGAAAAGCTTGCATAGTATTTGCGTGGAGAAACCCTTTCGGGAAAAAACTCCACACTCAAAGATGTTTCCTTCTTGTATTAAATCTCTTTGGAAAAGATTACATTCAATACTGAAATTTCTCTAAGTCCTTGATGCACTTCACAAAAACTTCTTCAATCTTCAAACCTGTAAAAAACTTTTAAAAAGTTTCTTGCTTTTTTTCTTCAAAAGCTTCTTCAATAAAAAAACTTCTTTCTTTTTTTTTCTTCTAAGTCTTTTTTTCCTCAAATCAACTCTCTAGAAAATGTATGGAGTTTACAATTAAATCAAAAACCCTCTTTTAATTCAAAAGCTTCTTAATTCAAAATCTTTAAACTCAAATTATAATAAATTACAATTGATAACATAGCTTCCAGAGCTCATGCAAAAATCAAGCTCACTTAAATTGAGAAGACTGAACTCAAACAAATCCAAGCTTTGAGTTAACTGCCTCTTTATGATATGTGCACACAAGTATGCCAAAATTAGCTTTGCCAACATCAAACATATTTCTAAATAAAAGTAACAACTGAAAGTCCCAAGATTGGGTGCTCAAGTTAGCCCAATCGATTTCAGTGAACTAAAGTGATCAACACACACCAATTCTCATGCAACAACTTGCACAATTGATGTCCCCAATGTTATTCTGAATTATCTTGTTCTATACATGCAAGTGACATGCAAACACCGGATCCAACATGCAACTAATATCCATTACCTGAAACACTGAGATGTACCATCCTACAACTTTCAAGAGTTGGAATGTCCTACAAGTAATATATTAAAACTGACATGCAACTGACATGTAAGCATTTTTAACAACATGCAACTGATACCTATTTCATGAATCACTAACATGTACCATCTTACAAGTTTTTGGAGTTGGAGTGTTCTGTAAGTAATATCAGAAAACTGACATGCAACTACATGCAAGGTCATACAAGTCCATAGGAATGACATGCAACAATATGCAAGTGACATGCAACAACATATAAGCACATGCAAGTGACATGCAACAATATGCAAGGTCATACAAGTCTATAGGAGTGACATGCAACAACACGCAAGCACATGCAAGTGACATGCAACAACATGCAAGTCCATATGAGCAACATGCAACAACATGCATCAACATGCAACAACATGCAAGTACATGCAAGTAATATGCAACAACATGCAAGTACATGCAAGTAACATGCAACAACATGTAAGTACATGCAAGCTACATGGAAAAACATGCATGTCCATGCAAGCTATTCTGACCACATGCAAGAAATATCCAATTCATGCATCTCAAACATTGTAGTTAACTCCAACATTATATCCATGCAAGGTGTCTCAACATTATCCACTCATGTACATAAAAAACACAACTCCAAGTCTAAAAATAAGTCCCCATCAAAAGGGGACACCCAAGTTTAACTCCCACTCACTAGGAGTTATCAAAATCTCAAAATAGACTTAGGAGAAGTCAATAAAGTCTTCATGGCCCCACTCTAAAAATGGATGCCCAAGTTTGAACTTATCAATTAGGAATTGATTGCAAAAGTTAAAGTGATATAATTAATAAATAATTAATCTCTCAAAGTCTTTATGTGTTGGGGAACACATTCCCAGAACTTTGGAGACACATGAATTAGTTAGGATTGCAAGTTAATGGCAACTTATCCCAACATTCTCCCACTTGACATTATACATTGCAATAACTCTAAATGATATAATCAAACTTTAAATTACAGGGAAAACCTTCCATAGCCATCAATATACCATTGATTCTTCAACATACTTTTGTGCTCCAACAAGATACCTGCAAAAGCAACCATGATAACCATAATCTCAAACAAGAACTCCTCACATCATGTCACCCATGATAAATAAGAAACAAGCCAAGCTGAAACATATCAACTGTCACTGAAACCTGCACCAATCTCAACATGAACACAAGCATCAAATCATATGATAACATAAGACTCTGAGTGTCTGCCACACTCATACCAAATGGAAAAGCAACCACAACAAGTTGCTAGCTCATCCAAATTATCCATACCTCAAAACCAGGGTAAACAAGCCATCATAGGTAGAACTCCATGCCATCAACATACCAACCCAAAATTGAAATCAAGTCCCTATAAAACAATCCTGCTAATCATCTATCCTCCCATCTCAATGCAACATACTAATGTACAAATGACCAAAGACAAGGCCAACAAACAAAATCTGCAATAACGTTGAATGGATCTATCGATTTTGACAATCCACATCCAAGTCTTCAATGCAACCAATGGGTACAAACAACCCACCAAATAGTGAAACATGCAAAATCATCTTCACATCAATAACCTACAAACTAAGACAACCAAGAAGATATCGTGACAATAAAGAGCATATAGATCCAAGAACTCCCACTGCATGGGTAATGTCAAATCTAAAAATAAGATCAAGGCATTTACAAATCCTCCTATAGCACTTCTCTTAGAGGATATGGCTAACTCCTCTAGCATATGGTGTCAAAACATATAATGATATGCATAAAACATCTCTCATTACCAATCTCTGAATAACTCTCCCAAGTCCTCTAAACCAATGAAGAAAGAGACCAAGGAGCTACCAAATTATTGTTAACAACAATAACACTTGACTCCAATGCAAACCTAAACTCCATAAACATGAGGACCTTTAAGAAGAAGACAATATACTATGAAAGAGAGAAACTGCAAAATCATACCATGTCTTTATACCACACTAACCTATGCCAAACTGTGTAAAGTAAGATCTCTTTCAACACTCCCAGATTGAAAAGGTATCAACATCTAACATCCAAATTATGATGAAAAACATGGAAGCATAGATGTTAACCTCTCACTGAAAGTATATTAATCTATCTAAACATTCCCACAAGAAAGGGAATAATCCCAAAAAACACAAACCATTTATGTACCTCTCCAAAACAAATCCTCAAAACTAGTTCCATAGCTCAAGATCAAATAATAATGAGAACAATAGAAATCCATAAACCCATGCATCTACTTCTCAACAATCCTTTTCAAGACTAGTGTAAAAGAGAAGACAAGATACATATAAAGAATGCATCTAATAATCAGGTGGGCAACACCTATTAGATCATTTACTTGCCGAGTACAGACCAAGAGTGGGATAAAAGATTGTCCTTGCATATAACACCAAGAAATAAAAGTTTATTATAAAGACAACCTTCTCATAACGTCTATAATGGACTCACATCCATTTCCAAGTGTAGGCTTCTCGGTCCTTTTGTTGACATCTCATAATGAGAAATCTTTCCAACACATATCTCTAAGTTCAAGAGATATCAAGCCTCACCCAAGTCTCTCTAGTATCCATGAGTTTTCAGCAATCAATCCATACCAAATTCAAATACAATCTGCACAATCATGAAGCTCCAAGCAAATGATTAATACTTCAAAACCAAAGAGAGAACTAACCAAAGCATTTTCAAAATTTCAACTCTAGAATTAGGCATATATCACAACATCATGATCTAACATCTTCTCAAAAGAAGATCATATGCTCCAATGAACATATCTTGCTCCCAAGAGCACCTGTATTATGCCCAAAAACTCTAACTCATGATCAAGAGTGCATCATGACATAATACTATACATCCTCTAAACCAAGGATCATATATTAAAAACCGATAAGTTATAAACTCAACACCTCACCAAAAACTCCAAGAGTTCTCCATGGAAAACCAAGATGTCAACACCTCTTCAAAAACATGAAGATCTAGCATCCTCTATCAATAGAACAAAAAATGTCAATGAACCCTTGCTTCAAACTAAAGGCATAATCCAAGGGCTTCTTATGACACCAACAACCATTGCAAAAGATCATCCATCTTCTAATCAAAGATTTTGCATGGCTCACAACACTTTAACAACAACAGTTTAGTACTAATATCTTTAAACAAAAAAGATAGAACATATTATGTAATTGCAAAACTCCCACTGAAAGCGAAATAAGATTTTTATGCAACATAACTTTACTACTATAGATTCCAATAAATAACTAAATCAGGTACTCCAAATTACCCTTTTGTCTCAATACAAAAAATACCAATGTAATTAAGGTGACCACGAAGAGGCCTACCAAATAGAACCCTCATCAACTTATTCACAATATTTGCACACATGCAACATCTCATAGGAGAAAAGTACATGATCAATGCTTCAACCTTTAATAACTAAAAAATAGATTCAACCCCACATTAATAACATGTAAAACAAATGTAACCAGGTATAACATGTAGATTTCCAAGACTCAAACACTAGAATCAACTCTAGATCTAATTTGCCAAATAAATCCACATAGGATAAACCATAGATCATAGGAACCCAACAAGTAGCCTTGCAAATATGAAATTGTTTCCATTTAGAAAGTATATGAACATAATTTTCCACAAATCTACAAACCACATATTTTGATTAACATGTAAAACCTGCAAAACCATATCTCTGCAAATCTGAAACCACTTAAACATCCAAACATTCACACTAATGAAACACCATCAAATATGTCATCTAAAAAAAATGGAATATCATAGATCTACAAACCCACAATCTTTTGAAATAGGAAAACTGTGAAAATCTACATATTCAAAATAGCATGAATATGAGAAAGGAGAAACTAGGTTGTTCAAGAGTGTCCATATCATAAAAAATACCAACTCCACAACCTCCATACAACTAGTGATAAATCATCCAGTGCTTTCATGTAATCATGGACTGAAACCATGAACCAAACATAAGTACTCCAAACTGTAGTCCAAGAAATGAGTGTTTTTCCATGTGATTAAGGTACCAAAAGTAACCATCCAACATAAACACCCTTTCACTGTACATGACCACAAGGTAAAGGAATAAAACCACCAAACAAGAGAATGTACACATATTGTCAAAATGGAGCTCCAAATTACTATCACAAGATCAACTCCATAAAGATCCATAACCTTGAGCCTCAAGTGCCCAACAAAGATTCTTTTGACAATATCCATCTGAGACTCACAGATCTGCAAAACCTACAAAACAAAGCTCCCACTACAGCCAAAAAACCTTCAACACTTTAAGAGAAAGAAATCCCTCACTCTACACAACCGTTAGCTTTGATACCAAATGTTGAAAATGAAGGTAGAACTGCTGCTATAAACTTTACAATTTTGTGTATGCAAAGCTAAAATTAAGATTAATCTGTAACAATTAATGAACAAGTGCTTATGCACTTTCAAACCAATGTAGAAGATAAGAGAAGAGAAGAGAAAAGCTTGCACAGTATTTATGTGGAGAAACCCTTTCAGAAAAAAACTCCACACTCAAAGATGTTTCCTTCTTGTATTAAATCTCTTTGGAAAATATTACATTCAATACTGAAATTTCTCTAAGTCCTTGATGCACTTCACAAAAACTTCTTCAATCTTCAAACCTATAAAAAACTTCAAAAAAGCTTCTTACTTTTTTTTGTTCAAAAGCTTCTTCAATTAAAAAAAAAAACTTCTTTCTTTTTTTCTTCTAAGTCTGTTTTTTCCTCAAATCAAGTCTTTGGAAAATGTATGGGGTTTACAATTAAATCAAAAACCCTCTTTTAATTCAAAAGCTTGAAACTCAAATCATAAAAAAATACAATTGATAACATAGCTTCCAAAGCTCATGAAAAAATCAAGCTCACTTAAATTGAGAAGACTAAACTCAAACAAAGTCCAAGCTTTGAGTTAACTGCTTCTTCATGATGTGTGCACACAAGTATGCCAAAATTAGCTTTTCCAACATCAAACATATTTCCAAATAAAAGCAACAACTGAAAGTCCCAAGATTGGATGCTCAAGTTAGCCCAATCTATTTCAATCAACTGAAGTGATCAACACATAGCAATTCTCATGCAACAACTTGCACAATTGATGTCCCCAATGTTATTATGAATTATCTTGTTATGTACATGTAGGTGACATGCAAACACTAGATCCAACATGCAACTAATACCCATTCCCTGAAACATTGAGATGTACTATCCTACAACTTTTGGGAGTTGGAGTATCCTGCAAGTAATACGTTAAAACTGACAGGCAACTGATACCCATTTCTTGAATCATTGAGATGTACCATCCTGCAAGTTTCTAGAGTTGGAGTGTTCTACAAGTAATATCACAAAACTAACATGCAACTACATGCAAGGTCATATAACTAACATGCAAGAACATGCAAGGTCATACAAGTCCATAGGAATGACATGCAACAACATGCAACAATATGCAAGCACATGCACAACATCCAAGCACATGCAACAACATGCAAGCATATGCAAGTGACATGAAACAACATGCAAGTCCATATGAGCAACATGCAACAACATGCATCAACATGCAACAACATGCAACAACATGCAAGTACATGCAAGCTACATGCAAAAACATGCAAGTCCATGCAATCTATTCTGACCACATGCAAGCAATATCTAATTCATGCATCTCTAACACTGTAGTTAACTCCAACATTATATCCATGCAAGTTGTCTCAACATTATCCACTCATGTACATAAAAAAGCACAACTCCAAGTTTAAAAATATGTCCCCATCAATAGGGGACACCCAAGTTTAACTCCCACTCACTAGGAGTTATCAAACTCTCAAAATAGACTTAGGAAAAGTCAACAAAGTCTTCATGGCCCCACTCTAAAAATGGATGCCCAAGTTTGAACTTATCAATTAGGAAGTGATTGCAAAAGTCAAAGTGATATAATTAATAAATAATTAATCTCTCAAAGTCTTTATGTGTTGGGGAACACATTCCAAGAACTTTGAAGATACATGAATTGGTTAGGATTGCAAGTTAATGGCAACTTATCCCAACACAATATTGTCTTCATTAGAGAGCTAGGAAGGGATGATGTCAAGTAATTCTTACTGCTCCAAACCATCATGAGTAGCAAGGAATTTCTAAAAATAGATGGTCGCCACTTGCCCCAATTGAAAATCTGAATGAGCTAAATTCCCATTCTCATCCATTAACCTGACAATGTTGTTCCTCTTCGTATGCCTCATGGTGGATTGATGGAAAAAATTAGTATTTCTATCCCCCTCCCTAAGCCATTGCACTCTGGATTTCTATTTCCAATAAATTTCCTCCTTCTTCAGCAGTTCACTCCATTCCTTCCTCAAGGAATCCTCTTGTTGCAAAGTAGCATCTGAAGTGTCCCCATGAACCATTAAAAACTGAATGTTAGCAAGATTGGCAGAGATCCCACTAGTAGAATTTGGCAAATAAATGACTACGTGACTAAAACTTTTAGTCACGACAACCAAAAATTACTAAATTCTACTAATTTCTTGCGACATAGCTATAAATGACTAAATAAATGACTAATTTGATTGTCAGGTAAAAAACACAACTAAATAATTAGTCACACAAATAAAAATTAGTAAATAATTAGTCACACAAATAAAAATTAAACAATATGATATTAAAGTGGGTAATTAAAAAAAAATTGAATTGGGAAATTATTGGCAGGAGTGGGTTGTATTGCGCACAAGGTTAATAATAGGTTTTTCATTTTCACGGGTCGGTAACTATTTTCTAAGATTTTCTAGGCGTCATCGTTAAGAATTCTCTGAATCTTGAAAACCACTTTGAGAATTTATTCTATACTGGGCAAGATCGATCGAAGAGTGTGGGTTCTCTTAGTGAAGGAGAATATAAAAGACCAGTAACCCATAAAATGAATCATGTGCATCATGTAGAAGATGAGAGTCCATTGGTGTGTGAAAGGATGCCTGATAATCTAATGGATAGCTACTCCAATTTAGAAATCGGGGCAAAAGGAATGGCTCTAGTTTGTACTGAGAGAGGTTGCAGACCTGCCCATGTATGTGAAACAAAGAGCATAACCCAAGGCATTGACAATGGAGATGTTGTCGTCGGAGTTGCTCGTACTAGATGTGAAGGAAGTAGTTCTTCAATAGATTCCATCAACACAGATGTGTATTACCAGAAGATGCTAGAAGAAAATCCTGAGAATCCAGTTTTGCTAAGAAACTATGCCAAACTTTTACATGAGGTAAACATTAATTCCATGCTTTGTGAGTTTTTGAAGAAGCTTAATTTGGTGGGGATTGCTGTTGTTTTTGTGTTTCAAAAACTAGAGCATTAAAGAGTTTAGGAAATTGTCCATAGAACATGGGTATATATAGCTTCATATATTTGGTCAGAGTTGCAGGAGAAGCAAATCACAGCAACCATTGTAAAAAACTAGATCCATTAAAATTTCATGGCAAAAAACCTAAAAAAATGTTTCATACTGGAAAAAATAGAAAAAATCCTTCAGTGTTATTTTTTTCTACTTGATTGTTTCATTCATTATTTGATCAAAAAAAATTGTATAGGTGTTTGTCAAGGCACAGAAGTCCAAGGCCTATTTCAAGAGGTACCAGGTCAAATTCAAGCGAATGTGAGGTATTTATATATGATATATTTCGAAATGGGGTTGAGTTTTAGGGTTTTGTAGTTTGTTCTTCTAGCTGATTTAAGATCTATGCAAAGGGGAAGACTGATTATAGAGTGAGAATCCACTTGATAAATCAGGACAAGAACAAATATAATATGCCTAAGTATAGATTTGTAGTGTGATTTGTATCCTTTTCAATGCCTGGGTTGCTTGAGGTTTTTGGTTAAAAATGTATTTTAGGGCTTTGCATACATGAGAAAATGCACTGACTATTTACTTTTATGAAAAAAATCTATTTCAAGGTTTTAGATATATGAAAATTTGTTTGTGTCTAGAGCTTTGTTTTTTGAAATTAAATTTTTTAGGGTTCTGGGTATATGAGAAATTGTATGAAATCGCATTGATATGAAGAGAATATTTGTTTGGTAGGTAGAAGTTGTATGATTCATGACTCTTACTTGAGAAATGTCTTTTGGGGTTTTGGGCTAATGGGCTTTTAGGGTTAGGATATGTTAATTTGTATGATCCTTGGCTAGTTTTCGAACAAAATAGAAATAAGGATATTGTTGCACAGATCACATATGCAACACTTTCTAGAGATGTTACAATGGCAACTGCTTACTCTCATGGGCTGCCTCGATATGGTCTGGAAGTTGGCCTCACAAACTATGCTATGGGTACATTTAAATATCCCTGTTCTCTAGTCATATTTGTTGATTGACATTGGTGTGTTAGCTAAAACATAAACATTTTAACACTTTTGTTGTATACTATTTTCAATGTTAACGATAATGCTTCCTATTCTATAATTAAGGTCTACATCAAGTAGCACCATTATTGTATAATATCATATTATATATTAGTTCATGAACTTGCAATAGGCATTGGGTGATTGAAGGATTGTGTTCTATTTGTAGTTCAAGTGCATATGCCTTATTAGTTCATAGAAATCTTATACACAATTTTAACTTTCAATACTATCTTTTTGTACAATTCTTTGTGGTAAACATATCTCTCTCTCAGTTTGTTGCAAATTTACAAGAAAGTATAAAGTTATCCTATAATGCTAAATATTAACTGAGTACACATTGAGTTTTTTGGTGAGGTGCACATTTGTATTTTCAATGGTGTTTTACATTCCTTTACACAATGCATTAATTGGAGTACAAGTGTAAACATGCTAGAATAAGTGGTTTTTGTGGGGTTGACACAAGGACTGATAAATGCATTTAAATGTGCAATTTTGTAAGCTAGGTATACTTTTTTTAAGTCTACTCCACAAATTTTACTCAAATCACAATGATACACTCATTTTTCCATCTTATAAACATCTGTTCTCACTTCTCATTCACATCAGGTGCACTCAAATATACAAATTATCTTTGGACCTTGATATCTAATTTATAGGAATATGCAATTTATCTTTGAACCTTAACATCTAATGCACTTAAATGTGTAATTTATCTTTAGTTCCTAGTTTGCTTGGGTGTACTTTTTGCTAGTCTGCTCCACAAATTTTACGTAGTCATAGTGATGCTTATTTTCCCATCTTATAAACATCTATTTGCACATGCTCATTCACACCTAATGCACTGGAATATACAAATTACCTTTGGATCTTCACATCTAGTGATCTGGACTATTCAAACTTTTGTGAACCTTAACATTGAATGCACTAGAATGTGTAATTTATCCTCCTATCCTTCCTTGCTAGACAGTTTTATGCCCATTTGGCTTGTATTGCTTTACATAATTTGTTTACTATTGGATTTTTTTTCTAAATCTTTTGTTTCTACTACTTGTTGATGCTATAGTAAGCACTTAAACAATCTATTTTTTTTGTTGGTTATAGTGGATATTTCTGTATCTCTCATTTGCTTTTGTAGAATACTATACTGAACTATCAAAAAAAAATTAGGAAGTGCTATTGTCAAATGATAAACAACAACTTGGTGAACTTTCTCTCAGGTATTAGTTCCTACATGAAAATCCTAATAAAAGTAGTCTTTAGGGGGTAAATCATAAAAGCTTGTATTTCATGAAAATTTGTTTCTAAAAATACCTCCAAAAATTTCTATGTGGGACTTCCTAAGAAATTTATCCTTAGAAAGACCATATCTTGAAGTTGTCTATTTGTGTTCCTTGTTATCATGCATGGGTATGGTATTAATTTGTAATTTTGTCTGCTATTTTCTTTGGCTTAGTCATACTTTAGGGTTTATAAGTTCAAAATTCTTTTGACCCTTTCCACCATGATCAATTTCAATTTTACTTCTTTGTTGTTGTGAATTCTATGATAGAAATAGTGATTACCAATATGTCCACTAATTGTCTTCTTCTTTGGATTGAAAATGCAACTCCTGAATTACCAAATCTGGTAATATAAATTAACTATTTTTTAGATCACAGGTCTGTTACAACTAGGGCTTATACCCTTGACTCCAGGTTCTAAAGGAGTATGAGCATGAGTTAACTGTAGCATAGGGTTGACTTGTTTCTTTTAAAACCCTAACCCTAAGCCAGTGACCAATAGTATTTTACTATGATTCCTTTATGTAGCCTATCACTCAGTCTGTCATATAAATCTGCCACTTTAAGCATCCCATTCTATTCTCCTTTAGTCATCTTCTTATTAAGCTCATATTTGCTATTAGGTCCTAATAGGAAATAACTTATATCAGGGAGACTCTACCATATCAGTGAGTCATTTTGAAGTCCCTCCAATAAAGCAATTTGCATGAAGAAGGATGTTTGAAGACACTACACTATATCAGTAGGAGATACTGCAAAGTCCCTCTGATAGAATAATCTGCATGATAGATTGTAAGCATCATCGAAGAGACTACACCATATTGGCGGGAGCTACTTTCAAGCCTCCCCGATAAAACAAACATTATCGAAGACACCATACCATATTGGTAAGAGTTGTTCTAAAGTCACTTCAACAAAACAATATGTATAAAAGAACATCATTGAAGAGAATATAACATATAGGGATAAGAAGTTTTAAGGTCCCTTCGATGGAAGTGTTGTGATGCTCACAACACGTCCCATTTTACTTCTTGGAAAAATTAGGACCCCTGTTGTGGCTATGGCTTTTTTCTTGTGTGTGGGTCTACTTGGTGGTAAAGGAAAAGGAGGTAAAGGTTACAAACCTCATTGAAAATTGAAAAAGTTAGCATTAAGTACTAGAGTAGAATAGGGGTGAATTCTTTGTCAAAAATGAGTAAGGGTTTCTTTTTGAACCATTTCAAAATTCCCAATATTCTGTAAGATATGCGTGTTTTGGTAGGTTTGTATGCTACATGTACAAGGTCATTTGTATGTGGAGTCATTGTACTAGTCGCATAGAGTTGTCAAGTTTATGAATCACTGTACTTGTATGCATATTGTTAATGTTTTACTCTTTACATACAACTCAGACCCCATGTGATTCGGAAGTAAAATGGATAATGGGTTGAGTCCACATGTTGTATCTCAGGTTGTATGTTTGGTGAAAAGAAAGATACAAGGTAATATACAACATGATATACATATCACGGACCTGATGAGAATATGAAATTTGGTTTTATTAAAGTATGTTTCTCGGTTTGTATGTTGCATGCTTTGGGTTTATACCTTCCGATATACATACAGTGCGGAAGTCAAAGAGAATTAAAATCTGATATAAGTGATGTATCGTACCTTTTAGTATATTGAAAGATGCATTCACTTTATAGACATGTGTGGAGCCGAAGGGTTATGTAATATGGTTTATAAAAGATGAGGAGTCCAGGATGATTATACAAAGGAGTTTGCATGTATCGAGGCTTGTATCTAAGAGTAGATACAAGTATTGTCGTATCGTCAAGATACAAGTGGGAAAGTAAAGTGGGTCCCATAGATTGTATCTCGATGTTGTGTATTGTACCAACAGATGAATATACAAGATGACATATAAGCAAAGATACAAACAAAAGATGCAAGACGGATTTCAAAAGGGAATTAAATAAGGAAAAGGCTTTGTATGTTTGGGGCAATTGTATGTAAACAATGTACAATTTTGATATACAAAGAAATGAAATACATTGCCGAAAAGATAAAAGGTAAAAAGGGCTTGTATGGGTTGTTTGTTTATGCACTTGTATCTATGTCACATACATTGAGATATAAAAACCAAAGATACAATCATGGATATAAAGGAAAAGGGAATAACAATGTTTATGGCTCATTGCATATACGTTTGCATATTGAAAAGATGCAAAAGGGACATACAAAGAACAATATACAAGGAAAGATACAAGAAAATGCGATGTATGTAGAAAGTAAAATAATGGATGGAGGGTTTAAAATAAAATGTTGAAATAAGAAATCGAAGTCGTAGGCACATTAATTACTATAATTAATGCTGATCTAACACTAAAAATAGTAAAATTCAATGGGTTAGGGTAAATTTGAGGTTGTTTTCTTTCAGATTTGCATTGTCAAAAAATTAAAATTGTAGAAAGAAGAGTTGCTATAGAAATTAAAAAAAAATTTCATCACGGGACGGAATTCTAGAAGTTAGAATAGACTAAAAAATGGTAAAGTAAGTCAACGACGTAAGGTTGAGTTGTCGAAAGATACAGGTATTTATCTTAAACATCGTTATAATTCAGCTAGTTAAAAATGCAAGTAACTTTTAGTAATTTCATTTTGAAATGTAAGCATTCATTAAATTACTGTGTTTAATTGTTAATTAGTTGGGGTGGGTTAAACAATGTGAAAGTCAAAATAGGAAAAGACAAATGGGGATAGGGTAAAATGTAAAAAATAGAAAATTCCTAGTAGAACTCTAGGTAAGAAGGTAAAATGGAAAGTAAAAAAATGCATTTTTACAGGATGGCCCCAAAGCAGAAAAAGGTAGATACAGGAGGTGAAGTTAAAAAAGAAAGGAAGTCACGCAAAGAAACAAAGAAGGAGGAGTTACCACTACATAGAGGGTGCCCTTCATTTATCAGTACAAGTGGAGTAGGTACAGACACCAACATAGGGAGTTATGACATGAATGATGTTTTGCAAAAAATCACAGTAGCCGATGCTACGCCTGATATGCGGTGTATATGGGAGAGTGGATTGTATAGGGCTATAGGTTTTTCGTTAGCTATGGAAGCCAAAGATTTATGCCTAGATTGCATATACTTGTATGACCTAGCTACCAGGAAAATAATGTTCCATGATAGACTCATTGCAGACTTATCCACAGAAGGGATTGCAAGAACATTTGGTTTGGAAATACATGAGAAAATGGTGGATATTGATATAGATCAGTACAACGAAGATTTCAATAACAATGAGAGGGACTGTAGAAGCAAGATCTTCTACAGTTGGTACAGTGCAAAAAATAAGCCCAAAACTATGGCAAGAGTGCACAAGAATTTGTAAAGAATATACTTTCAAGAAGAAATATACTTGATGATTAAAATGTTAAGCAGACTAGTGGGATTGAGAGATGGCACTAAGTGTGAGCCTTGGATGTCCATTGTCATCCAATTCATGAGGGAAGCAAAAAGGGAACAAGGACAAAATTACTAGGCTAAGGCTATAAGCACAACGATATGGAAACATGCAATGTTGAGAAAGCAAAAGATGATGCCTTTCTGTTTGTCCTCATACATATTATATTCATGTGCAACAGAGGTTCAACCATTCATACATGGGATAGACAGGGTTGGAACCTTAGGAAATGGTCCAGATCAGAAGCTGGTATATGAACATTACTCTTATTTACAAGAAGAGAATGCATTGAGGAAGTATGCTTTAGTGAATGATGTATTCTATATATACATGGTTAGAATTTTAAGGAAAGAGCCAAATAAGATATTATCTAAAGACGTAGAGGATACAATTGGTCTGCACAGTTCCTGGTATATTCAATTTCAACATTTTACTTATATCAGAATTGAGAGATTTGAAGGAAAACCTTTCGTGTTGTCCAGGTATCCTTCCAATAAATTGATTGTTGTGGAGTTCTCAAGGCAGAATTTGAATGCCTTTAAAATGTACAAAAAGAGGTTTAACATGGGAAATCTTAAATTACCTTGGGTAATTGGTAGATACTCATGCTATAATGAAGAGGTTGCTGGTTATTTAGAAAAGGAGTTGAGGTATTATGGATTTGAGGAATTTAAGTTGGCCCGAAGGTTTGATCCCTTTCATAGAATCCAAAATACAATTGATTCTAAATTCAAACATCAAATACATATTGAAATTTTTTGGTCAGACTGTAAGAATGATAAAGAGGTAAGAAAGCTCATAAAAGATTAACAGTTGAACAAATGAGGTCCATGGGAGATATCTATGTACCCCCAGAGGTTAAAGAAGATGACAAATTATTGCATCATATTTATGAAAGTGCCAGGCTTGCTCCTATTGGAGAACCTGATTGGTCATAACCATGGAACACATCTTTAGACACATTGTCCAAACCGGTCATCTTATTTTTGAAGATATGGTTGACAGATAGAATTGAGGAGCTTAAGGCTGAAGGAGTGGATATTACATATCCAAAGAAGGGAAAAAAGAGAGTAAGGGAGCATCGTGATGATCTCCAATGCTTCTATGAAAAGAAAAAGAAAGATTGTGGAAGCCAAAATTGCAGAGAAGGACAAAATGCTACTCTAATGGATCCTTATGCATTAGGAGTGACAGTAGCAGTGTCATCTAGTACATTTGTGGAGGCAAAGTCATTAAGCCATGATATTAGTATAGAAGAAGCACAGGCCTCCAAAGAAATAATAGGACAGAAGGTTAGGAAAGCAATACCAGTGAGCATATCAAAAGGGGAGACTTCAAAAAAGAGTGAAGTTGTAGGAGCATAGCAGGTAGGTGCTAAGTTCAGTGATATACCTGGTGCATCCACCTCAGCAGAAAAAAGACAAGTATATGCTCAGGTAAAGATAAAATTGGCTAAAGAAATACTGCATGGGTCAAAAGCGCATGAAGCCAAACAAGTTGCTGAGACTATCCACATTGAAGATGACAACATTGAAAGTGAAGAGAGAGAAATGGATTTAGGAAAAGAAGTTGGAATGGAAGAAGAAGAATCCAGTGAATTTTTAAGTGAAGAAGAAGAGCAAGACACTCAAGCTGAAATAGAAATTGAACAAGGTTTAGTGTCTGAAAAGGAAATGGTACAAGAAGAATCAGGAATAGTAGATCCTTTTGGTACCTTGGTTTCTCTTGAAATAATAAAGAATGTGCAAGATGTAGCATGTAGAATTGAAGAATCTAAAAAAGAAGATGCCCCTGAGGAAGCAGTAAAGGAAACACCTGCTCAAGCCAAAGAGGAAACAGGAGCTGGTACTTCTGGTGTAGATGTATTAAACATTCTGAATAGGTACGGAGAATAAAGTGAAGAGGAAAAGAATATAGAAAGCAGAAAGGAACAAGGACAAGAGGCAAAAGAGGCTGATATAATGGTAGGTTCACCTTCACATACAGAGAAAGTACAAAAGGAAGGTGAAACTGTAGAAGATGCAACGAATAAACCTGAAACCAAAGAAAACACAACAAATATTGATGAAGACAAATATAAAAAACAAACAAAGGACATAGACATGATAAATGTAGAACAAGCAAGTAAAGAGGAAGACCAAGAAAAAGAATCATCAAAGAAAGAAGGTCCAAAGGAAGAGGATGAAGGAGGAGGAGATATAGAAATTCAAGAAGAAGATAAAGATGGTGAATCTACAAAACAGAATGATCCAATGATACAAGAGTTGGCCCCTCAACAACAACCTCCTCCATAACAACATGAACCACAACAGCAACAACAAGAGCAAGGAGAAGTAGAAAGGCCTTAGGAAGAGGTAATTAATGAAGATAAGACTGCTGAAGGCACAAAATAGGTTCCAAATTGGTTAGGAGCAGAGATAAGGAAAGAAAAGGTGGAGGTACAATTAGTACCTATAGACATCAAAAGTCTATTAGGCGATACAACGCCAAGGAAAGAAAGGAGGAAGGATAGAACCATGTCAGCAATACAAAGGGGTCCAGATGGATCCAGGATGCTGAACTTGGCCATACCACAAAAGGAGAAGGCAAAAGGAGAAATAACACTAGATGAATATAAAATACTCAATTTTGACCTAGGGGAATTAACAAGGGAGAAACACATAACTGAATGGGAAGATATGCACCAAGCTACAACACAAATGTTAAAGAGGGATAGAGATAAACAAGAATTTTTGAAAGGACACATTGTCCAATTACAACAATTCATTAGGGGGATATTTGATCCCAATACTATAGTACCAGAATTGCGTAGTGAAATAGCAGTTTTGTCTAAAGATGAAATAAAAGATATGGACAATAAGAGGCTTAAGGTCAATGTTTTTGAAGAATGCTTCATGGCATTCATTCAAGGAGGAGAAGAGGTAATCAAACAAGCAGTGAAATGATGGGAATTGGCTGCAATAGAAAAGAATAAATGCAGTATACTTGTATATAATGGTCATTTTAGAAGAGAAGAGTGCAAATTTGAATTGGAATAGCTAGAAGAAATTGAAGAGAGAGCATAGGCATTAATAAATGAAGGAGTAATTACCCCTTTGATGGCAAATCAAGTGCCACAAGCAAGACTAGAGTTAAAATTTGAAGATGATAATCTCAGGAGGTGCATAGTGGCCACTCAGGGTTTAGAAGAAAAGGCAAATAACATGAATAGAATTCATAAAAGGATAGTGGAAAGGCTCTTAGATCATGAGTGTATGGAGATACTAGCATATGAGCTTCAAAGACCATTAACATACTTCAAGGCCATTTTTGCACCATGTATGGAAAACCCAGAGGCATATTTAAGTAAACAAATGATTGATTTAGTGATGGACAGTGCCAAGATGCAGAAATATAAAAAGAAGAGTGAAGGTTCAGATAAAGAAGAAAAGAAGCTGAAAGAAGGAGTCATAATGCAGGAATATGTATGGACAAAGAGTCCAGGGGGAGATCACACCTTTATAGAAGGTGTAATTAATAATTTCAAAACATATTTGAAGGAGTCAAAAAATGTAAAAGGGAGCAAACAATACTAGTAAAAGGATCAAGTAAAGGGTATCTACAGACAGGGTCAACAGGAAAGAAAAGTCAAAGGAGGAGAATCCTATTTTGAAAAGATTCCAATGGCATCCTTTGAGGTAGAAAATATACCATAAAGATATTTTGAGAAATGGTTAGGAACAAATGTACACCCTTGATCAAGAATAGATGAATAATGACCGTAGATTAAGTTTTGTAGCCATGGTAGTATGAAGCTTCAAATTCTATATAAGAAGCTCTGCTACTTGTATATTAGTTACACAAGGATTTTAGAATTGTAGCTTGCACTTATAATTTGTTAGAGTACTAAACTAGAGAAGATATTTCTTTTAGTTTAGAAAGTGAGGTCGCCTGTGTCTACATCAAGGAGTACATGGAATGTCTGGTCTCCTTGGTGTATCTATAAAAATGTCTGTAAGTTGTTTAGTAATTTGATTAATGAAACAAAGGTCATTCTCACATTGTAAATCTTATATGATTTTATGCTTTGAATACAAGTAAATTTAGATTTCTACGTCTATTACAGAGTGTTTTTTGACTCTTACTAGTATCTAAAGTATTATTCTTTAAAATCTTGCAATCTTTGGTGTATGTTTAGGACTTTACATTTGAAGATTTGAATGTGTTGATTTGATTAATCTACTGTATGCTTTAGGACATGAGTAATAGAACATTTAAATCCTGTTTTAAAATGATACTTAGTTTGAGTTTCTCTAACTTTTCTCCAACAACTGAAAACAATTAGTTTAAACATAGAAATCTGAAGAAAATTGTCTTGCATTCGAATACAGAATGAGGAATTACATTGATATATGGCAATTTTCATATTAATTTGAAGGACAAAGTTTATTTCATATAATATCAAACAAAGCTTTGTAGCACAATAGTGAATTTATGCAAAAGAATGAATGCTTTGTTGATATTTGCAACAATTTGCATAGTTTGAGTCTAGTAAGTCACTGATCATCTTAAATCAAGTAAGGCCCCTTGAAAATTACAGTTTCACATCAACTTGCTGAATTGTCCACAAGGTCAAGACCTGACCATATAGAAACTTGGGATTAAGAACTCTTAAGTTATTTCTTCATATCTTTCAAGACAGGTTAGGTTCATTTTGTGAATTTTAACTTTTGTTATGAATGTGTAAAAACAATCATCAACATTTTTTGGTGCTAGAAGGAGGGCTAATTGGAGTTAAGATAGGATTTGAGTAAAGCTGGCTCATAATAGTGGTAGGGTGATCAGATCTAAATCTAGTTCAGAAGATATTTTTGTGCAATTACTTGATAAAAGGCAAAGTAAAGGTCCTTTGATTTGGAATCCTAGAATATCACACATAGGAGGCTCATCTGGAACGCCTCCTAGATCACCTTTTAATATCCATAACATAGTGATTCCTGACAATTCTTCATTTAGATCTTTGAATCTTGGTCTAAGTCCTCCTAGAGGTCCAAGTCCTCCTAGAGGTCCTAGTCCACTTAGAAATCCAGGTACTCCTGGAGGTCCAAGCCCACCACAAGGACCTAGAGTGGCTTATTTCAATGTCAATTCTTCTATAACATTCAATGATTATCATGAGATGCCAAAAAATCCTAAAAAGATATGTCCTAAATATCAATTGCATCAGGATCTAGAGGATCATATTAGAATATTCAAGGATGCATGCTTTAGGGCTAGGTTAGAATATGAGGATGTTGTGTGTAGATTGTTTCCTTACACCTTTGACGAGCAGGATTCTAACTGGTATGTTAACTTGCCTAATGGTTATATTTCTTCTTGGGCACTTATGGAAGAGGAATTTTTGTCTAGGTTTAGGGGACCAGTTGATCCTTCTACCTTATATCATAAATTGGCTGTAATTAAAAGAGGTGAAGGAGAGCTAATTGATAACTTCAATGATAGGTTTCAAAAGGTTTATTCTCGGTTAGTGGCCCCTTACACAGTGACTGTAGATACATTATTAGCCATGTGTTATGTCGCCCTTGATCCACTAACTGCTATGTTTGTCAAAAGAAAGGTTGATATAGATACAATATCCAAAGCTTATAAGGAGGCAGCCTCAGTAAACCAAGAAATGAGGAAAACAACTTATCCATTTCTTAATGGAGGAAACCCTAGGATGCAAAGTCAAGCACAACCTTGGAATGGAGTTCCTATGCATAATACTCCTTTATTGAACCCAATTCCTACATACACACCTGTGTATAATCCTTCCCCAATCCAGAGTATAGTCCCTTATACTGGTAATAGTACCAATAACAATTAGAGTAATGGTCAGTCATTCGTCTAGCCCCCTCAGGATATATTTGTGGCAAAGGCATAAGAGGATAGGGAAGAGATCAAATAAATTATTGCACACCTGAGAAGATTGACTACTGAAATGACACAACTAAGAAATGAAAATTTCTATGGTAAAAATAATCAAGGATACAGTCAGAACCATAACTAGAATCATAACCAGAATTATAACCAGGGTCAAGGTTCAAACCAAGGCCAAAATTATAGTCAAAGTCAAAATCATAATCAAGGACAAGCATTGCAAAACAGAGGACCTGCTGTAGATAACAAGACCTGGGGTAATAACAATAGAAATTAGAATCAACCAAGGCCACCTAGGACATGGAACATAGGGCCAAATAATGGTACTCTAGCTTCTCCATTTGAGAATTTGGATAATTAGGCAGCAAAACAAACAGCTAGAGTTCAAATGGCCAATGTAGCATTAAAAAATTGGTGCAGGATTCATAATACCAGTGCACATGCTGAACTAGATTGCCCTGAATTTCATCTGGCAGCAAGTATTTTCAATGTGGATGTATAGGCTCCCACCTCTGAGTTTCTCATTCCCAAAGGTAATGAAATAGTTCCCTCAAGATTTGAGACTGCTTTAGTCTTAGAGACTTTTACCTTTGTAACCAAGGAAGAAGAAGATCAATTGTTAGAAGATGAGCCTTACTTTTGTGAGAACTTATATCCTGAATCAGCCTTAGTATTGAATGTGTTTTATTTTCCCTTTGAAATTGAAAATGAAGTGTTATATGAAACAGAGGAGGTACATGCTTTTCAACAGTCTAACAAAAATCATACCTACAATTTGAGAAATAACACTAGGCCTGGAGATCCTTTCACTACTTCCACTCCTCCCAATAATTTCAATACTCCTCCAGATCAACACACTAGTAATAACCCTACTATACTAAAGGCTAATCATCATGTGAATGGTGGGACATCAACATCAAAAATCTAAATAGGGAAAACAAAGACAATGGAAATAATGAGGTTAAAGAGTTATTTGTCTAAAGAGATAAAAAAATAAGGTCAATATAGCTTTATGTGAATTGTTGAAAAGTCCAAGGGTCAAAAATGCTTTCATAAAGTATTTGAATACATCTGTGACAAGTGAGGTCTCTATTGATATGAATGTTCTTAGTAAAGATCCACAGTCCAAGGATAAAACTAAGAAAATAGAATAGCCTTCCAACACTAATGTAATCATGTATGCAGATAAGAGGGTAGCCCCTCCTTTCTTGTTAACCATTAGGATGTTGGGAAAGAACATACATAATTGCATGGTAGATTCTGGTGCATTAGCCAATGTAATGCCTTTAGGGATATGCTAGACTTTAGGGCTAACTCCTACCAAATTTGCCAAGGTGGTTACATAATTAGACAAAACTGAGGTCAACATGATAGGAGAATTAATGCATATTCAAATGCAATTAGCCTCAAATCCTAGGGTGAGTCAGTTTATTAACATTTAGGTAGTAGATATACCTGTGAATTATGGGATGTTATTAAGTAGAGACTAGTCCAAAATGTTAAATGGATATATGGCCACTAATTTTTTGCACATGTGGTTACCTTGGAGAGGTGTTCCAAATCAAATCAGGATAGAAGTTGAACTTAGAATGAAACACATGATTACAGAGTATAATAGAACCAATGAGATATTATATGCTTCTATTGAACCAGACATTTATAGAGTCACTAATAAGGGAGTGCAAATTGAAGAAATCTTGATGTTGAATTTTAAAGTAAAACCTGTCAGTAAAGAAACAGTAGTGTTCATTGAGTCTGATGGAAATTCTTTCGGTGAGAAAGACAATGCAATAAATAGTTTTGGTCAGATCATTAGGCAGGAAATAGAAAAGTGCATGGAACAAAAGATTCCAGTTCAGTGCAAGTTGTACAAAAGCATGTGTAGAGTCCATAATAAGCCTCATTCTGAAGAGAATTGTGGAATGTGCAGAGACATTATAGAATATCAATAGATAAAGTGCACAAAAGGGATGGAACTGCATGAAGGAAAAGTTAATCCTAAGCAACTAGAGGTATACTAGTAGGATAACATGGATGTATTAATTCCAGATCTAGAAAAAGGAACAAAAGACAAGAGTGTCTATCATTCTGAGTTACAAATTGAGAATATAAATATGCAAGTAGGTCAAAATGAATCACCCATGAAGAAATAAGATAGTACAACACATGTAATAGAAAGGGTAAGACATGCCAAAATAAAAGGTTAAAGGAATAAAGAAGGCATGTGGACATTGAAATGTGATGGGTCTAAATCTAAACAAGGTGCAGGTGCAGGTGCAGGTGTTGAACTTATAGATCCTAATGGTAAGTCATTTTTAGAAGCATATAGGCTACAATTTCCTTGTACTAATAACATAGCTGAATATGAAGCTTTGATTTATGGACTTGTTATGGCTATCAAGAAAAAGGTGAAAATGATTAGAGTGTTTTCAAACTCTGAGTTAGTGATCAGACAAGTGAGAAAGCTATATGCATGCAATTATAAGATGGTTTGTTATAGACATAGGGTGTGGGATTTGATAGATTCATTTGATGCCTTTAACATATAACATATCCCTAGGGAATTCAATCATAGACCAGATGCATTAGCAATTGCTGCTAGCACTTTGGAGCCCTTAACATTGTCAGGTTTAAAATGATTTGCTATTGAATTAGTGAATGTCCCGAGCATACCAATAATGTTACTCATTTTCAGGTATTTGAAGGGGATCAGCAAATTGTAGATTTTCTCACTTGTAATGAGGTGTTTGAATCTCAAATCATTGATGAACGAGAAAGGCTTGATGTGTTTTGGGATGAAGAGGACATAATAAACTTGAAAAGCAATTTCTTACCTAAAGGAGTAATTGAGTTGGAAATTTTTTTTGACTTTGATGGGGTAGTTAGACAAAAAGATTTGCCCAAAACTGAAGGGGGAAAATGTGATCCCTATAACCTAGGCACAGAGCAAAGTCCACATAATGTACTAATTGGAAAGGCTTGTTCTGAGAAGTTAAGAAAAGAAATTGTGGATGTTTTGAAAGAATACAAACATGTAATAGCATGGAGATATGAATATTTGAAGACATATGATACATCCATCATAATTCATGTAATACCCTTGAAACCAGAAGTTAAACCATTTAGACAGAAACAAAGGCCCGTGAATGCTATTTTAGAGCCTTTAATCTTTGAGGAAGTAAAAAATTTGCTGTCTGCTAGGATAATCTTCCCAGTAAGACATTTAACCTGGGTAGCTAATTTGGTACTTGTGAGAAAGAAAAGTGGAGACATCAGGTTATGTGTTGACTTTAGAAATTTGAACAAAGCTTTTGAAAAAGATAATTATCCCTTGCCTCCAATAGATGAAGTACTACAAGCAGTAAATGGGGCTAAGATGATGTCTTTCTTAGATGGATTCTCAGGATATAACCAGGTCTTAGTTGGTAAAGAAGATAGGTTGAAGACTACTTTTACTTGCAAGTGGGGTAATTATGCATATAGGAGAATGTCGTTTGGTTTGATCAATGTAGGTGCCACCTTTCAGTGAGCCATGGATATTGCATTTCATGGATTATCAAGTAAGTGCATTGTTATTTATATGGATGATTTAACTGTATACTCTAAAGATACCTCCACTCATGTAGAAGATTTGAGAAGGGTACTTAAAAGATGTGAAAGGTATGGGATTTCTCTTAACCCAAAAAAAATTTCATTCGGTGTAATTGAGGGAAAATTGTTAGCACATGTCATTTATAAAAATGGGATATCCATTGATCTAGATAGAGTAGAAGGAATAAGAAAATTGCAATTACCTAATAGTAAGAAGGAATTAAAATCCTTTTTTGGTAAGATTAACTTTGTCAGGAAGTTTATTATAGGATTTGCAGAGATTGTGCAACCATTAAATGCCATGCTTAAGAAGGATGCAAAGATAGAATAGACACCAATAGCCAAAGCTACATTCAAAGATATTAAGAAGGCCATTTCTGATGCTCCTGTGTTAGCAAGTCCAAATTATACCAAACCATTTTACATATATTCTTTTGCATCTACACATTCAGTTGTAGCAGCCTTGACACAAAAAGGAGAAGATAATGAAGAAAAGCCCATAGCTTTCATGAGTGCACCTCTGAAAGATGCCCAACTAAAGTATCTAGACATAGAAAGACAACCATTTGTATTAGTAAGGGAAGTTAAAAAGTTTAGACATTACATCTTATGAAGTCAAGTTAAGTCCATAGTACCAGATGCAGTAGTAAAAATGTTGCTAATGCAGAATGAGCCTGGAGAGAAAAGGGCCAAATGGATTACAATATTGCAAGAGTTTGATATGGTGATCATTCCAATAAAGTTGGTTAGAGGACAAGCATTAGTACAGACTATAGGAAAGACAGATCCAAATTTGGTGAAGCAGTAGTATGTATTAAACTCTAATGATGCATCAGGCTGGTATGATGATTTGAATACATTTCTGATATCAGGTAAATATCCAAGTAAGATGAAATCTTCTTAGAGGAGAGATTTAAAGATTAAAGCACAGAGATACATGGTACAAGGAGGTCTTCTATTCAAGAAGAACCATGAAGGTATATATTTAAGATGTTTAAACAAAATTGAAGCAAATAAGGTATTTTTAGAGTTGCATGATAAGTATGGAATTGCTCATGGTTCCCATTTGGCTACTACGCATAAGATATTAAGAGTGAGATACTATTGGCCAACAATGTTTAAAGATACAGAGAGTCATATTCAAAGTTGTCATACTTGTCAAATTACAACAGACAAGGGAAGGAATCAGGCTAATCCATTACAGCCAGTCATTGAGTCTAGGCCATTTGCATAGTGAGGCTTAGATTTCATTGGAGTTATAAATCCTCCATCATCTGCAGGACATAAGTTTATATTCATAGTAACTGACTATTGTATAGGGTGGACTGAAGCCACATGTTGCAAGTTTTCTACTACTCAGGTGGTTATCAAATTTCTTGAGGAAAACATCATAACAAGGTTTGGAGCTCCATATTCGCTGGTATGTGATAATGGCCCGACATTTTCTTCTCTAAAATTTTCTAAATGGGCATTTGAATATGGGATAGTTTTAAAATTTTCTTCAAATTATTATCCTCAGGGGAATGGTTTAGCTGAGTCCACAAACAAGATTTTATTGGATATAATCAAGAAACTAGTTGTAAAAAATCCCAGAGAATGGAATATGTTGTTAAAATATGCACTATGGGTAGATAGGACTAAGGTTAAGTCAGCCTTAGGCAATGCACCTTATCACCTAGTTTATGGGACTGATCCCATAGTTCCAGTGAATTTAAGAATACCTATCTGGAAGTTTGCTAATGAGTATTTAGGATTTGATGATCACAGAGAAGCTAAGATAATCCAAATGTTACAATTGGATGAGAAGAGGGATCGAGCCATTGCAAAGTTTGCCAAACATCAAGCAGTGGTCAAAAGATGGTTTGACAAAAGAGCAAGAGTCAAAACATTTAGAATATCAGACTTAGTATTGTGTTGGGATAAAGCACATGAAAATAAAGGAAATCATGGAAAGTTTGACAAATTATGGTTAGGTCCATTACAAGTCCTAGAAATAATAGGAGATAATATGTTCAGGCTCAAGACCTTGACCGGGGAAGATGTGCCATTACCTGTTAATGGCCAGCATTTGAAACATTACTTTCAGGCTTGAAGTGAGGGTAGTTGGTATATTATGTATCTGTTGTTCTCAAAATCAGCTGCGCTCATTTTTGTAGACAACCCCCACGAAACTTGTTTTTTTCGTGAATCTACACTCTAAGCTTTCAAATCAAGACAAGATTCCCTTTATCTCATGTGAAGTCATTTGACATTCTAAAATTGTCTATGACATCCCCTTGAATTGATTTCTTGATATTCACAAAGATCGTTCAAGTCGTAAACTGATTAAAATGTTAATTTTAGCCATTTTTAGGAGTTAGTAAAATTTTTGAGTTTTGATATGCAATAGCGGCAAATTTTGCCGCTCCTGCATATCTCTTTTTAGTTGTTTTTGCTACATATGTAATAGCGGCAAAATTTGCCACTCTTACATGTGTTTTTCTTTGAATATGTAAAGGCAAAAAATTTTGCCGCTATTACATATTTCTCCAATGTTTATCTTGTGTAGTCAGCGAATTTCACCGCCACTACATGTGTGATACTACTCTTGCGGGGTCGGTTGAGTTTGCCACCTGAGCAAAGATCCTTTGGATCTCTGACTTAGAGTGCCATTAATGGCCACTCGTGCCATTTATTTTATGTCTATTTTTGAGTTTTAAATACTCGTTTGGCCGTTCTTTTTGTCATTTCCTCTCCTGCCTAGCTGATCATTAGACTTTCCTCGCACTGATCGAGTGCGTCAAGTAAAGATTCAGTCGAGCTCTTTGTCATCGAACTCAGGTTTCCAACCATTTGAACAGGTAAATGTTTTTGTTGTTTTCTTTTCTTTCCTAGGGTTTAGGTTAACATGACGGTTTGTATAGTTTTTTATTTTGTTTCATTCAATTTTTGAATCTCTGTCTTCGTTGTATGTTTCAATTTTGTTTTGTTCTTTGAGTCGAAAATGTTTTAGACCAAACCAATGTTTATGCCCTAAGTCATACCTATATGGGCATCGGTGATTTTACTGACCAAGAACACCCGCTCCTATACCAAAATCCTTGTGAACCTTACCATGTATAGTCGGTGATATATGTCGTTTTTGTGTTCTTATAACTTTCCAATGAAAATGTATGGACGACAATATCCACCGCCCTTACACAAAATACTTGAAATCTTCGTTGTGTGCGTCATTGGCAATTTCTGCCGATCGAACATCATGAAGACTGATCCTATCACACATACTTCGTCGGCAATTTCTGCCGCTCATACAACCTTATAAATCCCTTTGTTACATGCAGTATCAACAATATTTGCCGCTTTAACATCGAGACTACAAAATCCCTTTGTTACTTGTGAAAGCGGTAAAATTCGCCGCTCATACCACCTTGTAACTCTTACCACATGCAGTGGCGGCAAAATTCACCGCCAATGCATATACAAAAAACCCTCATATGCAAGGGCGGTGAATTTTGCCGCCCATGCAAACACTATCCCAAATTTCCTAACTCTTGAAAATTTCCAGTTTTGATTTTTTGAGCCCGCTTTTCCCCTAATTTTTGGCCAGCTCGCACTATAGCCCTTTTTCAAGCACATTCCCATAGTCGTGATCATCGACATGCAATTTTCCCAGATTGCCAGTATTTTCCCTAATTGCATGATCATGACTATTTTGCTGCAGTTTCTTCAATGGATCTTCATTCTCCATCAGCGTCCTCTTGGTGAAAGCTTGTCTAGATGACTGAGTTGTCCCCAAAAAAATCAAAAGCGATGAAGTACAAATATCAAGGTGTTTTCCCAATCACCTTAGTCAATTCTAATGTTGATGACATTAGAGATACAAAGTTGGCCATGTGGATATGGCTGAGTTTGTAGAGAGAACCAAGTCCAATAACCCCAGTGCTTGATGAAGAAGATAGTTGAAAGTAATATTAATTTGGTGTCGTCTTTTCCAGTGGCAGCTCACAACACAGAATTTGTTCTTCAATGTGCTCATTTCTATAACAAAGACACTAGGGCTGTGGTAGACGCCAGTGGTAATGTGATAATCAGGTTGGATACCGAGTTCATTGATAAGGTGTTCATGTGTCCTCCTACTACAGAGGTGTTGAAGCTCGACTTTGTTGAAGCTCAGAAGGAATATGACAAGAATCCAAAAAAAGTGAAGAAAGTGATCAATAATAAATGGTTGAAGACTGCAAGGTCAAATTTGTCAAGGTGGCCACGTAGTTTTCCTCGAAGTGACTTTGTGGAAGAAGTGGGTGACTTGATTACTCTCCTTAGCAGGATAAGAGGCTTGTCTTCTTCTTCACAGTTTCATGAATGGATGTATCCTTTCATTAAGGTCATACTCCAGGGTAAGCAAACCATTTTCTGGAGAGAACAAATCAGTAACACTTTGCATGAACAGCTAATGAAGGTATCCACTACCTCCAAGTTCTACATGACTTCCGATCTGGTGTACATTGCAGCCTCTATGAGGATTTTTCTAGGATTAACATCAGAAGGGGATAGGAGGGTAGTTCCTATATACCAATACTATTCCTAGTTGACATTGAAAGGTTCAATTCATCATTTCAGAAGAGTGAATGATGCATTCTTTGCTGTATTTTTGTGTCTTTTTGATCCCCAACTAGAACAAAGAAGAATTTCAGATGAGGCATGAATAGTGGTAAATGACTTCGGGTGTATGTTCTTACAATTTCCTTCTTTTTCATACTTAAGGGTTGGCTTTTTCCAAGGTTACCCCTATATGCTTCCAAGATTCCCTTCAGATAAATTGGTCTTGATGGAGTTGTGCAGACAAATGATTGTCGTGCATAACAAACAAATGGAACTTAAGAAGCTTGGTTTTAGATTCCCAGCGGAAATCGGCAGATATTCAATAATGACTACTGTAAAGGCAAGGGCCATGGAGACAGAGATGCAGCTAGTCACCATGAAGCAATTCAAAAGGAGACCTAAGTTTGACTATAGGGGAGTGAAGGATAAAATTAGAAGGAAAACTCAATTTCATGAACCCATGGTGGAAGATGTTTGGGTAGATTTGAGGACAGAGGAAGAAATCAAGAAGTTGGACTACAGTAGGTTGTCCCTTGAACAAATTGAATATCTGGGACTTGCCGATATTCTTGAAGATCTTATGGATGATGGGGAATTGCTTGATAATAGATATTATGCAGAATAGATTGCTAATACTCCTCTCCCTCCAATCCAATGGTCCCAAAAGGAGTTGACCTCTTTAAGAAGAGATTTAAGCCCATATTGGCTAATATCAGTAATTGCCTAGGAGATAAAGGAATTACTCTAAAAGAATTCCTCACTGGATCAAAAACTAAAGTTCAAGAGCAAATTGGTAAAAAGGTGGAAAACAGAACGAAGAACATGAGTGATGTTCCCTCATCCTCTAAAACACATAAGCCTAAAATCAAGTTTGTGACAAAGAAGTCCAAGACTATAGAGAAAGAGCCTGAAGTAAAAGGAATGGAAACTGAGGAGCTAGCAACTGAGGAGCCAGCTACTGAAGAGATGGAAGTTGAAGATAGGGTTGCAGATCAACAAGAGGAAGAAGCTTTGTCTTCACAAGAGAATGTGTGACAAGAAGCAGGAGCCTCTTCCCCTTTGGCTGATACATCGTTTGTAGCTCCTGTGTCTGTTTCCCCTATCAATATCCCCTCTTCTGAATCTCCTTCTCCTTCTAAAATAATTTTTGACAATCCCCAAAACACTTTCCAAGATGTTCTCCACTCTTCAGAGTCTATTCCTAGTTTATCTTCTTCATCTTTTGATATTGGGGATACCTCTATATTTGATCATTTTGTAATGAATACTGAGCAAGTTCCTAGTGCAAATGTAACAGGTGCAGTTTTTACCAACACTCCACCTATTGTTTCTACCACTAGTACAAGCATAGTTCCTGGAATGCTAGCAATGGGAATGGATCCCAATGTGAGTACTTCTCTGCTTCCACCTTGGTTATCATCTTACACACTGAAGAGGAAAAAGCAAGCCATCTCTCTAGATGACTTTGATTTCAGTAAGCTGGTGCCCGCAAAGCCCAAGGCCCCAAAGAAACCAAAGATTCATTCTAGAATGATTGGGGACAAAGGACATAAATTTCTAGAGATAGCAAAACCCCCACAGGATGCAACCATGGAAGATTTTGATATGAATGATTACTCTATCTCTAGAGTTGAATTGGGCAAAATAACCCACGAAAGCGCTAAGAGTGATATGCAGTCAGCCATGGACATCCTAATTTAGAAATTTGACAGGGAAAAAGAAATGAAGGATCATTATAAGGCAATGGTGGAATAGCTAACTGTGGTGGTAAGGAAAATAACTTTGAGTTCAGAAGCAGTTACTCCAGAGGCCGTATCTGTAGAAGATCCTGTCATTCTAAAAGCAGAAAAGACCCACCTCAAAGGAAAAGTACTTGAAGAGTACTTAGAAAGGATGCGTGCATAAGGAATCTCTTTGCTCACAGACATATCTAAGAAGACAGATAAAATGAGAAAAATAAAAGTAGAACTTGATGATCTCATTGGTGCTATCTCTCAAGATATTGAACGCACATAGAAGAATCATGACAATTGGGTAGAAATGAGGAAACTCAAAATAAGTACCCTAATATCAATTGGCACCATTTCTAACAGGGATTCATATACAGAAACAAAGGAAGCATTGATGTACAAGAGCCGTGTGCTTAGGGAGTTGATCAATGATCTTGAAGTTGCGAAGGAAGTTAGTGAACAAAGTGATATTAGCATTTTGCATAAGATGGAGGAGTTGCCTTGTAAGCTGGTATCACAGGACAACCAATTTCTTTCTGCAAGAGAAATGGTTCAGGTGTTTGAAGACATGTTCCAGAAAGAGTTCGAAGATAAAACATTTTCAATGACTTCTGTGGACAATATTTTGGACAACCAGTTAACTTTGGATAATTTGAAAACCAAGTTAACTAATCATCCTAAATCAATCACTATAGTGAGAGATGCCATAGTACGAGCTAAGATGATCTTCAGGAACACAGTTAATCCGGATAGCATTGGGATGCAAGTGACCTTCACAATGTATGATGCTCATATGAGGAAGGATGGCAACACAAATTGAAGTAGTTGTTTTTTCCTTAGTTTATTTTCTATTTTTCACATGTACTTTCAAAACAATTCTGGACATTTTTACATGTACATTTTTCATATGTAATTACATTTAAAAATATAGGAAGTCCCAAGTCAATAAGGACTCCTATTTTTGAATAAGTCAAAGTAGTTAGGTTTGTCCTAAATTTTCTCAAGGTCTCTCCCTATAAATAAACAGGGCCTCTTTTGTAAATATTATCTTTTGTGTATTGCAAGAATACTCCGGTGAATTGAAAAGCAAATCAAGACTTTGTGCTTCTTTGTGAAAATCAATTATCAAATATTTATCAATACAAGAAAGCAAGTTCAATTCCAATCTTTGTCTTGGGATTATTTGTGTCATGATAGTATTGTTCTTACGTCTTGCTATCATAATCTTCTTTGGTAATAATTGAAGTGTGGAGTTTATTTCAAGTGATTGAATAGCGCTCTTAATTTGATACTGATAGACTTTGTGTTATCAAATTAGTTGTGAGGATTATATTTACATTTGTGAGAATACAATAGTTTGGAGACTTTGTGCTGCGAATTGTTATATTCAATTTACTTTTATCATCTTGGAGAAGAGTGAAGACTTTGGGCTACATTCAACTTCAAATTGTTCTATTTGCAATTAGTAAGTGAAGTAATAGAAAACTTTGTGTTTCTATAGTTTGTGATAATTTATAAGTCCTTTATCAAAAGTTTGAAGTGTAAACATCTATTCTGAAAAAAGAGAATGAGATGAAATGGAACCACCACAAACATAGTGTTTAGTGTACATAAATTTCATAAGTTATTTTATCTATAAAAATCAAGTAACCAGAGGGAACCTCCCCTTGCTGAGAGGAGAGATTGTGTCTCATCATAGCTGTGGCTGATATACCCATTTTGCTGTTAGCGAGTTAACGACAAAATATTCACCCAATAGTTTTTTGGTAACTCTACTAGGGATCGAACGCGCAACTTGAAGCCTCATGCTCTGACTTGAAGCATTTTCAGTTCTTTTCCATTCATTACAAAATTGTGTTGAACATACTACATTCTGGAAGATTCACGGTATACCAGAAGCAAGAGAGCCCAAGGTATTATTGATCCTACATTTGAATTGATGCAACAAAATAATTTTGGACTCTTGCCTCCACGACCTCGTCTTCAGCGTACCAGGAGTTTTCCTCCTACCAACGCCAGGTCCCCAATACCAGGTGAGACTTCTAGTTCTAGTGCTAGTAGAGTTTTGTCTATTCATACTTCACAAATATTTGTTATCACGCCTTTCAATCAGCATATCATGGCAGTTCAAGGCCCTTGGGGTAATACCTTTGGTCCCCTAAATTTAAGCCCACCGTTGCATGAACTACCTCGTAGTTCAAGAAAGAATTTTCCCAAATTCTACAGTGATGGGAAGGTTCATCCTAATGAACACATTTCAACTTTCTGTATAGCCTGTGGTGTGATAGGTGTTGAGCACGAAGATGTAGCTGTACGACTTTTTGTAGAAACACTGCAAGGTGCTGTTGCAGACTGGTTTTATCATCTTCAAGCTCAAACCATAACGAACTGGAATACTCTCAAAACCAAGTTCAAAGCTAGGTTTAAACCTGCAGAGGATGCACATGCATTGTTGACACAGCTAACACAGATGAAAAAAGAACCTCATGAACCTATGTGAGATTTTATCACTAAGTTCAATAAGTTGAGAAATAGGATTCCTACCACCGCTGAGCCAACAACAGAGAACCTTAAATGTTTCTTTATCAATACACAACTTCCTAAGGTGAGTTTTTTGTTGAGGTGAGTTACTCCTACAGATCTTACTGCAGGTTAGATTTTGGCAACTAAAGTGGAAGATGATCTTATCCTTGCAGGTAAGATACAAAGGGATTCTAATAGAAATAAAAGTTCCTATTCCACTGAGAATTCTTCCACAAGCACCACGGATCCCATGGTGCAAAAGCTAGCAAATGAGTTGCTAGCTTTGAAAAGACAAATGTCCCAAGGTATGTCTGCCCCTCCTTCTTATCGGGATATACCAAGGAGGACATTTCCAAATAATTCATATCAAGGCAATGCTGCTAGAAATCAAGGACAACACAATCGTCTTCCTCCTACACAGGGGAAACTTGCCATTGAAGCAGCGCCGGTCAACTCAGCAGTTGGCTATTATGAAGCTGAAAATAAACATTCTTTCCAACCTGAGTTGGACCATGAGAATAACACTAATATCTTCACAGAAGGAGAAGAAGAGTTAGCTAGCGACTCTACTATCAGCTTTTTGAATTATCAAGACGAAGTTGAAAAAGGAGGAGAAGTCTCAGAAGGAGCATATGCTATTTTCACTAGGTCTCAAAATCAGCAAACCCTACAAGCTGATAAAGGAAAGATGAGAGAAGAATCTCAACCAATAATTGCTAAACGGGGGACTCCGCTGCCTTTCCAGTCAAAAGATCCAGTGAGCAATAAACAAGTAAGTGCCTCTAATGACTTTGTACCTTTCACTTCTACTCCTCAGACTAGTACTACCTCTACCAAAAATCAGAATGATGGGCTCTCTTCCTCCGTTTCTAATTCATTTCAGCAATTTGACATAATTGATCGTGCTAGGAAGACTAAGATCCAAATGTCTGAAGTTGAGTATTTACAAGATAATCCTGAACAATTTGATAGATTAGCTAAATACGTCAAAAGTAAGACCGTCCTCATAGGACAAGAGTTTCCAAAAGTTGCTCATGACTCTTCAAAAGGCAAACCTACCCAAAATAATCTTGTCACTACTCCCCTTGAGGCCTCTGGAAAAATTGAACCTTTCTATGTGTCCCTATTAATAAATGGTCATAAATTGAGCAATTGTGTAATAGATTCTGGAGCATCTGACAACATCATGCTTGCCAAAGTAGCAGATGCCCTTGCCCTCACCTTAACCAAAACTTTTGGGAGGTGTTTCTCTATGGAAAATAAGCAAGTTCCACTTTTGGGTCAAATCAAAGACGCCCAATTTGCATTTGCAGCCTTTCCAGACAAAAGGATTAAGATGACAGTCTTAGTAGCTGATGTACCAGCTTCTTATGGCATCTTGCTTGGGTGTAATTTTTGTAAGGATGTAGGTGGAGAGTTGAATATGGATTTATTTGAAGCAAGGATACCTGTTAAAGCTGTTATGTAGAAGTTGCTTCCTGAAAAGGAGGCAAAGTACATTGTTACCCAAACGACAAATCCCAAAGCTCAAATTTTGTTTGAGTCCTCAGGAATGGGTAACTATTTTCTATCTACTGAAGACGTTTCTACTTCATCGGATGAGAGTCCATCAAGTGATAGCTCAGACCATTCAGATGGAGAATCTGAAGAGTTTTTAGATGAAAGTTTAGGTGAAGGTATAGTAATGCCAGATTCTTTTCTCACTAATGAAGAGGAATCATCTGATCAAAGAAAGTCCAAGAAATCAAATTCTGATGAAGTCTGGATATTAGAATTTGATGGCAGTTGTTCTTCCACCGGTTCTAGAGCCGGAGTGGTCTTGATATCTCCTCAAGGTGAGATCTTACCTTTTTCATACAAGTTACAATTTGACAATACCAATAACACCGCTGAATATGAGTCTTTGTTGCTTGGATTGGAAGCTGCTCATGCTAGGGGTGTTAAAATTCTTCATGGTCAAGGGGATGCCGAATTGGTGGTTTGTCAAGTGAAGAATTTGTACCAAACCAAAAATGAAAGATTGAGACACTATCGCAATCGCGTATGGGATTGCATTGAAGGTTTTGATGCTTTCAACATTTCTATAGTGCTAAGAGAGTTCAATGATCGTGTAGATTCATTGGCTGTTTGCCACTCTCATGGTTCCTCATAAGGATTTCAAAGGGAACAAGTACACTATCGAGCTAGTCTTCCAACCAAGTGTACCTGATAATGCTGACCATTGGTAGGTGTTCAATGGTGATAACCAAATCATCGCTTTCTTGGAAAAGATGGATAGCTTTGATGAACTTTACTTTGAAGGTAGTGAATCACCACCATGCGAATATGTTTCTGAGATAGATTCACAAACCAGTGAAGAGTTTCTTCAGTTGAAAGGGAATAAGATTCCAAAAGGCTTGGTTTCCCTTGAAAAATTGTTTGATAAACATGACAGGTATATCAAGCAGCAACAACAACAGGATTCAAGTTCCTCTATGGAATTTGAGCAGGTAAATTTGAGTTCGAAAGCAGACCCCAAAATGGTCAACATTAGAAAATGTTGTACTACTGATGAGAGATTCAAATTCATTACACTCCTTCGCCATTACATTGATGTTTTGGCTTACTCCTATGATGATCTGAAATCTTTCAGACCTAAGGAGGTTCAACATGAAATTCCCCTTAAAGCTGGATCGTTGCCTCACAAGCAGAAGCAAAAGCAATACAACCCCAAGATATCAGGTACGATCCTTTTTGAAATTCAAAAGATGTTGAATGCAAGGATAATTTTTCCAATTCATCATTCCACGTGGATTGTAAACATAGTCCCCGTGAGGAAGAATGGAGAAATCCGTATCTGTGTTGATTTCAGGAATCTCAACCAATCTTCCCTAAAAGATAACTATCCCTTGCCCATCATGGATCAAGTATTACAAACAGTGACTGGTTTAGAAATGTTGTCTATGCTAGATGGCTTTTTAGGGTACAACCAAGTGGATGTTAATGAAGCTGATCAGTTCAAAACTACTTTTACTACACCATGGGGCACATTTGCATATTGCAGAATGCCTTTTGGTTTGATCAATGCTGGTGCCACATTTCAGAGAGCGATGGATCTTGCCTTCAGAGATGAGATGGGGAAGTTCATCATGGTGTATCTCGATGACTTGATTATTTTCTCCAAAAATTATCTTGATCATGCACATCATTTACGACAAGTCCTAGAACGCTGTCGGCAAAATGGTATCTCTCAACACCTTAAGAAGTAAGTTTTTGGGGTTACAGAAGGTAAGCTTCTCGGACACATTGTATCGCGGGAAGGCACTAAGATTGACCTTGAAAGAGTCAAATCCATTCAAAGTCTTACTCTGCCTACTAGTAAGACTGCTGTTCATTCTTTCTTCAGAAAGGTGAATTTTCTACGAAGGTTCATTCCAGAATTTGTAGAGAAAACCTGTCACATTGTTAACATGATGAAGGGTAAGGCCACTTTCTGTTGGACTGTGGAAGGCAAAGCAGCATTTGAGGATATCAAGAGGGCTATTGCTCATGCTCCAGTTCTTGTGTGTCCTGACTATACCAAAGATTTCGTAGTTTACAGCTACGCTTCAGATCACACACTTTCAGCTATTCTGGTTCAACAGAATGAAGAAGGTGTAGAATCTCCTATATCATTTATGAGCTGTCCTCTCAAAGCTCATGAATTGAAGTATTTGAATATGGAGAAGCACACTTATGCCGTGGTCAAAGCGGTGAAGCATTTCAGGTTCTATATTCTGAATTCACACACTATTGTTATGGTGCCTGATACAATAGTCAAGTCTATCCTAACTTAACAAGAGTTTGAAACAAAGAGAGGTAATTGGATTTCTAAGATCCAAGAATTTGATCTAGATATTAAGCCTACCAAGCTTGTGCATGGTAACGGTTTGTGTTAGTTGATCGCTGATAACGTTCCCAAAAGAGATAGGGGACAAAAAGAAGTTGTGGACACACCAACTGTTCTTTTTGTTACTACAACTGATGAGTGGTATTCCAATATCACTCATTTCCTTACTTACGGTGAGTGTCCTTCTCATCTGTCTTATAAGAAGAAAAGAAACGTCAAGTTGAAAGCTGCCAACTATGGTCTTTGGGACAATGGTTTGTACAAAAGGAGTCTTGATGTGGTATTTCTCCATTGCATAGATAAAGCGCATCAAAGAAGACTTTTGGAGTCATTCCACAATTTGGCTTGTGGAGGACATTTTTCTGCCCCTGTAATGGCTCACAAGATTCTGCGAGCTAGATACTGTTGGCCCACACTATTTCAAGAAGTGTACAATTGGGTACGTAGGTGCAAGTTGTGTCAACAGTTCGTTGGAAAACCAAAGTTGGCAGCCCTACCTCTCAAACCAGTGATGATTGAGGAAACTTTTCAACAATGGGGCATTGACTTCATTAGCGCTGTGAATCCACCATCAAGCGCAGGACATAGTTATGTTCTCACTACGACAGACTATTTTACCAAGTGGGTGGAGGCCATCCTAGTCAAACATGCTACTTCTGAAGTGATGTGCAATTTCCTTAAGGAAAACATTATTTCCAGGTTTGGAGTTCCAAACAAGATTATAGCGGACAATGCTACTTGTTTTTCCTCTCATGAGATTACTAAATTTTGCTACGAGCATGGGATCATTCTTTCCCATTCTTCAGACTATTATCCGCAAGGGAATGGTCAAGTAGAATCAAGCAACAAGAATCTGGTCACTATTATCAGGAAACTGGTAGATGAGAATCAGAGAATTTGGCATAAAGCATTGTTTGATGCTTTATGGGTAGATAGGATTACCCCCAAAAGGGCAATAGGCATGTCACCATTTCAGCTTCTATATGGTCTGAATGTGGAGATACCAATTACCTTGGAGTTGCCAGCATTGAGGTTGGTGAAGGCATTAGAAGATAGAACTTTTGATAGTTCTATTGATAAAAGGATCGTGTATCTGACTGAACTTGAGGAGCAGTGCACTATGGTGGTGGATCGTATCGCTGAGCACCAAAGTCAAGTAAAGAAACTCTTTGACAAGAAGGCAAAGGCTCGTGAGTTTTAGGTTGGAGGTCAAGTCTTGTTGTGGGACAAGAGGAGAGAACCAAAGGGAATGCATGGAAAATTTGATTCCTTGTGGAGAGGTCCATTCACCATTCATCAATTCTGTGGTGAAAATAGTTTCTTGCTGGAGTATCAGGATGGGACACCATTCTTACTGCCTCACAGTGGGCAACATTTGAAGCACTTCAATCCTTGAAGTATCAGATAAGTTTAATTGTATATTTGTATAGTTGTGTGTTTATTTTTGTATTTTTGTTTAGTCTTTGTGTCTTTTTCTTTCTAGCTTGACTCTATAGCCCAATGGCATGGATGAAGGCACTTAGAGACTGGATTCTACTCCCTTCAATCATTTCAAAGTTTGATCGAAAGAAGTTCCCCAGTTAGAGCTAGTTGTTGTTCTCACAATTAGCTGCGCTCATTTTTGTAGACAACCCCCACGAAACTTGTCTGTTTCGTGAATCTACACTCTAAGCTCACAAATCGAGACAAGATTCCCTTCATCTCGTGTGAAGTCATTTGACATTCTAAAATGGTCTACAACATCCCCTTGAATTGATTTCTTGATATTCGCAAAGATCGTTCAAGTCGTAAACTGATTAAAATGTCAATTTTAGCCATTTTTAGGAGTTAGTAAAATTTTTGGGTTTTGATATGCAATAGCGGCAAATTTTGCCACTCCTGCATATCTCTTTTTCGTTGTTTTTGCTACATATGTAATAGCGGCAAAATTTGCCACTCTTACATGTGTTTTTCTTTGAATATGTAAAGGCGGCAAATTTTGCCACTATTACATATTTCTCCAATGTTTATCTTGCGTAGTCGGCGAATTACGCCGCCACTGTATGTGTGATACTACTCTTGTGGGGTCGACCAATTTTGGCGCCTGAGAAAAGATCCTTTAGATCTCTGACTTGGAGTGCCATTAATGGCCACTCGTGCCATTTATTTAATGTCTGTTTTTGAGTTTTAAATACTCGTTTGGTTATTCTTTTTGTCATTTCCTCTCCTGCCTAGCCAATCTCTAGACTTCCCTTGCATTGATCAAGCACATCGAGTAAAGATTCAATCGAGCTCTTCATCATCGAACTCAGGTTTCCAACCATTTGAATAGGTAAATGTTTTACCTATTTTCTTTTCTTTCCTAGGGTTTAGGTTAACATGACAGTTTGTATAGTTTTTTATTTTGTTTCATTTGATTTTTGATTCTCTATCTTCGTTGTGCATTTCAGTTTTCTTTTGTTCTTCGAGTCGAAAATGTTTTAGACCAAACCAATGTTTATGCCCTAAGTTATACCTATATGGGCATCAGTGATTTTACTGACCAAGAACACCCACTCCTACGCCAAAATCCTTGCGAACCTTACCATGTATAGTCGGTGATATATGTCATTTTCGTGTTCTTATAACTTTCCAATGAAGATGTATGGTTGGCAATATCTGCCACCCTTACACAAAATACTTGAAATTTTTGTCATGTGCGTCGTCAGCAATTTCCGCTGATCGAACATCACGAAGACTAATCCTATCACACATACTTCGTCGGCAATTTCGGCCACTCATACAACCTTATAAATCCCTTTGTTACATGCAGTATTGGCAATATTTGCCGCTTTAACATCGAGACTGCAAAATCCCTTTGTTACCTGCGATAGCGGTAAAATTCGCCGCTCATACCACCTTGTAACTCTTACCACATGCAATGGCGGCAAAATTCGCCGCCAATGCATATACAAAAAACCCTCATATGCAAGGGCGGCAAATTTTGCCGCCCATGCAAACACTATCCCAAATTTTCCTAACTCTAGAAAATTTCCAGTTTTGATTTTTTGAGCCTGCTTTTCCCCTAATTTTTGGCCAGTTCGCACTATAGCCCTTTTTCAAGCGCGTTCCCATAGTCGTGATCATCGACATGCAATTTTCCCAGATTGCCAGTATTTTACCTAATTGCATGATCATGACTTTTTTGCTGCAGTTTCTTTAGTTGATCTTCATTCTCCATCAGCGTCCTCTTGGTGAAATCTCATCCAGATGACTGAGTTGTCCCCAAAAAAATCAAAAGTGATGAAGTACAAATATCAAGGTGTTTTCCCAATCACCTCAGTCAATTCTAATGTTGATGATATTAGAGATACAGAGATTGGCCATGTGGATATGGCTGAGTTTGTAGAGAGAACCAAGTCCAATAACCCCAGTGCTATGATGAAGAAGATAGTTGAAAGTAATATTCATCTGGTGTTGTCTTTTCCAGTGGCAGCTCACAATACAGAATTTGTTCTTCAATGTGCTCATTTCTATAACAAAGACACTAGGGCTATGGTGGACACCAGTGGTAATGTGATAATCAGGTTAGATCCCAAGTTCATTGATAAGGTGTTCATGTGTCCTCCTGCTATAGAGGTGTTGAAGCTCGACTTTGTTGAAGCTCAGAAGGAATATGACAAGAATCCAGAAAAAGCGAAGAAAGTGATCAATAATGAATGGTTGAAGACTGCAAGGTCAAATTTGTCAAGGTGGCCACGTAGTTTTCCTCGAAGTGACTTTGTGGAAGAAGTGGGTGACCTGATTACTCTCCTTAGCAGGATAAGAGGTTTGTCTTCTTCTTCATAGTTTCATGAATGGATGTATCCTTTCATTAAGTTCATACTCCAGGGTAAGCAAACCATTTTCTGGAGAGAACAAATTAGTAACGCTTTGCATGAACAGCTGACGAAGGTATCCACTACCGCCAAGTTCTACATGACTTCCTATCTGGTGAACATTATAGCCTCTATGATGATTTTTCCAGGATTAACATCAGAAGGGGATAGGAGGGTAGTTCCTGTATACCAATACTATTCCCAGTTGACATTGAAAGGATCAATTCATCATTTCAGAAGAATGAATGATGCATTCTTTGCTGTATTTTTGTGTCTTTTTGATCCCCAACTGGAACAAAGAAGAATTTCAGATGAGGCATGGATAGTGGTAAATGACTTTGGGTTTATGTTCTTACAATTTCCTTCTTTTTCATACTTAAGGGTTGGCTTTTTCTAAGGTTACCCCTATATGCTTCCAAGATTCCCTTCAGATAAACTGGTCTTGATGGAGTTGTGCAAACAAATGATTGTTGTGCATAACAAACAAATGGAACTTAAGAAGCCTAGTTTTAGATTCCCAGTGGAAATTGGCAGATATTTAGTAATGACTGCTGCAAAGGCAAGGGCCATGGAGACAGAGATGCAGCTGGTCACCATGAAGCAATTCAAAAGGAGACCTAAGTTTGACTACAGGGGAGTGAAGGATAAAATTAGAAGGAAAACTCAATTTCATGAACCCATGGTGGAAGATGTTTGGGTAGATTTGAGGACAGAGGAAGAAATCAGGAAGCTGGACTATAGTAGGTTGTCCCTTGAACAGATTGAATATCTGGGACTTGCTGATATTCCTGAAGATCTTATGGATGATGGGGAATTGCTTGATAGTAGATATCATATAGAACAAATTGCTAATACTCCTCTCCCTCTAATCCAATGGTCCCAAAAGGAGTTGACCTCCTTGAGGAAGAGATTTGAGCCCATATTGGCTAATACCAATAACTGGCTGGCAGATAAAGGAATTACTCTGAAAGAATTCCTCACTGGAATAGAAACTAAAGTTCAAGAGTAGACTGGTAAAAAGGTGGAAAACAGAATGAAGAGCAAGAGTGATGTTCCCTCATCCTCTAAAACACATAAGCCTAAAATCAAGTTTGTGACAAAGAAGTCCAAAACTGTAGAGAAAGAGCCTGAAGTAAAAGGAATGGAAACTGAGGAGCTAGCAACTGAGGAGCCAGCTACTGAAGAGATGGAAGTTGAAGATAGGGTTGCATATCAACAAGAGGAAGAAGCTTTATCTTCACAAGAGAATGTGCGACAAGAAGCAAGAGCCTCTTCCCCTTTGCCTAATACACCTTTTGTAGCTCCTGTGTCTGTTTCCCCTATCGATATCCCCTCTTCTGAATCTCCTTCTCCTAAAATAATTTTTGACAATCCCCAAAACACTTTCCAAGATGTTCTCCGCTCTTCAGAGTCTATTCCTAGTTTATCTTCTTCATCTTTTGATATTGGGGATACCTCTATTTTTGATCATTTTGTAATGAATACTGAGCAAGTTCCTAGTGCAAATGTAACAGGTGTAGTTTTTACCAACACTCCACCTATTGTTTCTACCACCAGTACAAGCACAGTTCCTGGAACACTAGCAACGGGAATGGATCCCAATGTGAGTACTTCTTTGCTTCCACCTTGGTTATCAGCTTACACACCGAAGAGGAAAAAGCAAGCCATCTCTCTAGATGACTTCAATTTTAGTAAGCTGGTGCCCACAAAGCCCAAGGCCCCAAAGAAACCAAAGATTCTTTCTAGAATGATTGGGGACAAAGGACATAAATTTCTAGAGATAGCAAAACCCCCACAGGATGCAACCATGGAAGATTTTGATATGAATGATTACTCTATCTCTAGAGTTGAATTGGGCAAAATAACCCACGAAAGTGCTAAGAGTGATATGCAGTCAGCCATGGACATCCTAATTAAGAAATTTGATAGGGAAAAAGAAATGAAGGATCATTATAAGGCAATGGTGGAACAGCTAACTACAGTGGTAAGGAAAATAACTTTGAGTTCAGAAGCAGTTACTCGTGAGGCCGTATCTGTAGAAGATCCCATCATTCTGAAAGCATAAAAGACCCACCTCAAAGCAAAAGTACTTGAAGAGTACTTAGAAAGGATGCATGCACAAGGAATCTCTTTGCTCACAGAGGTATATGAGAAGACAGATAAAATGAGAAAAATAAAAGCAGAACTTGATGATCTCATTGATGCTATCTCTCAAGATATTGAACGCACAGAGAAGAATCATGACAAATGGGTAGAAATGAGGAAACTCAAAATAAGTACCCTAATATCAATTGGCACCATTTCTAATAGGGATTCACATACAGAAATAAAGTAAGCATTGATGTATAGGATCCGTGTGCTTAGGGAGTTGATCAACGATCTTGAAGCTACGAAGGAAGTCAGTGAACAAAGCGATATTAGCCTTTTGCATAAGTTGGAGTTGCCTTGTAAGTTGGTATCACAGGACAACCAATTTCTTTCTACAGGAGAAATGGTTCAGATGTTTGAAGACATGTTCCAGAAAGAGTTCGAAGATAAAACATTTTTAATGACTTCTGTGGACAATATTTTGGACAACCAGTTAACTTTGGATAATTTGAAAACCAAGTTAACTAATCATGCTAAATCAGTCACTACAGTGAGAGATGCCATAGTACGAGCTAAGATGATCTTCAAGAACGTAGTTAGCCCGGATAGCATTGGGATGCAAGTGACCTTCACAATGTATGATGCTCATATGAGGAAGGATGGCAACATAAATTGAAGTAGTTGTTTTTTCCTTAGTTTATTTTCTGTTTTTCACATGTACTTTCAAAATAATTCTGGACATTTTTACATGTACATTTTTCATATGTAATTACATGTAAAAATATAGGAAGTCCCAAGTCAATAAGGACTCCTATTTTTGAGTAAGTCAAAGTAGTTAGGTTTGTCCTAAATTTTCTCAAGGCCTCTCCCTATAAATAAAGAGGGCCTCTTTTGTAAATATTATCTTTTGTCTATTGCAAGAATACTCTGGCGAATTGAAAAGCAAATCAAGACTTTGTGCTTCTTTGTGAAAATCAATTATCAAATAGTTATCAATACAAGAAAGCAAGTTCAATTCCAATCTTTGTCTTGGGATTATTTGTGTCATGATAGTATTGTTCTTACATCTTGCTATCATAATCTTCTTTGGTAATAATTGAAGTGTGGAGTTTATTTCAAGTGATTGAAGAGCACTCTTAATTTGATACTGATAGACTTTGTGTTATCAAATCAATTGTGAGGATTATATTTACATTTGTGAGAATACAATAGTTTGGAGACTTTGTGCTGCGAATTGTTATATTCAATTTACTTTTATCATCTTGGAGAAGAGTGAAGACTTTGGGCTACATTCAACTTCAAATTGTTCTATTTGCAATTAGTAAGTGAAGTAATAGAAAACTTTGTGTTTTTGTAGTTTGTGATAATTTATAAGTTCTTTATCAAAAGTTTGAAGTATAAACATGTATTCTAAAAAAAGAGAATGAGATGAAATGGAACCACCACAAACATAGTGTTTAGTGTACATAAATTTCATAAGTTATTTTATCTGTAAAAATCAAGTAACCAGAGGGAACCTCCCCTTGCTGAGAGGAGAGACTGTCTCATCATAGCTATGGCTGATATACCCATTTTGCCATTAGTGAGTTAACAACAAAATATTCACCCAACAGTATCATAGTGTAAATAATGTATAGTTGTCTTGTTGGTTTGGTGGGGTTTTGTTTTGATTTTGTTGTGTTGGCTTGTGTGTTGTGTTACCTTGGTAGGGATGTTTGTTTTGTTTTGAAGTATATAGGACCAGATTAACAACCACTGAAAATAATAGAAAATTTATAATATTCAGGTTAATTATTTGAAACTTATGCATAACTTGTTGTGACTGTCATGAATGTAGAAAATGGTTTAGTTGGTGAAATTTTGTATTCAATAACTATGGGTTGAGTATTCAAGAGAAGTTTCTCACAATGACACACCTAAAATCCTTGGGTTTGTTGAATATACCAGTGTAGGTGTTAGGTAAAAAATTAGAGGTCACCCTTGCTACCATTAGAATTATCAGCTTAATTTTAGCAAGTGATCACACCTTGCATCATGAAGTTACAATGGTAATATCTTATAAAGTCTCTATCTTACACAAAATATAATATATATATATATATATATATATATATATATATATATATATATATATATATATATATATATATATATATATATATATATATATAATAAGTAAATAAATAAAATGGATTTTATTGAAAATCCAAATTAAGCCATCTAAGCAACTCTACCAGGGCTATAGATGCTTGCTGGTAGTGGGGCTCTACTTAGGAGAATTGTAACGATAACCTTATCGGGGCTATAGACACCTGCTGGCAACAAGGCTCTATCCGGTTGGCTATGAGGGAATGATATCAACTATGTAGTTTAATATCAGTCACTGGTTTATTTAACTTATTGTCAAGATGAGGATTATTAATCACATGCACCCACTTAAACTCAATTGGGGGATTCATACAACTTATTGAATACATTAGGTCTCAAGCTAATTAATGATCTGTAGAAAAGAAAGTTGGAAGTTATGAATTTATTTCATTTAGTTTTCTTTAATGGTTTTAATTTAATTATTTTGTTTGGTTGCTAGTTGTTGTGATGCTCACAACATGCTCCATTTTACTTCTTGGCAAAATGAGGACCCCTGTTGTGGCTGTGGCTTTTTGCTTGTGTGTGGGTCTACTTGGTGGTAAAGGGAAAAGGAGGTAAATGTTACAAACCTTGTTGAAAATTGAAAATGTTAGCATTAAGTACCAGAGTAGAATAGGGGTGAATTCTTTATCAAAAATGAGTAAGGGTTGCTTTTTGAACCATTTCAAAATTTCTAATATTCTGTAAGATATGCGTGTTTTGGTAAAATGTATTATAGGAAGGTTTGTATGTGGAGTCGTTGTACCAGTCGTATAGAGTTATCGGGTTTATGAATCATTATACTTGTATGCATATTGTTAATGTTTTACTCTTTACATACAAGTCGGACCCGATGTGATTCAGAAGTAAAATGGATAATGAGTTAAGTCCACAGGTTGTATCTCAGGTTGTATGTTTGGCAAAAAGAGAGATACAAGGTAATATACAACACGATATACATATCACGGACCTGATGAGAATATGAAATTTGGTTTTATTAAATTGTGTTTCTCGGTTTGTATGTTACATGCTTCGGGTTTATACCTTTCAATATACATATAGCGTGGAAGTCAAAGAGAATTAAAATATGATATAAGTGATGTATTGTACCTTAATGTATATTGAAAGATGCATTCACTTTATATACATGTGTGGAGCCGAAGGGTTATGTAATATGGTTTATAAAAGATGAGGAGTCCAAGATGATTATACAAAGGAGTTTGCATGTATCGAGGCTTGTATCTAAGACTAGATACAAGTATTGTCATATCGTTGAGATACAAGTGGGAAAGTAAAGTGGGTCCCACAGATTATATCTCGATGTTGTGTATTGTATCAACAGACGAATATACAAGCTGACATACAAGCAAAGATACAAACAAAAGATGCAAGATGGATTTCAAAAGGGAATTAAATAAGGAAAAGGCTTTGTATGTTTGGGGCGATTGTATGTTAACAATGCACAATTCTGATATACAAAGAAATGAAAGACATTACCAGAAAGATAAAAGGTAAAAAGGGGCTTGTATGGGTTGTTTGTATATGCGCTTGTATCTATGTCACATACATTGTGATATACAAACCAAAGATACAAGTATGGATATAAAGGAAAAGGGAATAACATTGTTTATGGCTCATTGCATATATGTTTGCATATTGAAAAGATGTAAAAGGGACATACAAAGAACAATATACAAGGAAAGATACGAGAAAATGTGATGTATGCAGAAAGTAAAATAATGGATGGAGGGTTTAAAATAAAATGTTGAAATAAGAAACTAAAGTCGTAGGCACATTACTATAATTAATTCTGATCTAACACTGAAAATAGTAAAATTCAATAGTTTAGGGTAAATTTGAAGTTGTTTTCTTTCATATTTGAATTGTCAAAAAATTAAAATTGCAGAAAGAAGAGTTGCTATAGAAATTAAACAAACATTTCATTGTGGGACAGAATTCCAAAAGCTAGAACAGAGTAAAAAATGGTAAAGTAAGTCAATGACGTAAGGTTGAGCTGTCGAAAGATATAGGTATTTATCTTAAATGCCGTTACAGTTCAGCTAGTTAAAAATGCAAGTAACTTTCAGTAATTTCATTTTGAAATGTAAGCATTCATTAAAATACTATGTTTAATTGTTAATTAGCTGGGGTGGGTTAAACAGTGTGAAAGTCAAAATGGGAAAAGACAAATGGGGTTAGGGTAAAATGTAAAAAATAGAAAATTCATAGTAGAACCCTAGGTAAGAAGGTAAAACAAAAAGTAAAAAAATGCATTTTTACAGGATGGCCCCAAAGCAGAAAAAGGTAGATACAGGAGGTGAAGTTAAAAAAGAAAGGAAGCTGTGCAAACAAATAGAGAAGGAAGAGTTGCCACTAGATAGAGGGTACCCTTCATTGATTAGTACAAGTGGAGTAGGTATAGACACCAACATAGGGAGCTATGACACAAATGATGTTTTCAAAAAAATCACAGCAGTCGACACTATGCCTGACATGTGATGTATATGGGAGAGTGGATTGTACAGGGCTATGGGTTTTCCATTAGCTATGGAAGCCAAAGATTTATGCCTAGATTGCATATACTTGTATGACCCAGCTACTAGGAAAATAATGTTCCATGATAGACTCATTGCAGACTTATCCATAGAAGGGATTACAAGAACATTTGGTTTGGAAATACATGAGAAAATGGTCGATATTGATATAGATCAGTACAATGAAGATTTCAATAACAATGAGAGGGACTGTAGAAGTAAGATCTTCTACAACTGGTACAGTGCAAAAAATAAGCCCAAAGTTGTGGCAAGAGTGCATAAGAATTTTCAAAGAATATACTTTAAAGAAGAAATATACTTGATGATTACAATGTTAAGCAGACTAGTGGGATTGAGAGATGGCACTAAGTGTGAGCCTTGGATGTTCACTGTCATCCAATTCATGAGGGAAGCAACAAGGGAACAAAGACAAATGCACTGGGCTAAGGCTAGAACCACAACCATATGGAAATAGACAATGTTGAGAAAGCAAAAGATGATGCCTTTCTATTTGTCCTCATATATATTATATTCATGTGCAGCAGAGGTTCAACCATTCATATATGGGATAGACAGGGTTGGAACCTTAGGAAATGGTCTAGATCAGAAGCTGGCATATCAACATTACCCTGATTTATAGGAAGAGAATACATTGAGGAAGTATGCTCTACTGAATGATGTATTATATACATACATGGTTAGAATTTTAAGGGAAGAGCCAAATAAGAGATTATCTAAAGATACGTAGGATACAATTGGTCTGCGCAGTTCCTAGTATATTCAATTTCAGCATTTTACTTATATCAGAACTGAGGGATTTGAAGGAAAACCTTTCATGTTCCCTAGGTATCCTTCCAATAAATTGATTGTTCTGGAGTTCTCAAGGTAGAATTTGAATGCCTTTAAAATGTACAAAAAGAGGTTTAACAGGGGAAATCTTAAATTACCTTGGGCAATTGGTAGATACTCATGCTATAGTGAAGAGGTTGCTGTTTATTTAGAAAAGGAGTTGAGGTATTATGGATCTGAGGAATTTAAGTTGGCTCGAAGGTTTGATCCCTTTCATAGAATCCAAAATACAATTGATTCTAAATTCAAACATCAAATACATATTGAAGATTTTTAGTCAGACTGTAAGAATGATAAAGAGGTAAGAAAGAGAGCTCATAAAAGATTAACAATTGAACAAATGAGGTCCATGGGAGATATCTATGTACCCGCAGAGGTTAAAGAAGATGACAAATCATTGCATCATAGTTATGAAAGTGCCAGGCTTGCTCCTATTGGAGAACCTGATTGGTCACAACCATGGAACACATCTTTGGACACATTGTCCAAACCGATCATCTTGTTTTTGAAAACATGGTTGAAAGATAGAATTGAGGAGCTAAAGGCTGAAGGAGTGGAGATTACATATCCAAAGAAGGGAAAAAAGAGAGTAAGGGAGCATAGTGATGATCTCCAATGCTTCTATGAAACGAAAAGAAAGATTGTGGAAGCCAAAATTGTAGAGAAGGACAAAAATGCTACTCTGATGGATCCTTATGCATTAGGAGTGACAGTAGCAGTGTCATCTAGTACATTTGTGGAGGCAAAGTCATTAACCCATGATATTAGTACAGAAGAAGCACAAGCCTCCAAAGAAATAATAGGACAGGAGGTCAGGAAAGCAATACCAGTGAGCATATCAAAAGGGGAGACTTCAAAAAAGAGTGAAGTCATAGGAGCACAACAGGTAGGTGCTAAGTTCAGTGATATACCTGGTGCACCCACCTCATAAAAAAAAAGACAAGTATATGCTAAGGTAAAGATAGAATTGGCTGAAGAAATGTTGTAGGGGTCAAAAGTGCATGAAGCCAAACAAGTTGCTGAGACTGTCCACATTGAATATGAAAGCACTGAAATTGAAGAGAGAGAAATGGATTCAGGAAAAGAAGTTGGAATGGAAGAAGAAGAATCCAGTGAATTTTCAAGTGAAGAAGAAGAGAAAGACACTCAAGATGAAATGGAAATTCAACAAGGTTTAGTGTCTGAAAAGGAAATGATACAAGAAGAATCAAGAACAGTAGATCCTTTTGGTACCTTGGTTTCTCCTAAAATAATAAAGGATGTACAAGATGTAGCACATAGAATTGAAGAATCTCAAAAAGAAGATGCCCCTGAGGAAGTAGTAAAGGAAACACCTGCTCAAGCCAAAGAGGAAAGGAATTGGTACTTCTGGTGTAGATGTATTAAACATTCTAAACATGTATGAAGAACAAAGTGAAGAGGAAAAGAATATGGAAAGTAGAAAGGAACAAGGACAAGAGGCAAAAGAGGCTGATATAATGGTAGGTTCACCTTCACATATAAAGAAAGTACAAAAGGAAGGTGAAACTGTAGAAGATACAATGAATAAACTTGAAAGCAAAGAAAACACAACAAATATTGATAAAGACAAATCTGAAAAACAAACGGAGGACATAGACATGATAAATGTAGAAAAAGCAAGTAAAGAGGAAGACCAAGAAAAAGAATCATCAAAGAAAGAAGGTCCAGAGGAAGAGGACGAAGGAGGAGGAGATACAAAAATTGAAGAAGAAGACAATGAGGGTGAATCTACACAACAAAATGATCCAATGATACAAGAGCTAGCCCCTCAACAACAGCCTCCTCCATAACAGCAACAGGAACCAGAACAACAACAGGAAGAACAACAACAAGAAGAACAACAACAGCAACAATAGCAACAACAAGAGCAGGGAGAAGTAGAAAGGCCTTAGGAAGAGGTAATTAACGAAGAAAAGATTGTTGAAGGCACAAAAGAGGTTCCAGCTTGGTTAGGAGCAGATATAAGGAAAGAAAAGGTGGAGGTACAATTAGTACCTATAGACATCAAAAGTCTATTAGGCGATACAATTCAAGGAAAGAAAGAGGAAGGCCAGAACCATGTCAGTAATACAAAGAGGTCCAGATGGATCCAGGACGCTGAACTTGGCCATACCACAAAAGGAGAAGGCAAAAGAAGAAATAACACTAGATGAATATAAAATAGTCAATTTTGATCTAGGGCATACAACAAGGGAGCAACACATAACTAAATGGTAAGATATACACCAAGCTACAGTAGAAATGTTAAAGAGGTATAGCGATAAACAGTAATATTTGAAAGGACACATTGTCCAATTACAACAATTCATTAGGGGGATATTTGATCCCAATACTATAGTACCGAAATTGCCTAGTGAAATAGCAGTTTTGTCTAAAGATGAAATAAAAGATATGAAAAATAAGAGGCTTAAGGCCAATGTTTTTGAAGAATGGTTCACAACATTCGTTCAAGAAGGAGAAGAGGTAATCAAATAAGTAGTGAAAGGATGGGAATTGGCTGCAATAGAAAAGAATAAATGCAGTATACTTGTATATAATGGTCAATTTAGAAGAGAAGAGTGCAAATTTGAATTGGAACAACTAGAAGAAATTGAAGAAAGAGTAGAGGAATTAATAAATGAAGGAGTAATTACCCCTTCGATGGAAAATCAAGTGCCAGAGACAAGGATAGAGTTAAAATTTGAAAATAATAATCTCAGAAGGTACATAGTAGCCACTTGGGGTTTAGAAGAAAAGGCAGATAACATGATCAGAATGCATAAAAGGATAGTGGAAAGGCTCTTAGATCATGAGTGCATGGAGATACCAGCATATGAGCTTCAAAGAGCATTAACATAATTCAAGGCCATTTTTGCACCATGTATGGAAAACCCGGAGGCATATTTAAGTAAACAAATGATTGATTCAGTGATGGAGGATAGTGCCAAGATGCAAAAATATAAAAAGAAGAGCGAAGGTTCAGATAAAGAAGAAAAGAAGTTGAAAGGAGTCATAATGTAGGAATATGTATGGACAAAGAGTCCAGGGGGAGATCGCACCTTTATAGAAGGTGTAATTAATAATTTCAAAACATATTTGAAGGAGTAGGAAAATGTAGAAGGGAACAAACAATACTATTAAAAGGATAAAGTAAAGGGTATCTGTGGACAGGGTCAATAGGAAAGAAAAGCCAAAGGAGGAGAATCCTATTTTGAAAAGATTCCAATGGCATCCTTTGAGGCAGAAAAGATACCATAAAGATGTTTTGAGAAACGGTTAGGAACAAATGTACACCCTTGATCAAGAATAGATGAATAATGACCCCAGATTAAGTTTGGTAGCCATAGTAGTATGAAACTTCAAATTCTATATAAGAAGCTCTGCTACTTGTATATTAGTTACACAGGGATTTTAGAATTGTAGCTTGCACTTATAATTTGTTAGAGTACTGAAATAGAGAAGATATTTCTTTTAGTTTAGAAAGGGGGGTCGCCTGTGTCTACATCAAGGAGTACATGGAATGTCTGGTCTCCTTGGTGTATCTGTAAAAATGTCTGTAAGTTGTTTAGTAATTTGATTAATGAAACAAAGGTCATTCTTACATTGTAAATCTTATATGACTTTATGCTTTGAATATAAGTAAATTTAGAATTCTGCGTCTATTACAGAGTGTTTTCTGACTCTTACTGGTATCTGAAGTATTATTCTTTAAAAGCTTGCAATTTCTAGTGTATGTTCATGAAAGAATGTTCAGGCTTTACATTTGAAGATTTGAATGTGTTGATTTGATCAATCTACTATATACTTTAGGGCATGAGTAACAGAACATTTAAATCCTATTTTAAAATGATACTTAGTTTGAGTTTCTCTAACTTTTCTCCAACAACTAAAAATAATTAGTTTAAATGCAAAAATCTGAAGAAAATTGTCTTGCATTTGAATAAAGAATGAGGAATTACATTAATATTTGGCAATTTTCGTATTAATTTGAAGGACAAAGTTTGTTTCATATAAATTCAAACAAAGCTTTGTAGCACAATAGTGAATTTATGCAAAAGAATGAATACTTTGTTGATATTTGCAACAATTTGCATAGTTTGAGTCCAATAAGTCACTGATCATCTTAAATCAAGTAAGGCCCCTTGAAAATTACAGTTTCACATCAACCTATTAAATTGTCCACAAGGTCAAGACCTGACCATACAGAAACTTGGGATTAAGAACTCTTAAGTGATTTCTTCATATCTTTCAAGACAATTTAGGTTCATTTTGTGAATTTTAACTTTTGTTATGAATGTGTAAAAATAATCATCAACAAGAAGGATCTGCATTTAATAACATGAAGTACATTGAGGAGACTATGTTGTATCAAAAGGAGGTGTTTTGAAGTTCCTTTGATAAATAGATTCCTATTAACGATCATAAAGCTCATCGAAGAGACTAGGAAATCTAGGAGTAGGATGAAGTGGAAATCTAGTTCGTCAATAGAGATTTCACAACCATCTATTAGACGCCTAGTAAGAGCCTCTTCAGATCATGTCAACTCAAATGAAGGGTACCAACATGTAATGAGTTGCATATATAGTCTCACTGAGAAAGTTTCATAGTTGGTTGCCTCCATTAAGCCTATAGTTTTTGCACGGAATGAGCATAATTCCACGGATTCAAATGAGGTAAGAGGCTTTATTGATCTCATTTCTTCTTTCTTGGAAATTCTGTATACAAATACCTCTTAATATGTAGATTGAAATCTAAACATAGGGGAATCCAACCCAGTTTCTTTATTGTTGAAGCGATCCAAAAAATGTTCTAATGGTCAAATTTATAGCTTGCATTCTTTACTTGAGTTTAGACATCCTACCAAAGATGAGGCATCCATGAAAATTGAGGCATCTTACCAAAGATGGCAGGCATCAGAGGCATAATCATCAAAGATAAGGACAATTTATTACTATAGGTAACAATTCACAATGGCAGCTTATGAACTAGAGCAAGTTGGGTGCATAAGACAAGATCTCTACAGAGATGACAATGTGATCTTGAACTAGGATAGTGAGCTTCATGGGACAATTATGGATTTGTGAAAAGACATCTATAAATGTCTTTGTGCTTCTATGCTTAGTGATACCTAGTGGCAGATCTCAGGATAAGTGCTTGTCAATGCAGGTTATTGTAGGGTATGCTGAATGCCAATACATCAGGGGATAGTCACAGGGTTGCCATGATAAGCTATAGTAGGGTCAGTGATGCCTAAATGAGGACAACCACCATTTTTTATGAGTGTTAGTCTTCCTCTAAAGCAATCTACACAATTAGAGTAAAGTCAACATATGTACAAGGACTAGTGGACTTAAAGGGTTTGCAAGGTTAGTATCAAAGGCAGATAGGAGAATTTCTAAGCCAGTGACAAAAGCATTTAATTCCATCCTCAAGGCTCTTCAAGAGAGGATTTAAGTGTAACAGTGATATAATACAATCATGGTAGCATCTACAAGAACAACACTTATGAAGTAGACAAAGCGGTCTACCAAGTGATAGTCTCAGTCAGGAAATGTGTTATTGAAGTAATTAAATGGCATAGGATAAAGTCAAGAGAACGTGTGTCAACGATAACCTTGAAGTTCTCCTACGTCTCCAAGAGGTTGTTGAGCAGTCAAAGATAGTTGGACACATGTCCTATTATCTTGCACGGGGCTATTGAGGTAGTTTGGGTGACCTAGAGACAAGTTTGAAGGAATATAGTAGCAGTTGGAGCATTTATAAAGGCAGTTTGATCATAAAGATGACATGTGTAAGCATCTACGAGTAGATAACAATTGAAAAGATCAACTTGTCTTTTTCCAATGTCACCAAGAAGTTTCCAAGCATTCAAAGCATGAGACAAAGGCAGTTTCAAGCACCCAAGGTTCAAGGAAGCAGTCAGCAATAGTCATAAAGGAAACATTTAATGAATTTTAAACCTGTCCTACTTTTCCTCTAGTGTAGGATAGTCAAAAGAAGAGTTTAATTTCATTTTTCCTCAATTCTTTTCACTTTTGGAAAAGCATTGTAAGTTGAAACAAGCTTCTTTTTGTGTTTTGGTGCATTGTAACTTAGAAAATTAGTTTCTTGCTCATTCTTTGAGCTATGTATTGTAACCATGAAGGTTTTCTTAGCAAAGAGAAAGCATTATAACTTATTTTCAGATCTGTATGCTGTTTGTAAGCATTTTTATCAATAAAACAAGATGTTTTTACCTTCTCAAAGTTGTTTCATTGTGCTAGCTTCAAAATGGTTGATGTGATCTTGTGGCGATGCTTCTTACCATTGATTTCTATCATGTTAGTCATTGCCTTTATGTAGAAAATATGTGCTTTTGTAGGTCATTACTTGTGTTTAACCAACTAGGAGCAAAGTTTAAGTTGACAGCAAGATAATGATTAAAATGACTAAATACACTACTAATGGACAGAAATCAGTTAATACAAATGACTAAATATACTACCAATGGACAAAAATTAATGACTAAATATACTACCAATTGACAAAAATTAATGATTACAATGACTAAATAAATGACTAGTTAACAACAATCAATGACTAAATTAATGACTAAATATACTACCAAATTGATCAATCAAAACAACCAATAAATGACTAAAAATGGTTTAGTCCTAAATTTGGTTGCGTTATAAATGACCGGTAATAAACTACTAATGGTCACGTGACCAAGCTTAGTCATTTATATGCAATTTTTAGTAGTTTTTTTAGTCATTTATTGTTGTTTTTCTACTAGTTGATCCTCTTCTTATTCTTAAAGATATTGCTGAAGGTAAACCTATTCCAACCTTTGACTTTGGTTTTCACAATGTTTAGTTTTTGAGCCAACTTGAACATAGGGGAGCCTTGAATAGAGATGTTCCACCATCTAGCCAACTAATCTCTAAATTTTGGATGTTGAGTCCACATTATTTCAAACCTAAAGGGGAAGGGGCCCTTGACCTCCCTATCCTGCCAAGATAAAAGGAGAGGATTGTGATTAGAATTCGTCCTGGGGAGGGCTTCCAAAAGATAGGAGCTGGTATAATCCCAGTTGGAGGTGACTAGGAATCTATCTAATCTAACCTGGATCATACTCTCTCCTTTCCTCCTATTAGTCTAGGTGAAAAGCTACCCATGAAGATCAAGGTCCATTAGACTACATTGTTGAAAACTTAGCAAGGTCGGCCATGCTGTCAGTGCAATCTAAAATGCCTTTGAACTTCTCCGAAGGATAGAGGGGGGAGTTGAAGTCACCCACCAACATCCAACAATCATCTTTGTTATTCTCAATTAGAGAGGTAAGAAGATCCCACAACTCCTTCCTAGTATTTCTTTGGTTAGGGGCATAAATGTTCACCAAATTCCAAGATTTATTTTCAAAAGACATCCTAACACTTCAACTATTCTTGCATCTAGAAAGGAAACACCCTTTCACTACATTGTTGTTCCACATAGTGACTATACCTTGTGAAGCTCCCAAAGCATCACTTATATAATACTCCACATTAGGCCATATGCCTTTAGCAATAGACCAAAATCCTTCCATCCTCATCTTGACTTCCTGCAGTAAAAGGATAACAATTTTATTGTCAAAAATGTAGTTCTTGACAAGGAACTACTTTTGAGGGCTATTAAGCCCCCTAATATTCCACAAGAGGATCCTCATTTACCCTATAGACTTTCCTGGATCCAATCTCTAGTGTCCTTTGTCTACCTATAGCAATATCCCTATTGACAACCTTCTGTCTAGTTTCTCTTTGAGTGGGTCTCCCTATTTTGGGATCCACACCCACATCAATAGTCTTCCTACCTTGGCCTCTACCTTTCTTTTTAGTAATGGTCCAATCCTCTAAATTTGGGTCATTACTTGACTTTCTTCTTCTCGCACCTCGGGTTAAGATGATAGGTTTGTTGCTTGGTGATAAGATGCCTTACAACATGTTACCAGTCCCCTCACCAACCATTGGGTTGCCAATCCTTTTAAAGATAGATTCTTGGCCAGTGTCCATCCCAGACACCTTAGAGCTCCTTATTTTTATATCAACATTAGAGATAGCTGCTTGATGGATTTCCCCATCCTCTAATTCCCCTTGTAAGGAAAGGGACTCCACCCTAGGATGGGGAGAAGGTTGTTCCTTCTAACATGGATCAACAACCGCTGAAGACCTGTGGGACTCACCCTTAGGGGTGGAGTTCTCTGGACCATTATCTATACCAAGGGGCAAGTCTCTATCTTCTTCCATTTCCATATCCCCTTTATTCTCCTTCTAGGGTGAACTAATAATGTTGAGAATATCCTCCCTAAAGGGGTAATCTTCCTCATCTCCATTAGCCTGGCCTTCCAAGACATTGGATCTCTTCTTCTTGGCTTTGCATTGAGTTATGAGATGCCCTTTTCTATTACAGCTTTGACATAAGACAATGGCATTCTCATATTGGATGGACTGGGTCCATTGACCAAATTTAGACTCAAGAGTAATAGAACCAGGTAGAGTTTTGTTATTATCTACACTAACACAAAAGTGAGCAAACACTAACCTGGACTTATTCTTGGTGGTGTTGTCTAAAGTGATGAAGTGCCCAAAGATATTGGTAATCTAGATAAAGACTTCCTCATCCCAATATTCTAAAGGAAGCCTGGGTAACCTGATCCAAATTGGGGTAGTTTTGTTCAGATCAGCAGCAACATCAAACCTCGGCCTCCATTTGCAAACTGAAAGACTATGTTTACCATACATCCATAGTCCCCTAACAAGAATAGTAGTGAGATCTTCTTTGGTAGTAAACTTGAAGAGAAACATTCCCCCAACCATAGCACTGACCGAAATGCTACCCTTCACTTTCCACTTAGTAGCAACCCATCTCCTAATTAGATCAATGTTTTGTTTGAAGGAGAAAATTTTTCCAACAAGAGTCTACTCCATTAAGGAGAGAGTTCTATCCATAGTAAGATCTGGGAGTTTAAGAGTATATCCACCCTCCATCTCCCATAGCTATGGGACAACACTCATGGGACAAAACTTAGGATCTCATGGTCCTTGTCCCCCAAGAGGACATTCTTTCATGCATTGGGAACCGACGGGTCACCTTGGATTATGGGTTCAAAGTGTGATGCAGGAACATCCCTAGTTCAAGAGAAATCTTGCATCAACCAAAAACATTTGCATTTCAGTTTGTTTGTAGTTTAGTTTGTTTCTTTTCATTTTCCAATTCCTTTCAGGTAGTTCAGTCAGTAGCAGTTTCTATATTTTGGTCCACATTCTACCGTAGTCACATTTTAGACCTTGCAAAGCTAGACTTAACATCTAGACATGTTCATCTACATCATATCTAGAATTTAGAGCATTTGGATCAATTACCAGAAAGTTATCACTATCAGAAGATCGACTGTTTTCTCAAAACAAAGCATACTGACAATCTTTGACAATCAACTAAAGGAGAAGACTTGCAGAGCATTCCTCAACTTGTGGAGCTTAATTGCACCTCATTCAATGTTCCTTGGTTTGTGGCCGACCTTCCCCAAAATCCACACATCATTCCATTTATTTACGGAGGTGTTCTGTGTATTTAGGTCCAACCTATCCATGTACACACATTACAACTCTTCATTGGAGTTTGTGATCTTCCTTGGCCAACACGGAGGAATCTTTTGAACCAGAGATGATAAATAAGGATATAATAGATCCCTAGGAAGGTAGATTTCAATAGTTAGGAATTGATTCATAATTTTGAGTTTAGATTTTGTGTGAAGGAGCTTTAAAGTTATATCTTGCGCATATTTTGATATTCTGTAATCAGGCCTTTGAGCCCTAGTTGTAAGCCCGCATGATGCCAGCCAGATTGTATTTGAATTCTATAATATATTAAATGACTGAATCTGTATTTGTTTCATATCTTTGCATTATTTCTGTTGTCTTTACTCTTGTTGCATGGTCTGGACAATTCATTCTGTGAACCCTCCTACCATGACTGCACCAAGTGGTATCAGAGTGAAAGTTTGGATCTTTGGGAGTGAATTGAGTGGAGTTGGCGAATGAATTTCGTAAGATCTTGTTGTGGATAGATCACCTAATTGAGGCAGGTTACTTGTGTCGCAACTGATCACTAACTATGAGGCAATTGTCACCTTGTAGCCCGAGCACCAAACTTGAGGTAGTTTACACTTGATCCTAGGAAGAATGCCACCAAGGAGAATTGTTGCTATTAGAACAATGGCTAGTAGAATGGATGAGATGATGGAAATGATGAAGACAATGCGAATTCAATTGGACACTGTTGAAGAAGATAGGTGAAGAGGATTGATACTGAGACCTAATGTTGAAAGTGATGATGAAGAGGAATTTCAATCTACTGAACAAATTGGCAAAACCCTAGGAGGTGATGAGAAAGAAGAATCAGATCAAGTAAAGATGTTGTGAGTTATTTCAAAGATTGGAAAGAGACCTAGAGTTGATGTGACAAACTATACCGGTAATTTGAACCCTGAAGAGTTGATTGACTCGATAAATGACATGGAAGAGTACTTTGAATATGAAGAGATTGAAGATCCAAAGAAGGTGAAATTTGCAAAGACAAAGTTGAAAGGACATGCTACTATATGGTGTAAAGAAGTTTAGTTGGATAGAAATAGAAGAGGTAAAGAAAAGATTACAAAATGGGATAGATTAGTGACAAAATTGAAGAAACAATTTATACCTACTGACTATGAGTTGGAACTATTGAAAAGATTGCAGAACATGAGACAAAAGGAGAAATCTATGAAGTAGTATACTGAAGAATTTCATAAGATGATCATAAGGATAGGACATAGTGAAGCAAGCAAAGAGAAAGTGGCTAGATACATCAATGGACTAAGATTGAACATTCAAGAAGAACTAAGTTTGGTAAGGATGACATCTTTGGAAGAGGCATATCAATTTGCCCTGAAAGTTGAAGAAAAGATGAATAAGAGACATGATCAGAGATAGAGAGGAAGAGGAGGTAAATTTTAGAGAGGCAGAACATTTTCCTGAGGAGACAGATCACATCTGGAGTAGAGAAAGTTTGACAATACATTTAAAAAGGATGACAGGGAGAATAATGCATACCGGAGAGATGATAGAAATTTTTACCGAAGAGGAAACCCTAGTGCATACAGGAATGAATGCTACAGAAGAGAAGGAAGGGGATTTGGTAAGAGAACATTTAGAGCCACTTGTTTCAAGTGTGGAGGTGAAGGACATAGAGCATTTGAGTGTAATCAGGTTAGTGCAAGAAAAAGAACAAAGAATAGTGGAAGAGTAGCCTATGTGGAAAAAGAACTTGTTGGATCACCTAGTTCTATTAATAAACCTAAGAAAGGAGAATCACTTGTGATGAGAATAGCACTATTTCAAGCATAAACAAATGAAAAACCACTGCAGAGGAAGATTTTGTTCAAAACCAAATGCAAATCAGGAGATAAATGTTGTAAAGTTGTTATTAATAGTGGTAGTTTAGATAACCTAGTTTTAGAGGAGATGGTGACTAAGCTAAAGTTGCAAAGGTTGAAACACCCTAAGCCCTGTCAGATAGCATGGATTCAAGATGATCATAAGGTACTGGTGAGTGAACAATGTTTGGTGAAATTTCATATTGGATCTTATCATGATGAAGTCTTGTGTGATATTATGCCTATGGATGTATGTCATATTTTGTTGGGTAGACCTTTGCAATATGATAGAAAATCTATACATGCTGGGAGAAAGAATACATACACTATAACATCAAATGGGAAGAGAATTACCTTGATTCCTTTGGAAGATGATCCTAAGAGTGAAGTATGTGGGAATGCTAGAATCTGTTTGGTAGATGGAAGAAAATTTCTAGATGGTTTGAGACATGAGAATATGTGTTATGCTTTGATTCCTAAATAGCTCAAAAATTTGAAGAAGGAGACTAAAGAATCACAACTAGAGGAAATAACAAAGTTACTGATAGAACTTATGAAGACATCATATCAGACAATGTACCTAAAGTATTTCCACCTATAAGGAGCATTAGTCATTGCATGGATCTTATACTGGGAGCTAGTTTGCCTAACAAAGTAGCACATAGAATGACACTGATAGAGAATGAAGAACTAAATAGACAGATAAGAGAGTTGTTGAGGAAAGGTTTGATTAGAGAAAGTTTGAGCCCTTGAGTAATACCTGCAATGTTAGCACCTAAGAAGGATGGAGAATGGAGAATGTGTACTGACTCTAGAGAAATAAACAAGATCATAGTTAAGTATAGATTTCCTTTACCTAGGATGGATGATATTTTGGATTGTTTGAGTGGAGAAAGATATTTCACAAAGATAGTTTTGAAGAGTGGATACCATCAGATCAAAATCAGAGAAGGAGATGAATGGAAGACTTCTTTTAAGACAAATGAAGGATTGTATGAGTGGTTAGTAATGCCTTTTGGATTGACAAATGCACCAAGTACTTTCATGAGATTGATGAATGAAGTCTTGAAGAGATTCTTGGGTAAGTTTGTTATTGTATATTTGGATGACATTCTAATTTTTAGTAAGACAAAGGAAGAACATTTGTGGCATATTAGACAAGTTTTACAGAGGTTGAGAGAAGATAAATTGTTGATAAACATTAAGAAATGTAGTTTCATGAAGGAAGAACTAGTATATTTGGGATTTGTGATTTCTACGGAAGGATTGAAGATGGACCCTGAGAAAGTAAGAGCAATTGTTGAATGGCCTACACTGGAGAGCATTGGAGAAGTTAGATCATTTCATGGATTGGCTAGTTTCTACTAGAAGTTCATCAGAAATTTTAGTTTAGTATGTAACCCTATGACAAAGACAATGAGAGGTGATAGAAAAGACTTTAAGTGGACATTAGGAGAAGATAAAAGTTTTGAATTGTTGAAGCAAAAATTGACAGAACAACATATTTTGGCATTACCATATTTCAATAAGGTATTTCAAGTTGACTATGAACAACTGGAAATGCAATTGGAGCAGTATTAGGTCAAGGAGGTAGACCTGTAGCATATTTCAGTGAGAAGTTAAATGATTCAAGGAGAAGATATTCAGTTCATGATCAAGAGTTATATGCCATAATTCAAGCCCTGAAGAAATGGAGAAATTACTTGTTGCCTAAGGAGTTTGTGTTGTATAAAGATCATCAAGATTTGTAGTATTTGAATAGTCAAGGTAAGTTAAATTAGAGACACATGAGATGGGTAGAGTTCATGTAGAGTTATACTTGTGTGTTGAAGCAAAAGAGTGGTAAATCAAACAAAGTTGTTGACACCTTGAGTAGAAGAATAAACTTGTTGATCGAAATGAGAGTTGAAGTACTGTGATTTGATGAATTGAAGAACATGTATGAGGGAGACACTGATTTTGCAGAACCCTAGAAAGCATGTAAGGAACCTGTTGTGATAGATAGGAGTAAGTGGTTGGATTATTTCATTCAGGAAGATATGTTGTTAAGAGGAAATCAGTTATGCATACCTAGAAGTTCAATTCGAGATAATTTGATTAAGGAGAAACACAGTGGTGGATTGGCAGGACATTTTGGCATTGACAAGACAGTGGCTTTGGTAAGTGAGAACTACTTTTGGCCTTAGATACATAAGGATGTTCAGAGATTTGTGTAGAGTTGTAGAGTTTGTCAATTTGCAAAAGGAAGTAGTTAGAACACTAGATTGTATAAACCTTTGATAGTACCGGAGAGACCTTGGGAAGACATAAGCATGGATTTTGTGATGGGATTGCCTAAGACATAGAGAGGACATGATTCAATATTTGTAGTGGTAGAAACATTTCCAAAGATGGCTCATTTCATACCTTGTAAGAAGACAACTGATGTAGTGCATGCAGCTGACCTATATTTCAAAGAGATTGTGAGATTGCATGGATTACCTAAGAGTATAATTTCAGATAGAGATGCTAGATTTCTTTGATATTTTTGGAAGACACTTTGGAAGAAGATGAAGATAGATTTGAAGTTCAGTTCATCATTTCACTCACAGACTGATGGACAAACAGAGGTAGTGAATAGGATTTTGGGAAACTTGTTGAGATGTTTGGTTGGAGAAAAGGTAGAAAGTTGCGATTTGATTCTTTCACAAGAAGAATTTGCATACAATAATTCAGTAAATAGGAGTATCAGAAGAACACATTTTTAGATTGTTATCGAAGTAAACCCTAGAGGAGCAACATAATTAAGAGATATCAATGCAGAGGAAAAGAGAAGTGTAGAAGTAGAAGAATTTGTAGAACATATGAAGACAGTGCATAATCAAGTGAAGAAGCATTTGGAGAGTATGAACACCAAATATAAGGAGAAAGAAGATGAGAAGAAAAGACAAAGAATTTACAGTAGGAGATGAAGTGATGGTATACTTGAGAAAAGAAAGATTTCCAGTTGGGACATATAAGAAGTTGAAGATGAAGAAGTTTGGACCTTGTAAGATACTTAGAAAATTTGATTTAGGAAATGCATATGAAGTGGAATTACCAGAGACATTGGGTATATCACCTATTTTCAACATTGCAGATCTATATCAGTATCATTGAGCAGAGTTCAGTGACATCCATGAAGAAGACTTGAAGAAACAGTTACCACAACAAGCACTGCAGACTAAAGACATTCTTGATAGTAGAAATGGATGCAGCACCAGAGGAAGATGATATAAAGAATACCTTGTGAAGTGGAAAGGTAGACCGGAAGAAGATTCATCATTGATTTCTCAGGTTGAGTTGGACCATCTTGGTTTTCCTCTAGCCCCAGCAAAGTGAGGGACTCACTTTTTTTTCAACAACCTTGGATGTTTGATGTAGGAGCATCCTTGGTTCAAGAGCAATCTTGCATCAACCAAAAACATTTGCATTTTAGTTTGTTTCATTTCATTTTCTAGTTCAGTTCAGGTAGTTCAGTAAGTAGCAGTTTCTGTATTTTGGTCCACATTCTACCGCAGTCACATTTCAAACCTTGTGGAGTTGGACTTAACATCTAGACATGTTCATCTACATCATATCCAAAATTTGGAGCATTTAGATTAGTTACCAGAAAGTTATCGCTATTAGAAGATCGATTATTTTCTCAGAATGGAGCATCCTAACAATCTTTGACAATCAGCTAAAGGAGAATACCTATGGAGCATTCCTTGACTTGTGGAGTTTAATTGCACCTCATTCAATGTTCCTTGGTTTTGAAAGGAAGCAAGGTGTGCGGAAACACTTCCTACACTAACCTATTGAGGAGAAGGCTATGCAAATTCAAATTTATCCTAACTATTACAGCAATGTTAAACCATTAACATGAGATATTACAACAAAACACAAGAGCCAGAAAGAAAATAGAAGAAGAGAGACAGAGATTTACAGTGGGGAAAACCCTTATCAGGTGAAAAACCCCACACTCAGAAACCTGCACAATGTATTAACAAATCTGAAAGAATGTTTACAATACACTTGCAATGCAAGCTTCAATGGTCTTCGACACTCATGTTTGGAGTCAATCTGGCAGCATAACAGTACCTATAAACTTGTGACACAAACTCCATCTCCAAGCACCTATTTAAATAGAACATACAAGGCAATTTTGGACCTTTCTTGGAATGGGCGTCCAATATGGCATCTTGGACCAAAATCCACACCTAGGGACACCTGGTCAACATTGTATAATGTATCTAACACTTGTCCATAGCTCCCATCCCAAAGAGGTTGCCTATTTCCAAAATGGGCTATGACAGATGCTCTTACGACACTTACGATTGTCATAGAATCTGTCATAGCAGTTACAACTTACAACTGTAAGAGAATCTATCATAAACATGCTATAAATAGCATATTCTCTTACAACACATCATATTCCACCTTGGGTCACCCAAATATGCCTCATTCAAAGATGCTTCATGACACATGTCATTACCTATCTTACAACCTTCTATTCTTGACTCTTACATGTCATAGATTCGTCATAGGAATCCGTCATAACCGTTTCGGTCAAACATTCCTTACACAACATAGAAGATGCCGATACATGGTAGAATATTCCTACCACTAAGTGGGATGCCTATCTCCTCATGTGAGGACAAAATACCAAGTTGTCATAATCCATGTAGGATTGACACATCACTGTGCTACATCCCACAATATGACAAAGTGGAATTTCCAATTATTTACAACATAGGTAATGAATGAAAAATACAAACATTACAAATGCAGAGAATTACCAAGGTTGAGACACCTTAATTCCCAACATTCTCCCACTTGTCGAACACTTTGTAAGAGCCAATAGAAAAATAGGATTTAATCGCTATAGGCTGAGAGGCCCAGACTCCAAACACCATCTGAACTTCTTTGTGCTCACTGGCTTCGTTAATGCATCTACAACATTCTTCAAAGTATCTACCTTCTACAAATTTACCTTTCCATCCTCAACCATGTCCCTCATGAAGTGGAACTGAACATCAATGTGCTTGGTTCTAGCATGGAAAGTTGGGTTCTTTGCAAGGCAAATTGCACTCTGACTATCACAACTGATCATGATCTGACTTGCATCAACACCAATATCAAAACACAATCTCTTAAGCCAAATGGCTTCCTTACAAGCATGAGTTGCTGCCATATACTCAGCTTCTATTGTGGACAAAGCAACAATGGGTTGTCGCTTACTCATCCAACTAATAGCACCACCAAACAATGTAAAAACATAAGCACTGGTGGATCTCCTGCTGTCAATGTCACTTGCCCAATCTGAATCCACAAATCCATGAATATCAATAGAATGCGGAGGTCTTGAAACATTACCATGATAGAAAATGGAATACTCAGAAGTACCTCTCAAATATCTGAACACTCTCTTAACTGCATCCCAATGAACCCATCTAGGATTAGCCATAAATCAACTAAGGACTCCCATTGCTTGGGCAATGTCTGGTCTTGTGCAGACCATAGCATACATCAAACTACCAACAACACTAGCATCAGGTACTCTACTCATGTCCTCCACCTCACTAGGAGATTTTGGACTATCCTCAATAGACATCTTTGTCCCCAAAGAAATGGGAACACACAATGGTCTACAATCTCCCATACTGAATCTGTCCAACACGGTCTTAACATACTTACTTTGACTTAACCAAAGTTTTTTGTTAGTTCTATCTCTTCTGATTTCCATTCCTAGAATGTACCTGGATGCCCCTAAATCTTTCATTTCAAACTGAGCTGACAACTGAGATTTAAAATCAGAAATCATGTTCTTACCCTTCCCAATGAGCAACATATCATCAACATATAGTGCAACAATGAGAATACGATCACCATCTAACTTATAATAAACACAGTGATCCGATTTCGATCTCACAAATCTAATTGACAACACAAAGGCATCAAACTTCATGTACCATCTCCTAGGGGATTGCTTCAAACCATACAAAGACTTCTTAAGTTTGCAAACCAAATTTTCTTTACCTTTTACCATGTAATTCTTTGGTTGTGACATGTAGATTTCCTCCTCCAAGTCACCATGAAGGAAAGCTATCTTCACATCCATCTGTTCTACCTCCAAGTCATAGGGTGCTGTGAGAGACAACAAGAATTGAATGGATGTCAGCTTTGCAATGGGAGAGAAGATCTCACCATAATCTATACCCTCCACTTGTGAATACCCCTTTGCAACCAATCTGGCCTTATACTTCTCAACACTGCCATCTGCACCAATCTTCTTCTTGAACACCCATTTGCATCCAATGGGTTTCCGTCTAGGAGGCAAAGGCACCAAGTCCCAAGTTTGATTCTTTTCCAAAGAAGACATTTCTTCTTCCATGGCCTCCTTCCAAGAACCTGTATCCTTCATATCCAAAGCCTCTGATACAGTTCTAGGTTCATCATTGTTAGTGAGCAAAGCATAAGCACAACTAGAATCACACAATGTAAAACCGAACCTTTCAGGTTGCTTCCTTATCCATGTAGACCTCCTCGAAAGCTGAGGTTGAGGTTCAGCTTCTTCTTCTTCTTCTGAGCTTTCAGAGCTGCTAGAGCTCTCCTCATCATCAGGTCCAACATTGTCTTTCTATTTAGTCTTCTCAGGGGTGAGAGGAAACTGAACAACATCCTTTTTCTTTTCTTTTTCTTCTGGCTGCAAAACAATGGAAGAAGGTGTAAGCTCTCTGAAGATGACACTTCTGCTGTACAACACTTTTTTAGCCACAGGATCCCAAAGCTTGTATCCCTTCACACCAACACCATAGCCGATGAAGATACACTTAACAACTTTGTTCTCAAACTTTGACCACTTCTCCCTAGGCACATGTGCATATGCCTCACAACCAAAAACATGAAGATGCCTTATTGAAGGCTTTCTACCAGACCACACCTACATAGGTGTCTTTCCAACAAGCACTGATGTAGGAGATCTGTTTATCAGATAGCAAGTAGTGGCAACAACTTCAGCCCAAAACTTTTGTTCTAGACCAGCTCCACTAAGCATACTCCTAGCCTTCTCCATCAGTGTCCTGTTCATCCTCTCTACAACTCCATTTTACTGCAGTGTGTATGGAGTTGTCTTATGTCTTTCAATCCCAAGTTCCTTGCAATACTTATCAAATTCTGTAGAACAGAACTCAACACCGTTGTCAGTTCTCAAACATTTAATCTTTTTACCAGTCCAATTTTCAGCAAAGGCTTTAAACTCCTTAAACTTGCTATAGACTTCAGATTTGCTTCTGAGAAAATAAATCCATGTCCTTCTACTGTAATCATCTATAAAAGATACAAAGTATATAGATTTTGATAACAAAGGAACATTAACAGGACCAAACACATCAGAATGAATTAGGTCCAACACACCAGAAGACTTATGAGAACTCGAGTAAAACTGAATACGGTTTTGTTTTCCATAAATGCAATGTTCGCAAAAGTCAAACTCAAGATTACAATCATCTAACCCCTCAATGAGGTTTTTATTTTTTAGGGTACACAGACCCTTCTCACCAATGTGGCCAAATCTCTTATGCCATAACATTATCTTTTCTACAGGAAGTTTAACTTCCAATGCATGATTGCAAACATCAGGACTAGAAACAATAGATTTCTTCACTGCTCATTTAGATGGTGCGGATGAAGTGACTGCTGCCCTCTTCCTTGAGTTAGAAGACCTATTGCATTGTGCAATGCATGCTTCTAGCTAAAACAAAGTACCTCTCTGAGTACCCTTAGCAAGCACCATAGATCCTCTAGTCATCTTACTTCCTTCTTTCGAAAAGACAACCTGCACACCTGCATCATTCAAACTACTTATAGAAAGCAGGTTCCGTGCTAAGCTTGGGATGTGCATAACCCCAGAGATCCCCTTCACTCAACCATCAGGGAATCAGATAGAGACTCTTCCACGACCAACAATCTTCAGATGAGAGTCGTCACCCAGATACACCTTTCCATCATCAAACTCCTCATACTTAGTGAACCAATCTCGATGCGAGGTCATGTGGAATGATACACCAGAGTCGATTAGCCACACATCATCAGATGCATGGGTTGCCAAGGCTGTGATGAAGGCACTACCATCATCTTGTGATTTGTCAGAATATGAATCAGAAGCTTTCTTCTTTTTCTTCTTCTCCTCTTTGCATTCCTTTCAGAAATGCCCGGTCTTGCCATAGTTTCAACAAAGAGCCTTAGACTTTCCAAGAGATTTGGATCTTCTATGGGATTTGGATCTACCCTTCTCAGCTTTCTTGTCCTTCTTCTTCCCTTTCTCCTTGGGTCTTCTACGAATTGCAAGGGCTTCTTTGGCTGCCTCAGAAGACTTTCTCTGCATCTCTTCAGATAACAGTGAAGAAACCACCTCTTCCATTTTGAATGTGGATGTGGTTCTTCTGATTGCCATGAAAAGATGATCCCATGAGTCTAGCAGAGAACAAAGCAGGGTCATACACCGATCCTCCTCCTCCATCTTTACACCAATAGATGTCAATTGTGCAACCAGCATGTTAAAGGCATTCATATGTTCAGCCACGGATCCTCCATCCTCCATTCGAAGAGAATACAACTTCTTTCTTAGAAAAAGTTTATTGACTAGGGATTTGGCTTGATACACATCCCCCAACTTCTTCCAAAGGAGTTTTGTAGTAGCCTCCTCATGGACATTTAACAACACAGAATCGACAAGACTAAGTCTTATGAGACCCTTAGCCTTTCGATCCTTTTGATCCCAGTCATCTTGTAACATTGCAGCTGGTTTAGTTATGTTCACACTTTCCCAAAGGTCTCAGTCAACTAACAAGTCTTCCATCTTGAGCTTCCACAGCTTGAAATTACTACTGTTAAACTTCTCTACTTCAAACCTTCCTGATGTGCCTACCATCTCCTTGTTGCAATAAGATACAGAATGCTCTGCAAAGACTCCCACTCAACCTAAGATTAGCTCAAAAAACCCCTACCCAACAACTAGGACCAAAGGTGATCAAGCTCTGATACCAATTGAAAGGAAGCAAGGTGTGTGGAAACGCTTCCTACACTAACCTATTGAGGAGAGGGCTATGTAAATTCAAATTTATCCTAACTACTACAACAATGTTAAACCATTAACATGAGATATTACAACAAAACACAAGATCCAGAAAGAAAATAGAAGAAGAGAGATAGAGATTTACGGTGGGGAAAACCCTTATCATGTGAAAAACCCCACACTTAGAAACTTGCACAATGTATCAACAAATATGAAAGAATGTTTACAATACACTTGCAATGCAAGCTTCAATGGTCTTCAACACTCGTGTCTAGAGTCAATCCGGTAGCATAAAAATACCTGTAAACTTGTGACACAAACTCCATCTCCGAGCACCTATTTAAATAGAACATATAAGGCAATTTTGGACCTTTCTTGGAATGGGCGTCCAATATGGCATCTTGGACCAAAAACCACGCCTAGAGACACCTGGTCAACATTGTATAATGTATCTAACACTTGTCCATAGCTCCCATCCCAAAGAGGTTGCCTATTTCCAAAATGGGCTATGACAGATGCTCTTACGACACTTACAACCGTCATAGAATCTGTCATAGTAGTTACAACTTATAGCTATAAGAGAATCTTTCATAAACATGCTATAAATAGCATATTCTCTTACAACACATCATATTCAACCTTGGGGCACCCAAATATGCCTCATTCAAAGATGCTTCATGACACATGTTGTTACCTATCTTACAACTTTCTATTCTCGACTCTTACATGTCATAGATTCGTCATAGGAATCCGTCATAACCGTTTTGGTCAAACATTCCTTACACAACATAGAAGATGCCGACACATGGTAGAATATTCCTACCACTAAGTGGGATGCCTATCTCCTCATGTGAGGACAAAATAACAAGTTGTCATAATCCATGTAGGATTGACACATCACCATGCCACATCCCACAATATGACAAAGTGGAATTTCCAATTATTTACAACATAGGCAATGAATAATAAATACAAACATTACAAATGCAGAGAATTACCAAAGTTGAGACACCTTAATTCCTAACAGGTTTGTGGCTGACCTTCCCTTAGATCTACACATCATTCAAATCATTTGCAGAGGTGTTCTATGCATTTAGGTCCAACCTATCTGTATACACACGTTACAATTCTTCATTGGAGTTTGTGATCTTCCTTGGCCGATGCAGAGGAATCTTTTGTACCAGAGATGATATATAAGGATAGAATAGATCGCTAGGAAGGCAGATTTTGATAGTTAGCAATTGATTCATAATTTTGAGTTTAGATTTTGTGTGAAGGAGCTTCAAAGCTATATCTTGTGCATATTTTGATATTCTATAATCAAGCCTTTGAGCCCTAGTTGTAAGCCCACATGATGCCGTCCAGATTGTATTTGAATTCTATAATATACTAAATGACTGAATCTGCATTTTTTTCATATCTTTGCATTGTTTTTGTTGTGTTTACTCTTGTTGCATAGTCTGGATAGTTCATTCTGTGAACCCTCCTACCGTGACTACACCAGAGTGGTAGCCCAAGGCTTTACCAAGACTAACCCATACTGAGGGGGATAGGGGAGATGGGGCAGGGGTCCCCTCGATTCCCCCGTAGCCATGGTTGAATTCAAAAATGACAAAGGCGAGAAAAGCATGCAAAGCAATTTTTTTGGATATAATGTTGATTGTATATGTTGATTTATATGTTTCTATTTAATTTCTATACTAGTTTATATCATATTTGAAAAGTTTTTGTACAATACTCCACTTAAGGTTAGTGTAGGAAGTTCTTCCACTAACTCTATCTTGCTTATAAGGGGTATCATAGCCTAGGTAGTTTTCATTTAGTTGTTGGGTTGTTGATTCTTTTAAGCTAATCTAGTTTGATTGGGAGCTTGTGCAGATGTATACATTGTGATCTTATTATAGGAATTACTGATGGCAATAACATTAAGAAGGATTGAGGTTGATTTTTTTTACAAATTTTGAGTTGTGGAAAATAAAAATGGAGGATCTATTGGTAGATCATGATTTGCAGGGTGCCACTGATGAGAATGTTCATAGACTCGTGGATGCAATTACATCTACTTGGTATGACATTATGAACTCGAAAGCAATGGGTATCATAAGATTATGTCTTACTTGTTCTATTTTGAATAATTTCCATGAAGAACCAACTGCAAAGAAGTTATAATAGAAATTGGGTGAAATCTACTAAGCTAAATCCCTAGTTAACACATTGATTTTACAGAGGAAATTATATTCCTTAAGAATGGAGGAAGGTGAAAAAAATGTAGACCACCTAAATGCATTTAATATATTGGTGTCTCAATTTAATTTAGTGTGTAAAAATGGACAAGGAAGAAAGATCACAAAGTTTGTTGCATTCTTCCCTAATTCTTACAATGTCAATTTAATTTAGTGTCTCATGATGGCCATTGGGAGTACTTTTGTTACATTGAATGTTGAAGATGTTGTTGGTTCTTTACATTTTGAAGAGATGAGAAGGTTTTAATTAGTTCTAAAGAGGCCTTGAGTGTTCATGGTATATCAAGATAAAGAGGCAATAATAATGAGAAATTAGGTGAGAAATCAAGATCCAAGTCCAAGGGGAAATCAATGTCTCTTGGAAAGTCTAAAGTGATATGCTAGAATTGTTGAAAATTTGGTCACTTTAAAAAAGAATGTAAAGAGGAGAAGAAGAAAAATAAAAATAAATTTGATTATGATTTTGAATAAGAAAACAAATATGGTGATGCTTTCATTGCATCTTTGGAAACATGTGCAAGTGACAATGCATGCTTAATTGACTTAGGTGCATCTTTTCATTTGACCTCTAATAGAAATTCATTTTCAGAGTTTGAGAAATTTTATGGAGGTGAGGTGTACTTGGGTGATGAATCTCATTTAAAAATGATTGGTCTTGGTAGAGTACATATCAAATTTCATGATGGTAGAGTTAAAAGAATTAGTGGTGTGTTGCATATCTAGAGGTTAGAATGAAACTTATTGTGTGTAAGTAAATTTATTGATGTAGGTGTGCAAGTTGTATTTTTGATGTAGGATGCAATATGGTTATAGGTGCTATGGTGATTGCAAGAGGTGTGAGATTGAACACTTTATTTTAACTTGATGCATGCACTATTAAGTGTAATAGTATTTATATTAAGATTGAATCTTCATCTAATTCACTAGATAAGGGAGTTGTATCTCCTACAATGGATGGTTGTGCTTTGTGGGCACCAAAGGGTGTTTTTTCTATAGAGACTAAGTTACTAGATAACAAGACAATGTTATGGCACCAAAGATTTGGCCACATTGGAGAAAAGGATCTAAGGATCTTGAAGAATAAAAACATTGTTGAAGGTTTATTTGATTATAATCTTGAACTTGATTTATATGAACATTGCATTTATGGAAAATAAAACCATGTTTAATTTTGTTAGAGTTCTCATAATTATTCTAGAATTTTGGATCTTATTCATTTAGATGTGTTTGGTCCTATTGATGTTCCTTTGATTGCAAAATATCTTTACTATGTTACATTAATTCATGATTATAGTAGAAAAGGTCATGGGTTTATTTTATTAAAATAAATTAGAAGTTTTCAATCATTTTAAAGAGTTCAAAGCTATGGTAGAAACTTAGATTAGAAATAAAATTAAAGGTTTGAGAATTGGCAATGAATATGATATTTATTTTATTATAGATTTTAATAGATTCTACAATGATTATGACATTCAAAGGAAAAGAAATCTTCATCTTCTCCACAATAGAATGGATTTTTAGAGAGGATGAACAAGACACTAATAGAGAAGGCTAGGAGTATGCTTAGTAGAGCTAGCATGGAACAAAAGTTTTGGGCTAAGAATGTAGCCACTACTTTCTACCTAATTAATAGGTCTCTTACATTAACTCTTGTTGATAAATGCCTATGGAGGTGTAGTTAGGAAGAAAGCCTTCATTGAGGCATCTTCATTTTTTTGCTTGTGAGGCATATGCTCATGTGGTGAGATACTAAGTTCGATCACAAGGCTGCAAATTTTATTTTCATTGGTTATAGTTATGGAGAGAAAGGATTCAAGATTTGGGATCTTGTTGCACAAAAGGTATTTGTATGGAAGCTAAGGTAGTAGAATAACTTCCTACACTAATCTTGAGAGAAGGATTATGCAAAACTTTTTAAATCTTTACAATAGTTGCAAAAATTATGCAAAACTAAACATAAATAGAAATCATACAACATAGTTATTTACATGTGGAAAACCCTTTCAAGAGAAAAACCCACACTCCAAAAGCATCCCAACATATTATTTATAAATCTCAACAAGATTATAACATACTTCTAAAGAAATATTTCATAGGAGTATCACCAACCAAAGATATGGAGGCAACTTAAAAACATATATAAGACTCTCACACACAACCTCCATCTCTAGCACCTAATAGATAGGAGATACAATACATGAAATTGTCAAATGGTAATTAGAAAATGATTATCCAAAACCTATTGATGTGTTTGTTAGTTACAACAACAAGAAATAAAAGTCTACACTCAAACCTTTATTTATCTTGAAAGATATGATGAATTCTAGAAGAATTCATAATCCCAAGTCTTCGTTGATAAGGTCTTGATCATCTAACGTTACTCAGAGTTTGATGTGCAAATGTTGTTTTCCAATAGGTGCCTTATGCATGATTATTTAAAGTTTTGCAATATTCCTTTAGTTATCCAATTGTCTATACCTACTTTGCATAAATTCTCCACAATTCTATTAAATCTTACACTATCAAGTCAAGATTTAAGCAAATATATGTCAATTAGATCCTAATCCTTTGTAATTTACTTGACTTTATTTTCTATTTAGGCTAATGATGAAGATATCTTTAGATTTGATTAGTTCTTCTGAAACTATCTCCAATTTGAATCAATCTTTGCTTCAACACATTAAATTTACCCAAATAATGTGCCAATAGGCATATATTTCACTATGATTTGCCATTATTTGCATGGATATTCATTATGATGTGCAATTTACTCAAATATGCTATGGATATGCAATTATTTATACTAATTCAACATATTTTCTCTATATCTTCTTGTTATTTATCATTATTTGTAGTTATTTATGACTATTATGAAATGAAATGTCAAAACATAGGGTTTAGAAAATGTAAATCCTAGAATTTCTTAACTTTGATCAATGGTCCACATACATACCCTAATACTTTCATGAAAAGGAGAGAAACCAAACCACATTTTGTTAGGAATATCCACAACTATGCGTAGTGAGTACAAATATTCAAAGGAAAAGATGATAACAATATGCAAGTAAAGTGAATGCACTTCAGTTTGAACGCAACAATCCACCATTACACATCAGAATCAATCAAAGACTACATAAGATTTATGATTACGAGGTAATCTATTGCTCCATTTTCATTTAGTATGCTTTAGAATAAGTACATATACATGTGATCTTGAGAAAGAATCTTGGGAAGCCACCAAAAGTTACAAATATATACAAACTTAGTGCTCACAAGTTCAATAATTCAATCTCGTTTTACAAATGGCAATCAATATCCTTTTATAGAACAAGGATAAGATTCAGTTACAACAATCCAATAGTTAGTATCCATCCAAAATAATCAACAGTATAGATTTTTTTGACCAAGTCAACCATCTAAAAGAGTAGCATGTGCTGCCAGCTGGTAGCTGTTAAAAGGAAACAACCATCAAGGAATATCTCTCAACATCCTTGCCACAACATCCATTTGCATTTCCTACTTGGACATATCAGACCCCTCTGTGATGACCACACCTGTATCTAACTTCTTATAGATGTCATATGCCAATACCACAGTGTTTATCTAGTATTTGTCACCAACCTGGGCTTTGACTCTTACACACTCCAATGCCTTTAATTACTCATCAAGAGATAATACCTTAATGACCATGTTATCTATCTTTTTGTCTTATGATTTTATCTTGACACTTAATTCTGCCATCTCATCCATGACATTATCTAAAAAATGTAGGACATGATCCTCTGATACTTGATTGAATTTGTCTCTAAAGGTCTATATGGACTCTTGCTCATCCGATGTTCTAGTCTCTTCCATAGGGCTGCCTAGCAACTCCTCCAAAACTTTCATCTCATCTGACAATAGGTCATGGACATTTATACTTATATCCCCTACCTTGGATATGCCCATCTTCAAAACATCCACCTTAAACTGGAGCTCTTGTATCCACGTACCTACCTTAGGTAAGGTCTGGATAGTTACAATTTTATTCTTTAGGAGATCTTGATTTGTTATCTTTCTTATCTCCTTTAGCCTATCTAAGGCATAGTCACTCTAACTAAGCCTTTATCCAAATGATCTTTTCAATGAATCAGCCCCCTCTTTCAGAGTAGCCAAAGTGTTCTAGCTAGACAAGGATGTTCTTATTACTTTTTCTCCTGTACTCATGAATTGTATGAACCATCTATTCATGACCTGGGCCTAATGTGAGAGGAACGTCCTTCAACAATATAATGAAAAATGCACGAAATAACAAAAATAGCAGAACATAGAAGGAATTTATTGATCACAGGTCACTTCGAGGGGGCAACCTCCTTTGAGCAAGCTCAATACAATAAACTCATGGATGCCTTCATTGGCCTCAACACGTACTTATATAGTAAGTCTAATCTAAATAACTATTACTTCCCATGAATGTGAGATAATACAATATACTCACGGGATGACTTACAAAGTATATGCGTCCAAATGTAATATACTAACAAAGTAAAGAGAAGGGTTAAACACAGGTTCCTAACATCCCCTCCCTCTTAGAAAAGCTTTGTCCTCAAAGTGTAAGATGTGGAAATTGTTGCTAAATCTGAAGGAGTGGTTCCCTTGTAGCAATCTCTGGGTGCATTCCATGCCACTGAATTAATACCTTTGTGATGGATCGGGAGCGAAGAGGACGAGTGCCCATGTCGAGGATTACCTCTAGTGCCAAAAGGATAGATCCTTCATTATCTAGTTGTGGTAAAACAGTTTGTGCTCTGTCATTGGCTCCAAGAAATTTCTTTAGACAAGAGACATGAAATATTGGATGAACGCAGGAAGAAGGAGCGAGCTTATGATCCCCAATTTGATCCTGGGTGTAGAGAACTGTGTCAACTACCTAAACTCATGAACTACTGGGGGAGTATGGAAGGAGCACCGGCAGTGCCTAACCATGGACTGCTTCATATGGAGTCATGTTAGATGTAGTGTGGTAGGAGGTATTGTACCACCATTTAGTGAGAGGGAGCCACTTTGCCCATTGATGTTGTTGTTCTGAGGTATCACATGCAGCCACAATATATTGAATTGCCCTGTTCATTCCCTTTCAAAAGAAGTGACGCCATGCTCGCTCATAATTTTTGAGGAACCCAGAGTGCCCTACTAATGGATAAACATAGAGTTCATAGAAGACAGCCTGCAGGATAGATTCCAACCAATTTGGAATAGATATAGAAATAGCTAAAAGAGAAGCTTGGTCATCACATGTGCGAGAAAGAGAATCCACCACAATATTGTCCTTACCCTTCTTGTAAGTGATCTCATGGTCAGAACCCATGAGTTTACTGATCCATTTCTATTGTGCTGGGGAGGAGACCCATTATTCTAGGAAATATTTCAGGATCTGGTGAGTAGCCTTGATGCAAAAATGATTCCCTAGTAAGTATGGCTGCCACTTCTATACTACATGCAAAATAGCCATCATTCGTTGTAGAGCTAAAGGAGTAGTGGAGACCATGGATGGTTGCATCTGAATGGAGTGAAGCTAAGCGATGAAACCATGTGAATTCTTCTTAAGAAGCTTTTCCAGGTGATGTGAACTTATGATACTGAGAGACCCCAGTTGTAAGCCCTTCAATGTGTGTTTGTGCCCATTGTCTGAAACCTACATCCAAAGTTTAGCAAAATCCCATAAGATGGGTCCAAGTGTGCGTAACCATTGGGTGCCCAAAACCACATCGCATCTGCCTCAGGGCAAGGCAAACATGTTAGAGCATAGGTTATAATCTCCAATAGAGATATGCACATTGCGACACTTCCCTTCGCAAGGTAATGTGCCCCCATTGGAAATCATGACTTCAAAGTTCGAGCAAGGATGAACAAAACAATTAGCCTGTTTGGCTATTCGAGGGTCAATGAAGTTATGAGTACTACCAGAATCAATGAGTATTCTAAGAGGGATCTTCTTGAAGTAACCCTTGACCCGCATGGGTTGTGGGGTGGTGACTCCTGCTATAGCATGGAGAGAGATCTGTAAGTGGTCTTCCTAAGAAGTAGGGTCAACAAGCGACGACTGAGTTTCAACCTGATCAGCTACTGTATTCTGAGCATCTGCATAAACTTCAATTTTAGGTGGAGAATCCACATCCAAGAGATAGATCTTTTACTCAACACATCTATGTCCCCAAGTGAATTTGTCATCACAATTATAAAAAAAGCCCTTTTTCTCTACATGCCTACATCTCTGCTTTAGTCAAATGCTTGATAGTAGTTGTTGTAGGAGCTGGCATTATTTGATGGCTTTGGGGATCCATATTTTTGAATGGAACAAAATTGGATTTGGAGAGTTATTGAGTTATGATCTTGTCCTCCACCAACTTAGCCAACCCTAAGGCTTCCATCATTGTACTTGGACAGAAGATTTTAACCTCAGAGCGAATTGTATCCTTCAAACCACTGACAAAATAAGTCTTGAAGAATTCATCAGACAATCCCTTTGTGTGATTGGCTAGTTTTTCAAATTCTGTCTAATATTCTCTCACAGTGCCTATTTGGCACAGTTTTGTGAGTGCTCCTGTGAAGTCATCAAAAGCACTAGGGCCAAATCATTGCAAAAATATGTCCATTTTGGTTCTTCATGAGCTTTGATGTACTAATGGAACCATTGAAGGGATTCATGCTCCAAATGAAAGGAGGCAAGTGGGACTTTGTTGACATCAAAAGTATTATGCAGATTGAAATATTGTTCTGCCCAATATATCCATCCAATCATATCATCACCATTGAAGTGAGGAAAATCAAGCTTCGGTCCACGAAAATTGCCAGAAGAAGAAAACCCTATATCTGTAGAAGACTCTGGCTACTGTCTATTGTTCATGGCTAAATGCTAAAGATTGAGCCTAAGAATTTTTTCATCTAGATCTTGGAGTTTGGTCTTGATGGCTGTAAGTTCCTCCTCCATGTTTTTTGCTCCTGTGTGGGTGACAATCATAACTAGGAGTTTTTTTAAATTTTTTTTAAATTTTTAAATTTTTGGAATGGGTAGAAAAACAAAAATAGAAACTTTTTTAGTAAAGGAAAATTTGGATTTGGGAAGAACTCTAATGGGTGATTGGGGTTTGACTAGGTTTTGGACACTTTCTGAGGGACAGGGAAGCAGAAAATGAGGATTTTAGAAGCAGGGTCAAAGAATGGGAAAATTTGTCCAAGAGGGACAAAGGAGTAGAAATAGGAAATGAACACTATGGAAATATTTGAAGGCAATTGGGTGAGAATAGAAGTTTTGGAAAACCCTAAAAATAGACAAATGTGGGATTTCTAGCTTCGATAACTAGAATTTGGGATAGGATCCTCAAGGAAGGAAATATGCAGAATAGAATTTCAAGGGTTCCAGTGGATTTTTAGAGGAAACAGAGCTAAAGCAAGGAAGATATGGTGAAAAAATAGAATTTTTTTTACTTTTTTGGAAACGATCTGCAATGGGATCTGCAAATGGATCTGGACAGATTGAATCTGTGATTTGTCAGTTGGCAATAGATATGGACCCTAGGTATGTTTGGCTTCCTAAAGGTTCATGGGATTCACTTGGCTACCAATGCTATCTAACAGCTTGCGTATTGGGGTAGTACCCCTCACTCCACGGCTCAAGTAAAACTAATAACCACTTTGCCACAAATGATAGATCTTGGTTTACCTCATGGATGGGAACTAGTCAATCAGGTAGGGGCTATTGCCCTTCTCGCTAGCAGGTTCTCTCAATGGGCCAGCTACTTTGGGGTTCCAGTGGTACTCCTCACAATGAGTTTTAGGGCTATGGCTAGGCACTTCCCACTGTTACGCGGATAGGGATTATTCCTTGATCCGAACCTACAATTGAAATGAACAATACAGATGCAAAGAAAAAAGAACTACCACAATAATCACAGTGCCTAGAGGCCACTGCAAAAATTTTTTTGGTAGAAATTCCACCCAGTGAGCCCAAGAAAGTGCTCTGATACTAGATGACAGGAACCTCCTACAACAATATAATGAAAAATGCATGAAATAACAGAAATAGCAGAACACAAAAGGAATTTATTGATCATAGGCCACTTCGAGGGGGCAACCTCCTTTGAGCAAGCTCAATACAATAAACTTGTGGATGCCTTCATTGGCCTCAACACATACTTATATAGTAAGTCTAATCTAAATAACTATTACTTCCCGTGAATGTGGGATAATACAATATACTCACGGGATGACTTACAAAGCATATGCATCTAAATATAATATACTAACAAAGTAAAGAGAAGGGTTAAACACGGGTTCCTAACATAATGCTTTTGGGCATCCAGACCTATTATTTCCTCCTCACTTACTAATGCTAAGTCAATAGGCCTTTTTGTTGTTTGTATCGTGGATGCTAACCCTGTGGGCTTCACCAGTCCTTTGATGAAAGTTTGAAGTTGAGCATTTTGCTCCTTCAACTCTTTATTTTTGTTTTTTAGCCTCCTCATCTTGGCTGCTATGGCTTTAGTGCTCTCTTTGAGCTCTGCAATGTCTTGATCCTCTATGGAATGTCCAAGGTCAATGGTTGTGACCTAGAATTCACTTGCACTTATTTCTACTTTGTTCATGTCCACAAGGGGAACAACCAATTGTGTTGTCCTTTTCCCTATTGTGGCATCCCTTTTTATTATGGATACAGTCCTAGATTTGTGTTTGGGCTTAACATTATCTAATGTGAATAAGGATTTAAAATGGAAAGGAGTAGGGCCATGCTCAGGGGGTTCCAGCTCTAATTCTAGCCATGATGGTACACCCAATCCTGACCCTACTTGGTCTAGCTTCTCAATTTGAGCATCATGTATTTCCATCGTTTTATCTTCATCCTGTCTTGGTGGGATCACCTTTGGATTCTCTTTTTACTAAGAAATATCCTAATCACCACCCTTATCCTTATGGACCTCTTCCTATGTAGGTGGCCACTGGTCTATACATGAGGTCCCATCCTACCTATCCTGACCTACCTCTCCACCAGAGTCACCTTCAGCCTATTCTTTTGCCTGATCTGGGTCTTGGATACCCTAATAGGGCTCTTCTACACTTGGCCTTTGAGTTACTTCCTCATTAGTCTCCTTATCTCCTTGAGTCTACTATTCAGATGCAGACTTATGTTGTTCAAGCCCTTCCTCATGTATCTAGACATATTGTTGCATACCCTCTATCTGGATGTCTATATCCATTTGGGTATCTTCTACATGTACTTGGCTATCCTTAACAATTTCTTCTTCTTCATCTCCATCCTGGTGCAGTCATAGTAGGAGGGTTCATAGAATGAACTATTTGGACAGTGCAACAAGAGTAAACACAACAAAAACAACTCAAAGAAATGGAGCAAATACATATTCAGTCATTTAGTATATCATAGAATTCAAATAGAGATCAGCCGGCAACATGCGGGCTCACAGGCTTGATTACATACATTTGCTAGATAAAGCTTTGAAACTCCTCACAGAAATCTAACTATCAGATACCTCTATGTGAATCACTACTTGATAACTACTTTCCTAAGGATCTATTACATCAATATATATCATATCCAAATCAATAGATTCCTCTGTCAGCCAAGGAAGATCACAAATTCCAATGAAGAGATGTAACGTGTGTACACAGATAGGTCAGACCTAATTGCATAGATCTCCTCCAGAAAATGAATGAAATGATATGCAGATCTTTAGGGAAGGTCAGCCACAAACTAAATATCATTGAGTGATGTGTCATTAGGCTTCAAAGATTAGGAAATGCTTCCATAGGTTTCTCCTTTAGCTGGCTATCTGTGATTATCAAGATGCTCTATTCTGAGAAACAGTCAGTCTTCTGATAGTGATATCTTTCTGGTAATGATGTATGGATCTCTGAATTCTAGATATGATGTAGATGAATGAATGTAGATGCTAACTCCAGCTCTACAAGGTCTAAAAATGCAACTGGACCAAAATATAGAAACTGCTTCTAACTAAACTACCTAAACTAAACTGGAAAATGAAAAGAAACAAACTGAACTACAAACAAACTAGAATGCAAATGTTTTTGGTTGATGCAAGATTGCTCTTGAACTAGGGATGCTCCTACATCAGACATCTAAGGTTATTGAAAAAGTGAGTCCCTTACTTTGCTGGGGCTAGAGGGAAACCAAGACGGTCTACCTTAGCCTAAGAAATCCATGATGAATCTTCTTTTGGTCTTCCTTTCCACTTCACAAGGTATTCTTTGTATTGTCTTCCTCTAGTGCTACGTCCAACTCTGCTATCCAAAATGTCTTCAATCTGCTCCGGTGCTTGTTGTGGTAACTTCTTCTTCAAGTCTTCTTCCATGCTGTCATTGAACTCTGCTTCATGATATTGATATAGGTCTGCAATGTTGAAAATAGGTGATATAGCCAAGGTCTCTGGTAATTCCACTTCATATGCATTTCTTGAGTATCTTTCAAGGTCCAAACTTCTTCATCTTCAACTTGTTATATGTCCCAACTAGAAATCTTTCTTTTATCAGATATACCATCACTTCATCTCCAACTTCAAATTCCTTATGTCTTCTCTTCTCATCAGCCTGCTCTTTGTATTTATTGTTCATATTCTCCAAATACTTCTTAACCTGATCATGTACTATCTTCATGTGATCTACAAATTCTTCTGCTTCTACACTTCTCTTTTCTTCCATATTGACATCTCTCAATTATGCAACTCCTTTAGGGTTTACTTTGGTCACAATCTCAAAATGTGTTCTTCTGGTACTCCTGTTCACTAAATTATTGTATGAAAACTTTGCTTGTGAAAGAATCAAATCCCAACTTCTAGCTTTCTCTCCAATCAAACATCTCAACAAATTTCCCAAACTCCTATTCACTACCTCTATCTGTCCATTGGTTTGTGGATGAAAAGCTAGACTGAATTTCAAATCTATCTTCATATTCTTCCATAGTGTCCTCCAAAAGTATCCAACAAACTTTGTATCTCTGTCTAAAACTATACTCTTAGGTAATCCATACAATCTCACAATTTCCTTGAAAAATAGGTCTGCTACATGCACTGCATCAGTTGTCTTCTTACAAGGTATGAAATGAGCCATCTTTGAACATTTGTCCACCACTATAAATATTGAATCATGTCCTCTCTGTGTATTAGGCAATCCCATCACAAAATCCATGCTTATGTCTTCCCAAGGTTTCTATGGTACTATCAAAGGTTTATACAATCTAGTATTCTGACTACTCCCTTTTGTAACTTGACAAACTCTACAACTCTACACAAATCTTTGAACATCCTTATGTATCTAAGGCCAAAAGTAGTTTTCACTCACCAAAGCCACTGTCTTATCAATACCAAAATGTCCTGCCAATCCGCTACTGTGTTTCTCCTTGATTAAATTATCTCTCATTGAACTCTTATGTATGCATAACTAGTTTCCTTTGAACATATCTTCTTGAATGAAATAGTCCAACCACTTACTCCTATCTATCACAACAGGTTCCTTACATGCTTTCCAAGGTTCTTGACTATTCAAATATTGCAAAGCTTGATGATCTATATACAACATAAACTCCTTAGGCAACAAGTAATGTCTCCACTTCCTCAAGGCTTGAATTATGGCATAGAACTCTTGAAAATAAACTGAATATCTTCTCCTTGCACCATTCAACTTCTCACTGGAATATGCTATAGGTCTACCTTCTTGACTTAACACTACTCCAATTACATTTCCACTTGCATCACAATCAACTTGAAATACCTTATTGAAATCTGCTAATGCCAACTCAAAACTTTTATCTACTCCAGATGTCCACTTGAAATCTTTTGTCACCTCTCATTATCTCTATCATAGGGTTACAAACTGAACTAAATTTTTTGATAAACGTTCCATAGAAACTATCCAATCCATGAAATGATCTAACTTCTCCAATGCTCTCTGATGTAGGCCATTCAATAATTGCTCTTACTTTCTCAGGTTCCATCTTCAATCCTTCTACAGAAATCACAAATCCTAAATATACTAGTTCTTCCTTCATGAAACTACACTTCTTGATGTTTAGCAACATTTTCTCTTCTCTCAATCTCTGCAAAACTTGTCTAATATGCCACAAATGTTCCTCTTTTGTCTTACTAAAAATCAAAATATCATCCAAGTATATAATAACAATCTTACCCAAGAATCTCTTCAGGACTTCATTCATCAACCTCATGAAAGTACTCGGTGCATTTGTCAATCCAAAGGGCATCACTAACCACTCATACAATCCTTCATTTGTTTTGAAAGCAGTCTTCCATTCATCACCTTCTCTAACTCTGATATATGGTATACACTCTTCAAGTCTATCTTTGTGAAATATCTTGCTCCACTCAAACAATCCATGATATCATCCATCCTAGGTAAAGGAAATCTATACTTAAATGTGATCTTGTTTATTTCTCTAGAGTTAGTACACATTCTCCATTCTCCATCCTTCTTAGGTGCTAACACTGTAGGTACTACACAAGGACTCAAACTTTCTCTGATCAAACCTTTCCTCAACAATTCTTGTATCTGTCTATTCAGTTCTTCATTCTTTTCTAGTGTCATCCGATGTGCTGCTTTGTTAGGCAAACTTGCTCCAGGTATATGATCCATGTGATGACTGATACTCCTGATGGGTGGCAATCCTTTCAGTACATTATCTGATATGATGTCTTCATATTCTGTCACCAACTCTCTTATCTCCTCCGGTTGTTCTTCTTCAGTTTCTTTCTTCAATGTTTTAGGCTTCTTAGAAATCAAAGCATAACACATATCCTCATGTCTCAAACCATCTATAAATTTCCTTCCATCTACCAAATAGATTCTAGCATTTCCACATACCACATCTTTAGGATCATCCTCCAAAGGAATCAAAGTAATTCTCTTTCCATTTGTTGTTATAGTATATGTATTCTTTCTCCCATCATGTATAGCTTTTCTATCATATGGCAAAGGTCTACCCAACAAGATATGACAAACATCCATAGGAATAATATCACACAATACTTCATCATGATAAGATCCAATATGAAATTTCACCAAACATTGTTCACTCACCAGTACCTTATGATCATCTTGAATCCATGCTATCTGATATGGCTTAGGGTGTCTCAATCTTTCCAACTTCAGCTTAGTCACCATCTCTTCTAAAACTAGGTTATTTGAACTACCACTATCAATCACAACTTTACAACACTTACCTCCTGAATTGTATCTTGTCCTGAACAAACTCTTCCTCTGAGGTGGTTCCTCATTTGTTTCTTCTAGAAATAGTGCTCTCCTCATCATAAGTGACTCTCCTTTCTCTAGTTTACCAATAGAACTTAGTGATCCAACAGGTTCCTCTTAAACATAAGCAGTTCTTCCACTGTTCTTTGTCCTCTTGTTTGTGCTACCCTGATTGTATTCAAATGCTCTATGTCCTTCACCTCCACACTTGAAACTAGTACCTATAAATGTTCTCTTATCTCATCCTCTTGCTTCTCTTCTATATCCTTCATTCCAGTATGAATTATAGTTGCCTCTGGGATGAAAATTTTTGTTATTTCTTTGGTATGCATTAGTATCTCTGTCATCCTTCTTAAATGGGTTGTCAAACTTGTTTTGCTCCGAATGTGATATGTCTCCTCCAAAATAAGTCCTACCTCTCTAAAATTTACCACCTCTGCCTTTGTCTCTGATTATGTCTTTTTTTCATCTTCTCTTCAACTTTCAGGGCAAACTAATATGCTTCTCCAAAGATGTCATCCTCACCAAGCTTAGTTCTTCTTGAATGTTCAATCTTAGTCCATTGATGTAACTAGCCACTTTCTCCTTTCTTGCTTCATTATGTCATATTCATATGATCATCTTTTGAAATTCTTTAGTATACTCCATAGATTTCTCCTTTTGTCTTAAGTTTTGCAATCTTTTCAACAACTCCAACTCATAGTCAACAAGTATAAACTGATTTTTCAACTTTGTCACCGTCCTATCTCATTTTGTAATCTTTTCTTTCCCTCTTCTGTTTCTTTCCAATTGAACTTCTTTCGACCATATAGCAGCATGTCCTTTCAACTTTGTCTTTGCAAATTTCACCCTCTCCAGATCTTCAATTTCCTCATATTCAAAGTATTCTTCCATGTCATTTATCTAGTCAATCAATTCTTTAGGGTTCAAATTACTAGTATGGTTTGGCACATCAACTCTAGGTCTCTTTCTAATCTTTGAAATAGATCGTAACATCTTTACTTGATCTAATTCTTCTTCTTCATCACCTCCTAGGGTTTTGTGAGCTTGTTCAATAGGTTGAGATTCTTCTTCATCATCGCTTTTGACATTAGGTCTTGATGTCAATCCTCTTTTCCTATCTTCTTTAAGAGCATCTAATCAAATTTGCATTATTTTCACCATCTCCATTATCTCATCCATTGTTCCAACAACAACTCTCCTGAGTGCCATTCTTCCTAGGATCAAGTGTAAACTGCCTTAGGTTTGGTGATCAGGCTACAAGGTGACAATTACCTCTCAATCGGTGATCGGTTGCAACACAAGTGACCTGCCTCAATTCGATGATCTATCCACATCAATATCTTATAGAATTCCTCACCAATTTTGCTCAATCCGCTCCCAAAGATTCAAACTTTTTCTCTGATACCACTTGGTGCAGTCACGGTAGGAGGGTTCATAGAATGAACTATTTGGACCATGCAGCAAGAGTAAACACAATAGAAACAACTCAAAGAAATGGAGCAAATGCAGATTCAGTCATTTAGTATATCATAGAATTCAAATAGAGATCAGTCAGCAACATGCAGGCTCACAATTAGGGCTCGTAGGCCTGATTACATACATGTGCAAGATAAAGCTTTAAAGCTCTTCGAAGAAATATAACTATTAGATACCTCTATGTGAATCACTACTTGATAACTACTTTCCTAAGGATCTATTACATCAATATATTTCATATCTGGATCAATAGTTTCCTTTGTGTCGACCAAGGAAGATCACAAATTCCAATAAAGAGATGTAACGTGTGTACATGGATAGGTCAGACCTAATTGCATAGATCTCCTCCAGAAAATGAATGAAATGATGTGCAGATCTTCGAGGAAGGTCAACCATGAACCAAAGATCATTGAGTGATGTGTCATTAGGCTTCAAAGATCAGGAAATGCTTCTGTAGGTTTCTCCTTCAGCTGGCTATTTGTGATTATCAGGATGCTTTGTTCTGAGAAATAGTCAATCTTCTGGTAGCAATATCTTCTGGTAATGATGTACAGATCTTTGAATTTTGGATATGATGTAGATGAATGAATGTAGATACTCTGCAAGGTCTTAAAATGCAACTGGACCAAAATACAAAAACTACTTCTGACTGAACTACCTGAACTGAATTAGAAAATGAAAATAAACAAACTGAACTACAAACAAATTGAAATGCAAATGTTTTTGGTTGATGCAAGATTTCTCTTGAACCAAGGATGCTCCTACATTACATCCCCAGGCTAATATGTTAAGTCTACTACTTTTGGGATGGTGATGGTGTCTATAAAGACATCCAGATGCCCTATTTCTACTTCTACTTTAGGAGACATGTTTTTCACACTCTTCAGAATGTCCTTCCTAAGAAAAATCCTCCACTGGAGACTTTATATACCTTAGTAAACTTTCTATAGGATGGGCAGTTACATCCCTGGTTATTTCATCATCAGTCAAATCAATTGTTTGACTCAAGGGTAAAGGCTGATTGGATTCTTTCTCTAGTGCCTCAATCCTGGCCTCCTTATCCAATTTACTTTTTACATTCATGATCTCCACTACTGGCACATTATGTTGCAATTCTTTTGCCATATGCAGAGTAGGATCTTGATATTCTAGAGTCTAGATGCCAGTTGATCTATAGGTAGACCCTCTCATTACCGGGCCTTGATATCTCTTCTATTTAGGAATATTTACTCCCTTCAATACATCATCATGCCCCTTAGTTACCTCTACATCCGTAGGCTCCTCCTCTATTTCTACAACTCTGGATAAGATTATAGGAATGGCCTTTTGGGGTGCCTCCCTAGGAGGTGATGGCATGGTTGCGACAGTAACTCCTTCTGTAGTAAATTCCTCTGTAACTCCTGATGATCCTGGCTGGGCTAGCCTAGTCTCCATAACATGCCCTTTATATACTAGGAAATCATCAAAGTGCATCACATCCCTCTCTTTCATCTTTCTCTTCTTATCAAGGGTGATGGCAACTCCTTTAGTTTTCAATTCATTGATCTTCCTATTCAGCTAATTCTTGGTTATCCCCATCACTTTGGATGTGATAACATTGATGGATGTCTCATCCTCCTTAGTCTAATCTAGGGGAGTGAATGCTTCATTGTATATTTTCTTATCTTCATATTCAGGATCTAGAATATCCTTATCATCTACTTTAACCTAAGGTGGTACCTCTAGATATCCGATATCTTCATTTGGTTAAGGGTCAATCTTTGATACCCTCTCTTCCTTACCTCGTACTCATCATCACAATCAACCCAGTAATCTTCCAGGTGAGTGGCATGCTTGTATTTCTTATTGATGAATCTTTCTATCCTGTGATAAGGATAAAAATTTCTCACTAAGGGAAATAACTGTAAGTGTAACATTTATACATCTGGCTCTACCAATTTGGCATTGTCTATGGATCCACATATGAATCAATTGATCTCCAAAGAGAATTTTATGTATCCTCTCCCATCCTTCCTCTTAGGTGCTTCAAATGTTGGGATCATCTGTCTGACTACCTGATGCAGAGGCATCCACACTATAACCTTCGCCTATAGCATGGATGTCTGCAGACCAACCTCATCATCATCATCTTCGCCATCATCATCATATTCTGCTTTACTCTGTCAGCATCATCATGTTTCCTAAAACCAACAGCATCATCATATTTCGGACACTCGCAATGGTCCTCCTGCCGACTACTATTCATCTCCGCTTTCCTCCTAACATCATCATCATGATGTTCAGCGGGCGCAAACATCCTCCGGTTGCACTGTTCATCGGGCTCCAAATACTAGCGTCATCATCATGACCTTCCACTCTCTTCGTCAGCAGGATATCAAATATCCGGTTGCCCAAATATCTTGATGACGATCACCTTCAGCAGCTTACCTCCGATGCTCCGCTAGCCGATGATACAAACAACAGCATCATGATATAACTTATCCGGTTCTCTTCGAAACCTCCTGATGATGTTAATACAACCTTCTGCCACAGACTTTCGCCGATACCTTAGCACTTAACGACGGCAGGATAAACTCGCCTAAGGGGATATCTTAATATCCTGATGACGATGACGTCATATCCTGATGACGATGACGTCATCCAATATCCTGATGACCTCTTTAACACTTAGTCAAAAACATGAGCTTTCTCTCCCGCATCTACTCGCGATACGCGGATGTTTGGCACTCCCGATATGATGATCCTGATGCCGATACATGCACTTAGTCTATGTCCGACCTAAACATCCTGATGCACTCGCAACATGAAAACTCCAACAGTTTCATGACCCGATCTTCTTCCTGATGCCGATGCACTCCTCCTCGGCTCCTCCAGATGATGATCACCCCGACGAACCCGCACTTCATGCGCTCAACTGCATCATGTTCATCTTCACTTATCCGGATGACGATGCCTAACCCGACTGCAGGATATTCACCAAGATATCCTGATGATGCCGTCTTGACGAACTACTTCACTTAGCGAAATTTCACTTCGCCGATCCTCCAGGGATGACCCGATCCAAACTCAGGGTGATCTTCCAACTCAATCAGCTTGACCTAGCACATGAGGATGCTAGGCTTCTCAACATCTGTCGACCGCGATCCTGCACACCTGCATGCAAACAAACAAACTACCTACTAACCTACTGTACATTGCCATTCCACCGATCAGACGGATCAACTGGTGGAATGGATCAGTACATCCATGAATCCTCTCAAACCAGCAAATTGATTACACCAAGGAGACCAAACAGAAAATGAAACAGGATCTTATTTGATTCACAGATGCAATACAATATGATGTTCCTCACTCTCAGTCTCACTCTCTGCAATCTAGCTTGATCGATGATATCTGTCTGTATATCCAATATCAAACGATCCTCATGCTTATAAAGATTTCCCTATGAGTACTACTGACCCAACTCCAAGTGGCTGGGAACTCTCCAGGCGGCTGGGAGATCCAACCGAACAAACATCATGACAGCTGTTATAACTAACTAGCTAAAAATAGCAAAATCATGGTCAGCATGATCTTATCCTGATCAGCGTGACCTTATTACATGCAATTGGTCTTAACAGACCTTCTTGGAAACACAAACAAGACCTATAACTACTAACTGCCTTATGAAGGCCAGCTGTCAGGTAGGTGCTCCTGCACCATACTCCCCAAAAGAAAAGAACTCATGTCCCATGAGTTTAGCATGTGGAAGTCCTCCACTTTTACACTTTGCCTGTGCAATGTTCTGCCCTGTTCCAGCTTTGTCTGCTGCTGTCTCTTGGCTTCTCCAAGACTTCTGCACTGTAACTTGCTTTCTGGCAAGTAAATCCTCATGCCTGTTGATGTAGGCCTTTCTCTCACATTCCTTGTGGTTGTCAGGTTGCTTGACCAGAACCTCTTTCTGAACTGCCTCTTGAACTGCTGACATGTTCAACCCTCTCTTCCTGTCAATCTTTATAGGACAAGCAATAGTCCCAACTATGACAACATCCTTGTCATTCTTCTGAACTGATGGTTGTGTGCATCCCTGTTTCTGAACCTGTTGCTGACCTCTGTCAGTCACAACTGAAACTTTCTTCATCTTGTTGTCTGTAACAACTCCTTTCCCTGCAGTGTCTTGAACTGCCTTTATGCCTGCTCCTCTAGGCATCTGCACAAACTCCTTCTTTCCCATCAAAATGATTTGAGCTGCCTTCTGTACTGCAACTTTTGCCTGCAATGGCATCAACTTAATAATCTTCCCATCCTTCTTGATGGTGTAGGTATTAGCATACCCATCATACAGTACCCTTCTGTCAAATTGCCATGGTCTACCCAACAGTAGGTGACAACATTCCATAGGCAAAATATCACACAAAATTCTATCATGATATGGTCCAATCTGGAAATCCACATATGCCTGTTCAGAGACAAAAAGTGATTGACTATCACTCACCCAAGATGCCTTATAAGGGTGTGGATGTGGAATCCTTTCCAACTTCAGTTTATCCACCATCTCCTGGGATACCATGTTGTCTGTTGAACCAGTATCAATGACAACCTTACATACCTTACCTTTGCTCTTGCATGTGGTTTTGAAAAGAGCTCTTCTTTGCATCAGATCCTTTGATGCCTGCAAACTTGTTCTCCTTAACATCAGTGATTCTCCACTCTCTGGATATCCATAATTCTCAGGACCTTTGTTTGAACTCTGTGCACTTTCCTCTTCTTTCTCTTCTTGCACAAGTTGTACTCTCTTGTCACTTGTTCTATCATTTCTGGATGATGAACCTTTGTTTTCTGGACATTTGAAAGATGGATGACCAAACTCACCACAGGTGTAGCACTTTCCTGAAAATGCAGTAGAACCTCTACCACCTCCAAATCTTCCTCTATTACCTTTCCATCCACCTCTGAAATCAGACTGTCCCTGTCCTTTACCAGTGTCTTCTTGACCCTCATTGGTTTGCTTTTGTGCAGGGGCTGCTCCTCTTCCCCTATTGTTTCCTCTTCCTCTCATGGACTTATCATGTCCTCTATTCATCTTTTCTTCAATCCTGATTGCCATTTGATAACAATCCTCCACATTCTTAGGGTTAGCTAAAACTAACTCATCCTGTATGTTAAACCTCAAACCAGCCAAGTACCTAGCCACCTTTTCTACCTCATTCTCATGATGACCAGATCTCATACTCAACAGATAAAATTCCTCAGTATATGCTTTCACATCCCTGTCTTTCTGCTTTAAAAATTGCAGCTTCTTAAACATCTGGATTTCATAATCCCTTGGCAAGAATTTACCCTTGATCCTTGCTACCATCTTATCCCATGAAGTGATCTTAGACTTCCCTTGTTTCCTTCTCTCAGATTGTACATAATCCCACCATACCAAAGCATGACCTCCTAACTTGGTCTTTGCAATCTTTACCTTCTGATCCTCAGCAACCTCTTCACATTCAAAGTGATTATCAAGTGCAGCAATCCAATCTAACAATTCATCTTCATTCAAGCTTCCAGTATACTTGGAAACATCAACCTTTACCTTAGGTTTTTCACTCTGCACTGCCTTTAACAGTTTTGCCAATCTCTGGTCTTCAGCATCCAGATCTTCAGCTACCTCTTCATACTCTTCAACAGTATCTTCTTCTTCTTCAGACTCACTGTCTTCCACTTCCCTCTTTTTGTTCTTTTCCAGGGCTGTCAGCCTGGCTTGAAGTGCTTCAGCAAGCTCCTTCATCTTCCTCATCTCTCTAGCATGTTTCTCCTTCATTTCCTGCAATTCCCTTGCAGTACCATTACCTTTCGGAGGCATTTTGTCCACCTCTCAATCGACACACAACACACAATTCACTCTACCTCTGCCCTTTTTGGTGACAGAATCAACACACAACAGCCCAGACCTCTTGCAGAGGCATCCACACTATAACCTTCGCCTATAGCATGGATGTCTGCAGACCAACCTCATCATCATCATCTTCGCCATCATCATCATATTCTGCTTTACTCTGTCAGCATCATCATGTTTCCTAAAACCAACAGCATCATCATATTTCGGACACTCGCAATGGTCCTCCTGCCAACTACTATTCATCTCCGCTTTCCTCCTAACATCATCATCATGATGTTCAGCGGGCGCAAACATCCTCCGGTTGCACTATTCATCGGGCTCCAAATACTAGCGTCATCATCATGACCTTCCACTCTCTTCGTCAGCAGGATATCAAATATCCGGTTGCCCAAATATCTTGATGACGATCACCTTCAGCAGCTTACCTCCGATGCTCCGCTAGCCGATGATACAAACAACAGCATCATGATATAACTTATCCGGTTCTCTTCGAAACCTCCTGATGATGTTAATACAACCTTCTGCCACAGACTTCCGCCGATACCTTAGCACTTAACGACGGCAGGATAAACTCGCCTAAGGGGATATCTTAATATCCTGATGACGATGACATCATATCCTGATGACGATGACGTCATCCAATATCCTAATGACCTCTTTAACACTTAGTCAAAAACACGAGCTTTCTCTCCCGCATCTACTCGCGATATGCGGATGTTTGGCACTCCCGATATGATGATCCTGATGCTGATACATGCACTTAGTCTATGTCCGACCTAAACATCCTGATGCACTCGCAACATGAAAACTCCAACAGTTTCATGACCCGATCTTCTTCCTGATGCCGATGCACTCCTCCTCGGCTCCTCCAGATGATGATCACCCTGACAAACCCGCACTTCATGCGCTCAACTGCATCATGTTCATCTTCACTTATCCGGATGACGATGCCTAACCTGACTGCAGGATATTCACCAAGATATCCTGATGATGCCGTCTTGACGAACTACTTCACTTAGCGAAATTTCACTTCGCCGATCCTCCAGGGATGACCCGATCCAAACTCAGGGTGATCTTCCAACTCAATCAGCTTGACCTAGCACATGAGGATGCTAGGCTTCTCAACATCTGTCGACCGCGATCCTGCACACCTGCATGCAAACAAACAAACTACCTACTAACCTACTGTACATTGCCATTCCACCGATCAGACGGATCAACCGGTGGAATGGATCAGTACATCCATGAATCCTCTCAAACCAGCAAATCGATTACACCAAGGAGACCAAACAGAAAATGAAACAGGATCTTATTTGATTCACAGATGCAATACAATATGATGTTCCTCACTCTCAGTCTCACTCTCTGCAATCTAGCTTGATCGATGATATCTGTCTGTATATCCAATATCAAACGATCCTCATGCTTATAAAGATTTCCCTACGAGTACTACTGACCCGACTCCAAGCGGCTGGGAGATCCAACCGAACAAACATCATGACAGCTGTTATAACTAACTAGCTAAAAATAGCAAAATCATGGTCAGCATGATCTTATCCTGATCAGCGTGACCTTATTACATGCAATTGGTCTTAACAGACCTTCTTGGAAACACAAACAAGACCTATAACTACTAACTGCCTTATGAAGGCCAGCTGTCAGGTAGGTGCTCCTGCACCACTACCTCCATCAGGACCACCTTATCTGAAGGATACCTGGGTAGCATGAAACGGTTTCCAGTGAAACATTCCATCCTGATGTATGAATAAAATGGGAACTAGATAAACCAAGCCCCATGAGGATGAATCCTCTCCTAAGCTTCTAATTATAGCCTTTTTTCCCTGTCCCCTTCCAGGAGTCAGACCAGATGCATTATAAAACAATCATTTACTATTTTGTAGTGTTGAACGGACTACCTTCTCTCCAATTGAGGATAGTGCTCCTAGGAGGTTTTCTCATGAGGCAATCATCCTAACTTTCCAATAGTCTACAATCCATTGAAGGCTCCCTTACATGCACATGGATAAACCAAGTATGAAGTCATGCAGAAAACTCTATCCTTCTTCCTCCTCCATTTAACCATCTACTCATACATGGCATCACGGATGATCCTGGCCCACTGCACAGTCTACTTATTCTCTATTACAATGTGGATCAAGCCATACATCCACGGCTCAAAGTTTCCTAAGTTACTCTTCCCGCTCATTTTGTTGACCAATACTATCATGTATTGGACCTCTGGGGAGAAATCATATTTATAAAGATGTTGGGGCATTTTAGCTATAGCCTTCACCTTATTTCCTAGATCTCTCCATCCAGCGAAGATGACCTTCCTACAATTTGTCAGATTTCCCTCATATTTTGCAGCAAGTACCTTTAGATCAGGCACATACATGTTCCTAGGTGTAGGTAAATTGAAGGCTTCTATGATGCCATCAATCAAGAGGTCAACATACACCCTTCCTTGGTGCTCAATCGTTCGATTGACCACATTATAAAACTCTACACATTTAATCAACAATTCAAGGGCTTCAATAGCATACAAAAATCCTACCACATAGAACATCCCTGTGGCTACTATATCCTTCAGAATAGGATTATCTTCCCTACACTGAATCCTCATTCTTAAAGCATCTAGATATGTACTGGCACATTGTGTATCTTTCGCAAATCCATACTTACTGCATACACTCCTAACCTTAGGAAACATGTCATCTTTGAACTTTGCATTATGTCTATCTATACAGGGTTGCATCTTGACCTATGAATTTAAAAATATCCATGTCTTAAACTAGGGCATAGGTCATGCTAGGGTTAACATTTTTCTAATTTTTGTAAGTGGAAAAATAGAGTATTCCCTAGGGGTGATATGCAGGTAAAATGAATGAACTTTTATTTATCTAGTTTCAATATTTTAACCTTTTACCTATGTAAAATATGCAATATCATCATGAAAACAACAAGAACAAGTTTTGTTGTATACATACATGTTGGTGACGACCTTAACCTGGATGTACGGATGTATTCAAGCAATGCATCAAGCATGTAGTCTTCTATGTAATTAGGTTCCTCGTCACAATTTTGTTGTAGCTACTTTCAATTCTTCGAGCTCTCTGTGTAAACCTAGATTTCAAATGTAACAAAGTGAGGAAATATGAGAACAATTACCTTTTATCTTAGTAAATCCCACAATTTAGGGCTTCTAATTGCTCCCTGGAGATTAGGTGGATTCCTAAAACACAAGCGCAGGAGATCGCTATAGGTGTTTATCGGCACACTTTTAAAAATTAAAAGCCAATGGATTTCTCAAACAACATTAAATGTGAGGAAAGGTGCATTTGAATATGAAAATGGATCTCCAATCAACATGTCCATATGGATGTATCCATGTGGATATGTCCATATGACGTCAGTAGGAGGGTTAGGTCAACCATTGTTGACTGAAAGAAAGACATCAGGCTTTAATTCTGCTTAAGATGCTCTAAGGTATGTGAAGTATCCATATGGACATGTGGCTTAAAATCATTGGTTGGGATAGGGATATGGATATTCGAGAAGGTATGGACATTAAGTAAATACGAAAGATCTATTGATGTATAAAATTGCGCAAGTTTCAGCACCAACATGGGAAGTTTCAAGAATGTGGAACTGACACTTGAAACAACATCCAGATTTTAGGGAAGCTGGCTCTTCCTATTTTCAATGGGATTTTGGGAAAAGGGAAGAAGAAACAAGATTACAGATACAATATAAAAGAAACTATGAAGGTGATGTGCAAGACTTAAATGTGTGTCAACAATTAGCACATTGATTGAATCTTTATGATTTTCAACTATATCAAAGAGCAACTAGCATGATCAGTATAGACTAATTAATAAATCCAGAATCAAAAGCTAAATTCAAAGAAATCACATAGACATAGAAAATATCATCCAATAGCACAGAACAATGTTTCTTTTCATTAACAGGTTCAACAAAATACAAGAGGCATAGAAACATGTACAAGTCTATATGCTTCTTCTTGAAACAACAGTGAAAGGCTAAAATGATATATTCTAGTCATAGTAATAATCTCTCTATATTTCTCTATGTATATATCAATTACAAAACTTTTCCCTATTTATAGAACAAGATTGGGGCTCAAAATATTTCCCATCCGTTAAGAATTTACAACTACTTCAATCATCTCTGAAACTGAACTGGAACTTGTATGTGCATAAAATCTAACTAAATTTGTAATAAACAATCCCTGTGCATCCATTAGTGGAATGCAGCATAAAATATGGTTGTAAGACTCCTAGTTTCATTGGGACACATGGCATTACTTGCAGCTTCTAACAGCTCTCAAAAACATGTTACGTGGCGCCCTCCGCTTGTTGCATAGCTTCCCTTTAATATAAAGAGAAACACAAAAGAAACTGACACTTGTCACTATCTACCACACTTAGAAACTTATACATGATGTCACCCGGAAGCTTCACACTAGGACACCTGCTACTTTCCGCTTCCTTTCTCCTGCTTCCACGTGGCAACATTCAAGAGTCTCAAAAGTGGGACAGATGTTAGCCCCACACACCTTTGAGCACTTTTTTGTTTCTTTACCCCAAAACACCCATAGGTGTGACATGTGGCACACTCCACAGCTTAGAGACTTATGCACTTATTTCTCAGGGCCCACCATATTGTACTCCAGTACTTCAAAAGATACTTAAGAAAAGGGACACATGGCACTATCCGCATACAGTAACAAAAGGATGTGTGGCATGCCTACGCACATTTAAACTGCTTCAAGCAAAATCCTCTCCTCAAAGCCCCGTGGTAGCGACACATGGTGCGCTCTGCACACAGATAGAAACTTAAGAAAAAGGAACACCACCAAGGATACGTGGCACATTCTGCACATAGCAAAAAAATAACAATAGAAATTGGAACCTTCTGCCATGACCAAGTAATATCAAAATGCAAACAAAATGTAGAGTTTTAACTCTACAAGATCCATGCATTGAATGTCCATGTGATGTCATTAGTTTTAGAACTTCTGTATTGGGATGAGGTGATGTGACATCACCAAAACATGGATATTTCAGATAAGACATGATCCTTTGAAAAGATGTATTCATATGACGTTGGCTACCTGCTTGGTTATTGTATAAGCGAGGGTCAAATGACATCACCAGGATCCAGACATTTCACAAGAATAAAGATATGGATATTTGGCAAGTGCAAATTATCCATGCAAAGAAAGTCCTAAGTATTACTTTGGGGCGAAACAAGATGACGTTACCTAGATATGGATACTTCGATAGGGATATTAGGAAATGAAATATTCATATCAAAATATCTGGCATTAAATGTCCATATCCATGGGGTTTATGCTAAGTTGAATTTGACAGGCCATCACTCAGATGTGGATATGCATTAGGATATGGATATTTGGGAGGGATGAAATGTCCATACCAAAATATCCATGCAGGCAACCGACACCTACTTGGCCCACAAAAATTTGATGAGCTCGAAGGAAAAGATAATCATTATTTAAACATTTCAAGAACTTTACTCTCATTCATCATTCTCTATATTGGGTGAAAAGACATGATGTCATCAAGACCTAGATGTTAGGATAGCAATCAGGATATTACATTGGAGTTGTCCATATCTACGTTGACCAAACTTTGACCATCCATACCTTTCTTATTTCTTTGAATTTTGACATGATCTAAAAGGCAAAGTTGCTCTAGATTCAATTCTCTATCCAAAGGAGATCTTTCTAGGGGATTTACTGAACTTGACCTTTTCAATCTAGACCAAGACATGACCTTTTACCATACCATCCAAAGCAGGAAAACAGACAAGCAAAAGCAAAAAGTTGGGTCCCTGTTTTGTTGAGGCAAAATGGGGCGTGTTGTGAAACCTCACAACAAAACCACCCAAAAGTGGTGCCCAAATCCTTAGGGTTCTATTATCTCCAATCAAAGATGCCTTATGATGTGTCATAACATGCATCATAAGTTGGTCAACATTTGTAACTCCCCCTTACAACTATTTTCTATGTCCAACATGTTTTTACATTTTCCAATATGGGAGGCCGAACTTTTGGAGGCCATAAATTTTGATCTAATAGGCCCATTGGGTCCATTTTTATTAAATTGTAGATCTTGAAGTATCTAAGCATTGGGTGTGAGGCCCAATTTATTTATTTCTATAGTTACTATAGTACCAAACAATTTGACTATGATGTTATATTTTTTTAAGCTTTATGCGTGTGTTTATGCTACTATTACTATGGACTTTATGTTTATGGACATTATATTTGAACCCATGATTATAATAGTAATGGGTTGTGTTTAAAAAAATGAATGATGACATGAATGTTTATGAACTAGGATTTTATTCATTGTTTTAGAAGAATTCAATTGACAATCAAGGATGCATAAATTGTTTTTAAGTCATTAAGTGAGTTAGAAGATTATGTAATTGTGAATGAATTAGAATACCTAAATTTTAATTTTGTTTATGCATTAGTATTCTTAATGTTTCTTCGGCTATATGTTCCATGATATACTGATATTCGAAAATGGAGTTGTGTAGGTGGGTGGCCAAGATCAAAATATTCCAGAGACTTCCCAAGAACCCCACTTGTGCTAACCTATTAACCTAGCCTAACCCAATTAAGGGGTGAAGGCTAATATGTGTGTGTAATATTTAGTTGTTTATTTTTATATTTAGTCTATGGTTGGCTTCACTTGTATTATGTTAAAATTTAATTCAAAATTGTTGAATTCTTTTAATTCTTTTCTACTTTCTTTGTAAAAAAAAAAGATAAGGGAAAGTTCATCTTTTAGAAACTTGATTGGAGGGAAAGGAAAATGGGGGAAGTCCCCCACTTTTTGGATTTTTGGTAGTTATTTATGGGGGCAATTTTTCTCCTTTGAGTATCTTTTTCTTTTTTGAAGTTTCTGGTGAGTATTTCTGAGAATGCTGGGAATTGTGTGTTGAAGAAAAGAGTCTTGGAAGGATTGCAAGATTGACTCAAGGAATTGAGAGAATTGTTGTTTGTGGATTTCCAGGGGTTTGATATCATTTTCTAGGCTCTTTCTAACTTGGGGAGCTAAGGTAGGGTTTCAAGCCATTAATTTATGTACTTTTCAATAAGTGTTTGTGGATGCATGAAATTGGTTTTCATGTTGGCTTTATGGTTTTTTATTTTATATTTTTTGTGGGAATTGGGTAGTAGAGGGAGTAGATCTCCCCTGAGGGGTGAGAGCCTCCTAAGTATGGGGTTGAGAGAGGTGTGGATTCTCTTTTAGGGAAATTTCTAAAGTGATATGTTGCTGATTTTTGGAGGTTGGTGATGGAGTTTGCTTGGTTATTGTAGTGATTTCTGGTTTTGGGAGATATAAGAGTTTTCTTATGAGTATGGGAGTTTTGATGGGAGTTAACATTTATGAGGTGGATGAAGGAGGGTTTTCATTATGATATATGTATTTTGTGTTATCATTCCCCAAGAGGGAGGATTATCCCTTCTCTCCCCCTTTGTGGAATCCAAAATGGATTCTTAGTTTGTGAGTTGGCCTACGGGAGGTTGCATTTGTTTATAGGTAAGAAATTGTGTTTGGGTGTGTTATTTGTTGTTGCATGTGAAATCTTGGTTCTTGAGAAGTCTCCTGATCAAGGGTGGGTTTGTTTTCAAACCTTGTGGTAGGGTGGAGAGTAGGTCTTGGTCATCTAGTTGGTAAATTGTGCTCCAAATTTGATGAAGTCTACAGGAAGACTCTGAAGATCAAAATAAATTTATTGTTATTTGTTCAATGTATCCCTTTTGGATTGAAAAGATGTATGTAATGTAATTTGGGATTGATGGCAAGTTTTCCATTATGTAAATTATTTCTGTTTGAGCTTCTTGAAAATTGTGCATGTATATAGAGACTATGGAATTGCATTCAAACATGTGGTTAACTAATTTTGTTGTGGTTGCATGTATATCATTTTATTTTCCCTTGTAAAAGTTGGATTATTATTTGGATGCAAATATAAGTATATATTAAAATTTGAGTATGCCCATGTGTATGTAATTTTGTAATTATCTACGGATTCCATGTTTCTATGTATCTATATTTCATCTTTATTTATATTTGTAGATGTTCGAAAATGGTCATAACTTTCACCCACTTGCACAATTCAAATAAATTTCATCCATTCTCCCACATCATTCTATCCAACTCAAATATTAATTAAATAATTTTTAATTATTTAATTAATTTATTCCACACCTTTTCCTCTTTCACAAAAATCAAATTCATCTACTATAGTTCAAAATTTAATATTTTTGAAACTATAGTTCATAATTCATACTCCAAAAAATTAAATAAATGACCATATTTATTTAATTCCTATATTGTCCACTTTTGATCACTTTTAGTAATCATCATTATTTTCTTTCTAAAACATGTGTACATGAAATAATTTTAATTAATTCTTCATTACAAACCCCCATGTTTCTAGAAGTCCACTTGTCATTCCATGTATATGCATGTACATGACAAGTGGTACTTTGGAAGCATGGCCAAATCTTCCAAAATGTGTACACTTGTCCTATTTCTTCCATCTCACTCCAAGTGTCACTATTCATGCAAATTTAAAATTACATGTGGCACTATTTGGACACTATTCTTCTAATTTTTAATTCCACTTGTCCTCTCCATGCAATTTAAAATTCCTCACTAAATCCAAGCCCTACCTTTTCATAAATAAGGCCTTACATGTCATACACCTACCCAATCCTATCCATCCATCCATTCAAACTTGCAATCTCATCTATTGATCATCCCTTGAATCTTGGAACAAAACTCTCATCCATTCTCATCATGCCATTTGTCCAATTCTCCTTTCTTGAGGATCCTCAAGCAATCTCCACCCTTGATCTCTCAATTTGATCCTAGCCCTCCATTCTCATCCTAAAAAATCTATAAATTGAGGCCTCTATCTCCATTTTCAGAAGCCATCATATGCAAAGACATTCTACCATTTGAGTGCTCAACATCATCTAGCATTAGTGCAAATTTAATTTAGAATAGTATAGTTTCATATCACATAGGGCAAATCATTGCTAATTGTGCTTAGATAGGGTACAAAGTAGATAGTTTAGTGCATTAGCAATTAGGCCCAATCTTGAGGTCCTTTGGACTTGGGATTGGGAGCAATCTAGTTTAGTTTGCACTCACCTTAGGATCCCACTTCCATCATAGACATTTTTTGCATGCTCGGTGGGACACCCACCACCCCTTTTTGAATAATTATTGCATGTTTGTTTGCATGATTTCTCTTGACAGGTTAGATCAACACCAATTTCCTGCAAATCAACCCCTGTTTGGGATATTAATGCCCGGTTTCACATAAGGTATAAATTGTGATTTGCATGTGTTTTTCATCGATCAGTAAGCTAGATTCATGCATTATGTTTTAAACTGACTCCTACTAACTTTTTGCACTAGTTAGCTCTTAGATTTGTCATAGAAAACACAGAAACAAGTGGGAGGTGCTGGCTATTCCGTTTCAACACCTGCTATTAGCATAACAGTGCCCATTTCACAGACTGGTGCCTACTTTAGAGGATTAGCACCTGAATTGCACTTAATATAAAATAGGGATTTCATGTGTTTTACTGACCCTTGCTATCTAACCTCATCTATTTGAGCTTCTAACTATTTTTTTTCTTGCAAATTCACCTCTCTATTTTGCAGGACAAATCAATTCTACAAGGGGAGATTCTGTCAAGATCGTATTAGTGCCCATCCACAGATGCAATCGCACCCAACTAACAGGTATAACTTTCTATTATTTTAGTGCATGTTCTTAACATTTTAGTGCCCATTCAGAATCAGCGCCTGTTCTTAAGATTTTAGTGCCCATTCAGAATCAGTGCCTGTTCTCTGTAGAATAGTGCCTATTTTTTGAATTAGTGCCTACTTTTTGTATCAGCGCCCAGTGACTATGTCTATAAAAAAGTTGGTTTTATCATTTGCCTTGGACTAATATTGGTTTTGCAGCATTCTACGATTATCCAAAACCTAATTATCAACTACTAACACATTTTGTGCAACCTCGCCATCCAAGAATTGGTTTTTTCCACTAGTTTTTAGTTGCACTAAATTAGTTAGAAGGTTAATGAACTTGTGTGCTTTGCTTGGTCCACTTGTAGACATATGCTCTCCTCTCATACCTTAGGGTGATCTTGGGGATCAAAAGTTTACTTGGGGGCATTTTTCATGCTTTTAAATGTTATCCTGAAGGGACTACTCACCTTGTGTATGCTCTCCCCTCAAGCCTAGTGCGATCTTGGGTGATAAAAAATAAAGGGTAGTTTCTTCTTAGGAGGCTTGCTTGGAGATTTCATCCCCCCAAGAGACAACCTCAACCACGTGTTCCAGTACGGTATATAAATATTGTGAGAATCAAAAGACTCCTTTAAAGAAAGGACCATCTCGTCTCCAAGAAATAGACCTCCAAGACCCTTGGTCCGCCAAGACTTGAGTGGTTGAGAGTCAGTTGATTAGGACACCCCCATTCATGAACTTGGGCCTGAAGTACCTTGAGTATGCTAGAGGACACCCCTAGAAGCCTTGTTAAGCCTATGTAAGACCTTTCAACCATCATATCTTGTGGTGCACTGTTGTAGAGGAGGGGAAGATGCTCACCGTATCGTTGTGCTTGAGATAGGATATGCTTTGGGCAAGATGAAAGTCTCTAAGGTGAGGGGGGTAAGGTGGTCCATGACCTTATTTTCCCTATCTATCCAAGTCATAGCATCATAGGTATTAGTGGGGATGGGAATCTTAGTTCACTTTGAGTTAAGATTGACCCACAGCCACTTTGTGAGGTCCACAAGATATGTTAGTCCCACTTGAATAATTTTAGGTTGTATAAAAGTGCTTGAAATGTCTTCTTTTGTGCAAAACTTGTAAAAGCCATTTGTGAATCGTGAAGGCTAATCTCCTCTCACACCAACTTGTGAAGTTAGTCAAACAACCATTGTGATTTTTGTGTGTGAAATCTTGCCAAAAAATCCAATCCAACACCTTGAAAATCACAAATTATCAACACTGTCCTAAATCAGTGCCCACTCTATATATCAGTGCCTATTTCTTGAACCAGTGCCCATTTTTCAGAGACATAAAAAAAATCAAGATTTTGTCCTTTTGGTTGTCAAAAATCCCTTTTCCATGTTATCCCTTGACATTGCAAGCCACCTCAGCCACATCCATGTCCATTTGTCTCTATTAACTTGTGATCCAACTTTAATCATTAGTCATTATCCTTGTTAGTTCATAGACAAACCAAGTCATCCATAGTTAATTAGTCTTAGTCCATTATTATCCCCATAATCCATTGCTTAGTAATCTTCCTTAATCATCACCACCTTCCATTAATCCCCATCCCTAATCCATAGTTAATCATAATCTTTGATTATCCATCCTTGATTAATCCACAGTTAATCCCATCTTCATCAATCTTTAATCAATCCAATGTTTTCCATCCATAATCATCATCCTTAGGCATAATCCCTCATTGTCCTTGTAATATTTGATCAACCATCATCCTTAATCCATCCTTAGTTAAATCCTTGATTATCATCCATTAACATCCATAATTAATCCTCATCCTAGTCAATCGTTAATCAACCCCTATCATCTATAATTAATCATTATCCCCAAATCAATCAAATCCTCATCCAACCATATCATTATTATCCAAATCCAAAATCAATCCCTATCACCAAATCAAACAAAATCACATCTAAATCCTACGGTTAGAATCTAGATCAATCATCCCTTTGTTTATATTAAGCTTAAGACTTTGTCTATCTTAAGTTTAGTATAAACTAAGCATTATCACCACTCTTGGATAAATTAGCTTGGGAACTTAGACAACTCATAATTTAGTGGACTTCAAGAAATCCCATCTTTCTTGGTGTGTCTTGTCTACCCCAAGTAAGTTAATCCTATTATCCTTTTGCTTATACTCTTTGTCAACCCTAAGTATATAGGATTAATCATTGATCTTTAAATAATTTTGGTCTAGATTATAAACTTAGAGTCAATCCCCATCCATCATCATTGGTACCTTATCATCAAAATCCTATTCAAGTTCACCTTTTATGCCTCCCATCATGCGATCACAAGCTAGGAAGAGAATAGAATCTTGTTATCAACCCCTCTCTCCTCATGAATCTACTACAAGTAATATGGAGGGATATGTCAACCAACCCAAAATGGGTGAAGCATCCACTCATCATCATCACACCTATTCCCCCACCTTTGTCAATTTTCTCAATGAAAAGGGATTACATGACAAATTTGATCAATTCATTGACAACCATAAGGATGAATTCCTCAAATGTCTCATTGAACATGGTGCACGCCTTCCCTACTCATATGATCATGATAAACTTAAAACCATCTTCCATGACAAACCACCATCACCCATTCTAGATCAACCATGGGGATGTGTCCCTAATCCCAACGAACCCATTTATGATAATCTATGGGCTAGCTATATGTCCAACACCAATGTCATCCACACTCTTGGTCAACATATAGGATGTAATGTTACGTCATAACCCCAAGTATTAGAGAAACCTTACGAAATGTCTTCTCACATGATGGCTAATCCCAACATGCCCAGCAATCCAAAAATTGTCATCTCACAAAACATGTCCAACATCCCTTGAGATCCATCTAGTGCCAACCTTGTTCTACAACCTTTTCCTCTTTTGAATATCCCTCAAAGGTCTATAATTAATCAAATGGTATTACCACCCACAACACAAATGCCCATCCAAACCGCTAATCCATTTAACCAAACACAAAATCCCTTGATGATCTATACCAACCCCACTCACACATATCAATTTTCCAGACATCAACAACCTGCCCATGGGTCTTTGATGAAAAACCCATACGTTGATCAACAACAACCACCAATCCAAAACCAACAAAACATTCCATATGGATCCCATTTTTATACACAAACTATGGGTCCTCCTCCATACGTATAACAACAACAATACATCCATCCCCAACATCAACAATCATCATCACAACAACCCCCATTGCAACACATGTCACAACCACCTGTTGCTAATCCTTTTGATCAAGAATGGAAAGAGATTAAAAATGCACTCAAAAGCATCCAACTAGGGACCCAAAAGAAACATTATAAGTTTGAAGACTTATGTCCCCATCCATTTGATAGAAATATTGCCATCATACCTTTTCCTCGACATTTTGAAATGCTAAAATTCAACAAGTACAAATGAAAAGGAGACCCTTGTGACCACATCAAGGAATTCTTCATGGCATGCCAAGAAGTAGCCTATGATGACCAATTCCTCCTTTGTCTTTTTCCATGAAGATTAGGAGGACAAGCCCTCAAATGGTTTATGCACTTTCCTTATGGCTCCATATCAACTTTTGCCGATCTTTTGGAGAAATTTATCGCTCACTTCTCATACAATGTAGAGCATGAAATAACTATGCTTGACCTTTGCAACACCAACCAATGAAGTGGCAAGAGTTTCACTGCTTACCTACAAAGATGGAGAGCCCTTGCTAGTAATCTACCTTGGACAACTCCCGAAAACTTCCACTTACAAGTGCATTGTGCGTCTACCTTTGATGAAATCATAGAAAAAGGGGTCACCATTGAAAAGGCCCTTATTGCAAAAGGTTTAGTCAAGATCTACAAGAAGAACGACAATGATAAACCATCCAATGACAAACCTAAGTTTTGGGCTAAAAATAAGAAAACCATAGGAGATGGTGCTATTGATTCCAAGTATATCCAAGTTTCCACTCCCAAACCAAAAGAGACAAATGTAGTCCAAAATGTTTCAAACATTGTCTCGATTCCATCCATTCCTCTAAAGTGGAATCCCCCTAACAATCCAAAACACAAATACACTCCCTTGGGTGAACCACTCGAGGTTGTGTTTCAAAAACTAGTCCAAGCAAACATGGTTGAGTTTCCCATGACAAAACTATTTGATGAAAACCAACCCAAACCTATGTAGTATAAATAAAATGAATACTGTGACTATCATCGCATAAAGGGCCATGCCATGAGCAAATGTATGAAATTGAAAAACTACATCCAAGACCTCATTGATCGTGGCGATATCCAAATAGAAGAAAACAACAACACGTCACCTAAGGATGGCCTAGAAGTCTACCAAGGCCCTCTTCCCCACCGCAACAATAACCAAACCACATCCAAACCATCATCCTCCAACACCAATCCCAGCAACAAAGCCACCAACATCAACTATAACAATGTTCCACCTCCTTACGATAATGTAGTAGGTCAAATTGATTCTGACTCTACTCATGTCACCACCATCAAACTCAAAAATACTACCCCTGAATGTGCCATTACTTCCCACCATGGATGTGTAACCATAAAGGGACCATCTTCATCCTCCACCACTACCACTTCTGAATACAACCTCCTTGACCATCTTGGGAAGACCCCCGCACAAATCTCCATCTTAGAACTCCTTAATACATCAACCATCTACCATGAAATCCTTGACAAGGCTCTCCAAGAGTCCCATGTCCCCACCGATATACCTCCCACTCAATTCTAAAATCTCATGGCTCAATTATCCTCATCCTACCATCTCACTTTTAGCCATGCTGACATGCCACCCATCGATCCCAATCATAATAAAGCACTCCATATCGAAGTCTAAATTTCCAATCATAAAATCAAGAGGGTTCTCTTGGATAATGGATCCAATTTGAATATATGTACATTAAAATTCATAAAACTCATGGGGTATTCAACAATTGACCTAAAGTCTTTGGTCATCTCCATCAAGGCATAGGATAACATAGAAAGAGAATCTGAAGGTACCATATGCCTCCCTATCAAGGTGAGCCCGCTCACCATGCCCACTCTATGTCATGTGATCGATCTTGACCTTCCATATAATCTTCTCCTAGGTTGACCATGGTTACATGCCATGCAAGCTGTTCCCTCCACTTACCACCAATGTCTTAAGTTCCCTCATAATGGCATGGAAGTCACTATTCCCGCTGACCAACAACCTTTTGAATATTGCAAAGCTTTAGAGGTAGTTTATGATAGACAATTCCATTATTTAAGCACCTATAGGGAACATGTCAGGGACCCCTCATCCATACCATCCATGCCATCCTCCACTCCACAAGTCACCATTGATCCATCACAAGCTTCTACCTCATCTTCCAACCCTACACCTCAAAAGGTCAAGTTCATAGATAAAGGGTGTGGTGAATATGAGCTTCACAATGCCTTCCACATGGGACAATTACCTTTGTCTTCTCACTCTCATGGTCGTCATCTCCAAAAGAAAGAACAAGAACAAAAACGTAGGGTCAATGACAAAATTCCCTTTGTCCCAACATAGATCTCTAGAAAAGAAGTCGAAGAAACAACTTTGAGTGATTGATTGTACCATGATGAAATCCCTTCAGCACTAGCAAATGTCGAATACTTCAAATAAAAATATCTGGCACCCTTCCAAATTTGTGCTAAAATGTCCTGTCATAGAAAAGGGCTAGGTGTCGATGAACAAGGTACTATAGAACCTACCCCAGTAGACCCTATATCTCCTAAGAAATATGCTCAATACTTCAGTTTAGGATATGCTCCACCAACTATGACAGTCCATGGACTCGCTAAAGCTTTGCTAGAGGCAACACAATCCTCCTCTATTGTTAAAAATATTACTCTAAATGTCATCATAGATTTATGCGAAGATCTTGATCTTTCATGCATCTTCCTTGAAAATGCCATCTTCATTATTGACCTCCCTCTCATTCATCTCGAACTCATTGCTTGGGATTATTAAGGACCCCCACCTCTCGACATGTTTCCACATGATGAGGCTCTCTTTGCATTCCTAGAACTCTGTGACACTTCATAGTATGTCATATACTTGCACGCCCATGCCTACTTTGGGGAAGAGGAGATCCTTAGTCCAAAAAAGAAAAAATAAAAAAATAGAAAATTGTCCCCTGGTGAAAACCTCTTTGAGGCACTTTTAGACACAAAAGAGAAAAATAAAAATGTATCTCCTAGTGAAAACCTCTCGGAGATGCTAGAAGACGAGGATCTCCATCTTCCCCCATACCATCCTACTGGCAGGAGCATTCCAACATTCTGATTGAAAGAACCCAAGAAATCAACCTCGGCACACAAGAATTGCCCAAGCTTACACACCTAGCAGAAAGTCTTGGTACCAAAGAAAAATCCAACCTATGAATTGTGCTCCATGAAGCACTCAATGTGTTCACTTGGTCTTATGCTGACATGCCAAGGGTGGATCTATCCTTGGTTGTTCACCACCTTGTGGTACATCCTGAAGTAAGACTTGTTAAATAGAAACTCCACAAGATGCACCCTCAAGTCACCTTGCTTGTCAAAGAAGAACTGTAGAAACTATTAGATGTCAGCTTCATCCACCCTATTGACTATCTAGAATGGGTCTCCAACATTGTTTTAGTTGCTAAGAAACCTGGGTGCATTTGAGTATGCATAGATTTCCTAGACCTCAATAAAGCATGTCCAAAGGATGACTTTTCTCTCCCCAACATTGACATAATTGTAGATTTCATAATAGGACATGAGATGCTCTCCCTCATGGATGGCTTCTCTGGGTACAACCAAATCAGAATCACCCCTAAAGATCAACACAAAACTTCTTTTACCTATCCTTGGGGTACATATTATTGGCAAGTCATGCCCTTTGGTCTCAAGAATGCTAGGGTAACCTATCAACGTGCAATGACTACCATCTTCCACGACATGCTACACAAGATAATGGAGGACTATGTGGACGATCTTCTAGGGAAGTAGAGAACAAAGGAAGAACATCTTGAGTTCTTATGAAAGACATTTGCACATTTCAAATAATACAAGCTTTGCCTCAATCCCAAGAAATGCGTCTTCGGTGTAACATCAGGAAAACTCTTGGGGTTCATTGTTTCCCATATAGGCATTGAGGTGGATCCCACTAAAGTCACTACTATAACATAAATTCTACCTCCTAAGACACTCAAACAACTCCAAAGTCTCCAAGGAAAACTCCAGGCTATCCACAGATTCATTTCTCAACTCACAAACAAATGTCAACCCTTTGCCCATTTGCTTCGCAAAGATGTACACTTCAAATGGAACAAAAATTGTCAATAGGCATTCAATCGCATCAAGGAATATCTAGCTTCACCACCGGTCCTAATGGCACCTATCCCTAGGAAGCCCCTATTATTGTACATATTAGCAACTTCAGTAGCACTGGGGGCAATTTTAGCACAACATGATGATACTGGTTGTGAAAGGGCTATATACTATATCAACAGGACCCTAGTTGGCTATAAGCTTAACTACACCTCCATGGAATGTGCATGTCTAGCTGTCATTTTTTGTTCCCAAAAGTTACGACACTACATGCTAAGTCACTCTATCAAACTCATCTCTAAGTTGACCCTCTCAAGTACTTACTTTCTAGGACCTCGCTTACAGGAAGGATGGCAAAATGGGTTATGTTGTTGAGAAAATTTGACATTGAATATGTTGACCAAAGAGCAATCAAAGGCTAGGTTGTCGTAGATCAATTGGCCAAAGCACCCCTCAGATTATCAACCACTCTCCATTGAATTTCCTAATGAGTCCATCCTAAACATGATAGAATCAACAAACTAGAAATTATACTTTGATGGATCCTTCAACAACCATGGTTTAGGGATAGGGATACTATTGGTGACTCTACAAATAATGTGGCTGAATATGAAGCTTTGATCATTGGTCTCAAAATAGTAGTTTGGTGAAATATCCTATAGCTACAAGTCTATGATGACTCTCAGTTGATTATCAAACAGGTCAATGATGAGTACCTCACTAAGGATGATAAACTAGTACCCTATAAGCAAATGGTTGATGAATATAAGTTATTCTTCACCTACATATAGTTTGAACAGGTACCTCACCTTCATAAAAAGCAGTTAATGCCATGGCTACTATTGGTTGCCTCTTGGATAGGTGTCATGATAGCCATCAATGTGAGTTTCTATTGGAATAGCTCCTCATGCCAGCATATCATGTTGCTGAGTCAAAATTCATTTGTGAGATTGTCGGTCTAGAAAATCCTTGGTATCACGGCATTTACACCTACCTCCAACATCACACTTTCCAACCCAAATCCACCTGTAAACAACAACGATCCATCATCTGTTGAGCCACTCACTACACTATCCTTTTTGGCACCCTTTATCACCGAAGCTATGATGGCACTCTTCTTCGATGTTTAAACATAGAAGAAGCTTCCCTTGCCCTACATGAAGTTCACACAGGTATTTGTGAAGCGCGCATAAGTGGTATTGTCCTAGCCAAGAAGCTCTTATGTACTGGATATTATTGGCCTACTATGGAACATGATACATGTGAGTACGTGAAGAAGTGTAAGCCCTATCAACAGCATGGAGATCTCATCCATGCTCCCTCTCAGGCATTACAACCCATCACCACACCATGGCCTTTCTCTCAATGGGGCCTAGATCTCGTTAGCAAAATTCACCCATCCTCCTTCGATGGACACAAATTCATCATCACCGCCATAGAATACTTCACTAAGTGGGTTGAAGCCATTCCTCTTACTTTCACCATTGGAAACCAAATTGCCAAATTCATCCTTTACCATATCATTTGCCATTATGGTGTCCCATCTGCCATTGTTACAGACAATGGTAAACCCTTCAAAAACCATGATGTTTGAGATCTTTGGAAACAATTCCACATACAACATCATTGGTCCACTCCATACTATCCCCAAGGTAACAGCCAGGTGGAGGCAACTAACAAAACCTTGCTCAAAATCCTCAAGAAAGTTGTTAATGAAACTGGTCATGATTGGCACCTTCACATCCATCCTACCCTTTGGGCCTATCAAACTAGCATCCACATACCTACGGGAGCTACACCATATTCCCTAGTCTTCAGAGAAGAAGCTATCCTGACAATAGAGATCAAATTGCCCTCATTGCACATATCTTTGCATAATGTTATCACTGATGAAGAATACCGTGTTGCATGTCTCAAAGAGCTTGATCTATTGGATTAACGATGCCTTAATGCCCTCAATCACCTCCAAGCATACCAAAATTGGTTTTGCAGATCTTACAACAAGAAAATATGTGCTAGAGAGTTTGCAGTAGGTGACCTGGTCCTAAAAGAAAATCAAATGAATTTGTTAGAGCGAGAGAAGAAAGGGAAATTTGAGCCTAATTGGCTAGGCCCCTACATTGTCACTTCTAAGTATAATGGCTATGTAGCCTACCGCCTCTCTACCCTTGAACGAGAAGAACTTGACGAGCCTATGAACATCATACATCTGAAGTGATTCTATAGTTAGCCCATTGAATACCCTATGTCAAAAAATACAAAAAAATCAAAAAATCCAAAAAGTAAAGAGAAATAATCCATCCTATGGTGAAAACCACTTCTTGTGGCACCTTGGATAAGTACCATGATGAAAGCCTACTTACAGGCGTCATGTGTAGGTTCAACCCAGATCCATTATTCAAACTATTTTTCTCAACATCATCCATACCATCCATCATATCCAATTCTCCCATCATCTGAGCTAAAGCACAATCCCACCATCTGAGCTTCCATTATCCATCATTTCTAAAATATCTGTCCATCCCTACATATGTTGTGTAAGAATCTAGTAACACAAAAGCATAATTCTCACCTACATCAACACCTAGGGTATCCATCCCTCCATCCCTTCTAGTCACCTCATCCCCCTACACTTCTAATTCCTTTAGTGGTTTTTACATAAACATCGTGTCTATCCACTGCCACATCACCTTGTTGATCCCCACTTATCCCCCAGACTGTGGTTCTTATAGTTTGAATTCAGTCTGAGCACTCTCTTCCCCCATATCAAACACAACCTAACACAAACATCCCTCTGACCACCCTTTGCTATAACTCCAACTAAGCTTCTCCAATGACAACCCCTCGCTCATCCTACAATCAACCCCTGCACCACCTAGTCCCTCTCCTAGTCCCCTTCATGGTTTCTATAGATATCACATCTTTCCATCACCATATTACCCAACCAGTTACCTCATCCATCTGCAACCTTGGTCTCTTTAGTGGTTTTTGCATAGACGTCACATCTTTGTGCTACCATTTCACTCCACCAACCAGCATCCTACCATCTTGCTTATCACCCTTCCTCCCTGTCATGTGATTGGGCTACATGGTGTAGTATGAAAACTGACAGTTGCCCCACATCATCACCATCCCCCCATCTATCATGGTTTTTATACCATGGTACAGTGAAAAGTGACATTCCCATCATCTAAACCAAACTTCCTCCATTCATCTGAACCAACCACTTTTCCTTACATAATCAAGAACCCTAGAACTACATACCATCATCACCTGCATTGTACTGTGCCTTGATCCCATGGATATAGGGTATGTAGGTAGTTTGGAATACGAAGGAAGTATCCAATATGAAGGTACATATGATGCACCCATCCAACCCGCTTGGATGGTCTGACTTTCCTGAGCTTGTTGATTTCACTTGACCTATGACAATACACTTGCTAGGCATCTTATCAAAGCATAACACTCTCACAAAAAATCCTTCACCATTAGCATGGCTTTTCCATAACTAGCAACCCGTGTTCCCCCGCATATCCTTAGTTTATCTTAATCCATCATCAATTCTTGTCCTAGGATGTATCCTTCCTACAATGGACACAATCACCAATCCTCCATCCATTCTTTGGAAAGAGATACAATGGCTGTATGTTTTGGGTCAGTCAGTCTTTTGGGCCTTTGATTTTTATCTTGTGCATCATTCTTAGATTACTCCAGAGCTGTATTGATCTCATTATATCACAGCATGTGGCAAACAATCTAGAATGGGACATGTAGTCATTGCTTTCATATGCCATGCTTGTCGGAGGTTCCCATTACTCCATCTTAGTATTCATATCTTGTGAATTGTAGGGTTAGTTCTAGCATATTATCTATCTTTTGCGTCTAAGGTTCTTCATACCTTTGGTGTACTAAGGCCTTATGCCTCGAATCCCCCTCATTCATCTAGACAAGATTGTACTATTATGGGCATGCATGGGTTCATCCTATTGTTTGTAGTGTCAAGTCCTATGCATGGATGTCTTGCCACCTTGGTTCCACATACCCTAGTGCATAACATCCCATGATATATCAATAGTAGTACTCAATGTTTATTAGTAGAATGTCTCAACATGATGTCATCCCTTTATCCTACATGCCCATATCTTCCCTCACCACCCCATCCCACTTCTTTTGCCTCAAGATTCATCACAATACATTTCCATTACTTTCTTCTACCCACTATCCTCCCTACCATTTTGTGACCATTTTTGGGGACCTCTTTTTGTATCATGATTAATCAAATCAACCTTAGTTCATGCCTATTGAATTATTCACATCATCCACTTCATGGTCATCGCAGACACAACAACCAGAAAGTGTGTTTTTTAGTTATTCTTGACACTCTTTTTTCTGCTCACCTCATGTCATCCACATAGTCTGATGCAAATAAAAGGCCTATTAATGGATTACATTAGTGTGTAGGTCCATTCCATATAGAACCCCATGATCACATCACCCACCTCCACATCACCCTACATCACCAACATGTTAGACCAACCATAATCATCTAACATCCCATCATAACCAAATATAACACAACATCATCATACCACATCATATCATACATACACACCATCCACACATCAATCATTCACCACCAAACTGCAATTGATTTAAAGTGGCTGAAATAACTTCTCTATGACAATATCATACAATATGTGTTGGACATAAATTCACTACACCCAATCCATACATCACAACTTCCTATCATACACATGAATAAATCACATCAACATCCACATAAACCCATCCAAAACATCATAAGTCCATCCTAGGAAGCATAGGATTCATATAAATAACTTATGTACTGAACACCTTCCTACACCATGCAACCTGTTAGTCACATATAAAAAATATATATCATCCATCCCTAATATATACAATAACATCCATCATGAACATAACCATATACCATCCTACATCACAAACATGTTAGTACATATCCAAAATCACTCATCATGCCCATCACACAACATACAAATATCCTATAGTACAAGACTTCACACAAATAACTTTTGTATGGAATGGCTTCTTGTACTAGCCTCCTCCATCATACAATCATTAGTCATCATACATAAACATAAATGCACATCACATCCTGCATAGCACATAAGTCAATCCATCATAAGCATGACATCTCATATCACTATCATCATGAAACATACATATAACATAACATTCATAAAATATCCACCATACATAAAACAACATAAGCATCCATACATACATCCATCAATAACACATAGTGCACTACCCATCGATCCAACAATCCGTCTCATATATATATATATATATAATGTGAGCATGATACAAAAATGAGGTCTTCATACTTGTCAAAACATAATACAACTATACATATGTACATAATGCCCCTAGGTGGAGTTGTCCTTGACTCAGCTAGCCTTGAACCCCTCGGAGTGGGAGGCCCCGGCATACCCTGTTATCCTGACTATCTCGGTGCCTGTGGAGGTGGCATATGTACTGTCTCTAATGCCTGTGATGGAAAGGGCTATTGCATAGACCTCTTTGACCGTCTTAACCTCCTAGATCCAGAGGTCACTGATCGACTCTAATAGCTAGCTCTCTATCCTATTAGAACTAGTCCCTCATAAAGAGTCTGATAGTGCTAGGCCTCCCTAGCACTCTCAACAATCTGATACTACATTGTTCGTACCATATCCTGCATCCTTGACCCTAATACTTAGTGGGTCTGGTCCCTCTCCTATGCATACCTCTGTGCTAAGCCCTGAGTTTGTGCCAACTGCTCCTGTAACTAGGCTATCTGTGTTTGCTACTGCTGCACCAAAGCCTATGCTCTCACCAACTATGCCAAAACCCCATCTCCATCCAGTCCTTGCAGCTGGGCTACCTGTGCATGCAGCTAGTGTATCAAAGCCTGTGCTCTTGATAGCTTTGATCTATTGCCATCGCCCTTACTACCCCCAATCACCTCCAACATCTCTACCATCCTCCTCCTCATCTATGTCCATCTTCTCTATCCACACCTCCTCCTCCTCATCATCATCATCATCATCATCCTCCTCATCCCCTACAACCTCACCTGGTACTACATATCCCATTGGGATCATAAGTCTCACTGTTCTCTTCTAGGCCCACCACTAATCATAACCCAGGGTCATCCCCACATCGTCAACCTATCACCTCGCATGCCATGCCTGTGGCTGGAGTCCATCAAACTCTGCTATCACCATCTACGGGTCTAGCGCCAATCCCCACTAAAGCTGCACCATGTGCACCCAGGAAAACACTGCCTCCACCTGTGGTACATCCTATACCAAGCCAAACTATCATTGTACTTGCTCAGGAAGATACCTGTTAATAATCATCTACATCTATCCAATCAAATATCGAGACTGCAAAACATAACTGAGTTGTTCCCTGTCCTCTAACCATCTCTCTTCCTCCCTCCATCGCTGCCACACAAACTCCACTATGTCATCCATCACCCATCTCCAGCACCTCATATCTCCAGGGTGATGATGAGTAACCCATCCTTTATATGCACATACAAATGGTTGATGGCTCAGCCTATCTCTCATAGTCAACGATCATGTCATTGGTATGTCCTCTCATGCCCAGATATTCAACAATGTCATGATGCACCCCAGGCTAGTCGATCGCCTGTACACCACTGCATCCATGTCATGATAAAGATGGGCCAGTACACATGGTCCCCACATGTAGACCATTCCATCCCTAATCATGTGCAATAAGACCACTCCCCAACCAATTGGGAAACCCCTTGACCTCATATCTGGGACCAAGGTCCCTACTATCAACCTTGCCAAAAATAGGGGCAATCAGTATAGGCCTCTCCTCATCACCCGCCTGTATATCATCTTCGATCAGCTGATGCTATATGACACCCATCCTAGAGTGAACAACTGGTCGACATATGTTGCTCCCCGCCCATGGTCATACACCACTCTCCCCCATGTACGAGGATCCACATGATCCTCCATATGTCCTCCAGTGTAATCGTTGCCTCCCCTGTGGGTAATAGGAAGGCACACCACTCCATCTACCACTACTTTATCTACCACCACTCTACTAAAGTAGTCATCATTTCCTTGTCTACATGTAAGCGCAACATCTCTGCAATATGTTGAAGCTCCACCATCCATAAGAAGAACCTGTTAGTGGCATCTAGCTGCTCCCATAGCGTAAATGTCAGTGGCCACCTCTCCTGAGACTAAAACATGTCCTCATAATCTTGCACAATTCAGTAAACCCCTTATTAGCCTCAATTTTGAATTGGGTGATATTTCACACTGTTTTAGGCGCTAAAACCCTAGGTGTACCCATTTTCAGCATAGGTGCTACTTTGTTAAACTGGGTGCTACTATTCTAAACTGGGCGCCACTTTCCAGAGTGGGTGCCACAATCGAGACCAGGTACTAAAACATTCTTTTTGGCACACTGAAACCTCTCTTTGACTAAGCGCTAATTTCCATATTAGGTGCCACAATCCACAGTGGGCATTAAAAACCCTACTAGGTGCTAAAATTTTATTTTAGGCGCCACAAACCCTAGGCATACTTTTCCTTGCTAGGCTCTAATTGCCAAAGCAGAGGCTTCTTTCCAAAGTGGGTGCTAAACTGCCTAACCAGATGCTAATGTTATCTACACACCTAATTTGACCTAATTCTCATGGTACATCTTTCGCATCTAACCTACCCACCCAAAAAAAACACAAAGCAGGTAAGAAAACCTACTGAATCACCTGCTGCCACTAGTCACAGATACTCCCTCACTCACTCTGCATGGTGCTCCTCTTGTGGAATGTTGGCCATTGTCTCACTCTCGCTTTGCTCTCCTCTACTCACAAATGGCTAATCACAAAAGACAAAAGAGCCTTATGGGCCCCCTTTTAGCCTATATATTCCCCCTCACCCCCTTTTTTCCTCCCCTTTCCCCATTTTTCCTCCCTTTCCCACATTTTCCTCCCCTCTTCAATCTCGGGATCCCTTTTGTCCTCTTTTCCATCACTTTTTCTCCTTTTTTGAGACATCGCCGAAAAAAATTATTTTTCTACTGATCTCTTGAGGGGGCATCACCTGGTCACTCATTCCTCTCCTATCCATCCACTAGGGCATATTTATCAAAAAATTTATATTCTTTGATACCCTGTCAACTGCAACAGCAATGACGCCATATCAAAGAGGGGAAAAATGTAGACATCCGAAAATGGTCACAACCACTTTCACCCACTTACACAATTCAAATCAATTTCATCCATTCTCCCTCATAATTCTATCCAACTCAAATATTAATTAAATAATTTTTAATTATTTAATTAATTTAGTCCACACCTTTTCCTCTTTCACAAAAATCAAATTCCTCTACTATAGTTCAAAAATTAATATTTTTGTGACTATAGTTCATAATTCATACTCCAAAAAATTAAATAAATGACCATATTTATTTAATTCTTGTTTTGTCTACTTTTGATTACTTTTAGTAATCATCATTATTTTCTTCTAAAACATGTACACATGAATTAATTTTAATTAATTCTTCATTACAAACCCCCATGTTTCTAGAAGTCCATTTGTCATTCCATGTACATGCATGTACATGACAAGTGGTACTTTGGAAGCATGGCCAAATCTTCCAAAATGTGTACACTTGTCCTATTTCTTCCATCCGACTCCAAGTGTCACTATTCATGTAAATTTAAAATTACATGTGGCACTATTTGGACACTATTCTTCTAATTTTTAATTCCACTTGTTCTCTCCATGTAATTTAAAATTCCTCACTAAATCCAAGCCTTACCTTTTCATAAATAAGGCCTTACATGTCATACACCTACCCAATCCTAGCCATCCATCCATTCAAACTTGCAATGTCATCCATTGATCATCCCTTGAATCTTGAAGCAAAACTCTCATCATGTCATTTGTCTAATTCTCCTTTCTTGAGGATCCTCAAGCAATCTCTACCCTTGATCTCTCAATTTGATCCTAGCCCTCCATTCTCATCCTAAAAAATCTATAAATTGAGCCCTCCATCTCATTTTTTTAGAAGCCATCATATGCAAAGACATTCTGCCATTTTGAGTGCTCAACATCATCTAACATTATTGCAAATTTAAGTTAGAATAACATAGTTTCATATCACATAGGGCAAATCATTTCTAATTGTACTTAGATATGGTGCAAAGTAGATAGTTTAGTGCATTAGCAATTAGGCCCAATCTTGAGGTCCTTTGGACTTGGGATTGGGAGCAATCTAGTTTAGTTTGCACTCACCTTAGGATCCCACTTCCATCGTAGACAATATCTGTGTAAGGAACAAATTCTGGTTTTGAATTTATTTTGAAGAAAACACACACACACACACACACACACACACACACACACACATATAATGTTGTTGTTTTATGTGTAAGCATTTTGTGCATTGTTTTAAGACTATTATAGCACAAACTAGTTTCAAAATATATATTATAAAATGAAGAGGAATGAAACATAATTTAATGTAAATTTTTTTTTGAGGAATTATATATTTTTTAAACTATGTCTTTGGCCTAAGGAGGCCATGGGAGCCCACAACTTCCTTAAGGGAGGCTGTAGGCCTCCATAGGATGTGAGCCCTCCCTTTAGTTAGTTGCGACCACTTAAAACCATAAACACTTGCTTCTTTATATTTAAACTTAGTCCATTGTAATGTGAAGTGTGTTCTGCAAAACATGTGATATGTTATAAAAAAATGATATACCTTTCAGGTAATGTTAATTAGACTATTGTGTCATTATGATAATATATATATATATATACACTTATATATATACTCTTCACTCTTCCCGCTGAACCTGCACACAAGTAATGTAAATTTGCTTTCTAGAATCCCTTTGATTTCTTCTTCCTACACAGAGCACAAAATGAATCCAATAGATCAATAATATTTAAATGCAATTGATTTATTTCCATTTTATATGCTTAGTTGTAAAAGGAAAAGGAATTATTTTATTTATAAAAAGATTCTAATTAGATAGCTTTGTGATTTAAAAACTGGTAGAAAAATTAGGAACATATATCTATTATACTTCAATTATAAATAGAAATTAAAAGAGAAAGCTATTAAAATTAGAAAGATATTAGAGTTGCAAAGATTTTGATGCAGAGGAAAACACAATAGAAGCTTACAAATGGGAAGGAGGAGTCATTAACACAATCAGCATGTTAAAATCCTGGACATGCAGTATGTAATACCTATCGGCTTAACAGCATCATCATATTTCTTGCTAACAGACAGCATCATCATCTTTCGAAGAGGCATGAAATATCCTCCTGCTAACTACTATCCACTTCCTTATCGCCTTTCGCCTTTCGCCTGTCAACAGCATCATGATATTCGATGGACACAATTATCCTCCTGATGATCACTATTCACTTAGCGCCAAACTCTATCGGCAGCATCATGATGTTTAGCATTATCATCACCCTTCGTCAGCAGGATATAAAATATCCGGTCCCTCCTATATATCCTGATGACGACAACTTCAAGCACCTTTCCCTTGATGCTTACGTCACCCCAATATCCGACTACTCAAACAACAGCATCAGGACATGACTTATCCGGTCATATTGAAACATCCTGATGATGTTAGCCAAATTTTATGCCGATGACTTACGCCACTTAGTGACAGCAGGATAAACTTGCATAGGGTGATATTCGCAATATCCTGATGACGATGATGTCACTTGCACCCGATGATGATGTCAATGCACCTGATGATGATGTCAACAGGATATAAGACACTTATATTCTCCGCAACATGATAATGAATATCCAGTGATCTTTGCAATATCCTGATGATGACCTCTCCGGTCCTTAGCCAAAAAGTGAACTTTCACTTCTGCATGCGATAGCGACATGCGGACGATGAATACACACGAAAGATGATCCTGACGATGATATACACACTGAGTATATATCCAACCTATATCATCTTGATGCACTTGAAACATGCAATTTTTGCCAACTTCAGAACCCGATCCGGATAGCGATATGCTCGTAGATGACGATGCGATTCACTCTGTCTGGAGAAGCACATGCAGATCCCTGTATATCCGTCAGCTGCATGCAAACTCACAGAACCGCACAATTTTACAAAGAAAACATGATGATCGGGCCGGATCACCTTCAGATCAAAACTTAATAGTTTATCTTCCTAAATCCTAGCACATGAGGATGCTAGGTTGATTCACAGCATGCTACCAATCGATCTCCCACACAATGAAATGCATAAACAGAAAACTAAAATACAACCTAAACTAACATGCATGACCATTCCACCGATTCACAGAATCAACCGGTGGAAGGGTTGAAAGTATCCATTAACCTGTAATCAGAACAGAAATCAAAACATAAACAACTGCTAAACCAGATAATGCACTTGATGAGATCTTATTTAGATGAAACACAAATGTCCTGTTTCTACAACAATGTTTCACAATGTCTGGACTGATCTCTGGATCTCACTCAATCACCAGTACAACATAACACAACTACTACTCTGATATGATATGATCTCTGATATGATATCAAACCCTAACTGATCTGAGTTATTTATAGCAATATCCTACAAGTACTACCAACTCGGTTCCCAGCGGCTGGGAGCTTCCAAGCGGCTGGGAGAGGACAGCTCATACTACCTGATCACGAGCTCTAACTACCTGCACACTCTCCTAGGCTGATCTAATACATATGCATTGGTCCAATGGACCTTATTACATTATGAAATCAAACATGCTAAAAATAGACTAATGTCCTGTCATGCGGACAATGAACCTATATCCTATCTTGTAGGGGTGCTCCTGCACCATACTCCCCAGAAGAAGAAATCTCAAGTCCACTTGAGATGAGAGTGTGAAGATCTGCACCATGTTTCTGGATCTGCTCTTTAGTCATCCATACTGCTTCAGAATTAGGTTTTCCCTTCCAAGAGACTAGATACTCCAAGTACTGTTTGTTTCGGGTCTGTTTGACCACTCTGGTGTCCAAAACCTTCTGCAACTGTGGAGGATCATGCTTGGGAATGTTATCATTGACTGTATCCTGTAGGAGATCCTGATCTGCATCTGGATAAGACTTGTATGGAGTTAAATCACATACATTGAATATAGGGGACAAACCAAGATCAGGGGGGAGTTGTATCTCATAAGCATTCTGTCCATGCTTGTGCAAGATCTGACATGGTCCAACTTTTCTCTGCATGAGTTTAGTATATTTTCCCTTAGGAAGTCTGTCCTTCTTCAAATGAACCCATACCAAATCTCCAACATCAAACTATACATCCTTCTTCTTTTTATCAGCATACTCCTTATACTTCAAGGTGGTGTGTTGTAGTTGGGTCTTGACTTGATCATGAACCTCTTTGATGGCTTCTGCAAAAGCTTCTCCTTCAGCACTAACAGGGTCTACTGTAGGTAGATCTCTCAATTCCAAAATTCCTCTTGGATGCATACCATAAACTATCTGGAAAGGTGATTTCCCTGTGCTCCTATTGACAGTATCATTATAGGAAAATTCAGCTTGAGATAGAATATTATCCCACTTTTCTCCATGTTGTTTTGTCAAACATCTAAGCAAATTTCCTAAGGAACGGTTCACTACTTCAGTCTGTCCATCCATTTGAGGATGATATGCAGAGGAAAAAGACAAATTTGTTCCAAGTTTCTTCCAAAGAGTTCTCCAGAAGTGACCAATAAACTTCACATCCCTATCTGACACTATGCTCAATGGCAATCCATGGATCCTGACAATCTCCCTGAAAAACAAATCTGTAATGTATGAAGCATCAGCAGTGGTTTTGCATGGCAAGAAATGTGCCATCTTGCTGAATCTATCCACTACAACAAAAACACTGTCAAATCCTTTCCTTGTCCTTGGTAAACCCAAGACAAAATCCATACTTATGCTTTCCCATGGTCTGGAAGGAATGGGTAAGGGCTGATATAAACCTGCATTAGTCGACCTGCCTTTAGCTTTCTGACATATCACACATGTCTCTACAAACTTTCTGACATCTGATTGTAACTTAGGCCAAAAGTAATGTCTTCGGACAAGATCAAGAGTCTTATCTAGACCAAAATGACCTGCCATAGCTCCACAATGTTTCTCCTTAATGATGTTTAACCTCATAGAACACCTTGGAATACATAACTGTCCACCTTTGAACAACAATCCATCCTGAATCAAAAATTCAGAGAATTCAGCATGATATTTCTCTCCAAAAGAAGTACATACACGATATATCTCTCCAAAATCTTCATCAGTCTCATACATGGTCTTTAGTGAATCAATGCCAACACTTTCTAACTGAATCTGGTTGACTGTTAGAACTCTCCTGCTCAAAGCATCTGCAACTTTATTCGTGACTCCTTTCTTATGCTTCAATGTAAAAGTAAACGCTTGTAAGGTTTCTACCCATTTCATGTGTCTGTGGTTCAGCTTTTCCTAGCTGTTTATGAAAATCAGAGCCTGGTTATCTGTGAATACTATGAATTCCTTTGGCATCAAGTAATGCCTCCATTTCTTGAGTGACTGGACTAAAGCATACATTTCCAAATCATATGAGGAATACCTCTTTTTAGCATCATTGAGCTTCTCACTGAAAAATGCAATAGGTCTACCTTCTTGGCTGAGTACTACTCCAATGGCCATGTGACTGGCATCACATTCCACCTGAAAGATTTTGTTAAAGTCTGGAAGTGCAAGGACTGGCTGCTGTGCCACCTTCTTCTTCAATGTTTCAAAAGAATCATCTGCTCTTTGAGTCCAAACAAATCTACACTTCTGTCCTCCTTTGATGGTATCAAGCATGGGTGCACAAATATGACTAAACCCTCTTATAAACTTCCTGTAGAAGGTTGCTAACCCATGGAAACTTCTGACATCATTCATAGTCTTTGGGGTTGGCCAAGACAATATGGCACTTACCTTCTCCTTATCCATTTGTAACTTTCCTTGTGAAATGACAAAACCCAAATATGTGATCTCCTTTTGCATGAACAAACACTTGTCTAAATTTATCATCAGCTGCTCTTCATGTAACCTCTTAAGAACCAAATCTATGTGTCTAAGATGTTCTTCTTTTGTGTTGCTGAAAATCAGAATGTCATCTAGATATACTATGACAAACTTACCAATGAACTCTTTCAAAACCTCATTCATCAACCTCATAAAAGTACTAGGTGCATTAGATAAACCAAAAGGCATAACCTTCCACTCATATAACCCTTCATTAGTTTTGAATGCTGTTTTCCATTCATCTCCTGGCCTAATCTTGATCTGATGATATCCACTCTTTAGATCTATTTTTGTAAAATACTTAGCACCTCCCAAACAGTCAAGTAAATCCTCTATCCTAGGGATTGGAAACCTATACCTGATTGTGATCTTGTTAATAGCTCTGGAATCTGTGCAAAGCCTCCAAGTACCTTCCTTCTTTGGTGCTAGTACAGCTGGTACTACACATGGACTTAAACTTTTCCCAATCAGACCTGAATCCAATAATTCTTCAATTTGTCTGGCTACTTCTGCATTCTGTTCTGGAGTTAGCTTATAGGCTTCTTTGTTTGGAAGTGTTGACCCTGGAATTAAGTCTATGCAGTGACTAATATCCCTGACAGGTGGTAGGGATCTGGGCATTCCTGCTGAGATGATACCTTTGTACTTATCCAATAGCTCTTGGATAGCTAGGTCTATGAACCTTTGCTTTTTCTCTTCCTTGACTTCTTGCTGTTGTTCTTTATTCACCCTCATACATGGGATTAGGGCATATGCAACTGCACCTTCTGCTGCTACTTCTTTCATGAACTATTTACCTTCCATCAGCATTACCTTCACCTCTTTTCCTTTAGATTTCTCCTCCTTCTCTGTCAATGGTAGTAACTTTATATCATTACCATCTTTAGTGATTGTATAGGTGTTTCTAACACCATCATGTTGTGCCTTCAAATCATACTGCCATGGTCTACCAAATAAAAGATTGCAAGCATCCATCGTAGTAATGTCAAACAACAACTTATCCTTATATGCTCCAATCTGAAATTCTAACCAAGCCTGCTCTTCTACAGTTGTCTGCTGACCTTGGGTAAGCCATGAGACTTTATATGGGGATGGGTGAGGCAATCTCCTAAGCTTAAGCTTTGTCACCATTTCTTCAGACACAAAATTTTCAGTAGAACCAGAATCAATCAAAACTTTACATGCCTTACCTCCTTCTTTGCAAATAGTCCTGAAAAGAGACTTTCTTTGAGGGGATTCTTTGTCAGGTACCTTCATGGTAGTCGCTGTTCTTCTCATCATTAGAGACTCTCCACTTTCTGGGTATCCGCAATTATCAGGAGCATTCACACTCTGAAAAGCATTAGAGCCTGTCATACTTTGATTATCAGGTTCTTGGATCAGATTTGTTCTCCTTTCTCCTGTTGAGCTTGTGGCCTTTTCTGGACATCTACTGGCTATATGGCCTTCTTTGTTACAGTTATAACATCTGATGGATCCTCTGCCCTGGGATCTTCCTCTGAAAGGTCTTCTACCTCTGAAGTTTCCTTGCTGACTATAATTTTCCCCTGGTTCTGACTATTGTTTCCCTTACTATTGTCATGACTGGATTCTCCTTGATATCCATGTCCATGTCCTCTACCTCTAAAAGGACCTCTTCCACCCCTTTGTTGTCTTCCTCTTCCTCTATTGTGTTGTTCTTGTTTTCTCTTTAACTTCTCTTCCACTTTCAATGCCAACTGAAAGCATTTCTGAACTGTATCTGGATTATGTAGACTTAAATCTTCCTGAATGTTGAACCTCAATCCATTAAGGTATCTGGCTACCTTCTCTTCTTCACTTTCCTTTACCTTTGTTTTCATACAAAGTTTCATGAATTCTTCTGTATATGAGCTGACATCTAGCTCCTTCTGCTTCAGGTTTTGCTTCCTCTTGTGTAATTGGATACTGTAATCCAATGGGACATAAGCTTCCTTTACTAACGCCATCATTTTCTTCCATGTAGTGACTCTACGCTTTCCTTCCTGTACTCTATCATCTTGGACGAAATTCCACCATGTCAAGGCAGCTTCTTTCATTTTTGACTGGGCTATTTTCACCCTCTGTTGTTCTGGTATCTCCTCCATTTCAAAGAAATTGTTCAAGGAGTCTATCCACTCCATCACTGAATCAGGTTCCATCTTTCCTGTAAACACTGGCAAATCCAGTTTCACATCCATGGTTCTCCTCTCCATGGCCTTGAGGGCGTTCAACAGTGGTCTCTGGTCTGCAGGAACGACCTCCTCGTTCCAACTAGGGATCTCTTCTTCTTCCCTATCTTCTTCTCTACCAGAACCTACTCTGCTCCTCAACTTCTCTAACTCATCCTTCAATTCCTGATTCTGAGCCTTCACGGCCTTGCTCTCTGCAATCTGTTTCTTCACCAGAACTGCCAACTCAACGTTGGTCATCCTTGCCAGAATCTCTGATGTTCCTTCGTCACCTGACATCCTACTATATCCTGATCTTTTCCAGAAGATCCTTCCTTTGCTCTGATACCACTATGATGCAGAGGAAAATGCAACAGAAGCTTACAAATGGGAAGGAGGAGTCATTAACACAACCAGCATGTTAAAATCCTAGACATGCAGTATGTAATACCTATCGGCTTAACAGCATCATCATCTTTCGAAGAGGCATGAAATATCCTCCTGCTAACTACTGTCCACTTCCTTATTGCCTTTTGCCTTTCGCCTGTCAACAGCATCATGATATTCGACGGACACAATTATCCTCCTGATGATCACTATTCACTTAGCGCCAAACTCTATCGGCAGCATCATGATGTTTAGCATTATCATCACCCTTCGTCAGCAGGATATAAAATATCTGGTCCCTCCTATATATCCTGATGACGACAACTTCAAGCACCTTTCCCTCGATGCTTACGTCACCCCGATATCCGACTACTCAAACAACAGCATCAGGACATGACTTATCCGGTCATATTGAAACATCCTGATGATGTTAGCCAAATTTTATGCCAATGACTTACGCTGATGCCAAAACACTTAGTGACAGCAGGATAAACTTGCATAGGGTGATATTCGCAATATCCTGATGACGATGACATCACTTGCACCCGATGATGATGTCAATGCACCTGATGATGATGTCAACAGGATATAAGACACTTATATTCTCCACAACATGATAATGAATATCCGGTGATCTTTGCAATATCCTGATGATGACCTCTCCGGTCCTTAGCCAAAAAGTGAACTTTCACTTCTGCATGCGACAACGACATGCGGACGATGAATACACACGAAAGATGATCCTGACGATGATATACACACTGAGTATATATCCAACCTATATCATCCTGATGCACTTGAAACATGCAATTTTTGCCAACTTCAGAACCCGATCCGGATAGCGATATGCTCGTAGATGACGATGTGATTCACTCCGTCTGGAGAAGCACATGCAGATCCCTGTATATCCGTCAGCTGCATGCAAACTCACAGAACCGCACAATTTTACAAAGAAAACATGATGATCGGGCCGGATCACCTTCAGATCAAAACTTAACAGTTTATCTTCCTAAATCCTAGCACATGAGGATGCTAGGTTGATTCACAGCATGCTACCAATCGATCTCCCACACAATGAAATGCATAAACAGAAAACTAAAATACAACCTAAACTAACATGCATGACCATTCCACTGATTCACAGAATCAACCAGTGGAAGGGTTGAAAGTATCCATTAACCTGTAATCAGAACAGAAATCAAAACATAAACAACTTCTAAACCAGATAATGCACTTGATGAGATCTTATTTAGATGAAACACAAATGTCCTGTTTCTACAACAATGTTTCACAATGTCTGGACTGATCTCTGGATCTCACTCAATCACCAGTACAACATAACACAACTACTACTTTGATATGATATGATCTCTGATATGATATCAAACCCTAACTGATCTGAGTTATTTATAGCAATATCCTACGAGTACTACCAACTCGGTTCCCAGCAGCTGGGAGCTTCCAAGCGGCTGGGAGAGGACAGCTCATACTACCTGATCACGAGCTCTAACTACCTGCACACTCTCCTAGGCTGATCTAATACATATGCATTGGTCCAATGGACCTTATTACATTATGAAATCAAACATGCTAAAAATAGACTAATGTCCTGTCATGTGGACAATGAACCTATATCCTATCTTGTAGGGGTGCTCCTGCACCAGATTTGATTTTTAGTTCTTTTAGTTGTAATGGAATCTTCTATTTTGTGCTCTCATGTTCCATTTTAAAATTTGATATATATTAGTTGTTGATGATTTTATTTAAGAGAAATATTTTAACAAATAGTGACTTGCATTGTTTAATTTATAAATTTTAATTATTATTTTATATGTTCTTTATTTAAGAAAGATATTAAAATTGTTAAGTTAATTTATGTTTAGTAGTTGAATTATTTTATTTAAAATTGTTTAGTTTACTATCATGTTGTGATAATGGATACGGTTTCCAAGGAAAAATGAAATGTTTAGATTTAAATTATAAATTAAGTTAGCTTAGTGAAATAGTAGATAGAAGATCAAATTTGTTTAAAGTATTATCTAGTTTTTAATTGTAGACTTTTGAACATTAGGTTAATTGCAATAGAGAAACCTTAATCAAACTACTAGTTGATCATGAGATTCAAGTGTCAAATAGGTAAACTTGTCTATTAGTTGTTAAATTATTTATATTCATAACAAAAAAAATGTTTCTGCCTATGTATGTCCACTTGTACGGTTCGAATACATGTGGGCATTACAATTGGCACCCCTGCAAGTGGTGCCAAACAACTTAGAATTTTTGTTTTGGCCAAAAACCAACTCTATAGCCCAACAATTGAGTTTATTCAATTTTATAAAAACAATCACACTTTTTGTAATTGCAAGGTTGAGACACCTTTACTAACATTCTTCCACTTGTCGAACACCTTGCAAGAGAAAAGGGAGTATCAACACCATAATTTAAATTCTAGGAGCTAAGAAGCCCATAGACTTCAAACACCATTTGGACTTCTTTGTGCTCACATGCTTAGTTAATGAATCTGCAACATTCATCAAAGTTTCTACCTTAACTAGCTTCACCCTACCATCCTCAACCATATCTCTGACAAAATGATAATGTACATCATTGTTCTTGGTCTTGGCATGAAATGCCAGGTTCTTAGCTAGGTAGATCACACTCCAACTATCATAATAAATTGTCACTACACCCTATTTTATTCCAATATTTGAACATGATCTTTTAAGCCAAATGGATTTTTACAAGCATGAGTAGCTACCATATACTTAGCATGTCCCTTACTCATCCAACTAATTGTACCACCATATAAAGTAAACACATAAAAACTGGTGGATCTTCTACTATCAACATCACTTACCCAGTCTGAATCTACATAACCAAAAATATCAAGGGAATGCTTCTCTCCTATAAAATTACCATGATAACACAAGGAACATTTTGAAGTACCCCACAAATATCTAAAGACTCTTTTAACTACATCCCAATGAACTCTACTAGGACTAGACATATATCTGGAAAAAACCCCACTACTTAGGCAATGCCTGTTCTAGTATAGACCATAACATACAACAAACTTTTTATTGCACTCTGGTAAGGAACTATGGTCATGTCTTCCATCTCTAATGGGGATGTTGGACATTATGAAGTAGATAAATGTATTCCAAGTTTAAAAGGAACACACAATGGTGTATAATCCTACATGTTAAACCTCTATAAAATTGAATTGACATACTTACTCTAGCCCAACCATAGTTTTTTGTTCACTCTATTTATTCTTATTTCCATCCCATGAATGTGTTTATCTACACCAATATTTCTTTTAAATTTAGGTACAAGTTGAAACTTTAGATTTGAAATCATTCCTTTCCCTTTACCAATGAATAACATATCATCAACATATAATGCAATAAATAGGAAATGATCACCACCAAATTCATAACAAACAAAGTGATTTGATTTAGAATACTCAAATCCCAAACTCAATACATATGTATCAAATTTATGGTACCACATCCTAGGACTCTATTTGAGGCTATACAAAGATTTCTTCAATTTACAAACCAAATTACTTTTACCTTTCACCAAATAGTTCTCCAGCTATGTCATATAAATATCCTCCTCCAAATCACCATGAAGGAATGTTATTCTCACATCTATTTTGTCAATCATAAGATGCAACAATAGAAAGCAAGAATCTAGTAGATTTTAGTTTTGCAATAGGATAAAATATCTCACCATAATCAACACCCTCAACCTAAGAGCAACCTTTTGCAACCAATTATTCTTTATACTTTTTAATACCTCCATCTAAAATAATCTTTTCCTTGAACACCCATTTGTATCCAATAGGTTTTCATCCTTTAGGCAATGGTACTAGGTCCCATGTATCATTCTTTTCTAAAGATGCCATTTCTTCATCCATGGCAATCTTCAAGGAATTTGCATCATTCATACCTAATGCCTCTTCTATAGATCATGGTTCATCCATGCTAGCATTCAAATAAAAATACATCTATGTTAATTAGGTAAATTCCTTTTAGCTGGTTGCCTATGCCTTTTACACCTTTGAACAAGTTGGGGTAGAGGTTTTTCCTCTTCTTATGAAGATTCATAGCCAAATGATATTTCCTCAACATATTGTCTATCTAGGGGCCTCGATTCAACTTTCTCAAGAATAGAAGGACGTTAAATCACGTCTTTCTATTCACTTTGTTCTAGCTGAAATGTAGTAGAAGTCACACTTCTACTATATTACTTTCTATACAACAAGATCGCAAAGATTGTATTCTTTCACACCATAACTGTACCTAATGAAGATAGATTTTACAACCTTGTTTTCCAACTTTGTTCTATTCTCTTTTGGCACATGTGCATATGCCTCACAATAAAAAAAAATTAAGATATCTTAATGAAGGATTGTGACCCAACCATGACTCCATATGCATTTTATGAACAAGAGTTGATGTTGGAGACTTTTTCTTTCTAGTTTTCAACTCAACCATTGCTTTAAATTCTTTAAATTGATTGAAGACTTCTGATTACTCTTTAGGAAATATACCCATGTCCTTCTACTATAATCATCAGTAAATGAAACATAATATGTGGATTTTCCAATGGAAGGAACATGTACAAGACCAAACACATCATAATGAATAAGATCCAATACACCACAAATTTTATGATAACTCAAGTAAAACTAAATGTAGTTTTGTTTACCATAAATACAATGCTCACAAAAATTGAAACCAAGATTACAATTAGTCAACCCTTCAACAAGGTTTTTATATTTTAAGGTCCTTAAACCCTTTTCTCCAATGCAACCTAATATTTGTTGCCATAACATAGTCTTCTCTATAGATAATTTTGATTTAAAAGAAAGATCACTCTTAGGTACCCAAAAGCCATGACCATCTACTGAAGAAGAAAATCTCACCTTTTCCAATATAGTAGTCAAAGACTTGCTTTTCATAGAAGTACTATTGCACTCAATAGTGCATGCATCAATCTTATATAATGTGTGAAATCTAACACCTCTAGTGATCACCATAGTACCTCTAACCATCTTTCATCTTACATAAAAAAGACTATTTGTACACACGCATCTATTAGTTTTCTCACTGAATATAAATTTCATGGTAACATAAGGATATGCAACACACCATTAATCCTTTTTACTCTACCATCAAGAAATCTAATTTTAACTTTACCACAACCAATAATATTTAGATAAGAATTATCACCCAAGTACACCTTACCTCCATCAAATTCTTTATAGTCAAAAAACTAATCTATATTTGGGGTCATATGGAAAGATGCACCTAAGTTAATTAACCATGCATCATTACATGCATGAGTGGATAAAGCTATAATGAATGCATCACCATCTTCCTTCTCAAACTTAGAATCAGAATCAAATTTCTTTTCTTCTAATTTTCTTCTTCGCATTCCATACAAAAGTTTCCAAGCTTACCGCAATTCCAACAAATAACTTTGGATCTCCTCTTGGAATTGGATTTGTCATGCTTCTCATTCTTCTTTCCTTCTTCTTTAGGTCTTCGATGAAAATTCAAGGCCTCTTTGGCATTGATGGATACCTTTCTCCTCATCTCCTCAAAAAGAAAAGAATCCATAACATCTTCAATTTTCAAGACAAAAAAATACTCCCAATATCCATAACAACAAAGATATTCTAGTAGTGATTTAAATTGTATTTTTTCTTTAAATACTAACACTGATGATCCTAAATTTGTACAAGAGGCATTGGGTATGCATGATGTAGAGTCCTAGAAAATATCAATGAATGAATACATGACACCTTGGAAAATAATGATACATGAGAGTTGGTATCTTTTCATGGACACAAACTAGTTGGTTGTAAATGGGTATTCACTAAGAATATCATTTTAGATGGGAATATTGATAATTATAAGGCAAAAATGGTTGCAAAAGGTTACTCCTAGATTCAAAGGGAGTGGATTACAATGAGATATTCTCTCTTGTTTTAAAAATGTCATCCATTAGATTCTTTTTCTCTATTGCTATTATTGCCTATTTGTGTTTCCTAGCCAAATAGGCAATGTGGATGTCGAGTCTTGTTATTTGTCATTGTTTGTCATCTTTGAGTGTAGAAAAGTTGTCTTGTGTAGCAATTTGTAAGGTCAATGGTGTTTTTGTTGAACACACAAAAGTACTAAGAGGGGGGTGAATCGATACTTATTCAAATTCTTTTCATCCAACAATATTCAACCTACCATAAGTATTTAAAACACGAAAAGCACAAGAACACAAAAGCAAACATCCATAACACCAGATTTACGTGGAAAACCCTAGATGGGAAAAACCACAGTGAGCAAGCTACTTAGATCTACTATCCAAATGTAGCATCACAAATAAAACAAGATTGCAATATTATTTATGGCCTACAACCCAAAGGAAGCTCCAACTCCCTGAACAGACACAACACTTACAATCTTCAATCTATAACACAAAACTTATCTGACTCAATATTCTTCTCACAAAACTAAATGTTGATCACTTCAACCTCTACAAAACTACAATATCAACCACCTCCACAATAAAACAACTTCTAAAACTCTTCTCCATCTTTATATTACCAACAATTGCCTCTATAGTAATAACACATTATATAAACTAGTCTTCTCCACATTTGATCATGAAATCTACTTCTGTTGTAAGTATATTCACACAATATCAATTGTCTCACATAATTTACAACTCATACATGCCTCAACAAATTTTATTCTTCATATATATCCTCTGCATGCTTCAAAAACTTTCTCCTTGGTCGGCCAAGATGAAACTGTAAGCACCGAAATCACACATAGCCTCCACGAGGACCACAATGATGACTCACAATCCTTGTCACGTACATGTAAGCATGAAATAATGTTCTCCTAGCAGTGATTCTCTTGGTAGCATGTGGTTTCTTTGTTCTTGTGTTGTTTCCCCTTTGTCATTTTATCTCTTTCTTCACTTTCGTCACTTTTTTGACACTTGTCAATTTATGTTTCTTGTGCTTGTGACTCTATCCCTAACCCTTGTATTCATCCATCTATTGTGTTTTCCCCTTTCCCCAATGTTTTTCATCCATTCCCACCCCTAGGAGCCCTCTAGAGGACCTCCCAAGACATCTCTAACTTTCAATTTTTAATTTCAATCAACCAGTACAAATCTCACCTATCATTTCCAAATCTCCTGCCAGAGATCTATTATGACCTGTGCACATGCCCCATTTTGCCAAATGGGGACCTCTCTTTTGCTTTGGCTTGGAGTCTCAACATTTCCTCCTTGTGATGATGAGAAAGTGAAATGGTGCTTAGAATGCAAGATTTGTTCTAAATTTGGGTATTTACCATGTTGAATTTGTTTGATGCCTTCCATGATTGATTTGGAGAAGTGTTAATTGACCTTGTGCTTAAGAAATAGACCTTTGTTTCCTTTTGTGCTAAAAGTCGGTGCTATTGTAGTTTGCATCAAAATCCCGTGTCATTGGATATAGTGCTTGAATCTGTTACTGTAGGGTGTGTCATGTTGAAATTCTTAATTTCCATCCCTTAAAATTGTAAAATCATGTCAAATTCCAGAACATTTCACTAGGGGGTCTTTGTTCTTTCATCCCGACACATGTTCCTGAAGCCCTAAAACCCTAAAAAATTTGGTTAAGTCTAAAATCTGGTGGATCCTCCAAAATCTAGAATTTGTATGTTAAATCCCATGGATCTGGGACCTCTATCAAACATCCTGATAGTATATTTCAAAATATTTAAAGTATAGGAAATTCAATATTTTTAAATTAACTATTAGTCAGGGAGTTTCAAAATCTGGTGGGAAAAATGATCCCTACCGCACATTGTGCTAATTTTGCCTTCTACCAGATAGCACTAAAATTGACCTCAACTGGATAGTGCTAAAAATGTGTCCAACCGGATATGTCTGGTTAGCTGAGATTTCCCTACTAAGTCATTTTAAAGAGTTAGCACTAAAATGAACTTCAACCAGATTTGTACTAAATAGTGCATCCACAGGATATATCTGGTTGGTTCAAAAATGCCTGGTATCCTTCATAAGTCTAATTCCCTACCGGAAGCTTTCATCAAAGTTTTGCACTAAAATCAACTACAAAAGGATATATCTAGTTGGTCTTGAAACCTTTGTTTATCTAGTTGCACTTAAAATCCTTGTTAAAGCATTAAGGAAGAGTTAGCGCTAAAATTGACACTACTGCATATATCCTGTTGACCCCAAAAATCATGCTTTATCATAATTTGGGCTGTAAAAATGATTTTTAAGAAATGAAATTGGATTTAATTGATGCATTTGATCTGCACATCACCTCTTTGCATCTTGTCAAGCATTTTTATCATGCTAATATGGATTTTGAGTGTCTTTTGCATCAAATTAATGCTACTACACATGAATATCCTGTTGACCCTAAAAATCCTTCTTTTGCAAAAATGGCTATCAAAATGTGAAATAAAAGTATCCTACTAAATCTAAATGAGCACAAAAACATTCTAGATCATCATACATACAAAATGGGTAGTCATAAATGATGAAAAACTTAGAAAATAATGGGAAATCCACTAGATTTATGAAGTTGTTCATAAGGAAGCAACATTGATTTTGAGTTGTCCCTAATTGATCCATGGCTGTAAATGGACATATTTTGATCTATCTTGATGGAAAATGACTTTTTATGATGAAATTGATTCTTAGAATTGTCAATTGTAGGTCCAAGAGGACAAAGAAGCTTGTTGGAGCCACTATGAAGGATCAAAACCTAGAGGTACATTACTGACCTAAAAATGCAGAATCATCATTTTGTCAACCAAATTGCTGATGCACCTACAAAAGGAAGTTAGTATGATGTCAAAGATGATGGAGATGAGCCCTAGGAGATTGAAGACACAAAAGATCATGCCTACATCCTGTTGTTCCTACAGATCCAGTTCAATGTTTAGTTTATGTTCATAGCTGTCCCATCAATCCAATCATCAAAAATCAATCCAACAAGCATCCGATTGGACATGCCTTCATAAAAAATGTGCCACATACTCTTGACTAGTCAACACATTGGAAAAGTCATTTGTCCCATTAGACAACTCAAAAAGTTGCTATTTTGTCTTGTTCTCATGAGCTAAAAAGTTATAATTTCATCTTTTTCCTACAAGACAAAAGCAAATCTAGGAATGTAACTACCCACCAACCAAATTAAATGCAATGTAATATGAGCCATTGGTGTTGAATTAATCTTCACCATCCATTGAAAAACTTGGTATGCTTACCGCTCTATATAAAGGCAACATCTCTCATTGTAAAAGATATAGGGAAGGAACTAAAGAAAGACTTGTTGAAACTCTACCATTTTTTCTGAATCAATACAAGCATAATTTCATTTGCCTCTATGATTTGAGTTCATTTTGTTGATTGAATATGGTTATCATGGTTCTTCTTCACCTTTCCAATTAGTTATTCAGTTGAATTTATGGTTAATCATTCAGATATTTGATGGATTTCCTATCCATGCCATTGATGGCTTGCTGATTGTATGTCATTGTGCATGATTAGTCTGGACATATTTTTGAGCTAAGTTTAATTGTGTTAGTTCATTGAGCTGCACCAGTAATTGGGTGTTAGATGAATCTTTCATAGTTTGAAAACCCTTGTGTTTCCTTAGAATATTGCACAGTCTCTATAGTGTTGTGGGCTACCTAGTTAAGCAGAGATTTGTTTATTGTTGGGAATATGTCTATCTATTTGTTGATCATTTATGTAGTTGTCTATAAGATCTCTTATCCACCCTCTCTCTCCGTTCTCTTTTGCATTTTGTTTATCAGATCTGGTTAGATTAGGTTTCATAAACTTGCATAATGCTATCACAGAATTCATCCTTAGTGAATGCAAGTTAGTGGATTGCTGGTTGTAGGCTGAAATCATATATTTTGTAGCAATCTGAGTATAGATATCAATTTGTTTATACATTTTCAAATAAAAAAACCGATCAAAGTCATGTACAATCAAACCCTAATGCACTAAAGTTTTTTTGCATTGCATGTAAGTCCCCTTGGTTGGTCACAGTGAAACACATATCCACTGAGTTATCTTGCAAGATAAGACTTAGTTGTATAAACCTTGGGGTAGTCCTATTCTGAAGGTTTGGGATAGGATTCCTTTCAAGAGAGGTGAGATACCCTGTATCTTACCTACATCGCTGCATGCTAAAAACATCATCAACAAGATCTTACTTTTGCAAGTGGAGATTTAGTTTTTGACCCCTGTTTGATCTATTTCCAAAGGTAGATCCCCTTCTCTTCTCCTCCTCTTCCATCTCCCATCTTGATCTTTCACCCAGGACCCCTCCTCTGAGGGTCACCCATGGGCCACCCTTTAGTGACCCTGACTAGCAAAAGGGGCAACCAGGTGGTAACCCTTCCATCATTTCTAGCCAAGAGTTAACTTGAGTTTTTGACCAAAAATAGTTTTGTTTTCACCCATTTTTCTTCATGTTTGCATGGAATTTTGTGCCAAAGATAGAGTTAACTATTTCATTCACCCACCCATGCATATTTAGCTTATTTTTATCTATAATTATTAACCCATCCATTCTTTTTCTTCACTTCTTCTTGAGTGATAAGTTATAATTTGTTAGATCACTCCAATTTTAGCCCAGATCACTCTTGTGTCTTCTAAGTTAACTCTTCAATCAAAGGGAGTTAACTCTTCTTCCTCTCCACCTCTCATCATTTCTTCAAACCTATAAATACCTCCTCCCTTAAGAACAAAGGGAGGTAATTTCATTTGTGCACATAGTTCTTGTGTCATGCCCATACTAGGCCCACCTGTATCTTATCCATACAAGTGGGCAAAATGGTGGCATTTTTTTTTTTAAAGGATAATGAGTTAATTGAAAATTTGCAATGAGAGTTTACCTAAGGTTTTACTCTTGAATAAAATGCGTACTCGATTAACAACGAAAGTTCTCTAATTTACAAGTAGCCTAATAACCAATTATCAAAGTTTAAATCATTAGGATAGTTTCAAGCATAACATTGAGCTTTGTCATCTAAGCTATTTTTACTCTATTAAGACCTAATTAAATTTATCCACCATTAGATAACTTCTTAACCAAAAGTCATAAGCACAAATAAATTAGAGGGATACTTTTATTTTTAAATTTAATTTAATAAAGGAACTATTTAATTAAATAAAATAAAATTAAAATATGTAAAATAAATACCATTACTAATATATAGTTTTAATTAAAAATAATCCATTTAATCCAAATAATATAATAACTAATTTAATCTTCTTTCCATAACATAAAATTGAATAATCTAAAAACTCTTTCAAATATTTTGAATTAGAATAAAGGAAATGATGAAATCATTCATTTCCCAATAAATTTAATCTATTAAAAAAAAAAAAACTTCTTTTCCAAAACTTTTTAAACAAAAAGCTTGTTTTTTATTTCCATATAAATTAACGTTTCCTCTATATATATATATATATTAATCCTACTAAATATTTTGACTTAAACTAATAAAATTAAAATGACAATATATTGCCTTTTTAAAAATTAAATTTATTTATTTTTTCTAAATCTTCTAAAACAAAAGACATATTTCCAATGCTTTAATTCTTTTTTTTTTTTTTTGCTCAGTAAGTGAGGGATTTTTAGGCTTGCCCACTCTAGTAGAGGTCATAAGGGGAACCTCCTCCCCTATCGAACTACCATTGCCATTGTAGCACAGATCACCAATGGTGCGGCCCTGCTGAGTTTGCCACCACTATAATCATGTCGCTTGTGGCGCAGATTGCCACTGGTGGATTTGTCATTTGTCATTGTACACCACTGCTACCATGACATGTCAAGCTATGGAGACTAGAGTACATCAGAATTGCAACACACTCCACTTAAGGACCACGGAGCGCCAAGAGTCACCTACATAGAACCACAAACATTTAGAAGCCAAGATATCTTTGGGGGGATTTGAACCTTGGTCTCCACAATAATGACCAAGTGGTCTTAACCACTAGACCACACCCACTCGACATGCTTTAATTCAATATTACTAGAATAAACTAAATACTTTATTTTTAGGATAGAAGAACAAATCTAAAACTCATTGCTTCTAAAATAATAACTCAATGGAAATTCCCTTTTTATTTCTTTTATCAAATAAATAAAATCTTACTAATTTGACTTAGATATTTTATCTTTTTAACTTACTAATATTTTAGCACAATCTTCTTAACACAAATTTTACAAATAAATTTTGTCTTTCCAAAATCACTACTTTTATGATAAGCAATAAATCAAATGCTATCTTTTTATTTTAATAAGAAAATTGGTTTTCCATTTTATGTTTTATAGAATAAAGCTAATTATAATAGCATAAATCTAACATGCATTATATTTTACATAACTAAATTCTTTTTCTAAAAAAAAGAAGAATAAACTAATTTTCTTTTAATGATGAAGTAAACTAAATCTTTTCCTTACTTTTCTAATCCCAAAAATAAAACAAGTTTTAATTAATTCTATAATGGAGATCCTTATTACAAAATTTATATTCCTAAATAAAAGATTATAAAATAGTCTTAACTTAATTAACATATTTAATTAATCACCTAACACTTTATCTCCCTTAAAATAATTTCCATATTATTAAAATCATATACTTTCAACAATGAACTTAATTTAATAATTTCATAAAAGAAAACTAATTAGTTTTTTTTTACGTAAATAACTTAATCTTTCCTTTAAAAAAAATTAATATTTTAATAATAATCCAACAAAAATCATTCTAATTTCTATCTAAACTAACACAACTAGATAAGTAACACAATCTTTTTCTTTAAGGCAATAAAACAATCTTTTTCCCTAAAAACAAGTCTTTTTTCTATCTTTAAAAGAGAAAGCTTCCTTTTCTTCTATTTCTAATTAACATATTGAGTTTTATAACTTTATTTAAATCATTTCTTTTTCTAATTATAATTAACTATATATCTTTTATTAGACCTTCTTCTAAGATAATAAAATAAAGCTAATCTATTTTATATTTGCATTTATAATTTTTTCCCTTTATAATTTAAATAGAATAATACTAATAAATTTTCTAAATCTTTCTAATTAAAATCAAGCAAATCATAAAAATATTCCTTTCATTTTAAAACTCAATAAAACAAATATATATATTTTTTATATGTGTAGACAAAGCTAATTTTGATTTCTTTCTTAATAAATTAATAAAATAACTATAATTGCTTTTCAAATAAATTAAACATAAAATTTGCCTTTTGTTTTATTTTCTAAAATTAAAATTCTTCTTCCATTTAAAAATAATGAAATAAATCTAAAATTGATTCCTTTCTATGCTTTGAACTATAAAACAAATCTATTAAATCTTATTTCTTTTCTTTTTCCTTAAAAAAATTAAAATTCTTTTCCCAATTAGAAACAATAAAGCAAATCTAATATCCTTCCAATATAATATTGATTGTTTTTCTATGAATCTTTTTTCTAAAAATCTACCTTCCCAATTTAAAACAAAGCTATATTATTTTATTACTACATTCATTATTTTTCTTTCATAATAAAACCACTATTTATAATTTTACTATGCAAAAACCAATTTATTAAATTATATTTTTAATAAATAAATCTTTACTAAAATAAATATCCAAAGGTAAATACAGATTTTATTTTCAGATAACAATATCATTTAAAAACAGAAAATTTATAAAATTATGAAATTATTAACTAACATCCAAAAATAAATTGTAATGAAAGAATCATTGTCATATTTGTATAAATAGAGGCAAGTAGAGTTTTAAATAAAATAATTGCATTCAACTTTATCAAAACATATAGATCAATTAGACTATTTTCTCTTCAACAATATATACAACTCCACAAAGACTCACTCTTTGGACAACAATAAATAGATTCCAACAAGAATCTTATACAATGGCATCTTTGCCAAACTTGCAAAAAAAATTAGAAATCTTTCTTTTCCTGAAACTCATAGAGATTCTTACCAACTTTTAATCTTTAAATAGAACTTATTCATAACATGCACTCATACAACCAAAATAGATGGCCAAGTCCTACTCTCCACCCTACCATAGGGATTGCATAAGCACATCCCACCACCATAAACCAGATTTACACATACATGCAACAATTTGCAAAAATACAAAATCTAATAAAAGTATAAACAACAAATATTCCCATGGATAGGCTCACAAAGGAAGGATCTTTCTTGGATCCAAAATAGGGGGAGAGAGGGGATAATCCTCCCTCTTGGGGAAAAACTGAAACATAATCAATATCACCACATATCACATATAAACCTCCATACACCATAATTCACCACATATCACATATAAATTTCCATACATTGTAAATCACCACCTCTCCATAAAATACACAATACCCATATCTCCACATATCTCCATACTTCCATACACAACCACAACTACAAATTTCCATCTCCTCACATACCCCATACTTCCAAAAATACCATCAACAACATACTTATCAAGAAAGATCATTTCCACTATCTGAATCATAGAACTAAGTTCCCCAAAAGAGGCTCCACGCATCCCTCAGAGAGCCGCTCCCTTACAACCCAAACCCACAAAAATTTGCATAACAACAATAAATCCAAAAAAACACATTTAAAACCACATTCACAATCAATCAGCCACTTTTTACCAAAATTACAAGAAGTATAGAATAGTACCTCAGCTCCCTAGTTTAGGGTGAGCCCAAATTTGAAACTAGAATGAAATTTTCTAACCCTTTTTTTGATTCTCAAATCCAAAATCTTCAAACCCAAAACTTCTCCAACTCAAGCCAAAAATCCCTTTCTCTTCACAATTTCCAATCCCAAAATCCAAGCATAGCAAAAGTGTAAAAAATCTACCCAAAGATTCCCATAAATAAAACTCAAAGCTTCCAAAAAGGAAAGAAAACAAAAAAGAAAGCAACTTTCTTTATTTTTCTCAATAAAACTCTTCGTTTTCCAAAATTAAAACAAAGGGATAAAATCCTCTCATAAAAAAATAAAATATTAAAATTTTAATTTAAAAACATTTATCCACATCCCACAAAAGAAATAAATTAAAATGAAATGATTAATTAAAAAGACTTTCTCCCAAAATACAATTAAATAAAATTAATAAAAATAAATAAAATAACACAACCACACACAAAAATTAAAATAAAAATCAAATAACAATATCACATCACATATTAGCCTTAACCCCATCCATGGGTTAGGACAGGCTTAACTGGTCTAACATAGAGTTTATGGAGTCTCCTAGTCCACTTAAGGAGCTTGACCACCCACCTGCACAATTAATTTTTAACATCCGTTTGTCAAAAAAATATAGCCGAAGCAACTTGAAACACATAGAAAAATTAAATAAATAATCCAATTTCATTCATGATTACATAATTCAAATAATATAATTTATTTTATTTAAAGATTATTACAAAATCATTTAATTCATTCAATACTTTCTTTTCCCACACAATTAATTATCCAACAGCAACTCATCAGAATAAAAAGCATACAGTCGAAACATAATTCCCAAATGGTTTAAATATATAATAATGTCCAATCACACACATCAAAACAGACAATTATAAATAGTATCATATGATGGTCTCAAGTGCAGTACTAGCTAGGCCTCACATTCTCCCCCTCTAATATTAGGCTTCTTCCTGGAAGCCCTCAAGAGATTATAGTGGAATAACTCAATGTACTGACAAAGCATCCCATTCATGAGCTTCTAAATATGTGTCATGAAGAACTAAGTAACCATGATATCCAACAAATAATTAGTACCCTAGATTCTATCTTTCTTGTGAAAGTATCCATACTTCTATATATGTTGAACAAGAAATACATCACTATCTACATTAACAATACATTAATAAAGAATATCAAAAACACTAATTTATCCCATGAAGTGCCATAGGTGTCATGCATAAAGTAAATTTGTATTCATTTATACTAAACACAATAATTATTAGACAATTAGTCGCAACATAACAAGGTTTCTACTTTAGATTATCAAGCATAATGATAATTTACATCAGACATTCCAATCAAGAATCATCCCATGCATCAAGTTGTCAAGCATGCTTTCCTACCACCCAAGTAACTTCTAGAACTTATTTTACTAAACTTATATATCTCAAAGGTATGTGCAATAAAAATAATGACTTCTCTTACTTGCAACATGAGGCTCATTTATAGAGAATTCAAATGTTTTCAAATAACCAGTATTTCATGACCAAGTAGCTAACTAGCTTGCAACAGAAGAATCGATATTCAAAAACCTATGATACCCAACAAGTCTCACCTCCCTAATAAGGGTTGATATCATAGTATCTTAATGTTATAGGGTAATAAGAGGGTATATTTATTTATGAATCTAAGAAAAAGACAAGACTTGACCTTCCTATACTAATCTTATTTATTGCTCAAGAATCTCCAAACCACCTTCTCCCCCATACAAGCTTCCAAGGGTCCCTTTACAAAATGACAACTTAAATACATGCAAAACTTCATAAGCACCAACAATGAAAATTAAGCAAATGCCTCAAAAGGAAACAATAATTGTAAAAAAAAATGATACCAATATCAATTAAAATCCAAAATGAAACCTCATAAAGATAACAAATTTCAAGTGTGGCCACCAATGTAGCAATGTGTCAAATTCATTCCAAATATCAACTCAATGAGTTCCTGAGGCAAGGGAACATATCAAATTTAGTTGGCCAAATAACCCATGAAATTAAATATTTCATACTATTGGTTGAAAATTTAAAGATTCATAAAAAAATGCATAAATTAATTAAAGAAGCAAACCAAACATCTCATAAAAATTTGTCCATCAAAATTTCATCATGGCTTTACAAACCACCCAAAGGGGAGAAGGAGTATCGTAGACTCATCCTAAGAAAAATTATTCTAAGATAACCATCCCATTGGATAATCCCATAGCTCTCATTGAAATGAACATGTATTATAATCAATGTAAAAGCCTAGCACCAAGGTATAACATGCGCAAGAGTATCTAAGAGAGTTTAAGGAAACTATAATATATTCTAAATTTTTATTATGGTACACCTAATACTATTCAAACCCATTATTCACTATTGCATTAAAAAGCAATGGAACCATACTAGAAATAGTTTTCCCAACACTAATATCTAATATTGGTATAAAAAAAAATTTAACAAACTTGGAGTGTACCCCATCCCAACTGCAACAATATAACAATCTAAATTAGACTTTTCCTATGCCCTAACGAGTGTGATTTAACAAAAAAGAAAGCTCAATCAAGAGATATGCTCATGGAATATTATTATAATCTCCCAACGAACACCCCTTTCATGCATATCTAAATCAAATTTGAGCACCCAATCTACTAGAATAGAAAGAGGGAATTAACCTAAACATCACCACCTTAAAAGTAAAGGAAGCAACCCACACATTTGTATGAGAAGGAACAAACCCCTACCATACTAGGCATTCAATCCTATCAACATCAAAAGTAGTTATTTATGAGAAAAAACAATTAAAGAGGTACCTAATATCCTATTTAACATCTAAGGATACAATCACATAAGGTACTAGTGCCTTCTTATCACACAATACATGCATACTAAATCAATCTCATATATTGAAAGAATGGTTTATGATCAACCCAAACTCTAAGGGTATTTACTTACACATCCAACCACATAAGGAGGGAAAACATGCCTTAATTACCTACTATATGTTGTACTTAGAACAAACTCATTTAAGGACCTAATTCCTATATTACAACTTTTATTTTATTTCATACTCAAGCATAGATGACTAATCAACTATGCATAAATAATGTAACTTTATGTGTAATCTACATCATTATCAACTAATGTGAATGACACCAATCTCTCACATTTTTCCTTCATTGGAGATCACAATAACACACACAAAGAGGTACAATATGCTAAATATGCTTCATTTCTTAATCAATACTAACTCACACAAAAATCATTTGCAAAGACTTTTCCACACATAATAACTAACAACAAGAAAAATTCTCGTTTCATGGTTAGAATGGGTTCATAAGAGCATAAATATACATATTTCTATATTCTTCATTATAAAGTACTTTTAACATGTTTGACTATATCCTCTATCTATTGTCATTATTCTATCCTAAAGCATATAAATGATCAATAGTCTAAGACTTCACATCTTTTATGAGTAACATACATTTATTTAAAGGAGATCACATAGCTTTATATTACCTTATAATCTACTAGAACTATTTATTCAAAATCAAACCTTATACACCCTTAATTCTAACTTTGTTTTCCCAACCAATCTGCTTAACAATTAGAAAGAAAAAAAAAATGCTACTATCATTAAAGTAATTTCTAAGAACACAAACAATTAGAAATTCAAAAGGAGAAATTTGTTGAGACACCATTAAGGACAACAAGACTCAAATTCGGAATGACCCAGGTGCACTCAAGGAATATTTTAGTCTACATCCTAAACTAGTGTGGACTATATATAACAAAATCAATTATATCATGTTTGTAAAAGGTTGGCTACATTATAAACTAGGCCTCTAGACTAGTTACAAAGAAGTTGATAAATCAAATGAAGTAGGAAGTCACTATCACCTTAAGAAATTTTAAAAAAAAACATCAACATAGATAATTATAATATTGTACATGATAATCGCACCCTTAAACAATCTACTTCCTTCTAAGCAATATTTGACTAGAAGATATAAGGAATTTTGCACTTACAAGGAGATGTTAAACATAATATGTTTCTAATTAGATTCATTTCATTCTAATTTGACTAGAAGGTCACTATTCAAAAGGGAAATAAGGACGCATAACAATTTAAAACTATAGTTTAAAAAAATGAATTAAAAAGAATTAAAAATAAGTCAATCCAAGTACTTGTGTTACTACTTACATCTTAAATTAACTACACAAACATTTTCACATAAAGTGGTAACATTTCACCATTACACATTCAACAACATGACCCAAACACACTCCCAGAGTTCCCAATGTTTGTAAACTTGGCACTGACACCAAATGTCATGCCTATACTAGGCCCACCTGTATCTCATCCATACAAGTGGGCAAAATGGTGGCATAATTTTTTTTAAAGGATAATGAGTTAATTGAAAATTTGCAATGAGAATTTACCTAAAGTTTTACTCTTAAATAAAATGTGTACTCGATTAACAACGAAAGTTCTCTAATTTGCAAGTAGCCAAATAACCAATTATCAAAGTTTAAATCATTAGGATAGTTTCAAGCATAACATTGAGCTTAGTCATCTAATCTATTTTTACTCCATTAAGACCTAATTAAATTTATCCACCATTAGATAAATTCTTTACCAAAAGTCATAAGCACAAATAAATTAGATGGATACTTTTATTTTTAAATTTAATTTAATAAAGAAACTATTTAATTAAATAAAACAAAATTAAAATATTTAAAATAAATGCCATTACTAATATACAGTTTTAATTAAAAATAATCTATTTAATCCAAATAATATAATAACTAATTTAATCTTCTTTCCATAACATGAAATTGAATAATCTAAAAACCCTTTCAAATTTTTTGAATTAGAATAAAGCAAATGATGAAATCATTCCTTTCCTCATAAATTAATCTTACTAACTTTTAGAAAACAAAAAAAACTTCTTTTCCAAAACTTTTTAAACAAAAAGCTTGTTTTTATTTCCATATAAATTAACGGTTCCTATATATATATATAATACTAAATATTTTCACTTAAAATAATAAAATCAAAACCACAATATATTGCCTTTTTAAAAATCAAATTTATTTTCTTTTTCAAAATCTTCTAAAACAAAAGACATATTTCTAATGCTTTAATTCAATATTATTAGAATAAACTAAATACTTTATTTTTAGGATAGAAGAACAAATCTAAAACTCATTGCTTCTAAAATAATAACTCAATGGAATATACATTTCCTTTTTATTTCTTTTATCAAATAAATAAAATCTTACTAATTTGACTTAGATATTTTATCTTTTTAACTTACTAATATTTTAGCACAATCTTCTTAAAACAAATTTACAAATAAATTTGTCTTTCCAAAATCACTACTTTTATGATAAGCAATAAATCAAATGCTATCTTTTTATTTCAATAAGAAAAATATTTTTCCCTTTTATGTTTTATAGAATAAAGCTAATTATAATAGCATAAATCTAACGTGCATTATATTTTACATAACTAAAATCTTTTTTCTAAAAAAAAGTCTATAAACTAATTTTCTTTTAATAATGAAGTAAACTAAATCTTTTCCTTACTTTTCTAACCCCAAAAATAAAACAAGTTTTAATTCTATAATGCAGATCCTAATTACAAAATTTATATTCCTAAATAAAACATTATAAAATAGTTTTAACTTAATTAACATACTTAATTAATCACCTAACAATTTATCTCCATTACAATAATTTCCATATTATTAAAATCATATACTTTCAACAATTAACTTAATTTAATAATTTCATAAAAGAAAACTAATTACTTATTTTTTTAACATAAATAACTTAATCTTTCCTTTAAAAAAAATTGAATATTTTAATAATAATCCAACAAAAATCATTCTAATTTCTATCTAAAGTAACACAACTAGATAAGAAACAAAATCTTTTTCTTTAAGAAAACAAAACAATTTTTTTCCCTAAAAACAAGTCTTTTTTCTATCTTTAAAAGAGAAAGCTTCCTTTTCTTTTATTTCTAATTAGCATACTTATTTTTATAACTTTATTTAAATAATTTATTTTTCTAATTATAATTAATTATATATCTTTTATAATTTACTATATATCTTTTATTAGACCTTCTTCTAAGATAATAAAATAAAACTAATCTATTTTATATTTGCATTTATAATTTTTTTCCCTATATAATTTAAATAGAATAATATTAATAAATTTTCTAAATCTTTCTAATTAAAATCAAGAAAATCATAAAAAACATTCCTTTCATATTAAAACTCAATAAAACAAATACATGTATATTTTTATATGTGTAGACAAAGCTAATTTTGATTTCTTTCTTAATAAATTAATAAAATAACTATAATTGTTTTTCAAATAAATTAAACATAAAACTTGCCTTTTGTTTTCTTTTCTAAAATTAAAATTCTTTTTCCATTTAAAAATAATGAAATAAATCTAAAGTTGATTCCTTTCTATGCTTTGAACTATAAATCAAATCTATTAAATCTTATTTCTTTTCTTTTTCCTAAAAAAAACTTAAAATTCTTTTCCCAATTAGAAACAGTAAAATAAATCTAATATCCTTCCAATATAAAATTTGATTGTTTTTCTATGAATCTTTTTTTCTAAACCTTTCCAATTTAAAACAAAGCTATATTATTTTATTACTACATTCATTATTTTTCTTTCATAATAAAACCACTATTTATAATTTTACTATGCAAAAAATAATTTATTAAATTATAGTTTTAATTACTAAATCTTTACTACAATAAATATCCAAAGGTAAAGACAGATTTTATTTTCAATAAAAATATCATTTAAAAATAGAAAATTTATAAAATTATGAAATTATTAAATAACATCCAGAAATAAATTGTAATGAAAGAATCATTCTCATATTTGTATAAATAGAGGCAAGTAGAGTTTTAAATAAAATAATTGCATTCAACTTTATCAAAACATATAGATCAATTAGACTATTTTCTCTTCAACAATATATACAACTCCACAAAGACTCACTCTTTGCACAACAATAAATAGATTCCAACAGGAATCTTATACAATGGTATCTTTGCCAAACTTGCAAAAAAAAGTTAGAAATCTTTCTTTTCCTGAAACTTGATGCATAGAGACTATTACCAACTTTCAATCTTTAAATAAAACTTATTCATAACCTGCACTCATACAACCAAAATAGATGGCCAAGTCTTGCTCTCCACCCTACCATATGGATTGCATAAGCACATCCCACCCCTAAGCAAAAGAACTCCATAAACTGGATTTACACATACATGCAACAATTTGCAAAAATACAAAATCCAATAAAAGTACAAACAACAAATTTTCCCATGGATAGACTCACAAATGAAGGATCTTTCTTGGATCCAAAATAGGGGGAGAGAGGGGATAATCCTCCCTCTTGGGGAAAAACCAAAACATAATCAAGATCACCACATATCACATATAATCCTCCATACACCATAATTCACCACATATCACATATAAATCTCCATACATTGTAAATCACCACCTCTCCATAAAATACACAACACCCTTATCTCCACATATCTCCATACTTCCATACACAACCACAACTATAAATTTCCATCTCCTCACACAACCCATACTTCCAAAAATACCATCAACAACATACTTATCAAGAAACATCATTTCCACTATTTGAATCATAGAATTAAGTTCCCCAAGAGAGGCTCCACACCTCCCTCTACCCCAACACTAGGGAGGCTCTCATAAAAAATGGAAAGCCACTCCCTTACAACCCATACCCACAAAAAATTGAAAACAACAATAAATCCAAAAAAACACATTTAAAACCACATTCACAATCAATCACATACTTTTTACCAAAATTGCAAGAAGTATAGAATAGTACCTTAGCTCCCTAGTTTAGGGTGAGCCCAAATTTGAAACTAGAATGAAATTTTCCAACCCTTTTTTTATTCTCAAATCCAAAATCTTCAAACCCAAAACTTCTCCAACTCAAGCCAAAAATCCCTTTGTCTTCACAATTTCCAATCCCAAAATCCAAGCATAGCAAAAGTGTAAAAAATTTGCCCAATGATTCCCATAAATAAAAATCAAAGATTCCAAAAAGGAAAGAAAACAAAAAAGAAAGAATAAACAAAAAAAAAACAACTTTATTTATTTTTCTAATAAAACTCTTTGTTTTCCAAAATTGAAACAAAGGGATAAAATTCTCTCATTAAAAAAAATTAAAATATTAATTTTAAAACATTTATCCACATCCCACAAAAGAAATAAATTAAAATGGAATGATTAATTAAAAAGACTTTCTCCCAAAATGCAATTAAATAAAATTAATAAAAATAAATAAAATAACACAACCACACACAAAAATAAAAATAAAAATCAAATAACAATATTACATCACATATTATCCTTAACCCCTTCCATGGGTTAGGCTAGGCTTAACTGGTTTGACATAGGGTTTATGGAGTCTCCCAGTCCACTTAAGGAGCTTGACCACCCACCTGAACACTTAATTTTGAACATCAGTTTGTCCAAAAAATATAGGTGAAGCAACTTGAAACGTATAGAAAAATAAATTAAATAATCCAATTTCATTCATGATTACATAATTCAAATAATATAATATTTTTTATTTAAAGATTATTACAAAAACATTTAATTCATTCAATACTTTCTTTTCCCACACAATTAATTATCTAGTAGCAACTCATGAGAATAAAAAGTATATAGTCCAAACATAATTCCCAAAGAGTTTAAATATATCATAATGTCCAATCACACACATCAAAATAGACAATTATAAATAGTATCATATCATGGTCTCAAGTGCAGTACTAGCTAGGCCTCACCTCTTGTATGTTATTGCTCTCCAAATCAAGCATCCATATGCTCACATAGGACATTAGAGATTTTTTCTTTTATTTGTTATTTCATCTAGCTTTGCTAAAAGCTTATTTTGCATCAATATGCTACTCACATCACAAGACACAATGCTCATCAATCTCTCATTGAGCTCATTTCAAAGCTTCAAAAGATTCATTTGCTTCTCTTTTCTTATTGTTGCCAAGAGGATCACCCCGCTACTGCAAGAGGATTAGAGGTTGCCATACAAGGATTTATGAGGGTAGTGGAGGTGTAATGCCCCGCCTTGAACACCTTAAAGAAATTCACATTTGTGCTATTTGAAACAATTTTTTTTTTTTGAAATGATTAAGATAACAAAGTAATGTTAACACAACTAATTACACCATTAAACTTACGACATGTTCTCCAAGGTTTCAAGGCTGCATTACTTAACAATTCAACTAACATAATCTAACATGCATCAGTAACTGATCTAAATCCAACGCACAATTAAATAGCTTATTCATATCCATTACACGTCGTCAAATAATACAATCTACATGATTAAATACATAACGGAAATGCTTTCCTTACACATAAGTACATCATGACATCATTACATTGCCATTTTCAGACTACATCAGAATTACATACCATATGAATGATTTGTTACACAAGTCTGGTACAAGATTATACACATACATCTTCATCAACTGGTACAAGTACAATTGTCTAAAAACTGGGATAAATCTTTTCTGCACATGAACTTGACAAAGAATAACCAATGGATAAGGAAGCTCTTCCACCCGACCATGTGGAACCCTAAGGTCCACCCCCCGAGCTAGGAGTTAACATGAGGTCCCAAATAATGACAATTAGGTAGACAAAGACTAACATGAACAAAGGATGACTAAACGCCAATACAACACATGGCAATAACATAAATAACATAACACAACTCCCAGAGGCAACACTTAACATATGTGGAGAGACCAAACAAGGAATGCTAGGTTGTAGTAGGGAGAGTGTCATCACACGGTCCTAGCATGGGTTATCCTGACAGCCTCTCACTAGGAGTTGGCCCCCATCTATGGTTATCCTGACAACCTCTCACTAGGCGCCGGACCCATAGGGTGACACATGTGGAATTGACCTTCCTTTCATGAGGACAAGGAAGTCAATCATGCCGACCAGGCCTTCTCTACCCATCCTTAGTCTGAACAAGCACTACAGGCCATGGGAGAGGAATCCATTAAACTTGTTTAATGTGAAATCTACCCTTAACCCCTAGTTCATTTTAGGTTATCACTTGATTAATCTACTTCCAACGGGTTATTCCTGACTGCCACTTTGGGCGCCGGCCGCACGTTGAAAGCCACTCTCCTTCCTAACACCTAGTAAACCTTAAACATCATACAAGGCATTGTAATAGTACACATACATGTTCACTGCAAGGTATAAACCCTCTTGCATTACAAATGGAATCATAACACTAGTTGTTATCCATTGCCTATAACATTACAACACTTTACTCTTTTACAGATTCCAGGTCTCTTCATACGACAATTATGACAAAACGGGTACCAGATAGTCACAACTAGATAAATATCTTATCCAGAGATTATTAGTTTACAAAACACATAATCAACTTTGACAATACCTCATTATACTTCATACTATGTTTGATCCACATAATCATTATTACATCATAAATACAAAAACAACTATACACCTGTTGCAAGTACTCAACTATGACAACTTAGCCTCTGGAATTCGAGTTTGACCACCCTCAATTCGACTCTTTACGACAACTCATTCAGTTCAATTCAGATTCTAGAGATTAAACACTACCATTCCTTCTCGGTTTAGTGTAAACAACTTACGTAATAAAATGAACACTAGATTACATTATTTCTCTTCCAAACCAATTAATTTTAAATTAAATGCAACAATTAAATTAATACATTGCAACCTAGATCATCTAAATTCTCATCATTTTATCCCTTTCAACTATGGATAACTCACTAGGTTTAACTAAATGAATTCCAATAATTCATTCTAAAAGAATCACACAACTTACTATAATATGGAATTCATAATTAACCTTAAACGTTCTCTCACACAAGATATAAATATTCAATATAATTAACCTGTCGTATAATTTAACCAACCCGACTATAGAATTGCAATAATAATGTTTTATTAATTAGTTTGAACATTTAACTATAATTTTATTTATATATATATATATATATATTTTGTTGAGCTGATAATAATAATATTAATAATAATAATAATAAAATACTAATAATTATAATGACAAAACAATAATAGTGAATACTATGAGTCATTGGATAGAAAATATCTTCCATCTGAGAATAAGTAAATATATGTATCGTTAATTTTCTTATTAAATTTACTATTGCAATCTAGATTTTGTATAAAATGTATTAATTTTCAGTAGTAGTGTTGAAAGGTTTATCTAACTAATAAATCACCTTATATGAGGCGTCTCAAACGAAAGTGAAATATCTCATCGAAGGCAAAGACAATAGGTTTGCTGAATAAACTATCTCTGTTTTCCAAACTCTTGCTAGGTAACATTTCCTACTATTGTGTAGATCACAAACTCTTAAGCATATTATAGATAGTTGATTGCTGTGTGTGGTTAGTTATTCCGTTGCTGCGCTGGCCTTCAGAGGAAGTGCCAAACTGCACCATCGAGATATATGTTAAGTCTATGTTGGTGGTGTGGACTTTCCCGGCAACACCAAGCTCCGTGCTCAAGCTTAAACGACTAGCAGACTTCTTTTTTTGGCGTGCCTTGGGTCCTTGCTACGATTGGCTCTAGTGAACATTCTTCTTCAGCTACAGAATTTTAATTGATTTCAGGTTATAAGAAGTATGGTGCAACAAGAAAACCTCCATCCAGATCAGATGTACTGCCCTAAATAGACAGATGTTATTGAAAATAAATTACAGGTTAATGTCTGAGTCTTTAGGTTGTGAAATGATCATTGGAGATGAGAAAGAGGATGTTGTAAATACGCTAAGGGTGCGGTCTGCATTGATAAATCCTTCCAAATGTGCGCACAGCCCAACGAATAGAATGGAACGATTGTAGGAACAAACAAAAGCACAGCCTATGGAGATTAAGGAGCGACCATGTCAAACACAAGGCAAAAGTTGTAATACAAGGTGGCCTCCATCAAAAGAATAAAGCACTCGCCATTTATCAGCTATGGCGCAAGCCATAAGATGCTAATGCCACCTTTCGCAAGGAAAATGTCCAACCAAAAGTAAGTGATCTATTTGAGCATACTAGCGTAAATACTCAAAGGGTATTAGCACCATAAATTCCAAACCCTGTCTTAATATCTGGTGGCTATATATGTGCGCCCCAAACTATTTAGCAAAGGCAAACTACAGGAGTAATGACAACGTATTTGGCAGGTGTATTACCAAATCCATCATCTTCGCTAGCGTACAATCCAGCCTGCATGCGAATGGGAACTTTGGAGCTGGAACTAATTTCAATCCACATATGTAACCCTATTGCAATACACCTACAGTTGATTTTAATGTGCATGGTCGACCTTCTTGCCCAAGCTGGGCGATCATGAGGACACCCTAAATGTTATCACTAAGATGCACATAAAAATCTGCAGTGATTTAATATGTGCGTATCACAGTGCCTTATATAAGGAATCAAAACTACTACATAACTTATGTTCTTTTCCCATACATACCTGCATAGGCGGCCAAGACGTGAGGCTAAATTGGTCTGGAGACAACTGAATGAAAGAGTAAATAAAAAGATCCCTGGGTGAAGTTGGATCTAAAACCCTAACATGGCATGCGTTTCCCGTAGGAGGCAGATCACATCTATAGGTAAGGGAGATCTTTGCACAGCTGTTGGAGAAATTGGCTTGGAAGCTGTAGCCGCCCGAGAGGCAATGATTGCAGGATATGCACAAAAGGAATCTATTGAAGGTGCTTTAGAACGGATCAAGTAGATAACACTGGCAGTTAGACCACGCCAAAAATAATAGGAGCCTTGGTATGAATATACTCATCAATCATAGCTAATGATGCATACTTAGGCAAGGTAATCGTGTAACTGTATGCAGATGCCTCAATGATACGGAAATAGGGTTGAAAGAAATGCACGAATGATTTTAATAATCAGATACAGATCATGTAAAAATTTCAGAGGCCTTTTCTTTCTCTTTACCAATTTGGATCCCTAACAATAAAATAAGACTCATATTTTCTTCTCAATCATTTATGCAGAGATGGGTCGGTAATTAAATATATCTCTAATAGAAATTTGTTTGAAATGAAATGGTTGCAGGATAGGTATAGGATGAATTAACAAAGAGCTCTAGAACTATCAAGCAAATGCAAATTGGAGGAGTAAGGAGAAACAGATTTCCATCATTCCATGTAAGTAAAAACACAAGCAGAATATGGAAGACAATAGAACCTATATCTGAAGCCTAGATTCAATGCAGAATTCAATTCTTCTATTGCAGAAAACTCGATCCTTCTCCTTCCTCCTCAGTCCTTCTTCTTGCTGCAAATATCCCCCCTCTTTGCCTCTACAAACTTCTCTTTTATAAAACAGTCCCTTCCATCTTCCAAGGAACTCAGCACGCGATCCCCATGCATCTCCCCCAAAATATTTTTATTTAATTTAATGATCCCAAGAGGTTAATAATTTTTTTTTAATATTAACACATAATTCCGACAAAATTTAATTTCTTTATAACCGACCAACCATATTGTTATTAATAAAATTATAATATTACACCAATCTTTAATTTTACAACTATATTTTAATTTATTTTATTAATTAAGTTGTAAATCACAAATTACAACATGACTTACAACTATTTTATTTATTTAAATATTCATTATAAATAGTATTATATTAAATAATACAAGATTTCTTACAATTTTTATTTAACAACTATACTTCTAATAAAATAATAATTTATTTACAACAATATTTAACAACTATTGACATTGTGCTCAAATATCGTCTTTTATAAATATATTTAATCATCAACATTATAATTTTCGTAAAATGATTCTATTTAATACACAATGATACCTAACACATTTAGCCATCTTCTGACCTAGTTAGACTTCAAATTACAACATTACCTGTCTGCAAGTCATGATCAAATGACAGACAATGACCACAAGGGTAAACTGACAACTAGGCAACACGGACTAGGGACCCCACGTTAACTCCGAACAACTAATCCATTGGCGAAGGCACGCTCAGACCTGGTAATCAAGTGGAGTCGGTGCCTAGTACCTACATCTTGCAGCAACGTATAGTTAAACATACAAGATATATATCCACATGCAGTCCTATAGTGAATGGAAATCGCAGTGGGGTAGGGTACTCAAGAGCGAGTAATACGACACTATTCCATTCACGTTTTATGTATAAACATTTAACTAAATTGAACAAGATTTCCATTTACTAGTCAACAACATAAACAATCAACTATCTCACAATTAAATATAGTGAATAACATCAAAACATCTGTAACATCTAATTCATCTATCAAGTTCTAAAGCATAAAATAATAGAATCCAACATCAACAACTGTTATCATAACAATCAGGTCCATAATGAATTAGCAAAATAACAAGAGATCCATCATCTACGATCTAAAATACTGTCATAAAGTCTAATACTACTAAGCAAACATCCATCTGATAGACGACCAGTTGAGGGGCACTACATCCTCCCCCCTAAGATCAGGCTTACTCCTGGAAGCCTGCAAACAAATATGGATATAACTCTCGCATTCGAGATGCATCTTCCCACGTAGCTGAAGTCTCATCACTAGGATCCCATTGGACCCTTACCTGCTCTATGACTCTACCCCTGAGAGCGAGTCCCCTGTGCTCCAAAATGCCTACGGGCTCCAAAGCTAGCTGCCCATCCTCTACCTGCAAGGCATTCCAATCAAGGACATGAGAAATATCTAGATGATAGGGTCTAAGAATAGAAACATGAAATACATCATGGACGCGCGACAAGCTAGGCAGCAAAGCAAGACGGTATGCAACAAGATCGATTCTCTCCAAAACCTCGAATGGCCCTACAAAACGTGGTGCAAGCTTAGAGCCTTTTCCATAACGGATCGAACTATTTCGCAAATGCACCTGCAAGAACACCCGATCACCAACTGAAAATTGACGGTCAAGTCTATGAGCATCTGCATATTTCTTCTGTCTATCCTGTGCTGCCACCAGATGCTCTCTAATGCGATCAACCTGCTACTCCATCTCTTGGAGCATCTGTGGACCTAGGAGAACTCTATCCTCAAGGCGATCCCAACTCAATGGGGTATGACAAGGACAACCATATAGAGCCTCAAAAGGAGACATGCCAATAGAACTATGATACCCATTATTGTACGCAAACTCCACCAAATACAAATAATCTTCCCAACGGTTTTGTTGATCCATAACATACATTCTAAGCATATCCTTGAGGACCTGATTGACCCTCTCAGTTTGCCCATCAGTCTCTGGATGATAAGCTGAACTGAAGTTCAACTAAGTCCCCAATGCATGCTGGAGGGATGTCCAAAGAGATGAAGTGAACACTGGATCACGATCAGAGATAATCTTGCGAGGAATCCCGTGCAATCTGACTATATCTTCCATGAAGATTTTGGCCACAGATGAAGCATTATATGAAGATCGGACAGGAGAAAAGTGTGCTACTTTGGTAAGCCTGTCTACAGTGACCATTATTGCGTCATGACGATGAGAGGACATGGGTAAACCAACTATAAAATCTATTGAAATAATGTCCCATTTCCATTCTGGAATAAGATGTGGTTGGAGAAGACCTACGGGATGTTGATGTTCCGCCTTAACCCTCTGACATTCTAAGCATCTCGAAACAAAATCAGCAATATCCCTCTTCATTCCGGCCCAAAAATATATCTGGTGAAGGTCGGCATACATCTTCTTGACACCTGGATGAGTAGAATAAGGTGCCCGATGTGCCTCCGTCATGATTAAGGTGCGGAGACCCTCTGTAGAAGGCACATAAATGCGACCTAAATGTCGCAAGAGACCATCCGACTCGATAGAATATCTGGCATATCTACCCTCCAAGGTTCTACCAGACTCAACTTCTACTTTCACTTCCTGATACCATCTATCTGCAGGGAGTGTTGCAAGAATCTGTCCTCTCAAATCCACTCCAAGAGTGATTGATGAAAGTTCATGTCTTCGCCAACTAAGAGCATCTGCCACCACATTCTCCTTTCCTTGGATATATTTTACCTCAAAATCATACTCACATAGAAACTCCATCCACCGCCTCTGTCTCGCATTCAGGTTTGGCTGTGTAAAAATGTACTGTAAACTTCGGTGATCACTGTGTAGCTCAAACTGATGCCCCAATAAAAAGTGTCTCCATCTTACTAATGCATGAACAACTACAGCTAACTCTAGGTCATGTGTAGGATAGTTCAACTCGTGATCTTTGAGTTTACGAGACTCATAGGCTATCACACGACCCTCCTACATTAAAACTGCTCCTAAACCTTCCAAGGATGCATCAGTACATACCACAAAATCTCCGACAGGATCAGGCACTGCTAAAATAGGTGCACTAGTTAACCGCTCCTTAAGAGTCTGAAAGGTTGCTTGACACTGTTCTGACCAAATGAACTTCTTTCCTTTTCTCTGAAGAGAAGTTATAGGGTGAGCTATCTTTGAAAATCCTTCCACAAATCGTCGATAATAGCCTGCTAAACCCATGAAACTACAAACCTCTGAAACATTGGTAGGAGCAGGCCAATCCATGATAGCTTGAATCTTTGAAGGATCCACCACAATACCCTTGTTAGAAATAATATGTCCCAAATATTTCACTTCAGTTTGAAAGAAATCACATTTAGCCAGATTTGCATATAACTAATTTTCTCTTAAACACTGCAGAACCTGTCGCAAATGATCTTCATGCTCCTCCATAGACCTTGAATAAATCAATATATCATCTAAGAAAACAAGAACAAATCTATCAAGATAGGTACGAAATATACCATTCATCAGACTCATAAACACTGATGGTGCATTTGTCAACCCAAAAGGTACAACAGTGAACTCATAATGCCCATAACGGGTGTGAAATGCTGTCTTGTGGATGTCAGCCTCAAAGATGCGCAATTGATGATATCCTAACTTTAGGTCTATTTTTGAAAACACCTTAGCTCCCTTGATCTGATCAAAGAGGTCATCAATTCGAGGCAATGGGTATCTGTTCTTCACAGTCACCTTATTAAGCTGTCGATAGTCTATGCACAACCGCAGAGATCTGTCCTTTTTCTTCACAAAAATAACTGGTGCTCCCCATGGAGAGACACTAGGATGAATGAATCCCTTCGCTAATAACTCCTCTAGCTCCAAATGAAGCTCCTTAAGCTCCTGGGTAGTCATCCGATATGGAGCTCGTGAAATAGGTTCTACTCCGGGAACAAGGTCTATCTTAAAATCAATATCACACTTCGGTGGCATACCCGGGATCTCGCTAGGGAAGACATCTTCATACTCCTTGAGAATAGGATGATCATCAAGGGATGTCTCCCTATTCTCCCCAAAATCTAAGTCATTAACTGTTACAGCAAACAACTTGCATCCTTGACGCAAACATCTCTTCAATTGCATAGCAGAAATCATACGCAAAGAGATGGGTCTCTGAATCCCAACCACTTCTACTTCATTGCCCGATTCATCAACACACCTCACTAACTTGTGGCGACAGTCTATCACTACTCGATGAGCCTCCAACCAATCCATTCCCAACACTATGTCATAGGATCCTAATGGTATAATGTGAAGATCTGTCGTGGTAGATAAAGGACCTATCCTCAACTCACAACCATACACAAGAGAGTCCACTGATACCCTAGATCCAGAGGCCAATTCCACCTGCCACTTAACATCTTGCTTTGCTACCACTAATTTGCAACGCTCCACTATAGAAGGGGAAATGAAAGAATCTGAAGCACCAGAGTCAAAAAGAATAGAAATAATAATACCTCGCAAGACACCTGTAGCCTCCACAACGGTACCTTGGTGCTCTGCTTGGCAATTATCTACCGCCGCAAACACCCTATGTGACCTGCCTGCATCTCCAATAGTTGGCTCTAAAGCTGCAGGCCTCTGTCCAAATCCTGAAGTATTCTTACGTGGACACTGTCTGGCAATGTGGCCCTGCTGGCTGCAAGAGAAACATCCTGTTCCCCTACCAAAACCTCCACCACCTACAGGAGCATTTGACTGCTGAAAACTTCCTCTACTTGCTGTAGACTGTGTGCTCTACACCGGTTGACTGGCACGATCACGTTTAACCCTCTGCCAACTTCGATCTTTTCTGGAATGAAATCTACTACCTTGTTGATATTGAGAGTTTCTTGATTTCATCTAGGAATACTGTTGTTGTTGCTGTCCACTCTTAGAAGGTACATGTTGACTCCTCGAGTTACCTGCTGTATGGGGTTGACCACCATGGAAACCAGAACCTGCTCGAGATGTATTACCAATCTGTACACTTGTATGACCCCCTAGGGCCATGGTCAAGTTCTCCTCCACCAATCGAGCCTTCTCAACTCCTACCTCCATGGTCTTTGGCTCGAAAACATGAACTCCTCCACTGATGCGTGCATTCAGACCTCTAATAAAATGCTGAACTAACATGGCCTCGTCATTTCCAATGCCTGCATACTACTTGAGTTCATAAAACCTGCGCTCATACTGTTCCACTATCATGGCCATCTATCTCAACCCATGGCACTCGTCTGCTCGACGTTGCCTCCAGTGGTCAGATAGGAATCAAGCTCTGAACCTTTCTAGAAATAGTTCCCATGATATTGTCGCAATATCTAAATGCAACTTTTGTTCCTATAGTCACCACCATGTAGAGGCAAAACCTCTAAGATGCATGATGGCACATCTTGCCTTAGTGTTGCTACCATATGGATGCATAGCAAAGCACCTCTCCAAATCAATTAGCCATGTCTCTGCTTCCATACCGCTACCAGAACCATCAAACGTAGGAGGACGGGCTCTCATAAGGTCTCTCATGTGGCCTGCAAGAATAGCTTCTTGTTCAGCGGTGATTTCTCTCCTTCTGGGAGATCGTTCCCTTTCTCTCTCTTCTCGTTGTTCCATCTCCTGCCTAGGACCAAGACAAGCAAGAACCTCCTTAAGGAGCTGGCATAGTTGAGCACCCTTGGGCTGACCCTGATTCTCTTGATTCTCACTTCCACCTTCTTGTGTACTCTCATGAGGGGAACTAGGAGGAGGGCTGTTATCAACACCTCTCCCACGACCCCTACCTCGTCCACATCCTCGGCCTCATACCCTAGGCATCTTCCTGGATAACACACCCAAAAACAACTTCAGGTTGCTAGGTGAGGACTACGAATGAATATGTTCTTCAGAGTTTAAGCAACTAGTACAACTTAATGGGCTAATCATAAAACTAGAGTACCTAGTGTTAGAAACTTGGCTCTGATACCAGATGTAACGCCCCACCTTGAACACCTTAAAGAAATTCACATTTATGCTATTTGAAATAGAATTTTTTCTTTTGAAATGATTAAGATAACAAAGTAATGTTAACACAACTAATTACACCATTAAACTTACGACATGTTCTCCAAGGTTTCAAGGTTGCATTACTTAACAATTCAACTAACATAATCTAACATGCATCAGTAACTGATCTAAATCCAACGCACAATTAAATAGCTTATTCATATCCATTACACATCGTCAAATAATACAATCTACATGATTAAATACATAACGAAAATGCTTTCCTTACACATAAGTACATCATGACATCATTACATTGCCATTTTCAGACTACATCAGAATTACATACCATATGAATGATCTGTTACACAAGTCTGGTACAAGATTATACACATACATCTTCATCAACTGGTACAAGTACAATTGTTTGAAAACTGGGATAAATCTTTTCTGCACATGAACTTGACAAAGAATAACCAATGGATAAGGAAGCTCTTCCACCCGACCATGTGGAACCCTAAGGTCCACCCCCCGAGCTAGGAGTTAACATGTGGTCCCAAACAACGACAATCAGGTAGACAAAGACTAACATGAACAAAGGATGACTAAATGGTAATACAACACATGGCAATAACATAACACAACTCCCAGAGGCAACACTTAACATATGTGGAGAGACCAAACAAGGAATGCTTGGTTGTAGTAGGGAGAGTGTCATCGCACGGTCCTAGCATGGGTTATCCTGACAGCCTCTCACTAGGCACCGGCCCCATAGGGTGACACATGCGGAATCGACCTTCCTTTCATGAAGACAAGGAAGTCAATCATGCCGACCAGGCCTTCTCTACCCATCCTTAGTCTGAACAAGCACTATAGGCCATGGGAGAGGAATCCATTAATCTTGTTTAATGTGAAATCTACCCTTAACCCCCTAGTTCATTTTAGATTATCACTTGATTAATCTACTTCCAACGGGTTATCCTGACTGCCACTTTGGGCACCGGCCCCACGTTGAAAGCCACTCTCCTTCCTAACACCTAGTAAACCTGAAACATCATACAAGGCATTGCAATAGTACACATACATGTTCACTGTAAGGTATAAACCCTCTTGCATTACAAACGGAATCATAACACTAGTTGTTATCCATTGCCTATAACATTACAACACTTTACTCTTTTACAGATTCCAGGTCTCTTCATATGACAATTACGACAAAACAGGTACCAGATAGTCACAACTAGATAAATATCTTATCTAGAGATTATTACTTTACAAAACACATAATCAACTTTGACAATACCTCATTATACTTCATACTATGTTTGATCCACATAATCATTATTACATCGTAAATACAAAAACAACTATACACCTGTTGCAAGTACTCAACTATGACAACTTAGCCTCTGGAATTCGAGTTTGACCACCCTCAATTGGACTCTTTACAACAACTCATTCAGTTCAATTCGGATTCTAGAGATTAAACACTACCATTCCTTCTCGGTTTAGTGTAAACAACTTCCGTAATAAAATGAACACTAGATTACATTATTTCTTTTCCAAACCAATTAATTTTAAATAAAATGCAATAATTAAATTAATCCATTGCAACCTAGATCATCTAAATTCTCATCATTTTATCCCTTTCAACTATGGATAACTCACTAGGTTTAACTAAATGAATTCCAATAATTCATTCTAAAAGAATCACACAACTTACTATAATATGGAATTCATAATTAACCTTAAACGTTCTCTCACACAAGATATAAATATTCAATCTAATTAACTTGTCGTATAATTTAACTAACCCGACTATAGAATTGCAATAATAATGTTTTATTAATTAGTTTGAACATTTAACTATAATTTTATTTATATATATATATATTGTTGAGCCGATAATAATAATATTAATAATAATAATAATAATAATAAAATACTAATAATTATAATGACAAAACAATAATAGTGAATACTATGAGTCATTGGATAGCAAATATCTTGCATCTGAGAATAAGTAAATATATGTATCGTTAATTTTCTTATTAAATTTACTATTGCAATCTAGATTTTGTATAAAATGTATTAATTTTCAGTAGTAGTGTTGAAAGGTTTATCTAACTAACAAATCACCTTATATGAGGCGTCTCAAATGGAAGTGAAATATCTCACCGAAGGCAAAGACAATAGGTTTGCTGAATAAACTATCTCTATTTTCCAAACTTTGGCTGGGTAACATTTCCTACTGCTGTGTAGATCACAAACTCTTAAGCAGATTACAGATAGTTGATTGCTGTGTGTGGTTAGTTATTCCCTTGCTGTGCTGGCCTTCATAGGAAGTGCCAAACTGCACCATCGAGATATATGTTAAGTCTGTGTTGGTGGTGTGGACTTTCCCGGCAACACCAAGCTCCATGCTCAGGCTTAAACGACTAGCAGACTTCTTGTTTTGGCGTGCCTTGGGTCCATGCTATGATTGGCTCTAGTGAACATTCTTCTTCAGCTACAGAATTTTAATTGATTTCAGGTTATAAGAAGTGTGGTGCAACAAGAAAACCTCCATCTAGATCAGATGTACTGCCCTAAATAGATAGACGTTACTGAAAATAAATTGCAGGTTAATGTCTAAGTCTTTAGGTTGTGAAATGATCATTGGAGATGAGAAAGAGGACGCTGTAAATATGCTAAGGGTGCGGTCTGCATTGATAAATCCTTCCAGATGTGCGCCCAGCCCAACGAATAGAATGGAACAATTGCACGAATAAACAAAAACATAGCCTATGGAGATTAAGCAGTGACCATGTCAAACGCAAGGCAGAAGTTGTAATACAAGGTGGCCTCCATCAAAAGAATAAAGCACTCGCCATTTATCAGCTATGGCGCAAGCCGTAAGATGTTGATGCCACCTTTTGCAAGGAAAATGTCCAACCAAAAGCAAGTGATCTATTTGAGCATACTAGCGTAAATACTCAAAGGGTATTAGCACCATAAATTCCAAACCCTGTCTTAATATATGGCGGCTATATATGTGCACCCCAAACTATTTAGCAAAGGCAAACTGCAGGAGTAATGACAACATATTTGGCAGGTGTATTACCAGATCCATCATCTTTGCCAGCGTACAATCCAGCCTGCATGCGAATGGGAACTTTGGAGCTGGAACTAATTTCAATCCACATATGTAACCCTATTGCAATACACCTACAGTTGATTTTAATATGTGCATGGTCGACCTTCTTGCCCGAGCTGGGCGATCATGAGGACACCCTAAATATTATCACTAAGATGCACATAAAAATCTGTAGTGATTTAATATGTGCGTATCACGGTGCCATATATAAGGAATCAAAACTACTACATAACTTATGTTCTTTTCCCATACATACCTGCATAGGCGGCCAAGACGTGAGGCTAAATTGGTCTGGAGACAACCGAATGAAAGAGTAAATAAAAAGATCCCTGGGTGAAGTTGGATCTAAAACCCTAACATGGCATGCGTTTCCCGTAGGAGGCAGATCACATCTATAGGTAAGGGAGATCTTTGCACAGCCGTTGGAGAAATTGGCTTGGAAGCTGTAGCCGCCTAGGAGGCAACAATTGCAGGATATGAACAAAAGGAACCTATTGAAGGTGCTTTAGAACGGATCAAGCAGATAATGCTGGCAGTTAGACCACGCCAAAAATAATAGGAGCCTTGGTACGAATATACTCATCCATCATAGCTGATGATGCATACTTAGGCAAGGTAATCATGTAACTATATGTAGACGCCTCAATGATACGGAAATAGGGTTCAAAGAAATGCACGAATGATTTTAATAATCAGATACAGATCATGTAAAAATTTCAAAGGCCGTTTTCTTTCTCTTTACCAATTTGGATCCCTAACAATAAAATAAGACTCATATTTTCTTCTCAATCATTTATGTAGAGATGGGTTGGTAATTAAATATATCTCTAATAGAAATTTGTTTGAAATGAAATGGTTGCAGGATAGGTATAGGATGAATTAACAAAGAGCTCTAGAACTATCAAGTGAATGCAAATTGGAGGAGTAAAGAGAAATAGATTTCCATCATTCCATCTAAGTAAAAACGCAAGCAGAATATGGAAGACAATAGAACCTGTATCTAAAGCCTAGATTCAATGTAGAATTCAATTCTTCTGTTGCAGAAAACTCGATCGTTCTTCTTCCTCCTCAGTCCTTCTTCTTGCTGCAAATATCCCCCCTCTTTGCCTCTACAAACTTCCCTTTTATAAAACAGTCCCTTCCATCTTCCAAGGAACTTGGCACGCGATCCCCGTGCATCTCCCCCAAAATATTTTTATTTAATTTAATGATCCCAAGAGGTTAATAATTTTTTTTTTAATATTAACACATAATTCTGACAAAATTTAATTTCTTTATAACCGACCAACCATATTGTTATTAATAAAATTATAATATTACACCAATCTTTAATTTTACAACTATATTTTAATTTATTTTATTAATTAAGTTGTAAATCACAAATTACAACATGACTTACAACTATTTTATTTATTTAAATATTCATTATAAATAGTATTATATTAAATAATACAAGATTTCTTACAATTTTTATTTAACAACTATACTTCTATTAAAATAATAATTTATTTACAACAATATTTAACAACTATCGACATTGTGTTGAAATATCGTCTTTTATAAATATATTTAATCATCAACATTATAATTTCCGTAAAATGATTCTATTTAATAGACAACGATACCTAACACATTTAGCAATCTTCTGACCTAGTTAGACTTCAAAGTACAACATTACCTGTCTACAAGTCATGATCAAATGACAGACAACAACCACAAGGGTAAACTAACAACTAGGCAACACGGACTAGGGACCCCACGTTAACTCCAAACAACTAATCCATTGGCGAAGGCACGCTCAGACCTGGTAATCAGGTGGAGTCGGTGCCTAGTACCTGCATCCTGCAGCAATGCATAGTTAAACATACAAGATATATATCCACATGCAGTCCTATAGTGAATGGAAATCGCAGTGGGGTAGGGTACTCGAGAGCGAATAATACGACACTGTTCCATTCACATTTTATGTATAAACATTTAACTAAATTGAACAAGATTTCCATTTACTAGTCAACAACATAAACGATCAACTATCTCACAATTAAATATAGTGAATAACATCAAAACATCTGTAACATCTAATTCATCTATCAAGTTCTAAAGCATAAAATAATAGAATCCAACATCAACAACTGTTATCATAACAATCAGGTCCATAATGAATTAGCAAAATAACAAGAGATCCATCATCTATGATCTAAAATACTGTCATAAAGTCTAATACTACTAAGCAAACATCCATCTGATAGACGACCAATTGAGGGGCACTACAGGAGGCTCACACATCTCTTTATTCTAGGTTCCTTCATACTTTTATCTCATAGTAATTATATAATCAAACTTTACTCTTGGGAATAGTAAATGCATATTGCTTTTTCCTTCATAGGCTAAGTAGATTTACATTGTTAACGTAGTTTCCCTTTCAAAAGTTCATAGTTTAAAAGCAATTTCCCTTTCTTAGAGTAAACGATCCACTTATTTAGAAAATCAAACCAGAAACATAGATTCAATTGCATTAGATAATCTCATACTAGTTTGCATACATTCTCTAATTCCTAGAATAGAAAAAAGCACTATCATTTCTATAAATTAAAAAAACACAAAAAAACTGTTTTGCACTCATATAGGCTTGCATGCATACAAAAATCGAAAAGAACAAAAACATTAGTAGCATAGAAGGTTTACAAACCCTTGATTCCAACACAAGGTCAACTCAAGGTCAAACCTTAGGTCACACAAACCCTAAGTTGAAACCTTAGGTATAGTAAAGGTTAGCTTTAACCATCTCTCTCTTGTTTAGGCTCACGAATGTGCCCTGGACTTAGAGGTGAGTGGGTGAGGGAAATCCTCGATGAGATAGAGGAGATCCACCATAGACAAAAACAACAAGAAAGATTTAGAGAATTCCAAATACAAGCTTACATCCAATAGTTTGAACATCAACAAAAACAATAGTAAACCCACACAATGTTGGGACATTAAAAACCCAAATAGAAGAATGGTGACTAGTGACCCTTCGGGTCATATAGTTATCTTTACAACAATGGTCATAGACAACCACATCAAAAAAAATGAACAACAAATTCCCCAAGATTGGCCAACCACTCTCTGTGAAGTCCAACTCTCAAATGAGCCAGACTGCCTTGTGTCTCACCTCCTCTCGACTGACTACTTCCATGAGAGTGAAAGTGACGTGGAGGTTCACCCTGTGAAAAGGAGAGAGGGTCCGTGTGCATGCCAAAGCTGACTTGATTACCCTAGACAACTGAGTCATGTTTTTGAGTGTACATATTTTGGTGAACCTAATGCAAAAGGATAAAGCCTCTTAATTATGTTTTTTCTATTCCCATCACTTGGATCCATTTTTCTTCACCATTATCACATACGCCGTTAGTTCACCATATATTTTGGTGAACTTGACGTGAAATTACAAATCCTACTACGACGAGTATTTTTGCATTTCAAAGATTTCTCAGATTCCATTTAAACATCAGCATTGTCACTCTTTGGAACTTCAACTTCAAGGGTTTCAATCATTATCACTTTCTTCTTCATAACCATCTTTGTAGCTTTGGCCTTTGTCACCTTCACCTTCGCTTGTTCCATTTATTCTGTAGTGTCTATGGCATCCCTGAATATGAAGGAACCAAACTTAAACTTAGGGATTGCTCCCTCTAGGGAACCATAAACTCCCTCTTTCGACAAGTATGTGCTACTTGACCCAAATGCACCAATTTCAAACTATTATGACTATGAGGATTCTGACTTTGAACAAGACCGAACAGAACACATGTGTTCTCTATCTTTCAACAACCCTACATGGGAGCATTACTCGGCCATACCAAACACACTTCACAAAGAGAAAAAAGTACAGATGAGATCGGAAGTCCACCACAAGGACCTGTTGAACACCCAGAATACTGAGAGGGGGGGTGAATCAGTATTCTCTAAAATCACTTATGCATTTTAAAGCACATAACACATGAACACAAGATTTTTACGTGGAAAACCCAAAGAGGGAAAAATCACGGTGAGGATTAGCTCACACACACACACATATAACAATATCGATTATAATTAGGCTCACTGCCAAAAGGACTCACTATCCATAATAGAGAACGCTCACTGCAGGTGGCTCACTACCTAAGGACTCACTGTCATGAATAGAAAGAGATAGAAGAAGGGATGGCTCACTACCAAATGAATTGCTAATAATGCATCTAACTTATGCTAGAGATACAATTCCACTGAAGCTCAGAATACTGATTTTGCACACTTCAACTTCACCACAGCCTCAACTTATCCTTCTTTTCATCAAATTTCACTTACATATACTCACACCACACTTACACATCACACTCACACCTCTGCACAAGAATTTAATATTGTATATATACCACACTAAGGAAAAACATCAATCAGGTTGGTACAATATATGTATAGTGTGACTTCTTGTTCTATTGGCCCAAAACATGATCCAATATGCTTTGTGGAGAGAAGAAAGGCATGTAGCACATTCATATAGGCCAGAAAAACCTATAATTACTCCCATGACATTATTTCATACATGTCACAGCTCCGCACAACATTAACACCTTCAGGTTGGCTTAACTGCTGAAGCAACAATAACATGAACTAATTGTTAGTTCATAATTCAATGTGTAGACCACCTAAATGTTTACCATTTGAAACATACACACCTCTGACATCCATAACCTCTTCCTCAAAAATGCATGGTAAGATATTCATCTGTGGTGGAATGGAGAGCATTCCAATCTATCACTGGCACTCTCATTACACTGTCATTACAAAGTCCAGTACTTTGTCAACTCTATCTTTCACTCTAGAAGATTTCAAGACTTGAATCTTTGGATTTAGGCTCCCTTGGTATGCACCATCATTACCTTACAATTGCAGAGAAAACCATTTTATAGCGGAGAAATGTAGACTGAAATATAATGCCCCTGTCTTAGGTTCTGGTTAGTAAATGCCTTAGGGAAATCTTCAACATATTATACCTGATTGTGGAACACCAAAATGAAGGCATATTGTTCTTGGATGCATTCTTCATCATACTACACTTAGTATCTTCTCTAGATCAATACTTAGGATATTATACTTAACCTGACCAACATAACTGTACCTATATACCTTACTAAACCTCTCTGCACCAACACCACTATGTTTTTACTCTATGTTGCCATCAATGACAACATTGCTTACTTCCATGCACATCATTCTCTCCATCATCATGCTTATGTTGCCAACAATCTCCCCCTTTGTCATTGATGGCAACATAGCCAAAACTTCTCCTCCTTTGTCATCAATGACAAAGGAACTAACTATACATCTATGAATGAAAAACTCTCCCCTTACCTCAAAACTAACCTTGCCTTTCTATGTACATACTCCCCCTCACTATTTTATTTCTATACTTTAATATATACATCAGGATATCAAAATTATTTTCTTTTATCCTTTCACATATGTATGAAATCAAAATATGAATCTTACTATTTAGTAGGAAGAATATCCTTGTATATATTCTTTAACTGCAGCACTACAGAGTCCCAATACATCTTGGAAGAGTTAAGTACCTATATCTACCCATTGGTCTACAAAAATAACTCTTCTGCTTCTTCCACAGATGTCAGTGCAATGGTCATCTAGACAATCTTGTTAGCCCCCTTTAGCATTCCTATTAGAGCTGCAATCTCAAAACTGACTATCTCCCTTAGTTGGCTCATCTAATTCTTGATCAGTTCTTTCTAATTCTGTAGCTACTTAATGATTGCATGAGTCTTTTCAATTTCAAATCTCAAATCTCCATTATTATCCTTTAAAGGCTCATAAGACTAAGATTTTAGCAATTTCTGTTTCAAGACCATCAATTTTGTCCTTTATGTCCTTTGTGGTAAGAGGCCATGATAGGCAGTATTGATACATTAATTTGGCTTCTTCCAGAGCATTTTGAATACTCTTTACACTAACTCCCAACAAGTTATGTTCCTTGATACATTTTTCTGCCAGATCTATCAATCTCTTATTTCTGATTTCTTCAAAAACTTTCTTCTCAAAAGCCTTCTCTAAGGACATAAAATGAATGTTAACTGACTCCATTAGTTGCTTCACTTGTTGTGCTTGAGTCAGAGAAGTATCTCTCTTGGCATCTGGTAACATCTTCTCAAAAACTTTCATTGCTTCTTCTAGAAGCTCATTTCCTTCTGCATGTGACTGTAGAATCTCCTCTTGAGCTGTAGCTTGAAAGATTGTTCCAAGTTGCAGTTTCTTCAGCAAAGAGATACTAAACAAATTGATTTGTCCATCCAAAGATTGTAACTGAAGCAGCTATGGTGAGGACATAGTTTAAATTTTTCTTTGTTGTGCCAAAAAATCTCTAATAGAGTCTATTAGGGAAACTCTAGAGCACTCACTAGCAATATTCCTTTTCTTCTCTTCCGAGTTTGATATCTTATGAGAACTAGAGGTTTCTAGAGGATAATTCTCCTCATGTATATCTTCTTCTTTGTTCTCCAGAGTAATAGAGGCATTATCCATAGTGTTTTCTATTTGTGCTAAGACAACCTCACTCTATTCTCTTTTCTCTTCATCTTTCTTCTCTTTTGGTATCTCCCTCATTTCTTCAATATTCTCTCTATTTTCTGGAGGGCTGACAACATTTTGATCTTCTACACCTGTGTCTATTGGTGGAGATGGCACATTTTGTTCAGTCAACACATCTTCATCAATATTTATTACTACAATTTGGTCATCATCCTTTTCTTCTTCTTCAGAGTAAGACCATTCTTCAATTGTATTGATTTTTAATTCTTTGAGGACTTCAACAGTTATTTTCAAAGTGTCCTTTTCTAGCCTCTTTATTTCATCTTTATCATTGGAAATTAAAGTATTCAATCTTCTTTTTGTCCTAAATTCTTTGGCTAACCTCTAAATAGCCTTATTCTTTTCTTATACAAAAATTGTGGGACAAACTTTCTCAAGAGCCTTGTTTTTCATCTCAATTTCCTTATTCATGGCTTCATCTCTTCTCTTGATTAATAGATTGGCAAGACTATTAGGTAACTAATCAATAATTTCTATTAAGGCCACATTGAAGGCATCCATATACTTGATTATTGCAGTTTCAATGATTGATTTATCACTTGAGGCTCTTTCATCATATATTTCTAGTACTTCCTTTAGATTTCCATATTTTGTAATGGCACTAATAATAACTTCAAGTTACAGAGGAGGAAGACTTGATTTCTCTGACTTCTTTGTCTTTTGTCTACCCTTTTCTTTTGAGACCTTTGTAGCTTCACTTTCACTTTTCTTCTTTCCCTTTCCTTTTCCTTTAGAGAACAAGGCTTCTTCACTAGATTTTTCTTCTCTTCTCTTGAATATGAAGCCTTCTTTTTTTTCTCATTGTCTTCTTCACACTCTGTAACTATATCAACTTTTTCTCTTTTGAATTTTGTCTCTTCTCCAGAGACTTGAGGCTCTCTTTTATTTTTCTTGACCAACTTGATTCCTTCTTCTTCTTCTTCTTCCACTTCTTCCCCAATATCATCATGACTTATGTAATTTTCTCTTGTTGCCTTTTCGTTTACCCTTCTTTTCTTGGAAGGCTGTTGTTGCAAAGAAGCACTGGATGCTTCATTATTTTCTTCACTTGCTATAGACATGGCTTTGGAGGATTTAGGACTATTAGATGTGCCCTTGGATTTCTCCACACGACCCTTAGGTGCCATCATTTCCTCAACCTTAGATCTCATCCTCTCAACATTCTTCTTAATTTATTTCTCCATGTTCTTTAGATGTATTTCCATGGAGTTTTCTTCATAGGTTCCATATCTTTCTGTCAAGGAATCTTTTGGTCTACAAGACCTACAATGATATCTTCTGCTACTTCATACCCCATCTCTAGAATTCAAACTATTATGAGTTCCATAGCCTCCATGTAGCATTCATCCTTACTAACCATGAAGATGATGCCATCCTTATATTTCTCTATTACTTTCTTAGTAATCCTTTCCCTAGCTTGCATCTTCTCTTGGAAAATTTTGAAGAAACCCGGAGTGCATCATTTTGACCTTCTAAATTTCCTATCCTCTTTAGATGATCGCTGATCTGAACTGCTACTAGAATGTGTCCCAACCATACAATGTTCTATACACCAAGAATTTCTCTAAGGAAGTAAAATAATAAGAAAATAACTAGAGTATCGAATTTAAAGGGGTACTTTGAGTCCTTGGTCTTTTGAAAATTCTCCATTAATTATTGCCTTAGCAACTCACATAAGTCATAGTCTACACCATTCTTAACCATCTCATATATTGTGTAAATGACAATTACAAAGACTGAGTTTTCTCTATTGGTGAAGTAAATCTTGTACCCAATCATCATAGACACATACTTCACAGTAGGGTCTTCAATGCCATTTACTGTTAGGGCTCTTTTATTGAATTTTGCACCAATAAGCTTCATTACAACATCATTTTTAACAGATTTGAGTGTCGAAATAGCTTTGGTGGAGCACAACCCTGTTACAGCCCTAATGGATTCCTTACTTATCATATGTGGTAGATCCAGCCACATGAATTTATCATGGATGTGCTCAATACATACTTAACCCAAGTATCTTCATAACACATAATAGTGAAATCATTCCAAACATCCAGTTTCTTCTTTGTTAGGGCATTGTACTCATGTTTTAGGTCAAAATTGTCATCGGTTAGCTCATTGACCCAAACTTCTCCTAGTTTTGCATGATTGTATTCTTCCATCTTTGTATGAATATACATCCTCACATCCTCTGTATGTAAGACACCATATGGAATATCTAAAAATGCACCATCTAGATCCATTTCCATAGATTTGAAGGGATGTTTCTTAAACTTAGGGTGAGGTCTGTCTACTACTTCTACAAGTTGTGGAGTGAACATCTTCAAAGTACTACATAAAAACTTAGGGCAAGATGGAAATTTGTAAATACCTTTTGATTGCTTCTGGTTGGCATTTTACTTGCACCACCACTTGATCACTTCAAATGCACTGCACAACTCTTAGTTTTCTCTTTTCTTCTTAGAAATTTGTTTGCAAATGATCTTTGTTTATGTGAGATATCTTATAAGCCCCTTTTTGCAAAAACCTAGTTTGCATTAAATGCTCTGTTTGATAAATATGTCAAATCTTCTATTCTGATTCACAATTACCTTCAATTGCTCTGCAATCTTCCACAATAAGATATTTTCCACCAGTGTTTTCTTCAATCAGTCAGGTAAGTCAACCTCCTTCTTATATCCATGTGCTAAAACATCAGTACCATTTTTCTAGTGGGGGATGAAAGATTTCTACTAAAGCTCCCCCTGTGCCAAAGGTCTCAACTTAGTTTTCGAAGGAAGTGTCTGTACCAGATACTAGCACAACCTCATCATTCACCTTATTTTCTTCTTTCTTTTTCTAGACCTTGTCCATTTCTTTCTTTATCTCTACTAGATCCACATTCTTCACTGGATCACTCTTCTTTACTGGATCAACCATCACACTCTTGCTTCTGCAAAATTTAGCAATATGACCTAATTTGTTGCATTCATAACATCAGACATTTTGAACAAGCTTACTTCCATTCATTTTGGATCTATATTGATTATCCTTATGACTAAATCTATTGCATGTATAACAGTAATTGTTGAAAGATGAAACTATCATACCCCTATTGTAACCATTCATTATCTAATTTTTGCATTCACTAGCTCTATGACCAATTCTTTGACATGTAAAATATTGTCCAGAGAATGATTGAACATTTTGATTCATCTTGCTTCTACATTCCATAGCCTTATGTCCAAATTTATTGAAAGAGTAACAGTAGCCAGAGTACCTTTGTGTAACTGGTTGTCTGATAGGTGACCTCTTGAAGTTCTTCTTCTAGTTTCAGACCTGTCTGTTATTATCTTTCTTGACTACAACCTTCTTTTGATAGTTGTTCTTCTTTTCAACATTGTTTGAAGTTTGATTTGTCTTTGAACTTTCACCCTTTTCAAATCCTAATCCTTCTTTGTCCTTAGGAGCCTTTTGATTTGCAATTATTTCATCAAGAAGTATGGAGCTCTTCTTGAACTTGTCTTCTTGAATTTTTTCCTTTTCAAGTTCTATCTTTAAGACCACTATTTCTTGTTCAAGCCTTGAGCATTCTTCAGATTTGCCTTTATGTTTTTCATTTAGGCATTCTTCAATTCTTTTTCCTTCCTCAATTTGTATTTTCAGACCAGTGATTGTCTCATTTGATTGATTGATCTGTTCATTTACTTCCTTCTATCTTTCTTTTAATTTCTTGTTTTGTTCCCTCAACTTTTTGATGCATTCATCTGCTTCCTTAATATTCTCTTCCAGATCTCTATTCTTACATTTAACTTTTTCTAGATCTTCAAGGGATAATTCAAGTTCTCCATTCATGTCAACTATGTAGTCTTCTTTAGTAAATTCAATAGAAGGGATTTATTCTAGAGGAGTAGGATATCTCCTAGGAGCCATGCGTTCACACCTCAAGATCTTCCTCAAGTGGTTAAGATTCTTCCAAGGAACCAAGCTCTGATACCATTTGTTGAACACCTAGAATACTGAGATGGGGCGGCATGAATCAATATTCTCTAAAACCACTTAAGCATTTAAAATTTCATTCCACACACCACATTTAAATTGCAGTAAGAAAGAAAAGCATGAATTCAACTATTAAAGCATAGAACACATGAAAACTAGATTTTTACATGGAAAACCCAAAGAGGGAAAAACCACAGTGAGGATTAGCTCACATATATATGAATAACAATACCGATTACAATTAGTCTCACTGCCAAAAGGACTCACTGTCCATAATAGAGAATTATAACTATAGGTGGCTCACTGCCTAAGGACTCACTGTCTTGAATAGAAAGAGATAGAAGAAGGGATGGTTCACTACTAAAATGAACTGCTAATAATGCATCTAACTTATGCTAGAGATACAGTTCCACTAAAGCTTAGAATACTGACTTTGCACACTTTATCTTCATTGTAGCCTCAACTCATCCTTCTTTTCATCAGATTTCACTTACATATGCTCACACCACACTTACACAACACACTGACACCTCTGCACTAGAATTCAATCTTGTATATATACCACACTAAGGAAAAACATCAATTAGGTCTTTACAATATATGTACTATGTGACTTCTTGTCTTGTCGGCCCAAAACACAATCTAATACACTTTGTGGAGAGAACCAAAGCATGTAGCACATTGACATAGGTCAGCACAACCTATAATTACTCCCATTACATTATTTCATACATGTCAGAGCTCCACACAACATTAACACCTTCAGGTCAGCTCAACTAGTGAAACAACAATAGCATGAACTAACTATTAGTTCATAATTCAACGAGTTTACCACCAAAATGCTTACCATTTGAAACATACACACCTCTAACATCCATAACCTCTTCCGCAAAACTGCATGGAAAGATATTCATCTGTGATGGAATGTGGAGCATTCCAATTTGTCATTGGCACTATCATTATAGAGTCTAGTACTTTGTCAACTCTATCTTTCACTCTAGAGGATTTCAAGATCTAAATCTTTGGATTTAGGCTTCCTTGGTATGCACCATCATTACCTTACAACCATAGAGAAAAACTCTTTATAGCGAAGAAATGCAGACTAAAATACATTGACCTTGTCTTAGGTTCTGGTCAATAAATACCTTAGGGAAATTAGTGTAGTCATGGTAGGAGGGTTCACAGAGTGAACTATCTAGACCATGGAGCAAGAGTAAACACAATGGAAACAACTAAAAAATATGAAACAAATACAGATTTAGTCATTCAGTATATCATAGGATTCAAGTATAGATTGGCCGGCAACATATGAGCTTACAATTAGGGCTCAAAAGGCCAGATTATAGAATATCAGAATATGCACAAGATATGGCTTTGAAGCTCCTTCGCACAAAATCTAAACTATCAACTATCACTATTATCATGAACTACTTTCCTAAGGATCTATTACACCAATATATATTATCTTCGGTACAAAAGATTCCTCCACTTTAGCCAAAGAAGATTACAAACTCCAATGAAGAGATGTAATGTGTGTACATGGATAGGCCAGACCTAATCATGTAGAACACCTCTGTAAATGCATGAAATGATGTACGGATCTTAGGGAAGGTCGGCCACAAACCAAGGATTAATGAATGATGTGTCGTTAGGCTCCATGGATTGGGAAATGCTCCGTAAGTTTTCTCCTTCAGCTGATTGTCTGAGATTGTCAAGATTCTCTGATCTGAGAAAATAGTTGATCTTCTAATAGCGATAACTTTCTGGTACTTGATCCAAATGTTCTAAATATCTGATATGTCATAGATTAATGAATCTATATGCTAAGTCCAGCTCCACAAGGTCTAAAATGATACTGTGGTCAAATGAGGACCAAAATACAGAAACTGCTATTGATTGAACTACCTAAACTGAACTGAAAAATGAAAAGAAACAAATTGAACTACAAGCAAACTAAAATACAAATGTATTTTTTTGGTTGATGCAAGATTGCTCTTGAACCAAGGATGTTCCTGCATCAGACATTCAAGGTTATTGAAAAAGTGAGTCCCTCACTTTGCTGAGGCTAGAGGAAAACCAAGACGGTCTACCTCAGCCTGAGAAATCTATGACAAATCTTCTTCCAGTCTGCCTTTCCACTTCACAAGGTATTCTTTGTATTGTCTTCCTCTAGTGCTGCATCCAACGTTACTGTCTAAAATGTCTTCAATCTACTTTGGTGCTTGTTATGGTAACTACTTCTTCAAGTCCTTTTCCATGTTGTCACTGAATTCTACTTCATGATATTGGTATAGGTCTACAATATTGAAAATAGGTGAAATACCCAATGTCTCTGATAGTTCCACTTCATATGCATTTCCTGAATCAAATTTCCTAAGTATCCTACAAGGTCCAAACTTCTTCATCTACAACTTGTTATATGTCCCAACTAGAAATCTTTCTTTTCTCAAGTATACCATCACTTCATCTCCAACTAAAAATTCCTTGTGTCTTCTCTTCTCATCTACTCACTCCTTATATTTGTTGTTCATTTCTTCCAAATGCTTCTTCACCTGATTATGCATTGTCTCCATATGTCCTGCAAATTCTTCTACTTCTGTACTTCTCTTTTCTTCTAGGCCAATGTCTCTCAATTTTGCAACTCCTCTAGGATTCACTTCGGTAACAATCTCAAAAGGTGTTCTTTTGATACTCCTATTCACTAAATTATTGTATGCAAACTCGGCTTGTGAAAGAATCAAATCCCAACTTACTATCTTTTCTCCAACCAAACATCTCAACAAGTTTCCCAAACTCCTATTCAGCACCTATGTCTGTCCATTAGTTTGTGGGTGAAATGTTGAACTAAACTTCAAATATATCTTCATCTTATTCCAAAGTGTCTTCCAAAAGTATCCTATAAATCTGGTGTCTCTGTCTGAAATTATGCTCTTAGGTAATCCATGTAATCTCACAATCTCCTTGAAAAATAGGTCAGCTACATGCACTGCATTTGTTGTCTTCTAACAAGGTATGAAATGTGCCATCTTAGAAAATTTGTCCACCACTACAAATATTGAATCGTGTCCTCTCTGTTTCTTTGATAGTCCCATTACAAAATCCATGCTTATGTCTTCCCAAGGTCTCTTTGGTATTGTCAAAGGTTTGTACAATCCCGTATTTTGACTGCTCCCTTTTGCAACTTGACAAAATCTACAACTCTGTACAAACATCCTAACATCCTTATGTATCTAAGGACAAACATAGTTTTCACTCACCAAAGACACTATTCTATCAATACCAAAATGTCTTGCCAATCCTCCACTATGTTTCTCCTTGATTAAATTATCTCTCATTAAACTTCTAGGTATGCATAACTGATTTTCTTTGAACAACATATCTTCTTGAATGAAATAGTCTAACCATTTACTCCTATCTGTCACAACAAGTTCCTTACATTCTTTCCAAGGTTCTACAAAAGTAGTGTCTCCCTCATACAGGTTCTTCAATTCATCAAATCCCATCACTCCAACTCTCATCTCTTTTAACAAGTTCCTTCTCCTACTTAATGCATCTGCAACTTTGTTTGATTTTCAACTCCTATGCTTCAATACAAATGTATAACTCTGCATGAACTCTACCCACCTCATATGTCTCTGATTAAACTTTCCTTGGCTATACAAATATTGCAAAGCTTGATGATCTGTATACAACACAAACTCCTTAGGCAACAAGTAATGTCTCCACTTCTTCAAGGTTTGAATTATGGCATAGAACTCTTGATCATAAACTGAATATCTTCTCCTTGCATCTTTCAACTTCTCACTGAAATATGCTACTGGTCTACCTTCTTGACTTAACATTTCTCCAATTGCATTCCCACTTGCATCACAATCTACTTGAAATACATTATTGAAATCCGATAATGCTAAAATAGGTTTCTCTATCACCTTCTTCTTCAACAGTTCAAAACTTTTATTTTCTCCTGATGTCCACTTAAAGTCTTTTCTATCACCTCTCATTGTCTCTATCATAGGGTTGCAAACTAAACTAAAATTTCTGATGAATTTTTAGTAGAAACTAGCTAATCCATGAAATGATCTAACTTCTCTAATGCTCTCCAGTGTAGGCCATTCAACAATTTCTCATACTTTCTCAAGGTCCATCTTCAATCCTTTCACAAAAATCACAAATCCCAAATATACCAATTCTTCTTTCATGCAACTACACTTCTTGATATTTATCAACAATCTCTCTTCTCTCAACCTCTGTAATACTTGTCTAATATGCCACAAATATTCTTCTTTTGTCTTACTAAAAATTAGAATGTCATCCAAATATACAATAATAAACTTACCCAAAAATTTCTTCAAGACTTCATTCATCAATCTGATGAAAGTACTCAGTACATTTGTCAATCCAAAAGGCATCACTAACCACTCATACAATCTTTCATTTGTCTTAAAAGGAGTCTTCCATTCATCTCCATCTTTGATTCTAATCTAATGGTATCCACTCTTCAAATCTATCTTTGTGAAATATTTTTCTCTACTCAAATAATCCATGATATCATCCATTCTAGGTAAGGGAAATCTATACTTAACTGTGATCTTGTTTATTGGTCTAGAGTCAGTACACATTCTCCATTCTCCATCTTTCTTTAGTGCTAACACTGCAGGTACTGTACAAGGACTCAAACTTTCTCTGATCAAAACTTTCCTTCGCAACTCTTGTATTTGCCTATTCAATTCTTCATTCTCTGTTAGTGTCATTCTATGTGTTGTTTTGTTAGGCAAACTAGCTCCCGATATAAGATCCATGTGATGATTGATACTCTTGATTGGCGGCAATCCTTTTGGTACATTGTCTGACACGATGTCTCCATACTTTGTTATCAATTCAATTATCTCTTCCGGTTGTGATTCTTCAGTCTCCTTTAATGTTTTAGGCTTCTTAGGAATCAAAGCATAACACATATTCTCATGTCTCAAACCATCTAGAAATTTTCTTCCATCTACCAATCAGATTCTAGCATTCCCACATACTTCACCCTTAAGATCATCTTTCAAATGAATTAAGGTAATTCTCTTCCCATTTGATGTTATAGTGTATGTATCCTTTCTCCCATCATGTATATCTTTTCTATCATACTGCCAAGGTCTACCCAGCAAGATATGACAAACATCCATATGCATAATATCACACAAAACTTCATCATGATAAGATCCAATATGAAATTTCACCAAACATTGTTCACTCACCATTACCTTATGATCATCCTGAATCCATGCTATCTAATATGGCTTAGGGTGTTTCAAACTTTCCAACTTCATCTTAGTCACCATCTCCTCTAAAACTAGGTTATCTAAACTACCACTATTAATTACAACTTTACAACATTTACCTCCTAATTTGCATCTAGTTCTAAACAAAATTTTCCTCTACAATGGTTCCTCATTTGTTTCTACTTTAAATAGTTCTCTCCTCATCACAAGTGATTCTCCTTTCTCTAGTTTACCAACTGAACTAGGTGATCCAATAGGTTCTTCTTCAACATAGGCTGCTCTTCCACTATTCTCTATTCTTTTTCTTGTACTCCCATGATTACATTCAAATGCTCTATGTCCTTCACCTCCACACTTGAAACAAGTGCCTCTGAATGTTCTCTTAGCAAGTCCTCTTCCTTCTCTTTTGTATCCTTCACTCTGGTATGCACTAGGGTTTCCTCTCTGGTAAAAGTTTCTGTCATCTCTTTGGTAAGCATTATTATCTTTGTCATCCTTATTGAATGTGTTCTCTTGTCTATTATGCTCTGGAAATAATCTATCTCCTTCAAAAAATGTTCTAGCTCTCTAAAATTTACCTCCTCTGCCTCTCTGTATTTGATCATGCCTCTTATTCAATTTCTCTTCAACTTTCAGGGCAAACTGATATGCTTCTTCCAGAGATGCCATCCTTACCAAATGTAGTTCTTCTTGAATATTCAATCTCAGTCCATTGATGTATCTAGCCACTTTCTCTTTTCTTACTTCACTATGTCCTGTCCTTATGATCATCTTATGAAATTCTTTAGTATACTCCTTCACAGATTTCTCCTTTTGTTTCAGGTTTTGCAATCTCTTCAATAATTCCAACTCATAGTTAGTAGGTATAAACTGATTCTTCAATTTTGTCACCATTCTATCCCACTTTGTAATCTTTTCTTTTCCTCTTATGTTTCTATCTAGATGAACTTCTTTCCACCATATAGCAGCAGGTCCCTTCAACTTTGTCCTTGCAAATTTTACCTTCTTCGGATCTTCAATTTCTTCATATTCAAAGTACTCTTCCATGTCATTTATCTAGTTAATCAACTCTTCAGGGGTCAAATTGCTAGTGTAATTTAGTACATCAACTCTAGGTCTCTTTCCAATCTTTGAAATGGCTTGCAACATCTTGACTTGATCTAATTCTTCTTCTTCATCACCTCCTAGGGTTTCGCCAATTTGTTCAACAGATTAAAATTCTTCTTCATCATCACTTTCATCACTTTCAACATTATGTCTAGGTGTCAATCCTCTTCACCTATCTTCCTAAATAACATTTGATCGAATTCTCATTGTTTTCATCATTTCCATCATCTCATCCATTCTACTAGCCATTTTTCCAATAGCGGGGATTCTCCCTTAGATCAAGTGCAAACAACCTCAAGTTTAGAGATCGGGCTATAAGGTGACAAGTGCCTCACAATCGGCAATTAGTTGTGACACAAGTAACCTGCCTTAGATTGGTGATCTACTTACAACAAGATCTTACAGAAATGCTTCGCCAACTTCACTCAATTTGCTCCCAAAGATTCAAACTTTTGCTCTGATACCACTTGGTGCAATCATAGTAGCAAGAGTAAACATAATGAACTATCCAGATTGTGTAGCAAGAGTAAACATAACGGAAACAAATAAAAAATGTGAAACAAATGTAGATTTAGTCATTCAGTATATCATAGGATTCAAGTACAAATTGGCTGGCAACATGTGGGCTTACAATTAGGGCTCAAAAGGCCATATTACAGAATATCAGAATATGCACAAGATATGGCTTTAAAGCTCCTTCACACAAAATATAAACTATCAACTATCACTATTATCATGAAATACTTTCCTAAGGATCTATTACACCAATATATATCATCTCCGGTACAAAAGATTCCTCTGCATTAGCTAAGGAAGATCACAAACTCTAATGAAGAGTTGTAATGTGTGTAGATGGATAGGTTGGACCTAATCATGTAGTACACCTCCGCAAATGCATGAAATGATGTGCGGATCTCAGGGAAGGTCGGCCATGTACCAAGGATCAATTAATGATGTGTCATTAGGCTCCACAGATCAAGAAATGCTCCACAAGTCTTCTCCTTCAGCTAATTATCTGAGATTGTCAGGATGCTCTATTATGAGAAAACAGTTGATCTTATGATATCGATAACTTTCTAGTACTTGATCCAAATGTTCTAAATTTTGGATATGTCATAGATGAATGAATTTATATGCTAAGTCTAGCTCCGTAAGGTCTAAAATGATACTATGGCAGAATGCAAACCAAAATATAGAAATTGCTATTGACTAAACTACCTGAACTTAACTAAAAAATGAAAAGAAACAAACTAAAATGCAAATGTTTTTTTTTGGTTGATGCAAGATTGCTCTTGAACCAGGGATGCTCCTTCATAAAAAATCTTTAACATATTATACCTGACTGCAGAGCACCAAAATGAAGGCATGTCGTGCTTAGATGTATTCTTCATCACACTACACTTAGTAGCTTCTCTGGATCAATACTTAACTAGACCAACACAACTATACATGTATACCTTACTAAACCTCTGTAGACCAACACCACTATGTCTTTACTCTATGTTGCCATCAATGACAACATTGCTTACAACCATGCACATCATTCTCTCCATCATCATGCTTATGTTGCCAACAGGACCAACCTTCCACAAGCACCTCAAGTACTCATCTTGATGATTAAGTTAGAAGGCTAGAACGAAACTTACAAGAAGCAAAAGAGACTCAAGAAGCCCTGAAAGTTGCTTTACAAGAAGAGCAATGAGAAAATGCTATACGAGAAGGAACACAAAATCATGACAACATTCGCAATGAAAACCCTACAAATTAGGAAGTGCCTAGAGGTCCCACACCTATAGACCTCATTGCAATGCTAGTACAAAGAATTAGAAATCTAGAGGCAAAACAACATGTCCCAAAAAGAAGATAAAAATCCCATGAGCACATTAGAATGGAATAGGACCAGGAGGCATCTTAGAACCCCCCTTACCTCAAATACTACTCACAAAATGGGAGTAATGACATGTTCCCAAATGGGAACCCACCTATTCAAAATAATCATGTGATGCAAGGAAATCAAGCAAATCAAACAATAGCATTAGGTTATCGAAGCCCACCCATGGAACTTATGTTGTCAACTCTGCAATCATAGAGTGCCTTTTTAGGTACATACTTGGAGTACTTAAAGGATCCACTCGACATGATCATAAGAAGCATTATGTTACCTCGACCATTACCAGATCTCTCAAAGTTCAAAGGAGAAGGAGATCCCAAATCACACATTAAATCTTACACAACCACAATAAGAGAACTCCTCCCTTAGGATGGGGTTGTCTAAAAAATCTTCTTGAAGACGTTAGAAGGAATAGCCCTAGATTGGTATTATCACCTACCAGAGACCTCAATAAACTCATTCAGACAATTAATCATAGAATTTGTCATGGCTTTTTACATGAACAAACTCATAAAGACAAGCATTCAAGAATTCTTAACTATAAAACAAGAACTAAACAAATGAGTAGCCAATTTCATCACTTGATGGAGACAAGTTCTCTATTCTTTGACAAGTGCTCCAAACATGGATCATTGTGAATTATGAGAGAAGAAGTTGCATGCCTTAAACAACGATATGAGAGAAGAAGTTCAAAAGTTACCTTACAAGTCCTATGAAGAAGCCTTGGAAAGTGCTCTAAGGATTGACCAAGCAACCATTGATAGTGGTAGGACTCATGGGTCAAATGGAAAACTGATGAGTGAGGATATGGGAAACAATGCACCTATTATCAAGATTCTCAAAAACAATAGAAATGTAATGAAAAATGAGCTAAGAGATCAGCTCCCAGTTAGGAAAGTTAGGGATGACTATAACAGAAGAGATTACTAACCTCCCAATGTTAATGTAATTGATCGTCCTAGATATAATATGTATTACCCACGGGACAATTATCAATCTTGGAATTGGAATGGAAATCACAATGACGAAAGATACGAAAGAACACCCTAGAATATAATCAATTCTATTATTTTTATATGACTAGGGGAATAGTACATAATCTTGTAGAGAATACAAGTTCATAGCAAGATTGTCAGAAGACCAACTGATAGGACTTGTGTAAAATCTTGTGGTCGATAGCCAAAATTTTCCATTCCTGGTGCAGTCAAGGTAGGGGGGTCTAATTAGGGACTGTCCAACCTTATATCCTTAAACAATTAATATCAAGATCATACAAATATGCAATAGAAGGTTATAGTTTAACAATAGAAAGATAAAATAGGTTCATGAACACATAACATCAGATTTATCCTGAGAAAACCCTAACAGGGAAAAACCTAGCCTTCAAAGCTCGTTCTTCATATATATTTGATCTCAAACACATTACACATGCCTCAATGGATTTACAGATGTTAGGCCATAGCCCAGGGATTACAAACAATTCGTATAACAATACTCTTGCATGATCTTCATTGTCAGATTATCAAATCTCTACTTTGCAACTTCTTCTATTCTTTGTTATGTCTTTTGCTTCAGTTCTGTTACTTCTTCGGATCATAATAACTCATCTTCATCATTCAGATCTTCATGTTGTCATACCCTTTTTCTTAGAAATGATCCTTAACCTCTTATATATATCATCCACAACCTTTCCAATCATCATCAAGTCAGTCATATTACATTGGCTAATTTATGTAATGTGTACACTAAATAGGTTGGGCCTAAACATAAGGTACAGCTTCACAAATGCATAAAACTTCATGTGGACCTCACTGAAGGTTGGCCAAGTCCTTAAACTTCATCAACCAATTCTTCTTTTTTATCTGCAAGTCATGGAAATGATCCGCAAGTTGATTCCACTTCATTAGACACAGTCGGCTCTATTCTGTCAGACCAGTCAATCTTGAAACAATGATAACTTTTTGAAATCAAAACCAAACAATATGAATTATTGATATGTTGTAACTTCCTATATCCAAATATTAAGTCTAGGTCTATAGCCTCTCATACTCAAAATCTAGAATTCTCCAAGGTCACTCTCTCTGCACACTCAAGCTTTTGTCAACTATCTTAATATTCTGAATTCTTCCAGTTGCTCCTGCATCAGACTCTGGGGGTTATTTGAGAAGTGAACCCCTTCACTTAGGTGTGTATTAAGTTTGATTCAAGGTTTGGTGATCTATTTTTAGGTACTTGCAATTGCCTCAAGGTCGGCAGTCTGTTAAAGTTCACCTTGCAAAACTGTCTCAAGTTTATGATCTTGCCATGGTCTAGGTTCGGTGGTCTACCTGCAAGCCTTGCACTGCCTCAATGATCGGTGGTCTGAGCAAGTCTTCTCCCCAAGTTGCCTGCAGATCAAAGTCTATTTCAATCAAATACATCGTCCAAAAGAATCAAGTCAACACACTTTCTTATTTTCTCTGCAACATTGTCTATTCTTTGGTTCTTAACACAATTTCATCTGCACTCATAAAAATCTTACAACTTCCACTTTGCTTACATTGCTTTTGTACTTCACTCTATTTCCCTTACCATAATCACTTCAATCCGGTACACAATTCTTCTCTTCTAGTATGAACTCTTTTCTCTGTTATGCTTTACACTTGTTCACACAAACTTTATCTTGCACTGCCTTCTCAGATGATTTTACAAACTTTCTCTTGCACAATTCGATAACACAAATCTCCTTAAGATCAATGCTTCTCCTTCTTCCAGTTTCTCTATTATACTCAATGATTCAAAAGGTTATTCTTCCTCTTCTGCATAAACTATCTCTGCATCATTTTCTTCCAGTTCCTCTGTCAAACTTAGTGATTCAATCAGCTCTTCTTCTTCTGCATAAATCATCTTTGTATCAATAGGCTTTTCATCTTTTGCACAAACTATCTCTGAATTACTTATTGCTTCTCCTTTATTAGCTTTTTTGATAACAGGTTCTTGATGACTTTCCTTGCTTGATTCTTTTCTCCTCCAAAATTGAAAATAGGTTCTTGCAAATGGTCTTCTATCAAATCCTCTTACACCTCTTCTATATCCTTTAGTGTGATAAGAATTATGACTCCTGTTACTTCTCCCTCTATAGTTTGAATTTCTTTCCTTGTTCTGCTCCACATAAGGTCTTCTTTCTTTGCATCCTGATCCAACACATGAACACTTCAGTCTATATCTCCCCATGAACATACTAGTAACATGTTTCCATTCTTGTCCATCAATCCATCCATAGTTCTATATACAACCTGCCATAGGCTTTCTTCTCTTCATCTTGTTCCAAAACAACCTTTTAGAATGGTTCCTCAATCCACATAAATTATAAGGGTGTAGATCCCAACAAGATTCCTCTTCATGTCCATGCCTATTACAATGTGAACAAAACATACCTTTTTTGCTTTGATTTGATTTAAAGTTTTCCATAACCTCCTTAGCTATGTTATATCCAATCCCTTCACTTCTTGATCTAATCACCAGTTCAATAGGTTCTATAATTCCTTGCTACTACTTTCCCAATCCTTGTTCTTCATATCCCATTCTTTGCATGATTTTGAAACCAATACCATCACCAACCACTCCAGGTTTAGTCACACTGTCATCTTCATCATCATTTCCTAAAGAAACTTCTGCAACATCACACAAGTCATTAGTATCCCAAGAAACATCACAAAATTTAAGTTTAGATCTCAAATTTTTATTCTCTTCTCTGCATGCTACAAGTGACTAGTCTAACTGATTAACTTGTTCTTTCAAATTTGATATTTCATTCTTCTGCAAACTATTTTCTTTCTTCAACTCTTCCAAACTATCTTCTAGATCTATGTTCCTTTGTTCAACCTTATAAAACAACTTAAATCCTTTCTCTAATTCTACAAATTTCTTTCTGACATCTTCAAACAATTTCAACTCTGCTTCTAGGTCTTCATTTCTCCTTCTTGCATTTTCCAATTCTTCTTCAAGGGCATCATATTTATCTCCTCCTAGTTCTTTCATCCTCTAGACAACAATTTTGCATTATACTTTCAGATTTCGCATAGTTCATCTTCCAAAATTTCTTTTTCGCATATTAGGGTTTTGTTTTCTTTCTTCATCCTCTTTCCCATCTTCCCCATCTAAAATAAATTAGATAAACAAATGAATTTGAAAACTTACTGAATCTTTCCTGCCTTGATTTTCTTCGGCGATGACAATTGTTACTTCTAGGGTTTTGCACAACACTTTATTAGATTTGCCACCTTCTAACAAATTCGTAACCAACCCAGCAGATTTGAAACCAGCTCTAATGCCACTTGGTGTAGTCAAGGTAGGGGGGTTTGGTTAGGTACTATCCAACCTTGTAGCCTTAAACAACTAATACCAAGATCATATAGATATGCAACGGAAGCTTATAGTTTAACAACAAAAAGATAAAACAGATTCATGAACACATAACATCAGATTTATCCTGGGAAAAACCTAGCCTTCAAAGTTCATTCTTCATATATATTTGATCTCAAAAATATTACACATGCCTCAAGTGCTTTATAGACGCTAGGCTACAGCCCAGGGATTACAAACAATTCATATAACAACACTCTTGCACAATCTTCATTGTTAGATTATCAAATCTCTGCTCTGTCTTTTGCTTCCATTCTGTTACTTCTTTGGATCATAATAACTCATCTTCATCATTCAGATCTTCATGTTGTCATACCCTCTTTCTTAGAAATGATCCTTAACCTATTATTTATATCATCCACAACCTTTCCAATCATCATCAAGTCAGCTAGATTACATCGGCTAATTTATGTAACGTGTACACTAAATAGATTGGGCCTAAACATAAGGCACAACTTCACAAATGCATAAAAATTCATGCAAACCTCACTAAAGGTCGGTCGGGTCCTTAAACTTCTTCAACCAATTCTTCTTTTTGCTCTGCAAGTCATAGAAGTGATCTACAAGTTGATTCCACTTCATTAGACATAGTCAACTCTGTTTTGTTAGAACAGTCAATCTTCAAACAGTGATAACTTTCTAGAATCAAAACCAAACAATCTGAATTCTTGATATGTTGTAACTTCCTATGTCCAGATATTAAGTCCAGGTCCGCAACCTCTCATACTCAAAATTTAGAATTCTCCAAGGTCAATCTCTCTACACACTCAAGCTTCTGTCAACTGTCTCAATATTTTGAATTCTTCCAAATGCTCCTACATCAATTCCTGAGCTTCTGTTTGGTCTATGTGGGTTAGGGTTTATCTTAGCTTGATGAAATTACAAGAAATCTTACTTTTGGTCACTAAGATAATTTGTTTTAATCCTTTGTTGACTAGTTGAGCTAGTTCCCCATCGGTCTAGTTACAACTTGTGTTCTTTTATTCATGTTTTGATTGGTCCTTTTCACCTAGTGGCACCATCTATTCCCTCATCATAAAGTTTCCATCAAGTGTTCAACTTGTGAAATATTTCACTTCTATCCTATGTTCAAGTCATGAATATGATCTAGCAAAGGTCCTCCCTTGTTCATTACCTAGTGAGTCCCCCTTTTTAAAAACAACTCTGGTGCATGTGCAAAGATGGTTCACTTCAGTTCTATCATCCACCGCCCCATTTGTGCCACATGCTCACATTGCCCTTCATCACACTCATCCTTCATATTGCATTTGTGTACTCAACAACCCAAGCTAAAGTGTGATGTACAATGGGATAAGTGAAGGAAGGAATGAAGAATATACTGGTAGAATATTCTAGTAAATGTCAATCTTTCTTTGAATCATTGTTTTCTCTTATAGAGTATTAAGGAAAGCATGATATGCGCTAGGTGCTCCAAATCTTTGCCACTTGTCATCATCTTTGTTCATCGCGTAGCCGTAGTGCATCAAAAATTTAGTGGAGTAATATGAAGAAAGGTGATGCACGATGAACATAAAAGGATGTAAACAGAGAATATTCTTGGCTAGGTGTCAAACACAATAGCTCATTGCAACAAATATTCACGTCACATTTTATGATCACCGGAGCTAGTCCAAAGAGTGATGTGCAATGGTTGCAAACTAAAGTTGGTGGTATGTTTTAAGGTACAGGAGGAGTATGTGACAACATCTCAACTCATTACAGAGACTCTTCACATCATTTTTTGTGTTGGAAGGCCTTAAAGCAAAAGGCGGTGTATGAGGGATGCACGACAACGATTGATCTTGTTTTAAAGCAATCTCATTAATGACCCATTTTTAAAATGAAGAAGCAGAGTGGTGGCATGTAGTAAATGATGAACCAGTGCAGTGATGGGTTTTTCAAGCATGTGCTGAGATTTCCTCATCACCACTATATAAGGGGATAAGCTTGATTGAAGATTGACAGGATACAAGATCGAGTCTTGGGGATTTATGTTTAGGCTTGAAGGGATCTTCCACTTGCACTGTGGTGAAACTTGAACATGATGTGTTGTTTAAAATGAATAAAATACTATAACCAAGAAGCCTAATTTTGCAGCCTCATTGCGGGAATTGACATTTGCAATTGCTCTAGGTTCTATGACATCAATGTGATGACGAAATGCCACCTCCTTCTCCCTTTCTAGCAGCATTGGTAAATCATTGAGAATTTTCCATTTATGACCAATGTGCCATGGAAGTGACTGAAATAAAGTGATCAAAGAAGTACTAGAGTGTGGGAACTTCTACAATTTTGATATAAATAGGTTCCTTTTTTGTTACTTCGTGCATCATTCCTTCTGTGTAGACAATATGGATTTTCCTCCTTTTAGTATGCTATATTTGCCACCCTGTTCTATAGGAGTTTCCTCTCTATTTTCCTGGTTAATGCTATGTTCTTACAAGATTAAGGAATTAGAGGTGTTTCTTCTAAGGAATAGGTGGTTTTGGGAAGATTCATAGGGTGAAGTGGAGAGAATGAAACTCCTATCATACCCTGGTTTCCCCTTGTTTTTATCCTGGTGAGGGATTGGAGTCCCTATTTGTCAACTCTAGTAACTTCCTGGTATTGTGAGTTTCCAGATTGGGATTTGAGGAAGAGAAGTGTCACTATTCCCTCTTGCCCTCCCTCAGAATGATGGGTTATAATAGAGCAACAACTACAATTGAAGGAGTGTTGTCCACCAGGATGGAGCAATTGGAAATAGAGGGGAGAAATTAAGTTGATAAAAATAGTTAGTTCTTTGTCAAACATAAACATATGATTTCTATTGCTTCCTCTCTAGCTAGAATTCTAGCAACACCAAAGTTAGCTATATGTGGCTCCCTCAGACTTCTAGGAAGTTGAGGTGGTTGGAAACCTCCACTTGAAAGATGAGGAGTCACATCCCTGTGCCTTAAGCATGGTATAATGATGGGGATTTGAGTCTTTGGGGGTTGCTTGTTCATTTATTCTTGGTAGGTTTTCTCAAGCCTTCATGTGTGGTTAGAGAGGAGAAGCAAAGGATCCTTGTTTTATGAACAAGTATCTGGATGTGAAGGGTAGTTGAGCTAAAAGATCATCTAGCAAACGACCATCCATCAACATCATGGCTTGCCTCCATGCCGAGAGTGGGAAAGCATACAAGACAAAAGTAGTTGTTCATGTGTACTAAAGGAGATGATTTTCTACAGAGGGCATGCTTGATTGGTTAAGGATGATTATCTTAGCATCTTGCTATTAAAAAGATTGTCAAATGCAAATATGACGTGTAATTGGCCTGAATCTTGTTGCACCCTTGCATTATAAAAGGGATTTCGTAGCCATTTACAAAGGGGGTTGATCTCTCAAGGAATTTTGTAGTGAAAACACAGAGAATAGAAATCAATGTTTGTTTCTAGGATAGTGTGTCTGAACTATTTGTTTTTGTGAACTTGTATAGCAGTACTAGCATTTGATTGAATACAATGGCAAAATTCTGAAGCTAATTTTCTCTTGATGTATGGTTTGCACAAATTATGAATGAATAGGTCAAGGACTATTTAAGTTTTCTCCATAAAGTTTCTTATGGATGTATCTTTCTAATTAAGGCTTTAATGGGAATTTAGATTTGTGTGAATGAATATGAGGATTCTATAAGTATGATTGGTTAAAGGAATCTTGAGTATAATATTGTAAGGTAGTATTATAGAGCTCTTTTATGCTTAGATGAAATGATGTTATTAAGTTTCAATTGCATTTGGTTTGACTCCATTGCCCTAGGTTAAGGCACTGATCCCATGCCTCTATGTCTGACTTACAACTCTAGGATCAATCACACCAAAACACATTAAAAATGGTAAATCCAAAGCCATTTCTATAAATTATTTATAAGTTATTTCTTCCCTACCCCTATGCATAAAGTTCATTATGCTAAATCCTTCTAAACCTCATGTGAGACCTATAGCTGATGCAAATATTTAGAGGACTTGTGCATATTGTATTGTCTAGGTAAATGGTGTTGTAAGAAACTGCCAATAAGTGCATTTACAAGTATTACAAACTAGTTTATCATATGTTGGCACCATTTTAACCTAAATGCCCAAAAATGAGATCTCCCTTGTTGTTTACTATTTTTCTAAATTGTTCAAAGATCTTTGGGGATACCCTCCTAAGCTTGGAAATGCTCAAAGTGTAGAGAAGGTTTAGTTACCCTCATGTTTGTTGGCTTTTCTTCACCCTGAATTTAACCATAGGCCTCTTCCCTCTATTAGGATTTATTTGATCCTTGTGTCTTGATAATATGGTGAATGTTTCAGAGTTGAGGGACTACAAGAAAATAAACCAACAGATTGGCAACTCTACTGGGGATAGAACTGGAAATTTGTCTTATCTTGAGTCATAGGCTACTGAAAATATTGTTGAAATTTACCCCAGAGTCTTTGATAGTAAATTTTTAAGTCCAAAAGGATTTCTTCTACTGTGCACCTGAAAGGGTTTTATGTGGTTCTACTGTTGGAGAAGACCCAAAATGAATGTTGGCTTTAATGAGATTTGTGCTATTCAAAGTTTCAATCCTCTATGAAAAAGGGTGGTGACTCTATGAAGAAAGAACTTGATGAGAGTATGAAGGATATTTCAACATCTATGTTTTCTAGTCAGGAGGAAAGTATGTAGCAATTGTAACAAACTTACAGGTATTTTATGTGTTCCTATCTCTATGAAGGATTGTTCTATGTTTGAAGGTAGTTTATGAAAGACCTTGAGAAAAATATGGTTCCTTATTAAGTGAAAACTAAGCACTAAGTGAAAGGAAAAATTGATGATAAGTTTGTATAATTCTGTATTACTTGATTGTGGCATGCATTATGAGATGAAGTATGCATATGTTGGAAGAATTTTTTTAAGAGGATCATAGGTAAGCTAAGATAAGATTATGCATTATAAAAGCTTAAGATCCTATTGTAAAATAAGACTGAGAATAAATGGGTAATTGCAAAATATAATGTGAGAAGTCTCTAGAGGACTAGAGAGATTGTGTTGCTAGTCTGTATCCCTGTATGGCCTCAAATGTAACAATGCATAGTATACAACCTCACCTATGTTATCAAAGAAATTTCGTTAGTGAAATATTTAAGGCCATAAATTTCAGAAATATCTTTGGTTTCCCAAATCATGTACCACATGACGTCAGAGATAAAATACCAAGTTTAGGGGTGGTATGTCTGAATCAGTAAGTAAGCATCTGTAAGATTTTATGGATGTAATAGGAGACTATGAGTTAGATTTTGAAGATGTTATCATGAAACTGTTTGTTTAGACTTTAAAGGATGAGGCAAGAGATTGGTTCTCTTATTTACCAACATGCTCGATCTATTTTTAGGATGAGTTCAAAGCAATTTTATGGAGCAGTTTGGTGAGAGAATTGATGCAAGTTCAATGATCAGTAAGTTTATGAGCATTCAAAAGGAAGAGGATGAGCTAGTTCCAATATTTAACTTGAGATTTGTAAAAACATTGAAGGATATTACTAAAGCTATTAGACCAAATGATGCAATGAGTTTAGTTGTTTACTTGGGAGCTTTTGACAAGAAGATGAGTTACCAGTTGAGAAACAAAGATCCTATAACTTTGCATCAGGCTTATGAGATCACAATGAACATTGAAAACAACTAGAAGTATGGAATGCTCAAGGGCTATTTGTCTACAAGTGTTTGCTACCCTAAGGCACCCAATGTTGATGAAAGGTGTAAGTCAGAAATTAAAAATGAATGTAAAAGCATTTACACCCTTGTTGTCCTAGCTTATACATCAGTTGATAATGTTGATCACGTAGAGCCCTAAACAACTTGTCAATAAGCTACATGCATTGATGATCCTATGGTCTTTGTTCAAGCCCTCTTTGACATGAGGAGACATGAGGGAGAATTGGGATATTCTTTATTTTCCATAATCTTGAACACCTATATGGATATCCCTATTGGTTTCAAACCTCAAGAGTCTGTATGCATTGATTTGTTCTGTGAGATATATGAGTCAAGTATGAGTTTATTGCCTCAAAAGTTGAAGCCAAATAATTTTTCTCAGGTTCCTGATTGGATAGACATTGTAGACAATGTTGAGATTCTTGATGATAAGATCACATAAGAAGTTTAGTTGTAGTCTTGTGATTCATTTGATTCTAGTGGTATGTTCAATAATAGAAGTATTAATGAGATAATATATTCATCATTGAGGATGTAGGAATCATGTTATCTTGATCACATTCTTACTAGTGTTGAGAGCTTTGTTAGTAATGATCATGATGCCATTATGCATGTTCACATGTATTCAATTCATGAGGTTAATCATGCTGACTGTTATGTTGCTGGTCACAGTAGCCTATATGAAATAGAGTCAAAAAGTTTTATTCCATATGAAGATAACATTTGCATGCAAGATGTTAATGACATAAGTTCACTCTCAAATGATCATGTTATGCCTTATGATGAAGATGTGAATGATAGAATGCCACCATTGTTGGTTAATAGTATTGTGGAACTTGAAGGGCTTTCTAACTATGTTGTCTCAGATTGTGTTCATATGGAAAAAATTTTAGACATGTGTGTGGAACAATCAGAAGATGAAGTAAGAAGTGATACTGGCTACTATGATTTTAGGACTGATTGTGATTATGTTTGTGAGGAGGGTATTGACTATGGTGTTTCTAAGTATAATGATGCTGAAAAGGATTTGAATCTTCATATTGAGGAGATAGAAGTATTTACAACAAAAATGAACATAAGGAAAAATCCCTTGTATGATGAGCCTCCATCTCCATCAGATATTAGAAATAGTTATCCTTATTGGTGTAGAGATAATCCAATCTTTGTAGAGAACCTTGGGGATATAAGATATAAAGAGTCTAAATAAGACTCCCTAGAGTCTGACAAATGCAAGGATAATGTTGAAGTTGTTCAAATAGATGGTTTCAACTTGAAGAGGGACCTTTTTATATCTAATGATGAGTTTCCATTATCATGCATTAGAGCATATGATGAAATTAGTGATTTATTAGGATTGAATAAACATAAGTCAGTGTCACTTCAGTCTAGAGTGATGCCTATGGGTAAGCAGTTTTTATATGAAAGGCAAAACCCAGATGATCATCCAATTTATACATTTCAATTTTTCACCTCTAATTAGTATGATTCATCAAACATAAAGCTAGAATGTGACCTCAAGCTAATAAAACAACACATTGAGGAAGTCCAAGAAGGCATTGCTTATGCATGTTTTAAGTTTGATATAAGTGTAGAAGGTGAAGATGATGATACCAATGCAAATCATTCAATGGATTATGAGTGTTTCCACTTTCTAATTCTTCCTGATAGGCTTGAAGGTGACCAAGAAAGTAATCACGTAAATTATTACAATTGGCTTGATATGATCAATCCATATGTTACTCTACAAATTTGTGAAGAAATTTTCTAATCTGTGTTTGGCTATCAAAATCAGAGAGGCACAAGACAAGTTGAAAATAATAGGTTCAAAATTTTTGTGGGCATTCATGTTAGCAACCAAAGAAATGATAGTGCTACTTCCAATTTTGGCTAATGCAAACATTGGAAAATAAAAAATTTGACAGAGGCAAGTCTCATTTTCCCTTTTGGGATGGCTTTGGGCCATCGTGTTGTTAGGGTTTGCTTTTTGTTGTGTTCTATTTCTCTATATTTTATCTAGTCTGCTCCACTAGGAGTTTCTAGGATCTCACTTTGTTCATGTTGAACAAAGATCCTTAAACATGAGCCACTCATGCAACTTATGTAAAATATTGTGGTCCGTAGCCAAAATTTTCCATTCTTAAGATTTTGTTTGGTCTATGTGGGTTAGGGCTTATCAGTACAATGTCTAGGGTTTATCTGAGCTTGATGAAATTGCAAGAAACCTTACTTTTGGTCACTAAGATAATTTATTTCAATCCTATGTTGACTATTTAAGCTAGTTCCTTGTCTGTCTAGTTACAACTTGTGTCCTTTTATTCATGTTTTGACCGACCCTTTTCACCTAGTGGCACCGTCTAATCCCTCATTGTAAAGTTTCCATCAATTGTTCAACTTGTGAAATATTTGGCTTCTATCATATGTTTGATTCATGAACATGATCTAGAAAAGGTCCCCCCTTGTTTGTTACCTAGTGAGTCCCTCTTTTTAAAAACAATTTTGGTGCATGTGCAAAGATGGTTCACTTCAGTTCTATCATCCGCTGCCCTATTTGCACCATGTGGTTGCATCGCCCTTCATCACACTCATCCTTCATATCATGTTTGTGTACTCAACACCCCAAGCCAAAGTGTGATGTGTGATAGGAGGAGAAGTGAAGGAAGGAATGAAGAATATACCAATAGAATATTCCAGTAGATGTCCATCTCTCTCTATATCACATAAAACCTTTGCATCATAGTTTTCTCTCATAGAGGATTAAGGGAAGTGAGATATGTACTACGTGCTCCAGATCTCTACCACTTGTCATCATCTTTGTTCATCGCATAGCCGCAGTGCATCACAAATTTGGTGAAGAAGTAATATGAAGAAAGGTGATGCGTGATGAACATAAAAGGATGTAAACTAAGAATATTCTTGGCCAGGTGTCAACCACAACAGCTCATTGTAGTAAATCTTCGCATCGTGTTTTATGATCACCAGAGCTAGGCCAAAGAGCAATGTGTGATGGTCACGAAGTAAAGTTGGCAGCAAGGTTTTAAAGTATAGGAGGAGTATGTGGCAGCATCTTGGCTCATCATAGAGACTCTTCACATTGTGTTTTTCATTGGAAGCCCTTAAATCAAAAGGTGATATATGAGGAATGTGTGACAACTGTTGATCTTGTTTTAAAGTAATCTCATCAATGGCCCATTTTCAAAATGAAGAAGTGGAGTGCTGGCATGTAGTAAATGATGAACCAGTGTAGTAATCAATTTTTTGAGCATGTACTGAGCTTTCTTTTCCACCACTATACAAGGGGATAAGCTTGAGTGAAGATTGACAAGATACAAGATTGGTTGTTGGGGAACTGTGTTTAGGCTTGAAGGGATCTTCCGCTTGTGTTGTGGTGAAATTTGAACAGGATGTGTTGTTTAAAATGGATAAAATACTATGACCAACAAGCCTAATTTGGCAGCCTCATTGTGGGAATTGACACTTGCAGTTGGTCTAGGTTCTATAATATCATTGTGATGATGAAATACTGCCTCCTTTTCCCTTTTTGACAGCATTGGTAAACCATTGAGAATTTTCCATTTATGACCAGTGTGCCATGGAAGTGACTGAAATAAAGTGATCAAAGAAGTACCGGAGTTTGGGAGATTCTACAATTTTTCTATAAATAGGTGCCTTTGTTGTTACTTCATGCATCATTCCTTCTGTGTAGACAATATGGATTTTCCTCCTTTTAGTATGCTATATTACCACCTTGTTCTTTAGGAGTTTCCTCTCTATTTTCATGGTTAATGCTATGTTCTTACAAGATTAAGGAATTAGAGGTGGTTCTTCTAAGGAATAGATAGTTCTGGGAAGATTCATAGGGTAAAGTGGAGAGCATCAAACTCCTGTCATACCCTATTTTTCCTTTGTTTTCATCCTGGTGAGGGATTGGAGTCCCTATTTGTCAACTCTAGTAACTTCCTGTTATTGTGAGCTTCTAGATTGGGATTTGAGGAAGAGAAGCATCACTATTCCCTCTTCCCCTCCCTTAGGATGATGGGTTCTAACAGAGTAACAACTGCAACTGAAGGAGTGTTGTCCACCAGGATGGAGCAATTGGAAATAGAGGGGAGAAATTAAGTTGACAAGAACAGTTAGTTCTTTGTCAAACTTAAACATATGATTGATGTTGCTTCCTCTCTAGCTAGAATTCTAGCACCACTAAAGTTAGCTATATGTGGCTTTGTTGGACTTCTGGGTCATTGAGGTGGTTGGAGACCTCCACTCAAAAGATGAGGAGTCACAACCCTATGCTTGAAGCATGGTATAATGAGGGGGATTTTGGTCTTTGGGGATTCCTTGCTCATTTGTTCTTGGTAGGTTTTCTCATGCCTTCATGCGTGGTTGGAGAGGTGAAGCAAAGGATCCTTGTTTTATGAACAAGTATCCAAATGTGAAGGGTAGCTAAGCTGAAAGAGCATCTAGCAAACCACCATCCATTAACATCATGGCTTGCCTCCACACCAAGAGTGGGAAAGCATACAAGACAAAAAGGGCATGCTGAAGGAGATGATTTGTTGCAGAGGGCATGCCTGATTGGTTAAGGTTAGTTATCTTAGCATCTTGCTATTAAAAAGATTGTCAAATGTAAATGTGACGTGTAATAGACCTGAAGCTTGTTGCTCCCTTGCATTATAAAAAGGGTTTCATTTCCATTTACAAAGGGGTTGATCTCTTAGGGAATTTTGTAGTGAAAATGTAGAGAATATAAATCAATGTCTGTTTCTAGGATAAAGTGTTTGAACTATTTGTTTTTGTGAACTATTATAGAAATACTAGCATTTGATTGAATACAATGGCATAATTCTAAAGCCACTTGTCTCCTGATGTATGGTTTATACAAATTATGAATGAATAAGTCAAGGACCGTTCAATTTGTCTCCATGAAGTTTCTTATGGATGTTATTTTCTAATTAAGGCTCTTATTCAAAGAATAGGTTAAATGCTTTAATGGGAATTTAGATTTGTGTGAATGAATAAAAGGATTCTGTAAGTATGATTGGTTAGGAATCTTGAGTATAATATTGTAAGGAAAAATTATAGAGCTCTTTGATGCTGTGATGAAATGTTGTTATTGAGTTTCAATTGCATTTGGTTTGACTCCATTGCCCTAGGTTAAGGCACTGATCCCATGCCTTTGTGTCTAACTTACAACTCCAGGATCAATCACACCAAAACACATTCAAAATGATAAATCCAAAGCCATTTCTATAAATTATTTATAAGTTATTTCTTCCCTACCCCTATGCATAATGTTCATTATGCTAAATCCTTCTAAACATCATGTGAGACCTATAGCTGATGCAAGTATTTAGAGGACTTGTGCACATTGTATTGTCTAGGTAAATGGTGTTGTAATAAATTGCCAATAAGTGCATTTACAAGTATTACAAACTAGTTTATCATATGTTGGCACCATTTTAACCTAATTCCCCAAAAATGAGATCTCCCTTGTTGTTTACTATTTTTCTAAATTGTTCAGAGATCTTTGGGAATACCCTCCCAAGCTTGGCAAGGCTCAAAGTGTAGAGGAGGTTAAGTTACCCTCTTGTTTGTTGTCTTTTCTTCACCCTCAATTTGACCATAGGCCTCTTCCCTCTATAAGTATTTATCTGATCCTTGTGTCTTGATAATACGGTGAATGTTTTAGAGTTGAGGGAGTGTAAGAAAATGAACCAACACCAACAACGATTGTTCATAGAGATGTTCTTAAATCCACAAGAGGTCACACCAGATAAAAAATGGGCAAGGTAAAATCAATTGCCAATAGCTCCCCAAAATACATACATGAGAATTTATCAAGACCCATTTTCTATACACAAAGACACAGAAATAGATAATTAAAACAAGACATCCCAAGGTAATAATGCAAATATCCCACCACAATTAGGTAAAAAAGGAAAATCTAGGCTGTTGGGATTGGTCAAAATATTACATGATGAAGAAGAGGAAGGAGAGTTTGAAAAGGAACAAGAAGAAATACATGAAAGTAGAGTGTCGGTGGTTGAGCCAATACTAGCCCCGATTGGACCTTATGAACTCATTGAAGACTTAAAGAAAACTTACACACATATTTAATTCATTTCCCTCCTCTAGAACTTTCCCTCACATCAATCAACACTATTAAAAGTGATAGGGTTGAAATAACTGGATCAATCACACCTCCATCTAGTGAACAAATCAATCATGTGGATTTTGACGTAAACCCACCAAACTTTGAGCTTAAATAACCAAGATTCTTCTTTGATTTAAAGCAAATTCCCTTTGAGGTAGATTTAACAAAGAAAGGAATTCCTGCAATATACTTGCAAGTGTGGATATATGACACCTGCATTAAGAGAGTACTAATCAACGACGAGGTAGCAGTGAACATAGTTCCATTTTATCTCTTAGAAATAATGGGTTATGGGCACACCAACATCACTGCTTCTAGAGGCATGCTAAGTGGATATGATAACTTGAAGGTTGCCACAATAGGAAAGATCACACTTCCAATGACTTTAGGACCAAAGATTGTCCCAACCACATTCTATGTCACTGATAAAGACACAAGATATAATCTGCTTCTCAAAAGACCCTAGATACACAAAATGAAAACTGTACCATCTACCTTGTTCCAGGAAGCTTGATTCCTACATCTTGGGATGGTGTATGTTGCGAAAGGGGATCCAGAGCCTTTTAGCATGATAAAATCCAATACAGAAAATAAAAGGATAGGCATCCCCATAGACTATGAACTCCCGAAGAATAAGCTTTTTGTTCCTAGTCCTACTCCACAATCGATATGTATCAAAAGGATAAAAATTCTAGAAAAGATGATAAACAATGTAGAGATGAAGGCCTTGGAAAATGAGGCACCACAAAAACAAAAAGAGGTTGTCCCTAAGGAAAAGATGGTAAAAATAATGGAGTGGATAGAGAAGGATGGACCTCTCCAATTTTCTTTAGAAATACTTATGATCAACGTGCAACTGGTCTACAAACTCTTTCCTTGCATAGGGGAAGAGCCTCATAGAACTGAAGGGCCAATGTTTGAAACAACTACACTAGATTTGAGAAATATTGACCCTCACACTTTCTTAGATCCTGAAGAAGACGTGATAGAAAGTTACACTCCTTTGTCACTACTAAGTGAGTCATGTATCCCTGAGACACTAGAAGAAAGTGAGTCATATGAACCACTGATGCCATAAGAAGATTCCTATAGACTAATGACACCAATGGAAGACATAAATTCTATGGACAATGAATTGACCAATGTGATAGGAATTCTTCCAAAGATGTTCATGGTCTCTCAATCTCATGTGCAACCCACTACTTCTACTTCAATGCAATCAAATGAGCTTGATGAATGGTAAGCACCCTTAATACAAATTGAAATGGTTGAGAGACTCCCAGAGGAAGATGAAGAAAGAGAATGAATGTTTCATAAAGAATGGAAAATATGAGTTTCATTCAAAATTGATGATCCTATCATCTTTGAGTTGCCTAGAAGCTACATTGGATATTCCATGGATTTGAGACCCAAGCCCAATGGGAGGACTAGTATAAGAATTGTCCCTCTTGATGAGCAAAGGGAACCTCAAACTCCCTTTGAGTTATTCCAATTTCTTCAAAACATTCAAGGCCAACACGATGTAAAGATTTATATGCAAGATCAATTCAATATGATGATGAAATTGCTAAGGTGTGATAGAGTCTTGTATTGGTCTCCCTCCCATCAACAAGCTTTCTAGGATTTACTCCATTTCACATTACCAAGAGGAACCATAGAGTCAGAAAGGATAGAGTCAAATGATATCATGAAACCCTACAGATAGAAGAAATCATCCTTAGAAGAGGTAGCACTAAAAACAAAAAGAGAAGATGAAAGAGAAAATTCACTGAGGACTGGAAAGGTCCTTAAATGGCTAAAGAAGATATCAAAAATAATGCCTATCTCTTGTGCACAATGGAGGGAGAGGAATTTGGCAAAATGCCTTTCACCTCAAGAAATACTATGTCTAAAATCATAAAAATTGTAAAACATAAGAACACCAAACAAATCAAATATTCCAAAAATACAAAAAAATTACAAAAATAAAAAAGATGTCAAAAAAAGAGTTTTGTTTCTTGCATTTTAGTATCATTCTGTTCATCTTGCATTATAGTGAATGACTTAGTCTTATATTAATTTCATTTCAGTGAGGAGTCTAAGGTTGCCTAGGTATAGGTGATCCTTTTAGGTTCTAAGATTCCCTATTTTCATAATCACCATTCTTGCCCTTCATTCCTAGTGATTCTAATCAAAGCCCAGCTCTTATCTTTACACTGATCATGGCCTTAATGAGCCAAGATGTTAGGTCTAAGAAAAGTCAGTATTCAAACCTACAGTGTACAAAGGAAGCTTGGAAGTAGACCTTGCCAATTCTTCCCTAGGAGAAGAGAAGTCCAAATGGACTATGAAAACTTTTGGTGGTGCTCAACCCCTTAGCTTTCCTAGCCAAAAATGTCAAAGAGGATCAAAACTCTAAAGGAAGCAATCTAAAATATGAGCGAATAAAAAAATGAGCGATCAAAATAAGAGTTGAGAATGGTGAGAATTGAGAAATCAAATTATTGCATGTCCAAAGTTCCAAAAGCATTCATTTTCATAAAAGTAAAAAATCCAAAAAAATGAGAAAATCAAGTGAGGCATTCCAAAAAAATACAAAAAAAAAGAGAAAAAGAAAAAAAAGAGAGTTACAAAAAAAAAGAGTGAAAGAGAGAAGATTGTTGAATGTCTCCACCCTTGGATGGAGATTAGTCTAAGCTTAAAGGTTCAAGGGTGATATTGTATTAGAGAAAATAAAATAGAAAAGTATAAAGTACACACAGTCACTAGCTGAGAAAAGCCAACAGTCTAGTAGTCTTTAGGATCATTTTCTATCTAGGGACCCTGGTTCTTTCCCACTTATCCTTTACCCCAGGTCCATCTTGCTTGCCATCTATGATCTAAGTCTAGTGAAAATCAATAAAATTTCTTACTTGTCTAAGTTAAAAGCTTGTCAAATTGTCTGATCTAGATAAGTATCAATGTTTAGCCTTTAGCAAAGCCCAAATTTAGAAACACTCCATCTCCTTCCCGCTCCCCACATGAGTTCTAAATGCCTATCTCACAAACTTGAATAGGTCCCTTTTACCAGGATAACTTGCAATTCCCTGAATTGAAAATCATATTAAAGAGCAGTCATATTGTTTGTTCCATAATGCATTCATACTAAAATCAGAAAAAGAGTTCCAAAGCAATAAAGTCAATGTCATAACTCATGGCATTCCATAGAAGTAGAAGTTTAATTTCAGCATCACTTGTGTTCTTGCATCTGCATATCGTAACCTACATTTCATATATATATATTCCAAAAAAGAAATTAAAAAATGTCATCATTATCATACTTACATTTTTAGACTTGAAGGTCTAAAACATAATCAAAGAGTTCTAAAACTTCCGAAGTGTACAAGAGATGAGTACTCATATGATAATAAAGCAACCATAAAGAGATAGTTTTCATAGATATATTAGAACTTTGAGTTTACAAGAGTACAAGAGGTAGGAAAAAATGCCCTCAAGGGAAAGTAAGGCTCCCCATGCAAGGGGGCATAGTTTCAAAACAAGTAGACAAAAGAAAATCTCAAGGGCAGTTCCCTCCAATGGAACCCTCAGGACTCCTACTCCTCTGTCAATGTGTGGCACTTGTCTCTCCATGAGACCTATGTGAGTGAGGTACTCTACTCTAAGTACAAGAGTGTTAAAAACCTGTAGTGCTAGACTCTGGTAGCCGAATACCAATGCGGGCCATCTCATGAAGAATAGCATTCTCACCCCTAAGGAGGAGAACCTCCAATCTCAAATCAACATTCTCTTGATGCCCATGGTATGAAGGAGAAAAAATGTTAGTGTGTCAACCAGCTCTAGAGGCACACTAGGGTCAACTAGAATTCTCTCATGTCAAACTAGTGAAGGGAATCACCATGTCAAAATTAACCTCGCAAAAGAAACCCCTCCACTCCTTAACGCTACCTGTAAAACAAACAATGATAAGAGAAGTGACAATTCATAAACTTTAAGGAAAGAAGGATAGTGCAAAATTATTTTATGACTTATGAGGATCTCCAGGCTACCAAGATGGATCAAAGTGTCACATCACCTCATCAAAATGAGGAGGCCTAGGCCCTATAGAAGAGCCCTCTGGTATCTCCTCCTCATCAAAATCAACCTCTTGTGCATCTCCTACTGGTCCCTCATTTGATAAGCATCTCCATCTCGGACATAGTCTTTGTCAGTAGAATCTGAATCATCAATGGCAATGAGTCCTTAGGAAGGAGCTCCTCTCCCTCCCCTCTATCACCTCTCAGAGTCCTAGAAGATCTGGTGATCAAGACCCCGGGAGTCAAAGGAGTCCAAATGATAGGTCTCTGTCTAACCTTTCCCATCTCCTGGATAGATTGGTAGCAAGTGGGAACTAGGGACAAATCCTTTGTGAATTCCTTGCCAAATTGTTGTAAGATGCACTCAATGTGATGAGCCTCAATAAGACCATTACAGTCAGAAATCTCTAATATGTTAAGGTAGTACTATCTAAATGGTCTATCATCCATATCTGCATAAGGATTATCAATCATGTCTGCATTGGTGAGAGTGGTAATAGCATGCAAAGAAGTATCAAAGTGGCCCTCACAATCCCATCTAGCAGCTCTTGGTAATCAATGATCAGGTATAGGAATCTCCTTCTGATATGGCTTGATATGCTCAAATATCTAGGTCATCTTCAGGGAGGAGTGGCTGAATGCAAGAGCCCCGTGCTAGGCAATACAATAGAAATCTTTGTAGACCATAGTGAAGATGTTTGGACCCCAAGCAAAAATTGTTCCCTGCTCAATACCCTAAATGATGGGTGCCCAACACCATCTCAGACGAGCTGAGGCCTTGTCTCCTAACAACCTTAATGCAATCAAACCGATCAAGAACTTCCTCAAAAGAGGAATGTGAAGTTGTGGCACTAAAGTAAGTTGAACACAAGTTTAATCCTTAGGATGGCTAATCCCCATGATCTGAGCCCAAGATGCCTTGTCTTTAAAGGACTCACTAGAAGGTAGAACAAGAGGATGCCCTCTCACAAGAACCTTAAGAATGTGGTACACATCATAAGGAGTGATAGTCCACTCCCCTGAGACCTATGTAAATCTAAATGTGTTTCTATTAGCATCCCAATAGGTTAGAATATCACAGTAGATGTGTGCAACTGAATGTACAACTGGTACATGGCAAATCCTAGCTAAGCATGCCCTCTTGAGGATAGCTAGATCATCAAGAGATAGCAAATCAATCATCTCTAAGAGCCACAAATATTCATGATTGGCATTCCAACGGATACTCATATCCTATCAATCAGAAAATAACTTTCAATTAGATCCCATCAACTCAGAAAATCCCTAAAAATCAAATAAACTTGTGAAAATTTCATAAAAAAAGCATATAAACCTTCAAAATTGCAATAAACAAATGAATTCAGTGTTCAAATTAGATCAAAATAGAGTGAAGTAAATGTTAGAAAACATTAAATTTTAGTCACAACTGATCTATCACGGTCGCCCCTTTCATTAGACTAAATCTCCCTTAGGCAACCCTGTTGCATAGGCAGATCTCCATCGGGTGACCCTGTTGCTCAACTAGATCTCCCACAGGCGACCTGACTAGAAAAAGTGGTGACCTTGTTTGCCCACCCATCAAGCTAAAAATTTCTCTAAAAACCTCACTTCTCAACCAATTTCAATAAACAAAAAACCAAAACTACTCTAAACAGCAAAATGCACACAATGCAATAGAAAAAATTGACAAAAACTGACAATTTCAAGAGATTTTTCACAAAATGGAAACTAGGGTTTAGAGAAGGGTTTTTCACTGTTTACTAACCTAACTCTCAGTAACAGAAGAAGATGCGGCTATCTTTGCGATCTACTTGACGATATCTACCCAATGACTACTTACACGATCAATTCTATTATTGTTTCACTCGAACCTCACTAATTTATTCACTCTTTTTATCTCTTAACTTGGTTTGCATTATGCTTTTTTATATTAGTTTTTTCTTTTATGCATCTTTTGTGTTGTCATTTTTTATGCATTCATTCCTATAGGTCTCTCCAATAAAGGAAAACAACTAGTCAAACTCACATGATCTATGGTATGTTCATCATTTCATTTTTCATTACTTGTTTTGATATATTCAAATGCTAGACTACTACTAGTTATTACAGGTACAATTGTGGAAAAATTGACAACAGGTAAGGCCTAGTTCAGGAATGGTACCTACCTTTCATGTAGACTACCATCCCCAAGAGGGAAAATATGTAAGCACCAAAATCACGTACAACCTCCACAAGGACCCTGATGATGACTCACAATCCTTGTCACATACATGTAAGCATGAAAAAATGTTCTCTCAGTAGTGATTCTCTTGGTAGAATGCGTTTTCTTTGTCCTTGTGTTGTTTCCCATTTTTTATTTTATCTCTTTCTTTACTTTTGACACTTTCGACACTTTTTGATTTGTGTTTCCTGTGCTTGCGACTCCATCCCTAAGCCTTGTATTCATCCATTTGTTGTGTTTGCCCCTTTCCCCAATGTTTTTCATCCATTCCCACCCATAGGAACCCTCTAGAGGACATCCCAATCCATCTCCAACTTTTAGTTTTTAGTTTGAGTCAACCAGTACAAATCTCCCCCTATTATTTCCAGATCTCCCCCCGGAGATCCTACTTTTGTAAGTAGAGATTTGGTTTTTGACCCCTATTTGACCTATTTCCAGAGGCAGATCCCCTTCTCTTGTCCTCCTCTTCCATCTCCCATCCTGAGATTTTACCCAGGACCCCTCCTCTAAGGGTCCCCTTAGGTAACCCTGTTTGGTGAAAGGGGTGACCAGTGTTAGAATCAAGACAGACAACTGAGAGGGGGGGTGAATCAGTTGTCCCAAAACTTTCTTCCTATTAATCACTTTAATCCTTCTTTTAATTCAGTAGCATAATAATAAATCAATCATGGAAACGTAATGCAACAAATCAAGAGCAGAAACACATTAACACATATGACACTAAAATTTTAACGTGGAAAAATCGGTTAAGGGAAAAACCACGGGATGACTAACCCAAGATTGTAATCTCTATTAAAAGAATAAGAAGAACAAATGGTACATGCCAATTAGGGCTCACTGTTTGTAGGAGACACACTGTCTATAGAATAATAAATATTACATACTTGAACTAAAGAATAACATCTTCACCATGCTTGAGTCAATTCCATTTAAGCTCAATACTTCTACTCTGCCTTTCACTCTACTCCTCTCTACCACACACTCATCTCTGCCAAGATACTTTTGAAATGACTTCACAACTTCTTATTTATACAAGACATTTGACTCTGGGATAATCATCCAAGTCGGCATACATTACAGAGCAAATACATAAATACAACATGACTAATTACAAAAAGACTTCACACGGATCAACACACTATCAGCTACACAGATCTGAGACTTCAACCTTCTTTGAGGAACATGCCATGCTTCAAATAACATCTTCAAGATCATCTGCATGATGTGTAACTCATCTAGTCAGCTAAACTTAGGAGGAACATCATCATCTGAAAGTAATTCTTCAATTACAAGCTCAATCCTTAATACAGACGACCAACACAAACTGGACACAATCAAAAGACCTTCACAAGCTTGCCTGAATCACCAAGAACATCCACACTACTTCTGCTTACTAAAATCTTTCTCTCCTTCATCCGAAACCTTAAGAACATAGTCTGTCATCACTGCATAGTAGAATAGATGCTTTCTAAACCAATTGAGTTGTTAATTCACATTGACTTCCTAAACACTCCACCAAATCCGTAGAACAAGATATTTTATTTCTGGAGCTCACCAGACCTATCTGTGTCACTCTATCACCTTTGAACATCTACCAGAACCAGTTTTACTCAAATGGCCATAACTTCTTCAAATATTCATGCAAACCTCTCAGATCTTTACTGGATCATCTTAAGACCCATATCAACAAACCCTTTGATGTGCATCCTCTGATCTTCATCTTAGCTGGGATCTTTACCTCACTGTCTTTACTGTTCTTCTTTGTTCCTGATAGGACTAATTTTCTCAATATCCTCAGCATACAACTCATCCAATCCTCATCATCAATGCAACAAGAGTATGTTGACATCAATGATAACACCGGTTAGGCCCATACTTGCAACAATCTCCCCCTTTGTCATTGATGGCAACATATGATGTGAAAAACTATTTTAACCATCAAGACAAGAACTTCTCCTTACTGACTAACATAACTCCCCCTATCAATAACAACTATTCATATGTCTTCTCTTCTTTTACTGCTCCCCCTTTGATCAGTAACCACTTTTTTTTTCACATGTCTTCTCTCCCCCTTTGACATCAATGACAAAGGGCACATACTTACATCACTTCAGAATCATACCAACTGCACCCCCTGAGTGGTAGCTTGTCATGCCCACATTTCCCATGCGATCACGACACACAAACACATGTGTCATGTCCACATTTGCCATGTGGTCATGACATGAACTGCGAAAAACTTTTCTACCTAACTCAAGGAACCCCCTCACACGCGTCTGCGTGCTCGGTGGAAAAACACTTAGGTGTAGACATGTCAACATAATCGAAAAGGTGAAGGCCGTCTAGGGGGTATGTGACACGTAGTGTGTCGCGTCTAGGGTTAGACTAGCTTAATCTAAACCCTAAGTTCCTAGGTGGAAATGATTTCGTTAGCATCAAACTCCAACATACCTCAGATCAAAAATTGATACGGGAATATGGTAAGATGGCGCATGATTAAAGTGGAATGATGGATTTAAAATAATTAAACAACGCATAAAATAATCCCTAAAAATCTAGCAAAATTTCGGCAGCATAACGTGTTTTCGATAAATGCAATTTAAAATTTGAAAATAAATCACCCTTAGGAAATTAAGTAGAAATTAAATCGATTCAAAGGATAAATTTTAGAAATGAATAAAAATGAATTAATAAAGTTAAACGACAAGACGTCAATAAAATTCTACCGAAAGATCGAATTCGTTATTAAATATAATTTTGGTGTTATGTTTAATAACTCACTCAAAAAATAAAATAGATGAGGTAGGAGAGCTTAATTAACTCATCCTATAAAAAAATAATCTAAAAATTGACAATAATTAAAAGACGTAAAAATTCCGCTAGGGAAACGAAAATAATAATCCTATTAAAAAATTTTTTAACACATGCGAGAAATTCTACCCTTCCCAACCGAATTAAAATAATTCCCCAAGAGAAAAATTAAAAGCCCAAGGTTAAGATAAATTGCAAACCTTCAACTAAAATTCAACAACATATAAAGAACTCCAAGTCATGAAAAAATGAACAAAAACGCAGAAAGAGATATTACAATTATCTCCTCTAAAAGAAAAATCCCTCCAAATTAAATATCCTCACAAATAAATTACGAATTAATCATAAGTCAAAAATTAAAAGGAAACCCTAATCATAAGTAAAAATCTATTTCTAAAAACAAGGTTGCCCTAATTTCACTCTAATGATATCTCATTTGTTAACCTAACTCATTCCCTTATTTCTTTTCTTTCTTTGTGTGCAGGTAGGGTTTTGAGAAAACCATGGAGGCCACAATGGAGGCCATGGAATTTCTGGAGGTATCCACAACTGTAATTAGGTTGAAGGAATAGTGAATGGTGATCATGTTGCAGATTGTTTGAGGTATGGGTCACTGCTGAAGGGGCACGACGTGGAGGGAAGTAGCGCACTGAAGAGCTTAAGGGAGGTGGCAGCGGTGGCAGCACGGCCACAGGGTGGAAGGATGAAAGGGGAATGGTGAGGTGTAAGGGGGCCACAGGGATATGAAGCTGTAGAGGGCAGCGGGAGTCACGGTCTGCAGGTGGTGAAGGTCAAGGACTCTGGTGGTGGGAGTGTTGTCTGCGAAGGGAGAAGTGGGGTGTTGCTGGGCACATGGGGGGCTCGGGTTTGAGGGGTTAAGGGGTGTGGGGAGGAGGCTTTGCCTCCACCCACACCCATGGGTGTGGGTGGAGGCAAGGCCTCCTTCCCACACCCTCTTCATTAGCTACCGCTGTGGGCGGCGCTGACGCCCATAGTTTATAGGTATATTTTTTTTGCTTTTTTTTGTTAATATCTGTTTTCTTAAAAGAACAGTCTCCCATTTCCACCCACCATGAGTATACTCCTCGATGGATACTCCAGTATAATTACTGTGAAATTTGATCAGGGTTTGTAAGTATATATATATGTATATGTATATATATAATGTAGGAAGAAAGTGTAAATATTAGTATACTCATGTTTTAAATATACAGTTGTTCTAAACAAAACATACAGTATGTTTACATTGTTATGCATTGAATAATTTTTTTTTTATATAACATTTAAACTTCTGTAATTTGCTTTTATTCCACAGCATATAAATAGAAAGGAAATACCAAGCAGTAACTAGGTTTTATTCCTTCATAAAATTAATAAACAGCCAAACACATTTTCTTTCTATCTATAAACAATATTCCATTTCTGTAACAATAATAAACAACCAGTATTAACTCCTTTTTTTTTATATCAAAACAAACAGGGATATATTTATAGTCTCTTTGAAAGCATTATTTAGGATAGAGATTGCATTATATTTAGCAACAAGATACATTAAGACTTCTAATGCAACCACAAAAATCAGATAAATGAAGTAACCCCTCCTTTCATATTAAAATAAAAGGATGCGTTTACAACTAAGATGATTTCCCTTCCTTGCTTCTACCAAAAAATTTAGATAGCATCATTACAAATCTTGTATATTTTCCTTTTGCAAAGACAATGACAGAAATATATATATTTTCACAAGTATTTCACAACCCATAACTCATAGAAATAGGAAGGTAAATATTTATGTTTCTCATACATTTCACAATCCGTAACTCACAAAATATAGGAAGATAAATATTTATGTTTCTCATACATTTCACAATCCATAACTCACAAAATATAGGAAGATAATATTTATTTTTCTCATACATTTCACAATCCATAACTCACAAAATATAGGAAGATAATATTTATGTTTCTCATATAGTTCACAACCCATGACTCACAGAAAGGGGAAGATAACAGTATTTTAAATAAATAAAGACATTGCTTGCATTCAACAACTTTTGACAACCAACTTCATAAAACTAAAACTGGTCAAAATGATACAATAAGGCCATATTGGCCATGGCTCCAACAGCCAAAAGAAAACAACCACTAAATCCACACAAGAAGGCTTTCATCCACTTTCTTTCTCCACATAAAACCTGCAACATACACAATAGCAAGAACCACAAAACCAACCACTTCCAAAAAGCTCTCCTCCCTACCATAGACCCGCAAGTGGGTCACCCTCGAGCTGGGGAGGTAGGAAATCCACACGGGTATACATCCCACCACAAAACAAAGGCATCAACAACACAAAATAGCCCATAGGATTATCACAAAACTCAACTCATAAACATGAGTTGTGGAGGGTAGGGAATGGACCCCTCAGCTTAAAAGGGTTCCCAAAAGATGAAATATCAATCTCATGGCCTCAAGTCAAACTCTCCAACACCATTTTCCACAAAAAACACAATAATCTCCATGGCACTGTTGCCATTAATAATCTTCTCCACAATAAAAGCCCTTAAGGCATAAACACAAAAATGTGGGAGAGACCTCAAGGAGGTTCCTTTCCCCTACCCATGACAAGTTGAGCATTACCTCCATTGGAGGTGCTCTCACCATACACCCTTCCCAGCAACACAATGCAAAACAACAAAACAACCAAAACAAAAACACAATACAATAAATAACAAGGGTGAGAAAACAAATTAAGAAGGCCTACCTTCAAAGCCCTTAAAATGGAAGCAAGTTGGTGAAGAGCTCCAAGCCTTCCCAAGCCTTCCAATCCTTCAAACCAAGTCTCTAACTCTCCAAAACTCCTCCCAAAATATGGCAAAAAGAATAAAATTGAAGAACCCCACACTCCTCAACAAGAGGAGATAATATAGGCCATGAATTTGGCCTTGAGGAATGAGAAGGTGACACTTGTCACCTTCTCCTTCCTCCTCCCATGCCACTTGCAAGGGAGAGGAAGTGTGAGGATGATAAGTGTTGTCCTCTCATTCCCTCTCACTCCTCACCTTATCCACTTGTGCTCTCACACATGTGTGAGAGGACAAGTGGTGAGGTGGCAACCCCACTCACACCCACAAGAGGATAGGGGATGCCATATGGCATCCTCCTGTTCTCTCAAGGAGCCATCTTCCACCAAGATGCTCTCACACATGTGTGAGAGTCTTGGGGGAAGCTCCCACACACTTGGGAGTCTTGGAGACCTCCCAAGTCTTCCTTGGAAAAGGGTTCCCAAACCTTGGGAAGGGAGATGAGTCTTTCCCAAGGCATGACTCATCTCCCACTTCCCTTATTTCAAATTTTCGTCACTTTTACTAAACCAAGGTTTAGAGTGACCAAACTTGAGTCAAAACTAGGGTTAGATAGTCCAAGTTGACCCTGGACTCAAGGGTAACCACCTAGGGTAGCTTTTGGGACTCTAGGGTTCACAAAGGGGGTTAAAAATCACATTTAAATGGCCTCAAAATAAAATAAATACCAAGTGGTGTAAATCAAGTAAAATTATACAACACTCATTATTAAATAAATAGACAAGGGGCACTAAGGCTAAAATAATAAAAATTAAATCAATTACTTAAATCAACATTCAAATTCAAATGTGATCCTTATCCCTCTTGGGAATGGATCAGATTTACAGGGGATAACATAGTTTGAATTCTGACTCTAATTTTCCCATGGCTAGGGAATGTGAAACCTACACATCTCGATCAAGTGTCAATTATATCATGGAATCATAGCCGAAGCAACTAGAATTAAATTCATGCAATTCAAATACATCAATAATCATCAATACATAACTCCAATTTAAACTGCATTTTAAATCATATGTCAAATAGTTCACATCACATAAATAACTAAAATCTCATAGCAATATAACATCTACTATATCCCATATGTTGAACTACAAAATATCATCCAATATGATCAAACCAAATCACATATGTCAAACCAGTGCCCTATCATAATCAGGAGGTAAAACATCAAGTCTGCATAATGAAGCATAGTCACCAATGTCTGATAATGTCATCACAAAATAGCATAATCGATCGAAATAAGGGAGGTAAAAATAATCTGCCTCACATCCTCCCCCCTAAGATTGAACTTCCTCCTGGAAGTCATCAAAAAGGTGAGGATAGAGTGCCCTCAAACTAGCTGCATCCTCCCAAGTCACTGTAACCTCATCATAATGATCCCACTGGACCCTAACCTGGTCCATCTCTCGACCACGAAGGCCCAGCGTCTGATGAGCCAATATGTGAATTGGCTCCAAAGCCAACTGCTGCTCCAAAATCTCAAAGAGTCCTACAAACCGTGGTACGAGCTTAGAGCCCTTTCCATAATGGATAGGACTCTTGTGTGGCCGCACTCTAAGGAATACCTTGTCACCCACTGAGAAGCTCCGATCAATCCTCTTAGCATTGGCATACTTCTTCTACCTATCTTGTGCCTCCTGTAACCTCTGTCTAATCAATGTGACCTATTGCTCCATATCCTGAACTAGCTCTGGACCAATGGCAACTTTGTCCTCTATCCGATCCCAACTCAATGGTGTCCTGCAAGGTCTTCCATATAAAGCCTGAAAGGGAGGCATACCCAATGAGTTGTGATGCCCATTATTGTAGGCAAACTAAACTAGATATAGGTACTCCTCCCATCTAGATTGATGGTCCATAACATACATCCGAAGCATGTCCTCCAATACCTGATTCACCCACTCTGTCTGTCCATCTGTCTCAGGATGATAAGTGGAGCTAAAGTTGAGCTGTGTGCCCAACACCTGCTGCAAGGCTCTCCAGAATGCTGAAGTGAAAACTAGGTCTCTATCTAAAATAATGCGGCAAGGTACTCCATGTAATCTCACAATATCATCTAAGAATACTCTCACCACTGCTGGCACATTGTACATCGTGTGTACATGTGAGAAATGCGCTACTTTGGTCAACTTGTCGACTATCACCATGATGGCATCATGGAAATGCGAAGACATAGGAAGACCAACAACAAAATCCATGGAAATGGTGTCCCATTTCCACTCAGGTATATCATGTGGGTATAGAAGACCCACTAGATGCTGATGCTCAAGCTTGACCCTCTGGCACTCAAGGCATCAAGCAATAAACTCTGCTATGTCACGTCTCATACCCACCCAATGGTACAGCTGTCGAAGATTAGCATGCATCTTCTTCACCCCTAGATGTGCCGCATATGGTGCTCTGTGAGCCTTTGATAACACTACAGTACATAGGTCACCTGTGCGGGGTACATAGATGCGCTGTCAATGACGAAGTAAACCATCTGCCTCAAGTGAATACCCTACAAACTTGCCACAAGGGCCCTCTGTACACTGATCTCCTGCTGCACCTCTAGATACCACTCATCCTCTGGTAAATGCTAAATAATGTGATCCCTCAAGTCCACACTCATAGTCAAGGTCAAGAGCTCATGGTGCCTCCAACTCAATGCGTCAGCAACCATGTTCTCCTTCCCTTTGATGTCAAAGTCATACTCACAGAGGAACTCCATCCAACACCATTGATGGGCGTTTAGATTTGGCTGAGTAAATATGTACTAAAGGCTGTGGTGATCAGAATGGAGCTCAAAGTGATGACCCAACAAGAAATGTCTCCATCAAACTAGAGCATGAACTACTACCGCTAACTCCAAGTCATGCATGGGGTAGTTCAGCTCATGGGTCTTGAGCTTTTGTGACTCATACGTGATTGCTCTACCACCCTGCATAAGTATAGCTCCCAATCCCTCAAGTGATGCATCCGTGCAAACTATAAAATCTGCTGCAGGATTAGGAACCACTAAAATAGGAGCACCGGTAAGACACTCCTTGAGGACCCCAAAGGCTCTCTCACACTACTCAGTCCAAAGAAAGTTCTTCCCTTTCTGCTAAAGGGAAGTGATGGGATGCGCAATCCAAGAGAAGCCCTCAACAAAACGACGGTAATAGCCAGCTAACCCCATAAAACTCCTGACCTCTATCACACTAGTGGGTGCTGTGATGCAGAGTGGAACGCAACAGAGGCAACCTAACAGGAAGGAGCTGCCAACAATACAAACAGCATGATAAAATTCTCTATCGGCTGAACAGCATCATCATATTTCCTAACAATACCAACAGCATCATCACATTTCAACAGCATCATCATATTTCAGATGATCGCAAATATCCTCCTGTCGACTACTATTTACCTCCTTCGACTGTCGCCTATCATCATCATGATAAACAACGGGCGCGAACCTCCTCCGGTTGCACTGTTCATCGGGTGCCAAACACAAGCGGCATCATCATGATATTCAATATCACCTTCGTCAGCAGGATATCCTAATATCCGGTTCTCCAAATATCCTGATGACGTTGCACTTCAACAACTTGCCTTCGATGCTCCACTGCCCGATGATACAAGCAACAGCATCATGACTCAACTTATCCGGTTGTCTTCGGAACCTCCTGATGATGCTAATACAACTTCCTGCCTACGCCGATGTCGAAACCCTTAGCGACAACAGGATAAACTCGCATAGAGGGATTTCTGAATATCCTGATGACGATGACGTCACACATCATCCTGATGAACTCTTCAACACTTAGCCAAAAAACTCAACTTTCACACCCGCATCCGTTAGCGATATGCGGATGATGACCTTCCCCGAGAGATGATCCTGACTGCGATATATACACTGAGTATATATCCAACTCAAAACATCATGATGCACCTGCAACATGCAAATTTCAACAACTTCATGACCCGATCCTGATGGCGATGGATTCGCAGATGATGTTGCGGCTCGTTCCGACTGGAAACGCACATGCAGACTCCTGTGTATCCTTCCACTGCATGAAAACACTCACAACCGCATAATTTCACAAAGATCATGTGACGACCGGGCCGGATCACCTTCAAACCAAAATCTAAGCAAACTTATCTTCTAGACCTAGCACATGAGGATGCTAGGCTGATTTACAGCATGCTTCTAACAGATCTCCTGAACAATGCAATGCACAAACAGAGAACACAAATGCAATCTAAGCTATGATACAGGACCATTCCACCGATTTGCAGGATCAACCGGTGGAAGGGTTGAAAGTGCCCATTAACTTGCAAAATGGAAAAGGAAAACAAAACAGATGTAACTGATACAACCAGATAATGCGAAGATGAGATCTTATTCAATTGAAATTCAAATGTCCTGAATACAGCTTCACAATGTCTGAACTGCTCTCCTGAATCTCAACTCAACACCAGTACATCAATATCAAAACTATATCTCTAAACCCTACAGATCGAAGGTATATATAACAAATCCTTCGAGTACTACTAACATCACTTCCCAGCGGCTGGGAGCTTCCAAGCGGCTGGGAGAGAGGACAGCTCAGATAACCTTATCCCGATCTCTAACTGCCTCTAACTGCCTACACATACTCCTATGTTGAACTATTACATAGCATCGGTCCAGTGGACCTTATTACATGATAAAGTCAAACATACTAAAAATAGATTATCCCGTCAGCATGATGATAACTATCCTACATCCTGATCATGTATGTCATCATGCGGACCTATATCCTGATCATGTGCGGGTGCTCCTGCACCATACTCCCCAAAAGAAGAAATCTCAAGTCCACTTGAGATGAGAGTATCAAGGTCGGCACCATGTGTCTGTATCTGTTCTGCAGTCATCCATACGGCTTCAGAAGTCGGCTGTCCCTTCCAAGAGACGAGGTACTCCAAGTACTTCTTGTTCCTGGTCTGTTTGACCACTCTAGTGTCCAAAATCTGCTGTATCTGTGGAGGATCATGTTGAGGAATGTCTTCAGCAACTGTATCCAGTAGAATATCCTGATCTGCATCTGGATTAGCCTGGTAGGGAGTTAAGTCACATACATTGAAGATAGGAGATAAACCAAGATCAGGTGGTAGTTGGATCTGATAAGCATTTTGTCCATGTTTTTGCAAAATCTGACATGGTCCAACTTTCTTTTGCATGAGCTTAGTATACTTCCCCTTAGGGAGCCTGTCTTTCTTCAAGTGAACCCAAACCAAATCTCCAACAGCAAATTGAACATCCTTCTTCTTCTTGTCAGCATACTCCTTATACTTTAAGGTGGTTTGCTGGAGTTGGGTCTTAACCTGATCATGAACTTCTTTGATTGCTTCAGCAAAAGCTTCTCCATCTGCACTAACAGGATCTGCTGTAGGTAGTTCTCGCAACTCTAAAATACCTCTGGGATGCATTCCATATACTACCTGAAAAGGCGATTTTCCTGTGCTCCTGTTGACAGTATCATTATATGAAAACTCAGCTTGAGACAGAATAGTGTCCCACTTCTCTCCATGCTGTTTTGTCAAGCATCTAAGTAGATTCCCTAAGGAACGGTTCACAACCTCAGTTTGTCCATCCGTTTAAGGATGATATGCAGAGGAAAAAGATAAATTGGTTCCCAGCTTCCTCCATAGGGTTCTCCAGAAATGACCCACAAACTTCACATCTCTGTCTGAAACTATGCTCAAAGGCAACCCATGAATTCTGACAATTTCCCTGAAGAATAAATCTGCAATATATGAGGCATCTGCAGTGGTTTTGCATGGCAAGAAATGTGCCATCTTACTGAACCTGTCCACTACAACAAAGACACTGTCAAATCCTCTCCTGGTCCTTGGTAAACCTAAAACAAAATCCATACTGATACTTTCCCATGGTCTGGAAGGAATGGGTAAGGGCTGATATAACCCTGCATTAGTTGACCTGCCTTTAGCCTTCTGACAAATTACACAGGTTTCTACAAATTTCCTGACATCTGACTGCAACTTAGGCCAGAAGTAATGCCTCCTGACCAGATCAAGAGTCTTGTCTATACCAAAATGACCAGCCATTGCTCCACAATGTTTCTCCTTGATTATATTCAACCTCATAGAACACCTTGGGATGCACAACTATCCACCCTTAAACAACAATCCATCTTGGATCAGGAATTCAGAGAACTCAGCATGGTATTTCTCCCCAAAAGAAGTACAGACCTGATATATTTCTCCAAAATCTTCATCAGACTCATACATGGTCTTGAGTGAGTCAATGCCAACACTCTCTAACTGAATCTGATTTACTGTGAGAACTCTCCTGCTCAAAGCATCTGCAACTTTGTTCTTAACCCCTTTCTTATGCTTCAAGGTAAAAGTGAAAGCCTGTAGTGTTTCTACCCACTTCATATGTCTGTGGTTCAGCTTCTCCTGACTGTTGATGAAACTCAAAGCTTGATTATCTGTGAAGACTATGAACTCCTTTGGCATCAGGTAATGCCTCCATTTCTTTAGGGACTGAACTAGAGCATACATTTCCAGATCATATGATGAATACCTTTTCTTAGCATCATTGAGCTTTTCACTGAAAAATGCAATTGGTCTACCCTCTTGACTGAGTACTGCTCCAATGGCCATGTGACTGGCATCACACTCTACCTGAAAGATCTTATTGAAATCTGGAAGTGCAAGGACTGGCTGCTGTGCCACCTTCCTCTTCAATGCCTCAAAGGAATCATCTGCTCCTTGAGTCCAAACAAACCTGCACTTTTGTCCTCCTTTGATGGTATCCAACATGGGTGCACAAATATGACTGAACCCTCTGATGAACTTTCTGTAGAAGGTTGCTAACCCATGGAAACTTCTGACTTCATTCATGGTCTGTGGAGTTGGCCAATTCAAAATGGCACTCACCTTCTCCTTATCCATCTGCAGCTTGCCTTGTGAGATGACAAAACCTAAATAGGTGATCTCCTGTTTCATGAACAAACACTTGTCCAAGTTTATCATCAGCTTCTCTTCATGTAACCTCTTGAGAACCAGCTCTATATGCCTGAGATGTTCTTCTCTGGTGTTACTGAAAATCAGAATGTCATCTAAATAGACTATGACAAACTTACCAATAAATTCCTTCAGAACCTCATTCATCAGCCTCATGAAAGTACTAGGGGCATTAGACAAACCAAAAGGCATAACCTTCCATTCATACAAACCTTCATTTGTTTTGAATGTTGTCTTCCACTCATCACCTGGTCTAATCCTTATCTGATGGTATCCACTCTTCAAGTCTATTTTAGTAAAATACTTGGCATTTCCCAAACAATCAAGTAAATCCTCAATTCTGGGGATTGGAAACCTATACCTGATTGTGATCTTGTTGATGGCTCTGGAATCGGTGCAAAGTCTCCAAGTGCCTTCCTTCTTAGGTGCTAATACAGCTGGTACTGCACATGGGCTCAAACTCTTTCCAATCAGACCTGAATTCATCAATTCTTCAATCTGCCTGGCTACTTCCGCATTCTGTTCTGGGGTAAGCTTATAAGCTGCTTTATTTGGAAGTGTAGACCCTGGAATCAAGTCTATGCAATGACTGATATCTCTGACAGGTGGTAGGGATCTTGGCATTCCCTCTGAGATAACACCTTTGTACTTATCCAATAACTCTTGGACAGCTGGGTCTATCAACCTTGGCTTCTTCTCCTTCTTGGCTTCTTGCTGTTGTTCCTTATTCACACTCATACAAGGGATTAGGGCATATGCAACTGCACCTTCTGCTGCTACTTCTTTCATAAACTGTTTGCCTTCCATCAGCATGACCTTCACTTCTTTGCCTTTAGACTTCTCCTCTTTCTCCTTCAATGGGAATAGTGTTACATCTTTACCATCTTTAGTGATTTTATAGGTGTTTTTAACACCATCATGCTGTGCCTTCAGATCATATTGCCATGGTCTACCAAACAAAAGGTTGCAAGCATCCATCTTGGTGATATCAAACAACAACTTATCTTTATATCCACCAATCTGAAACTCTACCCAAGCCTGCTCTTCTACAGTTGTCTGCTGACCTTGAGTAAGCCATGAGACTTTATATGGAGCTGGGTGAGGCAATCTCCTAAGCTTCAGCTTTATCACCATCTCTTCAGACACAAAGTTCTCAGTAGAACCAGAATCAATCAAAACCTTACACACCTTACCTCCTGCTTTGCAAGTGGTTCTGAAAAGGGACTTTCTCTGAGGGGCTTCTTGATCAGGTACCTTCATGGTAGTTACTGTTCTTCTCATCATCAGGGACTCTCCACTTTCTGGATATCCATAATTCTCAGGACCATTCACACTCTGAAAATCATTAGAGCTTGTCCTGCTTTGATTATCAGGTTCATTGACCAGATTTGTCCTCCTTTCTCCTGCTGAGCTTGTGGCCTTGTCTGGACATCTGCTGGCTATATGGCCTTCTTTGTTACAGTTGTAACACCTGATGGATCCTCTGCCCTGGGATCTTCCTCTGTAAGGTCTTCTACCTCTGAAGTTACCTTGCTAACTGAAATTCTCTCTCTGATTCTGACCATTGTTGCTCTTGCTATTGTCCTGACTGGATTCTCCTTGATATCCCTGTCCTTGTCCTCTGCCTCTGAAAGGACTTCTTCCACCTCTTTGTTGTCTTCCTCTTCCTCTGTTGTTCTGATCTTTTTTTCTCTTCAGCTTTTCTTCCACTTTCAATGCCAACTGAAAGCTTTTCTGCACTGTATCTGGGTTATGCAGACTCAGATCTTCCTGAATATTAAACCTCAGTCCATTCAGGTATCTGGCTACCTTTTCTTCTTCACTTTCTTTCACCTTGGTCTTCATACAGAGTTTCATGAACTCTTCTGTATATGAGCTGACATCTAGCTCCTTCTGCTTCAGGTTCTGTTTCCTCTTGTGTAGCTGGATACTGTAGTCCAAAGGAATATAAGCCTCCTTTACCAATTCCATCATCTTCTTCCATGTGGCAACTCTACGTTTTCCCTCCTGCACTCTATCATCCTGAACAAAGTTCCACCATGTCAAGGCAGCTTCTTTCATCTTTGACTGTGCTATCTTCACTCTCTACTGTTCTGGTATCTCCTCTGTCACAAAGAAATTGTTCAGACAGTCTATCCATTCCATTACTGAATCAGGGTCCATCTTACCTGTAAACACTGGCAAGTCCAGCTTCACATCCATGGTTCTCCTCTCCATGGCCTTGAGGGCGTTCAACAGCGGTCTCTGGTCTGCAGGAACGACCTCCTCGCTCCAATTAGGGATATCCTCTTCTTCCCTATCATCTTCTCTACCAGAACCTACTCTGCTCCTCAACTTTGCTAATTCATCTTTCAACTCCTGATTCTGAGCCTTCACGGCCCTGCTTTCCGCAATCTGTTTCTTCACCAGAACTGCCAACTCAGCGTTGGTCATCTTTGTTGGAAACTCAGATGTTCCTTCTTCGTCTGACATCCTGCTTATCTTTTCCAAAAGATCCTAACCTTTGCTCTGATACCACTATGATGCAGAGTGGAACGCAACAGAGGCAACCTAACAGGAAGGAGCTGCCAACAATACAAACAGCATGATAAAATTCTCTATCGGCTGAACAGCATCATCATATTTCCTAACAATACCAACAGCATCATCACATTTCAACAGCATCATCATATTTCAGATGATCGCAAATATCCTCCTGTCGACTACTATTTACCTCCTTCGACTGTCGCCTATCATCATCATGATAAACAACGGGCGCGAACCTCCTCCGGTTGCACTGTTCATCGGGTGCCAAACACAAGCGGCATCATCATGATATTCAATATCACCTTCGTCAGCAGGATATCCTAATATCCAGTTCTCCAAATATCCTGATGACGTTGCACTTCAACAACTTGCCTTCGATGCTCCACTGCCCGACGATACAAGCAACAGCATCATGACTCAACTTATCCGGTTGTCTTCGGAACCTCCTGATGATGCTAATACAACTTCCTGCCTACGCCGATGTCTAAACCCTTAGCGACAACAGGATAAACTCGCATAGAGGGATTTCTGAATATCCTGATGACGATGACGTCATATCCTGATGACGATGACGTCACACATCATCCTGATGAACTCTTCAACACTTAGCCAAAAAACTCAACTTTCACACCCGCATCCGTTAGCGATATGCGGATGATGACCTTCCCCGAGAGATGATCCTGACTGCGATATATACACTGAGTATATATCCAACTCAAAACATCATGATGCACCTGCAACATGCAAATTTCAACAACTTCATGACCCGATCCTGATGGCGATGGATTCGCAGATGATGTTGCGGCTCGTTCCGACTGGAAACGCACATGCAGACTCCTGTGTATCCTTCCACTGCATGAAAACACTCACAACCGCATAATTTCACAAAGATCATGTGACGACCGGGCCGGATCACCTTCAAACCAAAATCTAAGCAAACTTATCTTCTAGACCTAGCACATGAGGATGCTAGGCTGATTTACAGCATGCTTCTAACAGATCTCCTGAACAATGCAATGCACAAACAGAAAACACAAATGCAATCTAAGCTATGATACAGGACCATTCCACCGATTTGCAGGATCAACCGGTGGAAGGGTTGAAAGTGCCCATTAACTTGCAAAATGGAAAAGGAAAACAAAACAGATGTAACTGATACAACCAGATAATGCGAAGATGAGATCTTATTCAATTGAAATTCAAATGTCCTGAATACAGCTTCACAATGTCTGAACTGCTCTCCTGAATCTCAACTCAACACCAGTACATCAATATCAAAACTATATCTCTAAACCCTACAGATCGAAGGTATATATAACAAATCCTTCGAGTACTACTAACATCACTTCCCAGCGGCTGGGAGCTTCCAAGCGGCTGGGAGAGAGGACAGCTCAAATAACCTTATCCCGATCTCTAACTGCCTCTAACTGCCTACACATACTCCTATGTTGAACTATTACATAGCATCGGTCCAGTGGACCTTATTACATGATAAAGTCAAACATACTAAAAATAGATTATCCCGTCAGCATGATGATAACTATCCTACATCCTGATCATGTATGTCATCATGCGGACCTATATCCTGATCATGTGCGGGTGCTCCTGCACCATGCTGGCCAATCCCTGATAGCCCTGATCTTCGATGGATCTACGGAGATTCCATCGCCAGATAGGATATGCCCTAGATACTGAACCTCTGTCCTAAAAAATGCACACTTTACTAAGTTCCCATAAAGATTCTACTCTCGCAAACACTGCAGAACCTGACAAAAGTGCTCCTCGTGCTCCTTATCGGTCCATGAATAGATGAAAATGTCATCAAGGAAAATGATCATGAACCAATCCAAATAGGTATGGAACACCCTGTTCATGAGACTCAAGAACATTGCAGGGGCGTTCGTCAAGCCAAAGGGAACCACTGTGAACTCATAGTGGCCATAACGAGTCTGAAAGGTGGTCTTATGGATATCTGCCTCTATGATGCATAGCTGATGATACCTGGACTTTAGGTCTATCTTAGAGAACACCCTGGCTCCCTGCATCTGATCAAAAAGATCATTCATCCTAAGTAGAGTATAACAGTTTTTCACTGTCACCTTATTCAACTGCCTGTAGTCCATTTACAAATGAAGAGACTCATCCTTCTTCTTCACGAAGATGACAGGAGTGCCCCAAGGTGAAATGCTCGGTTAGATGTGCCCCTTCTCAAGCAAGTCATCCAACTGTAACTTGAGCTCAGTGAGCTCATGTGTTTTCATCTTGTAGGGTGCATGAGACACTAGCTCGGCACCCGGAACTAAGTCTATGTGAAAGTCTACCTCACGTCAGGATGGCATCCCCGGTAGCTCTGTTGGAAAAACATCGGTAAACTTTCTAAGGATGGGATGATCATCCAAAGATGCCTCTGGCTCGTCATCTGATCTGTCACTCACTGTGATGGTGAACATCTAACATCCCTTCTGCATGCAGCGCTTAAGCTGCTGAGCGAATACCATATATATTGTTGTGGGCTTCTGCATGCCCACTCTCTCAACCGATGTGCCGTGATCATCTAAACAGCTGATTGCCTTCCAGCGACAATCTAGCTTGGCTCGATGAGCCGCAAGCCAATCCATGCCCAACACCACATCATATGATCCTAATGTCATGACTCTAAGGTTGCATACTATGGTAAAGGGTCCCAAAGCAATCTCACAGTCATGGACTAAGGCATCTACTGTCATTATGGCACTTGATGCCAACTCAACCACCCACCTATCACCCTGCCTAGAGGCCACCAGCCTGCAATGCTCCACTAATGATGGAGATATGAATGAATCAGTAGCACTAGAATCAAAGAGAATAGAAATGGGGTTACCCCCAATCATACCTGACATCTCAATCACTGACACCTGAAAATCTACCTAGTGGTTATCAACCGCTGCAAACATACAGTGGGATCTACCCACATCACCAACGATCTGCTTGGATCCTCCTGCACGAGGCTATCCCCCTGCTGTAAAACCCTATGGACACTCTCTAGCTAGGTGTCTAGCTCCACCACAAACATAACAAGGGCCCCTAGCCTGAACCTATCCAATCTGAGTCCTACTCGACTACTGCTGCCCTAATCTACCAGTAGACCCCTACGAGCCCCTATAAGACTGCTGTGACCTCGCAGGTCCCGCAGGTGGTCCCTGCTGCCTTTGATCTCTACATAGGCCCTACTGCTGCCAACCTCTATTATGTCCCCCATGTGACCTCTGCTGTGTCCTAGCTCTCTGATGTTGCTGCTGTGGGGGTCTAGGAGGTAAAGGTGCGGAATGGAATCCTCCTCTATGAGGTGGTTGTGATGGTCTACAGAAACTCTGTTGATGCTGCTGCTATCCTTGATCCTAAAATTGAGGGCGTGAACCCTATCCTCGTCCCTGAATCTCCTCAGCGATGTATGCCTTCTCGGTAGCATCACTCAAAGTCTGGGGGTCTGCCATCCAAACAAGCCCTACTATACTGTGGTTCAGTCCTCTGATAAACTTATGCACCAGGAGTTTCTCATCATGGAGATACTCTGCATATCTGGATAACTCTGTAAACCTAGCCTCATACTGAGCCACTAAAAGTCCCCTCTACTGAAGGTCATGGAACTCATCTATATGACGCTGTCTGTAATGGTTTGATAAGTAGCGCGCATTAAAGCGCTCAATGAAGGTCTCCCATGTGAGGGTGTCTAAAGAAAGGTGACGCTTGCACTCCTCAGTGCACCACCAGGTAGCTGCTGCATCACGCAGCAAGTGTACTGCCACACAGGCCTTCGTGTTGCCCTTGTGCAGATGCAATGCGAAGCATCTATCTAAACGGATAAGCCAGGCCTCTACCTCATCTCCCTCTGTGGTCCCGATGAATATAGGAGGGTTCAACCTCAATATATCCATAATAGGGTCTCCTATGTCTCTAGGCCTCCTGATAGGCTCATCTGTATAGTAGTCATAAGGCCTGTGACCTAAGTGCTCTACCCGTACTGCCTCGTCATATCAAGCATGACGTGAAGGACTCCTGCTACGAGCCCTGTCGGCCGAACCAACCTCCTCTGTATATGGCAACTCGACATAAGGCTCCACACGTGGTGCCTCTCACAGATCTACATGGGGCTTCACACGTGGCTCAACACAGGACTCAGCTTGTGGCTCCATGCGTGGCTCCTCTCGTGGATCCTCGCAGGGATCGACATGTGGCTCTATGCGTGGCTCAACTATAGCCGGTGGAAGTCTATCTAGAACTACCTGTAATGCCTGCAATATCTGTGGCCCAATATCTGGTAGGACCGGTGGTGCCTGCAGTACCTGTGGAACTAGTTGTGCCTATGGGACTGGCTGATCTGGTCCCTCAGCTGAAGAGTCAGTGTGCACCTCAGTAGGTGGAGTGCGGCGGGACTGTGCTCGCCGAACTTGTCGGGAAGGCATCCTACAAAAATGAGGTAACCACAAATTAATCAAAGTTGCAAAAATAAAATGTGCCCAAAACAAGCCCAGTGTTTAAACTTGGATCTGGTACCAAATGTCATGCCCGCATTTCCCATGCGGTCATGACACACAAACACACATGTCATGTCCACATTTGCCATGTGGTCATGACACGAACTGCGAAAAACTTTTCTACCTAACTCAAGGAACCCCCTCACACGTGTCTGCATGCTCGGTGGAAAAACACTTAGGCGTAGACATTTCAACATAATCAAAAAGGTGAAGGCCGTCTAGGGGGTATGCGACACGTAGTGTGTCGCATCTAGGGTTAGACTAGCTTAATCTGAACCCTAAGTTCCTAGGTGGAAATGATTTCGTCAGCATCAAACTCCAACATACCTCAGATCAAAAATTGATACGGGAATATGGTAAGATGGTGCGTGATTAAAGTGGAATGATGGATTTAAAATAATTAAACAATGCATAAAATAATCCCTAAAAATCTAGCAAAATTCTGGCAGCATAACGTGTTTTTGATAAACGCAATTTAAAATTAAAAAATAAATCACCCTTAGGAAATTAAGTGGAAATTAAATCAATTCAAAGGATAAATTTCAGAAATGAATAAAAATGAATTAATAAAGTTAAACGACAAGACGTCAATAGATCAAATTCATTATTAAATATAATTTTGGCGTTATGTTTAATAACTCACTCAAAAAATAAAATAGATGAGGTAGGAGAGCTTAATTAACTCATCCTATAAAAAAATAATGTAAAAATTGACAATAATTAAAAGACGTAAAAATTCCGCCAGGGAAACGAAAATAATAATCCTATTAAAAAAAATTTTAATACATGCAAGAAATTTTACCCTTCCCAACCAAATTAAAATAATTCCCCAAGAGAAAAATTAAAAGCCCAAGGTTAAGATAAATTGCAAACCTTCAACTAAAATTCAACAACATATAAAGAACTCCAAGTCATAAAAAAATGAACAAAAAGGCAGAAAGAGATATTACAATTATCTCCTTTAAAAGAAAAATCCCTCCTAATTAAATATCCTCACAAATAAATTAAGAATTAATCATAAGTCCAAAATTAAAAGGAAACCCTAATCATAAGTAAAAATCCATTTCTAAAAACAAGGTTGCCCTAATTTCACTCTAATGATATCTCATTTGTTAACCTAACTCATTCCCTCATTTCTTTTCTTTCTTTGTGTGTAGGTAGGGTTTTGAGAAAACCATGGAGGCCACAATGGAGGCCATGGAATTTTTGGAGGTATCCACAACTATAATTAGGTTGAAGGAATAGTGAACAATGATCATGTTGCAGATCGTTTGAGGTGTGGGTCGCTGCTGAAGGGGGATGAGGTGGAGGGAAGCAGCACACTGAAGAGCTTAAGGGAGGTGGCAGCAGTGGCAGCGCGGCCATGGGGTGGAAGGATGAAAGGGGAACAGTGAGGTGTAAGGGGGCCGCAGGGATATGAAGCCGCAGAGGGTGGTGGGAGTCACGGTCTGTGGGCGGCGGAGGTCAAGGACTCTCCAGTGGCGGGAGAACTATCTGTGAAGGGAGAAGTGGGGTGTTGCCGAGCGCATAGGGGGCTCAGGTTTGAGGGGTTAAGGGGTGTGGGGAGGAGGCTTTGCCTCCTCCCCACTCCCTCTTCAATAGCTACTGTTGTGGGCGGTGCCGACGCCCACAGTTTATAGGTATATTTTTTTTTCTTTTTTTTTGTTAATATCTATTTTCTTAAAAGAACAGTTTCCCTTTTCCACTCGCCATGAGTATACTCCTTGATGGATACTCCAGTATAATTACTGTGAAATTTGATTAGTGTTTGTAAGTATATATATATATATATGTATATGTATATATATATTTATATATATATAATGTAGGAAGAAAGTGTAAATATTAGTATACTCAGGTTTTAAATATACAGTTGTTCTAAACAAAACATACAGTATGTTTACATTGTTATGCATTGAATAAATTTTTTTTTTTATATAACATTTAAACTTTTGTAATTTGCTTTTATTCCATAGCATATAAACAGAAAGGAAATACCAGGCAGTAACCAGGTTTTATTCCTTCATAAAATTAATAAATAGCCAAACGCATTTTCTTTCTATCTATAAACAATATTCCATTTCTATAACAATAATATAACAATAATAAACAACCAGTATTAACTCCTTTTTTTTAATATCAAAACAAACAGGGATATATTTATAGTCTCTTTGAAAGCATTATTTAGGATAGAGATTGCATTATATTCAGCAACAACAAACATTAAGACTTCTAATGCAACCACAGAAATCAGATAAATGAAGTAACCCCTTCTTTCGTATTAAAATAAAAGGATGCGTTTACAACTAAGATGTTTTCCCTTCCTTGCTTCTACTAAAAAATATAGACAGCATCATTACAACTCTTGTATATTTTCCTTTTGCAAAGACAATGACAGAAATATATATATATATATATATATATATATATATATATATATATATATATATATATATATATATATTCACAAGTATTTCACAACCCATAACTCATAGAAATAGGAAGGTAAATATTTAGGTTTCTCATACATTTCACAATCCATAACTCACAAAATATAGGAAGATAAATATTTATGTTTCTCATACATTTCACAATCCATAACTCACAAAATATAGGAAGATAATATTTATGTTTCTCATACATTTCACAACCCATGACTCACAGAAAGGGGAAGATAACAGTATTTTAAATAAATAAAGACATTGCTTGCATTACACAACTTTTGACAACCAACTTCATAAAACTAAAATTGGTCAAAATGATACAATAAGGCCATATTGGCCATGGCTCCAACAGCCAAAAGAAAACAACCACTAAATCCACACAAGAAGGCTTTCATCCACTTTCTTTCTCCACATAAAACCTACAACATACACAACAACAATAACCACAAAACCAGCCACTTCGAAAAAGCTCTCCTCCCTACCATAGACCTACAAGTGGGTCACCCCTGAGCTAGGGAGGTAGGAAATCCACACAGGTATACATCCCACCACAAAACAAAGGCATCAACAACACAAAACAGCCCATAGGATTATCACAAAACTCTACTCATAAACATAAGTTGTGGAGGGTAGGGAATGGACCCCTCAACTTAAAAGGGTTCCCAAAAGATGAAATATCAATCTCATGGCCTCAAGCCAAACTCTCCAACACCATTTTCCACAAAAAACACAATAATCTCCACGGCACTCTTGCCATTAATAATCTGCTCCACAATAAAATCCCTCAAGGCATAAACACAAAAATGTGGGAGAGACCTCAAGGAGGTTCCTTTCCCCTACCCATGACAAGTTGAGCATTACCTCCATTGGAGGTGCTCTCACCATACACCCTTCCTAGCAACACAATGCAAAACAATAAAACAACCAAAACAAAAACACAATACAATAAATAACAAGGGTGGGAAAACAAATTAAGAAGGCCTACCTTCAAAGCCCTTAAAATGGAAGCAAGTTGGTGAAGAGCTCCAAGCCTTCCCAAGCCTTCCAATCCTTCAAGCCAAGTCTCTAACTATCCAAAACTCCTCCCAAAATGTGGCAAAAAGAATAAAATTGAAGAACCCCACACTCCTCAACAAGAGGAGATAATATAGGCCATGAATTTGGCCTTGAGGAATGAGAAGGTGACACTTGTCACCTTCTCCTTCCTCCTCCCATGCCACTTGCAAGGGAGAGGAAGTGTGAGGATGACAAGTGTCATCCTCTCATTCCCTCTCACTCCTCAACTTATCCACTTATGCTCTCACACATGTGTGAGAAGGACAAGTGGTGAGGTGGCAACTCCACTCACACCCACAAGAGGATAGGGGATGCCATATGGCATCCTCCTATTCTCTCAAGGAGCCATCTTCCTCCAAGATGCTCTCACACATGTGTGAGAGTCTTGGGGGAAGCTCCCACACACTGGGGAGTCTTGGAGACCTCCCAAGTCTTCCTTGGAAAAGGGTTCCCAAACCTTGGGAAGGGAGATGAGTCTTTCCCAAGGCATGACTCATCTCCCACTTCCCTTATTTCAAATTTTCGTCACTTTTACTAAACCAAGGTTTAGAGTGACCAAACTTGAGTCAAAACTAGGGTTAGATAGTCCAAGTTGACCCTAGACTCAAGGGTAACCACCTAGGGTAGCTTTTGAGACTCTAGGGTTCACAAAGGGGGTTAAAAATCACATTTAAACGGCCTCAAAATAAAATAAATACCAAGTGGTGTAAATCAAGTAAAATTATACAACACTCATTATTAAATAAATAGACAAGGGGTACTAAGGCCAAAATAATAAAAATTAAATCAATTACTTAAATCAACATTCAAATTCAAACGTGATCCTTATCCCTCTTGGGAATGGATCGGATTTACAGGGGATAACATAGTGTGAATTCTACCTCCGATTTTCCCGTGACTAGGGAATGTGAAACCTACACATCTCGATCAAGTGTCAGTCATATCATGGAATCATAGCCGAAGCAACTGGAATTAAATTCACGCAATTTGAATACATCAATAATCATCAGTACATAACTCCAATTTAAACTGCATTTTAAATCATATGTCAAATAGTTCACATCACATAAATAACTAAAATCTCATAGCAATATAACATCTACTATATCCCATATGTTGAACTACAAAATATCATCCAATATGATCAAACCAAATCACATATGTCAAACTAGTGCCCTATCATAATCAGGATGTAAAACATCAAGTCTGCATAATGAAGCATAGTCACCAATTTTTGATAATGTCATCACAAAATAGCGTAATCGATCAAAATAAGGGAGGTAAAAATAATCAGCCTCACACATCTTCCCATCATCAATCTGGACCACAAGATATGACTGTGAGATCCACTGAACTGATGCACATCAGTGCACCTTAATTCAGAACTGGAGGGGTAATAACCCCTAACTTCTCCCTGAGATACTTGGGAATTTTGGGAATTTCTTGCACTTTTGTTTCTTGAACAGGTTCATTCAAACTTATCTCTTCTTCTTGATTCTCTGGATCAGTCTGGATCTAAATTTCAGAAGGGGCTTGGACTTCTTGGCTTAAAATGTCATTATGATCATCTTCATCATATTCATAAAACCTTGAGGGTTTTTCAATACCTTCATCAACCTTCACATTTGTACTTTCTATAATCTTTCTCAATATCTTGTTATAACACCGGTATGCTTTGCTTTGAGTAGAATAACCCAAGAATATTCTTTCATCACTTCTAGCATCAAATTTGCCTGGATCTTCATCTCTTTTAATTTAACATTTGCTACCAAAGACTCTAAAATACTTCACGGTGGGAGTGATGCCAAACCAGAGTTCATAAGGGGTCTTACCAGTATTGCTTCTGATTTGTACTCGATTGAGAGTATAGACAGTAGTGCTTACAACTTCTCTCCATTAGATCTGAGGAACATTTTCTTCCATCATCATGGTTCTAGATGCTTCCTGGATGGTCCGGTTCTTTCTCTCCACTACTTCATTCTGTTGTGGAGTCCTTGGGACATACAACTATCTTTTTAATACCATGTTTCTCATAGAATTCTATGAACTCTCCAAATGTGAATTCTCCACCTCTATCAGACCTAAGAGATTTTATGTTTAATTCAGTTTCATTCTCTACCATAGCCTTGAATATTTTTAATTTCTCAAGAGCCTCAGATTTCTCTTTCAGAAAAGTCACCCACATCATCTGGGAGTGATCATCAATTAATAACATGAAGTATCTATCACCTTGCACACTCCTAATTCTTGCTGAACCACATAAATCAATATGAACTAAGTCTAATAATTCGGTAGAAGACTGTTCCTTACTTTTGAATGTGACTTTGCTTTGCTTACCCAACTAACATTCTTTGCACAAACTATTAGTAGGTTTCACCAGTCTTTGAAGATCTCTTACAACCTGAGTGTTGCTTATCTTGATGATATTATCAAAATTCACATGACACATTCTCCTATACCACAACCAACTCTGATCAGTTTGAAAAAATAAACAACTTTTACTAGTATCAACCAAGTGGAAGATATTACCTTTTGTTTGAGTACCGGATGTAATCTCTATTCCAGAACTTTCAAAGATCTTACATTTTCCATTTTTGAATCGGAAATCATAGCCTTTGTCCACCAACTATCCAACATTGAGAAGATTATGCTTTAGACCTTCAACATATAGTACATTACTGGTTTTGTTCTTTCCATTAAAAGAAATGGTTCCTCTATCTCTGATTCTGTCAGCAGAACTATTACCAAATTTTACCACTCCTCCTTCATATCTTTCCAAATCTATGAACTTATTTCTGTCACCTATCATATGGTGGGAGCATCCATTGTCAATGACCCAATCATCCTTTTCTTCAACTTGGGTAGCCAAAGCTATTTCTACCATTTTATGATTGACATATTCAGAGGGCATTGGATCTTCTTCCTTGATGGAAATAAAAACGTAGTCACTTCTGGATTTGTTTCCTGTCTCTGATTCATCATCTGTTACTCCATCATCATCTTCATGAACATAGTAACATTTCTTTTGGAATCTTGATCTGTTTGGATTTGGCCTTGAAAATCTTTCTTGACACCTTGAGGCAAAATTTCCAATCTTATTGCAGTTAAAACATTTAAAAGGCAATTTCCCTTCATACTTACTAGATCCTCTTGGTAGTCTTTTTGCAATAAGGGTTTCAAGTTGAGTAGCTTCTGCTTCATCTTCTTCTAGATCTTTTCTTTTTTTTTCATACCATGATAGTTTCTTTGAAGAGTTTTCTCTTGGATCAAACTTTTGTTTTCCTTTTATAGAGGCACTAGCTTTGAAAGTAGATTTTGTCTTGGGGGGTGCATCTCCAAACTCGGCCAATTCAAATGCAACTAATTTACCAACCAGTTGATCTCTTGTGATATTTGAAAAAGATCTGAATTCTTCAATAGCAGCAACCTTGTATTTGTAAGAAGCAGGTAGGGATCTGAGAACTTTGGCAACAATCTCATCTTCATCCAAGACTCCACCAGCACATCTAATGCCAAAAACAAGCTCATTTACTCTTGGCATAAATGTAGTGACATTTTCATCTTCACTCATCTTTAGGTTTTCAAATTTTCCTCTCAGACTCTGTAGCTTGGCACATTTAACATACTTGTCTCCTTCATGCAGAAGTTACCATTTTTCCCAAATCTCATATGCAGTTTTTAGATCTACAACATTTGTCAACTCTGAATCAGATAAGGCACTTAGTAGAGCTTCTTTAGCCCAAAGATTGTTTTTAGCATCTCTAACTTCTTCTATATTTCTCAAACCATTCTATGGAGGAACATACTTCTTTGTAGCCATGATCCAATATTGCATTCCCATATATTGCAAGTGACATTCCATGCAACTTTTCCAAAGAGTGAAATTGGTTCCATCAAACCTCGAACTATCCTTCTTGTAGGACAACATCCTGGATCTCCTCAAGTAGTTAAGCTCTTTTAGAGGAACTTAGCTCTGATACCAATTGTTAGAATCAAGATAGACAACTGAGAGGGGGGGTGAATAAGTTGTCCCAAAACTTTCTTCCTATTAATCACTTTAATCCTTCTTGTAATTTAGTAGCATAATAATAAATCAATCGTGGAAACTTAATGCAACAAATCAAGAGCAGAAACACTTTAACACATGACACCAAGATTTTAACATGGAAAACCCAGTTAAGGGAAAAACCATGGGGTGACTAACCCAAGATTGTATTCTCTGTTAAAAGAATAAGAAGAACAAATGGCACATGCCAATTAGGGCTCACTTCCTGAGCACACTTCTCACAAGAGGCTCACTGCCTACAGGAGACACGCTATCTACAGAATAATAAATATTACATACTTGAACTGAAGAATAGCATCTTCATCATGCTTGAGTCAGTTCCATTTAAGCTCAATACTTCTCCTTTCTACCACACACTCATCTCTGCCAAGATACTTTTGAAATGACTTCACAACTTCTTATTTATACAAGACATTTGACTTTGGGATAATCATCCAAGTCGGCATACATTACAGAGAAAATTCATAAATACAACATGACTAATTACAAAAAGACTTCATGAGGATCAACACACTATTAGCTACATAGGTCTAAGACTTCAACCTTCTTTGAAGAACATGCCATGATTCAAATAACATCTTCAAGATCATCTGCATGATGTGTAACTCATCCGGTCGGCTAAACTTAGGAAGAACATCATCATTCAGAAGTAATTCTTCAATTAGAAGCTCAATCCTTAATGTGGACCACCAACATGAACTAGACACAATCCAAAGACCTTCACAAGCTTGCCTAAATCACCAAGAACATCCACACTACTTCTGCTTACTGAAATCTTTCTCTCCTTCATATAGAACCTCAAGAACACAGTATGTCATCACTGTCATATTGGAATAGATACTTGTTGAACCAATTGAGTTGTCAATTCACATTGACCTCCTAAACACTCCACCAAATCTGTAGAACAAGATATTTTATTTCTAAAGCTCACCAGACCTATCTGTGTCACTCTATCACCTCTAAACATCTGCCAAAATTAGTTTTACTCAAATGGCCATAACTTCTTCAAATCTTCGTGTGAAGCTCTCAAATCTTTACTGGATCATCTTAAGACACATATCAACAAACCCTTTGATGCACATCCTCTGATCTTCATCTTAGCTGGGATTTTTACCTCATTGTCTTCACTATTCTTTTCTATTCCTGATAGGACTAATTTTCTCAATATCCTCAGCATACAACTCATCCAATCCTCTTCATCAATGCAACATGAGTACCTTGACATCAATGACAACACCGTTGAGGCCCATACTTGCAACAACCAGGTGGTGACCCTTTCATCATTTCCAACTGTGTGTTAACTTGAGTTTTTGACCAAAAATAGCTTCATTTTCACCCATTTTTCTTCCTGTTTGCATGGAATTTTGTGCCAAAGATAGAGTTAACTATTTCATGCACCCACCCATGCATATTTAGCTTATTTTTATCTTTAATTATCAACCCATGCATTCTTTTTCTTCACTTCTTAAGTGATAAGTTATAATTGGTTAGATCACCCCCATTTTAGCCTAGATCATTCTTGTGTCTCCTAAGTTAACTCTTCAATCAAAGGGAGTTAACTCTTCTTCCTCTCCACCTCTCATCCCTTCTTCAAACCTATAAATACCCCCTCCCTCAAGCACAAAGGGAGGCAATTTCATTTGTGTACATAGTTCTTGTAGGTTATTTCTCTCCAAATCAAGCATCCATATGCTCACACAGGACATTAGAGCCTTTTTATTTTATTTGTTATCTCATCTATCTTTGCTAAAAGATCATTTTGCATAGATACACTACTCACATCACAAGCCATAGTGATCATCAAGCTCTTATTGAGCTTATTTCAAAGCTTCAAAAGCTTCTTTTGCTTCTCTTTTCTTATTGTTGCCAAGAGGATCAACCTGCTACTTCAAGAGGATTAGAGGTTTCCATACAAGGATTTCTAAGGGTACTGGAGGCTCACACATCTCTTTATTCTAGGTTCCTTCATGCTTTTATTTCATAGTAATTAAATAATCAAAATTTGATCTTGGGAATAGTAAATGCATGTTCCTTTTTCCTTAATAGACTAAGTAGATTTGCATTGTTAAAGTAGTTTCCCTTTCATAAGTTCATAATTTAAAAGTAATTTCCCTTTCTTAGAGTAATCAATCGACTTATTCATAAAATCAAACCAAAAACATAAATTCAATTGCATTAGATAATCTCATACTAGTTTGCATACATTCTCTAATTCATAGAATAGAAAAAAGCACTTCCATTTCTATAAATAAATAAATAAAAACAAAAAAATTGTTTTCCACTCATATGGGCTTGCATGCATACAAAAATTGAAAAGAACAAAACTAGCAGCGTAGAAGGTTTACAAACCCTTGAGTCCAACACAAGATCAATCTTAGTCAACATTTCGTCAAAAACCTTGGTTTTAACACAAGGTCAACTCAAGGTCAAACAAAGTCAAACCTTAGGTCACACAAACCCTAAGTCAAAACCCTAGGTCTAGTCAAGGTTAGCTTTAACCATCTCTCTTTTGTTTAGACTCACAAATATGTGCTCTAGACTTAGAGGTGAGTGGGTGAGGACAATCCTCGATGAGATAGAGGAGATCCACCCTATACAACAATAAGATCAACTGATAATTCAATAGCAACAAGAAATATTCAAATAATTCCAAATACAAGCTTACAACCAACAGTTTGAACATCAACACCAACTTGAACAAAACATCAATGAAAACAACATTCAATCCACACAATGCTAGAACATTAGAAACCTAAATAGAAGAATAGTGACTAGTGACCAGGTTCTGGTCATATAGTTATCTTTACAACAATGGTCACAGAACACCACATCCAAACAAATGCACAACAAAGGCCCCAGGATTGGCTGACCCCTCTTCATGAAGTCCAACTCTCAAACGAGCTAGACCACCCCCACATCTCACCTCCTCTCGACTAGCTACTTCCACGAGAGTAAAAGTGACATGGAGTTTCAACTTGTGGCAAGGCGAGAGGGTCTATCTCCATGCCAAAGCTAACTCAACCACCCTAGGCCACCGAGTCATGTTTTCAAGTGTACATAAATGTGTAGCATGAAACATGTAATGGCGATAACAGTCAGCTCCCAAACATATGTGGTAAGTAAAATTCCAATGCGGTTCAAGAGAAAGACATAATTAGGTCCTATCATACCTTGGCACACTCTTCCACATTGGCGCACTCTCCAAAACATATAGCATAATTGTTAGCATATATCAAGTCAACTTGTCAAACACTTATCTTTTATTGCATTTAGCTCTAGACTAAAACTGGTACTGGAGGGAAAAAATTATATCATGCGAACCACACAATGAACATTATATGTCTTGTGAAACATTCTTGTATACTTATTTTATCATTTCTAGATATTTCATGCTGGCACAAACACATGAAATTAGATGTTGGTGTCATTGACAAACTCTGCTTACACGGTCTTAAGATAAAACATTAATAAATATACTTGCAGTGATCATAAAAAATTGAGACTTGAACTTTACACACCAACTAGCCATATGAGCTTATATTTCAATCAACATGGCCAAATACCATTGTGTGGTGATCTGTAGTGGCCTCAACAATCTCCCTCTGCTTGCTTCAATTAACACTAAGGCATGTGATCACACTACTGATTCCAGAGAATAAATTGTGGTACATATTAACACTTGAATCTTGAAACATGCATAACTGATACCCATATCTAACTATCCTCCAAACAACAAGATCATGTCCTCATATGCAAAGAGATGCGGAGCATTCTCCTGTCTCTCTGTGACTGCACTTACCCTGTTTCAACACTGTCTTCATACTTCTATCTCCAAAACATCTTGTGTTAAGCTTCATGAGCTCAAACTTGAAACATAGGTACATGAGTGCAATACCTAGCCATTAGTCCAATCCATGGGCCCTTACCTTTGACTAAGTAGAATGTGGTACCTTATTGTGAATATGTAACTCCTTCCCTAACTTGTACTATACTTAGACAATTTCCATCAATCTTTTAAAACTTTCCTTATCATGTGACAAGCATCATGAGTCCATAGCAAGAATCCAACTCTACTAATCATAGACTTCAAATATAATCATATCAAAGATGTGAACTTACACAAGAACTTAAGAAGATAAGGTATGACTGTGTACAGATGATACTGATCCATCTTCTTTACTTCATAACTCTTATGATCAACCTCCTTTATTAGATTCTTTGACCAACACTGATATGCACATCTCTTTGCTTTCTTCCTCACAATGCTTCTGGTCACGTATTCTATAATGTCATTGATCACCATACTACCTTTCTTTGACATATTTGGTGACTCTTCCACACTACAGTACTCCATACTGCTATTGACATTAATAACAACACATATACAAAAGTCTCCCCCTTTGTCATTGATGGAAACACTTACCCTAATATCACATATTTCTCCCCCTTTGACATCAATGGAAAAGGGCTAGTTGTCTTCCTCTATTCCAACAAAAATCTATAGGCTCCCCTTATCTGAGTATTCCTTATCACCTTTTATCAATCAACTATCCCTAAGAATTAGCATCTGTTTCTTCAAAAAGATGTAGCAAAATTGTTCTTCAAGACACTATGTACAATGTGCCTTGTTCATATCAAAATAGCACTGCTAATTCTTATTTTATTCACCACATATTTGTACAATCATCAAAATTTGTCTTGTCTACACATTTTTTTTTGTTCACTTAGAAGCTAGAACATTTTTTTAAATCACATTCAATTGGGCAAGAGTTGAGTCCTAGTTCTTCTTTACAGAAGACAATATGTGTGATTGACTTTCAAAGTAAATTTATAATTCTTCTGCTTCTGCTACAATAGCTAGCACATTTACTTTCTAAGCCACATTCTCTGCTTTAGTAAGGATACCAGTCAAGACTGCTAACCTCATACTCACCACTTCCCTTAATTGACTTGTTTCTCCTTTGATTTTCTCTCTTTGATCTATGTGCTGCTTCAACTGAGTATGAAATTTTTTAATTTCAACCCTAATAGTTCCATCTTTGTCCTTTAGAGGATCATATACTTTGGCCACTTGAGTTAATTGTGACTCAATAGAGTCATCTTGATCCTTTATGCTTGTTGTATTTGTTAGCTAGTTTAAGAAAAATTGATACAAAATCTTGCCATCCTCAAATACATTTTTGAATATTTTTCACATTTTCTTGCACACTATTATGTGCCTTTGCACATCTTGCAGATGCATTAGTCAACCTTTTGTTATTTACCTGCTCTATTATCTTCTTCTCAACTTGGTTCTCTAGATAAGATGAATGAGCCTTGAAAGACTCCAACATGAGTTTCATCTGTTGAGTGGGAGGCAAGGTGGGATCTCTCTTTGCTTCAGGTAGTTCCTCCTATATTAACTTGATTGCTTCTTCTAATATCTCAACTCCATCAATTTGTTGTTGCAAAATTTCTTGTCTGGGTAAGGACTAAAGTATATCTTCCAGTTGTAATTTGTGAAGTAGAGATATATTGGACAAGTTAACTTGTCCACCTAATAATGACAATTGTAATAGTTGTGGAGTGACCACTGGTTGGATTTGCATTTGTTGTGCTAGGAACTCTTTAATAGATTCAACTGGAGAGGAGGAAGATGTATCTTGTTCCTTTTCTGAGTTCTCCCCTATATCAACATTTGTTTGTTCCTCTTGTTGTTCAGGATTTCCTTGCAATTCTGTATTCACTAGAGGGTGACCATCAAGTACAACATTATGATCCGAAAAAACATTTTCCACTCCATGTGCAACTTGTTCTTGATCATGTGATACTTTCTCTTCTTTCTCCTCTTGAGGAACTTGATGTTCAGTGTTGTGTAGAGGAGATGTAGTCATGTGAGGTGGAGAAGTAGTGATATGTGGTGGAGAAACTTGTGGTTTCTCTACATTTTTAGTTCCTTGTACCTCACCCAAGATTTCCTGTCACATCCTTTGTTTACTTCTAAATTTTCTCTTTATCACCTTCCTTCATGCTCATGAGAGTGTCCACTCTTTGCTTTGTCCTTAATTCCTGAGCTTATATTTGAGCCAATTTATCCATTTCTTCTTGAGGCATAGATGACCCAACCTTTTCAAGAGCTTGTTGTCTCAACTCATTATTCATTTTAATGGCTTATTCTCTTTTCTACCTTAGAGCTTGAGCTAGGCTTTCTGGTACCTTTTCAATTATATCAATCATGGGCAAGTTATATTTGAGCATATACAAAAGTACAAATTTTTTAATGGTCTTTTGATCCTCAGGAGGAACATCTGGATACAAATCATTTGTGTGCTTTAATAGCCCATGTTGTTCAATTCCATTGAAGACAACCTCCAATTGAAGAGGGCCTTCTGTAGAAGTCACTAGAGGATTTTGCTTAGATTTATTTACTTTTCTTTTCAACGTAGAGGTTTCCTCTTCTGTTTCTTCTTCTTCCTCTTCAATCTCTTCTACCTTAACCTTCTTTCTTTTATCTTTAGTTTTGGGTCTTGCATGCTTCTTTTCTCCAATCTTCTTCTATGCTTGTGTTTTAGAAGCCACCCTTCTTCTAGTGGACTCCATTTTTGCTGACCTGAAGGGCAGCGATGCATTACTATAGAAGAAGTAGATCTACTAGTCCTTCTTAAACCTTGACTACCTAGTAGAACAATAGAACCATGATGTCTCTCCTTTATAGGGGCTTTTGAAGTGGTTTCAGATGAAATGCCCCACTTCTTATACAGCTCACCCCTATTCTTCTCAAGTTGTTCCTCTACATTTTTATTATGCATCTTGTTCATAATCTCATCATAGGTTCCAAACCTCTCAGCAGTGGTGTCTTTAGGTTTGCTGAGAAACATCTCAGCATAGACCTTTATTTCTTCTCTGAAGATTTCATGTGGCAGATTAGGAATCCATGCAGTTCTAGGTTCAACTGCCTCCATATAGGTATAATCCCTGTCAACTAAAAATGTGATCTTATCTCGATATTGTTGTATAGAACTATAATGGACTCTTTCTCTAGCATGAATGTTGGTTTGAAGGTTTTTGAAGAAACCCCATTACATTGTCTTATAGTGATTTGGATCACTAAACCTTCTTATGTGACTCTTAATTTGAGTAGCAATAGGGATATGTTGTTGCCAGACCTTTCCACTAAAGCCAAAAAGTTCATTCATAAAATAGAATGCAAGACAGATAATTAAAGTACCATACCTAAAAATGTATCTAGTTTCTATTGTCCTTCTTAGATTCTCCAGGAGTTGTTCTCTCATGACCTCACAGAGGTCAAAATCTTTACCTTCCTTGACCATCTAGTATGCAGTGTGAATAGCAATGCCATTGGTAGATCCCTCTCTGTTTGTGAAGTAAACTTTTTAAGAAATTCCCATAGCAACATAACAAACACCTAGATCAATTATGTCATTCACAGTTAGTGTTGTCTTGTCAAAATTTTCTCCAATTAGCTTAGTAACCTTCTCATTCTTAATTGACTTCATCACCATTACAGATCTAGTGGAACACAACCTAGTAACTGCCATGATTGCATCTTTGGTAATTTGGTAGGGCTTGTCCAAATACATGAACTCGTAATGAATTCTACTCAATATGTTCTTACCCATTTGTGCTCATCATAGAAATTAGGGTAATCTTTCCAAATGTCTAGATGCTTTGCCCCCACATTTGCATATTCTGATTTATAGGTAACATCATCATCTAGAATTTGATTTCTAAGCTCCTCAAATTTTACATGATTAATTTCATCCAGCTTTGAGTGAATGGAATTTCTAACATCTTCTGCATAAACAACATATGGCAGTATATTTGAAAATGCTCCTTTCCTATCGACCTCCATTGCCTTGAATGGGCATTTCTTATATTTTGGTCTAGGTTTCTCAACAACATCAACTAGTTGCGGATTCACCATCACAAATTTATATGAATTTAGTGTTCCACTTGTGTTGTCATTGATTTCAACAATGTGAGTTTCAGATGTGTTGTCAGTAGTGACGGAGTGAAGAAGGCTGGAAATGTCAAAGGAAGTCTGTGACAATATGATCGAAGAAGAAGACAAAGAAGATAGACTAGAGATGAGAAGGAGTTTGATGTTGTAATATGAAGTTGAGAATGAAGTTTCTGATGTGGAAAATAATGTATTCATTATTTCTTGACAAAATGCATTGCTTTAGTTTTGAAAGAAAGACTCAAGTTATCCAAGGCACTAAAGTTTACATAGAATAAGCTCAGGAAAATGCTCTGCATCCCTCCACATTTGATGGTATGGCCTTGCATTCTAGGATTTGATCAGAGACATGTGTGAAGATTACATGTTCCAGATTTCGTAGCTTAAAGATTAACACAGAAGATTCTAGAGCTCGCAGAGTGAAGACATTTGTTTAAAGATGATGTAGTCATGATATGTCTCGGAAATGCTCCATATTTCTTTGCCTTTGAGGTTGTGGTCCTGTGGTTTGAAGGATGATCATTTATAGATGATAAGATGATAATATTCAAGGTTCAACTGATAAGATGTATCACATAGGTTTTTTTGAGGTCAGTAGAACAAAGACACATCTTACTGCTGACTAAGGTTGTCTAGAGCAAAAATAGAAGCCACCGCAGTTTATCTTTTGGATTTGATAATTGGAGGATGAGTTCAGATATTTAGATGGATGGTTCAATTCAGGTTTCAGGTGTTGAAGTACATTGCAAGTTGGTTGTTCAATGCTGTATCTCAAGACTGTGTGTTCAGTATTTGTTTTGTGATACCAGACTTAGTTTCTATTTTCTTACGACACAAAGAAAACATATATTTTAGTGGAAGGATTGGTTGAGAAGGTTTGTATAAGTCTTATATTTCTTGTGTGATGATCCACTTGATGTTAATTGATTCCTTCAATGTCACTTTAGGTCTAGAGCCTTTGAGCAGAAGGATGAGTGTTTGATGGGCTAACTTCATGTGTTTTCAATGTTCCTGCCATATGATTTGAAGTGTGCACCAAATTCAAAGAATGTGATGATAAATGATATGTCCTAGTTATCACTTGGCTTGATCTGCATTGATTTTCTACATCTTTTGGATGCTGACTTGGAGTGACCTTACATGTTTCATCTTGGTTGACTTGGGAGAAGGAATTTGGAAATTATGGAAGGTATAAATGAAAGATCTTGTTTGTTGAGGATAGTATGAGAGTGTGAGGATGTACAAAGATGTGTGAGCAGATGTGACTGCAATTGTGAAGGTATGTTGGAGGTCAAAGTGTTCACTAAGCTGAGAAAGTGAAATTTTGTGTTAAGGTGAAGTGTGTGGATGGTGCAGAAGTATTTTGTTTAGTGAAACCTATTGAATGTAACATACAGAGGGTATAACCTCTTTTTGTAAGTGTTATTGCATTGCATTTCAAGGAGTTACAACTTCCTTTGGGTTGTAGCCCATTAACAATATTATAATCTTTTTTAATTTGATTTGTTAGGCTAGATTTGGATAGTAGATCCAAGCAGCTTGCTCACTATGGTTTTTCCCTTCTTAGGTTTTCCACAGAAATCTAGTGTTGTGGTTGTGTGCTTATCTATTGTGCTTTAATTGGTTTAATTTACTAATCTTCTGGTTAAAGCAGTTAGAAGTTTCAATTGTTGATGATTAATTGAAATAAGTTTTAGTGATATATTGATTCACCCCCTCTTAGTATAGCCTTGTGTTCTAATAATTGGTATTAGAGAAAGGTTCCTTGGTGCAATCTAACTGCTGAATATAGATCTTGGAATAGAACACATGGATCAGAAGGAGTCCTCTACTAAAGCTCCTATGTTTTATAGAAATAACTATGACTTTTGGAGTGTAAGGATGGAAGCCTATCTTACCTCGCTAGGGTATGATGTCTGGAGGGCAATTGAGACTAAATATGTTGAACCCAGTCATCCCATTATAGATTTAGATGCAATGAAGGCCCATGAGAATAGTGCCAAAGCCAAGAATACAGTCTTAAGTGGTCTGACTAGTTCAGAGTTAGTCAAGGTTGTGCGGTGCAAGACAACAAAGGAGATATGGAGTAAGCTCAAAGGTCTCTATGAAGGAGATGACACTATAAAGGATGTCAAACTGTAATCCTACAAAACAATATTTAAGAATCTAAGGATGAAAGAAGAAGAAAACATCACTGGCTACTTACACTGAGTTGATGAAGTGAATGAAATCAGAAGCATGGGTGAAGATATTATTGAATCAATGGCTGTAAAGAAAATCCTAAGATTCCTCCCTCACATATTTGATTCAAAAGTTTCTGCAATAGAAGAAGCTAAAGATCTAAATAAACTCACTGTTGACATTTCTTCTGAATCAGCATTAGGGTTTGCCACTTCTAATGCACAGGCAGATTCAGGCCAACTGAATACAGGAGGTTGCGTGAGCTCCTCCCCTTCACTTCTGGTTCTGCCGCACCAAGGGGGGTATCCCTATAACTCAAGATGTAACCTTGACTAGCTCAAAGATAGAAAGATCTAACTTGACAACAACAGGCAGAATACTCTCATGTATGGACCAAGATCTGCATGATAGATCACAAGGCTGGCAACATTCTTGGACATGATGTCTGGTTGGGTATGAGAGCATGCAGGGGGTTCCTAATCCTACTCCTACAACTAACAGGTGGAAGTATGAAATGGTTTGATATGAATTTGGATGCAAAGCTGGACATGGTGTATAACACAAGAACACAGCATGATTGGTGCCTATCCAGGGCTTGGAGTCGGTAGACATACACCTGTGAATGATCAGCATAAGTAGCTAAAACTGGATTTCAGGGGGATACACATGATATCTGCCTTACAGATATCTCCCAATATAGAGTGTTGAGCTATCTCTACTTATGGCATCCCTACTGCAGTATACCCTTCCCAATGTTCAACCTGAAAATAGTTTAATCTGCCCCTTGAGCAGAGGTTAAAAGATCAGACATTCAACATAGGAATTCTATGCTCTAGAATCTAAACATAAGCAAATATCCAGATCCAGAAGAAGAATACATGCAATACTGGAGACAGAATTAACACAACACATGCTAAGATAGCATTACTCATATAAGATCAACCATGAAACCAGTGGATTCATGCCAAGTCCTACAACAGGAGATACATAAACTCACAAGATCAAGCTGTACAGAGCAACCAGATCAGCTGGTTTTGGATTACAGAGCCAAAAATCCACAACTTTCAACAACCTCGAATGAATAACACCGTCTGCACTATATAGCAGGAGGGTGTATTCAGCATTAACTACCAGGTTGACCAAAACTCCCGCCAGATATACAGTATCATAGAAATGGTGCTCAAACATTAATGCAGCAGGTAGGGGAGGAGACAGGAAGATTTTTTGAGCCCTGCGCCACTGCCTCAGGATCCAGATCTTCAATCAGGTACTACATCCGTCCACGCCATCGCCCATACCTCTGCAACAATCGCCATTGATGGCGCACCAACCCGCGGCCTTGGGAAGATCATCAGACAGTTCATCGCAACCACTTCCCGCCGAGATGCATCATCATGATGTTTCGAAAATGCAGGATAACATTATCCCACATGCACCCCGCAGCAACCTCCTTAACACTTTATATACTAGGTCATGAGCATGTATCATGTCGGTGCTTTTGCTCCTGACGACACTAGTATAAGACTTCATCATCATCATCCTCCAGCAGCATGACATCCTGTTGCCCGAAATATCACCCTGACATCATCATCATGTTCGCAATACAAACTGCATGATATTCGCCTTCATCGGCACAACTGGATCCACCGGAGGAACATCCTCCTGCTGAGTTTATACCAAAAGTCTGGCCGATGAACATCCTGATGACATCATCATCATATCCTGCTGACATCATCATCATATCTACCTACTGCGCACCTCCTCATATCCAGATGACGTCATCGTCATGTTTACAAATATCGGGAGATCTCCTCAAGATGATCAGTGTTAGAAATATGACCCCCCCGGGACCTTGATGACGTCATCATCATATTAACATCATCATGATATTCGGAAGACAACCGGATATTTGGAAATATCCTCCTGATGCACAAATATCAGGTTGCACTATAGCTCCTCTATAAGATCGGGGCGATAACTGAATATGATGATGCTCGAAAAGATCACCCCCTCTAGATAGCGCACGAAGCTGGTAGGCAGATATCTCCTTGATATCAGCATCATCATGATGCTGGAACAAACACACTCGAGTGATATGAAAATATCACCCCCTCCTTCGGAAATATCATGATGCAGATAACATGATGATGCCCGCAAGCAACGCGGTGATAAAAGGAAATATGATGATGATGATGACGACCCTTAGGAAAAAACAAGTTAGGTCGAGCAACTCAAAGAATAAGCAACATCATCATCATGCTTGGTCAAGGTGATAAATGGAAGATCACCGGAGACTTTGAAAAATCACCCTCGCAAGCAGATCAGGGCGCACTATAGCTCGTCAGCATCATCAGGATAAAAACTAAACATCACCCCATACTTCAATATGATGATGACGATGAGAAAACGGTCGACGGAGAACATGATGATGCTGACCCTCATCGAAACAAACATGATGATGATGACCTCCTCATCAAGAAAATATGATGATGCAGCTGAAAAAACACTGAGGAGGTCCAACACTTGGAGCATTTTTTGGATACTTAGGGAGAGTGCCTGAATGAAAATTGCTCAGAAAACTACCAGTCAATTCAGGCACTAATAGTGGCTCTGTCTGGGGACGTGCAGGTGCAAAACTGCAGCGAGAACTCCAGATCTCTGGGATGCAGACCAGTCCCTTATCCATTGGGCATAGAGTCAAATACTGCACTGACCTGCATCACCCAACACACTTGATGGCCTAAGGCCACCAAGAAAAGAAAAACATGTATCTCCCTTTGTCAAATATTTTGTTTTCATCTGCATGCACTGGGTCAAGCTTGGAGATACTACAGACATCCACCCACAAACAAATCTTGTCATCTGCATATTCAACCTTTTGATTTAGCTTGTCATTGTCAAACCTGTGCAGATAACCTTCAGCATCATGTGACACGTGGGTGCAGAATATATCAGGCAATGCATGCTCAAATGGTATGGAACACAGGTTATCATCTATATCATCATCATGCATTGCAACATGATCTCCTAGCTGGATTGAAAACAGGAAACACTCAAAGTCCACCACACAACTAGGAAGATCAGGGCTCATTGTATTATATGCTGGCTCATCAAAAGAAAAGCTTTCAAAATCACCATTGTGTACATCATGTACACAACCATATGGTACACCAGGCTGGAAAAGATCAGGCTCTGGCATCTCTTTTAAGTCAGGCACATTTTTACAGTCACTTACCTGATGTATGTTGTTTCCTCTTTCATCAGGATGAGAAACAGAATCCAAGCCAAAAATAATGTCTAGATCCTCACCATACTCAGACAGATCCTCATCACCATATGTGTCATAAATGGGTGACCCAGGTGCATCAGTTTCATCATAGTATGCCATTTGTTCATGGGCAGCAGAGCACACATCTTCATCACCAATGGATTCAGTCTGTGGAGGAGTATCAGCCTGTGTGTCATAAGCAAAACAGCCATCAAATGAAAAACAATCATGCTCTGAACTAGCACTTATTTCAATTTCTGACTGCTCTTCATGATCTCCATGTGTTTGAAAGGTAGGCAATGGGTCGCACATAGGACTGCCTCTCTGTTTGCTTATATCTTCTCTGTCTTGAGTACAATACTCACAATTGTCTCCACAGGTCCATTCTAAAAATTGCTCATTACTGTCCACAACCTCGTTATTGTCTTCATGGTCAGCTGCCTCATCATTGCAATGGGAATCCTCATTAGTCCTTTCACTGGCATCCTCAACTGGTGAACAATCCAGTTGAGCAGTATTGTTAGCATTATGTTCAAATACAGCAGTCTCAACCTCTATGCTTTTATCTTCATTTTTATCTGCACATGATGCCATAATCTTTTGGTCATTTGCAGCTTCACAACAATTATTCACACCAAGGCCTGGGGACAGGGGTTTCAGCAGGTGCACATTTCTCATTTCTTCTACATTTTCTAAAAATTTGTATGCCATCTGCATACTTGTCACCTTGAAATCCCTCAGTAATGCACTAGAGCCCTCCTCAAAAGCTTCAAAGAATATGCCAACACAGGCTGAAATATCAGGTCTGAAACTTTCAGGGACATGTGAAAGGGCTACTGCAAACCTATGACTGAAATCAACACATGGCTCTTCATCTTGTTTTCTGATTCTCATCAATTCTGCAACAAGATCAGCCGGTTCTTTTGCAAATTCTTCCTTGAAACAGTCAACAAGCTCATCCCAACAGGCAAAAAATTTCTTTGGAAAGCTCAAATACCAGTCTTTTGCTTTTGCATCAAAGGACCTAACAAGAAACCTCATCCACATATCCTCATCTCTGAATGAATATTTTCCCATAAAACTTTGAAAATTTTGGATATGTGCATTCCCATCACAGACATTGTGACCACTAAATCTAGGCACCTGACAGTATATCCTAGCAGGCATAATTTCTACTTTATAATCCACCCATGACAAATCCAGTTGGTCATACAAAGGATCACAAGGGCTGACAGGAGGTTTAGCTTTCTGACAGGCAGACACAACAGGGTTACTGCTTCTTAACTGGGCCTGCTCAGCCTCTAAGAATATCAACCTATTTCTTATCTCTTCTATTCCTTTATCCAACATTTCACCACTGAGTGTGGGATAACTCATACTTGGATTCATAAAAATCTTACTCTTAGACATCCTTTGTCTGTCTAAGACCTAAGGCTTCCCCTGGCATCTAACCTATGCAGTAAAACAGCAAATAAAGGGGAAGTAACAAAGTACCTTTTCTCATACAGATGCAGAAATATGTACATCTTTCCGTCTCATCACATACATCCATCTTTCATGTGCATTTGGATCTTTTTTGCAGAGTCGCCACCTCTCCAGAGAGGACAAAATTTTCAATAGCTGAAAGCTACTTTTCCAGGTTCATTCCACCAGCAGAGCATCATTTTGTTAGTGACTCGGATGGGCCACAAGTATATCATTTTTTAGTCCTTCCCCAGCGGAGTCGCCATTTATTTTGTTGACATTTCTTCTAAATCAGCATTAGGGTTTGCCACTTCTAATGCACAGGTAGATTCAGGCCAACTGAATATAGGAGGTTGCGTGAGCTCCTCCCCTTCACTTCTGGTTCTGCCGCACCAAGGGGGGGATCCCTATAACTCAAGATGTAACCTTGACTAGCTCAAAGATAGAAAGATCTAACTTGACAACAACAGGCAGAATACTCTCATGTATGGACCAAGATCTGCATGATAGATCACAAGGCTGGCAACATTCTTGGACATGATGTCTAGTTGGGTATGAGAGCATGCAGGGGGTTCCTAATCCTACTCCTACAACTAACAGGTGGAAGTATGAAATGGTTTGATATGAATTTGGATGCAAAGCTGGACATGGTGTATAACACAAGAACACAGCATGATTGGTGCCTATCCAGGGCTTGGAGTCGGTAGACATACACCTGTGAATGATCAGCATAAGTAGCTAAAACTGGATTTCAGGGGGATACACATGATATCTGCCTTACAGATATCTCCCAATATAGAGTGTTGAGCTATCTCTACTTATGGCATCCCTACTGCAGTATACCCTTCCCAATGTTCAACCTGAAAACAGTTTAATCTGCCCCTTGAGCAGAGGTTAAAAGATCAGACATTCAACATAGGAATTCTATGCTCTAGAATCTAAACATAAGCAAATATCCAGATCCAGAAGAAGAATACATGCAATACTGGAGACAGAATTAACACAACACATGCTAAGATAGCATTACTCATATAAGATCAACCATGAAACCAGTGGATTCATGCCAAGTCCTACAACAGGAGATACATAAACTCACAAGATCAAGCTGTACAGAGCAACCAGATCAGCTGGTTTTGGATTACAGAGCTAAAAATCCACAACTTTCAACAACCTCGAATGAATAACACCGTCTGCACTATATAGCAGGAGGGTGTATTCAGCATTAACTACCAGGTTGACCAAAACTCCCGCCAGATATACAGTATCATAGAAATGGCGCTCAAACATTAATGCAGCAGGTAGGGGAGGAGACAGGAAGATTTTTTGAGCCCTGCGCCACTGCCTCGGGATCCAGATCTTCAATCAGGTACTACATCCGTCCACGCCATCGCCCATACCTCTGCAACAATCGCCATTGATGGCGCACCAACCCGCGGCCTTGGGAAGATCATCAGACAGTTCATCGCAACCACTTCCCACCGAGATGCATCATCATGATGTTTCAAAAATGCAGGATAACATTATCCCACATGCACCCCGCAGCAACCTCCTTAACACTTTATATACTAGGTCATGAGCATGTATCATGTCGGTGCTTTTGCTCCTGACGACACTAGTATAAGACTTCATCATCATCATCCTCCAGCAGCATGACATCCTGTTGCCCGAAATATCACCCTGACGTCATCATCATGTTCGCAATACAAACTGCATGATATTCACCTTCATCGGCACAACCGGATCCACCGGAGGAACATCCTCCTGCTGAGTTTATACCAAAAGTCTGGCCGATGAACATCCTGATGACATCATCATCATATCCTGCTGACGTCATCATCATATCTGCCTACTGCGCACCTCCTCATATCCGGATGACGTCATCGTCATGTTTACAAATATCGGGAGATCTCCTCAAGATGATCAGTGTTAGAAATATGACCCCCCCGGGACCTTGATGACGTCATCATCATATTAACATCATCATGATATTCGGAAGACAACCGGATATTTGGAAATATCCTCCTGATGCACAAATATCAGGTTGCACTGTAGCTCCTCTATAAGATCGGGGCGATAACTGAATATGATGATGCTCGAAAAGATCACCCCCTCTAGATAGCGCATGAAGCCGGCAGGCAGATATCTCCTTGATATCAGCATCATCATGATGCTGGAACAAACACACTCGAGTGATATGAAAATATCACCCCCTCCTTCGGAAATATCATGATGCAGATAACATGATGATGCCCGCAAGCAACGCGGTGATAAAAGGAAATATGATGATGATGATGACGACCCTTAGGAAAAAACAAGTTAGGTCGAGCAACTCAAAGAATAAGCAACATCATCATCATGCTTGGTCAAGGTGATAAATGGAAGATCACCGGAGACTTTGAAAAATCACCCTCGCAAGCAGATCAGGGCGCACTGTAGCTCGTCAGCATCATCAGGATAAAAACTAAACATCACCCCATACTTCAATATGATGATGACGATGAGAAAACGGTCGACGGAGAACATGATGATGCTGACCCTCATCGAAACAAACATGATGATGATGACCTCCTCATCAAGAAAATATGATGATGCAGCTGAAAAAACACTGAGGAGGTCCAACACTTGGAGCATTTTTTGGATACTTAGGGAGAGTGCCTGAATGAAAATTGCTCAGAAAACTACCAGTCAATTCAGGCACTAACACTCACCACGATAGAACTTTTTGGGTCCCTCACTACCTATGAAATGAGAAATGAAGACATAGGTCCATGCCAAAAAGAAGATGCTTTTAATGCTATGAAGAATGAAGGAACATCTAACATATTCAATGAAGCTGAGGAAGAAGAAGAAAATTTTGTAAGAAAGATGAAAAGAGGGTCAGGTAAATATAAAGGAAAGCTACCTTTCAAATGTTTCAAATGTGGTAGAATTGGTCATTATGCCTCCAAATGTCCTTCTGGAGAAGGTGAGAATAGCAGCAAGGGGTTCAAGAGAAATAATTTTTAGAGGAACCTTCTTTCAAAGGAAGACTATAGCTCCACATAAGTAGATCACTACTCATCTGATGAAGATAGAGGCGAATCTCTATTCATGGCCATGGTGATCTCAGATGATTTAGAAAATACTGCAGATGAAGAAGAATTTGAAGTTAATTTTGAAGATGAACTTGTGTCTTCTCTTGATGACTTAGATAGTGCAAGGCAGGAAAACTAAGAACAAAGAGCTGTGTTTGAAGCCAAGACAAAAGAATGTATAAAAGTTGAGAAATAAATTCAATCACTCAAGATGGAGTTGAATATGACAAATCTTCGAAGTCTAGATGATACTAAATGTACATATCCCATCTTACCTCAAGGAAGATCTCTTCATGCAATACAATTCTCAATGAACAGGTTCGATCATGTCTTATTTGGTTGTTGTTATATCTGCAATAAATTTGGTCATAAGGCTCTAGATTGTGACTCTATAATGAATTAAAGAAATATTGTGGATGTCAATATGGTTTGTCAAATTTGCAACAAGTTTGAACATATAGCAAGATACTGTAAATATGGTCTAGTAAATTCACAGCCTCTAATAACTGATGTCACTAAGTAAGACAAGAAAAGTAACAATGGAGTTGAGAGATCAATGATTGTTCAAACAACATTTCATGCTCAAGGAAAAACCAATCTTTGGATAATAGATAGTGGGTGTGCAAATCATATGATAGGTAATAGGACCAATTTTATTAATCTTGGCGATTGGGATGATGGATTGGTTGTTTTTGGAGATAACTCTTTCTCAAAGACAACTAGAAAAAGCACTATAAGCATTGATGGAAAGTCTCAGATACATGATGTTTTCTATGTAAAAGGTCTTAAGCATAATCTTCTCAGTGTGAGTCAAATGTATAGCAAAAGATATAGAATCACATTTCATGATCAAGGGTGTGAAATCAGAAAAGCTAGAAAATTGGTGGTAGAAGGCTTTAGGATAGAAGGCAACTTGTATAGTCTGAAAGGGATTAATGAGAAGACCTACTTGCTAAGGAAAACAAATGAAAGTTGGTTGTGACACAAGAGAATGGAGCACATCAACTTTGACAATCTGGTGAAGATTAGTTCCATGAAAGTAGTAAGGGACATGCCTAAGATCATCAAGCCTACAAACATAATATGCAAGGAATGTTAGATTGGAAAGCAAACAAGGATAACCTTCAAGTCCAAGGAATACTCTACTACAAGGCCCTTGGAGTTGGTTCATACATACCTATGTGGACCAACTAGGAAAAAAAATTACAAGGTGAGAGGTACTTCATGTTTCTCATTGATGATTTCTCTAGAATGACTTGGGTTAATTTTTTGAAAAAAAAAATTAGAAGCTTTTAGTTGATTCAAAATCTTCACAAATATGGTAGAAAATGAAATGAATGCCAAAATTAAGTGCTGAAGATCTGATAGAGGTAGTGACTTCACTTCAAATAAGTTTTTTGATGTTGCAAGTATGTGCTAACTGGCATTGTCATTGATGTCAACATGTGCGTGTTGTCATTGGTGCCAACTGTGCCTTCTGATATTGATGTTTGTTGATTGATTGAAGAACACTGTCTGAGTATTTTGCTCTGTATTTTCTCTATATTGAAGACTAGAATTTGAGCTTTGGATATGATTTAGATAAGTGTTTGAAAATACTAAATCCATAATTTGGTGGTCCAGATCATTGTGTAGAAAATTTTCTATTCACTAGTGTGAAGACTATGCCTAGCAAGATTTACAGAGAGATAGGGAGAATGTATTTTGCTCCACATTTCTCTGCAAATTGGATTTTGGCTTTACGGTTTTGGACTTAAGCTTATAAGGTCCTTAGTCATCTTCATTCCAAAGGATTTGTCATTTGGTGCTTCGAAAGGCAAGTTAATAATTAGCAGAGTTTGACAGTGTCTGATAAGAAGTAATCTGTGATATGTTCTTCAAGTGATATATCTTGTGTTCAAGTGAGATTTGTTGCAGTTGGATTTGTCAACTCCCAAGTGATTCTAATTTGTTCATAGATTCCTTAGAATGTGTTGAAGGAAAGTGCTTGATCTGTAAGCTACAATGAAGATCTTGCAAGCATGTTTCTAAGTGTTCCTGATATATGCATAAGTTCTAGTCGACCTGGATTGTCACACTTATTGTGGAGGTGATTCATGGATTGTGGAAGCGTGTCCAATCATGTGAGAATTTTTTTGGGTCTAAGCGAAGTCGTGATGTGTTCATCCTTCATTCATTTGCTCCACAAGTTTGTTTAGGTCTAGTCCTAATTTAATTTATGTATGTATGCTGACCTTGGAGAAAGTTCCAATGGTTGTAAATTGTAAACCTGACCTTGTTGTTCATTCCAAGGTTGATGATAGGTATAAATACATGTAATGAATTTGTGTTTGAAGTGTGATTGGGTGAAGATACGAAGATAAGTGTGAAGTGTAAAAGTAGAGCAAAGCATAGGAGATATATTGTACTTCAATGGAACTAAACTTAGGCATGGTGTAGATGATACTAAATCAGTTCACCTTGGTAGTGAACCACCCCCAGTAGTGAGCCAACCCTCGATAGTGAGCCATCCTTTGGTAGTGAGCCACCCTTGGTAGTGAGCCACCCCTGGCAGTGAGCCTTTCAATTGGGTAGTGAGCCTCTTTTGATATTCAATATTATTATTACATTATTTTGTGAGGTAACACTCACTGTGGCTTTTCCCTATTTAGGGTTTTCCACATAAAAAATCTGGTGTTCATGTGTGTATGGTGTTGATGTGTTCATGTTTTGATTCTGCTATTCATGGTTAATGTTCATAACAGAATAAGGAGTTAGATTAAGTTAATGTGAAAGTATTATTAGTTTAAAGAAGTTAAAGTTTTTCATACAACTAATTCACCCCCCTTCTTAGTAGTCTTATGCCTTTCAACAATTGGTATCAGAGCAAAGTTCCTTTGAAGAAAGCCTAACAGCTTAAGGTGGGTCTGGGATGGCACATAGGAAAGACATTCCTTGGTTCGATGGATCTGACTATGATTACTAGAAGGCACGAATGCAAAGTTATCTCATTTCTCTTGGTTATAATGTTTGGGCAATGGTTAAAGATAAATACATAGTTCCTAAATATCTAGACTCTGCAGAAGAGATTAAAGAGTTTGAGGCTAATCACAAAGCTAAAAATACTCTGTTAAATGCCCTGTCTAACATTGAAATGACAAACATTGTGAATCTAGAAACTACCTATGAGATTTGGGACAAATTAAAGCAAAGCCAAGTTGCATAACTTGAAGACCACATATGAAACCATGCGAATGGCTTAAGATGAGAACATAAGAAGTTACTTATAGAAGATTGATGAAGTTTTCAGCAGCATTAGAGGTGTTGGTGGAGAATTAAAGGATGAGGATGTTACAAATAAGATAATAAGAACTCTTCCCAAATCTTATAGTCACAAGGTATCTTCCATTGAAGAGTTTCTTGATATGGGAAAGCTTTCAAAAGATCAATTTCTTGGAAAACTAACTGCTTTTGAGATAAAAGAGTTTGGTACTACTGATGGCTCTATGAAAACTGAGACTACTTTCAAGGCCAAGGAAGAAACTAAGACTACTAGATTAGAGAAATATGTTGTGGAATCAGATGAAGAAGACTTTGTAGAGCTTTAAGAAAAATTTGCAAGTAGAATGAAAAGAGATAGAAGAGGAAAGTTTAAAGGTAAGTTACCTTTCAAATGCTTCAATTGTGGTAAAATTGGCCATTATGCTTCAAGGTGTCCCGATAGAGCTTTGAAAATCAATGAAAGTAAAGGAAATATGGTAAGAAAGAGTTATTATATTAGAGATGATGATGGTGTAACTGATGATGAATCCAATTTTGATGATGGCAATAGTAGTGAATGCTTGTTTATTGCACTTAGAGAAGAACATATTTCTTCTAATCTTGTAAGCTGTGTGAAGGAAGAAAGTGCAAAAGATTTGTTTGCATTCCATGCTGAAAAGGAAGATGAATGGATCATTGACAGTGGATGTTCAAACCACATGACAAGAGACAAAAGTAAGTTTGTTAAGTTTGAAAAGTATGATGGAGGACTTGTTAGGTTTGGTGATGATGCAGGTGGTAAGATATGTGGAAAAGGATCCATTACTTTTGATGGCAAGCATAATACAGATGATGTTCTTTATGTCAAGGGCCTAAAGCATAATCTACTAAGTGTTGGACAAATGTGTGACAAGATATAATCTTGTATTCAAGGACAATGGGTGTAAGATACAGAATAGCTCCGGAACCCTAATTTTTGCTAGTAAGAAGACTCATGGTAATGTCTATCATTTGAAAGGTGCTGAAAATTGTTGTTTGTTGGCTAAGACAGATGAAAGCTGGCTATAACATTGGAGAATGTGTCACATTAACTTCAATAATATGGTGAAAATAAGCACTGTTCAAGATGTAAGAGACCTACCCAAGATTGTGAAGCTTGCTAATGCTATATGCAAAGAATGTCAGTTTGGAAAGATGACAAAAACTACTTTCAAAAGAAAAGAATAATTCTTTACCGATCTGCTGCAGCTGGTGCATATAGACCTATGTGGTCCTACAAGAACAAGAAGTCTGCAAGGTGAAAGGTATTTTATGCTTCTTATTGATGATTTTTCAAGAATGACTTGGGTTACCTTCCTTAGAGAAAAAGTAGAAGATTTAGATAAGTTCAAGGCATTCAAAGCTATGGTTGAAAATGAATTGGATTTGAGAATCAAATGCTTAAGATCTGACAGAGGTGGTGTGTTTACCTCAAATGAGTTCAATGCTTTTTGTGAAGAACATGGAATAAAGAGACATTTGTCTGCTCCTCAGACTCCTCAACAAAATGGAATGGTTGAAAGGAAGAATAGAACTCTTCAAGAAGCTACTAGAGCAATGATCAAAGAAGCAGACCTTCCAGAAATATACTGGAAAGAAGCAATATATACTTCCATCTACATTCAAAACATAGAGCAAATCAAAGTAGAAGAAACAAAGACACCTTATGAGCTATGGTATGGTAGAACTTCTACTGTCAAATACTTTAAAGTGTTTCAAGGGAAATGTTACATTAGAAGAGATGAAGAATTAGGAAAGTTTGATGCTAGATGTGATGAAGGCATATTCCTTGGGTACTCTACTAAGAGAAAGGCTTACCGGTTCTATAACATAAGACTGAGAAAAATCTTTGAAAGTGCAAATGTGAAGGTAGATGAAGACATCCAACCAAATGAATATGAGTCAGATGAACCTACTGATATAGAAAAGGTTGGAAAAGGCAAAGAAATGGAAGCTTAGACCGAAGAACAAGCTACTCTAGAAGAAGAAGAAACTCAAGTTGAAGCTCTAGTAAGAAATCCTAAAACTCCAATATGTACAAAGAAATCATTCTGAAGATTAGATTACTGGTGATAAAAAGAAAGTTGTGATGACAAGAAGAAGGATTGCAGAGGAACAAGTAAATCCTTGTCTACTTTCAAAAGTGGAACCTAAAACAATAAATGAAGCATGCAATGATAAGCATTGGGTCAAGGAAATAAAAGAAGAACTACTACAGATTGAGAAGAACAAGACTTGGGAACTTGTCCCCAGACTTGCAAACAAGAATGTGATTGGAACAAAGTGGATTTTCTAGAACAAACTGAATGAAGTTGGAGATGTTGTGAGAAACAAGGCATGACTTGTATGTAAAGGCTACTCCCAATTTGAAGGGATTGATTATAAACAAAACCTATGCTCTGGTGGCAAGAATGGAAGCTAACAGGCTATTTTTGGCATTTACAACACAAAAAAACTTTAAAGTATATCAAATGGATGTGAAATCTGCCTTCCTAAATGGTGATCTAGAAGAAGTCTACATAGAGCAACCAAGTGGGTTCGAGTTGTCAGACAAACCAGATATGGTATGCAAGTTGAAGAAGGCCTTGTATGGATTGAAACAAGCCCCTAGAACTTGGTATGCAAGACTAGATAAGTACTTGTTGCAGTAGGGTTTCAGTAAAGGGTCTACAGATAGCAATTTGTATACCAAGATAAGAAAAGATCAAATCTTGATTATTGAAGTCTATGTAGATGATATCATATTTGGTGGAAATGAAGAGATGTGCAAGGATTTTGCAAATGAAATGCAAAAAGAATTTTAGATGTCTATATGTGGTGAAATGAATTTCTTTCTTGGATTGCAAATCAATCAAACAGATAAAGGTATTTTCATTTCTCAATCAAAATTTGTTAAGGAATTGTTGAAGAAGTTTGGAATGAAGGACTCCAAACTAGTATGCACTCCTATGGTTACTACTTGTAAACTAAGAAGGAATGATGAATCTCCTAAGGATGATCAAAGCAAGTACAGATCAATGATTGGAGGACTGCTTTACCTAACTTCTACCAGACCAGATATCATGCATGCAGTCTATCTTGTGGCCAGATTTCAATCAGATCCTAGAGAATCTCATGTGATGGTAGTTAAGAGGATATTTAGGTACTTGAAGGGCACTCCTGATCATGGATTGTGGTATCCTAAGAACAATAATTTTTCTTTGAGTTTTTATATAGATATAGATTGGGTTGGATGTGTTGATGATAGGAAAAGCACAAGTGGAGGTGCATTCTTCCTTGGAGATAGAGAAATGTCCTGGCATATCAAGAAACAAGAATTAGTCTCCTTGTCTACTACAAAAGAACAATATATTGTTGCAATATCTTGTTGCACTCAGGTGCTCTAGATGAAGCAGACCTTGAAGGATATCAAAGTTGAGTTTGATGAACCAATCCCTATTCTTTGTGATAATACAAGTGCCATAAATATTTCAAAGAATCCATTGATGCATTCAAAGACAAAGCACATTTCAATCAAGTATCACTTCTTGATGGAAAAAGTTGTAGAGAATGAGCTAAAGCTTGAGTATGTGCCTACAAAAGATCAAGTTGCTGATATATTCATTATGGCTCTTCCAAAAGACACATTTGAGTATCTATGGGAGAAATTAGGGGTTATTTCCTCTCCTTCCTTGAACTAGTTGCATAGGAAGGTATGTCAGTCCAATATGCTTCAAAGTTCATTTCTTCTTTTGGACTGACGTTGAAGGCTACCTCTCAGGGGGAGCAGGTAGTGGTTTGAGATGATTGTTGCATTCAGGGGGAGTAAAGAATGGTTTTAGACTGATTAGAGAAGTAGTGTGGAAGTATTTGTAGTAAAAGAGATGTGATGCCCTTTTCCATTGATGTCAAAGGGGGAGAGAGATCACATGAAAAACTCATGGGGAGTAAGAGTGAAAAAGTATAAAAAGAAAAGGGGGAGTTCTGTATTGATGGTAGAACATGTTTTTTCAGATCATTGTTGGCAACTTGTGCATGATGTCTAAAGATGTTTCCATTGATGGCAACAAGAAAAGGAACAAGGTTAGAATAGAAGTTTTGGTCTGGTGAAAATGACTTAGCCAATTTGGGTTAAGTGTTGGCAGTATACTAAAGCAACAACAAGGAGATAGTATTTGAGTTGGTATTGGTCTGTAGTAGAAGATCATATCATGTAGTTTAGGTATGTTGTTCATAGCCATCAGATGATCATTTGTCCAATATTTAAGTCCTTGATGAGTACCGGAAGTCTATCTTCAAAAAGTCTAAGTCTGGCAGTGCAGAGAACAAAAGAAATCAGAACATAACACTCAACTGAATTGGTCCGCATTCCTTCACTGTGACATATCTTGTTATGTGGTTTTGAAGTGTTGTAAACACATGTGTGAAGTATCCAAATCTAGAGTTGCAAGTTCTAAGTTCCACTAGAGAGTCAGTTATGAATGCCTAAGTATCGCTACTTGGTATGGTGCAGTTTGACTGTGACAAGGAATGTATTCTTAAGGTCCACATTCTACCGCAAGAAAATATTTTTCTTTTTGGTTCTGAAGGTATGATCTCTGATGTGTGAAGAATGTCTAATATGATTTTGGAAGCATCCTAAGGTCCATGGTGAAAGTTGATGTCTAACAGATGAAGTGAACCAGTGACTGTCTATGTTTAAGGCTGATCTGATATGTACAAATTACATGCGGTAAGTTCTATTGTATAGAACTTAATTCTAAGTGGTGAAATAGTCAAGGTCAACATGTGTGAAGGTATTTCAAATATTGTTTGGGTTTGGTATAGATTTTGGAGAATGAATTTGGTTGACAAAGTACATAATGCATGACTAAATGGTACACTTTAATAGGCCGATCTAATATGAAGTCTTTAATTGTTGCAGATATATATATATATGGGATTGAATTCAATGTTTGAGTGAAGAGATATGAATATGAAGGTGTGAAATATGTGAAGTACATAGCAGGTGACAAGAGAAGAAGAAGAGAGATCTTACTTAATGTAAACAGAGCAGTGAAACAGAGTAGTCAAGATGAAGAGTTTTGAGACAGTGTTTTGAGCATTCATTGGAGCTGCAACCATGCATTTAGATGCAATCTGAGTAGTTCAAATTGGTAGTGAGCCACCCTTCTTTCTTCTTTCTTTCTCTAGGTAGTGAGCCTTTTTGTAGTGAGCACTTCTTTGGGCAGTGAGCCCTAAGGCAATGAGCCTTTATTGTAATTCGATATTGTTCTTACATAACATATTGTGAGCTAACACTCATCGTGGTTTTTCCCAGTTTTGGGTTTTTCAGGTAAAAATCCTAGTGTTCATGTGTGATGGTTTGTGGTTATTTCTTCTATGTTTAATTTGCTTTGTTATTGCGTGTGGTAAATGGATTACTAGTTTAATAAACAAGAAGTTTAATACAACACTGATTCACCCCCCCTCTCAGTACTTTAGGTATTCAACAATTGGTATCAAATCCTAGTTCCTGAGAAGAAGTCTAACTACTTGAGGAAGATCTTGGAGACTAAAAACATGATAGGTAAAAAATGTCCTACTCCTCCTGAAGAAATTGATGCAACTGAAACTGAAGAAGAATGCACACTTGTCAATGAAGAAGAACTCAAGCTTGCACTTGTAGATCTTGAAAAGGCTAAAATAGAAAATAGGGATCTAAAAGATAATGTCAAGGAAGCAGATGAGTGCATCAAAAAATTGAGTGAGCAAGTCAAGAAGTTCAAAGAAAAATATAAGGAGGTTAGTGAACAATTGATATTTACAAATGACACCTTGAGTAATCTGAAAGTGAAAGTTGTAAAAAGAGCAAAAGTAGAAGAAGACCTAAATCAGTTGGTGAAAAGCAAAACTGAAGACTACACAAAGCTTGAACAAGAAGTTGTGGATTTGAAATTTGATCTAAAACATGCATGGACTCAGGAAGAAAAATTCAGAGTATTGCCCAACTTGATAGAATACTTGCTAGTCAAAAAGTCCTGATGATAAAGAAGGCTTGGGATTTGAGAAATGTGAAAGCTCCTGGACTGGTCAAGAAAATATTGCTGAGATCAAGAAGGACAAAGGAAAATAGTTTTAGAATCAAAGGAACAGACCTAGAAGACCACCGATCAGGCAACCAAATGCTTAAAGGTGCCCTTCTTTCAATGGTTATTGTAATGCATGCAATAAATTTGGTCATAAGGCTACTCAATGTAGGGGCACAGTGAATCAAAATGTTTTATCTTTCTCTGGTCAATGTTTCACCTGCAATAAAGTAGGTCACAAGGATAATGACTATAGAAGTCTGATAAGGGATGGTTATAACAATAGAAGGAATTCTCAGACCTTCAAAGGTAACTGCTTTATATGTAAAAGGTTTGGTTATAAAGCTAGTGAATGTAGAAGTCATATAAGGAACAACTATAATAGTGGAAGGAATGCTCAATCTTTCAATGGGGATTGTTTTGCATGCAATAGATTTGGGCACAAGGCTGATCAATGCAAATGAAGGATGAATGAGAGAAATAAGAGATAGAGAAGTGTTGTATGTTTCAATTGCAACAGGCCTAAACATATTGCAAGGTTCTGTAGAAGCAAGAACATAAAGAGGAATAATCAAGTAGAGAAGAGAGAACTGGTACAAAAGGTAGATTTGGCAGAAATCAAGAAGGAGATGAGTCAAAATTGGGTTAAGAAGGAAGTGTAGGAAGTCAAGGGTGAGTCCACACCAGACTTTAGTGCTGGTACTTCCTCCAGGAAGTAAATTGGGTTCTCTGGCTCAGGGGGAGATTAATACAAAATCTTATTTCCCCCAGCTAGAAATGTGGTGCTATTATTCAACACAAGGATATGAGTTATAAGACTAAATGATAGATCTTATGAAGAAAATTTTGGCAGAAAAGAATCTAATATGTTAAATTGTGGAGCAATCTTGATCGACTAGGGACAACACAAAAAGGGTTTGACAAGTTTTTGAATGAAGCATTTATTGCAATTAAATCTTGATTAAAAGAGAATATAATGGATCCATTTGAAAGAGAAATTACTTTGCATTAAAAATTTCAAGTGACTAAAGAGACCTGAGAAGAAAACTAGGGAAAATTCAAGCATCCAATGAAGAAACCCTAATGGAGGCAAAAGGTATTTATCATTATCTCTCTCAAAAAATTCTCTATGTTGAATCTGCAAAAGTGTATACTCCTCAAGTAATTGAGATAACTGAGAGACCTCACCCTAAGTTTAAGAAGAACCCCTTTAAATATTTAGAGACTGATCTAGATGGGGCATTTTCTAAAATTCCACATGGGTTTATGCATACGGTGGATGTTAGGGCTTACATACATACAAACCTAGATGAATATGATCATGGAAAATTAGGGGATATTTATCTAAAGGGACTAACTGATGACAATTTTGAGTTGAAAGAAGAGTATAGTGCCCTAGTTGAGAAGAAAGAGGATAAATCTGAGCAAGAAAAGCCTGCAACAAGCTCTAGAAGAAGAACAAGAGCTTCCACCACTACAGAAACTGCCTCCAAGAGCTCCAAACCTGAGAAAGAAAAGACAAAAGAGCAAGAGCCAAAGAAGAAACCAAAAGAGAAGAAGAAAAGAAATAAAGCAAAGGCCACCAAAAGAGTGTATGTGAGCCTTGGCGAGGAAGAAGAAGAAGAGGAAACATAAACAGATGAGGAGGCCAAAGAAAAAAGGGCAAAAATAGATAAAGCCACTATTAAGAAGCCCTCTGAAAAAGCTAAGGGTAAGAAGAAGAATAAAGAAGAAAAGACTGAGAATAGAGAAGAAGAAGCAAGTATATCCTTGGAAGCCATGGTCAATCCATTTGCTCAACATGGTACCTTGAAACCTATTGTTGACATGTATGATGAAAGATCAGATGTAGATAAGGTAATCATTTAAACAACAGTTGTAAGATATTTAGATATGTTCTGCAAAACATTGATTGAAGTTATAGATGCGTTACTAGATAGTTTGGCTAGCATAATGTTAGTAAGAAAATAAGGGGCCATGGCTAAAGATGTTGAGATAAAATAATACATCTTGTTAAAACTTTTTCCATACATCACTCTTGAGGAAAGAACCAAAGTCGCTAAGAAGCTCAGTGAGAAATTCAGAACCATGAAGAGAGTCAATGCTCTGATGTCTGGTGAAACTTAGAAACTAGTCAAGGAAATAGAGGAAATAACACTAAGGGAGTTACATGAGCTACAAATTTCAATTATTGTTGATACTGATGAAGAGGAACAAGATACTAGTGATAATAATATAGTTTTGGAGAAAAATGTGGAACATAACTTGGAACAAGGTACATATAATCCTCTGGTGAACACAAGGAGTGAAGAGGAGGTGAATATAGAACAAAGTGGAATAGTTCCTCTAGTAAGTTCTGAACAAGATAAAGAAATGAAAGAAACTAAAGAAGAGAAGTTTGAAGAAGCAAAGATGAGGGAGTTACATGAGCTACAAATTTCAATTATTGTTGATACTGATGAAGAGGAACAAGATACTAGTGATAATAATATAGTTTTGGAGAAAAATGTGGAACATAACTTGGAACAAGGTACATATAATCCTCTGGTGAACACAAGGAGTGAAGAGGAGGTGAATATAGAACAAAGTGGAATAGTTCCTCTAGTAAGTTCTGAACAAGATAAAGAAATGAAAGAAACTAAAGAAGAGAAGTTTGAAGAAGCAAAGATGCAATCTAATGAAAAGGCATCTGAGGAACAAGAAGAGCAGAGAGAAGACGAAAATGAACAAATGATGGATGTTCCTACTCCAAAGCCAGAAAGAAATGAACAAGAACACAACCAAGGACTGCCTCCAGAGAGACAAGAAGCTAAAGTGCCTCATGGTGAAGAGAAGAGAGACACTGCTGACTCCTTAAGGGATTTCTTGGAGAAGCAGAAAGAAGCTCAAATTTTGACTACTCTTGAGCTTTTGCAAAGGCCTATTAACCTTGCTTCTATGTCCCCTCTACAGAAGTTAAGACTTGCGACAATTCTCCAAACTAATGCACAAGAGGAAGTACTGAAATCTCATATAGAGGATAACGAGTTGTTAGAAGATGCATCAGCAATTTTTTAAAAGCTAATGCTTGGAATAAGAAGATACATCCTTGGGTCTTGCTACACAAGTAAATAAGTTAATGGATTCCATCAATATTCATTTTGAGTCTCTTGAAAAAGCTATTGATAAAAAGGTAAGAGTTGAAATAGACAGTAAGAGATTAGTTGAGCTAAAAGATAAAGCCTCTCAAGATAAAATTTTGTTAGATAAAAGTATAGAATATGTATAGTTAGCCCTTCAAGAAGCTAGCAAACTGTATCAATTTTGACTTACTTGGCTAGACAAGACTAAGGAGATAAAAGATAAAATAGATAGATGGGAAGCCCAAATAATGAAGATATCCAAAACTTATGACTCGACAAAAGATACTATTGGCAATCAAAGGGCACAAGTTGAAACCATTCATTCTAATATACATAAGTTGCAGACCTAGAGGGATATCATAAAGAATACAATGAGCCAACTTTGGGAGGTAGCAAGTTTCAAAATTGCTTCCCTAACCAAGTTAATAACAATGACAGACAAGACAAGGCAAATCTCTGAAGCCCCTAATACAGTAAAGAAAGTAGAAGATTTGGTGTCCCAGATTAATAGGCACATACTAATTTTAAGCAATGCCAAGACTAGTTGGGTGAATAAATGGTGCAATTGAAGATAATCTATAAAGATAATCTCCCAAAACAACAGTAAGCATTTTTTATATCACTTGTATATATGCGATAAAGTAGAAAAACAATTTTGAAATTTTGGTAACTTGTACATATCTTTGTATCATACACCTTTTCCATTGATGTCAAAGGGGTAGAAGAAATGAAGCATGTGAAAAAAACTTTTGAAAATAATAAAGCATGAAGACAAGGGGAGCAGTGTATAAAGAGAAAGGGGGAGTTGTAATAGTTTTTCACATCAAGTGTTGCCATCAATGCCAAAGGGGGAGTTTGTTGGAAACTTGTGCATGATATCTAAAGATGTTTTCATTGATGGAAACAAGAAAAGGAACAAGGTTAGAATAGAAGTTATGGTATGATGAAAAAGACTTAGCTAATTTGGGTTAAGTTTTGGCAGTATACTGAAGCAACGACAAGGAGATAATATTTGAGCTGTTATTGGTCTGCAATAGAAGATCATATCATGCAGTTTAGGTATGTTATTCACATCCCTTAGATGATCATTTTCCAAGATTTCAGTCCTTGATGAGTACCGAAAGTCTATCTTCAAAAAGTCTAAGTCTGGCAATGCAGAGAACAAAGGAAATCAAAACAAAACACTCAACTGAATTGGTCCACATTCCTTCGCTGTAGCATTTCTTATTATGCAATTTTGAGGTGTTGTAAAACATGTGTGAAGTATCCAATTCTAGAGTTGCAAGTTCTAAGTTCCACTGGAGAGTCAGTTATGAATGCCTAAGTATCGCTACTTGGTATGGTGCAGTTTGACTGTGATAGGGCATGTATTCTTGAGGTCCGCATTCTACCGCAAGAAAATATTTTTCTTTGCAATTCTGAAGGTATGATCTATGATGTGTGAAGAGTGTCTGATATGATTTTGGAAGTATCTTGTGGTCTGCAATGAAAGTTGATGTTTGACAAATGAAGTGAACCAGTGACTATCTATGTTTAAGGCCGACATGATAAGTACAAATTGTATGTGATAAGTTCTATTGTATAGAACTTAGTTCTAAGTGGTGAAGTAGTCAAGGTCGACATGTGTGAAGGTATTTCAAATATTTTTTGGGTCTGGTATAGATTTTGGAGAATGAATTTGTCTAACAGAGTACATAATGCATGACTAAATGATAGAATTTATTAGACCAACCTAATATGAAGTCAATTAGACCAACCTAATATGAAGTCTTTAATTGTTACAAATATATATATGGGATTGAACTCAATGTTTGAGTGAAGAGATGCGAATATGAAGGTGTGAAATATGTGAAGTACAGAGCAGGTGACAAGAGCAGAAGAAGAGAGATCTTGCTTAATCTAAAAGTAGAGTAGTGAAACAGAGCAGTCAAGATGAAGAGTTTTGAGACAGTGTTTTGAGCATTCATTGGAGCTGCAACCATGCATGTAGATGCAATCGAATCCATTCAAATTGGTAGTGAGCCACCCTTCTTTCTTCTTTCTTTCTCTAGGCAGTGAGCACTTCTTTGGGTAGTGAGCCTTCATTGTAATTCAGTATTGTTCCTACATAATATATCGTGAACTAACACTCATTGTAGGTTTTATAGTTTTGGGTTTTCCACTTAAAAATCCTAATGTTCATGTGTGATGGTTTGTGGTTTTTTCTTCTATGTTTAATTTTCTTTGTTATTTCATGCAATAAATGGATTACTAGTTTAATAAGCAAGAAGTTTAATACAATACTAATTCACCCCCACCTCTCAGCACTTTGGGTATTCAACAATCATATGTTGCCATCAATGAAAAAGGGGGAGATTGTTTCAAGTATGTGCTAACTGGTGTTTTCATTGATGTCAACATGTGTGTCGTCATTGGTGCCAATTGTGCCTTCTGATATTGATGTTGATTTGTTGAAGAACACTGTCTGAATATTTTGCTCCGCATTTTCTCTATATTGAAGACCAGAATATGAGTTAGAGAGGTGTTTGAAGATGCTAAATCCATAATTTGGTGGTCCAAATCACTGTGCAAAAAAATTCTATTCACCAGTGTTAAGACTGTGCCTAGCAAGGTTTGCAAAGTGATAGGGAGAAAGTGTTTTGCTCCGCATTTCTTCGTAGATTGGATTTTGGCTTTGTGGTTCTAGACTTAAGATTCTAAGGTACTTAGTCATATTCATTCCAAAGGATTTGTCATTTGGTGCTCTGGAAGGCAAGTTAATAAAGTAGACTTTGACAGTGTCTAATAAGAAGCAATCTGTGATATGTTCTTCAAGTGATATATGTTGTGTTCAAGTGAGATCTGTTGTAGTTGGATTTTTTAAATCCCAAATGATTTTAAGTTGTTCATAAACATCTTTAGAATGTGTTGAAGGCAAGTCCTTGATCTACAAGCTACAATTAAGATATTGCAAGCATGTTTCTAAGTGTTCCTAATATATGCATAAGTTCTGACCGACCTGGTTTGTCACACTTGTTGTGAAGGTAATTCATGGATTGTGGAAGCATGTCCAAGCATGTGAGAATGTTTTTGGGTCTGAGCTATGCTGTGATGTGTTCATCCTTCATTCATTTGGTTTGCAAGTTTTTTTAGGTCTAGTCCTAATTTAATTTATGTATGTATGCCAACCTTAGAGAAAGTTCCAATGGTTGTAAATTGTAATGCCGACCTTGATGTTCATTCCAAGGTTGATGATAGGTATAAATACATGTAATTAATTCATGTTTGAAGTGTGATTAGGTGAAGATGCGAAGATAAGTACGAAGTGTAAAAGAAGAATAGAGAAGAGGAGATATATTGCACTTTAATGGAACTAAAATCAGGCATGGTGTAGATGCTACTAAATCAGTTCACCCTGGCAATGAGCCACTCCCGACAGTGAGCCAACCCTCAGTAGTGAGCCACCCTTTGGCAGTGAGCCACCCCTAGTAGTGAGCCTTTCAATTGGGTAGTGAGCCTCTTTTGATAGTAAGTATTATTATTACATTATTTTGTGAGCTAACACTCACCATGCTTTTTCCCTATTTAGGTTTTTCCAGAAAAAAATCTAGTGTTCATGTGTGTATGGTGTTGATGTGTTCATGTTTTTATCCACAAAAAAATCTAATGTTCATGTGCGTTTGGTGTTGATGTGTTCATGTTCATGGTTAATGTTCATAATAGAATGAGTTAGATTAAGTGAATGTGAAAGTGTTATTAGTTTAAAGAAGTTAAAGTTTTGGATACAACTGATTCACCCCCCCACCTTAGTTGTCTTGTGCCTTTCAACAATTGAGTTATGTCTGTTGGTGCCTGTTTAATCAATCAGGTTTTGGGTGCTTAACATATAGGCACCTTCCTAAAAATTCAAGAAAATTTCTAAGTATTGGAGCCTCTTAATGTTTTTCAGCATCATCGTGATTTTCTGAGGGAGGGGGTTATCATCATCATCATGTTCCAGATTGTCACCCTAATATTTCTGTGGGGTCATCAAGTTTTTGGCCGATCAAGATGAGCATCGGGGTGACTTCTTACATCGGCAAAGCTAGGAGATCTTCTTCCGACGCTTTGTGTCTGGCCGATGAGGATGTGCATCGGGGTGACTTCTTGCATCGGTGAAGCTAGGAGATCTTCTTTCGACGCTTTGTGTCTGGCCGATGAGGATGTGCATCAGGGTGACTTCTTGCATCAACGAAGCTGGGAGATCTTCTTCCAATACTTTGTGTCTGGTCGATGAAGATGTGCATCGAGGTGACTTCTTGCATTGGCGAAGCTGGTAGATCTTCTTCCGACGCTTTGTGTTTGGCCGATGAGGATGTGCATCGGGGTGACTTTCTGTGTCGAGTAGACATGTATGAGGTTTGCCGATGTGGGGGGTCTGGCCGATGGGGTGTGAAGATAGGATTTTATGCTAGTGCCATCAGGAGCAAAATCACCAACATTATATATGATCACGGCCATGCATATAAAGTGCTAAAAAGGTCTCCACAGGTGCATGTGGGATAAATGGTTCCTACATAATTTGAAATATTGGGGTGATGTATTTTGGTGGGAAATTTTCAAAGGCACGATCTATTGCATTTTCTGATGGCCACAGGTTTGGCATGACATTAATGTCAGATGTTATAGGGTATGGGCGGTGCTATTGACAAATCTAGTACCTGATTGACAATGAACATCCCCGGGCGACGGTGCAGAGCTCGAGTCTAGCTCCTCCTCGCCATTCCTTCTGCCTACTGCATTGATGATCTTTGAGCGCCATTTTTCTCATGCATTGTTTCTAGCAGAATTTTGACCTTGTCATGTAATTAATTTTGCTGGGTACACAGTCTTCGTATAAAGACCAAGCTGTGTTACCCATTGTTGTGTTGAAAACTAGACAAAATCTGGGTGTTGTAATAAGATGCAACTCCTTTGGTGACCCTATCTGGATATCTTATGAGTTTATGAGTCTCATGTTGTATGTCTTATGCATGAATTTACTGGTTTAATGATTAATTTCATATGAGTAATGTTGTATTTGCATGTATCTAGTTATTCTATCTCCAAACTGAATGTGTTCTTCTTTCGAATCTAAACATCTAAGGGGTGTCTGGTATTCTAGGATATGGTCCTGCCATATTAAAAACTTGATCTTTTACTTCTGTCTAAGGGGTAGATTAAAGTGTTTCAGGTCAAGGGTTGGGAGGAATATATTGCAGTAAGGATATTGTGAGTATAGGTAATTGAATACTCTGTTCTGGGAGGTATCTGTAAGGCAAATACCACAACATCCCCTTGAAATCTAGTCTTAGTGTGTTCATGTTGATCATTCACAGGTGTATGTCTACTGACTCCAAGCCCTGGATAGGCACCAATCTAGTCTTGCATTGAGGTTACACCTCAGGTCCTGGTTTTGCATCCAAGTACCAAATCAACCTAAACTTAAAAACCAAACCATAAAGACCTTAGAATTAGTTATAGGATCAAAATCTTTTGTCTCACAACTGAACATAGACCCAAAGCTAGCCCCTTTGCACTTATCTTACAGTTTTGGTCTACATAAAGGAGGATTCATCTGCTTTATATCAGCATCCCACCATCCACAGATATATTTTATGGATGTTGAATAGGGAATACCCCCCTAGGTTTTGCAGAGCCTAAAGAAGAAGAGATAAAAATAGAGTCTATCTCCTACATTGTTGGCCCCTGGCCCAGAAATCCTGTTGATCAATTATGGCTACCTTGTAGGGATACTGGGAACAAGCATCCAGTCTGGGAAACAACCAACAGAAAGTGGCAACTCTGTTGGGGACTGAAGTGAAAGTATTATCTTTTCATCCCTAAGAAAAACAATTCCTAGTTATAGGTGGTGACTCCAAATTATCTCCCAGCCAGTAAAGTAAAATTTGTATGCAAGGGAGAAGATCCCTACGTAATCCTTTATTTGAAGAGTTACCCATAAAAAGAAAGATGATGTATAGGAAAAAGAGAACCGTCTTAGCCAGTAATGAAGGTTCACCCAGAAATAATGATAATGCCCAAGATAACCCTAGGTCTTCAGGGCAACATGTACCTTATTTTTCAAATGCAGAAGATGATATCCAAGGTGCATATGAGAGGCAACAAGGTGTAAGCCTAAGAATGAGGTTAGAGGTGTTTCAAGAATGGCCTTTCCTAGATCCCAGTGAAAGATTTGAAGAAGTTGAATCCCCAAGGGATGATGAAGATGATGACCAGAACGGTATGAGACCATCTACCTCCATGCCTAGAGATGAGCAATTAGCTGAAGAGATTAAGAACCTGAGGGCAGAATTTGAATATCTGCAAGCAGTAAAAATTAGAGATGATATGAGGTAGAAGGTACAAGCTTTAAGGACCACTCAGCAGGATGCAGTTCCCACCCTGGATAATGCAGATACCCAAAGGAACCAATATAGAAATGAGGTCCAGTATCAGCACAATGATACTAGGCATAATGCAAACAACGCTAGGATACCATCAAATAATGTAAGACATCAAAATCCTAATAGAAATATTAATGCTAATCAGTTTGATAGACAACCCATGCAGCTGGATAGATTCAGGTAGTTGGTTTTTGATGGTATCCCTGGTTATCCTAACCCCATTGACAAGCATGTAAGGCTTCAAGTGCCAAAGTTTTCAGGAAATAATACTGTGTCAGGGGAGGATCATTTAAAATCTTTTCAAAATGTCATGGACAACTTTGAGGTTGAGCATGAGGATGTTTTTATGAAGTCATTTATGCAATCCCTTGTTGATGAAGCTAGAGAATGGTACAAGAATCTACCTGACCAGAGTATCTCATCATGGGATGATTTTAAAAGAATTTTTAAGGAGCAGTATGGTGAGAAAACTGACCCTAGCTTTTTTGTAAATGAGTTCACTAGTATCACTAAAGGGTCAAATGAGCAGGTTACAGATTTTAATGCAAGATTTACTAAAGTGTTGAACAAATTGCCACATCACATGAGGCCAAATGAACCAATGTGCATAATATTGTATATTAATGCTTTTGATGCCAAAACTACATATGGGTTAAGAGATAAAGGTCCTGGTACTCTCAAGGATGCTTTCAGGATAGTAATAAATATTGAGAACAATAGGAAAGCATCAGGCAAAAAAAATAGGAGGGATGATGTGAAAATTCTACAGAATGCAAACAAATCTCAAAACACTCAAGGTAGTACATCTGCCCCTAAAGACAAAACTAATAATCTGACAAATGTTGTTAAGGACCTAAGTTATAGACTGGCTAGAAGTGAAAAAGGAATAGGTCCTGATAGGCAAGTTTACCAAAGACATGAAAAGAGACCATCATTACATGATATGCCATATAATACCAATTGGCATATTGGTAAGCCTATATTTCCACATAACAACACAAATCAGAGAACTCCACATACCAAGGAAACTCCTGATCCTTTGAAGAAAGCTATAAATATTGCTGATGATACTCCATGGTGCATAATCTGTCAGATGCCACATTCATAGTCACAATGCATGATTGCTTAGTCTTTGTACGATAATGATGTGTCCTGTAATGAGTGCAATGAGCCTCATTATGTGCAGGATGATGATGTTAATATGCCACAAGCAGGGAGCATCCTTCTCATGATGCAGATGAGAGTACAGATGATCGGACTCAGGCCTGTCAGCAGGTTTTTTATGATGAGGATAATGAAGATAGTTATGTGTATACTCAGGGCTCACATAGTTTTTTGAGTAACCTACAGAGACCTTCTGATGAAGAAATTAGGGCTCTCACAGCTGCAGTAGTGGCTCAAGTCAAAAGCAATTATAACCTTAGAGGTAAAGCTCAGGTAAGTAGCTCACATTAGCCAGAAGGCATTTCTACGAGTCAGCTAGTGCGTGATCATAAAGGGGCTGAAACATATAAGAAATAATGTAACAACAATAAGCAAGGTTTCAAACAAAAACTAGGTCATGATTTCCATAGATCAGAAAATGAAGGCCCCCAGAATGAAGACCAAAGTAAGAACCCTCGGGTTATAGGTGACAGTCAAGCAGCCATAAAGACTAAGGCTATATCAGTTCAAGATAAGAGTAAAACCGTGGAGCAAGCCATGACTGTTATTCAAAATTATGCTCCATTTGATATAGCTTAGGTCTTGCCCTAGGTAAAGGTTTCTGTTCCATTGATGGAGCTGATGAAAATTGAAGAATGCAGAAATAAAGCAATATCTTTGATTTCAGGAATATCCTGTCAAGCCAAGCAGAATAAAGAACCTCAGGGCAAGAAACAAGCTATGTGTATGGATGAAGATGAGATCCCTGAGGTATATCTAGGGATGACCATGACAAAATGCCCTTCACAGGTTGAACCATTTTATGTCTCCTTGGTTATTAATGGAAAAGTGATTAGAAATTGTATGCTTGACTCAGAAGCATCAACAAATATCATGCCTCTGGCTATCATGCAACAAGCTGGATTGAAAATAGACAAGGCATGTGGAAAATGTTATGCTATGGATGCCAGAGAGGTACCAGTTATTGGAATCATAAAGGATGTGAATTTCAGACTGGCAACATTTCCTGAAAAGAGCTACGAAATGAACATAACAGTGGTTGACATCAAGCCACAGTATGGTATGCTGTTGTTAAGAAGGTGGGTAGCACTAATTGGTGGAAGCATGTAGCTCGACCTATCATATGCCATGATTCCAATGAATGGCAAGGATGTCAAACTGGTTAGAGAAGAAAGATCACATGAGACAGTTGAAGATCAAGACTCAGAGGAGCACATCTATTTTGTTGACACTGACTGTGAAAATTTCAGAGTTGTCTCAAGTGACCAAGGAGATAAAGGGGGAGAAACTTGCATTCAAGAGCTGGACTAGCAGGGTCTATGGACCATGTATTTTGATAGAGCTTGTGCAAAGGAAGGCTCTGGAGCTGGAGTTGTATTCTTGTCTCCAACTGGTAAGCTCCTAAAATTTTCCTTCCTGCTAAGATTTGCTTGTACAAACAACATTGCAGAGTATGAAGCCTTACTCTTAGTTTAAATATGGCTCTCGAACATGGAATTAAGATGCTAAGAGTATTTGGGGATTCTGAGTTAATTGTGTCCCAAGTTAGAGATAGGTATGCCTCAAAGAACAAGAGATTAAAACAATACAAGCATGCTGTCTGGGATACAATTGAATTATTTGATGCATTTTCAATAGGCTGGGTAGAAAGATCAAAAAATGTCATGGCTGATTTCTTAGCAAATGTAGCAATAAGGTGAGATGATATCACTCTATCAGATGTTACAAATGTTGAAGTTAAAATTAGACCTGCAGTACCAGAGAACATATGCAGTTGTTAAGTGTTTGATGATGACAAGGACTTGTTAAAATTTTTGCACTGCATAGATGAATATGAGAACCAAGAAATTGATTTTCAAAATTTTGTAGAAATTATAGATGGAAAAGAAACTCTTATGGGGAAAGAAGTAATTCAGTTGAAGACTAACAAAATCTGTAGAGGGTTAGTAGCTTTAGAAAGAGCTTTTGACAATAGAGACCAAATGGTCACAAAGACATCTCCCACAAACAAAGATGACTTAGAGGAGATAAATTTGGGGACATCTCAGGCCCCCAAGAAGGTATACATTGGCAAACAGCTCAAACCACACATCAGGAGCATGCTGATTGCATTACTGAAAAAGTATAAGCATGTTTTTGCTTAGTCATATGAAGACCTCAAAGCTTATAGAGAAGACTTATTTCAACATGAAATCCCATTGAAGCTTGGAGCTAAGCCATTTAGACAAAAGCAAAGGCCTATTAATCCCACCTTGGCTCCAAAAATGTAGGAAGAACTCAAGAAGGTTAGGGAGGCTGGAATAATTGTGCCAATTAGACATTCAACTTGGGTGCCTAACCTTGTCCTAGTTAGAAAAAAGAATGGTGATATTAGACTTTGTGTTGACTTTAGAAATTTGAATGTATCCTCCTTAAAGGATAATTACCCATTACCTAATATGGAAGCTATGTTGTAGAAAGTGAATGGTTGTGAACTCCTATCCATGATGGATGGATTCTCAGGTTACAATCAGGTGAAGGTAAGGGAATTAGAACAATACAAGACTGCCTTCACCACTCCATGGGGAACTTATGTATATGTGAGAATGCCATTTGGACTGACAAATGCAGGTGCTACATTTCAAAGAGCAATGGATGTTGCTTTTGCAAGGTTGATTGATTCAATCTTCACTATTCATCAGGATGATCTGACTGCCTATTCAAAGAAGGAAGCGCAGCATTGTATGCACTTAAAATAGATTTTCATTAGAGCACTTGAATATGGTATTTCTCTAAATCCAAAGAAGTGTACCTTTGGGGTAGTTGAAGGAAAGCTCCTGGGGCACATTGTTTCCAAAGATGGAATTAGGATTGACCCTAAAAGGGTTGCTGTAATTGATAAGATCCAGATGCCAAAAACAGTAAAAGGAATCTAGTCCTTCTTTGGACAAATAAATTTTTTTAGAAGATTTGTTCCCAACTTTGCAAAAACCACAAGGAACATTTCTAAAATACTGAAGAAGGGTGACACTATTAGTTGGGAAGGTGAAGCAAGAAGATCTTTTCAAGACATCAAGGAAGAAATAAAGATGGCTCCTGTGCTGAAATCTCCTGATTTTTCTAACCCATTTCAATTATTTTCATTTGCTTCTTTCCACATTGTTGTTGCATGTTTGCTACAGAAAAATGAGGATGGTTTTGAGAAACCCATAGCTTTCTTCAGTATGTCCTTGCAGGCTACTGAGTTAAAGTATGACATCATGGAGAAACAAGCATATGCACTAGTCAGAGCAGTTGAGAGTTTCAGGCCATATCTGGTAGGATCCCAGATAGTTGCATATGTGCCTCATGCAGCAGTCAAGGATATCTTCACTCAGCAGGAGGTAACAGGAAGAAGGTGCAGATGGATAAATAAACTGCAGGAGTTCAACATAGAGATACAAATTACCAAGTTGGTAAGGGGACAAGGGTTAGCCAAGATGATGGCACAATCAAACTTGGAAGCATGCCAGGTCAATGCAGTCCAAAATGAGGTTGTCAGTGTATCAAAATCTGAATGGTATAAGGGCATCATATACTATTTGCAAAACCTGAATTGTCCTTCCCATTTCAACGATAGTCAAAAGAGGACTTTAAAACTACATGCAATCAGGTATGTTATTGTTCAAGGAGAATTATGCTGGAAGAATCTTGATGGTGTGCTGCTAAGATGTGTGGAAGAAAATGAAGCTAACAATATTTTGAATGACATGCATAAAGGGGTGTGTGGTGGACATTATACTGCCCAGACAACAGCTCACAAAATCCTTAGGACAGGATATTCGTGGCCAACTCTCTTTTCAGATGCACAAAAGTTGGTAAGAAAATGTGATCCTTGCCAAAGGTTCTCAGGAAGGCTAAGGTATGAAGGTACATTGCCCCTTAAAACTGTAACTGTGGAGGCTCCATTTCAGCAATGGGGAATTGACTTCATAGGGGAAATTGCAGAAAAATTAGGTGGGGGGTACAGTTGGATTTTGGTAGCAACTGATTGCTTCACTAAATGGATTAAGGCCATTCCAACTAAGAGAGCTACAAGTAAGGTGGTGATGGATTTCATACTGGAAAATATTATTATCAGGTTTGGAGTAGAGTCAATTTGGTCACAGATAATGCAATGTGCTTCCGATCAGGTGAATTTGTTGATTTTTGCAACAAATATGGTATTAACTTATCATATGTATCACCATACCACCCAAAAGGAAATGGTCAAGCAGAGTCAAGTAACAAGAGCCTCATGAAAACCATCAAAAGGATGGTAGACAAAAACAAGAGAGCCTGTGATTCAAAGCTAAAGTTGGCATTATGGGCTCACAGGGTGACAATGAAAAGAGCAATCGAAAGGTCCCCTTTTGAACTGGTATATGGTGCATCAGCTAGACTGCCTGTGAACAACCTCCTGCCAGTCTATAAGTTCATCCATGAAAATGATGAAGAGATTGAAGACTCCATGACAGAGAGAATAAACCAGCTGGTTGCACTAGATGAGGTCAGAAGAGAAGCTCACCAGACAAACATAAAGAAACAACAAAATGTGAAATATCTGTTTGATAAAAGGACTACAAAAAGGAAGTTTCAAATCAATGATCTAGTCCTTATTTGGAATGCAAGGAGTTAGGACAAGGGCAAACATGGTAAGTTTGAGCCCTTGTGGATGGGCCCATATTAGGTTTGCAATACTCATGGAGAAAATTCTTACTTCCTCCAGGCCCTAGATGGTGAAGTGCTGGAATTGCCTGTGCACGGTCAATTCCTCAAGTTTTATTTTGCCTAAATGATTTGCCTTTGTGCACAATTGTAAAGTATGTGTATATTGCTTGTAAATACTCTGTATAGTCGGTGCTTTCCTTGTGCTTTGTGTTTTGTCTGGTCTACCCAAAAATGGTCTAGTTCTTGCTATAGCCTTGTGCCTGCACGTCCCCAATCAGAGCCACTATTGGTACCTACTTAATCAATCAGGTTTCATGTGCTTAACATGCAAGCACCTTCCCAAAAATTCAAGAAAATTTCTAAGTATTGGAGCCTCTCAGTGTTTTTCAGCATCATCGTGATTTTCTGAGGGAGGGGGTTATCATCATCATCATGTTCCAGATTATCACCCTGATATTTCTGTAGGGTCATCAAGTTTTTGGCCGATCAAGATGAGCATTGGGGTGACTTCTTGCATCGGTGAAGCTGGGAGATCTTCTTCTGATGCTTTGTGTCTGGCCGATGAGGATGTGCATCAGGGTGACTTCTTGCATCGGTGAAGCTAGGAGATCTTCTTCTGACGCTTTGTGTCTGGCCGATGAGGATGTGCGTCGAGGTGACTTCATGCATCAGTGAAGCTGGGAGATCTTCCGACGCTTTGTGTCTGGCCGATGAGGATGTGCATCGGGGTGACTTTCTGTATCGGGCAGATACGTATGAGGTTTGCCGATGTGGGGGGTCTGGCTGATGGGTGGTGAAGATAGGATTTTACGCTGGTGCCATCGGGAGCAAAATTGCTGACATTATATATGATCACTGCCATGCATATAAAGTGCTAAAAGGGTCTCCGTGGCATGCATGTTGGATAAATGGTTCCTACATAATTTGAAATATCGAGGTGATGTATTTTGGCAGGAAAGTTTTAAAGGCACGATCTATTGCATTTTCTGATGGCCACAGGTTTGGCACGACATTAATGTTGGATGTTATAGGGTATGGGTGGTGCTGTTGATGAATCTAGTACCCGATTGACAATGAACATCCCTGGGCGATGGTGCAGAGGTCAGCTCCTCCTCGCCATTCCTTCTGCCTACTACATTGATGATCTTTGAGCGCCAATTTTCTCATGCATTGTTTCTAGTAGAATTTTGACGTTGTCATGTAATTAATTTTGCTAGGTACACGGTCTTGGTATAAAGACCAAGCTATGTTACCCATTGTTGTGTTGAAAACTGGACAAAATCTGGGTGTTGTAATAAGATGCAACTCCTTTGGTGACCCTATCTGGATATCTTGTGAGTTTATGAGTCTCATGTTGTATGTCTTATGCATGAATTTACTAGTTTCATGATTAATTTCATGAGTAATGTTGTATTTGCATGTATCTGGTTATTCTGTCTCTAAACTGAATGTGTTCTTCTTTTGAATCTAAACATCTAAGCGGTGTTCGGTATTCTAGGATATGGTCCTGCCATATTGAAAACTTGATCTTTTGCTTCTTCCTAAGGGGTAGATTAAAGTGTTTTAGGTCAAGGGTTGGGAGAAATATATTGCAGTAAGGATATTGTGAGTATAGGTAACTGAATACTCTATTCTGGGAGATATCTGTAAGGCAAATACCACAACATCCCCTTGAAATCCAGTCTTAGTGTGTTCATGTTGATCATTCACAAGTGTATGTCTACTGACTCCGATCCCTGGATAGGCACCAATCTAGTCTTGCATTGAGGTTACACCTCAGGTCCTGCTTTTGCATCCAAGTACCAAATCAACCTAAACTTAAAAACCAAACCATTAAGACCTTAGAATTAGTTATAGGATCAGAATCTTCTGTCTCACAACTGAACATAGGCGCAAAGCTAGCCCCTTTACACTTATCTTACAGTTTTGGTCTACATAAAGGAGGATTCATTTGCTTTATATCAGCATCCCACCATCCATAGATATATTTTATGGATGTTGAATAGGGAATACTCCCCTAGGTTTTGCAGAGCTTGAAGAAGAAGAGGAGATAAAAATAGAGTCTATCTCCTACATTGTTGGCCCCTAGCCTAGAAATCCTGTTGATCAATGATGGCTACCTTGTAGGGATACTGGGAACAAGCATCCAGTCTAGGAAACAACCAACAGAAATTGGCGACTCTGTTGGGGACTAAAGTGAAAGTATTATCTTTTCATCCCTGAGAAAAACAATTCCTAGTTATAGGTGGTGACTCTGAATTATCTCCCAGCTGGTAAAGTAAAATTTGTATGCAAGGGAGAAGATCCCTATGTAATCCTTTATTTGAAGAGTACCCATAAAAAGAAAGATGATTTATAGGAAAAAGGGAACCGTCTCAGCCAGTAATGAAGGTTCACCCAGAAATAATGATAATGCCCAGGATAACCCTAGGTCTTCAGGGCAAAATGTACCTTATTTTTCAAATGTAGAAGCTGATATCCAAGGTGCATATGAGAGGCAACAAGGTGTAAGCCTAAGAATGAGGTCAGAGGTGTTTCAAGAACACCATTTCCTAGATCCCAGTGAAATATTTGAAGAAGTTGAATCCGCAAGGGATGATGAAGATGATGACCATAATGGTATGAGACCATCTACCTCCATGCCTAGAGATGAGCAATTAGCTGAAGAGATTAAGAACCTGAGGGTAGAATTTGAATATCTGCAAGCAGTAAAAATTAGAGATGATATGAGGCAGAAGGTACAAGCTTTAAGGACCACTCAACAGGATGCAGTTCCCACCTTGGATAATGCAGATACCCAAAGGAACCAATATAGAAATGAGGTCCAGTATCAGCACAATGATACTAGGCATAATGCAAACAACGCTAGGATACCATCAAATAATGTAAGACATCAAAATGCTAATAGAAATATTAATGTTAATCAGTTTGATAGACAACCCATGCAGCTGGATAGATTCAGGCAGTTGGTTTTTTATGGTATCCTTGGTTATCCTAACCCCATTGACAAGCATGTAACGCTTCAAGTGCCAAAGTTTTTAGGAAATAATACTATCTCAGGGGAGGATCATTTAAAAGCTTTTCAAAATGTCATGAACAACTCTGAGGTTGAGCATGAGGATGTTTTTATGAAGTCATTTATGCAATCCCTTGTTGATGAAGCTAGAGAATGGTACAAGAATCTGCCTAACTGGAGTATCTCATCATGGGATGATTTTAAAAGAATTTTTAAGGAGCAATACGGTGACAAAACTGACCCTAGCTTTTTTGTAAATGAGTTCACTAGTATCACTAAAGGGTCAAATGAGCAGGTTGCAGATTTTAAAGCAAGATTTACTAAAGTGTTGAACAAATTTCCACATCACATGAGGCCAAATGAACCAATGTGCATAATATTGTATATTAATGCTTTTGATGCCAAAACTACATATGGGTTAAGAGATAAATGTCCTGCTACTCTAAGGGATGCTTTTAGGATAGCAATAAATATTGAGAACAATAGGAAAGCATCAGGCAAAACAAATAGGAGGGATGATGTGAAAATTCTACAGAATCCAAACAAGTCTCAAAACACTCAAGGTAGTACATCTGCCCCTGAAGACAAAATTGATAAACTGACAAATGTTGTTAAGGACCTAAGTTATAGACTGGCTAGAAGTGAAAAAGGAATAGGTCCTGATAGGCAAGTTTACCAAAGACATGAAAAGAGACCATCATTACATGATATGCCATATAATACCAATTGGCATGATGGTAAGCCTATATTTCCACATAACAACACAAATCAGAGAACTCCACATACCAAGGAAACTCCTGATCCTTTGAAGAAAGCTGTAAATATTGCTGATGATACTCCATGGTGCATAATCTGTCAGATACCACATTCACAGTCACAATGCATGATTGCTTAGTCTTTGTATGATAATGATGTGTCCTATAATGAGTGCAATGAGCCTCATTATGTGCATGATGATGATGTTAATATGCTGTCCACAAGCAGGGAGCATCCTTCTCATGATGCAGATGAGAGTACAGATGATGGGACTCAGGCCTGTCAGTAGGTTTTTTATGATGGGGATAATGAAGATAGTTATGTGTATGCTCAGGGCTCACATAGTTTTTTGAGTAACCTACAGAGACCTTCTGATGAAGAAAATAGGGCTCTCACAGCTGCAGCAGTGGTTCAAGTCAAAAGCAATTATAACCTCAGAGGTAAAGCTCAAGTAAGAAGCTCACATCAGCTAGAAGGCATTTCTACGAGTCAGCCAGTGCGTGATCATAAAGGGGCTGAAACATATAAGAAACAATGGATCAACAATAAGCAAGGTTTCAAACAAAAACTAGGTCATGATTTCCACAGATCAAAAAATGAAGGCCCCTAGAATGAAGACCGAAGTAAGAACCCTCGGGTTATAGCTGACAGTCAAGAAGCCATAAAGACTAAGGTCAGATCAATTCAAGATAAGAGTAAAACCATGGACCAAGCCACAACTATTATTCAAAATTATACTCTATTTGATATAGCTCAAGTCTTGTCCTAGGTAAAGGTTTCTGTTCCATTGATGGAGCTGATGAAAATTCAAGAATACAGAAATAAAGCAGTATCTTTGATTTCAGGAATATCCTATCAAGCCAAGCAGAATAAAGAGCCTCAAGGCAAGAAACAAGCTATGTGTATGGATGAAGATGAGATCCCTGAGGTATATCTAGGGATGACCATGACAAAATGCCCTTCACAGGTTGAACCATTTTATGTCTCCTTGGTTATTAATGGAAAAGTGATTAGAAATTGTATGCTTGACTCAGGAGCATCAACAAATATCATGCCTCTGGCTATCATGCAACAAGCTGGATTGAAAATAGCCAAGGCATGTGGAAAATGTTATGCTGTGGATGCCAGAGAGGTACCAGTTATTGGAATCATAAAGGATGTGAATTTCAGACTGGCAGCATTTCCTGAAAAGAGCTATGAAATGAACATAACATTGGTTGACATCAAGCCACAGTATGGTATGCTGTTGTCAAGAAGGTGGGCAGCACTGATTGGTGGAAGCATGCAACTGGACCTGTCATATGCCATGATTCCAATGAATGGCAAGGATGTCAAACTGGTTAGAGAAGAAAGATCACATGAGACAGTTGAAGATCAAGACTCAAAGGAGCACATCTGTTTTGTTGACACTGACTGTGAAAATTTCAGAGTTGTCTCAAGTGACCAAGGAGATAAAGGGGGAGAAACTTGCATTCAAGAGATAGACTAGCAGGGTCTACGGACCATGTATTTTGATAGAGCTTGTGCAAAGGAAGGCTCTGGAGCTGGAGTTGTATTCCTATCTCCAACTGGTAAGCTCCTAAAATTTTCCTTCTTGCTAAGATTTGCTTGTACAAACAACATTGCAGAGTATGAAGCCTTACCCTTAGGTTTAAATATGGCTCTCGAACATGGAATTAAGATGCTAAGAGTATTTGGGGATTCTGAGTTAATTGTGTCCCAAGTTAGAGATAGGTATGCCTTAAAGAACAAGAGATTAAAACAATACAAGCATGCTGTCTGGGATACAATTGAATTATTTGATGCATTTTCAATAGGCTAGGTAGAGAGATCAAAAAATGTCATGGCTGATTTCTTAGCCAATGTAGCAATAAGGCGAGATGATATCACTCTATCAGATGTTACAACTGTTGAAGTTAAAATTAGACCTGCAGTACCAGAGAACATATGCAGTTGGCAAGTGTTTGATGATGACAAGGACTTGTTAAAATTTTTGCACTGCATAGATGAATATGAGAACCAAGAAATTGATTTTCAAAATTTTGTAGAAATTGTAGATGGAAAAGAAACTCTTATTGGGAAAGAAGTAATTCAGTTGAAGACTAACAAAATCCGTAGAGGGTTAGTAGCTTTAGAAAGAGCTTTTGACAATAGAGACCAATTGGTCACAAAGACATCTCCCACAAACAAAGATGACTTAGAGGAGATAAATTTGGGGACATCTCAGGCCCCCAAGAAGGTATACATTGGCAAACAACTCAAACCACACATCAGGAGCATACTGATTGCATTACTAAAAAAGTATAAGCATGTTTTTCCCTAGTCATATGAAGACCTCAAAGCTTATAGAGAAGACTTATTTCAGCATGAAATGCCCTTGAAGCTTGGAGCTAAGCCATTTAGACAAAAGCAAAGGCCTATTAATCCCACCTTGACTCCAAAAATGCAAGAAGAACTCAAGAAGCTTAGGGAGGCTAGAATAATTGTGCCAATTAGATATTCAACTTGGGTGTCTAACCTTGTCCCAGTTAGAAAAAAGAATGGTGATATTAGACTTTGTGTTGACTTTAGAAATTTGAATGTATCCTCCTTAAAGGATAATTACCCGTTGCCTAATATGGAAGCTATGTTGCAGAAAGTGACTGGTTGTGAACTCCTATCCATGATGGATGGATTCTCAGGTTACAATCAGGTGAAGGTAAGGGAATCAGAACAATACAAGACTGCCTTGACCAATCCATGGGGAACTTATGTATATGTGAGAATGCCATTTGGAATAACAAATGCAAGTGGTACATTTCAAAGAGCAATGGATGTTGCTTTTGCAGGGTTGATTGATTCAATCTTCGCTGTTCATCAAGATGATCTGACTGCCTATTCAAAGAAGGAAGAGCAGCATTATATGCACTTAAAATAGATTTTCATTAGAGCACTTGAATATGGTATTTCTCCAAATCCACAGAAGTATGCCTTTGGGGTAGTTGAAGGAAAGCTCCTAGGGCACATTGTTTCCAAAGATGGAATTAGGATTGACCCTAAAAGGGTTGCTACAATTGATACAATCTAGATGCCAAAAATAGTAAAAGGAATCCAGTCCTTCTTTGGACAAATAATTTTTGTTAGAAGATTTGTTCCCAACTTTGCAGAAACCACAAGGAACATTTCTAAAATGCTAAAGAAGGGTGAGACTGTCAGTTGGGAAGGTGAAGCAAGCAGATCTTTTCAGGACATCAAGGAAGCAATAAAGATGGCTCCTGTGCTGAAATCTCCTAATTTTCCTAAGCCATTTCAATTATTTTCATTTGCTTCTTTCCACACTGTTGCTGCATGTCTACTACAGAAAAATGAGGATGGTTTTGAGAAACCCATAGCTTTCTTCATATGTCCTTGCAGGCTGCTGAGTTAAAGTATGACATCATGGAGAAACAAGCATATGCACTAGTCAGAGCAGTCAAGAGTTTCAGGCCATATCTGGTAGGATCCCAGATAGTTGCATATGTGCCTCATGCAGCAGTCAAGGATATCTTCACTCAGCAGGAGGTAACAGGAAGAAGGTGCAGATGGATAAATAAACTACAGGAGTTCAACATAGAGATACAAATTACCAAGTTGGTAAAGGGACAAGGGTTAGCCAAGATGATGGCACAGTAAAACTTGGAAGCATGCCAGGTCAATGCAGTCCAAAATGAGGTTGTCAGTGTATCAGAATCTAAATGGTATAAGGGCATCATTAACTATTTGCAAAACTTGAATTGTCCTTCTCATTTCAGCGATAGTCAAAAGAGGACTTTAAAACTACATGCAATCATGTATGTTATTGTTCAAGGAGAATTATGCTGGAAGAATCTTGATGGTGTGCTGCTAAGATGTGTGGATGAAAATGAAGCTAACATGATTTTGAATGACATGCATAAAGGGGTGTGTGGTGGACATTATACTGCCTAGACAATAGCTCACAAAATCCTTAGGGCAGGATATTGGTGGCCAACTCTCTTTTCAGATGCACAAAAGTTGGTAAGAAAATGTGATCCTTGCCAAAGGTTCTCAAGAAGGCTAAGGTATGAAGGTACATTGCCCCTTAAAACTGTAACTGTGGAGGCTCCATTTCAGTAATGGGGAATTGACTTCATAGGGAAAATTGTAGAAAAATCAGGTGGAGGGCACAGTTGGATTTTGGTAGCAACTGATTACTTCACTAAATGGATTGAGGCCATTCCAACTAAGAGAGCTACAAGTAAGGTGGTGATGGATTTCATACTGGAAAATATTATTATCAGGTTTGGAGTACCAGTCAAGTTGGTCACAGATAATGCAATGTGCTTCAGATCAGATGAATTTGTTGATTTTTGCAACAAATATGGTATTAACTTGTCATATGCATCACCATACCACCCACAAGGAAATGGTCAAGCAGAGTCAAGTAACAAGAGCCTCATGAAAACCATCAAAAGGATGGTAGACAAAAACAAGAGAGCTTGGGATTCAAAGCTAAAGTTGGCATTATGGGCTCACAGGGTGACAATGAAAAGAGCAATCGAAAGGTCACCTTTTGAACTGGTATATAGTGCATCAGCTAGACTGCCTATGAACAACCTCTTGCTAGTCTATAAGTTCATCCATGAAAATGATGAAGAGATTGAAGACTCCATGATAGAGAGAATAAACCAGCTGGTTGCACTGGATGAGGTCAGAAGAGAAGCTCACCAAACAAACATAAAGAAACAACAAAATGTGAAATATCTATTTGATAAAAGGACCACAAAAAGGAAGTTTCAAATCAATGATCTAGTCCTTATTTGCAATGCAAGGAGTTAGGACAAGGGCAAACATGGTAAGTTTGAGCCCTTGTGGATGGGCCCATATCAGGTTTGCAATACTCATGGAGAAAATTCTTACTTCCTCCAAGCCCTAGATGGTGAAGTGTAGGAATTACCTGTGCACGGTCAATTCCTCAAGTTTTATTTTGCATAAATGATTTGCCTCTGTGCACAATTGTAAAGTATGTGTATATTTCTTGTAAATACTCTTTATAGTCAGTGCTTTCCTTGTGCTTTGTGTTTTGTTTGGTCTGCCTGGAAATGGTCTGGTTATCGCTGCAGCCTTATACCTGCACGTCCCCAATCAGAGCCACTGTTGGTGCCTGCTTAATCAATCAGGTTTTAGGTGCTTAACATGCAGGCACCTTCCCAAAAATTCAAGAAAGTTTCTAAGTATTGGAGCCTCTCAGTGTTTTTTAGCATCATCATGATTTTCTGAGGGAGGGGGTTATCATCATCATCATGTTCCAGATTGTCACCCTAATATTTCTGCAGGCTCATCAAGTTTTTGGCCAATCAAGATGAGCATCAAGGTGACTTCTTGCATCGACAAAGCTGGGAGATCTTCTTCTGACACTTTGTGTCTGGCCAATGAGGATGTGCATCGGGGTGACTTCTTGCATCGACGAAGCTGGGAGATCTTCTTCCGACGCTTTGTGTCTGGCCGATGAGGATGTGCATCGGGGTGACTTCTTGCATCGACGAAGCTGGGAGATCTTCTTCCGACGCTTTCTGTCTGGCCGATGAGGATGTGCATCGGGGTGACTTCTTGCATTAACGAAGCTAGGAGATCTTCTTCTGACGCTTTGTGTCTGGCCGATGAGGATGTGCATCGGGGTGACTTTCTGTGTCGGGCAGACATGTATGAGGTTTCTCGATGTGGGGGGTCTATCCGATGGGGTTTGAAGATAGGATTTTACACTGGTACCGTCGGGAGCAAAATTGCTGACATTATATATGATCACGGCCATGCATATAAAGTGCTAAGAGGGTCTCCACGGGGTGCATGTGGGATAAATTGTTCCTACATATTTTGAAATATTGGGGTGATGTAGTTTGCCGGGAAAGTTTCAAAGGCATGATCTATTGCATTTTTCGATGGCCACAGGTTTGGCACGACATTAATGTCAGATGTTATAGGGTATGGGCGGTGTTGTTGATGAATCTAGTACCCGATTGACAATGAACATCCCTGGGCGACAGTGCAAAGCTTGAGTCCAGCTCCTCCTTGCCATTCCTTTTGCCTACTGCATTGATGATCTTTATCGCCATTTTTCTCATGCATTATTTTTGGCAGAATTTTGACCTTGTCATGTAATTAATTTTGCTGGGTACATAGTCTTGGTATAAAGTCCAAGCTGTGTTACCCATTGTTGTGTTGAAAACTGGACAAAATCTGGGTACTGTAATAAGATGCAACTCCTTTGGTGACCCTCTCTGGATATCCTGTGAGTTTATGAGTCTCATGTGGTATGTCTTATGCATGAATTTACTGGTTTCATGATTAATTTCATATGAGTAATGCTATATTTGCATGTATCTGGTTATTCTGTCTCCAAACTGAATGTGTTCTTCTTTTGAATCTAAACATCTAAGGGGTGTCTGGTATTCTAGGATATGGTCCTACCATATTGAAAACTTGATCTTTTACTTCTGCCTAAGGGGTAGATTAAAGTGTTTCAAGTCAAGGGTTGGGAGGAATATATTGCAGTAAGGATATTGTGAGTATAGGTAACTGAATACTCTATTCTGGGAGGTATCTATAAGGCAAATACCATAACATCCCCTTGAAATCCAGTCTTAGTGTGTTCATGCTGATCATTCATATGTGTATGTCTACTGACTCCAAGCCCTGGATGGGCACCAATCTATTCTTGCATTGAGGTTACACCTTAGGTCCTGGTTTTGCATCCAAGTACCAAATCAACCTAAAATTAAAAACCAAACCATTAAGACCTTAGAATTAGTTATAGGATTAGAATCTTCTGTCTCACAACTGAACATAGGCCCAAAACTAGCCCCTTTGCACTTATCTTACAGTTTTGGTCTACATAAAGGAGGATTCATCTGCTTTATATCAGCATCCCACCATCCACAGATATATTTTATGGATGTTGAATAGGGAATACCCCCCTAGGTTTTGCAGAGCCTAAAGAAGAAGAGGAGATAAAAATAGAGTCTATCTCCTACACTGTTGGCCCCTGGCCCAGAAATCCTATTGATTAATGATGGCTACCTTGTAGGGATACTGGGAACAAGCATCCAGTCTGGGAAACAACCAACAATGTCAAGAACATGCAATCAAAAGGCACTATGGTACCACTAGAACTCCTTAGTAGAGTTGTGTTGTAGAGAGAAAGAATATGACTATCTAGAAGATGGTCAGGACAATGCTGAGTGGAGCTAAATTGCCAGATATATACTAGAAAGAAACAATTCATATTGTAGTCTATATTCTTAATATGGGACGACTAAGAAAGAACATCACCAAGAACCCTTATGAGCTTTGGAATGGAAGACCTACAACAGTCAAGTATTTTAGAGTTTTTGGAAGAAAATGTTGTATCAAAAGAGATGAAGAAGGTCTAGGAAAGTTTGACTCTAGAGAAGACGAAGGTATTTTCCTTGGCTACTCAACTACAAGAAAAGCCTACAAATGCTACAATAAAAGACTAAGGAAGATAGTTGAGAGTGCAAATGTAAAATTGGATGAAGAATCACATCAAAGTTAAGTTGAGCAAGAGGACTATTGGTTAGATGAACCTATCTACACGTAGGAGGTTGAAGAAGTTGAAGAAAAGGAAGAAACTCCAAAAATGACTACTAATAGCCCAGCTAAGTATGTTCAAAAAAATCATTTAGAAGATTAGATCATTGGAGACAAGAATCAAGGAGTTTAGACAAGAAGAAGATTTTCAAGAACAAATGAACAAGTAAACTATGCTTTGTTGTCAAGAATAGACCTAAAAATTTTAATGGAGCCAACAAGGATGAAGGATGGATACAAGCCATGGAAGAAGAACTAAATCAAATAGAAAAGTATCAAACTTGGGAGTTGGTACCAAGGCTTGAAAACAAGAATGTGATAGGAACAAAATGGGTTTTCAGGAACAAGATGAATTAAGATGGAGAAGTGGTTAGAAATAAAGCAAGGTTGGTTTGCAAAGGATATTCACAAGTTGAAGGAGTTGACTATGAGGAGACATTTTCTTTGGTGGCAAGAATGGAAGCAATCAGAATGGTTCTTACCTTTGCAGTACATAAGGGATTCAAGGTATATCAAATGGATGTTAAATCTGCCTTCCTAAATGGTGACTTGGAAGAAGAGGTCTATATAGAACAACTGGATGGTTTTCAATTATCAAAAGATCTAAGTATGGTATGGAGACTCAAGAAGGTTTTATATGGTCTGAAACAAGCCCCCTAGGACTTGGTATGGAAGGTTGGACAAGTACTTGCTTTAGTAGGGTTTCAAGAAAGGTACCACAAATAGTAATCTTTACATCAAAACATAAGGTGAACAAATTATAATTATTATTGTGTATGTTGATGATATAATCTTTTGTGGTTGTGATGAGATGTATAAGAAGTTTTTAGGAGAGATGCAAAAAGAGTTTGAAATGTCCATGTTAGGAGAGCTGTCATTATTTGTAGGACTTCAAATATCACAATCAAATGAGGGCATCTTTACCTCTCAAGAAAAGTATGTTAAGGAAATGTTGAAGAAGTTTGGAATGGAAGATTGCAAGCCTGTGAGTACTCCTATGGCAATTGGTTGTCACTTGAGTAAAGATGAGGAGTCACTTGAAGCTGATCAGACTTAGTACAGGTCTATGATTGGGGGCCTAATATACCTAATAGCATCAAGGCCTGACATTATGCAAGTTGTATGTTTAGTTGCAAGATTTCAAGCTGATCCTAAGGAAACACATGTGAAGGCAGTCAAGAGAATATTCAGATACTTGAAGAGCACTTTGAAACATGGATTGTGGTATCAAAAATGTAATGACTTTTCTCTTAGTACTTATACTAATGTAGATTGGGTTGGCAATATTGATGATAGAAGTACTAGTGGAGGACCTTTCTTTTTGGGAGACATACTGTGTTGCAAGGTGTGACCCTTGGTCTTCTTATTCAGCACTGCGCTGCGGTGGTTTGTGACAAGGGCTTAACCGCCTCCCGTGCTTGCTAAGTCAAGTGGTTGTATCGGGCATTAATAGGTTGATATTTTGGTGCAATGACAACTAATAGTTGGTATCAGAGCTGAGGTCATGGGTTCAAACCCCACGCTTGTGCTGGGGGGGATTGTTGCAAGGTGTGACCCTTGGTCTTCTTGTTCAGCACTGCGCTGCAGTGGTTTGTGACAAGGGCTTAACCACCTCCCGTGCTTGTTAAGTCAAGTGGTTGTATCAGGCATTAATAGGTTGATCTTTTGGTGCAACGGCAACTAACATACTGGTCTCATGGATTAGCAAGAAGAAGGATTCAATGTCCTTATCAACTGTAGAGGTAGAATATATTGTTGTAGAAGTCCATTGTACTCAAGTATTGTAGATGAAGCAAACATTGAAGGACATCAAGGTTGTATATGATGAGCCTATTCCTATTCTTTGTGATAATACAAGTGCTATCAATATTTCAAAGAATCCAGTTATGCATTCTAGGACCAAGCACATATCTATCAGGTATCATTTTTTAAGAGAGAAGGTTGTAGATCAAGAAGTTAGATTGGAGTATGTGCCTACAAAGGATCAAGTTGTAGACATCTTCACCAAGGCACTTTCTAAGGATACTTTTGAGTATCTTAGATAAAAGTTAGAGGTTGTTACCCCTCCTTCTAACTAGATGCATAGATGGTGCATCTATCTAGGGGGAACTATTCAAGGTAAATTTTTATCCCTAGATTGATGGTGGCTACCTCTCAGGAGCAGTAGGTAGGCAAGAGTTTCATAGGATAACGAGATTTGATTAGTCAGGGAGAGCTAACAAGTGAAGAGAAATGAATAAAAGTTAAGAAGATTATTGATAGGGGGAGCTAAAGGAAGATCAGTTCAAAGGAAGACCACTAGCCCTTTGTCCTTGATGTCAAAGGGGGAGAAAATTACATGTTAGGTCAAGTGTTGCCATCAATGCCAAAGGGGGATATTATTGCACTTATGTTGTCATTGATGTCAACAGTGTGAGTTTCAGATGTGTTGCCAGTAGTGATGGAGTGAAGAAGGTCAAAAATGTCAAAAGAAGTCTATGGCAATATGATCAGAGAAGAAGAACAAAGAAGATAGATCAGAGATGAGAAGGATTTTGTTTTTGAAATATGAACTTGAGAATGAAGTCTTTGTTGTGGCAAATAATGTATTCATTATTTCCTGAGGAAATGCATTGCTTTAGTTTTGAATGAAAGACTCAAGTTATCCAAGGCACTAAAGTTTGGAAAGAATAAGATTAGGAGAATGCTCTACATTCCTCCTCATTTGAAGGTACAACCTTGCAATTTAGGAGTTGATCAAAGACATTGTGAAGATTGTATCTTCTAGATTTTAGAGCATGGGGATTAATGCAGAAGATTCTAGAGCGAGCCCAGAGTGAAGACAGTTGTTCAGAGATGATGTAGTTAGGATGTGTCTAGGAAATGCTCCACATTTCTTTGCCTTTGAGGTTGTAGTCCTGTGGTTTGAAGGATGATTATTTATAGATGATAATATGGTAATATTAAAGGTTCAGCTAATAAGATATACCGTAGAGGTTCTTTGGGGTCATTAGAACAAAGACACATCTTGCTGCTGACTAAGGTTGTCTAGAGGAGAAAGCAGAAGCCACTGCATTCCACTACAGTTTATCTTTTGGCTTTGATGGTTGGAGGATGAGTTTATATATTCAGATGGATGATTCAATTCAGGTTTCAAGTGCTGAAGTGCATTGCAAGTTGGTTGATCAATGCTCTATCTCAAGACTGTGTGTTCAATATTTGTTTGTGTTACTAGGCTTAGTTTCTATTTGCTTGTGCCACAAAGAAAACATATATTTCAGTAAAAGGATTGGTTGAGAAGGTTTGTATAAGTCTTATGTTTCTTGTGTGATGATCTTCATGATGTTAATTGATCCCTCTGGTGTCATTTTATGTCTGGAGCCTTTGGGCAGAAGGATGAGTGTGATGGGCTGACTTCATGTGTTTTCAATGTTCCTGCCATATGATTTGAAGTGTGTGCTAGCTTGGAAGAATGTGATAATAAATTATATGTTCTGGTTATCACTTGGCTTGATCCAAATTGATTTTCTACATCTTTTGGATTCCAACTTGGAGTGACCTTGCACATTTCATGATTACACATTCCATCTTAGCTAACTTGGGAGAAGGAATTTGGAAATTGTAGAGGGTATAAATGAAAGATCTTGTTTGTTGAGGATAGTATGAGAGTGTGAGGATGTGTGAAGATGCGTGAGTAGAGGTGAGTGTAATTGTGAAGGTATGTCAGAGGTAAAAGTGTTTAAAAGTAATTTTTCAATGAAACCTATTGAATGTAACATCCAGAGGTTATAGCCTCTTTTTGTAAGTTTTATTGTTACCAAATTTTCTCCTGTAGCTCAATTTGACAGAGCTGGAATAGTTCATAACATTTGAGGTGAAGATTTTGTTTAAACACATTCCCACTATGCTTGAATCATGGCATATTTTAAGTGTTTGAGAAAAAATTGAATGCAGTTTTGTTGTTCAAAGTAGAGAAACATAAAGGAAAGTACATATTGAACAAAAGGCATTGATTTCATTCATTTCAGTGATGTTTCATTCATTTCACAATGTTTCATTCATGTTGCAAATGAAGTATACATAGAATTGCATAGGTGTTGCATTTGTATTCATTGGAAAGAAAAGAGTAATCCATGGTCCCACACAAGCAATGGGAGTAACTGGAACATGCTACATAAAAGTAAATTTTACTTTTTGAAGGAATAAAATGCATAAGAAAAGTAGAGGGACCCGTCATTGCCTATGAATGATGAATCCCGAGGTTGAGTTTCTCTTTAGCTCCCTCCATCTGTCGAGCTCCAGAACACCTGCAAAAAAGTTTTGTTAGAGCTTTGGGTTCCAAAACTTTTCATACGCATAATCAAACAACAAAAGTACAACTTACTTTTATGGAGCAGTAGTCATTAATGATTAGATTATGCAAAAAGAGAAGCAAAACAAATAGTTGAACAAGTAGATTCAAGTGCCATGTCAAAGAGGAAGAAAATCCATACAAGAAGCATCATGTCTTGTGATCCAAGATATGTTTTTATGTGCTAACTTGTTTGTTCACTGTGCAGGTATAGGAGAAACCATATTGCTGATTCACTTTTATGAAATAGCATGTGGAGAAAATGGGCTCCCACAAGGGTTAAGCCCAGCATGCTAAAGCCAACTGAGTGGACAACATATAAGAACTCCATGGCAATTTTCCAAGCATATGGAGCAGCCTTACAAGAGGACAGTCATGTCCTTCACTTAAGAATATGTTACAGAGATAGCGAAATCCAATGCATGAACCAATAACAAACAAGGGGGAATAGTCATATATATTGACGATAATGACAGTCATAAAAGCAACTATAATAGTCATGAAGAACAAGATTGATAGCTAATAGTTATGGAAAAACAAGTCATAATAGTAAAAAGGCATGACAACAGTCATTGTTCTAGGGTCATGAAGAGAGACATGTATACAATTAGCATAGAAAGATAGTTGGCAGATCAGGAAGGACAGTCCTGCAAGTTTCAATCAAGGGTAAATAGGTTCAAAGAAAATCATATAGAGATCCTAGCATCTCTAAGACACCTGCATGAGATTAGGTTCTTCATAAATATTAGTATACAATGATACCTGTATTACTATTTTGGAAAAGCATGATGTCAGTATCAAAATAGGTTTGTACAGGATTTCAAGGTGTAGTAAAGAATAAAACAAGATAGGTTGTGATTTTGTATCCCAAACCACAGTAGGGTTATGAGGTCTGGTATAGGATAAGAAAGAGGTCTACAGGATGGTCATGAAGACACCAATGCATCAAAAGATGAGAAATGATCCTACACAAGGACACCAAGAGGAGGTATGCTAAGTGATGCTTTAAATATTGTGAGTTCAATAGGTGAACATCATGAATATTATGGTAGAATGTAAAGGTCTATGCAGGTGGTCCTGATTTAAAACTTCATATTGGTATAGCATCTAAGAACAAACTGTCAAGGTTTAGTCAACAGACTCACAAAAGTTTACAAATGTCTAAGAACAACCAACCAAAATAGGTCACAGTAGTGGTTTTTTGAAGCCTTGAGGTGTATGAATGTCAAAAGGAGGAGAGTAGTCATGAAGATCCAAGAGAACAATCATCTCTGAACAAAATAGAAGGAAACATTCAAGACAGTTTCTTCATTTTATAAGTAGGCAGTTTCATAACAATGAGCAAAAACTATACATTCTTTGTCACTGCATCTACAAAAGATGCAAAGGATAGCATATATTTTGAAATCATTCTACAATCTTCATTATAAAATGTAAAGCACACAGTATATGTAAGTCATGATGGAGCAGCAGACACCATGAAGTTGAAGTCATTTCTCTTCAGCTAGCTGTCTCTAAAGGCAACTGAATAACACTGTGTAAAGGAACCTAAGGAGTAGGTGAAACCCTAGTAGGGTTTGTAATAGATAAAAGAAAAGGTCTCTTTTTCATCACATCAAAGTCTAAACCAGTAGATAGAAGAGAGGTGGACAAAAGACAAGGGATAGTGGTACCTTTTCTAATAGAGAGATGCAAAAAATAAAGTGTTTTGTTCACCAAACCCTACTAGGGTTTACATATAATGAATGAAGCTTTTACCTTTATTTCTTTACAACGGCTATACATATTTCCCTGTTGCAGTCATGTCATGAATGTAAAAGAGCAAAGCATATAAGGATTTATACAGTTTCTCTTTTTCAAAGAGTTCTTCACAAAACCCTCATAGTCATTGTGCCATGAAGGCTGAACAAAAGGAGAGAAGATACATAGAGAAGATATAATGAACATAATGAAAAAACCATTGCAGAAAATGGTCTTTCTTCCTTGTTTCCTTGTGCCATAACAGAGTAAAAGATGGAGCATATACAGAAGCAAATGGAGGAGTTAACTCTCATTATGTCACTATGCAAAAAAATAGAATGAATGCAGCTATAGGAGCAACAAATGATGTATTTTTACCACTTGTCTTGCAAGTATGCAAAATACATAGAAAGAGGACTTACCCAAGCATGAGTATGTTGAAAATAGCTTGAAGAATAGTATTATAGACTTCAGGAATGCCTCCAAGAATAGCTTGAAACCCTTGCATGTCTGTGGGCTCAGAGCAGTCAAAAGAAGAAAAGCAAAAGTGAAAATGATAAGTTTAGGGTTTCAATCTTCCTTTTCGTTGATTGCCAACTGAAATCTTTCATGTTTTTTGACTTCTTTTTATGAAATCATTGTGATCCAAAAAAGGTGCTCGTGGTGAAAACTTAAGTCAATAAACCTAATGATGCCTTTTGTTGATGCTTGTGTTTGGAGGTCTTTTGACCTTAGAAACATAATGATGCAAGGGAGCCCATGGGGCCATGTTTTCCTTTTGATTTTTATAAGATCTTTGAAATATTAATGATGTTAGAGGATCACTTATGCAAATGGCATGGGAGTTATAAAGCTGAGATGATTATACAAGCCAAAAGGGAGTCATAAGGATGCAATGAGGTATAAACTAGTGCAATATGGCATGATGACTATATTTTTTGACCTATGTATGGAGGAGTATTTTTGTGGAGTTATAAGGAGTTATTATCTCAGAACCTTTTTGAAAATATTACCCTCACTTTGCATGACTTAGAAATTAATATACAAATGTAAAACAAAAAATAAAGTAATGCAATTATAAATTGCTTTATTATTTGTCACAAAATTGTATGAGTCAAAAGATAGACAAATTTATAACAAATATTAAAGTAAATCTTATTGATTACTTTATTATTTGTTCACTTTTTTTTTCCTCATCCCAAAGTCATGCAAAATCAAGAGATGGAGTTAATAGAGACATTTTGGGATCTTCTGCATAATTTTTGGTCAACTTGGAGGGGTTTGAAGTTCCATATGGTCAAACTGATAGAGAGGGGTAGTTTGGAGCTATTTTAGCTCAAATTGGATCAGTTATAGCCCTTCTTTTTAGGGATTTTCTTTTCTTGTAGTCAGAGAGTTTTGTGGACATATTTTTTATGTTGATTCAAACTGCAGTGCTTTTTCCATGCACGGAGAAAAACCTAGGTTTTTCTCAATTCTTGCATTCTATTCTCTCTTACACATTTCAAAGAGGTAGAGTTTGTTTGTAACATATTTGCATATTAATACATTACAACAGGTTATAGGTTATATTTTTTTTCCATTTTATGCAAGTGTTCCTTTATTTTCAATAGAGTCAAGTATCTACCTTCTCATTTGTGTTGTTTTATAAATGATTTGATGAGATTTTATTGTGTTTTAGAACCAGAACCTTGAAAGTCATTGTCTCATTTATATTTGCATGCATTGAAAAGCAATAAAAATCATAGGTCTTATGTTGTGTATTGGAATAGTCCTTTCTTTCATGCTGTGAGAACCTAGTTTTCCTCCAAAAAGAAAGTTATTCAAGCTTTGTTTAGAATCATTTTTGTGGTCATATTGCCAAAGTGGTTTGTGTGGATAAATACTTTGAAAATTATTGTGAGTTAGAGTTGCATGTTTCTACCAATTAGGTACATCACCACCCATTTACTTTCAGTTTTGTCAATTCATTTCATTCTTTCTATCCCTTTTCCCTGCAAAGTCATTAACCCATTAGAGAATCATAAGGGAACCAACCCATAATCTAGAGGTTCAATCTCACCATAGGTCACCCACAACCTATGTTTGATCCCATGTTACATAGGATTACTGAGCTTCACAGCTTTGCATAATGGGTGCAATCCTAATTAATAACAGTTATTGCATTGTATTTCAGGAAGTTGCAGCTTCTTTTGGCTTGTAGCCCATAAACAATATTGTAATCCTATTTTACTTTCATTTGTGAGGCTGGGTTTGGATAGCAGATCCAAGCAGCTTACTCACCATGGTTTTTTCCTTCTTGGATTTTCCACGTAAATCTAGTGTTGTGGCTATGTGCTTATGTGTTGTACTTTAATTGGTTTAATTTCCTAATCTTTTGGTTAAAGCAGTTAGAAGTTTCAATTGTTGATGATTAAGTGAAATAAGTTTTAGTGATATACTGATTCACCCCCCTCTTAGTATATCCTCCTATTCTAACATTTAGCAACTAGGGTTTTAAGTAGCAGTTCTAATAAATACCTCTTTGTTCAATTGCTAGGATTTTACCTTCATCTCAATTCTCCTCAAATTTGCCAAATGATTTGAAAGACTTCTTCTTTACTCAACTCTAGATGTAAATTCTTGATCATGAATGAGTTTTGATCAACCAAAAGAAGCATAAGTATCTTGCATTTTGCCCTAGCCTTCCATAATTAATACACCTTTATTGGGTAGGTAAACTACTGTTGGATTGCTCTCTAAACTCACAAAGACTCAAGAACCTTCTGCAATCCTCTGCATCATGTTATTTTTCTCTAGAAATTTTGGAAAAAGAAACTATCTTGCCATATCGACATCTTCTCCAGCAATTTTCATTCCAACTCATCTATATGATAAGCTTCCACTTGCAGAAGCCACAAATTTTCAAGGGGAAAAGAATATGTATGCCTTAATTAGCTCCCCTTGACCTTATGCCTTATCTCAATAAGCAATAGAGTCCTCTGCACTAGGTAGAGACACAAATTACTCCTTTTCATCACTTTGTTCTATCTTCTTTCTCCATATCTTTGTCACTTCCTTCTTTCATTGAGTCACAATTTTCTCTATTTTCTTTGTGCTGAACAGGTGGTTCCACAGAACCAATTTTGAATAATCTTTCTCTATGCCCTAATTTGTTGCATTTGTAGAAAACAACATTATATTTCAAATTCACATCATTTCTCCTCATTTTAGTTCCACATTCAATAGCCTTGTGACCAAACTTATCGCATGCAAAGCAATAGCCATAAAAGGAATAAGAGATTCTAGCATCATACTTTGGAGGCACAAATGAATTCTTCCTCATGTTATCGTTTCTTCTAGCCTTGGTTCTACAATCAATAGCCTTATGTCCAAATTTATTACAAGAACAACATTAACCATAAAAGGATTGAGAGAACCTGGCATTAGCAGCTGGTCTAGGAGAAGATCTCTTGAGATCTTTCTTTTGATTGCTGACCTATATGAAGTTATCATCATCCAACTCCTGCCATTCATCTTTAGTTTTCTCAGAGTCTTCAGTGCTAGGCTCCTTCCTTATAATTTCAAACATGCCTTTAGGTATATTTGGTTTAGGACTCTAATATTTCTCAAATCCAATACCACCTTTATTCTTTGGAGATTTTGGACTATTAATTATCTCATCAAGAATATTTGTGCTTTTCTTCAGTTTTAGACCTTTTTTCTATCATATCCTATACTTTTTACAATTCTTTCTTTAGAGAGACAATTTCTTCTTCAAGTTTGGAGCATTCAATTGATTTGTCATTCAACTTAACATCTAGACAATCTACAACCTTCTTACCTTATTCAACTTGAGCTTTCAACTTGGCAATTACTTCCTTTGATTTTATCAGCTTGATCTCATATTCTTCATTCTCACTTCTTGTTGCATCTAGATCTTCTAGGGAAGAAATGAGTTCTCCTTCATAATCAACTACATAGTCTTCTAGATTATAGGTTGTCATGTCTATGTCATTTTCTGGAGGATTCTTGCCTTTAAATTGTACTTCAATTCCCATGTGTTCCTCTCTAAGATCTACCTCAGTTGTTAGGCTACATTCAAGGAACTCAGCTCTAATACCAATTGTTGAACACATAGAAGTATTGAGAGAGGGGGTGAATTAGTACTTATTCAAATTATTTTCATCCAACAATATCCAACCTAACATAAGTATTTAAATCATGAAAAGCACAAGAACATAGAAGCACACATCCTTAACACCAGATTTACGTGAAAAACCCTAGAAGGGAAAAACCACGGTGAGAAAGCTTCTTGGATCTATTATTCAAATCTAGCCTCACAAATAAAATGATATTATAATATTATTTATGGGCTACAACCCAAAGGAAGATGCAACTCCCTAAATAGATACAACACTTACACTTTTCAATCTATAACATAAAACTTATTTGACTTAATATTCTTCTCACAAAACTAAATGTTGATCACTTCAACCTCTGTACAACTATCTTACTTCTGCACAACTACAATATCAACCACTACGACAATAAAACAACTTCAAAAACTCTTCTCCATATTTATATTACCAACAATTGCCTCCACAACAATAACACACTATATAAACTGGTCTTCTCCACATTTCATTATGAAACCTACTTTTGCAATAAGTATGTTTGCACAATATCAATTCTCTCACATAATTCACAACTCATACATCCCTCAACAACTTTTATTCTTCATATATATCCTCTGCAAGATTCAAAAACTTTGTCCTTGGCTGGCCAAGATGAAATGTGTAGCATGAAATGTGTAATGGCCATAACACTCAACTCCCAAACATATGTGGTAAGTAAAATTCCATTGTGGTTCAAGAGGAAGACATAATCAGGTCCTATCTGACCTTGGCACACACTTCCATGATAGCACACTCTCCAAAATATATGGCATAACCATCAACATATATCAAGTCAGCCTGTCAAACACTTATCCTTTCTTGCATTTAGCTCTGAGCCAAACTTGGTACTAGAGGGGACAAATTATACCATGTGGACCACACAATGAACATTATATGTCTTGTGAAACATTCCTATATACTTCTTTTATCATTTCTAGATATTTCATGCTGGTGCAAACACATGAACTTGTTGCAAGTATGGGCCTAACCAATGTTGTCATTGATGTCAACATACTCCTGTTGCATTGATGCCAAGGATTGGATGAGTTGTATGTTGAGGATTTTGAGAAAATTAGTCCTATCAGAAATAGAGAAGATCAATGAAGAAAGTGAAGCTCTATGAAGTGAAGATCCTAGCTAGATGAAGATTAGAGAATGTGCATCAAAGGGTTTGTAGATATGTGCCTGAAGATGATTCAGTCAAGTTTTGAGAGGTCCGCATGAAAATGTGGAGTTATGGCCATGAGAGTAAAACCGGTTCTAGCAACCATTTAGAGGTGACATAGTGACACAAATAGGTCTGGTGAGATCTGGAAATACAACATCATATTCTATGGATCTGGTGGCATGTTTGGGAGGCTAATGTGAATTGACAAATCAATTAGTTCATGGTTTAGAGGTCAACAAGCAATCCTTCTAATGTGACAGTATTGATAGACTATGTTCTTGAGGTTTCAGATGAAGATGTGAATGATTATAGTAAGCAGAAGTTGTGCGAATGTTCTTGGCGATTCAAGCAAGCTTGTGGGTGTCTCTAGATTGTTTCTAGTTTGTATTGGCGGTCTGCATTGAAGATTGAGCTTGTATTTAAAGATTTACCTTTGGGTGATGGTGTTCTTCCTAGTCTTGGCTGACCAGATGATTTGTGCATGTTACGGATGATCTTGAAGATGTTTTACAAAGCATGGCATGTTCCTCGAAGAATATTGAAGTTCCAGTTATGTATGACCGACTGTGTAGTAATGCACATGAACTATTTGTAATAAGTCAAGTTGTATTTTTGTAATCACTCTATAATAAAATATGTGTATATTGTGCTGACTTTGATGATCATTCCAAAGTTGATGTCATGTATAAATATGAGTTACGAAGTCATTCAAAAAGTGTGTGTCAAGATGATGAGAACATAGTAGTGAAGAGGAGCAAAAAGCAGAGTAAAGGTGTTAAGCTTAAATGGAACTGACTCAAGTATAGTAAAAATGCTAATCTTCAGTTCAAGTATGTAATACTTATATTCTTCTATAGACAGTGTATCTCCTGTAGGTAGTGGGCCTCTTGTGAGCAGTGTGCTCAAGTAGTGAGCCCTAACTGGCAAGTGCCGATTTATTCATATTATTCTTTTAACAAAGGACACCATCTTGGGTTAGTCACCCCATGGTTTTTCCCTTAACCAGGTTTTCCACATTAAATTCTTGGTGTTATATGTGTTGAATTTGTTTCTGCTCTTGAAATTTGCATTATGCTTCCATGATTGAATCATTGACATGTTTTTAAAATATAAGAAGGTTTAAAGTGAATAAGGAACAAGATTTTGTTAACAACTAATTCACCCCCCTCTCAGTTGTCTGTCCTAAATCCAATAATTGGTATCAGAGCCAGTTCCTCTAGAAGAATGTTAACCGCTTGAGGAGATCTAGGATGTCAACCTACAAGAAGGACAGTCCAAGGTTTGGTGGAATAAACTTCACTGCCTAGAAGAGCTGCATGGAATGTCACTTAAAATGCATGGGAGATTAGTATTGGAACATAACCTCATCTAAATGTGTTCCCCCAAAGAATGGTCCATAAACTATAGATGAAGGAAGAGATGCAGACAATAATCTTTGAGTTAAAGAAGCCCTATTGAGTGCCTTGTCTAATTCAAAGATGACAAATGTTATGGAATTAAAGAATGCTTATGAGATTTGGACAAAGCTGGAAAATATGTTAAGTGTGCCAAGATGCAAAGTTTGAAAACTTGAAGATGAGAATATCACCTTATATATGTCAAAAGTAAATGAGCTTGTATGTGGCATTAGATGTGCTAGTGGAATATTGGATGAAGATGAGATTGTTGCCAAAGTTCTCATATCTTTACCTTCTTACAAACACAAAGTTGTTGCCATTGAGGAAATTAGATCTTTAACAACTATTACAAGGGATCAATTGGTTGGTAAGATATCTACATTTGAGTTGGCTAAGTTTGGTGATGCACTTCCCAAGACTGGATCTACATTCAAAGGTAATGCCTCTCTAAAGGGCAAATATAGATATGATCCAAGAGAAATTTCCTCAAGGAAATCAACTTGGTATGATAAAGCAAGGAATGATCTAGAAGAGGATGAATTAGAAGTTGAACAACTTGAAGCCCTCATTGCAAAGAGACTGCCAAGAGGATTCGGCAAGTATGAAGGAAAATTACCTTTTAAATGATTTACCTGCAATAAGATTGGTCATTTTGCCTCAAGATGTCTGGAAAGGTTTTCAAGGCCAAACCCTAATAGATCAAGGTTTCAAAAGAAGTGTTACTATGTTCAAGAAGATGATGATGAAGGAGTGACAGATGATGAATCTGAGATAGGAAATAAACCTAGAAGTGACTGTGTGTTTATTCCCATCAAAGAAGAAGATCCAATGCCTATTGAATATGCCAATCATAAAATGATAGAAAGTTCTTTGGCTACTCAGGTTGAAGAAAAAGATGAATGGGTTATTGATAGTGGATGCTCTCACCATATGACTAGTGACAAGAGTAAGTTCTTAAACTTGGAAATATATGAAGGTGGAGTTGTAAAGTTTGGAGATAATTTTGCTACCAAAATTAGAGGCAGAGGAACCATTTCTTTTGATGGAAAGAACAAAACCAATGATGTTCTATATGTTGAAGGTTTGAAGCATAATCTTCTAAGTGTTGCATAGTTGGTGGACAAAGGCTATGATCTCTGATTCAAAAATGGAAAATACAAGATCTTTGAAAGCTCTGGAACTGAGATTGCATCCAGTACACAGACAAAAGGTAACATCTTCCAATTGGTTGGTACTGGTAAAAGTTACTTATTTGTTCAAATGGATCAGAGTTGGTTGTGGCATAGGAGGATGTGTCATGTGAATTTTGATAATATCATCAAGATAAGCAACACTCAGGCTGTAAGAGATCTTCCAAGACTGGTGAAACCTACTAATAGTTTGTGCAAAGAATGTTAGTTGGGTAAGTAGAGCAATGTCACATTCAAAAGTAAGGAACAATCTTCAACCAGATTGTTAGAATTGGTGCACACTGATCTCTGTGGTCTGGCAAGAATTAGGAGTCTGCAAGGAGATAGGTATTTCATGTTTCTGATTGATGACCACTCCTAGATGATGTGGGTAACTTTATTAAAGGAGAAATCTAAAGCACTTGAGAAGTTCAAAATATTCAAGGCTATGGTAGAAAATGAAACTGGCATAAACATAAAGTGCCTCAGGTCTGATAGAGGTGGAGAATTCACATCTAGTGAGTTCATTTCATTTTGTGAGAAATTTGGGATAAAGAGACAATTATCTGCTCCAAGGACTCCACAGCAGAATGGAGTAGTAGAAAGAAAGAACTAGACCATCCAGGAAGCATCTAGGACCATGATGATGGAAGCAAATGTTCCTCAAATCTATTGGAGAGAAGTTGTAAGCACTGCTATCTATACTCTTAATCAGGTTCAAATAAGAGGCAATACTGGTAAGACTCTTTATGAACTTTAGTTTGGCATCACTCCTACTGTGAAGTATTTCAGAGTCTTTGGTAGTAAATGCTATATCAAAAGAGATGAAGACCTTGGCAAGTTTGATGCTAGAAGTGATGAAGGAATATTCTTAGGATATTCTACTCAAAGCAAAGCATACCAGTGTTATGAGTATGAAAGTTGATGAAGGCATGGAAAGACCCTCAAGGTATTATGAGTATGAAGCTAATGATCAAAATGATGTCTCAGACCAAGAAGAACAAGTCCCAACTCTAGTTCAGATTCAGACTGATCTAGAGAATCCTAAAACACAAGAAGTGACAAGTTTGGATGAACTTGTCCAAGAATTAGAAGTGCAAGAGAATCCCAAAACTCCCAGGTATGTAAGACTAAATCATTCTAAAGATAAGATCATAGGGGATAGAAGAAAAGGTGTTCAAACAAGAAGAAAAATTGCTCAGGATTCAGTAAAGTATTGGTCGATTTCAAAAATTGAAAAAAAATCAGTAAGTGAAGCATGCAATGATGAAAGTTGAGTTAAAGAAATGGAGGAAGAATTGATGCAAATTGAAAAGAATCACACTTGGGATCTTGTTGCTAGACCTAAGAACAAAAATGTGATTGGGACTAAGTGGGTCTTCCAAAATAAATTGAATGAAGAAGGTGAAGTAGTAAGAAACAAAGCTAGATTGGTCTGTAACGGTTATTCTCAAGTAGAAGGAATTGACTTTGAAGAAACTTTTTCTCTGGTGGCAAGAATTGAAGCAGTCAAATTATTTCTTGCCTTTGTTGCCTTCAAAGATTTCAAGGTATATCAGATGGATGTCAAGTCTGCCTTCCTAAATGGTGATTTGGAAGAAGAGGTATACATTGAGCAACCAGATAGATTTCAATTATTTGATCATGGAGATATGGTCTGCAAGTTGAAGAAGGCATTGTATGCACTCAAACAAGCCTCAAGAGCCTGGTATGAAATATTGGACAAACATCTTTTGAAGATTGGTTTCAATAAAGGTATTGTTGATAGTAATCTATATTTTAAGGTTGATCATGAAAATATCTTGATTGTTGAAGTATTTATTGATGATATCATTTTTGGAGGAAAATATAGTATGTGCAAGACTTGCAAATCAAATGCAAAGTGAATTTGAGATGTCTATGTTTGGGGAAATGAATTTTTTCTTGGGTTTGCAAATCACTCAAACAAAGAAAGGAATCTTCATATCACAGACCAAATATGTGAAATAATTGTTAAAAAAATTTGGGATCGAAGATTCAAAGGCAATGAATACTCCCATGGCAATCAGATGTAAGCTAAGTAAAGATGATGAATCCCTTAAGGCTGATCAGAAAAAATACAGGTCAATGATTGGATGATTGCTCTACCTTACTCAAACTAGACCTGATATTATGAATGTTGTTGGTCTTGTTGCCAGATTCCAAGCTGATCCTAGAGAGTCTCATGTTATGGCAATCAAGAGAATTCTCAGATATTTGAAGGGAATAGTTAAATATGGATTATGGTATCCTAAAGATCATGATTTCTCTCTTCATGCATATACAGATGCTGATTGGGCAGGAGATGTGGATGACCAGAAGATTACTAGTGGTGGTGCATTCTTTTTGGGAAAAAGATTGGTTTCTTGGCTAAGCAAGAAACAAGAGGCAATATCTCTATCCACTGTAGAAGTAGAGTATATTGTAGTAGCAGGCAGTTGACTCAAGTATTGTGGATGAAGCAAATGCTAAGAGATATGAGAGTGGAGTATGAAGAACCTATCACAATCTTTTGTGATAATTCAAGTGCAATAAATATATCAAAAAATCTGGTGTTACATTCAAAGACAAAACATATATCCATCAAGTTCCACTTTTTGAGAGAGCAGGTGAACAAGAATGAAGCCAGATTGGAGTTTATGCCATCGAAGGATCAGATTGTAGACATTTTTACTAAACCTCTACTTAAGGACTCTTTTGAGTATCTCAGGGAGAAGTTAGGGGTTATTACCCCTCTGGCTTTGAATTAAGGTGCACTGATGTGCATCAGTCCAGTGGATCCCATAGTCATATCTTGTGATTCAGATTGATGTTAGGAGGTTGCTACTCAGGGGGAGCAGTCTGTATGTTTCTAAAGTATGAGAAGTGGTTTCAAGTATGTGCCCTTTGCCATTGATGTTAAAGGGGGAGAGAAGACATGTGAAAAACAAAGTGGTTACTGATCAAAGGGGGAGCAATAAAAGAAGAGAAGGCATGTGAATGGTTGTTGTTGATAGGGGGAGCTATGTTAGTCAATGAGGAGAAGTTCTTGTCTTGATGGTTAAAATAGTTTTTCACATTATATGTTTCCATCAATGATAAAGGGGGAGATTGTTGTAGGTATGGGCCTAATTAGTGTTGTCACTGATGTCAACATACTCCTGTTGCATTGATGTCAAGGATTGGATGAGTTGTATGCTGGGGATTTTGAGAAAATTAGTCCTATCAGAAATAGAGAAGATCAGTGAAGATAGTGAAGCTCTATGAAGTGAAGATCCTAGCTAGATGAAGATTAGAGAATGAACATCAAAGGGTTTGTAGATATGTGCCTAAAGATGATTCGGTCAAGTTTTGAGAGCTCCACATGAAAATGTGGAGGAGTTATGGCCATGAGAGTAAAACTGGTTCTAGGATCTGTTCAGAGGTGACAGAGTGACACAAATGGGTCCGGTGAGATCTAGAAATACAACATCATATCCTACGGATCTGGTGGCATGTTTGGGAGGCTAATGTGAATTGACAAATCAATTGATTCATGGTTTGGAGGTCCACAAGCAATCTTTCTAATGTGACAATATTTATTGACTATGTTCTTGAGGTTCAAGATGAAGTTGCGAATGATTATAGTAAGCAAAAGTTGTGCAGATGTTCTTGGTGATTCAATCAAGCTTATGGGTGTCTCTAGATTGTGTCTAGTTCGTATTGGCGGTCCAAATTAAAGATTGAGCTTGTAATTGAAGATTTACCTTTGGGTGATGGTGTTCTTCCTAGTCTTGGCCAACCAAATGATTTGCACATGTTGCGGATGATCTTGAAGATGTTTTTTGAAGCATGGCGTGTTCCTCGAAGAAGATTGAAGTCCCAGTTATGTATGGCTGACTGTGTAGTAATGTGCATGAAGTGTTTGTAATAAGTCAAGTTGTATTTTTGTAATTGCTCTATAATAAAATATGTGTATATTATGCTGACTTTGATGATCATTCCAAAGTCAATGTCATGTATAAATATGAGTTACGAAGTCATTCAAAAAGTGTGTGTCAAGATGATGAGAACATAGTAGTGAAGAGGAGTGAAAAGCAGAGCAGAGGTGTTGAGCTTAAATGGAACTAACTCAAGCATAGTAAAGATGCTAATATTTAGTTCAAGTATGTAATACTTATATTCTTTTGTAGACAATGTGTCCCCTATAGGCAGTGAGCCTCTTGTGAGTAGTTTGCTTAGGCAGTGAGCCCTAATTGGCAAGTTCCATTTTATTCATATTATTCTTTTAACAGAGAATACCATCTTAGGTTAATCACCCTATGGTTTTTCCCTTAATCGGGTTTTCCACGTTAAATTCTTGGTGTTATACATGTTGAATTTGTTTCTACTCTTGAAATTTGCATTATGCTTCCATGATTGAATCATTGATATGCTATTAAAATATAAGAAGTTTCAAAGTGAATAAGGAATAGGATTTTATTAACAACTGATTCATCCCCCCCTCTTAGTTGTCTATCCTAAATCCAATAGAACTTTGATGCCGGTGTCATTGACAAACTCTACTTACATAGTCTTAAGATAAAACACTAAAAAAACATACTTGTAGTGATCATAAACATTTGAGACTTGAGATATACACACCAACTAGCCATATGAGCTTATATTTCAATCAATAGGGCCAAATACCATTATGTAGTGATCTATGGTGGCCTCAACAATCTCCCTCTTCTTGCTTCAATTAGCACTAAGGCATGTCATCACACTATTGATTCTGAAGAAGCAACTGTGGTATGTATTAATAGTTGAATCTTGAAACATGCATATGTGATACCCATATCTAACTATCCTCCAAACCTCAACATCATGTCTTCATCTACGGAGAGATGTGGAGCATTCTCCTATCTCTCTGTGACTGCACTAACCTTGTCTCAACACTGTCTTCATACTTCTATCTCCAAAACATCTTGCAGTAAGCTTCATGACCTCAAACCTGAAACATAGGTACTTGAGTGCAATACCTAGCCATTAGTCCAATCTACAAGCCCTTACCTTTGACTGTGATAGAATGCGGTACCTTCTTGTGAATTTGTAGCTCCTTCCCTGACTTGTACTATACTTAGACAATTTCCTTCAATATTTTAAAGCTTTCTTTATCATGCAAAAAGCATAATGAGTCCATAGCAAGAATCCAACTCTACTCATCAAAGACTTCAAATATAATCATATCAAAGATGTGAACTTGCACAAGAACTTCAGAAGATAAGGTATGACTGTGTATAGATGATACTGATCCATCTTCTTTACTTCATAACTCTTCTAATCAACATCCTTTATCTGTTTGTTTGACCAACACTGCATATGCACATCTCTTTGCTTTCTTCCTCACAATGCTTCTAGTCACTTATTCTATAATTTCATTGATCACCATATTGCTGTAATTTCTCTTTGACATATCTAGTGACTCTTCCACATTGTAGCACTCCATACAACTATTGACATCAATGACAACACATATGCAATAGTTTTGTTAGGGTAAAATGCGGTTTAATCAAATGAACACTAATAAACCCAAACATCAATAGAATAATGAAATCAAGAAAGATAGAACGAAATGAAGCAATGAATAATACAGTGCAAACATTCCTTGAATCAAAGCTTCTATTGTTTGCCTATTAAAACCATCCTTGCTCATATGAAGTAGGCCCTCAGAGAGTGCACTCTTTCTATTATGTTGTAGGATGTTAGTAGTAAATGGCTATGTTGATAGATAATGTTGTGAAGAGAGCTTCAAAGCAAATGGTGATCTCAAGTAGATTGTATTGGGGGTGCCAAAGGCGCGCTGGTGAATTTCTGTAGAGTAACAATACAAATAACCTGGATGAATAGAATGGAGGGACGAAGCTTCTTTTATAGACTCAAAAGAATGAGAATCAACAGTTGACGAGAAGTATGATGATCAACAGCTAAGAATGGTTGAGGAATGTGCAACCAATAGAAATATGACAAGTGTTTCATCTCCATCATGAAAGAGGGAATTTGACAACATTGATTGGAGAGTTAACTCCTTTAAATGATTAGTTAACAGACTTGATTAGTCAGTTGGAAGAATGAATTATGGAATTGACTGAATTGATTGAGGGATTAACTCAATTGACTGGTTAGTTAACACTTTTGATTTATTAGTTAACTAACTTTTGATTTGAGAAGAAATAGGACATGTGGGTGAGGGGAAAAATAGGTAATTAAATATTTAATATATTTACTTACATGTGCAACAGGGTGAGGTGGACAAGGTGAGGTGGAAAGATGAGGTGGATTTTTTTAAATTAGAACTTAGGATAGAGGGATTTATGAATAATTAAATAATTTAGGATTATTTAATTATGTGAGACATTAGAAGAATTTAGGGAATTTAATTAAATAAATTGGCTTTATTTAATTATGGAATGGTGAACCAATTAAATAAAGTTAGGATATTTATTTAATTGATAGAAGAAGGGAATAAATATTTAGAATGATAGGAGAAATTTAGAAGGGAATAAATATTAAGAATATTTATTTAGAGTGAATCGTGCCATTTTTAGGCACATACATTTTGCCCCTCTTTGATGCAATGCAGTTTACAGCATTGCTTCAAAGAAATTGAGAGTCTGACAGTGATACATGCCCCAATTTGCCCCTGGTACAAGTTTAATGATGATAGGATGCCCCCTCGGGAGATTGGACAAGAAAAGGGTGAAAGATTTTGAGACAGACAATCTCACGAAGACGAAGGGGTTAGGTTAGGTTGGAGGAAAAAAGACTCGTTTCAGGGAAACGGGAAGAAAACTGGAGGGAAAACAGGCGCGAGAAGTAGTCACAGTCATCACCTAGCCAGAATTAGGGTTTGGAGGCTATAAATAGGAGCTAGGTCCACAAGATTATTCATTTGTACACTTGTTTGATCCGGATTGGAGATAGAGAGCTTAGAGCAAACTTGGAACAGCATGGCTGCCAGAGCAGCTGATATTCCACGCGAGGATCATCGATTCGAGCAAGTCCGTCGATTCGGGCGACCAGCAGAGGCAAGACCCCCGGTATGTGCTTCAAAAAACTTTCCCTAGAGTCACATTATGGTGTCATAAATGCAAGTAGAAAATAGGTTAGACAGATGTGCCGAAGTACAGAATGGTGCATATGTAGCGCGAAACGGCACATTTGTCATTTCGTAGCGCATATGCTTAGTTTGGCTATGCATCTGCTAAAGCTGCGCTTTTGTCTATTTTGGCGGTGCTTTTGTAATTTGGTGGTGCATCTGCTGAATATTGCGGTGCATATGTTGAACTTGCGCATACGTGCAATGTAACGGTGCATCTATGATTTTGCGGTGCTTTTGCTGATTGTAGCAGCGCATATACCAGAAGTGGTGCATCTGTAAAGAAATGGCACTTTTACCACCTGTACTGGTGCATTTGCTTCAGATAGCAAATTACTTAGCAAAATTGACTCAATGAGTGTCCTGTTTGATGCGTCAATCGATGAGCTATCTCCGAGATTGCAGGAATCTAGTCAAGAGATGTAGTGTGCTATTTTGATCAATTTGAATTGCTAAGTTTAGTTGATCTAGTTCAGTAGATATATTGAGTATGGTATATGTAGCTTTAGATTGACACCTTGTATTATGTGCTTGCAGGAGGAGATACGAGACACCCTATAGTCTAGGGAGACGTTCCCTATGCCCCTATTGTAGAGATACATGCTGACAGAGATCTACAGGGAGGCACTCGGTGCCATGGGTTTGGATTATGTTTGCTTCATGCCCGAGGTGCGGGCGAACTGTGGATTATTGACAGCTGCCGTGGAGAGATTCCACAGTGAGGATGGGACCTTCCATTTTTTGACTGGAGAGATGACCGTGACCTTAGAGGATGTCTACAGGATACTGCACTTACCCATTTAGGGTGAGTTGGTAGAGTACGACGCGTAGCGAGATGCAGGACTTGCCAAGTGCAGGCGATTGTTTGATGACCCCGAGTTGGTTGGACAGGTAATCCCTTGGCATGATATATATATGACAGTTATGACTACTTCCCTGGGATTGTGGCTGGATTGATCGGAGGCATTATCTGCCCCGATAGGAGATTGCACGGGTTCCCCATTGGATGGGGATGGATTATGGAGCAGATGCTGACTAAGGGCACCCGATATGCATGGGGATTTTGTGTATTGGCTCATCTGTACCACGACATACACCAGGTGGTGTATCACCGCAGCACGAGTCTATCGGCTGGGGTACTACTGCTACAGTTTTGGCTATGGGAGCACATAGCAGTGATGAGGTTGATATGTGTGTTCACGAGGCAGCGAGGGGAGCCATATAGTTATGGCTATGTAGGAGTGATTTCCCAGTACAGGCTAGGGAAGCTAGAGTACTGGAGGCACACATTGGATGGTGTGGATGTGGTCATCTGGCGACCATATTTCGATTGTGAGCCCTGGGACGATGAGGGAGATGATTTGACGTACTGCTTTCAGATGTGGTGTCTGATAGGTCAGACACGACATATATTAGAGAGACAAATGGTGGGTCGAGTGCTGAGATAGTTTGGCAGGAGGTAGGTTATGCCACAGGGACAGGTACTATTTGCGTGGACACATGCAGAGAGGGTCCGATGAGGGCCGATGGCTTCGTATGAGGAGGCCCTGGCAGAGTTTTGGCAGACTCCATATGTGGGTTGGGACATGCGGATAGAGATAGCAGATGCAGGGATCACCTAGGAGTATGAGGATTGGATTACTATGCATCCCTTTCTAGGATACTCAGGGCCTGGGATGCTGGTGCCTCGCATTGATGAGGTAGATTCAGAGGAGGAGGGCAAGGTTGGCTAGGGGTGGAGGGGAGGTAGAGGAGGACAGGGTCGAGGAGGACGGGCTGGTGGAGATGGAGAGAGGCTGAGACACTAGAGGAGGGTAGCTCGGGCTGAGCAGGTAGTGCCAGTATAGGTGGCACAGTAGCAGGTACAGCAGCAGGCACAGATGCTGCCACCATAGCAGGTGGCAGAGCAGTAGGCTCAAATGCCGCTACCCTAGGAGGTGGCACAGCAGTAGGTGCCCCAACCATAGGGTCCAGCACAGGCAGAGGCCTCCCAAGGGCCAATGCAGGTAGAGGTGTATGAGAGGGCTATAGCTAGCCTAAGGGGACAGGTGGGAGAGCTGCGGGCATAGCTTAGGAGGGCCGACGGCTGACAAGAGACTGACACAGCAGTGATAGTAGGGTTGACTCGTGAGAGGGACATGGCAAATGCATGGGTACGCATTATCCATGTAGAGCGGGATACCGCAGTAGTAGCCATGGGGACAGATGCAGCCAGCTCCTTTTTGGTTGGGTAGGTACAGTAGGCCCAAGTACAGGTCAGCTAGTTGTAGACACAGTTAGCACAGGCACAGGTGCAGTATTACCGGGGCTTGTACCATGGGGCAATGCTAGCGAGTCAGAGGGCTTCGAGCTTCAGGAGTCAGTCTGGGGCTACTCAGAGAGCAGGTCCATCGTAGTCAAGGGCTTCCGTGATGGGTCCCCAGCAGTCTGGGGCTGGCAATGGTGGCCCATAGCAGCAGGGGTAGACTTGTACCAGATTTTGTACTTTTTTGGGACATGTTTCACCATCCTTTGGGATGCATATTGTATATGACACTTTGATTCAGAGATAGAGATGATGATATTGTATATTTGGACCTCTTTTTATGAATGTATATATGATGATGCAGCCTTATGATCTATTGCATGTGTTATGAGATGATGAGTCACTTTTATTGAATGATGCAATGCATGTGTAGACTTAGATGTTCTATCTGATGTTATATGAGATGCTTTTGATATTGTTGGTTTTTTCCCAGATTGGATGCTTATTCCCAGATTTTCCTACAAGGTAGCCATCAATGATCAACAGGATCTCTGGGCCAGGGGCCAACAGTGTAGGAGATAGACTCTATATTTTATCTCTTCTTCTTCTTCAGGCTCTGCAAAACCTAGGGGGGTATTCCCTACTCAACATCCATGAGGATATACATACAAAGTTGGGAAGCTGACAAAAAGCAGATAAGTCCTCCTGTAAGTAGACCAAAACTATAAGATAAGAGCAAAGGGGCTAGCTTTGGGCCTATTTACAGTTGTAGACAGAGGACTTGGATCCTAAAACTAATTCTACTGTCCTAATGGTTGTTTTAGAGTTTGATTTTGATTTTAAGCTTGGATGGAAAGCTGGACATGGTATATAACACAAACACAAAGCTAGATCGGTACCTGTCTAGGGCCTAGAGTCAGTAGACATACACCTGTGAATGATATGCATGAACAACTAAAACTAGATTTCAGGGGGATACATATGATACCTGCCTTACAGATATCTCCCAATACAAAGTGTTAAGCTATCTATACTTATGGCATCCCTACTGCAGTATACCCTTCTCAATGTTCAATCTGAAAATAGTTTAATCTACCACTTGAGCAGAAGTTAAAAGATCAGACATTCAACACAGGAATTCTATGTTCTAGAGTCTCAACATTCCTTGAATATCCAGACTCAGAAGAAAGATACATGCAATACTGGAGACAGAATTAACAAAACACATGCCTACATAGCATTTCTCATATAAAATTAACCATGAAATTAGTGGATTCGTGCAAAAACATACAACAAGAGATACATAGACTCACAAGTTTTTATGGACAGAGCAGCCAAAACCAACTGTATTGTATCACAGAGCCAAATTGTTCAACTTTCAACAACCCTCCAAAATGAGTAACACTTCCTGCTTATAACAGCTAGGTAGTGTACCATAAGCAATTAATTACATGACTTTGACAAAAATTCTGCCAGATACAGTCCTCAGAAGGAATGGCGCTCAGAAAATATTAATGCAGCAGACAAAGGGGGGGGCCTCGAGCCATGCACTGCCATCTGAAAGTCTTCATCCCTAATTAGGCAACCTCACCATTTGTACTGTCGCCCATACCCCTGCACTGTCGCCACTAATGGCTCAGCTACCCGCAACCACCAGGAAAAACACCGCAGCATTCAAAAAGAAATTCCCGCCAAAACATGCTTCGCTTAAAGTTTGAAAATACACAGGGGAATAATCCCACATGCATGGTGAGGAGATCACATCAGTAGTTCATAAACATGGTCGTACACATGATAGGTGTCGAGCGTTTTGCCACGCTCAACACACAACCCTTCACCAAATACCCATCGCTGTGACACAAACCATTGGCCAACTCCATAATTCTCCTGCCGACCATACTAGTCTCACCAATGCAAAACTACATACTCCACCTCCGCAAGCCTCCGTCGGCCAAACCACTACCATCGAAGTATCTAGAAAACCTCTGGCTGACTAACCAAGTCTCACCGATGCCTATTTCACATTCCCATCATTGGCCAGACCAGAACTATCGGGCTAGCCCTCTAGACTTCCACTGATAGCATGAGTCATATCGATAACCACACAACACACTCGTCGCCGAGACATGAACCATCGGCCAAGCAAAATTGGCACTCGCCGACAATACAACTCGTACCGATGAACCATGGCTTCATCCCTCCATCGGCCAAACACACGCCGATGACTCTTCATCGGCCAAGCTCCTCACGTCGACAGATTTAAACAATGCTAGCCCGATATACCATCTCACTCCGATGGCATTCCCCATCAGGGTGACTCCCTTCATCGGCAAACTGCAAAACGTCGCAGCCGATAGCCCAAAGTCTTAGCGATGAACACACAAATTAACCTCATCGGCGAGACCAACGCCGATGACATCGCATCGGCCAAACATCCACTGTCGGCCCAACTCAGAAACCCTTTGCTGATAGCATAAATCACACCGAAGGCACCATCGGTAAGAACAAACTCGTCGGGGAACCAGAAAAAAGACATGCCGATGATGAACGTTACGCCGATGGCACATCACTACCACCAACCTGATCGCCAAGAAGCCTACGAGGTCATGCCGATGGGCAAGAAGATATAGGGTTTAAATGAATAAAACCTCCAACATGCAGAAACAACCTCCAAGTCAAAAATAAGTACCAACACTGGCTCCGAATGGGGACGTGCAGGTGAAAACCTACAACGAGAACCAGATCTCTGGGCAGACCAGGCAAAAAAGCCAAAAAAGCATGAATTGTACAAGGCACTTACAATATATACATATTTTTACACATGTGCACAGAGACAAGCCATTTATGCAAAATAGAACTTAAGGAATTGGCCATGCATAGGCAATTCCAGAACTTCACCATCTAGGGCCTAGAGGAAATAAGAGTCCTCTCCATGAGTGCTGCAAATCTGATATGGGCCCATCCATAAGGGTTTGAATTTACCATGTTTACCCTTGTCCTAATTTTTGCATTCCAGATGAGCACCAGATCATTGACTTGAAACTTCCTTTTTGTAGCTCTCCTGTCAAACTGATATTTCACATCTTGTTGTCTCTTGAGGTTGATCTGGTGTGCTTTCCTTCTATTCTCATCCAGTGCAACCAGCTGGTTCACTCTTTCTGTCATGGAGTCTTCAATCTCCTCATCATTCTCCTGGATGAATCTGTAAACTGGTAGGAGATTATTTATGGGCAACCTGCCTGATGCACCATATACCAGCTCAAAGGGTGACATTCCAATAGCCTTTTTTACTATCACCCTGTCAGCCCATATTGCCAATTTTAAATTTGAGTCCCAAGCTCTCTTGTTCTTGTCCAGTATCCTCTTGATAATTTTCATGATGCTTTTATTGCTTGATTCGGCTTGACCATTTCCTTGTGGGTGGTATGGTGATGCATATGATAAATTTATCCCATATTTGTTGCAAAAATCAACAAATTCACCTGATTTGAAACACATAGCATTATCAGTGACTATCTTGAGTGGTACTCCAAACCTGATGATAACATTTTCCAGTATGAAATCCATCACCACCTTACTTGTAGCTCTCTTAGTTGGAATGGCCTCAATCCATTTGGTAAAGTAATCAGTTGCCACTAAAATCCAACTGTGTCCCCCACTTGACTTGTCTGCAATTTCCCCTATGAAGTCAATTCCCCATTGTTGAAATGGAGCATCCACAGTTACAGTTCTGAGGGGTAAAGCACCATCATATCTCAACTTTCCTGAGAATCTCTGGCAAGGGTCACACTTCCTCACTAACCTTTGTGCATCTGAAAAAGAGAGTGGGCCACCAATATCCTGCTCTGAGAGTCTTATGAGCCGTTGTTTAGGCTGTATAATGTCCACCACACAATCCTTTATGCATATCAATCAAAACATTGTTAGCCACATCTTCATCCACACATCTCAGTAGCACACCATCAGGGTTTTTCCAGTATAGCTCACCTTGAACAATAACATACCTGATTGCTTGTAACTTTAAAGTCCTCTTTTGACTGTCACTGAAATGGGAAGGACAATTCAGATTTTGCAAGTAGTAGATAATATCCTTGTACCATTCAGATCTTGATACATTTACATTCTCATTTTGGACTGCATTAACTTGGCATGCTTCCAAGTTTGACTGTGCCATCATCTTGGCTAATCCTTGTCCTCTTACCAACTTGGTAATTTGTATGTCTATGTTGAACTCTTGCAGTTTGTTTATCCATCTACACCTTCTTCCAGTCACTTCCTGTTGAGTGAATATATCTTTGACTGCTGCATGGGGTACATATGCAATTACATGTGATCCTACTAGGTATGGTCTGAAACTTTTGATGGCTCTAACTAGTGCATCTGCCTGTTTTTCCATGATATCATATTTCAACTCAGCAGCCTGCAAGGACATACTGAAGAAAGTTATGGGCTGTTCAAAACCATCTTCATTTTTCTGTAGCAAACACGCAGCAACAGTGTGAAAGGAAGCAAATGAAAATACTTGGAATGGCCTAGAAAAATCAGGAGATTTAAGAACAGGGGCCATCTTGATTGCCTCTTTGATACTCTAAAATGATTCTATTGCTTCACTTTCCTAGTTGACAGTTGCATCCTTCTTCATCATCTTAGAAATGTTCCTTGTAGTTTCTGCAAAGTTGGGAACAAATCTCCTAACAAAATTTATCTATCCAAAGAAGGACTGAACTCCTTTTACAGTTTTTGGCATTTGAATTCTGTCAATAGCAGCCACTCTCTCTGGATCTATCCTGACTCCATCCTTGGAAACAATGTGCCCTAGGAGTTTTCCTTCAACCACCCCAAAAGCACACTTCTTTGGATTTAAAGAAATGCCATACTCTAGTGCTCTTATGAAAATCTGCTCTAGATGCAAACAATGCTACTCCTCCTTCTTTGAATAGGCAGTCAAGTCATCCTGATATACAGCCAGGATTGAATCGATCAATCCTGCAAAAGCAACATCCATTGCTCTTTGAAATGTAGCACCTGCATTTGTTAATCCGAATGGCATTCTAACATACACATAAGTTCCCCATGGAGTGGTGAAGGTAGTCTTATACTGTTCTGATTCCTTTACCTTCACCTGATTATAACCTAAAAATCCATCCATCATGGATAAGAGTTCACAACCAGTCACTCTCTGCAACATAGCTTCCATATTAGGCAGTGGATAGTTATCCTTTAAAGAGGATACATTCAAGTTCCTGAAATCAACACAAAGCCTAATATCACCGTTCTTTTTTCTGACTGGGACAAGGTTAGACACCCAAGTTGAATGTCTGATTGGCACAATTATTCCAGCTTCCCTAAGCTTTTTAAGTTCTCCTTGCATGTTTGGAGCTAAGGTAGGATTAATAGGTCTTTGCCTCTATCTGAATGGCTTAGCTCCAGGCTTCAATGGGATCTCATGCTGGAATAGATCTTCCCTATAGGCTTTTAGGTCCTCATATGACCAAGCAAAAACATGTTTATACCTTTTCAGTAATGCAATCAACATACTCCTGATGTGTGGTTTGAGCTACTTACCAATATATATTTTCTTAGGGGCCTGAGATGTTCCCAAATTTATCTCTTCTAAATCTTCCTTATTTGTGGGAGATGTCCTTGTGACCAATTTGTCTCTACTGTCAAAATCTCTTTCCAAAGCTACTAACCCTCTAGGGATTTTATTAGTCTTCAATTGAATTATCTCTTTTCCCACAAGAGTTTCTTTTCCATCTATAGTCTCTACAAAAGCTTGGAAATCAATTTCTTGATTCTCAAATTCATCTATATAGTGCAAAAATTTTAACAAATCCCTATCATCATTAAACACTTGCCAACTACATATATTTTCTAGTACTGCAGGCCTGATTTTGACTTCTACATTTGTAACATCTGACAGAGTGATGTCATCTGGCCTTATTGCAACATTAGCTAAGAAATCAGCCATAACATTCTTTGATCTCTCTACCCAGCCTATTGAAAATGCATCAAAAAGTTCAATGGTATCCAAAACAACATGCTTATATTGTTTCAATCTTTTGTTTTTTGAAGCATACCTATCTCTAATTTGGGATACAATCAGCTCAGAATCCCCAAATACTCTTAGCATTTTGATTCCATGTTTGAGAGCTATATTTAGGCCTAAGATTAAACCCTCATATTTTGCAATATTGTTTGTGCAAACAAACCTCAGCAAGAAAGAAAATTTGAGGAGCTTACCAGTTGGAGACAGGAAAACAACTCCAGCTCCAGAGCCTTCTTTTGCACAAGCTCCATCAAAATACATGGTCCACAGACCCTGCTGGTCCAACTCTTCACTGCAGACATTTTTCTCTTTATCTTCTCTATCATCTGAGACAACCTTGAAGTTATCACAGTCAGTGTTTACAAAGCATATCTGTTCCTCTGCTTCTTGGTCTTCCACTGTCTCTGATGATCTTTGTTCTCTGATTAGCTTAACATCCCTACCATTCATTGGAATCATGGCATATGACAGGTCCAGCTGCATACTTCCACCAATTAGTGCTGCCCATCTTCTTGACAGCAACATACCATACTATGGCTTGATGTCAACCACTGTTATATTCATTTCATATATCTTTCAGGAAATGCTGCTAGTTTGAAATCTACATCCTTCATGATTCCAATAACTGGTACCTCTCTGGCATCCATAGCATAACATTTTCCACATGCCTTGTCAATTTTCAATCCAGCTTGTTGCATGATGGCCAAAGGCATGACATTTGTAGATGCTCCAGAGTCAAGCATACAATTTTTGATTATTTTTCCATTTATAACTAGGGATACATAAAATGGTTCCACTTGTGAAGGACACTTTGTCATAGTCACTCCTAAATAGACTTCAAGAGCCTCATCTTCTTCATTATACATGACATGTTTCTCACCCTGGGTCTGAACATTTTGTTTAGCTTGAAAAGGCACCCCTGAAATTAGGGATATTGTCCTATTCTTGATCTCTTCAACCTTCATCAGTTCCATAAGTGGAACAGAGACTTTTACCTGGGAGAGGACTTGAGCTATATCAAATGGAGCATAATTTTGTATAACAGTTGTAGCTTGCTCCACAATCTTGTCTTTATCCTAAACTGATTTAGCTTTTACTTTCATAGTTCCCTGATCATAATTCTTGTCTTGGGAACCTTTACTTTGATCTTCATCCTGAGGGATTCTATTTTTTGGTCCTTGGGATTCATGATCTATTCTTTGTCTAAAATTCTATTTATTATTAACCCACTGCCTCTTTTGTGGTTCAGTTCCTTTATGACCATGCACTGGCTGACCTGCAGAAACTTCTTCTGGTTGACGCAAGTTGCCTATCTGAGCTTTACCTCTGAGATTATAGTTACTCTTGACTTGGGCAACTGTTGCAGCTGTGAAGGCCCTAATTTCCTCATCAGAAGGTCGTTGTAAGCTACTAAGAAAATTATGGGAGCTCTGAGCATACACATAGCTCTCTTCATTACCTTCATCATAAAAGTCCTGTTGACAGGCCCGAATTCCATTATCTATATTCTCATCAGCATCATAAAGATGGTATCCATTGCTTATGGACATCATATTAACATCATCATCTTGCACATAGTGTGGCTCATTGCATTCATTACAAGATGCAGCGTTATCATACAAGGATTGAGCAATCATACACTGTGACTGTGAATGTGGCATCTGACAAATTATCCACCATGGAGTATCATCAACAATATTTATAGCTTTCTTTAGAGGATCAGGAGTTTCTTTGACATATTGAGCTCTCTGATTTGTGCTGTTATGTGGGAATATAGGCTTACCATTTTGCCAATTGGTATTATAAGGCATATCATGCAATGATGGCCTCTTTTCCTGCCTTTGATAGACTTGCCTATCAGGACCTATCCCTTTTTCACTTCTAGCTAGCCTGTAGCTCAGGTCCTTAACAACATTTGCCAATTTGTCTATCTTATCTTTAGGGGCAGATGTATTACCTTGAGTGTTCTGAGGCTTGTTTGGATTCTATAGAATTTTCACATCATCCCTTCTGTTAATCTTACCTGATGCTTTCCTGTTGTTCTCAATATTCACTGCAATTCTAAAAGCATCCCTGAGAGTAGTAGGGCTTTTATCTCTTAATCCATATGCAGTTTTTGCATCAAAGGCATTGATATACAATATTATGCACATAGGTTCATTTGGCCTCATGTGATGTGGCAACTTGTTTAACACTTTAGTAAATCTTGCATTAAAATCTGCAACCTACTCATTTGACCCTTTAGTGATACTGGTAAACTCATTTACAAAAAAGCTAGGGTCAGTTTTGTCGCCATATTGCTCCTTAAATACCCTTTTAAAATCATCCCATGATGAAATACTTCTGTCAGGCAGATTCTTGTACCATTCTCTTGCCTCATCTACTAAAGATTGCATGAATGACTTCATGAAAACATCCTCATGTTCAACCTCAAAGTTATCCATGACATTTTGAAAGACCTTTAGATGATCTTCTCCTGACACTGTGTTATTTCCTGAAAATTTAGGCACTTGTAGCCTCAGATGCTTGTCAATGGGGTTAGGATACCCAGGAATACCATCGAATACCAACTATCTGAATCTATCTAGCTGCATGGGCTGTCTGTCAAACTGATTAACATTGATATTTCTATTTGCATTCTGGTTTCTTACATTATTCAGTGGTATCCTAACATCATTCACATTTTGTCTTTGCTCATTGTGCTGATGTTGCACTTCATTTCTCTGTTGATGTCTCTACACATTTGCATTCTGAAGGGTAGGAATTGAATAATTTTGGGTAGTCCTTAAAGCTTGCACTTTCTACCTTATGTCATCTCTAATTTTCATGGCTTGTAGATATTCTAGTTTTGCTCTCAAATTTCTGATTTCTTCAGCTAACTATTTTTCCTTAGGCATGGAGGTAGACAGTCTCATACCATTCTGGTCATGATCTTCATCATCCCTCAGAGACTCTGCCTCTTCAAACCTTTCACTAGGGTCTAGAAATGGGCGTTCTTGGAACACCTCTAACCTCATTCTCACACTACCACCCTGTTGCCTCTCATATGCACCCTGAATATCAGCTTCTACATTTGAAAAGTAAGGCACATGCTATCCTGATGGCCTAGGGTTATCTTGCATATCATCATTTTTTCTAGGGGAACCCTCATGACTGACTGAGGTAGCTCCGTTTCTTCTATACATCATTCTTCTTGTTACTGGTAACTCTTCAAATAAAGGATTTTGTTGGGATCTTCTCCCCTGCATATAAATTTTACTTTGACCGGTTGGGAGATTACTTCGGAGTCGCCACCTATTACTAGGAACTATTTTCTTTTTTAAATCAGGGTTCTTTCACAAATTCCCCAGCGGAGTCACCAATTTCTGTTGGTGACTAGGATGGGCACACAGATATTTCACCAGGGAGGACAAAAATAACAATTTTCAAATCACCATCCCCACCGGAGTCGCCAGTTTCTATTGGTTTTTTCCCAGACTGGATGCTTATTCCCAGATTTCCCTACAAGGTAGCCATCAATGATCAACAGGATCTCTGGGCCAGGGGCCAACAGTGTAGGAGATAGACTCTATATTTTATCTCCTCTTCTTCTTCAAGCTCTGCAAAACCTAGGGGGGTATTCCCTACTCAACATCCATGAGGATATACATACAAAGCTGGGATGCTGACAGAAAGCAGATAAGTCCTCCTGTAAGTAGACCAAAACTGTAAGATAAGAGCAAAGGGCTAGCTTTGGGCCTATTTGCAGTTGTAGACAGAGGACTTGGATCCTAAAACTAATTCTACTGTCCTAATGGTTGTTTTAGAGTTTGATTTTGATTTTAAGCTTGGATGTAAAGCTGGACATGGTATATAACACAAACACAAAGCTAGATCGGTGCCTGTCCAGGGCCTGGAGTCAATAGACATACACCTGTGAATGATATGCATGAACAACTAAAACTGGATTTCAGGGGGATACATATGATACCTGCCTTACAGATATCTCCCAATACAAAGTGTTAAGCTATCTATACTTATGGCATCCCTACTGCAGTATACCCTTCTCAATGTTCAATCTGAAAACAGTTTAATCTACCACTTGAGTAGAAGTTAAAAGATCAGACATTCAACACAGGAATTCTATGTTCTAGAGTCTCAACATTCCTTGAATATCCAGACTTAGAAGAAAGATACATGCAATACTGGAGACAGAAAAAACAAAACACATGCCTACATAGCATTTCTCATATAAAATTAACCATGAAATCAGTGGATTCGTGCAAAAACATACAACAAGAGATACATAGACTCACAAGTTTTTATGGATAGAGCAGCCAAAACCAACTGTATTGTATCACAGAGCCAAATTGTTCAACTTTCAACAACCCTCCAAAATGAGTAACACTTCCTGCTTATAACAGCCAGGTAGTGTACCATAAGCAATTAATTACATGACTTTGACAAAAATTCCACCAGATACAGTCCTCAGAAGGAATGGCTCTTAGAAAATATTAATGCAGTAGACAAAGGGGGGCCTCAAGCCATGCGCCGCCATCTGAAAGTCTTCATCCCCGATCAGGCAACCTCACCGTTTGTACCGTCGCCCATACCCCTGCACTGTCGCCACTGATGGCTCAACTACCCGCAACCACCAGGAAAAATACCGCAGCGTTCAAAAAGAAATTCCTGCCAAAACATGCTTCGCTTAAAGTTTGAAAATACATAGGGGAATAATCCCACATGCATGGTGAGGAGATCACATCAGTAGTTCATAAACATGGTCGCACACATGATAGGTGTCGAGCATTTTGCCACGCTCGACACACAACCCTTCGCCAAATACCCATCGCTGTGACACAAACCATCGGCCAACTCCATAATTCTCCTGCTGACCATACCAGTCTCATCGATGCAAAACTACATACTCCACCTCCGTAAGCCTCCGTCGGCCAAACCACTACCATCGGAGTATCCAAAAAACCTCTGGCCGACTAACCAAGTCTCAGCAATGCCTATTTCACATTCCCATCATCAGCTAGACCAAAACTATCATGCTAGCCCTCTAGACTTCCACCGATAGCATGAGTCATATCAATAACCACACAACACACTCGTCGTCGAGACATGAACCATCGGCCAAGAAAAATTGGCACTCGCTGACAATACAACTCGCACCGATGAACCATGGCTTCATCCCTCCATCGGCCAAACACACGCGGATGACTCTTCATTGGCCAAGCTCCTCACGTCAGCAGATCGAAACAATGCCAGCCCGATATACCATCTCACTCTGATGGCATTCCCCATCGAGGTGACTCCCTTCATCGGCAAACTGCAAAATATCGCAGCCGATAGCCCAAAGTCTTGGTGATGAACACACAAATTAACCTCATCGGCGAGACCCACGCTGATGACATCGCATCGGCCAAACATCCACTATCGGCCTAACTCAAAAACCCTTCGCCGATAGCATAAATCACACCGAAGGCACCATCGGTAAGAACAAACCCGTCGGGGAACCAGAAAAAAGACATGCCGATGATGAATGTTACGTTGATGGCACATCACTACCACCAACCTGATCGCCAAGAAGCCTGCGAGGTCATGCCGATGGGCAAGAAGATATAGGGTTTAAATGAATAAAACCTCCAACATGCAGAAACAACCTCCAAGTCAAAAATAAGTACAAACAGATATGATGTTTTGTGATTTTTATATTATCTAGTGCCTAGGTGATATGAGTGTTTGATCTGATATGTATGCAAATGCAACATGATATCTATATGATAATGCGACCTTTGTATATGATGCACTTAGCTATGTTTTTTATTTCGTTGTTGTATGATGAGATATGATGATGATGTATGGATGACCTAATGCATTGTATTATGTATGCAACTGATGTAATCATGTTCATGGCGAGCTCTAAAATGTGATATGATATGCACCTATGTGCTTTGTTTTTTTGTGATGTCCAAATGTACTCTATCGACATAAGAAATGACAGGATGATAGATAGAAGAATGGATTTGATGTGGAAATACTTAGAAGTTTCATTTGATATTAGTACTCTGCATAGTATGGGTACTGATGATTGTATGGGATATGGATGTATGTATGGATATACGATGGATGTTTTGCTTTTAGAGTGCCTTATTTCATCATTGGGCAATTTATTTTTGGTACATTTTCTAAAATGTTGTAAGTAAATACAAGCATCTAGGTATAAATGACCTAAGCATTGCTTACATGGGTTTTTGCTTTAGCAAGCCAATACAAGCATCTAGTCAAAATTGAATCTAGATGACCTAAATAATTCTTGCATTTCAACAAACAAGGATTGCCCCCGTTCATGTTAGACCCTTGATGTCCTCGATGATCTTTTGCTGATCATGTCTTTAGACAAGGTGTTACATTACTAAAGCATAATCCACAGGTAGCAAACAAAGGAAATGATCATGCCCCCATCATAGCATCTCTAGCTTTTGGCATCGTTGAGTAGCATAGGAGGACATGATAACAAAAAAAATCAAGACACTGTAACTTAACCATGATTTCAATCCACAAAACATTCTTGCATTTTAGATGTGTTTATTTCTTGCTAGAATTCAAGTAAAAATCATTTAGAAGGCCTTGGGTATTTTGCCTTGTGTTTGAATAGGTTAAGCTGCAGAAAGTCAGGGTTCTTGCTTGGAGCGCGGGTTTTGCTTGCACCTGCTTGCTTGGTGGGAAGAGATTCTTGCAATCTATATTGGTGAGATGGACCCTTAGGGACTGACCTAGTGCCTTGGGGGTGCATTGCTAAATGGCCTTGCCTACATGACGACGCAGAGGCAATGTAGTTCGGGGTAAACCCTAACGGACCTAAGACCTAGGTGAGAGAAAGTGGAGGCAGACTCAACTGGATAGAAGGACAAGATATGGAACGAATGGGACAATGGAAAGCCTCGGGGGCTCATTGGGATAATGGCCTTGCCTATGTGATGACACAGAGGCAACGTAGTTCATGGACTTGGACCATGGAAACTAACGAGAGACACTATGCTAGGCTCACACTGAAGAGACAATATGAGATAAAAACCTTGGTTGACAAGGCCACAAAGAGGGAGAGTTATCAAGCCATAATAGGTAAGTGCCAGTTGTTTATTATGGGATATATATGGGTTGAATGAGATGCGAGTGAAGGAAGAAGTGGACTCAACTGTGACTGGATTCCCAGAGATGGAGAAGGTGGTTTATCACAAGTAACGCTTGTTTACCAGGTTTTCATCACTTGTTTTTATTTGCACGAGAAGATAGAAAGTAAACATGACGCCTATTTGCCAGGTTTTCATCATGATACCTATCCAAGGTGCCTGTTTGCCAGGTTTTCACCAAAGGATGATTCTTTTTTGTATTTTTGTATTTTTCTAATTTTTTTTTTGTTGTGCCCCCTTGCATTAGGATTCTCCTAGGTATAAAACTAGCGAACATGCATACTATTGATTGGGTCATCGAACAACTCTCCCTCTGACGTTGCCAACTGATATGCCCCTGATCCGTAAGTTGCTACAATCACATAGGGCCCAAGCCAGTTAGGTTCAAACTTGCCTTTCTTTTCTCTGTCTTGTTGATTGCGAGGATTCTCTTTGAGAACGAGGTCCCCAACCTTAAAGATTCTTGGACGAACCCTATGGTTATAGCTTCTTGACATCATCTGTTGATAAGCTTTGAGATGATCGAAGGCTTTCTGTTGCCTTTCTTCTAGTAACTCTAGTTCTTGTAACCTGGAGACCCTGTATTCCTCATCTGATATGAGACCTTTTAGCGACACCCTGAGGGACGGTAATTCGACATCAATGGGAAGGATGGCTTCTGAACCATAGACAAGGGCGTATGGTGTAGCAGCTGTGGGATTGTGTATACTAGTTCTGTATGCCCACAGAGCGGGATTGAGTTGGACATGCCAATCACGACCAGCATCATTGATAGTCTTCTTTAGGATTTTCAAGATGGTTTTATTCAATGCCTCAGCTTGGCCATTACCTTGGCGGTAGTATGGAGTGGAGAAACAATGTTGGATTTTGAAATGCTCACAGAGTTCCTGGACATCCTAATTTTTGAACGGTCTTCCATTATCCGTTATGATGGATGAAGGAATGCCATATCTGTAGATAATATAATTCAAGATGAAAGAGGAAATTTGCTTGCCTGTGACAGTGGTTAGGGGAATAGCTTCAATCCACTTTGTGAAATACTCAGTGGCGGTTATGATGAATTTGTGGCCGTTGGAAGAGGGTGGGTGAATCTTTCCCACAAGGTCAAGTCCCCACTGGCAAAAGGGCCAGGATGTCATTAAGGGTCTCAACTCTTGAGTAGGTGCATGGATCAAGTTCTCGTGTATTTGGTACTGTTTGTACTTTTTGACAAACAGATATGAATCCATTTCCATGTTTGGCCAGTAATAACCCAAACGCATGAGTTTCTTGGCTAAGGAGGGACCGCTAGAGTGTGTTCCACAGATCCCTTCGTGTACGTCTTGCAAGGCAGTTATGGATTCTTCTTGTTCTAAACAACGAAGAAAAGTACAATCCAGACCACGATGGTAAAGGGTATCGGCTATGATGGTGTAGCGAGAGGTTTGTTGTATGAAAGTTTGCTTTTGGTTGGAAGAGAGGTCAGGTGGGAGAACATTGTCCTTGAGGTAAGTGTAAGTCTTACCGTACCAAGGTGAATCAGATCCAACTAGGAGGCATATGGAATGGGTTGCAGGAAGATCATAAGCTGGTTGTCGAATAGTTTCTACCAAGAACTCGTACTGTGACTCATTTTCAGGTATTTCTAGAAGAGAGGCTATGGTAGCCATTGCATCTGCCGCCTTATTCTCAATCCTAGGTATTTGCTCGAAGAAGATGGTCCCGAAGTGTTCTTTGAAGTTGTCAACCATTCACTTGTAGGAGATGAGCTTTTCATCTTTGGTTGGGTACTCATCATTGACCTGATTGATTATAAGCTGAGAATCACCATAGACATGCAGTTCTTGGATTTTCCATTCATTTGCCATCTTGAGACCAATTACCAAGGCCTCATACTCCGCTATGTTATTGGTGCATGGAAATAAATAAACGGTAGGACTTCGGAATTGTGTCACCTTAAGGAGTTATAAATAGGATCCCTGCCCCCGATCCATGGTTTGTATAAGACCCGTCAAAGTAGAGTTTCCATGAAGATGTTGACATATTGAATAGGGATTCGTCTGGAAACTCAAACTGCATTGGCATGGTGTCTTGTAATGGTGCATCGGCTAGTTGGTTAGCTATGATTTGTCCCTTGATGGCTTTTCTGTTCACATATTTGATGTCATACTCACTGAGAAGCATTACCCATTTTGCTAGGTGACCTGTGAGAGCTGCTTTGCTGAGGAGATACTTCAGTGGGTCAATTTTTGCAATGAGTTTTACTAGATGTGCAAGCATGTAATGTCAGAGTTTTTGTGAAGCAAAAACTATCACGAGACATGACCTTTCTACTTGTGAGTATTTCAACTCGTAGCCCACTAAGGTTCGATTGATGTAGTATACAACTCTTTCCTTGTTCTCGTAATCTTGTTGCGCTAGAAGAGCTCCAAGAGCAGTAGGTGTAGCAGATATGTAGAGAATTAGAGGTTTTCCTTGGATCGAAGGCATGAGCATGGGTGGATTCATAAGGTACTCCTTTAGCTTGTTGAATGCCTCTTCACACTGCTCATCCCACCTAAATGGAATGTTCTTATGCAGTAGGTGGCTGAAAGGTTGGCACTTGTCTGCCAGCTGTGATATGAATCTGCAGATGGCCTGCAGCTTGCCCTGTAGTGATCTCAACTGAGTTAGAGTCTTGGCTGGTGGCATGTCCATTATAGCTTTGACCTTGGCAGGGTCTACCTCTATTCCGTTTGCCGACACGATGAAGCCTAGCAGCTTGCCTGAAGTTACCCCAAACACACATTTTTTTGGGTTCAGTTTGACTTGGAATTGGTCCAATCTTCGAAAGACTTTTTCTAGCACATCCAGATGTGAGTCTCTTGTGAGAGATTTTGCTAGGATGTCATCGACATGGTCCTCCATTGTTACATGCATCATGTCATGAAATATAGTTGTCATAGCCCGCTGATATGTAGCACCTGCATTTTTCAGCCCAAATGGCATGACATTCCAACAAAAGGTACCCCATGAGCAAGTAAAAGCTATCTTGTGTTGGTCCTCTGGTGCTATTTTGATTTGATTATACCCTGAGAATCTATCCATGAGTGATAGCATTGTATGTCCTGCAGTTAGGTTGACTATGATATCGATGTTTGGCAATGGAAAATCATCCTTGCGGCATGCTTTGTTTAAGTCTCAAAAATCATTGCATAGTCAAACTCAGCCATCTGGTTTGGACACTAGCACAATGTTGGAAATCCATTCTGGGCAATCTATGGCTCTGATGAACCCCACATCTAGCAATTTCTTAAGTTCTTCTTTGACCAAAAGTGCTATGTGAGGATGCATCTTTCTCAGCTTCTGCTTTACTGGTTTTACTCCTAGATCCAATGGTAGGTGATGTAGAATTAAGTTTGGGTCTAGACCTGGCATGTCTGCATACAACCAAGCAAAGATGCCTCTCTTCTTCTTATAGAATGGTACAAACCTAGTTTTCTCTAGTGGTGTAAGAGATTTGGCAAAGTGGATAATCTTGGGCTATTCTTCTGTTCCAATATTCACGGGCTCTGTTGGTTCTACAACTATCTGTGACCTTTCCTGGTACATATCACTAGGGAGAGTGTCAAGCGTTCCATCCTCAGGTGCCACAGTTAGGTTTTCACCTTCAGATACGTCCTTTCTTTTTACTATTTTGTGATCTGACACTGCTGCAAGGCAGTTTTCACTGTCAGATCTATTTTTGATCTTGATATTTTTGTGACTGGAAGGCTTGGCACCCTCTCTGAAGTAAGCCACGGTATTTAGTTTAATAGCAAAACCATCTTTATGATCTCCCTTGGGTAAGTGGTCCCTAAGTTCCATATAATCAATGTAAGCATCGTCATTTTGGAACATATCTAGTTGGGGAGTTCCTCGCAGATCCCAGTCAATAAGCTCAGGGTACATGAGGGGAAGGGAGTCGGATGATAGACCTGATTCATTGATGGTACGAATGGAAATGTTGGGAGTATTGGTGGGGATTGTGGTTGGGATGGTGCCTTCTTCCAAGTTGTTTATTGCAATGGAATTTAAACTTTCCTCGAAAGCCATAAACTTAGGGATTGGCAAATCAGACTCTAGCAGTCTATTTGGTAGCATTTGTCCCTCACGATAGGGGCTAAGAGTTTGGATGGTGTCGACCTCTTTGTCATCATAGGAGTGCTCTATTAGCTCGTCCCACTCATACTCATTTGAATCTGTGTCGCTGTCCACTTGGAGTGTTTAGATCGTTTCCACAAGGCAAGCATTTTCCTTCGCTTTGCCTTTGCCTTTGTACCCTAGGCCATTTGTGTTTCTAGCTGATGAGGATGAAGAAGGTTGAATAGGTTCAATGATTCCTTCTTTTCTGAGGCCGATGGGGCCTTGTCCTTCGTATCCCATTCTGTGTAGAATAGTCTCACCTCGCCCATAGAGTTCTGTCAGGAGTCTAGGCGGATCTTGGGGGGTGTTTTCTTCTTTAGCATAAAGCCATTGCAGGAGGTCTCTTTCTTCTGTTTCATCAGACAGGGTCCCCCATTTTACAAAGGGAGTTGCAGGAGTTATAGGAGGAGCAGATGGCTTTGGAAAATGCTTGGGTTGGCCAAAAGATCTAGGGGATAAAGGCAATTTGGCAAGATTGAGATTGTGCTCAATTGAGTACTCTCCCACCCTAGTTTCTTTTATGGTAACTTTCTGTTCTTTGGGCCTTGAGGAGGAAGCTTCAGTGGTATGCTCCTAATACGGGGTATGGGATATATACGCTATGTTATTCAGGATGATGCATTCAGGTTTTGCAAGGAAAGAATTGCAATGCTAATAGGGGTCAGGGTCGCCTTGAATGGTGATTTGCTTGCCATTGTGCAGGAACTTTATGCATTGATGATGGGTTGAGGGGACAGCCTTCATGGCATGGATCCATGGTCTCCCTAGTAAGATATTATAAGCGAGCTCCTAATCAAGGACTTGATAGACAACATCTTTTATCACTGGTCCCACTTGAATGGGTAGGACTACTATTCCCTTTGTGGTTCTCTCTTCCTCATCATATGCTTTGATGGTGATTTTCCTCTGGGGATCAACTGCCTATTCAGAGAATCCCAATGCAAGGACTAGCTTTAATGTACAAATATTCAAACCGGCACCCCCATCAATGAGAACCCTCTTGATGCGGTGTTTGTGGATGAAGGCGACGATATGGAGAGGTGTATTGTAGGGTTGAGATACAAAGAGGTCATCTTGCTCAATAAATGATATGGTGTTGGAGGAAGTCAGATTGCCTACCATGGTCTAGAATTTCTCTTGGGACAAGTTAGTGGGAACAGTGGTTTCCATTAAGGCTTTCTCAAGAATCTCCTTATGAGAAGGAGATAGATGCAATAGCTCTAATATAGAAATGTGAGCTGGAGTTTTTTGTAACTGGTCAATGACATTATACTGATGGAAGTTGGATGGGGACGGTGATGACCTTGGAGGGACGGTATTGAGCGTGACTTTACCACTACGGGTAATTATACTACAACCAGTTCTGTTAGGTCCTGATTGTTGGTTGGGTGAGATGACATTGACCTGTGGGATTTGCTTAGAAATGCAGTTTATGTAGTCAAATGGCACAGTTGCATAGTTGGCATTACTAGTCCCGATGTTCTGATTTGGCTAGTTGCGATTATTGTTGTTGTTGTTACTATTATTGCCATAGTAGTTGTTGTTGTTATTATATGGCCTGTTGTGATTCAGAAGTGGATCCCTGTAGGCCACATGAGTTTCATTGGAGGTATGATGTTGTGTCCCTCCCTAATTCTGATCTAGTATATCTTGTATGACATTTTTGAGGTAGATGCAGTTGTTAGTTGTATGCCCCCTTCCTCGATGATATTCGCAATAGTCTGTGTCCTTCCAGTAGGGAGGTTTGACTATAGGCTCATAGTCGCTTGTTGGCGGTAGAGAAATTTCGTTGTTAGCCAACAACTTCCTTAGCACAGATTTTTGAGACTCTCCCAATGGTGTGAACTTTCTCCTTGGATTTGAACTGAACCAAGGTTTGGGCTCCCGAGAAGATAGTTTGTTGAGCGTAACATTGTTTGTTTCCCCCTTGAGAGTGAATATGGTTGTTGCTTGGGAACTGCTGCCTTGGCATTGACCACCCCATCGTTGACCACATTCTTGTTCTTGGTCCAAAACTTTGATTTATCCATTGTGTAATTGGATGTGGGTGTGTCCTTAAATAGCTTGATAGCTCCTTTAGTGATCATATCCTTTTCAATGAATAAGCCCATTTCAATGACCTTTGAGAATGATGTAGGGCATTGTATCAGTATTTGATAGCTAAGATCAAGATTTAGGTTGTGGACAAACATCTCTAATAGCTGCTTCTCAAGCATATCATAAGAACACTTACTAGCTAGTTGTCTCCATCGTTGTAAGAAGGTAGCGAATGACTCACCACTCTTTTGTTTGGTGTTGCATAGATCGAACATAGATACTTCATGTTTGATGTTGTAAGAGAAGTGCGTTATAAATTTATTGACAATTTCATCAAAAGTTCTGATTCCTGGTGGGAGACGCGAGAACCACTCCATAGCTTGACCACCTAAAGATCTTGGGAATAGTCTCATCAAGTAGGTCTCGTTGTGAGCTACTTCTAAACATGCTGCATTGAATTCCCTGATATGATCTCTAGGGTCCCCTTTTCCTTTGTATTTGTCAAACTTTGGAATCTTGAACCTATAGGGGAATGGTCTCATGTCCAGACTTTTGTCAAAGGGGTACAGTGCTATATCTTCCAAGGAGTAGTTCTTGGTACTTGTACTGGTCTTAAGGTTGGATATTTGTTGTGTGAGGCTCTCAAGTTGCTTCCTCATTTCTTCCATGGGAGCATTTCAATCCATGGGTTTCTTTCCTCTATCATTTGCATTTGGGTCTATAGTATTCCTTTCTCTTTCATTTGCGTGTGGGTCTGTGTCATTCTTACCCCTTTCGTGATCATTGTCTATATTTTCCATGATTGAGCTTATATCAAAGTCTATGGGGAGTTTGATTCCAAGACTAGCAAGATGATAGAAGTACTTATGAGGGTCCGCATGGAGCACCTTCTCTACTAAATGTTAGAATTTTCAATCTTAAATGCTCCCTTCATAATCTTCGCGAGAGATCTCTTCATCACTATCATGAGGTGTGACGATATGATTGGATGAGCCGGTCATTTCAAGTTGCTTGTTGTACTGGGATCGAGTAAGAACCATGCAAGGTGACGTGGGATGAAGTGGACTAGGATTAGAAATTTTGGCCAGGTGCGGACTGAGACTGTTGTGAATAGGGTATCTAGGACAAGACTTGGACAAAGGGCTTTCTCACTCAATGATTTCAGGTAAGACGGTTAACACACGACGGTAGCCACTAGTAAGGGTAGTCGGTACCTATCATACTGTGTAGGGACTAGTCATTCAACAAGACTACTAGCAAAGGTACTGTGACCTACTAGGCTTACGTGAATTCACTAATGATACGAAAAGGGGACCTATGTCGAACTGGTATGGAATAGATTGACTTCCACTTTGACAGGAGGTGAATGTGTGATTGACGGAAGAGAGACACTTTGGGTAAAATGGATGAAGACTGACTGTAAGGCTAAATCTGATCTCAAAATGTGAAGCTAGGCTGAAATGGGTGCTCCAAACAGGTAAAAATATTTCCTCAAAAATAGTGCAAGTGCTCACTGTCGTGGATGCACAGAAACAAATGCACAGCAGAAATGAATATATGCACAGGAAGTCGCAGTATATGCATAGCACTAGTAAAGTATAAATGCACAGTAACAGTGTGCATATGCGCAGCAAGTCTACACGTATGCGCAGCAAGTCGACACAAATGCGCAGCAGAAATGGGTATATGCGCAGCTCTGGTTTTTTTGGGAAAATTTTGGAGTTTTCTGTTGTTTTTGGTATTTTTGGCTGGAAAAAGGCCTTCTTGATCTGATTTTATGAATTAACAGCAAGAAAACACAGTGAGCACAAAGAATATTTTATAGTTCTTTATTGTTTTTGTGGTTTTTCTGACTCTATTTTGGACTGAACAAAAGGAAGCACAAAGATCCTAGGCTAGAAATGGATTACAAGGGTTTTTGGCCACTAGAACAAGAGGTATTTAATACGGGAAACCGTTCAAGTGGTTACACATGCGACGGCACTACTCTCTGTTGTGGAGTCTCCCAGCCTCAAAGGGTTGCGCCTTAGAGGGTTTTGGGGGAGGTTGGCCATCGGTGTAACATAGCAGCACTTGTTGCAGGAAGTTTTCACCTCAAGCACTTTTATTTTTAGTGGATTGGTAGGGCTTGGCTTCTAGCCTGTTTCCACTCAGGGTCGTTCCCACTTGGACAAGCGTGCATCCAAGGGCAGGCCCCTCTTAAAGGTTAAACAAATAGAATAACAAGTCGGGCACTCTGATCACCCAATAAAGGGGAGAGCATAAGCCTATTGTCATTCATCAAGGATAGAAGACACTAATTAATCCAACTTATTTAAAAGTAGAAAAACTAAATGGGCTAATCTACTTGGGCAAGCACAGAACTTTGAAGTGATTTTAGCAAGATAGCATTGGTTTAGTTTTATCCCCAAAAAGTAATGGTGAGTTTAGTTTTAATCCTTGTAGCACGAAATAGTTAACTTTGAAGTTTTTTGGTCCTCAAGGTGAAGTTATTGACTCTCTTGAGTGAATCATCATTTACATCATCCCTCTCTATTTGCTTGAGTCATACAGGTCTAGGGCTTGATATTTATTGGTTGGATCTTGCATGTTACTACTCACACTTAGGATTTTTGAGCACACATGACATCTGGATTTAATCTTGGCTATATGTGAGGTAGGAATGTCAAAATAGGGGTTTGGCTGAGGAAAGCTCCTATGTAGCCACAATATTTTTCCTCTTCTTTCTTGTGTGCAAAATTTACGAACAAGTTTTGGAAGGTGACAGACCAAAAGACTATAGCACTTGTAGGTACACACTTGAAAAATTAGATAGTTCCTGAAAGCCCTAAAGGAGGTCCTAGGCACCCAAGTGCCCTACTCCTTTGTCTACCTATTGATAGGTACTAGCTCTAATATGTTTTATATCCTCTCTTGTTCCTTTTGCACCTCTGATTTGATTTTGACAGTCGTCTGTTAGTCCATTTATAACATAAACTAGGGTTTTGAATCTTATTCCCTAGCTTGATTGGTTGAATTCAGTTGAGCACTCATCTATACAATAAAGAGGTAGAACCCCTATACCATAAGCTCTCCCTCAAGAGTAGAATCTAAGCTCAGTTCATGTCTCAATATTTTGTAGAAGAGGATTTTGACCTAGTTTAGCTCCTAAGGCTAGATCTCTCTTTTCTACATCACATTTTTATTATTGGATGAAATTAGATCTTGGTAGTGCAATTTAAATTTTTGATCTGTTGTTTAGATCTGATTACATTTGAAATAAGTATACATTCTTTAATCATACATCTTGCTTTCATTGGTTAAAGGTTTCATTTTATGAGAACTTTAGCTTGGAATTTGATAAAATTTGAGTATACTCTAGCTATCTGTTGGATAAATTTGTTGCACATAGTGTGATACACTTTCTTATTAAGAATAAAGATACTTCATTTCATTCCTTGTTACCATAAAGTTTGAAAAGAAGAAGATACAACTATGTCAGATTATTTTATTCAGGATTTCAATGTGTTTGATGAGTCATTTAGTAGCGAAGATTTTGGTATGTTAGATGAAGCCTTGGAGGATTTTATCTCTTCATAATCTTCCTCTATGACTCCTAAACCATCCTGGTTTCAAAGAATCATTAATAAAATTTATGTTTCCGGTTCCCCTAAAGAGCCTGAGAAACCCAAAATTGTTGTACATCTTCAAAATGATGCTCCTAAAACACCTATTATAATAGGAGGTTCACCGAAGATACCTATACCTCCTAGTTAAATACTTAATTATGCAAAAGAAATAACTATAAAGATTCCTTCTGATCAAAATATGTCACATCAACCTATTCATCAATAATTTTCTCACACATACAACACCAGAAATAACAAACAAAAGAAACAAATTCAATTTGTTCATGCTTCTCTACCTACTTCTCAACCTATTCTTCCCCAAGCACCTCATCTTCCTACTCATAATGAAAGACAATATGATCTTTTTAAGAAGCTTTGAGCTACTCCAACAAAGATACCTCTATTGGAGTTGATACAAACATCACCTGCATACCACAGAATGCTCCAAGAAGATTTACAAAAGGTGATTGTTCCACCTGTTGTTTAGCTGAATGAAGTAGCAGCTATGTTTGATTGTATGCATGCGACTAAATTAGATATTATATTTCAACCACATGAGTTACCTCCCATAGAAGTTTGAAACCAAAATGAGCCTCTTATGATATTTGTCTTCATTCATAGAAAAAGAGTTAGACATACCATGATTGATGGTGGATCAGGTCTTAATATCTATGGCATAGACTTGTTACATAAAAATGGATACCTCTCTTATTAAACTAGATAAACTCAACATTTGCAGCTTTGATAATGTTGGTAGACAATCATTGGGTACCATCACCTTGCCTCTCAGGGTTGGTCCCGTGACTTTGCCTACCCTTATCCATGTCATGCCTAATCCTCTTTCATACAATCTTCTTCTTGGTAGACCTTGGATTCATGCTATGGGGACAATTCTGTCTACCCTTCATCGATCAATAAAGTTTGTGCACAATGATCAGCTCTATACAATTGAAGCTGATTCAATTATGGACAGTTGTTTACAAATTGAAGTTAGAACTAAAAAACATTTCAAATCATTTTCTCCTCTACCTAAAATTAATTAATCTCATGAGGAGATTGTGATAGATGAATCTAGTTCAAGTTTGAATACACTCTTTGGTGATGATTGGAGTTCATTAGACTTTACACCTACTTTTGTAGGAGAATATAAAGTCTCACCATCAAAGCCAAAAAGTCCTAAGGTGGCTTCAATTTCTACTCTTATATCACCTAAAATTCTCTTGAAACATAATGATGATAATACTTATGCTTATACTACTAAATATGAGACCTATGGATTGCCTCCTTCCTCATTGGAAATGGTATCTCTATATGGTCGAGTGTTTCAAATCCTATCTCAATGTGGATACAACAATAATGGTTGTGGTATAAAGGAGCAGGGTATTAGAGTTCATTTGGAGGATAATGCACATTACTCTTCATTTGGACTTGGATTCCATCCTTTAGGGACCACCAAAGCCACTCACCATCCTAATCTAAATGTTAATACAATCTCACCATCTTCACTTAAATGTGTGTATCCGGAATTGATTGATACAAGTTCTCAAGATATTCCTTTAGATTCTTTTTCAACAAATGAAGCTTTAGTTGAATTCTTAGGAGCTTATGATCCTTTGCCTTGTTATCACCATGATAGTGGCCTTCCTTATTGTTTAAATGTGGAAGCATACTTTGGGAAGGACAGTTGTGTATCTAATGATACATTGGCATCTCATGCGTTGCATATAGAATCCCCTCATCCTGCTAAAAATCAAGACTACAGTACTCTCATTAATGGGAAAATTGTTGATGTTTTGATGGATAAGGATGACCCTAAAAATGTCATCCCTATTGGGAATTGTTTAAACTCAGAAGAAAAACAAGAAATCACATCTCTCTTACATGAATATCCTAATCTCTTTGCTTGGACATACTCTAATATGCCTGACATCGATCCTCAAGTAGTAACACATAATATTGTCATTCATCCTGATCCTAAACCTATTAAACAAAATATTCATAAGATTAATCCTAAGGTTGCACTATTGGTCAAAGCTAAGATAGAGAAGCTCTTACAAGTAGGCTTTATCCACCCTATTGACTACTCACCTTGGATCTGGAATATTGTGGCTATCGCTAAATTTGACAACCACATTTGAATGTGTAATGATTTTCTAGACTTGAATAAATCATCTTTGAAGGATGACTTTCCTCTTCCTAATATTGATATGATTGTCAATTCTACTACTGGTCATGCATTACTTTCCTTTATGGATGGTTTCTTTGGTTATAATCAAATATTCATCAATCCTTAGGATTAGTATAAAACAACTTTTATAACTCCTTGGGGAACATTTTGCTGGGTTGTCGTGCCATTTGGATTAAAGAACGCTGGTGTGACTTATCAACATGCTATGACACTTATCTTTCATGATTTCATGCATAACATTTTAAAGGATTATGTTAATGATATCCTGGCCAAATTCATCTTGTGCCAGGATCACATCAAAATTCTCCATCAAATATTTGATCACATTCAAAAATACATGCGCTTGAATCCTCGTAAACGCATATTTGGCATTGATAGCAATAAGCTATTGGGATTCATTGTTTCACATCACGGTATTGAGGTAGACACAAAAAAGATTGACACTATTGGTAACGTACCATCTCCTAAGAATATTTCACAACTTCACAGCTTACAAGGAAAGATTCAGGGTATTTGTCAATTTGTTTCACAACTCACAAATCAGACTCTTCCTTTCACACAACTACTAGAGAAAGAATCTACCTTTAAATGGGATAGCGATTGTCAAAAAGATTTTGATGATCTCAAAAGATAACTTGCCAATCTGCCAATTTTACAACCGGTTGTCTTTGGATGACCGTTCTTTCTTTACACATCGGCATCTCCTAATGCTCTCGCAACTTTGTTAGAACAACATGATGATGATGATAGAGAACATCTTGTGTATTACATTAGCTGAATTTTGCTTGATTACGAGACATAATACACTATGATAGAAAGGCAATGCCTTTCTCTTGTTTTTACGACAAAAAACTAAGGCATTATCTTTTGAATGCTAAGATTAACATGATTGTAAAGTTTGATCCTTTAAAGCATTTGTTTACCAAAACAGATCTTTCAGGATGCTTAGCAAAGTGGGTTATGTTGTTAATGGAGTTTGACCTTAAATTTGTCTCCCAAAAGGTGATTAAAGAGCAAGAATTGACCGACCACTTAGTGGAAGCTCCTTCACCATTTACTATTGGAAATAATGAATCTTTTAGTGATGATCAAATCCTTTTCATGGAAATTGAGCATAAGTGGAAATTTTTTTTTATGGTTCCAGATGTCGAACTGGCTCTGGTGCTGGTGTTATACTAGTACCTCCTATTGGAATTAGTCTAGACAACTGAGAGGGGGGGTAAATCAGTTGTCCCACAAATATTAATCTTTTCTACTTTTAATCTTCTTTAACAACTTTTAATTAGATAAACATTAAAGCATGAATCAATAACACAAGAGCAGAAATAAATTGAGCACACATAACACCAGAATTTTTACATGGAAACCCAGTTAAGGGAAAACCATGGTGGGGGTTAACCCATAAGATTCCTACCCTATTAAAAGTACTTAGAAGAAAAAAGAAGTCACATGCCTTCAAGCTCATTATCCAGAGCTCACTACTCAAGAGAGGCTCATTGCCTACAGAATTTATGTTTAATACAGAAAGAATTAACTAATAAATAGCATCTACTTCATGCCTGGTTTAGTTTCATTCAATGCTCACAAAACTTCTGCTATGTCCCAAATACTTCTTCTCTAATTCTTCATCCTAAACATCTCTTGTTCTTCTAATTCTCCTTTGTTCTACTCTTCCTTTGATCCTTTCTTTGGATTTTATTCTTTTTGCACAAGGATGATTTTCCACAACTCATCAAGTATTTATATGCTTCATCAACCTTGGAAGGAACATCAAGGTCTGCACTACAATCATTTGACTTAATGTGAATCACTAAGCTATTGACCAAACATAACAAGGACTCAAATCTTCCTTGATCAACATTCCATGCTTCATAGAATTGCTCTTCGATCATCCACAACATGCTTGAATCATCCAGTCAGCCAAGACTGGGAAGAACAACAACACCAGGAAGGAAATCTTAATTGACAAGCTCAAACTTCAATGTGGACCTCCAACATAGTAGTCACATGATCTAGAGACCTCCACAAGCACATTGATATCAACAAAAACATCTACACTCCTCCAAATCATCAGAATCACTTGCATCTTCCTCTGGAACCTCAAGAATAGTATCTGCCATGACTGTCACATTAGAAAGATTGCTTGTGGACCTCTAAACCACAAACCACTTGAATGGATGATACACACTAACTTCCCAAACATGCCTCTAGATCTACAGATCATCATTTGACATATCCGAAACAATTTGGACCTCTTTCCTATCAATCTGTCGCTTTTGAACATTACAAAACTAGTTCAACTCAGATGGCCATAGCTTCTTCAAATCTTCATTTGAGCCCTTCAAAACTTAACTAGAGCTTCTTTAGACAATCCTCTAGTCAGCCATATGGTCCACATACATTGATCCTCGTTAATTTTCTCAATATCCTCAACAATCCAGTCTTCTATACAAGTAGAAAAATAGGATATAGTTGACACCAATGGCAACAAGGATATGTTGACATCAATGATAACACTGCTTAGGCACATATTTCCAACAATCTCCTCCTTTGTCATTGATGGCAACATATGATGTGAAAAACTGATTTGACCATCAAGACAAGACCTTCTCCCCCTTTCTCTTATCACTTCTGCAATCACTTTCTTCACTGTTCCCCCTTTCATCAGCAACTAGTTTTTCACATGAACTTCTCTCCCCCTTTGACATCAATGGCAAAGGGCACATATGTGTAATGTTTTCTCCCTTTTTGTTTCAGACTCATTCCAAAATTTTCATACCGACTACTCCCCCTGAGTAGTATCAACTTAACATCAATCTAGATCACAAGATATGACTGTGAATTCCACTAGACTGATGCATCTTAGTGCATCTTAGTTCTAATCAGGTGGGGTAATAACCCCTAACTTCTCTCCAAGATACTCAAAAGTATCCTTGGGAAGAGGCTTAGTGAAAATATCCACAATCTAATCCTTTGAAGACACAAACTCTAACTTGACTTCATTCTCATTTACCTTCTCTCTCAAGAAATAAAACTTGATGGATATATGCTTTGTCTTTGAATGCAACACCAGATTCTTTGAGATACTTATTGCACTTGAATTATCATAGAAGATTGTGACAGGCTTATCAAACACAATTCTTATGTTCTTCAACATTTGCTTTATCCATAGAACTTGAGTACAATTGTTTGTTGCTACTATATACTCTGCCTCTGCTATAGATAGGGAAACTGCCTCCTCCTTTTTGCTTAGCCAAGAAACCAATCTACTTCCCAAGAAGAATGCACCACCACTAGTGCTTTTTCTTTCATCCACATCTCCTACCCAATTAGCATCTATATATGCATGTAGAGTGAAGTCATTATCCTTTAGATACCATAATTCATAACCAATTGTCCCTTTGATATCTAAAAATTCTCTTGACTACTACAACATGGGATTCTTTAGGATCAGCTTGGAATCTAGCGACAAGCCCAACTACATTCGTGATATCAGGTCTAGTTTGAGTCAGATAGAGTAGTCCTCCAATCATTGATCTATACCTTTTATGATTTGCCTTAGGGGAGTCATCATCTTTACTCAACTTACATCCGATTACCATAGGCATACCTACTGGCTTTGAATCTTCCATTGCAAACTTCTTCAACAATTCTTTCACATACTTAGGCTAAGATATAAATATACCTTTATCTGACTGAGTGATTTGAAGACCTAAGAAGAAGTTCATTTCACCAAACATGGACATATCAAATTCACTTTGCATCTGATCAACAAATGTTTTGCACATACTCTCATTTCCACCAAAAATGATATCATCAACAAATACCTCAACAATTAGAATATTCTCATGATCAATATTGAAGTAGAGATTATTGTCAGCAATGCCTTTGCTATAACCTAGATTTAGCAAATACTTATCTAATCTTGTATATAATGCTCTTGGGGCTTGTTTGAGTCCATACAATGCTTTCCTTAATCTGTAGACCATGTCTCTCTAATCAGACAACTAAAATCCTTCTGGTTTCTCAATGTAGACTTCTTCTAACTCTCTATTTAGAAATGTTGACTTGACATCCATCTGATAGACTTTGAAATCTTTATATGCAACAAAAGCAAGAAACAATCTGACTGCCTCTATTCTTGCCACTGGAGCAAAATTTCCTTCAAAATCAATTCCTTCCACTTGAGAATATCCTTTGCATACCAACCTTGCTTTATTCCTTACAACTTCACCATCTTCATTTAGTTTATTCCGGAAGACCCATTTAGTTCCAATCACATTTTTGTCCTCAGGTCTAGAAACAATATCCCAAGTGTGATTCTTTTCAATTTGCATTAATTCTTCTTCCATTGCCTTTACCCAGTTTTCATCTTTGCAGGCTTCACTTACTGTTTTTGGTTCAATCTTTGAAATAAAACAAATCTCTTCTTGATCTTTAGCAATTCTTCTCCTAGTTCGAACACCTTTATTTCTATCTCCTATGATTTGATCTTTAGGATGATTCATCCTTACATACCTGGGAGTTTTGGGAATTGCTTGAGCTTCTATTTCTTGAGCTGGCTCCTCAACTTCTGCACTATCCTCTTGAATTACTAGATTTTCTAGATCAACCTGGATCTAAATCTGAGTTTGCACTTGCCTTTCTTGACTTGGATTTTCATCTTGATCATCTGAATCATATCTGCAAGACATGGAATGTCCCTTTGCTCTCATCAACTCTAACATTAGCACTTTCAACAATCTTTTTCAACCTCTTGATAAAGCACCGGTATGCTTTGCTGAGTAGAGTGACCCAGAAAAATTCCTTCATCACTTCTTGCTTCAAACTTGCCTAGATCCTCATCTCTTTTGATATAGCATTTACTACCAAAAACTCTAAAGTATCTTATAGTAAGAGGATGACCAAACCAAAGTTCATAAGGAGTCTCACCAGAATTACCTTTGATCTGCACCCGGTTAAGAGTGTAGACAACAGTACTCAGCTTCTCTCCAATAAACTTGTGGAACATTTGTTTCCATCATCATGGTCCTGACAGCTTCTTGAATGGTTTGGTTCATTCTTTCCACAACTCCATTTTACTAAGGAGTCCTAGGAGTAGATAATTATCTTTTTATTCCATGATTTTCACAGAGTGTATCAAACTCACTGGAGGTAAACTCTCCACCTCTATCAAATCTTAGACACTTTATCTTTATACCAATCTCATTTTCCATCATAAATTTGTCAAGAGCTTCTGATTTTTATTTTAAGAAAATACCCACATCATCCAAGAGTAATCATCAATCAACAACATGAAATATATGTCTCCTTGCACACTCCTAATTCTAGAAGGACCAGATAGATCAGTATGCACAAGTTCCAATTGCCCACTTGAAAATTGTTCTTTACTTTTGAATGATGTTTTGTTCTATTTACCCAGTTGACATTCTGTACACATGCTATCAGGTTTCACAAGTCTTTGAAGATCTCTTACAGCCTGAGTAGAACTTATCTTGACAATGTTATCAAAATTTAGATGGCACATTCTCCTATGCCACAACCAACTTTGATTTGTCTGTGTAATCAAACAACTTTTACTAGAACTACTTAATTGAAAGATGTTACCTCTAGTTTGTGTACCAGATGCAATTTCAGTTCCAGAGCTTTCCAAGATTCTGCATTTACCATCCTTGAATCAGATATCATAACCCTTGTCAACCAACTATCCAACATTGAGAAGATTATGCTTTAGCCCTTCCACATACAAAACATCATTTGTGTTATTCTTACCATCAAAAGAGATGGATCCTCTGCCACAGATTCTACCAGTTGAGTTGTCTCCAAATTTCACAATTCCACCTTCATATTTTTCAAACTTTATAAACTTACCTTTATCACTAGTCATATGATGAGAACATCCACTATCAATCACCCATTCATCCTTTTCAACAACCTGAGTAGCCAAGGCACTTTCCACATTTGTGCAGCTAGCAGATTCAGTAGACACTGGATCTTCTTCTTTGATAGCAATGAATACCCAATCATCTTCAATGGCACTTCCATGATCAGATTCATCATCTGTGACTCCTTCTCCAGCTTTTTGGACATAGTAACAATTCTTCTGACCTTTATATTTGTTAGGGTTTGGCTTTAAAAATTTGTCCAGACATCTTGAGGCAAAATGACCAATCTTATTACAGGCAAAACATTTGAATGGTAACTTTCCTTCATACTTACCAGATCCTCTTGGCATTATTTTGGCAATAAGAGCTTCCAGTTCTGTAGAATCAATTTCATCATCTTCAAGATCCTTTCATGCCTTAGTAAATCTATTTGATCTTATAGAAGAGATTTCACCTGGATCATATCTTTGTTTTCCATAGACACTGGCCTTAAAAACAGATTCAGACTTAGGTAGAGAATCACCAAACTCACTTAATTCAAAAGCTAAAATTTTGCCAACTAGCTAATCTCTTGTAACTTTTGAGATAGTACTGATCTCTTCTATAGCAGCAACCTTATGTTTGTATGAATCAGGTGAAGATCTGAGCACTTTTGCCATAATTTCTAATTCTTCCAAAGTTCCACTAGCACATCTAATACCACACACAAGTTCATTTATCTTTTGCATGTAGATTGTGATGTTTTTATCTTCACTCATCCTCAGATTTTCAAATTTTCCTCTCAAAATTTGTAGGTTGGTACATTTGACATATTCATCACCTTCATAAAGATTCTCCAACTTCTTCCAGATTTCATGAGCAGTTTTTAGTCCAAAGACATTTGTCACTTCTGAATCAGTCAGGGCACTCAACAAGGTTTCTTTAGCTCGAAGGTTATTTTCAACATCTTTGATTTGATCTAGAGTTGAAGAACCTTTCTCCGAAGATTTATACTCATCATTGGTTATCGCCTGATAAGCATCACCCATGCATTGAAAATGGAACTCCATGTGACTCTTCCAAATAGAGTAAGTTGTTCCATCAAATCTCAAACTATCCTTCTTGTAAGTCAACATCTTGGGTCTCCTTAGGTAGTTAAGGTTCTTTTAGAGGAACCTCACTCTGATACCAATTGTTGGAATTAGTCTAAACAACTGAGAGGAGAGGGTGAATCAGTTGTCCCACAAATATTAGTCTTTTCTACTTTTAATCTTCTTAAACAACTTTCAATCAGATAAACATTAAAGCATGAATCAATAACACAAGAGTAGAAATAAATTAAGCACACATAACACCAGAATTTTTATGTGGAAACTTGGTTAAGGGAAAACCATGGTGAGGGTTAACCCACAAGATTCGTACCCTATTAAAATTATTTAGAAGAAGAGTGTTAGTGTAGGTTATTATTTCCTAGTGGTTTATTTATTTTTCCCTATATTCCTAGGTTTTTTCTACACTTCTATTAATCTCACTTAGGTTAATAAAGCATGTCTTATTAGGTGAGTGGTTGCAAGGTGTCACCTTCCTATATGTGAGCATCCATTAGCTATCTTGGGAAGATACTTTTCTATCTTTAGTCCGATAGATGGTTGCTCCTGATTGGTCGATGTTGCCACTTCTCCCTCTCCCTAGTCTATATAAGTATGCTACCTGGCTTGTATTTTGTATCATTTGCTTTTGCATCCTCTTAATGCTATTTTGCTTCTAGCAATTGCATTACTCTCTTGGAGACTAACATTGTGTTGCTATTTTGATTTTGTATCATTTGCATTCATAGTTTAGATATCTATTCTTTGCACTAGTTTTCTAAGTTAATAATTTTTTCAGATTCTAACATGGTATCAGAGCCTTGATATGTGCAAGAGTAGATTTTAGTTTCCTTATTTGAGAGATGCAGGTGGGCTAATTAAGCTTGTTGCAATTTTTTAAAAAACCCAGTATGCTCTTCTCTGGCATCTTCAGATGATCTTGAGAATTAGAAAGTTTGACGGAAAGTTTTTTAATCTCTAGAGTTTGCACATGTGTTTTATGAAATCTGGGTGATTGCAACATTTCTGGTTATGTTGACAACATTTCTAGCTATTCCAACGCATCTAGAAGGCTTGAGAAAGTCAGATTTGGCTTTCGTTTCACTGAAATCAAAGATCGTCATACATAGTTCTGGAACTGGGGTTTCAAGCTCAAATATGACAACCAACTTGCATATTTGGTGTTTTCAATCAATATTGCAGGTTCCAACATGTCTTTTCTTATCTTAGGTAACTGATTCATTCTTTACATGCCATTTTTTGGTTGCTGGGGTCATTTTTTTTTGCTAAAGGCATTCTGTTTAGATTAGAACTACATCTTCTATACATCAACAAAAAAATGCCTTCTGGGTTTTGTTCGCAACATAGAAAAACCATTTGGGTATGTTTTAGTTTTTGCATGCAGTCTATATATTTTGTAGAAACGCACTTAGAAAGTTACAGCAGGACCCCTCTCCGTTGGCAGTTGCAGTTTTGAAGGCAGTTTTCAAATGCTCCGTTCTTACTCATACGGACTTCATTTCCCATGAATTGTTTTTTGATTTTAGCTATTTTTTCATGCTATATGCACTAGTGCAGAAGTTCTTTGATTTTGATGCAAAGATTTTTTAGAAATTGCAAATTCTTAATCGTGACACTGTACAGTTCTCATTTTGTGAACTTCAGAGGATCATAACTTTCACATAAGACCTCATATCGAGGCAATTCTTTTTTTTTTAAGTGCATGATTTTTTGAGTAGATCGCAATGGTGCTGTTTATTTCTCTGGTTATTGTGTCAAAGTTATATTTTTAGCATATGCTCTTCGTGAGGGTTTTGTAATGCATTGAAATCAAGACCACTTAGTATTTCTTGCTAGTGGCAGTTGTAAATGCACTGATATAAAGTGTCAAATCATATTTTTTTGGGGGGGTTCTTTGATTGAGTGAAAAAGGGGGGTTGTCTTGGTTGTGTTCTCTTCTTTTTGACATTTCTTCTCTACATTTCTTCATCATGGATCAAACAAATGTGCCCATCCTAACTCCATACAATTACTTTGAGTGAAAATTACGCATGACAATTCACTTAAGGAAAGTTGGATTACATAGGATAACTATGGGACTTGAAACTGAACCTACTAAAGATGAAGATAAGCCTAAGTGGTTTAATAAATGTGATGAGGCATATGGAACATTGTGTTTGTCTATTTCTCCTGATTTGCTCTTTCACATTGAGTCTTTGAATTCACCAAATGAAATCTAGATAAAGCTAGAAACACTATTTGGCACACAAGATTCATTAAGTGGTCATATGTTGGAAAATGAACTAATTAGTTTAAGTCCAAGCAATTTCAACACAATCCAGGATATCTTCACTAAATTGAAATCCTAAGGCTGCAGTTAAAACAATGTGGAATTGAAAAGAAAGATGAACAACTGAATCTTAGTATTCTCTCTAAGCTAAGTTCATAATATTCTGTGTTTGTTTCTACCTTCTATGCTACTAAGGGTGCACTTGGTACTCAATTCACCATGCCATCTTTAGATGATTTTGCTATCAATCTCACACAGGAATAGGACAAGCTAATCTAGATGGACACTCTTAAGTCCTCTAAGTCACATGCCTTGGCTGCCAACCAAAGCACAAAAGAATAAAAAGGACAAAGTAGTAACAACAATAGTAAAGATAAGAAACAAAATAATAGCAAAGAGAAGAAGGATCAGATACCGGTTGCTTCAAAAGTAACTAATGAGACCCAATCTTCCAAGGGCGACAAGCCTAAGAAAGAGAGGGTCCAATGTGCCTATTGTAAAAGACCCAGTCATAATGAACATAAATGTCTAAAGAAATAGATTGATCACTTGAGACACATTCTTAAGAAGAATAATATTAATGTTCCTGAGTCTATCAAACAGAGTTCTAATAAGGGGTCTAATAAGGCAAAAGAAAAAAGTAAGGGGAAAGGAAAGGGCAAGGCCCTTGTTTCAGTTGCTTCTTCACCATCCACTTGGGTTCTTGATTTGGGTCCTTCGCACCACATGGCTTCATCTAAGGAAGAACTTGCATCTTTGGAGCCGTGTACTATGCCTTCTATTTTGATGGGTGATGACACTCCTGTTGAGGTGTGTGGGAGAGGGTCTGTTGATGTTAGGGATGGCACATTCCATGATGTTCTTTGTGTGCCCTCATTATCAACTAATCTCCTATTGGTATACCAGATCACTCACACAAGTTTAGGAAAGCAGGTTGAGTTCACTCCTGATCTAGTGGAGATTTGTGAGTTGCACAGTGGTTCTACAGTTGTAGTTGGGAGAGCAGATCATCAGTCATAGCTCTATCTATTTTCTCACTTTGTTCTTGATCCTCCTTCGACTATTTTTCTCACTCATTCTGATGATGTGAGTAGATTATGGCATGAACGATTTGGTGATTTTAACTTCTGCTACTTGTAGTAGCTCAACCAGCAGAGCAGGGTCACAGGGTTGCCTTCAGTTCAATTTTTCAGGTGGTGTTTGCCAAGGTTGCATTCCTGGTAAGCATCCTAAGGAAAATTTTGAAAAAGGTAAGGCATGGAGAACTTCACAAACACTGGAGTTAGTTCATAGTGATTTGCTTGGTCCATTTTAGCATCCTTCTTTCAGCAGGGCTAGATATGTCCTCACATTTATTGATGACTTTTCTTGATATACTTGGGTGTACTTTCTCAAATAGAAGTAAGAGGTATTTGATCATTTTCAGGACTTCAAAACTTTTGTAGAGAAGCAATCTGGGAAAGCCATCAAAGTTTTGTACACTGACAATGGTGGTGAGTATGTCAACCATTGGTTTGAGAGGTTTTGCACTTCAGAGGGGATTGATTTGTAGCATTCAGTTCCATACAATCCTTAGCAGAACGGTGTTGCAGAATGGAAGAATAGGTCCTTGAAGGAAATGACAAACTACATGATTCACTCTAGATCTCTTGCACCACAGTATTGGGTAGAGGCCATTAACTATGCTTGTTATATCTACAACTGTGTTCCTCACCGAGCCTTGAAGGGAGTCACTCCTTTTGAAGCTTAGAGCAGTTGGAAACCATCAGTTAAGCACTTTCAATTTTTTGGTTCTCCTGCATGGGCCCACATTCCTGCAGAGAAATGTAAGGCCTTGGATCCACAAAGCAGACCTTGCATATTTGTAGGTTATCCTGATGGTGTGAAGGGTTATCAGTTGCTCCACCCTACTACACAAGAGTTGTTCATTAAGAGGAGTGTTCAGTTTGAGGAGGGCTCTTTGAGCTCACTTTCTATCACTTCTCCTTCTCCTTCTACATTGACATTGGAGTCACTTGGGATACATGATAGATCTTCTGATGAGTCAGATTCACCTAAGCTATCTTCTTCCTCCACTTCTGATGCAGAGAGCGATTCAAAGGACTCACCTCCTTCCGCTCCTAGTCATCATTCAGAGGCTGATGATTCTCCTCCAGATTCTCTATCTTTCGGTCCACTTTGGGCTAGACAGACCTTGCAGGCTATATGATGCAGAGGCATCCACACTATAACCTTCGCATATAGCATGAATGTCTGCAGACCAACCTCATCATCATCATCTTCACCATCATCATCATATTCCCTAAAACTACCAACAGCATCATCATATTTCACGTTACACAGTCAGCATCATCATATTTCGGACGATCGCAATTGTCCTCCTGCCGACTACTATTCACCTTCTCCGCTTTCCTCCTAACATCATCATCATGATGTTCAGCGGGCGCAAACATCCTCCGGTTGCACTGTTCATCGGGCTCCAAACACTATCGTCATCATCATGACCTTCAACACTCTCTTTGTCAGCAGGATATCCAAATATCCGGTTGCTCAAATATCCTGATGACGATCACCTTCAGCACCTTCCCTTCGATGCTCCGCTACCCGACGATACAAGCAACAGCATCATGATATAACTTATCCGGTTCTCTTCGAAACCTCCTGATGATGCTAATACAACTTCCTGCCACGGACTTCCGCCGATACCTTAGCACTTAACGACGGCAGGATAAACTCGCATAAGGGGATATCTCAATATCCTGATGACGATGACGTCATATCCTGATGACGATGACGTCACCCAATATCCTGATGACCTCTTCAACACTTAGTAAAAAAAAACCCGAACTTTCTCTTCCGCATCTACTCGCGATATGTGGATGTTTGGCACTTCCGATATGATGATCCTGATGCCGATACATGCACTTAGTCTATGTCCGACCTAAACATCCTGATGCACTCGCAACATGAAAACTCCAACAGTTTCATGACCCGATCTTCTTCCTGATGCCGATGCACTCCTCCTCGGCAACTCCAGATGATGATCACCCCGACGAACCCGCACTTCATGCGCTCAACTGCATCATGTTCATCTTCACTTATCCGGATGACGATGCCTAACCCGACTGCAGGATATTCACCCAGATATCCTGATGATGCCGTCTTCACGAACTTTTTCACTTAGCGAAATCTCACTTCGCCGATCCTCCAGGGATGACCCGATCCAACCTCAGGGTGATCCTCCACACTCTGTCTTATCAGTTTGACCTAGCACATACCTATGCTAGGGTCTTCAACATCTTTCGACCGCGAACCTGCACACCTGCATGCGAACAGACAAACTACCTACTAACCTACTGTACATTACCATTCCACCGATCAGATGAGTCAACCGGTGGAATGGATCAGGAAATCCATGAAACCACTCAAACCAGCAGATCGATTAGATAAGGAGATCAAACAGGAAACCGAAAACAGGATCTTTATTGACTTCAAAGATGCAATACAATATGATGTTCCTCTGCGCAATACAATACTACACTGCCGATCGATGATATCTATCTGTATCTCCAATATCAACCAATCTCATGCTTATAAAGACTTTCCTACGAGTACTACTGACCCGACTCCAAGCGGCTGGGAACTCTCCAAGCGGCTGGGAGATCCCACCGAACATACATCATGACAGCTGTTATAACTAACTAGCTAAAAATAGCAAAAGCCCGGTCAGCATGATCTTATCATGATCAGCATGACCTTATTACATGCATATGGTCTTAACAGACCTTCTTGGAAACATAAACAGGACCTAAACTACTAACTGCCTCATGAAGGCCAGCTGTCAGGTAGGTGCTCCTGCACCATACTCCCCAAAAGAAAAGAACTCATGTCCCATGAGTTTAGTATGTGGAAGTCCTCCACCTTTACACTTTTCTTTGTCAATAGTCTGACCTGCTCCAGCTTCATCTGCTGCTATCTCTTGGCTTCTCCAAGACTTCTGCACTGTAACTTGCTTTCTGGCAAGTAAATCCTCATGCCTGTTGATGTAGGCTTTCCTCTCACATACCCTGTGTTTGTCAGGTTGCCTGACCAGAACCTCTTTCTGAACTGCCTCTGTGGTGTTCAACTGTATCTTCCTGTCAATCTTCATAGGACAAGCAATAGTCCCAACTATGACAACATCCTTGTCATTCCTTTCAACTGATGGTTGGTTGCACCCCTGTTTCTGAACCTGCTGCTGACCTCTGTCAGTCACAACTGAAACGTTCTTCAGCTTGTTGTCTGTAACAACTCCCTTCCCTGCAGTATCTTGAACTGCCTTTATGCCTGCTCCTCTAGGCATCTACACAAACTCCTTCTTTCCCATCAAAATGATTTGAGCTGCCTTCTGTACTGCAGCTTTTGCCTGCAATGGCATCAACTTAATAGGCTTCCCATCCTTCTTGATGGTGTAGGTATTAGCATACCCATCATACAGTACCCTTCTGTCAAATTGCCATGGTCTACCCAGCAGTAGGTGACAACATTCCATAGGCAATATGTCACACAAAATTCTATCATGATATGGTCCAATCTGGAAATCCACATATGCCTGTTCAGAGACAAAAAGTGATTGACTATCACTCACCCAAGATGTCTTGTAAGGGTGTGGGTGTGGAATCCTTTCCAGCTTCAGTTTATCCACCATTTCCTAAGATACCATGTTGTCTGTTGAACCAGTATCAATGACAACCTTACATACCTTACCTTTGCTCTTGCATGTGGTTTTGAAAAGAGCTCTTCTTTGCATCAGAACTGTTGATGCCTGCAAACTTGTTCTCCTTAACATCAATGATTCTCCACTCTCTGGATATCCATAATTCTCAGGACCTTTGTTTGAACTCTGTGCACTTTCTTCCCTTTTTTCTTCATGTACCAATTGTACTCTCTTGTCACTTGTTTTATCATTTCTGGATGATGAACCTTTGTTTTCTGGACATTTGAAGGATGGATGACCAAACTCACCACAGGTGTAACACTTTCCTGAAAATGTAGTAGAACCTCTACCACCTCCAAATCTTCCTCTATTGCCTTTCCATCCACCTCTGAAATCAGACTATCCTTGTCCTTTACCAGTGTCTTCCTGACCCTCATTGGTTTGCTTTTGTGCAGGGGCTGTTCCTCTTCCCCTATTGTTTCCTCTTCCTCTCATGGACTTATCATGTCCTCTATTCATCTTTTCTTCAATCCTGATTGCCATTTGATAACAATCTTCCACATTCTTAGGGTTAGCTAAAACTAACTCATCCTGTATGTTAAACCTCAAACCAGCCAAGTACCTAGCCACCTTTTCTACCTCATTCTCATGATGACCAGATCTCATACTTAACAGATAAAATTCCTCAGTGTATGCTTTCACATCCCTGTCTTTCTGCTTTAAATTTTGCAGCTTCTTAAACATCTGGATTTCATAATCCCTTGGCAAGAATTTACCTTTGACCCTTGCTACCATCTTATCCCATGAAGTGATCTTAGACTTCCCTTGTTTCCTTCTCTCAGATTGTACATAATCCCACCAAACCAAAGCATGACCTCCTAACTTGGTCTTTGCAATCTTTACCTTCTGATCCTTAGCAACATCTTCACACTCAAAGTGATTATCAAGTGCAGCAATCCAATCCAACAATTCATCTTCATTCAAGCTTCCAGTATACTTGGTAACATCAACCTTTACCTTAGGTTTTTCACTCTGCACTGCCTTTAACAGTTTTGCCAATCTCTGGTCTTCAGCATCCAGATCTTCAGCTACCTCTTCATACTCTTCAACAGTATTTTCCTCTTCTTCAGACTCACTGTCTTCCACTTCCCTTTTTTTGTTCTTTTCCAGGGCTGTCAGCCTGGCTTGAAGTACTTCAGCAAGCTCCTTCATCTTCCTCATCTCTCTAGCATGTTTCTCCTTCATCTCCTGCAGTTCCCTTGCAGTACCACTACCTTTAGGAGGCATTTTGTCAACCTCTCAATCGACACACACTCAACTCTACCTCTACCTCTGCCCTTCCGGTGACAGAGTCAACACACAACAGCCCAGACCTTTTGCTGAGCTCTGATACCACTATGATGCAGAGGCATCCACACTATAACCTTCGCATATAGCATGAATGTCTGCAGACCAACCTCATCATCATCATCTTCGCCATCATCATCATATTCCCTAAAACTACCAACAGCATCATCATATTTCACGTTACACAGTCAGCATCATCATATTTCAGACGATCGCAATTGTCCTCCTGCCGACTACTATTCACCTTCTCCGCTTTCCTCCTAACATCATCATCATGATGTTCAGCGGGCGCAAACATCCTCCGGTTGCACTGTTCATCGGGCTCCAAACACTATCGTCATCATCATGACCTTCAACACTCTCTTCGTCAGCAGGATATCCAAATATCCGGTTGCTCAAATATCCTGATGACGATCACCTTCAGCACCTTCCCTTCGATGCTCCGCTACCCGACGATACAAGCAACAGCATCATGATATAACTTATCCGGTTCTCTTCGAAACCTCCTGATGATGCTAATACAACTTCCTGCCACGGACTTCCGCCGATACCTTAGCACTTAACGACGGCAGGATAAACTCGCATAAGGGGATATCTCAATATCCTGATGACGATGACGTCATATCCTGATGACGATGACGTCACCCAATATCCTGATGACCTCTTCAACACTTAGTCAAAAAAAACCCGAACTTTCTCTTCCACATCTACTCGCGATATGCGGATGTTTGGCACTTCCGATATGATGATCCTGATGCCGATACATGCACTTAGTCTATGTCCGACCTAAACATCCTGATGCACTCGCAACATGAAAACTCCAAAAGTTTCATGACCCGATCTTCTTCCTGATGCCGATGCACTCCTCCTCGGCAACTCCAGATGATGATCACCCCGACGAACCCGCACTTCATGCACTCAACTGCATCATGTTCATCTTCACTTATCCGGATGACGATGCCTAACCCGACTGCAGGATATTCACCCAGATATCCTGATGATGCCGTCTTCACGAACTTCTTCACTTAGCAAAATCTCACTTCGCCGATCCTCCAGGATGACCCGATCCAACCTCAGGGTGATCCTCCACACTCTGTCTTATCAGTTTGACCTAGCACATACCTATGCTAGGGTCTTCAACATCTTTCGACCGCGAACCTGCACACCTGCATGTGAACAGACAAACTACCTACTAACCTACTGTACATTACCATTCCACCGATCAGATGAGTCAACCGGTGGAATGGATCAGGAAATCCATGAAACCACTCAAACCAGCAGATCGATTAGATAAGGAGATCAAACAGGAAACCGAAAACAGGATCTTTATTGACTTCAAAGATGCAATACAATATGATGTTCCTCTGCGCAATACAATACTACACTGCCGATCGATGATATCTATCTATATCTCCAATATCAACCGATCTCATGCTTATAAAGACTTTCCTACGAGTACTACTGACCCGACTCCAAGCGGCTGGGAACTCTCCAAGCGGCTGGGAGATCCCACCGAACATACATCATGACAGCTGTTATAACTAACTAGCTAAAAATAGCAAAAGCCCGGTCAGCATGATCTTATCATGATCAGCATGACCTTATTACATGCATATGGTCTTAACAGACCTTCTTGGAAACATAAACAGGACCTAAACTACTAACTGCCTCATGAAGGCCAGCTGTCAGGTAGGTGCTCCTGCACCACTATAGGTGATTGGATTGGGGATCCATCAGACTCTAGGTGGACTTGTTCACAGTTCCATGATGCTCCACATGTTTTCATTGCTACTGCCTTAGATCCATAGTCTTTTCACGAGGCTTATGGTATTCCTAAGTGGGATAAAACTATGTAGGAGGAGAATAGTTCCTTGATGAGGAACCACACTTGGGATCTTGTCCCTCTTCCTGAGGGAAGAAAACTTGTTTGATGTAGGTAGATCTATCAAACAAAATTTGTAGCAGATGGGTTGGTTGACAAGCATAAGGCTCACTTAGTCACCAAAGGATTCTTCCAGGTTCCTAGGATTGACTACTCTGAGACTTTTGCGCCAGTTGCCTGAATGAATTCCATCCAACTTGTTCTTACCATTGTTGTAGCTAATCATTGGGAAGTACACCAAATGGATGTGAAGAGTGCTTTTCTTCGCAGTGACCTTCAGAAGGAGATCTACATGGAGCAGCCACATGGGTTCATTCAGGATTCTTCACTTGTGTGTCATCTTCGAAAGTCTCTCTATGGCCTCAAACAAGCTCCTCGGGCCTGGTATGCTAAGATGGACTCCTTCCTTCTATCAGTTGGGTTCACTCGGTGCCATTTTAATTCCAATGTCTACATTCTGCAGTAGGATGATTCACTCCTATTTCTGGTTCTATATGTTGATGACTTGCTAATCACAGGGAGTTCTTCATCCACCATTGGGGTTGTCAAAACTAGCCTTCATGAAAGGTTTTTGATGACTAACTTGGGATTGTTAAATTACTTTCTCAGGATTGAGATCTACTAGTCTACTTCCAGGATCACCATCAACTAGTCCAAGTATTCTCTAGATTTTCTCTCAAGGTTTCATATGGCTGACTGCAAGCCTGCTCTAACTCTCTTTCTTTGTAGAGTCAAACTTGAGGCTCAATGTTCTTCTCCACTTGTTGATGGAACTTTGTACTGACAGCTTGTTGGGAGTCTCATTTGTCTGACTCATATGAGACCTGACATTTCATATGTTGTAGGCATGGTCTCTCGATTCATGCAGGAGCCTCATGATCTACACTGGAAAGAAGCCAAGTGGATCCTTCACTACATTCAGGGTACTCACAGTTTTGGGATTCACTACACAGCGGGCATTGAGCTTGACTTGGTGGGCTACATAGATTCAGATTGGGTGGGTGATTCTAAGGATTGCAAATCTACTTCATGTTACAACTTCTCACTTGGTTCAGGTCTTGTTTGTTGGTCGAGAAAGAAGCAGTCTGCTATTGCTCTATCTTTTACTAAAGCTGAGTATCAGGGGGTTGTGAATACCACCATTGAGGCCATTTGGCTTCAAAATCTTCTTACTAAGTTTGGTATCCAGATTAGACAGCCATCAATCATATTTTGTGACAACCAGAGTGCCATTCAGATCTCCCAGAATCCGGTCCATCTTCAATGGACCAAACACATAGAGGTCCACATGCACTACATCCGGGAGCTCATCCATGGCTATGTCATCGACCTTCGCTACTGTTTGACTTCTAAGTAGGTTGCTGATATCTTCACCAAACCCTTCACTGAGAGCAAGTTCCTTCATTTGCAATCTTTGTTGGGGGTGCGGGATGCTTCATCTTTTGGGGGGCTTCTTCCTCTCACTCAGAGTCCTAACTCTCTCTACTTTTGGGGGGGTCTCTTCTCTCTCTATTTTTTTTTTGGGGGGGGGGGGCTTTTCTCTCTCTTTGGGGGGGAATTTTATGTACATGGGTACCTCATCAGGCTTGATTTGCTAGGACCCATTTCTACATCCACCTAAGCTTCGCTTATGGGGGGTGTTAGTGTAGGTTTATATTTCCTAGTGGGTTATTTATTTTTCCCTATATTCCTAGGTTTTTCCTACACTTCTATTAATCTCACTTAGGTTAATAAAGCATGTCTTATTAGGTGAGTGGTTGCGAGGTATCACCTTCCTACATGTGAGCATCCATTAGCTATCTTGGGAAGATACTTTGCTATCTTTAGTCTGATAGATGGTTTCTCCTGATTGGTCGGTATTACCACCTCCTCCCTCTCCCTGGTCTATATAAGCGTGCTACCTAGCTTGTATTTTGTATCTTTTGATTTTGCATCCTCTTAATGCTAACTCTATGTTGCTATTTTGATTTTGTATCATTTGCATTCATAGTTTAGATATCTATTCTTTGCACTAGTTTTCTGGGTTAATAATCTTTTTAGATTCTAACAAAGAGAAGGCACATGCCTTCGGGATCACTACTCAAGAGAGTCTCACTGCCTATAGAATTTATGTTTAATACAAAAATAATTAACTGATAAATAACATCTACTTCATGTCTGGTTTAGTTTCATTCAATGCTCACAAAACTTCTGCTCTGCCCTTCTCTAATTCTTCATCCTAAACATCTCTTGTTCTTCTACTTCTCCTCTACTCTATTCTACCTTTGATCCTTTCTTTGGATTTTATTCTTTTCACACAAGGATGATTTTACACAAATCATCAACAAGTATTTATACATTTCATCAACCTTGGAATGAACATCAAGGTCGGCACTACAAGCATCTGACTTAATGCGAATCACTAAGTTGTTAGCCAAACATAACTGGGACTCAAATCTTCCTTGATCAACACGCCACGCTTCATAGAATTTCTCTTAGATCATCTATAACACGCTTGAATCATCCAGTCAGCCAAGACTGGGAAGAACAACAACACTAGGAAGGAAATCTTCATTGACAAGCTCAAACTTCAATGCGGACCTCCAACATAGAAGTCACATGATCCAAAGACCTCCACAAGCACATTAAATTTAGAAAAAACATCTGCACTCCTCCAAATCATCAAAATCACTTGCATCTTCCTCTGGAACCTCAAGAACAGTATCTACCATGACTCACATTAGAAAGATTGCTTGCGGACCTCCAAACCACGAACCACTTCAATGGATGATACACACTGACTTCCCAAACATACCTTTAGATCTGTAGATTATCATTTGACATATTTGGAACAATCCAGACTGCTTTCCTGTCACTCTGTCTCTTCTGAACACTGCAAAACTGGTTCAACTTAGATGGCCATAGCTTGTTCAAATCTTCATGTGAACCCTTCAAAACTTAACTGAAGCTTCTTCAGACAATCCTCTACTCAGCCATATGGTCCACATACATTGATCCTCATTAATTTTCTCAATATACTCAACAATCCAGTCTTCTATATAGGAAACAAAATAGGATACAGTTGACATCAATGGCAAAAAGGATATGTTGACATCAATGACAACACCGCTTAGGCACATATTTGCAACACCTCCTTTAGGTAAGTCAATTCTGCTATCTTCCCATCTCAACTTCCTCTATACTAACAACATTGTAGAGTATGAAGCCCTTATTCTTGGCTTGCATGCCACTTTGTCTCTAAACATCAAACATATATCAATATTTGGTGACTCTAAATTGATTATAAGATAAGTCATTAGATCTTATCAAGCATAGCAAGATTCGTTATCTTAGTACCAATACTTGACCTTATCGCTATTGAAGAAATTCTCCTTTTTTGACAATTGACACAATCCTAAAAATGGACAAGTGACATGCAGATGCAATGGCAAGCACTGCTTCCCTCCTATCCTTCGATAGTTTTGAGGGATATTATGAATTCCTTATTAATAATATAACATTACCTTTGATAATGCATGAAGTTGCTTTTTGTGATAATGTAGAATCAAGAGAATGGTACTCCCATATATTCCAATATTTGTATGATGGTACCTTCCCTGATCCAGCATCCAAAAGCACTTGAGTTCACATACACAAAATCGTAGCACATTACATCATCTTATCAAACATTTTATACCATCTAAGCTACGAAGGTCCTCTCCTTTGCTACCTTAATAACTCTAAGATCTTGATTGCTCTAGAGGAGGCACATTCAGGTGCTTGCGAAGGATATTTTAGTGGAAGATCTCTAGTTCAAATGTTGCTTCATATGGGATATTATTGGCCAAAAAAATGAAATAAGATTCGTTTGCCTTTGTCAAAAAGTACCCATAGTGTCAACAACATAATAATCTCATTTGAGCTCCTACCTAGGAACTTTGTGCCTAGGTTTCACCTTAACCATTTTCTGTGTGGGACTTGGATCTTATAGGAAAAATTCATCATCATAGCTACAGATTACTTTACGAAGTGGGTTGAGGCAGCTCCTCTCTGATCCATGACTGCTGAAGTAATCTATCACTTCATTCAAGACAACATAATCTCTCAATTTGATGTTCCTTCCACTTTGGTTTTTGACAATGGTGCCTCATTTAAGAACAAAGATGTGAAGAAATTCCTTAAAATATATCACATTCAACACTGCTTCTCTACACCATATTATCATCAATCAAATGGACAAGCAGAAGCTTCTAACAAAATAATCAAATAAATCCTTCAGAAAATTGTTAAAAACATCAAAAAGATTGGCATACTCAATTATTTTACGTGTTGTGGGCCTAGCAAACTAATGTTCATACATCTATAGGTACTATCCTATATAACCTTGTGTATGGCGCCAATGCAATTATGCCTTTTGAGTTAGAAATTCCTTCATTGCAAATTTCTCTTAAGGGCATCCTTGATGACAACACTCAAAGGGAATTGTGGTATCAACAACTTGAAATTCTTGATGAACAATGCATAAATGCTCTCAAACATCTTCAAGATCATCAAAAGTCTATGCAACACTCATACAATGAATGCATCATCTACCATTCATTTTAAGTTGGAGACCTTGTACTCTACGAGAATCAACGTAATGTCAACACTGCTCCTGATGAAAAAGGGAAGTTCATCCTGAATTGGTTAGGACCTTACATCACCATCGAAGCCTTCAGATCAAGTGCATATAGACTAGACAACGTGCATGGTATGCCTCTTAAAGAGCCTATTAATGCTAATCATTTTCAAAGATATTATGCTTAAGTTCTAAATTTTATTTTGTATGCTATCTTTCCTTTTTAAAGAAAATGTTAGTAGAAAGTTCCTCTTGATGTTCTATTTAGTTATTTGCTTATTTCTTAACAAAATGTATGTGTAGTAACTTGTCTTGATTCTTTTCTTAAGTGGTTTCTTTAGTTTAGAAATTGTTTAATCTTTAGCATGCAAAATCGGTGAGATATACATACAATGATAATAATCGTTGTTGAATCTAATCCTATAATGTTGCATGTTGTTATTAGATCACAACTAAATTATTTCACCATGTGTGTGTCTTGTTTAAAATAAAATTTAATTAAGCATACATGGCTTTGTTTGGATTAAAACATGCATCATTTCAAATCATTGTGGCATTTGTTAAATAATTACACATGGTTGTTACAAATCACTTTGGCATTTAATTTGGCATACATGCATAAATAAAACCTAGATCTTTGTTGCATTTACTTTCTAAAGTAGATCACAAATGACATCTAGTAAAGAAAAACCATGTACATATATAAATAATAAAATTTTCAATATACATAAGTGCCCCATTGCATGAAAATGTGGTGAGTCATAATATAATACAATGAGATATCATCACTATGATGGACCAAGATACTTGGATCCCTCAGGACCTAGAGGTGCCTGAGTAACAGATGCCTGCCTATGTGAGGATATAGATTGTGAGTGACTCTTGGAGATGCTCCATGTTTGCAAACTCCTAAGCACGCCTCTTATCTCTCCCACCTCCTCTCTGGCCTCCTAAAGCTCACGGTTGAGTTGATCTCTCTCAACTTGTAATCGGTTTGCCTCAACTTATACATAACTCAGTAGACCGCACTTAGCACTTGATGTCACCATGACTCTCTATTGATCTACATGTGTTTGGAGGATATCTACCCTCCGAACTGCCCAGTCTCACTTAGCTACTAGTTGATCCCTCTCAGTCACTAGTTGATCTATCGCAGTCGCTAGCTGATCTCTCTCCAGTATTAGTTGATCTCGCTCAATTTATCCTACCTCATAGGATTTTCTAAGCTACGCTATAGGACTAAAAATCTTTGAATACCAACTTGCCTTGTGTGGTGGTCTATAACACACCGACACTAGGTTTTGCATTGACTCAGTAGGTACCATCAGTAATATGACTTGACCCATAAAGTCATGCCAAGCACTGGAACCAACTGCAGAGAGTAAGACATTCATCACATCAGTATCTAAATCAAATCATAATCATACATTCTAACCAAGTATAACAATAAAACATAAACATCAATTAGATCACCCCCTACCATGATGGATCATGTGGCAGGACTATTATGCTACTTGTTGTAGTCATCCCAGCCACTAGGGGCACCATAGTGAGATCACCACTCGTCTCCCTATGCTTGAAGTGACACTATGCTCTACTAGCTACACGTCGTGGTCATAGGTTGTGAGCTCAGACCTCTGGTCCCTACTTCTCAACACCTCCACCACTTGCTGGCCGGTGTCATCTACCTCTCCTTATCGAATCCGGAGGCTCCTCATCAACATCATCACTATCACTCTCCCCCTCTCCCTCTATTGAATCATCTCCTCACTCGACCTAGGCCCTGGGATTGCCATCAGGATAATTATCAGGGAAGACTAGGGCAAGGTGTTCTATCTCCCACCATGTCGTGTATGCTAGAATCACTCCTACATTGTCAGCCTCAAACACTAGATCATCATCCTCAATATCATCATCAAGATCACTCACCACTACATCTGCAATGGTGAGTTGTGCCCTCTCATGGGGCCACACACCGCAGTGTGATGATCACATGTAGGATGGCCGTGTGGTGGGAACTCCCTGCACTTATCCAAAATTCCACATTACTCTATCATAGTAGAAGGAAACTATGATGCGATCTCAGTGACCAGTCAACAACCAATCTCTTTCCATCCTCACTAGTTGTCTCCTCTGACCCATCCACAACATGCATTGCTTGTAGGGTCTCCATATAATGGTCTCTGGCTGTAGCCTATCGAATACAATCTTCAAGAATAATAAATCTCCATGTCTCCACACCCTTCTTAGCTCATAGGTGTGTGCTAATGGGTTCATCCTGATGATATCCATTAGATAACCCACTGGCCTCATATATGCAATATGCTTGAATGCCCACACCTATAGAAGCATGCAGATCATCAAGATATGTGCCTCATGATGTACATAGCACCCCAAATCATAATACAAGTGAGCAAGCATACTATCCTCTACTCCTCCATCTCTCTAATGGTTTAAGCTAGGCCCCCATAAAGGTGTGTGCCTTTCCCATCCAATGTGACAACAAGAGCGATAGTATAGATGGTACTGTGTGTCCTCATACTCCTTGGATCTCTACTTGATGACCCTAACAGTCTCTCCATGCCTAGGTAATCGCAAGATCCTGAACACATCCTCTAATGTCATTGTCATCTCTCCTATCGGTAGATGAAACATGAATGTATCCATGTTCCACTACTCCATGAGTGCCATCAACATCATCCTATGGTATGTCATCATGGGCATGTTATACACCCACCATAGTCCAACCTCTCACAAATGTCCCATCTCTGTGTCTAATAATGTGTTCGATCAACTGTGCAGTAATATGAATAGTCAACAACCGACATTCTCTCGCATACCTGGGAGATCTTGTGGTAGGAAAAGCAAGTTGTACATTAGAAACTCATCAAATATACTTCCTCATCAATTAAAAAAATAGATATAGCCTAGTCCTGAAACATGGGTGCCCTAGCTAGACCAGAGTGCTTAGGGAGGACCTGGGTACCCTTGGAGGACTACGGTGCTCAGCAAGGATCAGGGTGCCCTACAAGGTCTAGGGCACACTAGGGGGACCATGGCGCCATGGGGTGTCCCCCGGGCCCATTTATGCCTTAAAAATTTGCAAACAATCAATAATCTACTCTAACAAATGGAATTGCAAGTGGGCCAGATGCCTACCTCATGCTCATCTAGTCCTTGGGCCACTCAACTCCATAGATCCTCTAGTCTTAATGCTTGGTATTCCCTTCGGCTTGGCACGTTGGGCTCTCCTTCTTGCTCCTTCTCCTCAACAACTGAAAATGATAATGAAATGGTAAAATGAGAACTATTTACTATTTATAGTAAAATGGTAGATTCTTGATTAATATCTAGGGTCGAAAGACTATTTTTCTTTTCTCTAGACATCTTTTCATCTATTCATCGATAACTTAGGCTAGCGGACTCAGATTTGAGTGTTGTTCATTGCCTTCCAATCCTAGTTTCATCATCTTCATAGTTGTGTGCTTTGCATCTCAGTGTAATTCACTAGAATGACCCTACATAAGCATTTTTCACTAGACTCTCTCTCTAGAAAGTCGAAGTGGAAAGATCGCCACCCTGTTTCTACATCCTGAAGTAGCAAGAAGAAATAGGGAGGCATATACTACCCATGAATTTCTCTCTCATCACATTTCCCCTTTAGAGATTTGACTAACATGTACATCTATTGGTTGCAGGATTACTTTGCCTTACTAACACTGTGGTTTGTAGGATCTCAGGCTAGGGGCTTCACCCTCTTGTTCGGTGATAATTTGCATCCTCTACAATAACATTTTTGATATCCTTTTGCAATATGGTTTTACTTTTCCATCCTTTAACTTACATATACACATAGTGTCATATGGCCGCTAAAGTGGGGGCTAAATTTAACATCATAAATTGTGTACACTTGTGTGTAGGCACAATTTCACTATGTTTAGCTCCACCCTGTAGTGGTCCCAAGCCTAGTTTGTTTTTAGGTCTACCCTTAAAGTTGCCTTTTGGCCTCATTTATGGAATAAGTCATAATACTGATTAAAGTTCCATCGCAACCCCAAAAAATGAAGGATGATTTAGAGTTAGCACCACACTAAACGCAAAATTAAGTCATGAATTGGCCCTAGGCCTAGGGCACCCAAGCACCCTGGTCCTTCCGAGATTCAGGGGAATAATTTTAATGGACTACTTTGCCTTAATGTGGCTTAGGCTGACCCAAAATCTAAATTTGGTTTTTGGCATGTTATGTCAGTGTTTTTATTTGAATTACTCTCTTTCTATATGCCTTGTATAAAGGTAAGTGAATTGAATCATTTTAAAAGTAAATTTTAAGAAGCAATTTTGATGTGAACAAGATCTATTGTTATTGCACTTTATATGCCATTGTTTATTCCAAGTGTTTGGATCAATTGAAGTCTACTTTGCTCTTGGAAAGATTTAAATGAAGGCTAGGACAATAGATCTTGAGTCTATCTTGTGAGCTCCTAGGTTGGAATACTTTGCACAGTCGGAAGAAGGGTTGGAGCCATCGACTAGAGTTTGGCTTGAGTACCCACCAAGGGTATGGTGACAACACCTTCTTGTTCTGTAGACTTTCCATGAATCTTGGTCCTTGAGGTGAAGTTATTGACTCTCTTGAGTGAATCATCATTTACATCATCCCTCTCTATTTGCTTGAGTCATATAGGGCTAGGGCTTGATATTTATTGGTAAGATCTTGCATGTTACTACTCACACTTATGATTTTTGAGCACACACAACATCTAGATTTAATCATGGATATTTGTGAGGTAGGAATACTAAAATAGGGGTTTTATTGAGGCAAGCTCCTATGTAGCCACAAAGGTTTTCCTATGTGTAGAATTAATGAACAGATTTCAGAAGGTGATAGGCTAGAAAACTAAAGCACTTGCAAGTACATACCCAAAAAATCAAATAGTTCCCAAAAGCCCTAAAAGAGGTCCTAGGAACCCAAGCACCTTGGTGTTGTGTCTGCCTGTTGACAGGTGCCATCTCTGATCTATTCTATATCTTCTATTGTTCCTTTTACACCTCTGATTTGGTTCTGACAATTGTCTATTAGTCTGTGTATAACATAAACTGGGGTTTCTGATCTTGTGCCCTAGCTTAATTGGTTGAATTTGGTTAAGCATTCATCTATACAGCAAAGAGGTAGAACCCTTGTATCTTAAGGTCTCTCTCAAGGATAGAAGCTAAGCTCAGTTTGTGTCTCAATGTTTTGTAGAAGAGGGTTTTGACCTAGTTTAGCTCCTAAGGCTAGATTTCTCTTTTCTACATCATAGTTATTGTTGGAATTGATTCAGACAACTGAGAGGGGGGGTGAATCAATTGTCACACATTTTAAACTTTTCTAACTTCAATCTTCTTTTACAACTTATAATCAAATTAATGATATAAACAATTCAGCATCAATCATTAACGTATGAGCGTAAACATAAATAACACATTTGACACCAAGATTTTTGACGTGGAATCCTGATTAAGGGAAAAACCATGGTGGGGGTTAACCACAAAGATTATACTCTATTAAAAGCATTACAATGGGGAATGCACATGCATTCGGGCCCACTACCCAGAGCTCACTACTCAAAAGAAGGCTCACTACCTAAAGAAAGAAGATTAAAATAAGATTGAACTGATAATTAACATCTACCAATGCAAGGATTTAGTTTCGGTTAAGCACAAAATACTGACTTGATACACTTCATCTTCACTCTACCCTTTTTACTATTCTGCTAACATCTAAATCTTGGATCTCTACTCTTTTTGCACTTATTCCATAGTCACATCATACACGTACCCAAATCATTCAAATCAACCGGCTATATATATCTGCATTCAGATCTTCAACCACTTTTCAGTCAGCTTCAAGAACACTTAGAACTTTATTGAAAATTCTACTCTACCAGCTAAATTCATGTACACTTGTAACATGGACCACAACTTAAACTCACAAATCATTAATCAGGTTAGCTCTTATCACTAATCATCACAACCTGTCCAACCAATAACTTCCATACATCCAGAACCAAGATCAACTACAAGGTCAACCTGTTCTTCTTCTATTTGTTCTATCAAACTGTTAACCCAATACTTAGATGCTAATAACTTTTGAATCCTTCTCCACCAGAGGCGAAAAATTTAGATTTAGAATATCCTAACAATGCTTAAGGCTCCCTCAGATCCGTAGCAAACTCTAATCTACTACTAGAGAGATCTGGACCAAGATACCGGACCTTGTCGTCTTCTCTGTTTCTGACTTCCTGAACTTAGATAAATTTTGATTCTAACTTCCGGTATGAACAAATTGTGTTATGAAAATGGGTGGAATAGTCTTAGTTGCTATCAATGACAACACATGTCATGCAAAGAAGTGTCTCTTGCCAACAATCTCCCCCTTTGGCATTGATGGAAACACTTAGTGAAAAATGACTAAGTGTTACTCATTTACTCCCCCTTTACTCAATACTCTTATGCTTCTCCACTAATTCTAGAGCTCCCCCTTTGTTGGATTCCTCATTTTTCACTACTCTTCACTCCCCCTTTGACATCAATGGCAAAGGATGGGATCCGCAAGCCAAAAATTTTCCAAAAATTATGTAAACTATGTCAAATATGTACAACCAATCATTAAGTTATATTTACATAAAATTGAGTATATCTCCAAAAATGTTCTTGAGGAGGACCAACTCTGTATCCCAACTCTTCTTCATACTATTCCAAGTTGAAATGTGACCATTTAACCAGAATGCTTGTGCTTCAGCTTTCTGGAGGTCAATGGGATCACTTGTTTGTATAGCATTTTGGGCTTCTGATACAGTGTTGAACATTGCTTCTATCTTAGGGGAAACCAATCCCCGAAGCTCACCCATTCTTGCTTCAATGTTCTCCTTTTCTCTTGTTACTTTCTTCATTTCTTCTATCAAGCTAATTGCTTGACACTCCTTGCTTGCCACTGATACTGTCAATGGCTCAAAATCTTGGGACATACTTGTCAATTTCTATTTGGTGTCCTTTATTTTATCTTCTATATCCTCTAAGACTTTAGGAGTAGATAAACAAAACTTATATATCCTACCTCCTTTTGAAAGAACACTTTGGACACTCTTTATACTGTTATCTATCACCAATCTATCTATCCCAATCATGCCTTTAAGTGCATCAAATCTTTTGCTATTAAATTCATTCTGAACTTTAATTTTTGTAGATTTTTCAAGGGACTCAAAGTGAGTACTTACAAAATTTACAAGGCTTTTTAGATTTTCAAAGGGAGAGTCAGAAGGATTCTTCTAGAAGGTTGGAATTATCTTCTCCAATACTCTAGTTGTAAGACTTGCCAACTCACTGTCCTCTAAGTGAGATTTCAATAGCTTTTCACTTGCTTTGGCTTGTGTGAAGGATGTTATCTTCATCATTTGGACCGGAGAGAGAATATCTAAGTTGATTGGTCCTTGAATCAGTTCTGGTTCATCAAATTCTAGCATCTCTTTACTCAGAAAACTTTCCATTGAATTTGCAGTGTCTCTTGTGACCAATTCCAGACAACTTTCCTTTTCTTGAGTTTTCACAATATCTAGACTATCAACATTTGCACCATCTTCTTCTGCTTTAACTTCCTTACCTCTAACTTCCTTTTCTGCTTCACTTTTCTCTGTGATATCTGCATCCAAATTATTCTCTTTGACTTCACTATTTGTAATATGTTCCTAAGGATCTTGTGTAGCAGCAGTAAGCTCAACATTATCTTCTTTTCTGGATTGATCAGGAGAAGTTGGAATATCTTCTGCATCATCAGTTTGATCCACCATTTCTGTATCTTCTTTATTTATTTTTTCCTCTTCCGGAACATAGGAATCATCAACCTTGGTCTACTGCTCATTAATTTTCATCTTTTCAACATCCAAGATTGATGAATCAATCCCAATATTAGACACATCCTCAACAAATGGAAGATTGAGTCTCTTCAATGCACTTAGAAGTATTTCCTGTGTTTCTTTAACTATTTGGTCCAATTCTCCAAGCATCAGTTTGTTCATTCTCTTCTTGCTCCTGAATTCATCCTTCACTTCTTTGAATATCATATTCATTTGAACTTGAGTGATCTAAGGGTATAATTTTCTCAATACATGTTCTCTAAGTTCCATATCCTTGCTTTTGGCATTTTCTTTCCTCAACTCAAAAATGTTTGCAAGACTTGGAGGGATCTCAAAAGTTATTTCAATCAATGCCTTATTATAGATATTCAGATATCTAACTATTGCTTCCTCTAACACTCTCTTATTTGTGTCACTATAGTCATCATAAAATTCAATCATGGGTTTCAAATGTCCATCCATAGTGACTAATTTTATTACATCTTCCACAGAGATTGTGGCTTTCTCAACATATGAATCTGTCTTCTGCCTTTTTCTTGCCCTTTTGTTTCCAGAGAACTTTTCCTTAGTTACTTTGACATCTTTTGTTCGAGAGGCTTTCCACTCCTTTACCTCAATATTTGAGTCTGTTTCTTCTTCATCAACTTTTGTGTTTTTATAGGTTCTTGTGGCCTTTGTTTTCACTCTTTTTCTTTCTTTTCTAGATGAGTTACCTTTCAGTATCTCAAGATTTGTAGGTTTTGGAGGAACAGGGGCAACATCAGAGCTTCTAGTAGTTCTTGATGTGAAGGAGGATCCTACTTGAGCACTTCCTTGTTTCTTTTCCTACCTCTCCTTCTTAGCGCTTTCAATTTTTTCCCTGAATTGCCTCACAGCTTCCTTTGTGAGACCCAAATTCTTAGCCAACTGCTCAACTTCTTTTCTTACTTTTCTATTGGTTTCAGGTTCTCTGAGCTTAGTATGTCATTTTAAACTTAGCTCCTCATAAGTCCCAAATCTTTCAACTGTTGTGTCTTTTGGCTTGCTTAGAAGATGTTGAGCATACATATTCAAGATTTTTTCATCTACTTCATACCCCATGGGCATGATCCAAACAGTTCTAGGTTCCACTGCTTCCATTAAGCACTGATCAATGTCAACCATGAAACATATTTCATTCTTGTACTTCTCAACAATTTTTGAAGGGATTCTCTCTCTCGAATGCATCATACTTTGGAAGTTCTTGAAGTATCCCCAAATTACAGTTTTCTGTGCTTTATAGTCACCAATGCTGCGTAGGTGATCTCTAATTTGAATAGGAACTGGCTCATCATTAGTCCAGTGCACACCCTTTACTCCAGGTACTTCATTCTTATAGTAGAAGACCAAACATAGAACTAATGTACCATATTTAAAAGTGCTTTTCTTATCTTTCTTCATTTTGTTCAAGTTTTCAATGAGTTGGTTCTATAACAACTCACATAGGTCATAATCTACATTTTCCTTCAACATTTGATATGATGCATATATGGAAGTTTCAGAGACTAAATTATCTCTACTAGAGTGATAGATTTTGTAGCCAATCACCATTGAAGCAAACTTCACATCCAATTCTATAATGTCTTTTATGGTCATAGCCCTCTTGTCGAACTTTGCATCGGTTGCATCAATAACAGTTTGGTTTTTCATAGCTTTCAACATGGGTAATCCACCAGTTGAATTTAACCCAGTCATAATTCTGATAACATCCTTGGTAATCTTGAATGGTTTTAATAGCCATATGAATTCATCATGCATCTGACTTAAAACATACCAAACCCATTCATCTTCATCAAGTGTTGGAAACCCCATAATCTGAATAAAATGTTTATCATACAGTGCCTTATACTCGGGTTTACGATCATGATTTTCATCCATTAGTTGACTCTCAAACAAATCTACAAACTTTGAGTCCACAAATTCATCTATGCTTGCATGAATATAAACCCTAATATCTTGAATATGCAGCACACCATATAGAACATTTGAAAATGCACCTAATGGGTCGACTTCTATGGATTTATGTGGATGTTTCTTAAATTTGGGTCGAGGCCTTTTAGTAATGTCAACGATCAAAGGTGTAGCCATTTGCAAAAAGATTATAAGTTCAAAGCTTCACAGATAAAAACCTTTTTCATGAGATTAGAGTTGACAGATAAATTTGTTGGTCGCACTTCAATTTCTTGTAATCTTGGCTCAGACACTATTCTTCTTGCTTTCTTTGAGTTCAAAAGTGATTCAAATGAGAAGTGAACACATTTTTATGCTCCACAAAACCTAATTTGACTTTGTAATAAATGCTCTTCCCTAACTTCATTCGGTTACTTAGTTTTTGAATAGTTTTTCATGAATCACTTCTTAAATTTCCATATCAATATATTTACTTCCGAAAATCCTTCCAAAAGTTCTGAGACAATTTCAAAACATCTTCTCTCATTGTGCTAGATCCAAACACCCACTTACTAGCTAGGGAAATTTGATTTTCAATACAGCTCCCCCTAAGCTAGAGCTCCTAAATTCAATTCCCAGAGGAATTATCAGCACTGGATTCTGGTATGGACTCATTACTATTGTTCTCAATTGTTTTCTTAATCCATGTCTTGCTCATTTCATTATGGATCTCATTCACATCAATTTTTCTTTTTTCTTTATCTTGTCTCTACTCATCTAGTTTTTTGTTTGCCAGACATCTTATTTCATTATTCCTACTTCCGTAGAATCTTGCAATATGACTAGATCTATTGCAATTAAAACAAGCAACATTTTGTTGCTTATATGCTTGATTTCCTCTTGATCTGTACTGATTAGCCATGTGTCCATATCCATTGCAAATGAAGCAGTAACCATTGAAAGAGTTTCCATTTTCTCTAGAGTTATTCATTATCATACTTCTGCATTCATTTGATCTATGACAATACCTCTTACACTTGAAGCATTGACTGGAGAAGGATGGACCATTTTGATTTACTGTGCTCCTGCACTAAGTAGCTTTATGACCAAATTTTTTGCAATTAAAATAATTTCCATTGAATGATGGATATCTTTGAGCATTAGGTTGTCTTACTGGAGTTTTTCTAGGTTTGTTTCTCCCATTCCTTGGTTGAAAATTTCTTTGTCCGGATCCAGAGCTTTCACCTTTCTCATATCCAAGACCATGCTTGTCATCAGCCTTTTTTTGTCCTTCAAGTAGTGCTTCAAGTTTAGTTGAGCCTATATTGAACTTCTCCTTGTATTCATTTGCAACTTCTAGGTCATGTCTAAGAATGACAATTTGCCTTTCAAGTTCTCTTTCATTATTTCTACTTTCTTGTAGATTTGACTCTAGGAGGCTAGCGATTCCGTCCAATCTGTAGCATTCTTTAGTTCTTTCTTTTAGAAATTAATTCAGGTCTTCTTCAGTTTTCCTTTTATCTTCAATTTCTTTGGTTAGCCTCATCACCCCAGATTCCATCTCATGTTTTAGGACAACAACTTCTTTGGCTAACTTCTCACATTACTTTGTCTTGTCTTTTAGAGCCTCATCCTTGTTGTTGTTTTCATAATGATTTCCTAGATGAAGAGGTTGTTCCTTCCTCTTTTCATTGGATTTGCTCAATTTCTCTTTTAGAATCTTAATGAAGTCTTCAACATTTTTAAGGTTCTCTTGTAGCTCTTGGACTTCTCTAGATTGCTCAAGATCTTCTAGTGCGAGATTAAGTTGCCCTTGGACGTTATATTCATCCATATTACTGCCTTCCCAAATCTTCCTCAAGCTGTTAAACTTTTTCAAAGGAACTTAGCTCTAATACCAATTGTTGGAATTGGTTTGGACAACTGAGAGGGTGGGGTGAATCAGTTGTCACACAATTTAAACTTTTTTTACTTTAATCTTCTTTTACAACTTATAATCAAATTAATGATATAAACAATTCAGGACCAATCATTAACATATGAGCAGAAACATAAATAATACATTTGACACCAAGATTTTTGACGTGGAAGCCCAGTTAAGGGAAAAACCATGGTGGGGGTTAACCCACAAAGATTATACTCTATTAAAAGTATTACAATGGGGAATGCACATGCATTCAGGCTCATTGCCCAAAGCTCACTACTCAAAAGAAGGCGCACTGCTCAAAAGAAGGCTCACTACCTGCAAAAAGAAGATTAAAATGAGATTGAACTAATAATTAGCATCTACCAATGCAAGGATTTAGTTTTGGTTAAGCATAGAATACTGACTTGATACACTTCATCTTCACTCTGGCCTTTTTACTGTTCTGCTAACATCTGAATCTTGGATCTCTACTCTTTTCGCACTTATTCCATAGTCACATCACACACATACCCAAATCATTCAAATCCATCAGCTATATATATCCACATTTAGATCTTCAACCACTTTTTAGTTAGTTTCAAGAACACTTAGAACTTTATTGAAAATTCTACTCTGTCAGCTAAATTCATGTACACTTGTAACGCAAACCACAACTTGCACTCACAAATCATTAATAAGGTCAACTACTATCACTCATCATCACAACGTGTCTAACCAATAACTTCCATACATCTAGAACCAAGATCAATTACAAGGTCGGTCTGTTCTTCTTTTGTCTATTCTATCAAACTGTTAACCTGATACTCAGATGCTAATAACTTTTGAATCCTTCTCCACTGGAGGCTAACACTTTGGATTTAGATTATCCTGACAATGCTTAAGACTCCTTAGATTCATAGCAAACTCTAATCTACCACCAGAGAGATCCGAACCAAGATACCAGACCTTGTCGCCTACTTTGTTTCTGACTTCCCGGACTTAGATAAATTCTGATTCTAACTTCTGTTATGAACAAATTGTTGTATGCGGATGGGTGGAATAGTCTTAGTTGCCATAAATGACAACACTTGTCATGCAAAGTAGTGTCTCTTGCCAACAATATCTACATTTCAAAAGAACTAGATCACCAAAAGTGTAGAATTTGGTTCATGAACTATTAAGTGTGAAAATGTGGAAATATAGTGGATAGTGTTAAAGTCTATCAAATCAAACCCTCCTTTCACAATAACACTCAAGGACAAAAATTGATCCAAGACACTATAGATGAATGAGGACTTAGATGTAGGTTTGTGTACTTAGAAATGATATGGAAAGATTGATTAGATTGAGAGATTTTTCAAATCCTAGAACGAATAAGACTTAAACTCTAATTATAATGTAATCAAGTACAGATAGACATAATACTACAAGAAGTCGTACATGAAGATACTCAGGGATGATCAGAAATATACCAAAAGTTGGATTTTTAGAAATGAAAACTTTGTGGACTATGGGGTGGTTTCCCAAGTCCAATAGGGTAGTTTTTCTATAGATCCAAAGGAGTGAGATATGTCAGATTGTATTCTTGAGTTTAGGGTCAAGCCTATTAGGAGGACTATGAAGCAGGCACGCTAGTTCAGGAGAGAGGAATATCAGCAACTTTCTCCTAGATCCTGAATCCTTATCCTTGAAACTACTTCTCTACACCTGCACTTTTCCAACTCCTGCATCTATAACCTATAATCACAAAGAGAGGGATTTGGGGGTTGTGGTGTTTAGGAGCTTGCCTCGGTCAAGCCCTAGAAGGACATTCAAGTCTTCCAACACCATTTTTAGATAGAGTGCATGCCAAGGAGGGTAGAGGCCAAACCTAATGATGAAATGAAATCATTGAAACACAAATTGATGTCACCTTAGAGGTGAATCCCTAATAGAGATGAAGATCCTTCAAATCATGAGGAGATGGATTGATGAAGCCAAATCTGCAACAAACATACACAATAACAACACAATTATGCTCTGCAACACAATGAAGGCCTTAAAATCCCTTCACATTATCCATCTAGGTGTAATATGAAGTCATAAACTCACTTATATATGCTTTCCCACTAACATTCGTAATTTAAATTGAAAAGGCTGATAGAGGGAAACCTTTTAAAAAGGCCCAAGCCAACACATTTAAATTTTGATCTTGGTAAATTAGGTTGGACTTGGGTGTGTGTACCGAAGTCCCAAAGCCCTAATTTGGTCTTGATTAAGGTTTAGGAGAGGCCCCTAAGTCCCATTTGACATGTGTTTTGGGGGAAATTGCTATGGGATTGGTATTAAGATTACAAAGTGTAAACGCGGGGACCTAGGAGCTAAACTAGGAGGTAAAAGGCATAGGGATACTTTTTACTCCATAACATTTAGCCCCCACTTTAATGTAAGTATGATCTTACAATTCCATACATGCATTAAAGTATGGTCGAAGCACATCAAACACATCAAACATGCCAAGCACATAGAGCTAAGGCATACCCAAAGGCTGGAGGACTATTTCTAGCCCCCAATCTTAGGTAAGCACTAGAAAACACATGAAAGACATGAAAGACACAAAGAAGATAGTAAGAAGCACTCAAGACATGGAGAATATAGTGGAATCATTAAATACAAGAAGAAGACATGAGAGCAGTCATGCAATACACAAAGGATACATTGATTTAACAACTAAAATAAATCCTAAACTAGGAGGTAGAGGGAGTTCATTGCTACACGCCTTTAGACCACCAAAAACATGTAAAACAAGACACAAAATGTGGAGGGAGCTCATCTCTACGTGCCTTTAGACCACACTCAGGGGAAGTCACAACAAACACATAAGGAAGACACACAAAATGCATGAGCATCATATAATATGCCATAGACACACTATATGTCTTATACACAACAAACATGAGCGATGGGAATGATCTTATTGCTAATTCCCACCATGTAAAACATGCCAAACACACCTGTCAGTTGCGCTATGCTACCACAACCACCAAAGACATGATTAAGGGTGAATGACTTAAGACCCACCCTGCCTCCACAGAGGACTTTGTATAAAAGGATGTACACTAGCTCAAGAGATACACCATCCTACCTTCTACAGAAGGGATTTATATAAAAGGATACGTACTAGCTCAAGAGATATGTCATCCCACCTCGCGACAAGGGCTTTCTTGCTTTTAAAAGGATGTACACTAGCTCACAAGATACACCATCCCGCCTTATGATGAGGGATTTCAAACACACTTTTTTAGTGTAAAAGTAATCAAATAGATACCATTATATATGCCCCCACCATAAGGTAGTTGATACCACTTGCCAGTATCAAGCACATTAAGGTAGAGTGAAAACACACAAATGAAAAAGAGCTCTCACAAAGCCCATGTGGTGCAGTCATGGTAGGAGGGTTCATGGAATGAACTACCTAGACTGTGCAACAAGAGTAAACACAATGGAAACAACTCAAAGATATGGAACAAACATAGGTTCAATCATTTAGTATATCATAGAATTCAAACACAGATTTGTCGGCAACATGCGGGCTTATAATTAGGGCTCACAGGCCTGATTACAGAATATCAAAATATGCACAAGATATAGTTTTGAAGCTCCTTCGCACAAAATCCAACTATCAACTATGAAATCAATTGTTAACTTCCTAACTATTTTTCCTAGAGATCTAATACATCAATATATATCATCTCTGGATCACAAGATTCCTCTGCATCAGCCAAGGAAGATCACAAACTCTAATGAAGAGCTATAACATGTGTGCACAGATAGGTCAGACCTAAACATGCAGAACTCCTTCGCAAATGCATGGAATGATGTGCGGTTCTCGAGGAAGGTCGACCATGAACCATAGAACATTGAAAGATGTGTTGTTAGGCTCCACAAGTTGAGGAATGCTCCACAAGTCTTCTCCTTTAGCTGATTGTCTGAGACTATTAGGATGCTTTGTTCTGAGAAAATAGTTGATCTTCTGATAGTTACAACTTTCTCGTTCTTGATCCAAATGCTCTGAATTTTGGATATGATATAGATGAATAAATCTAGATGCTAAGTCCAGCTCCGCAAGATCTGAAATGCAACTATAATAGAATCCAAACCAAAATATAGAAACTGCTTTTGACTGAACTGATTGAACTAAACTTTATAAAGAAACAAACTGAACTACAAACAAATTGAAAAGAAAATATTTTTGGTTGATGCAAGATTACTCTTGAACCAGGGATGCTCCTGCATCACCATGCCCCCAAAGGTGATATGTGCCATGATCACTCAATGTTCCCAAAAACACATCGATATTATTTTCTAAGATAATCAACAAGATATAAGATTTGGTTAGAAAATCCTACTCTAAGATAACAACCAAATCAAATCATGAAAGCTACACATAAATCATATATTAGATCACATCAAAGACCAAGGCTACACTTGTAGGTTCAGGACTGAGTATAGCTATTCGACTATACTGCAAGTATCTCAGAATCGAGTGTAACAACAAGGTGAGATACAAAACCATCCAAAGTGCATAGGAATAGATTGAGAGTATTGCAAAAGTTTGTTACAAGAGATATGACAACATGGTACATCACACGAAGTGATTTTACTAGTCAAGCATCAGATATATATATATATACATATATATCAACCCCATCTTCATATATGGATTGGATTTATTTTTGCTTTCTTGCTAAAGAGACACACTATCCTTATCAGTATCTATTTGTTTTCATCATCCACCGACTAGGTAGAATCATTGAAGAATTGGAAACAATAAAAATGAGAGAGGAGAACCAAGTTCCCTAGGAACACCACATAGGAGGATTACCCCAAGACATCTTTCCCAATGCTATGCCCCCAAGGCACAACACATAACAATAAAAAGAGGAGAGGAAAGATAGAAGAATGTAGAAACAAATAGAAGAATGGTCACAATAGGGGCAGTCTCCCAGTATCCTTGACCTTACAAGAGTATCAAGGGTCATCCTAGGAGACCTAAACAACACTTATCACAACACGGGGGAACACAACACAACACAATATTTGAGCATATATATCTAAGAGGAGTTCAAAATTGTGAGCATCTTAGAGAGGTGCTCTATCAAGTGCGGTAAAAAGTGTGAGTAGTTCATACCTGAGTGATGCTTATTTCCAGAACAGTCATGCGGTGCTTGTTTCTCAAGACCTTGAATGTTTAAAATCTTTTGTTGCTTATGATGAGGGGAATCATTGCTATTTCCCACCGATGATAGTCACCTTGTTCTTTTTTGATCCTTTTCTTTCTTGTTTTGATTTTCCTGATGAAGGAGTCTTTCACAATGAAATGGGATACTTTCCATCATGAAAACTTTTTCTTGCTTAATGTTATCTTGTTGAAGTTGCTCAATTTGCGTATCTAATGCATTCTAGTTGTCTCCTGATCCTTGAACAGATAATGGTGGAGGAACCTCAACATAGATATCTTTCCCTCATGGGCAAGGTGAGTCTTCAGTATTTTCCTTATCCACTTCTATCATGCCAATTATTTCATCATAATCAAGGTAGTTATCTTCCTGCTCCATTGTATTTTGCTCTACCATATTGTTGTCATTATGCTTAGGAAAAGGATTTGTAAAGATCTGTAAATTTTGATTCTGAGGGGCAAATGACTTATTTCCATTGTTGTTTACACTAGTTACCTATATTATATTAGAATAGATGAGGTCTTGAATTTCATGTTTCAAACGCATGCATCATTCGGTGTCATGTCCTGCCAAGTGGTGATATTGACAAAAGGCATTAGCATCAAATGAGGGTCCTTGTATCATGTTGCTATTGAATGGTTTAACATGAGGAAGATTCAAAAGATTGTTTCTTACTACTTGATTCATAATTGATTGAAGAGAGTTAGATAATGGAGTAAACTATCTTTGTTGTTGTGTGAATTGAAATCGTGCCCATTTAGGATTATTAATAGCGGACACTTGTGAATGAAAATTGTTTGAATGTTGTCCATTGATCTTGATGAAACTCTTGTTATTTCTCTTAAAGTTGTTTTGAGATGTTCCAGCTGTGGATTGACCAACTTGAGCCGATGAGTTTTGATTCTCATATTGACTAGATGAAAGTTGGTAATCACCAAGAGTTGTGCATAGATGTTGAAAAGAGCTATACTTTATCAAGAGGATTTTATCATGGATGTTAGGTTGTAGATTCATGATGAATATCTTCTGAACATGTCCTCATATGTAATCAGCTATTGTATCTGTGTGAAAAGAGCTTGATATCGATTGATAAACTCAGTTAACTTTTCTTTTTGACCTTGTTTACAATGGACTAAATCAATCAATGGGACCGAAGGTCTAATATTTTCTTGGAAATGTTGCAAAAATTGATCAACAAGCTATGAGAGAGAGTGTATTGAATTCAGAGGTAATGAGAAAAATCATTCCAAAGTAGTATCTTTGAGGGATTGTGGAAATAGTTTTTCTAACAAGTCCTCTTTGGAAAAGAAATCACTACACAGTCATGAATGCTACCACATGAGTATTAGAATCACCTTTACTAATGTACTCTTCAACGCGAGGAGTCTCAAACTTATCAGGCATTTGAGCTCTTAGGATTGTAAAAGATAAAGGACTACAAGCATGGTATGTTGGTATATTAGGTTGAGAAGAAGCATTGGTCAAATTTGTCAGTTTTTGTTGTAAGGAGGTCATGCTTTGCAAGAGTTGGTTTAAAATGGCATCATTAGGTGATGTGGTTTGCGGGTTAAAAGAGTTGGAAGTTGTAGTCATGAAATTGAAAGGTGATCGGTTGTGAGTGGTAATGAAAGGTGTTTGAGAGCAATTATAAGTGAAAGGTGGTTGAGAATGGTTATAGGAAGACACCTTAGGTGCTAGGTTTTGATAATTAAATCCCATAGCCTTGTAATTCTATGAATTAATGCCATTAGATACTCCCATGCTAGTGGTAGTATTTCTACAAGCTTGTGCATTAATAGTGAGGATTGATGATGTAAAAGTGGACATTCTGGTAGTCAGTATAGGTGTTGATACTTGTGTATGACTCGGTGATGACACATTGTTAATGATTTTTGCGTAGTCATTCACTGACATAATGTTGTTATCAACTATATGGGCTATTCCATGAAGCATATTAACATTGTCTTATCCTTCTTTTAATAGTTTTCTAAGACTATGAACAACAGGTATAGCTTCTTCATCTATCCTTTCTTTTTCCACAAATCCTTGAAAATTAGCTAGTTCTCTATCAAGTTTGTGGATTTGATCATCAGGTGTATGTGTTATCACTTCAATTGCATCTTCAAAATCATGAAATGTTTGTTCTTCCATTGTGGTGGTAGTTATGATATCTTGTAAAGATTGTGATTCACCCTTTGTAAAATAAGTGTTCAATGGATTTTCCGATGTTTGTATATCGGTGCTATTCAAAGCACTAGAACCCATTAGTCTATGACCTCTCATTAAAAGGATGTTTCTATTAGGGAAGTAGGTTATACAACTCATGAAAAGTCCTACAACACTTAGTGCACAAACTAATAGAACAATCAAGAGGAGTAAGGCAGTTATGTTTGTTGAAATACACAATGTGTAATTGCAAAAGGTGAAAGTTTCAAAGATAGGATGCAAAAGTATGCAATATGATCCAAAACTACAATTCAAAATCAGATTTGAATTAATGTTGAAAGGGAGTAGCAAAATCTGAAAATAAAATTTTGACTACAAACCCTAGTTTTTGCAAAAGCTAGGTTATATGAAAAATGCAACTTTTTAAGAAAAACTCTAGCAAATGAAACTTTTCGATGAAATATTTGATATGAATTAATGATGAATTACTGTAATAAGGATCAGATCTAATGCAAATATCAGAAAATTAAATCTTTTTATGATATGCAATCCAAAATATGCAAAACTATATGCCTTAATGCAAGCCTAAAATGCTTGTTTTTTCAAATTTTTTCAAATGTATGCAAAATTTTTCAATGTAATATGATAAATATGATATGAATGTATGCAAGGACTGATTAGAACACTCAAAATATATGCAAAATGCTTTCTATTCTAGGCTCACCAAAATGTTAAGTGTGAAAATGTGGGGAGATAGTGGATATTGTTAAAGTCTTACAAAGGCTAGGTTATATGAAAAATGCAACTTTTTAAGCAAAACCCTAGCAAATAAAAGTTTTAGATGAAATATTTGATATGAATTAATGATGAATTACCATAATAAGAATTAGATATGATGTAAATATCAAAAAATTAAATTTTTTTATGATATGCAATACAAAATATGCAAAACTATGCCTTAATGCAAGCCTAAAATGCTTGTTTTTTCAAATTTTTTCAAATGTATGCAAAATTTTCCAATGCAATTTGATAAATATGATATGAATGTATGCAAGGACTAATTACAACACTCAGAAATATGCAAAATCCTTTTTGTTCCAGGTCAACCAAAATGTTAAGTGTGAAAATGTGGGAAGATACTGGATAGTGTTAAAGTCTTTCAAATAAAACCCTCCTTTCACAATAACACTCAAAGACAAAAACTGAGCCAAGTCACTACAGATAAATGAGGACTTAGCTATAGGGTTTTGTACTCAAGAATGATATGGAAATATTGATTAGATTGAGAGATTTTTCAAACCCTAGATCAAATAAGCCTCAAACTCTAATTATAATGCAATCAGGTACAAACAGACAAAATGCTATAGGAAGCCATACAGGAAGATATGCAGGGATGACTAGAAACATACCAAAAGTTGGATTTTTAGAAATGGAAACTATGTGGACTATGGGTCAGGCGCCCAAGTCCAATAGGGCAATTTTTCTGTAGATCCGGAGCAGTGAGATATGGTAGACTGTATTCAACTCTTGAGTTTGGGGTCAAGCCTATCAGGACTATGGGGTAGGTGCCCTAGTCTAGGAGGGAGGAATATCAGTAACTTTCTTCCAGATCTCGAATCCTTATCCTTCAAACTGCTTCTCTGTACGTGCACTTTTCAAACTCTCGCACTTGTAACCTGCAATCACAAAGAAAGGGATTTGGGGGTTGTGGTGTTTAGGAGCTTGCCTCAATCAAGCCCCTAAAGGACATTCAAGTCTTCCAACACCATTGTTAGATAGAGTGCATGCCTAAGGAGGGTGGAGGAAAATCCAATGATGAAATGAAATGATTGAAACACAAATTGATGTCATCTTAGAGGTGAAGCCCTCACAGAGATGAAGATCCTTCAAATCATGAGGAGATGGATTGATGAAGCCAAATTTGCAACAAACAAACACAATAACAAGACAATTCTACTCTACAACATAATGAAAGCCTTGAAATCCCTTAACTCAATATCACAAGTTCACATTATCCATCTAGGTGTAAGATGAAGTCATAAACTCACTTATATATGCTTTCCCACTAACATTCATAATTTAAATTGAAAAGGCTGACAGAGGGAAACCTTTTGAAAGGGTCCAAGCCAACACATTTAAATTTTGATACCGACAAATTAGGTTGGACTTGTGCATGGGCACCCAAGTCCCAAGGCCCTAATTTGGTCTTGATTAAGGTTTAGGACAGGCCTGTAAGTCCCATTTGACATGGGTTTTGGGAGAAATTGCTTCAGGATTAGTATTAAGCTTGCAAAGTGTAAACGCGGGGACCTAGGAGCTAAACTAGGAAGTAGAAAGGCATAGGGATACTTTTTACTCCATAACATGAACATCTACTAGGTTGACAAACTTGCATACTTTAACTTTTTCCACTTGCACTTAGTTATTTGGAGTTTGTACTAGAGAAGAAATACATTTAAAGATTTATTGGACCTAAGATGATGTGTGTTTAGCACTGGACAAATCTATTCTCCATTCCATTATAACCGCATAGATTTAGAACTTGTTAACACTGGCTAACTACACATTTCATGTGGCATAGATCTTTGTGCCACATTATAGCCAATGCATATCATGTTTGAGGTTTAGAATTGCTATATACACATGGCTTGTGATCAATTGAAGACATCATGGTATGATCAAGTATGAGAGCAAGGGAATGAAGTTTGAGAGGAAGAATGCAAGTTTGAGGATAAGAGTTCAAAATGGAGTTCGATATTTAAAATGAGGATGTTGATTATGTGACATGTAAGAATGTAATAAGTTTATTCTAAGTAGTATACTTTCATGTTAGTAATCAAATGGCTATGACCTAGCATGTAGAAAACCCATTGTTGTAAATTGTAAGCATTCAAGTTTGTGAAATCAATAAAGTTTATCTTGTTTTTGTGAAATCTTATTGTGAAGGTTGTGTTGTTTATTTTGGCTACATGGTTGGGCAATCCTTCATTGGATCCACCACCCATGACTACATCAATACCATTAAGAAATGAGTTTTTATCTTCATTTTATTTGAGTTATACATCTTACATATATTTATAAATAATAAGTGAAATTGACAACGACTTACATATTTACTACTAACAAAAACCAAGAGATTTTTTAAATGTTTGTTTTCTCTCTTAATCTTTAAAATTTACTCACTTTTTATATAATATATTTAATCATACTTTATTGAAAAGACTCAAAATAAGTTGCATTATCTACACACTTTCATCACATTAGCATAGAATGCACGCACACACATGCACACACACACACACACACACACACACACACACATTCATTAAATCTCAAGGTTCAATTATCTTAGTTCTATTTAAGAGTTTTTAAATATATAAATACATGTATGTGTATATATGCATGTATCTATAGGTACATACATGGCTATAGACATACATATACATACATACATGATGGATGTTGTCATTTAATTCATTGCATTGCTATCAAAACAATATGATGGCAAAGGATGAAAGGTATTTTCACAAGGATTGCAATTTATGAATAATGTTCAAGCTACTACGAATTAGATAATAGACTATGACTTTCAAACGTCTTTGTATCGACTACAACTCTCCCTTCTTCAGTTGTGCACTATTTGGTTGTATTGTAGTATTTGCTTCAACATTGTGGCTCTGCCTTTTAGTAGTTGGAGCAACTTTAAGGGTTTAATTTGTTTAATTATATTGATTTTGATTTTGGTCTTTTATTTTGTTGAATCTCTATGTCTTTATTCTCTTTTAGACTTCTTTTAAATATTTTCTTAACTATTGTAAGTTTTTATTATGAAAAATAATGTTTAATAGTCTATAATATTAAAAACTTAATCCAGTAAAAAAATAATTTAACAAGAAAAAAATAAAATGCATCCATGAGAATTTTCTTAAAAACGTTATTATTAAATAACAATTATTATCTTTTATAAAATATTTAAGAAATAATAAATTTATATTTTATTAATTTAATTTAATTTATATATTAATATTTATTAAAAATAGAATAGAATTGATCTATAAAAATGAAAGAGATATAATATAATGAAAAACAATTCCTAAATTAGTAACACTTTGTCATCCTTTTATGAAACCACTGCCGAAACTTTTCAATATTTACTCAATTGGTTTATTTTTTGCGTTATCATATATGAAAATGAAGGGACTGCAAAATTATTTTATTTCATTTCCTTCCATGAGACTGCGAAGGTCTTCCCTCTAATCAAAATAATATTTACACTTTTAGGAGGAAAAGTGTAAAAAAGTGGTCTTTTGTTTTCAAATTATAAAATAACATGACACTTTTAAAAATTTAAGATTTGGATTATTATATTATATGAAATTCATTTTATGGGCCATGAGATATGCTTATGTCTCCATTGCTCTCAACACACTTATTTGTGTTGGATAGACACAATATTCTAAGAAGAAGAAAATACAAGTCAAATGCGAAGAAGGTGATTACATCATTAACTACTCCTAATCTCCATAATTAAAGAACGTGATTACATCATTAATTTATAATTAGATTAAATTGTGTTCATTAGAGAGCTTGTTAATCTTGATAATATGATTGTTGACTTGAATAAACATAATGATGAAAAGCCATGTTCAACGAATTAGTACGAAGACCTTGAGGGTGAGATTAATTTAATGGAAAATAGAGGAAGGCCAAAGTATTTGATTTTATAATATAATGCTTATATTAATAAAAAGGTTAAGAAGTAAAAAGGTTAAGAAGTAAATTGATTGGTGAAGTTTATTGGCTCACAAAGAATTTCTAAAGATATTATTTTTTATTGAATGTAAATGTCCAGTACCATAAGATCTCTGTTATATCAGAGACTTAATTATTGTACATGCGAATAATAGAGACTTTTTTTATTGGGTAACCTATTTTATAAAGTAAATTGTAAGTGAACAAGTTTCCAAAGCAATTATTATTCAATTTTTAAAGAAGACATGATAATTCTTCTAATGAGAAACTATAAACAGTATTTTTAACATAATCACTGTGAAATATGCTTTATTAGGCATTTGAGTGTGGCTTGGCTTGCATGTGTTTAGTTTTGTCAGTAGTTAGCCTAGATGTTATGTTACTTCTTGTTTAAGTAGGAGTTCACATATTTCCTCTGCATTTATTGAGGTTTTTCTAATTTTCATGCCTTCATGTGATTTATTTCCTTCAAAAGGCTTCATATATTAAAAATCTAATAATTGTTGGTTTGGATGTGTAAGAGAACGACTTCTCGAAAAAAACCTTTTAAAATTTGCATTGAAAGTTATTCATGAGGTAAGTCTTTAAATCCCTACTTGATGTGGGTTTGCCTGTTCATAAATTTGATAGTTCCTACAAATATCTTGAAAATTATACTTTGATTATTTTATTGAGTGTATCCCTTCTAAAATAATATTTCATGAGTGGGTCAACAATTTCTAGGTCCCTCACAGCGTCTAGCTAAATGTTGTCCAAAACCTCACAAAAAGGTTTTTCCTCTTATGCTTTGCAAAAGTAAACCATGTGGATGGAATTCAATAATGGTCCTTGGTATGTTCATAGATTTTTGTTGGTTTTCACTCCCTAGACCTAAGACTTTATTATCTTCAAGTAATGAGCTCTATGGGTCCTAGTTGCAATTAAGTTTCTTAGTTTACCCTTGCCTTGTTTCCATTTATTACAATTTATTGCTACCAGTTTAGTCAATGTTGTTTGTGTTGAGTTAGATAAGTTTCTCTTCTCATCCTAAAAAATGTGTTTGTGTTGAGGTTGACCTATCTAAGGATCTCAAAGACTATACTGAAACTTAGATTGGCCAGTTGTGTGATACCCAAAGTCATTTATATTAATCTATCAAATACTTGTTATAGATGTCAATCTTCTTAACACAAAATTAGAGTTTTACCCTTAGTAACATCAAGGTACAATCCTACACCTGGAATTTCTAGTGACATACCTCTGCAAAAAATAAGGATGGACTATAGTGGGATACCACAAGAATAATTGAGTTGATAGGATGAAAGGCTCATCTTCTAATCATGGGTCATATCAAAATAATACTTGTCCTTCAACTTCAAAGCCTCTTAACAAGGTGAAGGATGTTGGTGTCTCCTAGGTCCCTTGGGAATCCTCTAAAGACGTGAGTAAACCTTGGTTTACTAGAACACCACTCATTGTCAATATTCTATCTTCTCAAATAGAGATATTGACTTCTTCTCCTTGCTCTTCTCACCAAGTGACTTTAAGGCACTCTTGTATCCTAATTTAGAACATGGATGATGGGGAGTACATTTTGAACATGTAAAGGAATTTCATACCATCTTTCTAGTTGGGAAGTTATAAATCTATTATGGAAATTGAGCTTTTGTATAATAACTATGAAGCTTGAATTCAAGAGCTTGATAGTGATAATATACCTCTAGATTCCCCTATTCCATGAATTTCATGTCATGGAATGTTTGAGATTTGACAAACCTCATAAGAATATCTTATGGGTGGTATACTAAACAAAGATTTGTAAACCTGGGTATTCTTTGTGTAATACCCCAATCTTTTTCCCAAGACATTAGTGGTAAAAAATAGATTAACATTTTTTTTGCAATGTAAATGTGACATCAACAAGTCAAATTACAAACCTACGCACTTGAGATTCAATGCTAGAACATGACATTCAAGGTACACAATGCTAATACACTAAGAATGACAACACAAGTGGAAGACTTGACCATGTCATGTGACAAAAGTCACCATGATGCTCACACAAGAGGATAAAGTTTCCTCTATGATGAAGATCAGACACAATTCTATGATCTCATTCTCTTATGGACACAAGCGTTGGAATGAGACTGACACACCACTTCAATACACATCCTAAGGCAACACCATTGACATTCAAGAATACATGGGAAAGACATCCACTCACAAGGATTACCTAATCAAGAGGTAGGTTAGTTGGGAGATACAAGCCTCAACTAGTTGAACCATCGACTAGATGCTTTCACACAAAGGCACACATTCCAAAAAAATGGAGTGAATAATTTGAAAGTAACTTCAAAGGTAGAAATAATATCATGGAAACCAAGACAAGGGAAGAGCTAGGATAAACATATAGCATTCTAGAGAAGAAACAAGGCATAATAACCTCAAACCAAGTGCTAACTAGAAATGGTTTGAACCAAACATTTACTTGCACTCTAGATTTTGTTGATGGGTGTTTTGACACACTCACCAACCTAGATGAAATTTTGGGTACTCCTCACCTCATTCATTAGTTTGTGTAACTATCCAATTAGGAATGCTCATTTTTTGACTCATACCTTCAACCTTGTGTTATATCCCCTTAGTCTCAAGTAAACTTACAACTTGTGACTGATAAGAGGTATTCCACTTGAATCATTAGCATGTGATGAATATATTATTGCATTATGACTAAAACTCAATTGCGTAGTGGTGTAGGGATAATTATAAGGTACACCACTCACATATAGGATTGAAACTTGATAATTTTGACCCTATTTTTGAGCTAGTAAATGACTAATCTAATTTGCTATACCTACAAATGGAAATTCTAGTGTATATTGGCTACCATAATTGATTGAGTTAGGAATGTGCAATTAATGATTGTTGGTGTATGATGATGTTTGTTGAAAAATTGCAAGTAATTGCATGTTATAACCAAGTTGTTTCTTATTTTAAATATCTATTAAATCATACTCCATCCATTCTAGCATAAGATCCTTACTAGTGGCCTCATCTAAGGTAAATTCTAGTTTTCCAAATGCTCCTTTGATATAATGTACCAACGAAGGATGAAGCCCCCATAAGTAGTGATCTTTCCACATTTCAACACTTATTACTTTGTGAGAAAGATTGAGCCTTTGATACATCATGGAAAGTTTTTGGTTAAATTATGAAATTAGTTCAGGGGGTTGCCTCTTAGTTTCTTCAAATTAGGCTCCCAATTGGACCTCTAGACTTTTTGGTGTAGTCACAGTTAGGAGGGTCCACAAAGTGAACTGTCTAGGCCATGCAGATAGAGTAAACACAATGGAAACAACTTAAAGATATAAAGCAAATGTAGATTCATTCATCCTGTATATCATAGAATTCAAATACAAATTGGTCGGCAACAAGTGGGCTTGCAATTGGGCTCACAGGCCTGATTTCATAGTTACAAAATATGCACAAGATATAGCTTTGAAGCACCTTCGTAAGAAATTCAAACTATCAATTATCTCTATGTAATTTACTACTTTCCTAGACATCTATTACATCAATTTATATCATCTCGGAACATAAGATTCCTTCACATCAACCAAGGAAGATCACAAACTCCAATGAAGAGATGCAACGTGTGTACATAGATAGGTCAGACCTAATCATGTAGAATTCCTCCACAATTGAATGGAATGGTGTGCGGATCCTAGGGAAGGTCGACCATGATCCAAACAACATTGAATGATGTGTCATTTAGCTCTATAAGTCATGAAATGCTTTGCAAGTCTTCTCCTTTAGCTGATTGTTTGAGACTATCAGGCTGCTCTGTTCTGAGAAAATAATCGATCTTCTGATAGCGATATCTTACTGGTACCTGATCCAAATGATCCAAGATTTGGATACGATGTGCATGAATGTGTCTAGGTGCTAAGTCCATCTTTGCAAGGTTTGAAATGCAACTGTGGTAGAGTACAGACCAAAATATAGAAATTGTTACTGATTGAACTGACTGAAGTGAACTAGAAAATGAAAAGAAACAAACTGAAATGCAAATATTTTTGGTTGATGCAAGATTTCTCTTGAACTAGGGATGCTCCTACATCAAACATCCAGGGTTATTGAAAAAGTGAGTCCCTCACTTTGCTGGGGCTGGAGAAAAACCAAGACAGTCCACCTCAACTTGATAAATCCATGATGAATCTTCTTCCGGTCTTCCTTTCCATTTCACAAGATATTCTTTGTATTATCTTCCTCTAGTTCTACATCCAAGATGTCTTCAATCTACTCCGGTACTTGTTGTGGTAACTGCTTCTTCAAGTCTTCTTCAATTATGTCACTGAACTCTGATTCATGATACTAATATAGGTCTGCAATGTTGAAAATAAGTGATATACCTAATGTCTCCAGTAACTCTACTTTAGATGCATTTCTGGAATCAAACTTCCTAAGTATCCTACATGGTCCAAACTTCTTCATCTTCAACTTGTTATATGTCTCAACTGGAAATCTTTCTTTTCTCAAGTACACCATCACTTCATCTTCAACTACAAATTCCTTGTGTATCCTCTTCTCATCTTCTTGCTCTTTGTATTTACTGTTCATCTCCTTCAAATGATTCTTCACTTGATTATGCACTATCTTCATGTATCCTGCAAATTCTTCTACTTCTGCACTCCTCTTCTCTTCCATACTGATGTCTCTCAATTTTGCTACTCCTCTAGGGTTAGTGCCTATCACAATCTCAAATGGTGTTCTTCCAATACTCCTATTCATTGAATTATTATATGCAAACTCTGCTTGTGATATAATCAAATCCTAATTTCCTGCCTTCTCTCCAACCAAACATCTCAACAAGTTTCCCAAACTCCTATTCACTACCTCTATCTGTCCATTAGTTTGTCAATGAAATGTCAAACTGAACTTCAAATTTGTCTTCATCTTCTTCCAAAGTGTCTTCCAAAAGTATCCAAGAAATCTTGTATCTCTGTCTGAAATAATGTTCTTAGGTAATCCATGCAATCTCACAATCTCCTTGAAAAATAGGTCAGCCACATATACTACATCAGTTGTCTTCTTACAAGGTATGAAATGTGTCATTTTTGAAAATCTGTCCACTACTACAAATATTGAGTCATGTCCTCTCTGTGTCTTCAGTAATCCCATTATGAAATCCATACTTAAGTCTTCTGAAGGTCTCTTCGGTATTGTCAAAGATTTGTACAAATTAATATTCTGACTACTCCCTTTTACTACTTGAAAAACTCTACAACTCTGCACAAATTTCCTAACATCCTTATGTATCAAAGGCCAAAAATAATTTTCAGTCACCAAAGCCACTGCCTTATCAATGCCAAAATGTCCTGCTAATCCACCACTGTGCTTCTCCTTGATCAAATTGTTTCTCATTGAACTCCTAGGTATGCATAACTGGCTTCCTTTGAACAACATATCTTCCTGAATGAAATAATCCAACCACTTACTTCTATCTATCACAACAGGTTCCTTACATGCTTTCCAAGGTTCTACAAAATCAAGATCTTCCTCATACATGTTCTTCAATTCATCAAATCCTAACACTTCAACTCTCATCTCTATCAGCAAATTCCTTCTACTCAATGCATCTGCAACTTTGTTTGATTTTCCACTCCTAAGCTTCAACACAAAAGTTTAACTATGCATGAACTCTACCCATCTCATATGTCTCTAATTCAACTTTCCTTGACTATTCAAATATTGCAAAGGTTGATGATTTGTATACAAAACAAACTCCTTAGGCAACAAGTAAAGTCTCCACTTCTTCAAGGCTTGAATTATGACATAAAACTCTTGATCATAAATTGAATATCTTCTCCTTGCATCATTCAACTTCTCACTAAAATATGCTACAGGTCTACCTTCTTGACTTAACACTGCTCCTATTGCATTCCCACTTGCATCACAATCTACTTGAAATACCTTATTAAAATCCAGTAATGCCAACACAGGTTGCTCTGTCACTTTCTACTTCAACAATTCAAAACTTATATCTGCTCTTGATGTCCACTTAAAGTCTTTTCTGTCACCTCTCATTTTCTATATCATAGGGTTACATACTGAACTAAAATTTCTGATGAACTTCTGATAAAAACTAGCCAATCCATGAAATGATCTAACTTCTCCAATGCTCTCCAGTGTAGGCCACTCAACAATTGCTCTTACTTTCTCAGGATCCATCTTCAATCGTTCCATAGAAATCACAAATCCCAAATATACTAACTCTTTCTTCATGAAACTACACTTCTTGATGTTTATCATCAATTTCTCTTCTCTCAGTCTCTGCAATACTTGTCTTAGGTGCCACAAATGTTCTTCTTTTGTCTTACTAAAAATTAGAATATCATCCAAATATACAATAACAAACATACCCAAGAATTTCTTCAAGGCTTCATTCATCAATCTCATGAAAGTACTTGGTGCATTTGTCAATCCAAAAGGCATCACTAACCATTCATACAGTCCTTCATTTGTCTTAAAAGTAGTCTTCCATTCATCTCCTCTGATTCTGATATGATGGTATCCACTCTTCAAGTCTATTTTTGTAAAATATTTTTCTCCACTCAAACAATCTATAATATCGTCCATCCATGTAAGGGAAATCTATACTTAACTGTGATCTTGTTGATTGCTCTAGAGTCTATACACATTCTCCATTCTCCATCCTTCTTCGGTGCTAACATTGCAGGTACTGCACAAGGACTCAAAATTTCTCTGATCAAACCTTTCATCAACAACTCATGTATCTGTCTATTCAATTCTTCATTCTCTATCGGTGTCATTCTATGTGCTGCTTTGTTAGGTAAACTAGCTCCGAGTATAAGATCCATGTGATGACTGATACTCTTGATTGGTGGCAATCCTTCAAGTACATTGTCTGATATGATGTCTTCATACTCTGTCATCAACTTAGTTATCTCCTCCAGTTGTGATTCTTCAGTTTCTATCTTTAGGTTTTTAGGCTTCTTAGGAATCAAAGCATAACACATATTCTCATGTCTCAAACCATCCAAAAATTTCCTTCCATCTAATAAACAAATTCTAGCATTCCCGCACACTTCACCCTTAGGATCATCTTCTAAAGGAATCAAAGTAATTCTCTTTCCATTTAATGTTATAGTATATGTATTCTTTCTTCCATCATGTATAGCTTTCCTATCATACTGCCATGGTCTACCCGACAAAATATGACAAACATCCATAGGCATAATATCACACAGTACTTCATCATGATAAGATCCAATATGAAATTTTACCAAACATTGTTCACCCACCAGTACCTTATGATCATCCTGAATCCATGTTATCTGATATGGCTCAGGGTGTTTCAATCTTTCCAAGTTCAGCTTAGTCTCCATCTCCTCTGAAACTAGGTTATCTAAACTACCACTATCAATTACAACTTTACAACATTTACCTCTTGCTTTGCATCTGGTTTTGAACAAAATTTTCTTTTGTGGTGGTTCCTCATTTGTCTCTACTTGAAATAGTGCTCTCCTCATGACAAGTGATTCTCCTTTCTTAGGTTTACCAACTGAACTAGGTGATTCAACGGGTTCTTCCTCAACATAGGCTGCTCTCCCACTATTCTCTGTCCCTTTGTTTGTACTTCCTTGATTACATTAAAATGCTCTATGTCCTTCACCTCCACACTTAAAACAAGTTCCTCTGAATGTTCTCCTATCAAGTCCTCTTCCTTCTCTTTTGTATCGTTCACTTCGATATGGACTAGGGTTTTCTCTGTGGTAGAAAGTTCTGTCATCTCTCTGGTATGCATTGTTATCTTTGTCTTCCTTCTTGAATGTGTTCTCTTGTCTATTATGTTCCACATATGATCTTTCTCCTCTTGAAAATGTTCTACCTCTTTAAAATTTACCTCCTCTACCTCTCGATCTCTCATCATGCCTCTTGTTCAACTTTTCTTCAACTTTCAGGGCAAACAGATATGCTTCTTTGAATGTTGTCATCCTTACCAATCTCATTTTTTCTTGAATGTTCAATCTCAGTCCATTGATGTATCTAGCCACTTTCTCCTTGATTGCTTCAATGTGTCCTATCCTTATGATCATCTTATGAAATTCTTCAGTGTACTCCTTCACAAATTTCTCCTTTTGTCTCAGGTTTTGTAATCTCTTCAACAACTCCAACTCATAGTCAATAGGTATAAATTGATTCTTCAATTTTGTCACCATCCTATCCCACTTTGTAATCTTCTCTTTTACTCTTCTATTTCTATCCAACTAAACTTCTTTCCACCATATAGCAGCATGTCCTTTCAACTGTCTTTGCAAATTTCACCTTCTCTAGATCTTCAATTTCTGCATACTCAAAGTATTCTTCTAGGTCATTTATCCAATCAATCATTTCCTTAGGATTCCAATTGCTAGTATAGTTTGACACATCAACTCTGGGTCTTTTCCCAATCTTTGAAATAGCTCGAAACATCTTGAATTCATCTGATTCTTCTTCTCCTTCATCTCCCAAGGTTTCACCATTTTGATCAGCAGATTGAAATTATTCATCATCATCTCTTTCAACATTAGGTTGAGGTGTAAGTCCTCTTCTACGATCTTCTTTGATAGTATCCAAGAAAACTCACATGGTTTTCATCTTATCCATTCTTCCATCCATTGTACCAATAGCAAGGATTCTCCTCAGTGGCATTCTTCCTCAGATCAAGTGTAACTGCCTCAAATTCGGTGATCGGGCTACAAGGTGACAACTACCTCACAATCAGTGATCGGTTGACAACACCAGTAACCTGCCTCATATTTGGTGATCTATTCATAGAAAGATCTTACAGAATTCCTTCACCAACTTTTGCTCACTTCACTCCTAAAGATTCAAACTTTCACTTTGATACCACTTGGTGCCATCACGGGTAGGAGGGTCCACAAAGTGAATTGTCCAAGTCATGCAGCTAGAGTAAACACAACAGAAACAACTCAAAGATATAAATCAAATGCAAATTCAGTCATCTAGTAGATCATAGAATTCAAAAAAAAATTGGCCGGCAACAAGTAGGCTTACAATTGGGCTCATAGGCCTAATTTCATAGTTACAGAATATGCACAAGATATAGCTTTGAAGCACCTTTATAAGAAATTCAAACTATCAATTATCTCTATGTAATTCACTACTTTCCTAGGCATCTGTTACATCAATTTATATCCTCTCCAAAACATAAGATTCCTCTGCGTTGGCCAAGGAAGATCACAAACTCCAATGAAGAGCTGTAACGTGTGTACATGGATAGGTCAGGCCTAATCATGTAGAATTCCTCCGCAATTGAATGGAATGGTGTACGGATCCTAGGAAAGGTCAACCATGATCCAAACAACATTGAATGATGTGTCATTTAGCTCCACAACTCATGAAATGCTCCACCAGTCTTCTCCTTTAGCTGATTGTCTAAGACTGTCAGGATGCTCTATTCTAAGAAAACAGTTGATCTTCTAATAGTGATATCTTACCGGTACCTAATCCAAATGATCTGAGATTTGGATATGATGTGCATGAATGTGTCTAGATGCTAAGTCCATCTCTGCAAGGTCTAAAATGCAATTGCAGTAGAATGTAGACCAACATATAGAAACTGCTACTGATTGAACTTACTGAACTGAACTAGAAAATGAAAAGAAACAAACTAAAATGTAAATGTTTTTGGTTGATGCAAGATTGCTCTTGAACCAGGGATACTCTTACATCACTTTTCCATGCTTGTTTCCTTGCATCCCTTTAGCCCAACCCCTAGACCCCTATGTTCTCCTAGGCATTAAAGGTCTTACACCTCTACCTTTACTAGTTGTACTCTCTCAACCAATCTCTACTTTCCATGTGTCCCTCATACAGTCGACCACTTCTGGTAGGTGGGAAACCTATTTTCATGATCTTAAATTTGACTGTCTACCCAACAAAACATTCACATGAATGTCTAGGGCATTGTCAAAGGCAATTTTGACTATCCAAGAGCCTATTGGACCTACCCCTATGTACAACTTTAAATTTTCACATAGCCAAGACTTTTAGCCTACTAACTTATGAATTTTAAAGAATGTTTATGCCCTAAAAGAACATTTTAAACTTAGATTTGAATGATGATTTCATGGGTTTGACTCTCTTTTCATGTATGTGGATTTGATGTGTGTTCAGCTAAGGTCACAAATAAATGGTTGAGTAGATCAAAAATATAATGAAGACATGGCTCAAGGGATGGGTCTGCATTCTCCATTCTCAATCTTGCTAGAAAAAGTTCCAAATTAAGAGATGTTTAGGTGGGCCTAGTTCATACTTGCTAAACCCAAAGTGGCCCATAATTATTTAAAAAAATATTTTTGCGATCCTTGTAAAACAAGATGTAATTAATGGGGGAGCTTCCCACTTATAAGAATGCAACAAATTTTAAGGCATCTCATTAGAGGGATTTATTCATAAGAGGCTAAGAAAGGGAAGACAATTCTTCCTCAGTGCATGTATATGGTGGGGCATAACCTATAGCTTAGGTTGGAGCTTCTATTGTTTGTAAGCATAAAGATAACATTTTTACTATTTTTTTGTAAACATATTCAATCTTGTTGGAGCGGCCAAGATCTAAATGCAACATCTAATGATAACTTCCACAATGAAAATGAGGACAAACAAGAATGTCTATCATAAAATTATAGTGTAAGATTTACAATGAGGACCCTTGTATATAAAGGCAAGGAAGAGGAGGTAGGAATGTAGGATTGAATGTCTGACTACCCCTTCAAAAGTGAAACACATGTTAGCTAACTTGAGATAGGTGTGAGGGCATGTGTCAACTTTATATGAAGTGATACAAAAAGGTAAAAATCTAATACAGGAGCATCCCTAGTTCAAGAGCAATCTTGCATCAACCAAAAACATTTGCATTTCAATTTGTTTTCTTTTCATTTCTAGTTCAGTATAGTCAGTTCAGTCAGTAGTAGTTTCTGTATTTTGGTCCGCATTCTGTCATAGTTTCATTTCAAACCTTGTAGAGATGGACTTAGCATCTAGACACCTTAATGCACATCATATCCAAAATTTAGATCATTTGGATCAGGTACCCAAACAATATCGCTATCAGAAGATCAATTATTTTCTGAGAACAAAGCATCCTGACAGTCTCAGACAATCAACTAAATGAGAAGACTTGCAGAGCACTTCCATGACTTGTGGAGCTAAATGACACATCATTCAATGTTATTTGGAACCTGGCTAACCTTCCCTAAGGTCCGCACCTTGTTTCATCAATTTGTGGAGGAGTACAAGCCGATTAGGTCTGACCTATCTATGTACACACATTACATCTCTTTCATTAGAGTTTGTAATCATCTTTGGCCGATGTGGAGGAATCTTATGTTCCAAAGATGATATATATTCATGTAATAGATGCATAGTAAAGTATTCATTCACATAGAAATAGTTTGATAGTTTGAATTCTTTGAGAAGGCACTTCAAAGCTATATCTTGCTCATATTATGTAACTAAGGAATCATGCCTGTGAGCCCTAATTGTAAGCCCGCATGTTACTGGCCTGTTTGTATTTTGAATTGATGATATACTGAATGATTGAATTTGCATGTGCATCCTATCTTTGAGTTGTTTCTATTTTTTTTACTCTTGCTACATGACCTAGATTGTTCACTATGTGGACCCTCCTAACTATGACTACACCAAGTGGTATCAAAGTGAAGTTAGAATCCTTTGGGAGTGAAGTGAGTTAAATTGCTGAAGGAATTTTGTAAGATCTTGCTATGAACAGATCACCAAATCTGAGGCAGACTACTTGTGTTGTCAACTGATCATTGATTGTGAGGCAGTTGTCACCTTGTAGCCTAATCATCGAATTTGAGGCAGTTACACTTGATCCTAGGAAGAGATTCCACCAAGGAGAATACCTGTTGTTCGTACTATGGCTAGAAGAATGGATGAGATGATGGAAACAATGTGAGTTCATTTGGATGTCATTGAAGAAGATCAAAGAAGAGGATTGACACCTCAACCTAATGTTGAAAATGATGATGATGAAGAATTTCAATCCGCTAATCAAAATGAAGAAACCTTAGGAGAAGAAGAAGAAGAATCATATCAAGTCAAGATGTTGTGAGCTATTTCAAAGATTGGGAAAAGACCTAGAGTTGATGTACCGAATTACACTAGAAATTTGAATCCTGAGGAGCTGGTTGATTGGATAAATGACCTAGAAGAATATTTTGAGTATGAAGAAATTGAAGATCTGAAGAAGGTGAAATTTACAAAGAAAAAGTTGAAAGGACATGCTTCTATATGGTGGAAAGAAGTTTAGTTGGATAGAAATAGAACAAGAAAAGAGAAGAATACAAAGTGGGATAGAATGGTGACAAAATTAAAGAATCAGTTTATACATGTTGACTATGAGTTGGAATTGTTGAAGAGATTGCAAAACCTGAGACAAAAAGAGAAATCGGTGGAGTATACTGAAGAATTTCATAAGATGATCATAAGGATAGGACATAGTGAAGCAAGCAAGCAAAAAGTGGCTAGATACATCAATGGATTTAGATTGAACATTCAAGAGGAACTGAGTTTAGTAAATATGACATCTCTAGAAGAAGCATATCAGTTTTCCTTGAAAGTTGAAGAAAAGTTGAACAAGAAGCATGAGCAGAGATAGAGAGGTAGAGCTGGTAAATTTTAGATGTAGAACATTTTTTGGAGGAGAAAGTGTATACACCTAAAAATGACATGACTTGGTCTAAATAAATATTCTTAATATTTATTCCATCTAATTCCTCTATTAATAAATAAATAAACAAATTTATTTATTCGATTCATATTCCTCTAAGTTAATTAAATATCAAAATATTTAATTACCTCTTCTAAAGTCAAAATTAAATAAAATCCTTTATTTAATTAAATTCTTCCAAATAATTAAATAATTCTTAATTATTTAATTTAAATGAATTCTTCTTCCAAATTTAAATAAATCAAATCAAATTTATTTAAATACTCTCAATCTCTAAAAATAAAATATAATCAAATATTTTATTTATTCTTCCAAATCTTGCACACACAATTAAATAAATTTATTTATTTAATTTGCTTTCTTATCTTCTAAATTAAATAATGCCAATTATTTAATTGTTTCTTCTAATAATATCTTCTCTAAATTTAAATAAATCAAATGTTTATTTAAGTTGTCTATTACTTCTAAATTGAGTTATCTCTAAATATAATTCAATCCTTGTGCACATGCAATTGAATATTCTAAATATTTAATTGAGTCAAAATATCTTCTCATCCTCATGCAAATTCCATTCTCTAGTTCTATTCTCTTTATTGATTTATTCTTTTAATTGATCAATCTCTTCAATTAACTCATTCTTCTATTTCTTTAATTCCTCTCATGCAAAATAGAGCAAGACACTTGTCTTCATTCTATTTGCGCACATCCTCTCAAGGTTTCTATACCATTGATCTTCTCATTTCTTCTATACCGTTGATCTTCTCTCTTGTGAGTCTATAAATTGAACCATGTTCTTCCATTTCTATCATCCAAGATTTAAGTATTATTACTTTGTAGGAATTACAGTGTGCCTTTGGCACCAATTCCTTCATTGCTTGTGATCACACTCATTACCATACTATTATCATTGTTGTGAAGCTCATCTTCATGGAAAAATTATCATAGTCGTTCTCCATTGACAATCTTGAAATCATAGCAAGGAAGTGCACCTTCTGAAGGCCATATTCATAAACAAGATCATTTGTGATAGGCGATCAATGGAAGCTAAGAATTAAAAGAGGTTTGCTTTGTATTGTTCATTGTTTGATTGAATCTCTTTTGTTCATTATTTCATTGAGTTTTGGGTATTATTGATATATTATATTGATTATTCATGTTTACTCCAATTTTTCCTAAACATGTTTGGTGCCCACCATGGGGCCTTGCCCCGATTTAATCGAAAAACTAAGTTTTTTGTGCTAAGGTTCCGTACACAGGAGGATTGAGAGAATAGGCATTGGGCATTCAAACGATGTAATTTTAGCTCAAAAAATTTATGGGTTTTGTTGAAAACATCAAAATACTATCTGGTTATCTCTTTATTTTTCTAGAAAGTGCATGGATTTCAAGAAAAATAGCTCACAAATCTGTGTCCCTATTTTTAGCCTATGTTTTTTTTTCTTTTTTTGGCCTATTTTTAGAAATTTCATAAAATCAGGCATATCTATGTAACTTTAGCTCAAAAGAGTTATGGGTTTTATCAAAAACATAATAATCCTATCTAGGTATCCTTTATATTTTGTAGGAAATGCACATATTTTGAGAAAAATAGATCCCAATCTGTGTCCCTATTTTTAGCCCATGCTTACTTTTTTTTGGCCTATTTTTAGCAATTTCACGAAACTAGGCATATCTTTTGCATAAGGAGTCGAATTTTCATGAAACCAGCAGCGTTGAAAAGCTAGTTCTCCCAAATTTTCTATGGTGAAATAATTTTGAGGTAAATTTATTAGATTTGTTAGGTACACTCAGTCAAAGTCAACCCTTCTTTTGCAAAACTTCAAACAATCATAACTTGTGCAAAATTTATCCAATTTTCACTAATTTTTTTTGAAATTGCATAGAATTTCATGTAGAATCTAATCATAATACCCAATCTGGTGTACCTAATCATTATTATTAGATTTTTTCTAAATTTATTATTTTTCACCTAACAAGTTAAGCACTTTTGGTTCAATTGATTTTATGCTAACTATTGAGTTTTTGGTGGAACTAACCAACTTTTGTAGTCTCTTATTACTCAAACAGAGCAAATGGGTTTTTCTAACATGTTCATGCAAGATGAATGTTGAAGAATTAAAAATCTATCACACTAAGTCTTAGGAACAAATTGCTTTCTTAAGGGACAATTGAACAAATCATATTTGCAATCTGTCTTTGGAACATATTGCTTTCTTAAGGGACAAAACATCTTTTTGCAATCTAAGTCTTAGGAACATATTGCTTTCTTAAGGGACAATGGATATGAATGCCAAACACTTCAATTTCATAAGGGACAATTGACAACTACAATCACGTGTGTGCCCAAGTAGATAGCTCGTTTAGTCTTTTTCTTTTTAACTAGGGGAAAAGAACCATTGTCTTTTATGTTTTTGGGAATGATACCAAGCCTATGTTCTCCCCTATCTTGGGTGACCAAAATGCTAGACATATCATTTTCGCATGTGTTTTTCCTTTAGAGAGGCCTGCCCTTGGATACCCATCCATCCTTAGGGAACAACTTTAAGTGGTAACAAGCTAAAGCCAAGCTCTGCCAAGCCACTATAAATAAATTGTGTTTGGAGTGAAAACTTCAAACAAAGAGTGAAGTTGTGTTATATTGATAGCCAACCTCCTTCAAAACCCTCCAAGGCGCAACCCTTGCAAGCTGTGAAACTCCATAACAGAGAGTAGTGTTGCCGCATGTATAACCACTCAAATGGTTGCACTTATTAATCATCCTTTGTTTTTAGTAGCCAAAAACCTCTATAAACCAGTGCAGGGAAGGGTGATTATTACCTCCCAAAAATGCCTCACCTAGAAATAGGGAGAATTCAGTTTATATTGTCACAACCAGCCTAGGATTTGTACTTGCTTTCTTGTCAAAAAGAGTCAAAAAATTACAAAAAAATCAAAAAACCATGAAATCATTCTTTGTGATTATTGTATCTTCTTTCTGTAATTGATCAAATTAGACCAAAAAGACCATCTTGCAAACAAGAAACCAAAAATACTGAAAAGCATGCCAAAAATTGCAAAAACATTCAAAAAATCCAGAGCTATGCATTTACCCTCTAAATCTATGCATACATTTTGACCTAATGCACATTTATTACAACTTCCCGCGCATATATAACCTATTGCTATGCATTTGCCTTTTGCCAGAACTACACATTTACTTTGACTTGTTGCGCTCATATCCCTTATGTCTGCGCATCTGTGATATTGAGCTTTTCCACTTATTTTGAGAAAAACTTTTCAACCTTTCTAGATACCCATTTCAGTCTTGTGTTAGTTTTTGAAGAGATGACAACTGAATTGGAAGAACTTGCTCAAGAACTCCAATAGCTGAAATTGCAATTAAACTTAGACACCTCGCCCCAAAGTCGTATAGCAATTGCTTAAGAACTCCAAGCCATACAACAACAATTTACAATCTTACAAGCTAAACATGCCAGTACTAGCTACACCACGCCCCAAATTCATACATTCTTGTCCTATCTTAATGATACTCTTTAAAAGGCAAACACCACCTCAAGTGGGGAATCTCATACCACTCCGTCTACTAGTCCTCCTACACCATCTTCTTGTTGATAATTGAGAGGGGGGGTGAATCAGTTATCTTAATTATTTCAGCTTTCTAATCTTCTTTAATTAATGCAGCGTCAAATCAAATAAGAAAACATAATCATGAAATGGAAATAATATCAATACACATGACACAATGATTTTGATGTGGAAAAACCCGTTAAGGGAAAAACCACGGGGTGATTAACCCAAGATTGTATTCTCTGTTAGAAGAATAAGATAGAACAAAATGGCACTTGCCAATTGGGGCTCACTGCCCAAGCACACTGCTCACAAGAGGCTCAATGCCTACAAGAGACTTATAGTCTACAATAAAAGAAGGTAAAAAAATACTTGAACTGATGAGAAGCATCCACACATGCTAAAGTTCAGTTCCAGTTAAGTTCAATATACTGATCTGCTGCACTTCATTTTGCCTCTTCTTTCATGCTGTCCTACCACATTCTGGACCTGTCTTACTACCTTCACACTACTCTTCTATTTTTCTTTGCACTTCCCAACATACAATTCACACCTTCACACCTAAATCCATCTGGTATATATATTCGCACAAATGATTTCAACACCTTTCTAGTCGACATCTGAAATAGTCAATATTTTCCTAAACTCTGATCTATTGACTAAATCCTTGCTTACCAAGTGATGCGTATCAAGGAGATGCTTATAGAAGTCATCAATTATGTTAGCCATTCATGAGTGATACCTCAGGAAGTTTGATCATCATCAATATCTCATCTGGATTAAGGTCTGATGCTCTGCCGGTCAGTTCTTCCTCTGTCAACTTTGCCAAACAGGAATCCAACACTCAAGTGCTCATATCTCTTCACTCTTCCATCACCGGAGGCTCAATCCTTGGAATCTATTAGTCAAGGTACTCCTCTTGACTTGCTCAAATCTGCACTTTACTGAGATACTTCCTCTGAGAGATCTAGACCTGACTGTCAGACCTTGCTGCCTGCTCTATTCTTGCTTATCGAACCACAACACATCTTCAATCTGACTTTTGGTAAAGACACACCATGTCTTATGGATGTATGGGATGGACTTTGTTGCCATCAATGACAACACTCATGAGGCCACATAGTGTCTCTTGCCAACAATCTCCCCCTTTGGCATTGATGGCAACACTTAGTGAAAAATGACTGTCATACTGCACTCCCCCTTGGCTGATGCTCTATTCTAATGTACACCCTTCTGGAGCTCCCCCTTAGCTGGATTCCACATTTTTCACTGCTCCTCACTCCCCCTTTGACATCAATGGCAAAGGGTAGGATCCACGCACTAAAAATCCCAAAAAGCCAACTATGCTTAGCCATATAAATGAATATATATGTTATACTTACATATATTGAAGTACATCTACAAAAGTATTCTTCAATTGTACAACTTCTGTTGTCCAACTCTGCTTCATCCTGTCCAAAATTGAGATGTGACCACTCAACAGGAATGCAAAAGCTTCTACTTTCTTAAGATCTGTTGGATCATTTGTCCGGGCTGTGGCTTGTGCATTAGTTAGGGCCTCATGCATGGCCTCTAACTTAGGGATAATGATCCCTCTAAGTTCACTCAACCTATTTATTCTATTTTTCCTCTCCTTCTCAAGCATATTTATTTCATTTATGACTGCAATAGTCTGACACTCTTGATTTACTATGGAGGAGGATAGAGGATCAAAACTTTGAGATAAACTTAACAGTTTATCCTCTTGCTCTTTTACTTTCTTCTCAATGTCCTTGGTCACTTTAGGCCAAGATAAACAAAATTTGTAAATATCTCTGCCATCTTTGAGAGCATTTTCTAAGCTTTTTATCCCAATATCCATAACTCTCCTGTCATTGGTTATTAACCCTTATACCTCTGATAATCTTTTTACCAAAAACTCCTTCCGAACCTTATCTTCTCCTAACTTCTCTAAGGAATCAAAATGCATGCTAACACTATTAACTAGAGATTTGAGATTACCGGATGAGGAGGCTGAGGGATCCTTCTGAAAAGATGGCATGATCTTTTCCAGTACACTAGATGCAATTTCTATGAGCTTGCGGTCCTCCATGTGAGACTTTAGAAGTTTTTCTTTTTCCTTTGCTGAAGTAAAGGATGCTAGCTTCATGGTTTGAATTGAGGAGAGGGAGTCAAAATTGAACGGTCCTTGAAGAAGTTGTAGTTCATCAAATTCCATCATCTCCTTGGTTAAGAATTCCTCAACTGCTTCTACTATGTCTCTTGCTGGTGACAGGGTTTTCTCCCCTTTTACAACCTTACCACTATCATCTGTGGCCTTCTCTGTTGGAGTTCTCTCCTTTTGTAACCTTACTACTGTCATCTTCTTTTTCCTTCTCCTCTACTTCTTGACTGATCTTCTCTTCTACTCTTACTCTTTCTTCTTCTTTGGATCCAGAGTCTATAGGGGAAACCAGAGGAGTGATGTTTGCTTGTTCATGGACCTCCTCTTTCAGAGCAGAGGATTCTAATTCCTTGTCTTTCTCTTCACTTGTCTCCTTTACCTCTTCTGCCACTGTCTCAGTAGATTCTTCTTCAACATCTATAGCTGAGGGATCATCACCTAAGTCCTCTATAATAGGAATGTTGAATCTTTTGTATACATTTCGGAGGATGTCTTCTGTTTCTTTTGCTACCTTGTCAGTTTCTCCAAGCATAAGTTGATTCATTCTATCTTTGCTCTGGAACTCATCCTTACAATCTTTGAAGATCATATTCTTCTGCTTAGGAGTGATGGAGGGATAGAGCTAAATGGCTATCTATTCTTGGATCTCCATATCCTTTTCTTTGGCATTATTCTTTTCATTTCAAGTTCCTTCTCAAGCCTTTTAGGAATTAAAGATATGATCTCAATGAAAGCCTTGTTGTAGATATTCAGATACTTAATTGTGGCATCCTGTAGAATCTTCTGGTCAGCTTCACTGCATATATCATAGAATTTTGTTATTGGTTTCAGGTTTCCATCCACAATAATTGCCTTGATGACATCATCAAGTGTAGGCTTCTCAACACATTTATTTGTCTTTTCTTCTTCCTTGTCTAGACTGGTAGTGGATTCTCTAGATACTTTCTTCTTCTTCTTCATTTTCTTAATTTCCTCATCAGACTCTATTTCCTCATCATCCTTGAGGATTGTGTATGATCTTGTAGCCTTTGTCTTTGTTCTCTTTCTCCTTTACCAGATGATTTTGCTTCCAGTTTTGATACCTTTGAGCTCTTAGAGGATCTGGTCCAGGAGGGGGCTTCTACCGGAGCACTTTCTTTTTCTACCTCTTCCTTTTCTGCCCTTTCCATCTTTTCTCTATTTGCATCAAGTGCCTCTTTTGAGATGCTATACCTTTTGGCAACATTTTCTACTTCTTTTCTTACTTTTCTCTTCATCTCTAGTTTCCTGAGCTCCACATGAATCTCTACACTCAATTCTTCGAAGGTTCCAAACCTGCCTTGGGACCCTTGGGCTGACCTAGCATGTGCTGAATATGCAGCTCTACAATTTTCTCATCCACTTCATACCCCATAGGCATGATCCAAACTACCCTTGGCTCCACTGCCTCCATTAGGCACTGATCAGTTTCTACCATAAAGCAAACTATATCCTTATACTTTTCAACTATAGATTGGGGGATTCTCTCTGTGGCTTGCATCATACTTTGAAAGTTCTTGAAATAGCCCCATAATGCTGTGTTTTGTGCCTTGGCATCACCAAGTCCATGCAAATAATCCTTGATTTGTATGGCTTTCGGTCTATCATTTTGCCATATCCAGCCACTACATCTGGGTAGCTCATTCATATAATAGAAGAACAAATAGAGTATCAAGCCACCGTATTTGAAGGAGTTCTTCTTGTCCTTCTTTATCTTCTGCAGATTTTCCAAAAGTTGGTTTAGAAGGAGCTCACAGAGATCATAGTCAGCATTCTTTCTTAACATTTCATAGGTAGTGTATACAGTAGTTCCAGATACTGAATTCTCCCTACTGGAGTGATATATCTTATAGCCAATTATCATTGATGCAAACTTGATATCTGGATCAGTTATATCTTAATTATCATGGCTCTTTTATCAAATTTCAATCTAGTAGCCTCACTCATAATTTGGTTTTTGATAGATTTGAGAGTAGGCATCCCTCTGGTTGATTGTAATCCAGTTACTGCCTAATGGCATCCTTAGTGATCTTAAATGACCTATTCAACCACATGAAGTTGTCATGCATTCTGCTCAAAACATACCGGACCCATTCATCTTCAACAAAACAGGGGAAATGGATGCACTAACTGAAATGTTTATCCCTGACGACCTTGTATTGGGGTTTGAGATCAAATGAATCATCTATCAGTTCCTTGTGGTAAATATCCATTAGTTTGGAGTCTCTAAATTCCTCAATGTTGTAAATGTTGTAAAGATTTCTGAATATCCATTTAGGGCGAGGCCTATCAGAAATCTTTACAACATTTGGAGTAGCCATCTTCAAAAGATTTACAGAGAAATATTCAACAATGGAAAATACCTTTTACGCATCTAGGGTTCGCTGAGTGAGCTGGATTGATTTGCTGGATGAATCGACTTCAACGGTTGATCTTTGAGAAATTTGAAACAATTTGTTGCACAGCTCCTTTTCTTTTCTTCTTGAATGCAAAATGTGCAAATAACGAGCGAATGAACCCTTTTATTTCTGAGAAATCCCTAATTCCACACTACAATAAATGCGCAACTTAAGTCATTTCAATTGCCATGTTCTTCTTATTCTGAGACAGATCTTTTTGTTGATAACTGAGAGGGGGGGGTGAATCAGTTATCCTAATTATTTCTTCTTTTGAACTTTCTTATTAATCAATGCAGCATTGAATCAAACAAACAAACATTACCATGAAATGACACAATTTTTTTTGACGTGGAAACCCTGTTAAGGGAGAAAACCACGGGGTGATTAACCCAAAGATTATTCTCTGTTAGAAGAATAAGGAATTACAAAATGGCACTTGCCAATTAGGGCTCACTGCCCGAGCACACTGCTCACAAAGAGGCCCACTGCCTACAAGGAGACACACTGTCTACAAAGTGATAAGAATCACAGTCTTGAACTGATTGGAAGCATCTATATATGCTGGAGTTCAGTTCTGGTTAGGCTCAGTACACTGATCTGCTGCACTTCATCTTTCCTCTGTTCTTTTATTCTGCTATCCTTTCACATACCGGATCTTTCTTACTACTTCTGCTCTGTTCTGCACTTATTCGCATACATTGTCACACATAATTACTCCCTTCACAACTAAATCCATCCTCTATATATATCCGCACAAGTAATTTCATCACCTTTCTAGTCGGCATCTGGAACAGTCTAGTTTCTTACAAACTCTGTTCTGTCGGCTGAATCCTTGCTCACCAAGCAATGCGGATCAAGCATATACTTGTAGATATCATTAATCATGTCGGCCAAACATGATTCATGCCTTCACAACCTTTACCATCAACAGTAACACATCCAGAAAATAGTCTGATACTCTGTCAGTCAGTTCTTCCTCTGTTCTCACTGTCTCTCAGGAATCTGGTACTCAACTATTCATATCTTTTTCTTTGTTCATCACCGGAGGCTAAATCCTTGGAATATACTACTCAAGGTAGTCCTCTTGACTTCCCCAAATCCGCACTGCACCAAGACACTTCCTTTGAGAGATCCAGACCAATCTGTCGGACCTTGCCACATGCTCTGTTCTTGTTCACCGGACCACAACAATCTTCATTCTTACTTCCAATAGAGACACACCATAACTTGCGGATATGTGGTATGACCTTTGTTGCCATCAATGACAACAACCATGAATCCATATAGTGTCTCTTGCCAACAATCTCCCCCTTTGGCATTGATGGCAACACTTAGTGAAAAATGACTAAGTGTTTATACTACGCTCCCCCTTGGCTGATGCTCTATATACAATTTTCGGAACTCCCCCTTAGTTGGATTCCTCATTTTTCACTGCTCCTCACTCCCCCTTTGACATCAATGGCAAAGGGTAGGGTCCGCACACCAAAATTTTCAAAAATTTTCTATACATAGCCGCATATTTACATACTCACATATACTGAAGAATGTCTGCAAAAGATGTCTTCAGTTGGATCAGTTCTGTAGCCCAACTTTGCTTCATTCTATCCAAAATTGAAATGTGACCACTCAACAAAAATGCAAATGCATCTGCCCTTTTTAGATCTTTCGGATCACTTGTCTGGGCTGTGATTTGAGCTTCTGCTATGGCCTCATGCATGGCCTCTAGCTTAGGGACAATTAACCCCCTGAGCTCACTCAACCTGCTTATTCTATTTTTCCTTTCCTTCTCCAATTTCTTGATTTCACTCAAGACTACAATAGTCTGACATTCTTGATTTGTTATAGAGGAAGAAAGAGGATCAAAACTTTGAGACAAGCTTAGTAGTGTGTCCTCTTGCGCTTTTATTTTCTTCTCAATGTCCACTGTTACCTTGGACCAGGAGATACAAAATTTGCATATTTCACCGCCATCCTTAAGAGCATTTTCTAAGCTCTTTATCCCAATGTTCATGTTTCTCCTATCATTAATGATCAAACCCTGAACCTCGGAGAACCTTTTATCCAAAAACTCCTTCCGGACCTTTTCTTCAGTTGATTTTTCTAAAGATTCAAAATGTGTATTAACACTGCTGACTAAGGTTTTGAGATTACCGGAGGAGGAGGCTGCCGCATCTATCTGGACCAATGGCATAATCTTCTCAAGCACTCTGGAAGTAGCCTCAATCAACTCACAGTCTTCCATATGAGACTTTAGGAGCTTTTCATTTGCCTTAGCATTTGCAAATGAGGCTCTCTTCATTGTCTGCACTGGAGAGAGGGAATCAAAGTTGAATGGGCCTTGTAGTAGCTCCGGTTCATCGATCTCTATTGTTTCTTTGCTCAAAAATTGTTGAACAGTTTGTGCAGTGTCTCTTGCCGGAGACAGATGTTTCTTTTCTTCTGCAGTCTTGGAATTGTCCTTTGGGATTTTCTCTCCTTCCACATTCTTACCACTATCAATCATGGTCTTCTCTGATGGAGTCTTCTCTTTCTCTGCACCCTTGGTACTGTCAACCTCTTTCTCTTTCACCACTGCTTCCTTCTCCTGTAATTTCTCTTCTTCTTTGGATCCAAAGATTGTAGGGGAAACCGGAGGAGAGATGCTAGTCTGTTCATAGGCCACTTCTTCTGGAGCAGAGGGTTCCAAGTCCACAGCTGTTTCTGTACCTAAGTCCTCTACAACAGGAAGATTGAACCTTTTGAAGGCCTTCTGGAGGATCTCTTCTGTCTCTTTGGCCACCTTGTCAGTCTCACCAAGCATGAGTTGATTCATCCTGGCTTTACTTCTGAACTCATCTTTGTAGTCTTTGAATATTATGTTCATTGTCTTGGGATCAATTTGAGGATATAGCTGAATAGCTATCTGCTCCCGGATCTCAAGATCTTTTGCCTGAGCATTATTCTTTCTTAATTCTAATTCCTTTTCTAGGCTTTTAGGGATTTCATAGATAATCTCAATAAAAGCTTTATTGTAGATGTTCAAGTACCTTATTATAGCTTCTTGCAGGATCTTTTGATCTGCCTCGCTGTAGTCATCATAAAATTCAGTCACCGGTTGAAGGTTCCCATCCACAGTGACTGATTTGACTACACTGTCTAGGGATAGAGTGGGCTTTTCAGCAAATTCTTCTGCCATTTCTTCCTTGTCTTGGCCTGTGGAGGGTTTCCCGGATCCTTTCTTCTTCTGCTTCTTTATTTCTTTTACTCCCTCATCTGACTCAGTTTCCTCTTCATCCTTTTGGCTTTCATAAGCCCTTGTGGCTTTTGTCTTAGATCTTTTACCGGATGCCTGGACTTCCAGTTTTGAACTTTTGGTTGTGGGAGGTGCAGATCTTTTTGATGATCTGGTCCGGGTGGAAGTTTCAATCGGAACACTTTCCTTACTTTTCTTTTCTGCCTCTTTCTTTTCTTCCTCAGATTTTCTTCTCTTTTCCCAGCTGGCATCAAGTGCCTCTTTTGAGATGCCTAGGCCTTGAGCAATGTGCTCTACTTCTTTTCTCACCTTCCTCTTTATCTCAGGTTCCCTGAGTTCTACATGGATCTTTACACTCAGCTCCTCAAAGGTTCCAAACCTTTCTGCCTTTGGATCTTTGGGCTGACTTAGCATGTGTTGAACATGCAGCTCCACTATCTGTTCATCCACTTCATACCCCATGGGCATGATCCAGACAGTCCTTGGCTCCACTGCCTCCATTAGGCACTGATCAGTGTCCACCATAAAGCACACTGAGTCTTTGTATTTTTCAACAAGAGACTGGGGAATTCTTTCTCTTGCTTGCATCATGCTTTGGAAGTTTTTGAAGTATCCCCATAGGGCTGTATTTCTTGCTTTGGCATCCCCAAGCCCATGTAGATAGTCTCTTATTTGGACTGCAACAGGTTTGTCATTCTGCCATGCCCATCCACTTGATCCGGGCAGCTCATTCATGAAGTAGAAGAATAGACATAATATAAGAGTACCATACTTAAAGGAATTCTTCTTGTCCTTCTTGATTTTCTGTATATTTTCCATTAATTGGCTTAAGAGCAGTTCGCAGAGATCATATTCTGTATTCTTTCTTAGCATTTCATAGGCAGTATATACTGCAGTTCCGGATATAGAATTCTCCCTGCTGGAGTGATAGATCTTGTATCCTATTATCATGGACGCATACTTGATATCCGGATCAGAAATATCTTCAATGGTCATTGCCCTCTTATCAAATTTTGATCCGGTGGCCTCAGTTACAATGTTATTTTTGACAGATTTGAGGATAGGTATCCCTCTGGAAGAGTATAGACCAGTTACTGCTCTAATTATCTCTTTTGTGATCTTACAGGGTCTATCCAGCCATAGGAAGTTGTCATGCATCCTGCTCAGTACATACCGGACCCATTCATCTTCTTCAAAGCAGGGGAAATGAATGAATTGATCAAATTGTTTCTTCTAGATACCCTTATACTCTGGTTTAAGCTCAAAAGCATTGTCTATCAGTTGTTTGTGATAGAGATCTCTCAATTTGAATTCCCCAAATTCCTCAATGCTTGCATGTATGTAAACCCTAATGTCTTCTGTGTGTAAAACTCTGTGAGGAACACTGGAAAATGCTCCTAAGGGATCTACTTCCAATGACTTGTATGGATGTTTCTTAAATTCAGGTCGGGGCCTATCTGAGATTTTTACTATATTTGGAGTAGCCATTTCTTCAAAAGATTTGTAGCAAGATATCGAAAGTGGAAAATACCTTTTGCGTCTTCGGTTGCACGAAGTAGCTGGATTGATTTCTGTATGTAATGACTTCGGCAGGAGATCTTCGGTGTGCTTGATGAGTCTTGTTGCAGAGCTCCACTTTTCGCTTCTTCTTAAGTGCATAATGAGCAAATGATTTATGAGAAATCCCTTATATCATTTCGCAAACCCTAATATCTATTTGCAATAAATGCTTCACCTATATTATTCCAGTTTTCCCTGTCCGGATAGCTTGGAGTATCCCAGATTAGTCCTGATCTATGAACATCATGTGGATCTTTCAATCATGGATAAATCGAGATGACACATTACAAGAACATCCCAAACATTCTATCCAGTCCGCAGAGTAAAATAATGTACTTCCGGATCTCTCTGGACCCTTTGTAGTCCTCTGTCATTCCGGAGCATCTCCCGGAACAGGTCTTTACTTGATCGATCACAACTTCTTTATATCTTCATGCGGACTTCTGAAATCTTGTCTGGATCATCTCAGGACTGGTATCTTCAAACCCTTTACTCCACATCTTGTGTCACATCCAGCACCACTTGATTGGCTGGGGGAACAGGATTTTCTTTGAGTCTCCCCCTGAGCCAGAGCTCACTTTTAATTTCTGGAAGAAATATCAGCACCAGAGTCTGGTGCGGATCTAACCTCTACATTCTCTGAACTTTTCTTCACACAAATCTTGTTCATCTGATTCCTAACTTCATCCACATTCATCTTTTGTTTACCCTTGTCTTGATTTTGATTGTATACCGGACCTCTTTTGTCCTGATTCTTGCTTCTGCAGACTTTTGCACTATGACTGGACCTATTACAGATTTGGCAAATAACATTTCTTTGCATATTTGACTGATAACCTCTTGATCTGCATTGATTAGCCATATGACCTACTCTATTGCATGTAAAATATCTACCATTGAATGATTTGTTTACTTGCATATTTCTGCATTCATGAGACTTGTGTCCATACCTTTTGCAGTTAAAGCACTGTCCGGAGAAGGATGGACTAGTTTGATTCATCCTTTTTCTACATTGATTAGCTTTGTGACCAAAGTGATTGCAGCTGTGGCAGTATCCATTGAAAGATGATATCTTTGAGCATTGGGCTGTCTTACCGGAGGTCTTCTAGGCCTATTCCTTGGATTTTCTGATCCAAAATTCTTTTGACCGGATCCGGAGCTTTCTCCTTTCTCATATCACAAACCATACTTGTCATCTGTCCTCTTTTGACTTCCAAGAAGTACTTCAAGTTGGGCAGAACTTATCTTGAATTTTTCTTTATGTTCATTTGCTGTTTGAAGATCTCTTTTGAGAGAGACAATTTGATCCTCAAGTTTTTCTTCATTATCTTTGGCATCTTCAAGATCAGATTCAAGATGTCTAATAATCCTGTCCATCTAGTGGCATTCTTCTGATTTCTCTTTAAGAGATTGTCTTAGATTGTCTTCAACTTTTCTTTTTTCTTCAATCTCTTGAGTAAACTTTATAGTTCCTGATTCCATTTCATGTCTTAACATAATGACTTCTTTTGATAACTTTTCACATAACTTGGTTTTCTCAGTCAATTCTTCATCTGTATTGCTTTCATCACTTTGTCTTGCCAATTGTTGGAGCAGCTCCTTTCTCTTTTTCATAGAGAGACTTAATTTGTCCTTTAATTCTCTCATGAATTCATCAGCCTGTTTGAGTCTTTCCTTTAATTCATTGACTTCAGAATTTGACTGTTCAAGATCCTCAAGGGTAGTCTTGAGTTGCTCCCTTAAACCATATGCATCCATTTGAACTCCCAGATCTTCCTCAAGCTGTTAGGCTCTATTAGGAAGAACCTTGCTCTGATACCAATTGTTGATAACTGAGAGGGGGGGTGAATCAGTTATCCTAATTATTTCTTCTTTTAAACTTTCTTATTAATCAATGCAGCATTGAATCAAACAAACAAACATTACCATGAAATGACACAATTTTTTTTGACGTGGAAACCCTGTTAAGGGAGAAAACCATGGGGTGATTAACCCAAAGATTATTCTCTGTTAGAAGAATAAGGAATTACAAAATGGCACTTGCCAATTAGGGCTCACTGCCCGAGCACACTGCTCACAAAGAGGCCCACTGCCTACAAGGAGACACACTATCTACAAAGTGATAAGAATCACAGTCTTGAACTGATTGGAAGCATCTATATATGCTGGAGTTTAGTTCCGGTTAGGCTCAGTACACTGATCTGCTGCACTTCATCTTTCCTCTGTTCTTTTATTCTGCTATCCTTTCACATACCGGATCTTTCTTACTACTTCTGCTCTGTTCTGCACTTATTCGCATACATCATCACACATAATTACTCCCTTCACAACTAAATCCATCCTCTATATATATCCGCACAAGTAATTTCATCACCTTTCTAGTCGGCATCCGGAACAGTCTAGTTTCTTACAAACTCTGTTTTGTCGGCTGAATCCTTGCTCACCAAGCAATGCGGATCAAGCATATACTTGTAGATATCATTAATCATGTCGGCCAAACATGATTCATGCCTTCACAACCTTTACCATCAACAGTAACACATCCGGAAAATAGTCTGATACTCTGTTAGTCAGTTCTTCCTCTGTTCTCACTGTCTCTCAGGAATCCGGTACTCAACTATTCATATCTTTTTCTTTGTTCATCACCGGAGGCTAAATCCTTGGAATATACTACTCAAGGTAGTCCTCTTGACTTCCCCAAATCCACACTGCACCAAGACACTTCCTCTGAGAGATCCAGACCAATCTGTCAGACCTTGCCACATGCTCTGTTCTTGTTCACCGAACCACAACAATCTTCATTCTTACTTCCGGTAGAGACACACCATAACTTGCGGATATGTGGGATGACCTTTGTTGCCATCAATGACAACAACCATGAATCCATATAGTGTCTCTTGCCAACACTTTTTCGGATCACTGAGATACACTTAGAGTTATTCTTGGTGTATAGTGACAATCTATCTTCCTTTCCCTAATCATTTGATCTATCCGTAGATCAAGATTCCACAATTTTTGAATCAAGCCAGATATAACTGTGAGAATCCTGTTTTTACCAAATGACTATTAAACCAGATCAATCTTGGTAGATTAGACTCTTCAAATCTTCTGGCGGATCTTCCAAATCTTAACTATGGCCTTCTTTTGATGTTTCTCTGAGAACCCTTTAATCCACAACCTTTCATGTGCCATGTTTAGGCACCTAATGACTGGCTGGGGGAATTTGTTTTTCTTAGTGACTCCCCCTGAGTCAGAGCTCATCTATTCAATTTCTAGAAGGATTATCAGCACCAGATTCTGGTGCGGATCCATCCCCAACATTCTCTGTACTTCTCTTCACCCAAATCTTATTCATCTCCCTTTGAATTTCATCCGTGTTCACTTTTCCTTTTCCTTTGTCTTGGTTATGATTATGCTGTTTCGAACCCCTTTTGTCTTGATTCCTACTTCTACAGAATTTGGCAATATGACCGGATCTATTACAATTGTAGCAAACAACATTTCTTTGTATATTTGACTGATATCCTCTTGATCTACACTGATTAGCCATATGTCCCATTCTATTGCATCCAAAGCATCTACCATTGAATGAATTGTTCATTTGCATGTCTCTACACTCATGGGATTTGTGACCATACCTTTTGCAATTGAAGCACTATCCGGAGAAGGATGTATTAGTCTGATTTATTCTTCTTCTACATTGATTTGCTTTATGACCAAAGTTATTGCAGTTGTAGCAGTATCCATTGAAAGATGGATATCTTTGAGCATTTGGTTGCCTTACCAGAGGTCTTCTAGGCCTGTTTCTTAGATTTTTTGATCTAGAGTTCTTCTGACCGGATCTAGAGCTTTCACCTTTTTCATACCCCAAGCCTTGCTTGTCATCAACCCTCTTTTGGCTTTGAAGAGGAACTTCAAGTTGAGCAGAGCTTATCTTGAATTTCTCTTTGTATTCATTTGTTGTTTGAAGATCCCTTTTAAGAGTGTCAATTTGATTCGCAAGTTGTTCTTCATTTTCTCTAGCTTCTTCAAGATTAGATTCTAGATGCCTGATAATTCTATCCATTTTGTGGCAGTCTTCTAACTTCTCCTTGAGAGATTATCTTAGATCATCTTTAGTTTTTATTTTCTCTTCAATTTCTTGGGTGAATTTCATAACTCCTGATTCCATTTCATGTCTTACCATAATGACCTCTTTTGATAACTTTTCACATAACTTGGTTTTCTCCTTTAGATCTTCATTTGTATCATTGGCTTCACCTTGACTTGCCAATTGCTGAAGTAGTTCCTTTCTCTTTTTCATAGAGATACTCAGTTTCTCTTTTAGCTCATTTATGAAATCATCAGCCTGTTTGAGCCTTTCCTTTAAGTTGTTGACTTCGGAATGAGATTGCTCAAGATCATCTAGGGCAAACTGAAGTTGTTCCCTCATACCATACATATCCATTGAGATTCCTAGATCTTCCTCAAGCTATTAGGCTGTGTTTGGAGGAACTTGTCTCTGATACCAATTGTTGATAACTGAGAGGGGGGTGAATCAGTTATCTTAATTATTTTAGCTTTCTAATCTTCCTTAATTAATGCAGCATCAAATCAAATAAGAAAAAATAATCATGAAATGGAAATAACATCAATACACATGACACAATGATTTTGATGTGGAAAACCCTATTAAGGGAAAAACCATGGGGTGATTAACCCACGATTGTATTCTCTGTTATAAGAATAAGATAGAACAAAATGACACTTGCTAATTGGGGCTCACTGCCCGAGCACACTGCTCACAAGAGGCTCACTGCCTACAAGAGACTTACAGTCTATAATAAAAGAAGGTAACAAAATACTTGAACTGATGAGAAGCATCCACACATGCTAAAGTTCAGTTCCAGTTAAGTTCAATATACTGATCTGCTGCACTTCATTCTGCCTCTTCTTTGGTGTTGCTGTCCTGTCACATTCTGAACCTATCTTAGTGCCTTCACACTGCTCTTCTATTTTTATTCACACTTCCCAACATACAATTCACACCTAAATCCATCTGGTATATATATATCCGTACAAATGATTTCAACACCTTTCTAGTCGGCATCTGGAATAGTCAATATTTTCCTAAACTCTGATCTGTCGGCTGAATCCTTGCTTACCAAGTGATGCGTATCAAGGAGATGCTTATAGAAGTCATCAATTATATCAACCATTCATGAGTGATACCTCAAGAAGTTTGATCATCATCAATATCTCATCCGGATTAAGGTCTGATGCTCTACCTGTCAGTTCTTCCTCTGTCAACTCTGCCAAATAGGAACCCAACACTCAAGTGCTCATATCTCTTCACTCTTCCATCAAAGGAGGCTCAATCCTTGGAATCTATTAGTCAAGGTATTCCTCTTGACTTCCTCAAATCCACACTTTACTGAGATACTTCCTCTGAGAGATCCGGACCTGACTGTTGGACCTTATTGCCTGCTCTATTCTTACTTACCAGACCACAACACATCTTCAATTTGACTTCCGGTAAAGACACACCATGTCCTACGGATGTGTGGGATGGACTTTATTGCCATCAATGACAACACTCATGAGGCCACACAGTGTATCTTTCCAACACTTCTAAGATGCATATCCTAAGGCATACCGGTCCTACACCAACACCGCCATCAAGTTCCCCAAACCCTAAATGTACAACCAAAAAAGCCTCAAATGATTTTTGGGAAAGATGTTTTCTAGATTTACACAGCAAAAGAAAAGCTAGGGAGAACTCCAAATCCACTCATCCATTACCTCACTCCTCTATCCATATATCTACCAATGATGTGATCCAAGGGCTACTAGCAGAGATTCAACCATGTCCCCAAATTCTGGTCCTTGACCTTATCAAAAAGCCTTCAAACATATTCCTTGTGCCAACCCCTTTGTGTTATCAGTAACCCCTTAAGCATATTGAAAAACCTCCTACCATGAACCAAAGTCAAAATCTGTCATAGCTTCGTATTTTTGACCAAGATCCTATCCAAGAGACCTCTACCTCCACTTCCATTCGAACAACCCAAGTGTTATGTCAAGAGCACACTTTTGAGCATGTGGAAACATCAAACCCTTGTCTAAATCAAGATCAAAGTACCCCCATCTAACCCATGCATAAGCTTTATCTTTTCAAGGATCCTATACCTATACATGAGCAAGAAATCCAATCTCAAGCCATTCATGACCTATACCTTTTAATGATCAAGATATTACCTCTGATGAAGAAGCTAGATCCATGAGCAACTTGACCATATACATGAGCAAGAGGTCTAATGCTAGCCTCTCCATAATCTCTATCCTATCTGTGATCAAGATATTATCATTGTTGATGAACCTTTACAAGAGCACATTAATCCCATCACGCTAAATCCTATCTATGATCAAAATCCCATATACGGTGAAGAGCCTATCTATGATCAAGCAGACCATGATGATCCTCTAAGCCCACTTTATGCATTCCATGGTCCTAAGCTCATAACCCCATCTAATCCCATCCAAGGTCTAACAACTTCCACTTCCCTTGATGAGACACTTTCCTCCCAAGCAAGTGCAGAAGATCAAACCGATAATAATCCTCCGCCATCCATTATTGACCATGCTGCAAATCCCCCACCATATATCCTTGGTCTTACCACCTTCATTCATGATTGTTCCTCCTTAGAACACCAACAACTATTATCCTCTATCTCACATTCTTCATCCAATAAGGAATTCGTGTCTAGTGTTCCACCTATACACAATCCCATTGTCCACCACATACTCCAACATATGAACTATCAAGGTAAAGGCTTAGGCCTTCGTGAACAAGGTATCTTGGAGCCCGTCCATTTTAATGTTCATCCTCATTCTTACAGCCTTGGATACATACCCCAAGGTGAACAATCTCAAGATGTTGGTACTTCTTCCACTCCTTCAAAATCATCCACTTTCCATTGAAAATCCTTTCATATCCCCAAAACATATGTCACCATTCTACCTCCATCATCCTACACATCCCAAAAGCATGTGACCATACACCTTCCACAATCCAATCTACCTTTGGTACTTCCAACTCCTAACATCCCTCCATACATTTTACCACCACTTCTTCCAATGCCTTATCTATCCACCAATAAATCCTCTAACAATCCCAATCATGATCAATAGATGCACGTGTTGTCTAAACAAAGGGCTTCCACAACATCAACCCCGATCTTAGCTATCAAATACAAATTCAATGCCCTACCTCATTTTCAAAGGTCATTGAAATGGGATTGTTCATCAAGAAAGCTATGATCGCCAAGGGGCAAATCAAGTTATACAAGGACACACCTACCTCCAACTACACAACTGACAAATCAAAGTTTTGGACTAAAAACAAAAATGTCATCAACGATGGAGTAGTTGATGCCAAGGTAGCGACTCCCAAACAACAAACTATATTTACTCTCAAAGGAGAGGCAAGCAATGTTACACCCAACAAAACATTCTCTTGGGAGCCAAGAACATGGTTCAACTCAAATCCAAGGCAAAAGTTCACACCATTGGGTGAGTCCCAAGAATCCACATTAAGGAAGCTATTGGCTAACAATGAAATTTCTCTACCACCAACAAGTGATTACAAACCTCAAATCAAACCTCACTATTGGAAAGACACTGACTATTGTGAGTATTATAGAGGAAGATGACATACAACCAACAATTGTATCCATCTCAAACATGTTATTCAAGACGTTCTTGATCAAAATCAAGGAGGAGCTCAACAACATACTTCCAATGAGACACATGTGGCTTACAAAGATCTGCTTCTCAATCATGATAGGTCATACAACAATAACAACAAAAATAATAACAATGGCAACAACAACAACAACCACAATAGGCAAAATTAGAATAATGGGAATAGTAATGCCAACTATGCAAGTGTGCCATTTGACTATACCATCAATTGCATATTAGAGTACGTCCCACAAATCAATGTGGTTACACCAAACTAATAATCAGAGCCTAACAAAACTGATTGTAGTATCATTACCCACAGTGATAAGGTCACGTTGAATACCATTCCTCCAAGGTCGTCACCTTCACAGTCCAACTTCCATCAATATAGTGTCATAGACCAACTACGAAAGACTCCTACCCACATTTCTATCTTAGAATTGTTGCGTCTATCTCCTTCCCACAAGGAGATTCTTGATAAAGCCTTAGTGGTAATGACTGTACCCACTAACTTGGCCCAAGAGAAGTTTCAGGCCATGGTAGGTAATCTAACCTCCTCAAGTACCATATCATTTACTGAACAAGATGACCTCTCAGTGTCTCAACCTCATAACATCCCTTTGCACATTGTCGCCTTTAGCCATAAGCACCACATCAAGAGGGTTCTCATTGATGGGACAGCCAATTTAAATATTTGCACATTGAAGCTAGTCCTTACATTGGTGTTCTTTGAAAATGCAGTTCATCTGAGGAAGAAGATTACTATCTTAGCCTATGATGAAAAGGAGAGAACTACCAAAGGAATAGTGGTATTACCCATACAAGTGGGACCGGTGATAAAAGACGTTGTGTGCCAAGTCTTAGATAGGGAGATTTCCTATAATATTCTCCTAGGTAGACCATGGATTCATGCCATGAAAGCTGTGCCTTCTACCTATCACCAATGCAAGAAATTCCCTCATAATGGCAAGCAAGTCACCATCCAAGGCGACCCTAACCCCTTTCAGTATTGCAACTCTATCCTTTCAAAACCTAATTGCATCATACCAAACAATAGAGAATCTACATCCCCTACCCCACAGTATGATTCTACCTCTGAAGCTTCCTCATCAAAGCCCAAAGAGCAGAAAATTACCATCAAAGAAACAGGAGTAGGGGAATACTCCATTGAGCACAGCCTCAATCTAGCCAAAATACCTTTATCTCCTAGATCCTTTGGGTCACCCAAGCATTTTCCAAAGCCATCTACTCCTCCTACACCTCCCACAGCTCTCTTTGTAAAATGGGGGACCCTATCAAATGAAACAGAAGAAAGAGATATCCCACAATGGCTTTACACCGAAGAAGAAGAGAACATACAACAAGAACCACCTAAGCTCCCAACAGAAATCTATGGGCGAGGTGAATCTATCCTACATAGAATGGGTTACGAAGGACAAGGCCCCATCGACCTAAGAAAAGAAGGAATTATAGAACCCATTCAACCTTCTTCATCCTCATTGGCTAGAACTACAAAAGGTCTAGGATATAAAGACAAGGGGAAAGCTAAAGCAAATGCTTGTCTTGTGAAAATGATCCATACACTTCAAGAGGATAGTGACATAGATTCCAATGAATATGAGTGGGATGAGCTGATAGAGTGCTCCTATGACAACAAAGTGGTTGATACCATTCAAACTTATAGCCCCTACCGTGAGGGACAAACTCTACTAAATAGGCCAATAGAGTGTGATTTACCTATCCCTGAGAATATGACTTTCGAGGAAGGTTCAAGTTCTATCACAATAAACAATTTAGAGGAAAGTACCATCCCAAACACTCCCCCTACCAATACTCCTAGCATATCCATTCATACTATCAACAAATTAGATCTATCCTCCGACTCCCTCCCCCTTGTGCACCCTGAGCTTATTGACTGGGATCTATGAGGAACCCCGCAACTAGATATGTTCCAAAATGATGATGCCTATATTGACTACATGGAACTTAGGGACCACCTACCTAAAGGAGATCATAAAGCTGGGTTCGCCATTAAACTTAATACCATGGCTTATTTCATAGAGGGTGCCGAGCCTTCTACTTGCAAAAATATCAAAATAAAAACTAGATCTAACAGTGAAAACTACTCTATGGAAGTGTCTGATCCCAAAATAGTAAAAAAGAAAGGATGCATTTGATGGCAAAAACCCAACTGTGGCACCTGACGATGGAAGGCTTAACACTCTCCCCAACGACATGCACTAGGAGAAGTCTCAAATTGTTGTGGAAGCCACAGAACCTGTTAACATTGGAACAGAGGAACAACCTAAGATCATTCACTTTGCTAAGTCTCTAACCCCACCAGAGAAGACTAAGTTTGTACCATTCTTCAAGAGAAAGCAAGTCAATATTGCTTGGTTGTATGTAGATATGCTAGGGTTAGATCCAGATTTGATTCTACACCATCTTCCATTAGATCTAGGAGTGAAACCAGTGAAACAGAAGCTTAGAAAGATGCATCCACACATTGCACTGCTTGTAAAAGAACTCAAGAAACTACTGGATGTAGGGTTCATTAGAGCTATAGACTATTCAGAATGGGTCTCAAACATAGTACCAGTGTCCAAACCTAATGGCTGAGTCATCCTATGCAATGATTTTAGAGATCTAAACAAAGCTTGCCACAAGGATGATTTTTTGTTGCCAAATATAGATATCATAGTTGACTTAATAGCAAGGCATACCATGTTATCTCTCATGTATGGCTTCTCAAGATATAATTAGATCAAGATAGCACCAAAAGACTAGCATAAGATAGCTTTTACTTGTCCATGGGGCACTTTCTGCTAGAATGTCATGCCATTTGGGCTAAAGAATGTAGGAGCCACATATCAATGTGCTATGACCACTATATTCCATGATATGATGCATGTCACAATGGAAGACTATGTAGATGATATCCTTACAAAGTCACTCACAAGAGAATCACACCTGGATGTGTTAGAGAAATTCTTTCAGAGATTAGAGCAATTCAAAGTTAGGTTGAACCCAAAGAAATGTGTGTTTGGAGTCACCTCAGGCAAGCTCCTAGGTTTTATTGTATCGGCAAATGGAATAGAGGTGGACCCCGCCAAAGTCAAGGCAATTATGGACATGCCACCACCCAAGAATCTTACTCAACTATGATCTCTACAAGGCAAGCGACAAGCAATCCGTAGATTCATATCACAACTAGCAAACAAGTGTCAACCATTTAATCATCTCCTACACAAGAACAATCCATTTAGGTGGGATGAGAAATATGAAGAGGCATTTGATAAACTGAAAGAGTATCTTATGAATCCAACCATTATCATGCCTCCTATCCAAGGGAAACCATTGTTACTATACATATCTGCTACACCAATAGCTCTTGGGGCCCTTCTAGCACCACAAGATTATGAAAATAAATAAAGAGCCGTCTACTACATCAGTCGCACATTGGTGGGCTATGAGTTGCAATACTCTCAAATAGAAAGATCATGCCTTGTAGTAGTTTTTGCTTCCCAAAAACTCTGACATTATATGCTAGCACATCTAGTCAAACTTATTGCAAAAATAGATCCACTGAAGTACCTACTAAGCGAAGCAGCTCTAATAGGTCACCTAGCTAAATGGGTAATGCTCCTAAGTGAATACGACATTGAGTATGAAGACAAAAAGGCTATCAAAGGGCAAGTCATTGCTGATCAGTTAGCAGATGTACCACTATAGGACACCACACCAATGCAATTTGAATTTTTAGATGAATCCTTATTCAACATATCAACACATTCCTGGAAACTCTACTTTGATGGGTCCTACACAAACCATGGATTAGGGGTAGGAATCTTGCTTGTGACTCCTCATGGCAACACCATACCAAAGTCTTACCGTTTGTTATTCCCAAGCACCAACAATATAGCAGAATATGAAGCCTTGGTCATTGCCCTCAAGATGGCAATAGAATGGAAAATCAAAGAGCTACATGTCTATGGTGATTCTCAACTAGTGATCAATCAGGTCAATGACGATTACCAAACTAAAGATGAGAAACTTGTCCCATACAAGCGTATGGTTGAGGACTTCAAGGAATACTTTGTGATCATCTCTTTTGAACAGATACTTCACATTGAGAACAAAGCAACAGATGCCATGGCAACCATTGCCTCTCTTCTTGAAATCCCAGAGAATGAGTCATGATACAAGTTCTTAGTGGAATCAATTCAGCAACCAACATATGATCTTCCTGAAACCCATTCCATATGCATATTAGTTGGATCTGATTCACCTTGGTATAGTAAGGTTTACATTTACCTCAAGGACAACACCCTCCCACCTGACTTATCTTCAAACCAATGACAAATCTTTATATGCCAAACCTCTCGTTATACCATTATTGCTGACACCCTATACTAACATGGTCTAGATAGTACTTTACTCTGTTGTTCAGAACGAGAAGAATCCCAAACTGCCTTACAAGACGTACACAAAGGGATTTGTGGAACACACTCTAGCAGTCCTTCCTTAGCTAAGAAACTCATGCATTTGGGTTATTACTGTCTAAACATGGAAACAGATTCATATCAGTTTGTGAAGAAGTGCAAGTAGTGCCAAATACACAGGAACCTAATACATGCACCAGCTCAAGAGTTGAGACCTTTAATGACACCTTGGCCCTTTTGCCAATGGGGACTTGACCTTGTGGGTAAAATCCATCCACCCTCATCCAACAACCACAAATTCATAATAATTGCCACCAAGTACTTTACCAAGTGGATTGAAGCTGTTCCCCTCACCACTGTCACAGGTAAGCAAATCTCCTCATTCATCCTCAATTACCTCATCTATAGATACAAAATTCCCTCATCCATTATCATAGATAATGAAAGACCTTTCAAAAACTAGGATGTCCAAGAACTCTGTGACCAATTCAAAATCCATCACCGTTTCTCCACACCCTATTACCCCTAAGGCAATGGCCAAGCAGAAGCATCCAACAAGACCATCTTGAAACTCCTCAAAAAGATAGTCAATGATGCTAGCTGTGATTGGCACATCTAACTCAATCCTGCTCTGTGGGCCTAGAGAACCAGTATACACACTCCCATAGGTGCTACCCCTTATGCCCTTGTCTATGGCTCAGAAGCTATCCTCCCCATTGAGGTTGAATTACCATCTCTCAGGGTGTCATTAAAAGGTCTCATAACAGATGAAGAATACAGAGTTTCCAGATTGCAAGAACTAGAGTTGCTAGAGGAAAGGACACAGAAAGCTTTTGACCATCTCAAAGCATATCAACAAATGATGTCACAAAGCTACAACCACAGAGTTCACCCAAGAGTCTTTAAAGTTGGAGATCTAGTACTTAAGGAGAACCCCCGCAATCAACAGGATCAGGAAAAGAAAGGCAAGTTCAAACCCAACTAGTTTAGGCCTTATGTGGTTCTGGCTATTTATGGATCAGGGGCATATTAGTTAGCAACATCAGAGGGTGAGCTATTTGATGACCCAATCAATAGCATGCATCTTTGCCGATTCTATACCTAGGAGAACCCCAATATAAGGGGGGCATAAAAATACAAAAAAATCAATCAAAAAATATAAAAAAATACAAAAAAATCAAAAAATTAGAAAAAATACAAAAAAATAAAAAAATTATAAAAATACAAAAAAAATTGTCCTTTGGTGAAAACCTGGCAAATAGTCACCTTGGATAGGTATCATGATGAAAACCTAGCAAACAGGCATCATGCATACTTTCTAGCTTTTGTGCAAATAAAAGCAAGTGGTGAAAACTTGGTAAACAAGTGTTACTTGTGATAAACTGCTTCCTCCATCTTTGGGAAACCAATCACTTTGTGTCCATTCTTCCTTCACTCGTGTCCCATTTGACCCATGTCTATTCAATAATAAAAACCTAACGATAACATATCATGGCTTGATACTCTATCTCTTTGTTGCCTTGTCAACCAAGGTTTTATCCCATATCCTATCCACAATGATGGCCTAGCATAGTGTCTCTCCTTAGTATCCATGGTCCAAGTGCATGAACTATGTTGCCTCTGCGTTGTCACATAGGCAAGGCCATTTCTCAAATGTGCCCCCGAGGCTCCACTGTCCCATCCATCCCATGTCCAGTTCTTCTATCTATCTGAGTCCACACCACTTTCTATCACCTAGGTCATAGGTCCGTCAAGGTTTACCCTAAACTATGTTGCCTCTGCATCGTCACATAGGCAAGGCCATTTAGCAATGAGCCCTTGAGGCACTAGGTCAATCCCTTAGGGTCCGTCTCACCAATAAGGATTGTAGAAATTTCTCACCAGGCAAGCAAGCACAAACAAAACCCGCTCTTTTCAAACGAAAATCCTGACACGAGACATTAACCTATCCAAAGCAAAGAAAACAAACACCTAAGGCATTCTAAATGATTTTACCCAAATTATGGCAAGAAACAAACACATCTAAATACAAATATGTTTTGTGGATGGTACCATGGTTAAAATATAGAGTCTTGATTTCTGCTATCATGCCTTTCTATGCTACTCGAGGATGCCAAAAAGCTAGAGATGCTATGATGGGGCATGATTATTTTTTTTGTTTGTTGTTTGTGGATTAAATTTTAGTAATGTGACACCTTGTGTAAAGACATGATCGGCAAAAGATCATCGAGGACATCAAAGGTCTAACATGAACGGGGGCAATCCTTGACTGTTGATATGCAAGAAATACTTAGGTCATCTCAGTTCAATCATACCTCGATGCTTGTATTAACTTGCTAAAGCAAAATCCATGTAAGCAATGCTCAGGTCATCTTGGTTCAATTATACCCAGATGCTTGTATTAACTTACAACATTCGAAAAAAGTACCAAAAAAATTGCCCAATGATGAAATAAACACTTCAAAATACTTGCACCATCAAGATGTCAAATGCAAAGCATCCATTATACATCCATACATCTGTATCCCATGCAATAAAAGATCCAAACATTACAGAGTATCAATACAAAAATCAAAGCTTGTGAATCTGTCTATCGAGTCATTCTTTCAATCAATCTTCTATCTATCATTATGTCATCTCTGTGTCGATAGAGTACATTTGGACATCACAAAAGCATAGCATATAGTTGCATATCATATCACATGAGATAGTCATTTACATGATTAAATCAGTTGCATACATAATTAAGTGCATCACATAAATTGCATAATCATATAGATACCATTTTCATTCACACACATTAGAGGCATATCAAAGTAAAACATCTAAGTCTGCATTAGGTCATATAGCATCACATAGGATCATATGAAAATCTGCATTAGATAACATCTCATAGCATCAAGTAAACATCTAAGTCTACATTAGATAAACATATGCATCACATCATACAATAGAAATGCATCATAACTCATAAATATAGAGAGCATCAAATAAATTGCATCATCATATAAATATCATAAATATATCCAAATGTACAATATCAAGTGGTCCATCTTTGAGTTAATGTTATATGCAATAAAGTACATCTCAAGGATGGTGACATATGTCTCAAAATACAAAAGTGGTACATATGTGTATCCGGCTATCTGAGCCATCAAAAAGTTTGTGTAGCAGCCAAGATTTGTGCAAGTATCGGCTATACCTGCTGCTGTGAACCACTGCTACTGGCAGTGTCTCCTGAATCCCCTCCTTCACTGGCCCCAGACTGCTGTGGGCCCATCACGGAAGCTCTTGACCTCGATCCACCTTCTCTCTGCAAGGCCATGGATTGGCTCCTATAGCTCAGAGCCCTTTGATCAACTTGAACAACACCATGGTATAGACCCTGATAATATTGTGTTTGAGCCTGTGCTCTGGCAAGCTCACCCTACACCTGTGCTAACTGTGCCTGTGCTTGCGCCAACTATGTCTATGCCTGCGCTAGCTGTGTCTATGCATGTGCTAGTTGTGCATGTGCTTGGTGCACCTACCCAACCAAAAAGCTGCTGGTGGCATCTGTCCCAAGGGCTGCCACTGTTGTATCCCATTCTACTCAGATAACTTGAATCCATGCCTCTATCATATCTCACTCTCTAGTGAGCCTTGAGATAACCTCTGCATCTATCTCTCTTTGGGCCTTAGCCATCCTAAACTATGCTCGCAGCTACCTAACTTATCCTCTTAGCATAGCTATAGCCCTCTCCTAGACATCTGGCTCTGCTAGACCCTGTGATACCCATCCCTGTCCCTGCCCCTGTGGCTGAGGTACCTACTGTTGTGCCACTTGCTGAGGTGGCAACATCTATGTTTGCTGTGCAGCCTGTTGTGCAACCTGTGGTGGCAATACCTGCTAAGCATGGAAAGGTCCCTCCCTAGCTCTCCTCCTCTGTCTAGGTCAGTCTCCATCTCCCCCTCCTCCCCCTCCTCCATCATCTCCGCCACCTCCCCCTCCACCATCTACGCTGCCTCCCCGTCCTCCTCTCCTCCTCCTCCTCCTCCTACTAACCTAGCCCTCATCATCTAAATCTGCCTCATTTATACATCACACCAGCTCTCCAAGCCCTGAGTATCTCAGAAATGGATGGGCAACGAACCACTCCTCAAAGTCCTAAGTCATCCCAGCATCTGCAATCTCTCTCCTCATATCCCAGGCAACATAGGGAGTCTATCAAAACTCTGCTACCACCTCCTCATAGGATGCCATTGGCCCCCATTTGAATCTCTTAGTGTGAGTCCATGCAAATAGAGCCTACCCCTATGGCATGCCCTGTCTCTTCCCAAACTACCTCTGAACTCGATTGACAATCTATCTCTCTAGGATGAACCACATCTATCCTATTAGCCACTGCATCTGATAGCAGTATGGTAGCTCATCTACCTCATCCTCCCAAGGCTCACAGTCTAGATATAGCCGCTAGATGACCACATCTACTCCATCCAATGCATGCCTCCAGTACTCAAGCTTCCCCAGCCTATGCTGGGAAATCACTCCTGTGCAACCATAGTTGTACAGCTCTCCTCTCTGTCTATCAAAAACACAAATCAGTCTACTGATTGCTATGTGCTCCCATAGACAAAACTACAATAGTTAGACACCTGATAAACTCGCACCCCTGTGGTATACCACCTGATGCATGTCAATGTATAGGTGTGCCAGCATGCAAACACCCTAAGCATAACGGGTGCCCTCTATAATCATCCACTCCATGATTCATCCCCATCCAATCAGGAACCCATGTGACCTCCAATCGGGGCATACAACACCTCCGATTAGTCTTGCAACTATCCCTGAGAAATAGTCATAGTAGTCATGAATATCCTGCCAAGAGATGACATGTTCAACTAGCTCGGGGTCATTGAATACACGCCTACACTCTGCAAGTCCTGTGTCCCTCTGTGGATCATACTCCATGAGTTATCCCTGAATAGGCAAATGGAGTATCCTATATACATCCTCTAGTGTAACCGTCATCTAGCCAGTAGGGAAGTGGAAGGTCTCGTCCTCGCTGTGGAACCTCTCTACTACTATAGTCAGTAACCCGCGGTTCACTCCAACCTTGAGCATGAAGCAAACATAGTCCAAACCCATCATGATGAGTGCCTCTCGATCCATCTCGATTAGCATGTAATGCTGCAATAGTGGCATAGGGAACTGCTCCCTCGACTGAAGTGTATCTCTTATGTCCTCTTGCAAGCACATAAAGCAAGGCGTCAACCTAAAGCTGCAAGTACCATGCTCAACATATCTATAGACACATATCAACTAACTTAACATATCAAATTGATCAAAATAGCACACTACATCTCTTGACTAGATTCCTGTAATCTTGGAGATAGCTTATCGATTAACACATCAAACATGATGCCAATCAAATCCATTTTGTTAAGTTAACTACCTATCTATATCATATGCACCATAATAGATGGTACATGCGCCATTCTTGTTAAATGTGTCACTTCAAGATGTCATGCATGCGCCAACCTATACTATAAATGCGTCACCTAGTTGCATGCACTGTTTTATACCGTAAATGCATCGCCTAGTTGCATGCATCATTTTATACCGTAAATGCACTGCAGAATTATGCATGTGCCAACTTAACTCATGCATGCATAGCTTTAGTATATGTGCTGTTCTATATCCTAAATGCACTATAGTTTGACAGATGCACAGTTTTGCATGTCATATGTGCCAAACTACAATCTGACACATTTGTCTATCCTATTTTCTCCTAGCATTTATTATGCTAAAAATTAACTCTAGGGGAAATTTTTTGAGATACATACCAGGGGTCCTGTCTCTGCTGGCCGGTCGAATCGTCGAACTCACTCAAAGCGATGCTCCTCGCATGGAATGTCCATCTTTGTGCTGACTGCTCTATGCTCTATGCTCTTCTAAGCTCTCAAAAGAAAATCAAACAAAGCCAAGTTTGCAAATGAATTATCTTGTGGACCTAGCTCCTATATATAGCATGCAAACCCTAAACTAGCTATGTGGTGACTATGACTACTTCCCGCACTCGTTTCTTCCAGTTTTCTTCTTGTTTCTCTGAAACACATTCTGTTTTCGTCAATCCTAACCAAGTTTTCCCTTCGTCTTCATGAGATTGTCCATCTCACGCCTTCTGCCTTCTTCCCATCCAATCTCCCGAGGGGCATCCTATCATCATAACCTGTACCAAGGGCAAATTGGGGCATGTATCATTATCAGACTATTTATTCTTTGAAGCAACGCCATAAACTACATTGTATCAAAGAGGGGCAAAATGTATATGCCTAAAAATGACACGACTCGGTCTAAATAAATATTCTTAATATTTATTCCCTTCTAATTCTTCTATCAATAAATAAATAAACAAATTTATTTATTTGATTCACATTCCTCTAAGTTAATTAAATATCAAAATATTTAATTATCTCTTCTAAAGTAAAAATTAAATAAAATCTTTATTTAATCAAATCCTTCCAAACAATTAAATAATTCTTCCAAATTTGAATAAATCAAATCAAATTTATTTAATTCCTTTCAATTTCCAAAAATAAAAGATAATCAAATATTTTATTTATTCCTCCAAAATCATTCTACATTAAATAATTCCAATTATTTAATTGTTTCTTCCAATAATATCTTCTCTAAATTTCAATAAATGAAATATTTATTTAAGTTGTCTATTTCTTCTAAATTGAGTTATCTCTAAATATAATTCAATCCTTGTGCACATGCAATTGAATATTCTAATATATAATTGAGTTAAAATATCTTCTCATCCGTATGCAATTTCTATTCTCCTGTTCTATTCTCTTAACTGATTGATCTATTCTTTTAATTGATTTATCTCTTTAGTTAACTCATTCTTCTATTTTATTAACTCCTATCGTGCAAAATATAGCAAGACACATGTCTTCTTCTTATTCATGCACATTCCTCATCCATTCTATATCATTAATCTTCTTGTTCTTTCTATACATTGATCTTCATTCTCTCAAGTCTATAAATTGAACCCTATTCTTCCATTTCAATCATCCAAGCTTTTAGTATTGTTACTCTGTAGGAATTACAGCACGCCTTTGGCACCCACGTCACTCCTTTTTGCTTGCGATCAGCTCGTTACTACACACTACTATCATTGTTGTGAAGCTCATCTTCATGGTGAAACTATCATAGCCATTCCCATTTGATATCTTGGAATCATAGAAAGGAAGTGCACCTTTTGAGGGCCATATTCATAGACAAGATCATTTGTGATAGGTGATCAATGGAAGCTGAGAATTAAAGGAGGTTTGCTTTGTATTGTTCATTGTTTGATTGATCTCTTTTGTTCATTATTTTATTGAGTTTTGGGTATTATTGATATACTATATTGATTATTCATGTCTACTCTAATTTTCCATTACCATTTTTGGATGTTAAGGGAAAATTGGATCTAAATGAATAATAATATAGTATATCAATAATACCCAAAACTCAATGAAATAATGAACAAAAGAGATCAATCAAACAATGAACAATACAAAAGTAAACCTCCTTTAATTCTCAGCTTCCATTGATCGCCTATCACAAATGATCTTGTCTATGAATATGACCCTTAGAAGGTACACTTCCTTGCTATGATTCCAAGATGTTCAAATGGGAATGGCTATGATAGTTTCACCATGAAGATGAGCTTCACAATAATGAGAATAGTATAGTAATGAGTTGATCGCAAGCAATGAAGGAATTGGTTCCAAAGGCTCACTGTGATTCCTGCAGAGTAAGTTTACATAAAGCTTGGATGATTGAAATGGAGGAAGAAGGTTCAATTTATAGACTCATGAGAAAGAAGATCAATGGTATAGAAAGAATGAGAAGATCAACGGTTGAGAACGGTTGAGGAATGTGCGCGAATAAGAAGAAGACAAGTGTCACACAAAAGCTGTTTTATTTGAGTTAACTACTTTCTTTTCTAAAGATAAGACATGCTTTTCATAAATTAGAATGATTTTTTCTAATTTAAGAGATATTGATAAAAATAAGGTTGATTGAGTAGATAACTCAACTTGTGATTTTCTTTTGCATGATTTGAGAGAAATTAAATAATAAATTATTCAATTTTGTGTGCATGGAGAAGAAGACTTATTTTTAGAAGATTTAGAAGATATTTGAAGAATTAGAAGATAAGAAAGCAAATTAAATAAATAAATTTATTTAATGGTTGTGCATGATTTGAAAGAATAAATAAAATATTTGATTATATTTTATTTTTGGAGATTGAGAGGATTTAAATAAATTTAATTGATTTATTTAAATTTGGAAGAATGATTTTGACTTAATTAAATAATTAAGAATTATTTAATTGTTTGGAATAATTTAATTAAATAAAGGATTTTATTTAATTTTGACTTTAGAATAGGTAATTAAATATTTTGATATTTAATTAACTTAGAGGAATGTGAATCGAATAAATAAATTTGTTTATTTATTTATTGATAGAAGAATTAGAGTGGAATAAATATTAAGATTATTTATTTAGACTGAATCATGTCATTTTTAGGTGTATACATTTTGCCCCTCTTTGATGTGATGTTCGAGATGATGAGATTTGTGTCGAGTAACATCATTTCAAAGAAGCTAAGATATAGATAGAAGAAAAGGAAAGTAAAATAGGGTGAGGATGCCCCCTCAGGAGATTGGATGAGGAGAGAGTTTCAAGGGTGTGAGACGGATAATCTCATGATGAAGAAGGTTGGAAGAATAGGTTAGGGTGAAGAAAAATGGTTGAAGAAAGAGACGAATGATACGATATGCAAGATATAATGATAACACACACAAGCAAGAAAGCAAGTATACACAAATGATACAAGAACAAACAAGGTATTGCCCCTGTCAAGTGGTAAACCAATGATATACTGATAATGATATACGATAGTGTTGTCATGGCGGGGAATGATATATCCCTAGACCAACACAGCAGGCGTGTTGTCATGGCGGGGAACGATAGATCCCTAGAGCAACACAAAGGATAGTGTCTGGTTTTAGGAAATGAATCGTGTCATGTAAGATGTGTGTGTTGGTCTAATTTTGACAATGTTACATCCTGTATAAGACAATTTGATTGATTAACTGATTGAGTTGGTTTAAGACCAAACAAGGATCAAGACCACTGATTGTGATTGGATCATTTGACAAGATTGACTTGAATCAGATGGCATGGATTAAGGATGGACCTACATTTGGATCATTTCTTGGGTTGACCAAAATTGAGAAGAATGGACCACAACGATAGATAGAATACTGATTGATAGAAGAATGACTCGATAGAAGGAATCACAAGCTTTTATTTTTAAATATTGATACTCTGCAATTCAGATCTTTTATTGCATGGGATATGGATGCTTTGGAAATTTTTATTACATGGGATATGGATGCTTTTATGGATGTATAATGGATGTGAATAGATGAGAGTGGATGTGAATGGATGAGAGGGGATGCGAATGGTTTTTGTTTTGACATCTTGATGGTGCAAGTATTTTGAAGTGCTTATTTCATCATTGGGTGATTTCTTTTGGTACATTTTCCAAATGTTATAAGTTAATACAAGCATCTATGTATAATTGAACCAAGATGACTTGAGTATTGCTTGCATGGATTTTGATTTAGCAAGTTAATACAAGCATCGAGGTATAGTTGAACTGAGATGACCTGAGTATTTCTTGCATATCAACAGACAAGGATTACCCCCTTTCATGTTAGACCTTTAATGTTCTCGATGATATTTTGCTGATCATGTCTTTAGACAAGGCTTCACATTACTAAAGTTTAATCCACAAACAACAAACAAAGAAAATAATCATGCCCCCATCATAGCATCTCTAGCTTTTGGCATCCTCGAGTAGCATAGGAAACATGATAACAAAAAGTGAAGACATTTAGACACAACTGTAATATTGAAGCAAAACACTCTTGTATTTAGATGTATCTTTCTTGCCATAATTTGATAGAATCATTTGGGTTGGATAATTCTTGTTTTTGTTTTGCTTTGGATAGTTTAATGTCTTGCATCAAGATTTCTTCTTGAAAAATAGGTTTTGCTTGCGCTTGCTTGCCTAGTGAAAGATCCACAATCCTTATTGGTGAGACAGACCCTAAGGGATTGACCTAGTTCCTTAGGGGCTCATTGCTAAATGGCCTTGCCCACGTGACGATGCAGAGGCAACCTACTTTGGGGTATACCCTAATGGACCTAAGACCTAGGCGATAGAAAGTAGCGTGGACTCAGATAGATAGAAGGACTAGACATGTGATAGATGGGACAGTGGAGCCTCGGGGGCGCATTTGAATAATGGCCTTGCCTACGTGATAACACAGAGGCAACGTAGTTCATGGACATGGACCATGGATGGACTAGAGGATAGACGACAAGACACTATGCTAGGCTGACACTATGGATAGGATATGGGTTAAAACCTTGGTTGACAAGGCAACAAAGAGAAGTCTTGATGCAAGACATCAACCTATCCAATGCAAAACAAACAAGTACCAAACACACTCAAACTGATTCTATGTAAATCATGGCAAGACAAACACATCTAAATGCAAGAAGGTTTTGTTTTTGATCAAGTTAACTTACAGAGTCTTGATTTTTGTTATTATGTCTTCCTATTCTACTTGAGGATGCCAAAAGCTAGAGATGCTATGATGGGGGCATAATCATTTTCTTTGTCTTCTATTTGTGAATCAACCTTTAGTAATGTGAAGCCTTGTCTAACGACATGATTAGTAAAAGATCATCGAGGACCTCAGAGGTCTAACATGAAAGGGGGCAATCCTTGTCTATTGAAACACAAGAAATACTCAGGTCATCTAGATTCAATTTTAACTAAATGCTTATATTAACTTGCTATATCAAAATCTATGTAAGCAATACTTAGGTCATCTCAGTTCAATTATACCTAGATGCTTGTATTAACTTACAACATTCAGAAAAAGTACCAAAAAAATAGGCCAATGATGAAATAAGCACTTTAAAATACTTACAATGTCAAGATGAAAAAACCCATTCACATCCACAAAGCATCCATACCGTATCCCATGCAATAAAAATTCCAAAGCATCCATATCCCATACAATAAAAGATCCAAACTGTAGAGTATCAAATAAAAACTTGTGATTCTTTCTATCGAGTCATTCTTCTATCGATCAACTTTGTATCTATCATTGTATCTCTCGTCAATAGTTCTAGCTGTCAATTTGAGTAATGATCCAAATGCAAGTCTGTCCTTAATCCATACCAATCAAGTCAAGTCAATCTTGTCAAATGATTCAATCACAATTAGTGGTCTTGATCCTTGTTTGGTCGTAAACCAACTCGATCAATTATAATCAATCAATTGTCTTATACAGGATGTATCATTGTTGAAATTAGACCAACACACACGTCTTACATGACGTGTTTCATTTCCTAAAACTAGACACTATCATTTGGTGTTACTCTAGGGATCTATCATTCCCCACCATGACAACACGCCTGCCGTGTTGATCTAGGGATATATTGTTCACCGCCATGACAACACCATCGTATATCATTATTAGTATATCGGTGGTTTACCACTCAACAGGGGTAGTACCTTGTCTGTTCTTGTATCATTTGTGCATACTTGCTTGCTTGTGTGTGTTATCATTCTATCTTGCATCATGTATCATTCACCTCTTTCTTTATCCTCACCCATTTTTCACCTTCTTCATCATGAGATTGTCCATCTCATGCCTTCCGCCCTTCTTCCCATCTAATCTCCCGAGGGGGCATCTTATCGTCATAATCTGTACCAGGGGCAAACTGGGGCATGTATCATTATTAGAAATTATATTCTTTGAAGCAACGCCATAAACTGCATTGCATCAAAGAGGGGCAAAATGTATACGCCTAAAAATGACATGACTTGGTCTAAATAAATATTCTTAATATTTATTCCATCTAATTCCTCTATCAATAAATAAATAAACAAATTTATTTATTCGATTCATATTCCTCTAATTTAATTAAATATCAAAATATTTAATTACCTCTTCTAAAGTCAAATTAAATAAAATCCTTTATTTAATTAAATTCTTCCAAACAATTAAATAATTTTTAATTATTTAATTTAAATGAATTCTTCTTCCAAATTTAAATAAATCAAATCAAATTTATTTAAATAATCTCAATCTCTAAAAATAAAATATAATCAAATATTTTATTTATTCTTCCAAATCTTGCACACACAATTAAATAAGTTTATTTATTTAATTTGCTTTCTTATCTTCTAAATTAAATAATGCCAATTATTTAATTGTTTCTTCCAATAATATCTTCTCTAAATTTAAATAGATCAAATTTTTATTTAAGTTGTCTATTTCTTCTAAATTGAGTTCTCTAAATATAATTCAATCCTTGTGCACATGCAATTGAATATTCTAAATATTTAATTGAGTCAAAATATCTTCTCATCCTCATGCAAATTCCATTCTCTAGTTCTATTCTCTTAGTTGATTTATTCTTTTAATTGATCAATCTCTTCAGTTAACTCATTCTTCTATTTCTTTAATTCCTCTCATGCAAAATAGAGCAAGACACTTGTCTTCTTTCTATTCGCGCACATCCTCTCAAGGTTTCTATACCATTGATCTTCTCATTCCTTCTATACCGTTGATCTTCTCTCTCGTGAGTCTATAAATTGAACCATGTTCTTCCATTTCTATCATCCAAGCTTTAAGTATTGTTACTCTGCGGGAATTACAGCGTGCTTTTGGCACCAATTCCTTCATTGCTTGTGATCACACTCGTTACCATACTATTATCATTGGCAAAATTATCATAGCCATTCTCCATTGGCAATCTTGGAATCATAGCAACGAAGTGCACTCTTTGAGGTCCTTATTCATACATGCAAGATCGATTGAGATAGGCAACCAACGAAAGCTATGAAGCTTAAGGTTTGTAAAGGTTGTTGAAGTTCTTTTGTTTGATTGATCTCTTTGTTTTTCTATTTCATTGAGTTTTAGGTATTTTGATATTGATTATATTGATTATTCATTTGAATCCAATTTTCCCTTAACAAAAAGATCATATGCGGAGCAGAAGAGACAAGATTGTACATTCAAGAAGGAAGACAGAGATAACAATGCATACCTGAGAGATGACAAAACTTTCTACCATAGAGGAAACCCTAGTTCATATTGGAGTGAAGGATACAAAAGAGATGGAAGAGGACCTAATAAGAGAACATTCAAAGGAACCTGTTTTAAGTGTGGAGTTGAAGGACATAGAGCATTTGAATGTAATCAAGGAAGTACAAGTAATAAGATAGAGAATAGTGGAAGAGAAAATAATGTGGAAGAACTTGTTGGATCACCCAGTTTAGTTGGTTAACCTGAGGAAGGAGAATCACTAGTTATGAGGAAAGTACTATTTCAAGCAGAGACAAATGAGGAACCACCGCAGAGGAAAAGTTTGTTCAGAACCAGATGCAAATTAGGAGGTAAATGTTGTAAAGTTGTAATTGATAGTGGTAGTTCAGATAATTTAGATTTAGAGGAGATGGTGACTAAGCTAAAGTTGGAAAGATTGAAACACCCTAAGCCATATCAGATAGAATGGATTCAAGATGATCATAAGGTACTGGTGAGTGAACAATGTTTGGTGAAATTCATATTGGATCTTATCATGATGAAGTCTTGTGCAATATTATGCCTATGGATGTATGTCATATATTGTTGGGTAGACCATGACAATATGATAGGAAAGCTATACATGATGGGAGAAAGAATACATATACTATTACATCAAATGGAAAGAGAATTACTTTTATTCCTTTAGAATATGATCCTAAGAGTGAAGTATGTGGGAATGCTAGAATCTGCTTGGTAGATGGAAGGAAATTTTTGGATGGTTTGAGACATGAGAATATATGTTATGCTTTGATTCCTAAGAAACCTAAAACCCTGGACATAAAGGCTGAAGAATCACAACTAGAGGAGATAACTGAATTGATGATAGAGTATGAAGACATCATATCAGACAATGTACCTAAGGATTGCGACCAATCATGAGTATAAGTCATCACATGGATCTTATACTTGGAGCTAGTTTGCCTAACAAAGCAGAACACAAAATGACACCAAGAGAGAATGAAGAACTCAATAGTCATATACATGAGTTGTTGAGGAAAGGTTTGATTAAAGAAAGCTTGAGCCCTTGTGTAGTACCTGTAGTATTAGCACCGAAGAAGGATGTAGAATGGAGAATGTGTACAGACTCTTGAGCAATCAACAAGATCATAGTTAAGTATAGATTTCCCTTACCTAGGATGGATGATATTATGTATTGTTTGAGTGGAGAAAAATATTTTACAAAGATAGACTTGAAGAGTGGATACCATCAGATCAGAATCATACAAGGAGATGAATGGAAGACTATGTTTAAGATAAATGAAGGATTGTATGAGTGGTTAGTGATTCCTTTTGGATTGGCAAATGCACTGAGTACTTTCATGAGGTTGATGAATGAGGTATTGAAGAAATTCTTGGGTAAGTTTTTTATTGTATATTTGGATGATATTTTGATTTTCAGTAAGACAAAAGAAGAACATTTGTGGCACTTGAGACAAGTATTGTAGAGACTGAGAGAAGAGAAATTGTTGATAGACATCAAAAAGTGTAGTTTCATGAAGAATTGGTATACTTGGGATTTGTGATTTCTAGAGAAGGATTGAAGATGGACCCTGAGAAAGTTAGAGCGATTGTTGAATGGCCTACACCTGAGAGCACTGGAGAAGTCAAATCATTTCATGGATTAGCTAGTTTCTACCAGAAGTTCATAAAAAAAATTAGTTTAGTATGTAACCCTATGACATAGACAATAAGAGGTGAAAAAAAAGACTTTAAGTGGACATCAGGAGCAGATAAAAGTTTTGAATTTTTGAAATAGAAAGTGATAGAGCAACCTATATTGACATTGCCGAATTTCAATAAGGTATTTTAGGTAGATTGTGATGCAAGTGGTAATGCAATAGGAGTAGTGTTAAGTCAAGAAGGTAGACCTGAAGCCTATTTCAGTGAAAAGTGAATGATGCAAGGAGAAGATATTTAATTTATGACTAGGAGTTATATGCCATAATTCAAGCCTTAAAGAAGTGGAGAAATTACTTGTTCCCTAAGGAGTTTGTGTTGTATACAGATCATCAACCTTTGCAATAATTGAACAATCAAGGAAAGTTGAATTGGAGACATATGAGATGGGTAGAGTTCATGCAGAGTTATACTTTTGTATTGAATCATAGGAGTGGAAAATCAAATAAAGTTGTAGATGCACTGAGTAGGAGAAGGAACTTGTTGACAGAGATGAGAATTGAAGTATTAGGTTTTGAGGAGTTGAAGAACATGCATGAGGAAGATCTTGATTTTGTAGAACCTTGGAAAGCATGTAAGGAACCTATTGTGGTAGATAGGAGTAAGTGGTTGGATTATTTCATTTAGGAGGATATGTTGTTCAAAGGAAACCAGTTATGCATACCTAGGAGTTCAATGAGAGATAATCTAATAAAAGAGAAGCATAGTGGTGGATTGGTAGGACATTTTGGAAATGATAAGATAGTGTCTTTGGTAAGTGAGCATTACTTTTGGCCTCATATACATAATGATGTTAAGAAGTTTTTGTAGAGTTGTAGAATTTGTCAAGTTGCAAAAGGGAGTAGTCAGAATACTGGATTGTACAAATCTTTGATAGTACCGAAAAGACCTTGGGAAGACATAAGCATGGATTTCATATTGGGATTACTGAAGACATAGAGAGGACATGATTCAATATTTGTAGTCATAGATAGATTTTTGAAGATGGTACATTTCATACCTTATAAGAAGACAACTGATGTAGTTCATGTGGTTGACCTATTTTTCAAGGAGATTGTGAGATTGCATGGATTACCTAAGAGCATAATTTTAGACAGAGACACAAGATTTCTTGGATACTTTTGGAAGACACTTTGGAAGAAGATGAAGACGGATTTGAAGTTCAGTTTAGCATTTCATCGATAGTCTGATGGACAGACAGAGGTAGTGAATATGAGTTTGGGAAACTTGTTGAGATGTTTGGTTGGAGAAAAGATAGGAAATTAGGATTTAATTATATCACAAGCAGAGTTTGCATACAATAATTCAGTGAATAGGAGTATTAGAAGAACACCATTTGAGATTGTGATAGGAACTAACCCTAGAGGAGTCGCAAAGTTGAGAGATATCAGCATGGAGGACAAGAGGAGTGCAGAAGCAGAAGAATTTGTAGTACACATGGAGACAGTGCATAATCAAGTTAAGAAGCATTTGGAGGGGATGAATAGTAAGTATAAGGAGAAAGTAGATGAGAAGAGAAGACAAGGATTTTGCAGTGGGAGATGAGGTAATGGTATATCTGAGAAAAGAAAGATTTCCAGTTGGGACATATAACAAGTTGAAGATGAAGAATTTTGGACCATGTAGGATACTCAGGAAGTTTGATTTAGGAAATGCATATGAAGTGGATCTACTAGAGACATTGGGAATATCACCTATATCAATATCATGAAGCAGAGTTTAGTGACAACATTAAAGAAGCCTAGAAGAAGCAGTTACCACAAGAAGCACTGGAGTAGATTGAAGACATCTTGGATAATAGAATTAGATGCAGCACTAGAGGCAAGCAATACAAATAATACCTTATAAAGTGGAAAGGCAGACCGAAAGAAGACTCATCTTGGATTTCTCAAGCTAAGGTGGACTATCTTGGTTTTGTTGATAGTAAGAAATACTGAGAGGGGGGGTGAATCAGTATTCCACAAAACCACTTCTTAACAAGTTTATTAATCCAATTTACAAAATTAATAATATGAAAACAGAATAAGCATAGGAACAACAACCATAAAGACATTACACATAAAGGAAAAAACCACGGTGAGTGTTAGCTCACAATATATTATGAAAGCACAATACCAGATTACAAGAAGGCTCACTGCCTTAGGGCTCACTGTCTAAAGAAATGCTCACTACAAGAAAGGCTCACTGCCTAGAGAAAGAAAGAAGGAAGAATAACTCACTACCAAGTTGAACTACTCTAATTGCATCTACACATGCATGGTTACAACTCCAGTGAAGCACAAAAATATTCTCTCAAAACTCTTCATCTCTGACTGCTCTATTTCACTACTCTACTTTTACATAAGAACAAGATCTCTCTTCTTTTTCTCTTATCACTTCCACAAAATCACCTTACTTCACATGTCACACTTACCTATATTCACATTCACATCTTATATTTCAAACACCAAGTACAATCCCATATATATGTATATATACATATATATGTATATATACATATACATGTATACATATACATATACATATACATACATACATACATACATACATATATATATATATGTATCCGCAACACTTAAAATCTTCATATTAGGTTGGCCTAATGTAGTCATACCTTAAGTGGCTTGTCAGCCAAATTTATTCACCAAAGTCCACAGCATAACCAAATAATCATATAGTAGTCTTTATATGTGTCGGCTTTAATCATTTAATCACTTAGATTGATTGTTCAAACAATATACCTTCTCCGCATATAGATCTGCCATGCCTGTTAGTTTGTTCCTCATGAACATACTTGATTAGTTTAGCTATCACAACATAACTTCCACTGCGGATCAAATGAGACTCTAAAAATCATATTCAATATTACTCATTGATTTCTTAGCATACCTTCAAAGACACAAAGTATAATAATCAATTGCTGAGAAATGCGGAACTCAAAATTGTTGTCCTATCACTGAGAAACACTGTTAAACTGCAAGCTGATAAAGAACATCTTGTAGAATGAAACCAAAGTAACTTCAGAAGATACAACTCTAGTTTTAGGTAGCCATGATATGTATTTTTTTCTAATCTAGAACTGCAAGACAAACTTTTCCACAATGGAGGAATGTGGACCATTTTGCTTCTGGACTGTGCACTGTTTCTTCTTTAACTTTGTTTATCTGGACTTGGACAATTCTTCATGTGACTACCGGAGGAAGTCAAAACTTGGAGACTTAACCAATTGACCATTAGGTAGTTGTGAACAACATGTCTGATTTGCATACAAATTTGATGCAGAGGGGTTCCCAGTTGAACATTAACACAGGTTGTGGAATCCTTGAAAAGCCCACAAAATAACCATTATAGTGTGGATCGGCAAGACAATTTAAATGTCACACTGAAATATATCTATTCTTGCCTATCGGCAAGACTATACACTGTCGGTCAAACGAAAGAGACCTACGCCGATACATATCTCTCAGCGATGAGTGGCTTCGATTATGTGCCTATCGGCATGATATTATTCTATCGGCGAGCTCCTCGAATCTTCTACCGACGCTATCGGTCACACCGATGAGCGTCTAACTCCCACTTCTCCATCGGCAACACTTCATAATGATCTCCCCGATCGGCTTGACATAAATCATCGGCCACTTCATAAATTCCTTCGCCGATAAGTCTCCTCTTCCCGATGGTTAGAACCATCGGCTAGACCGATACTGTCGGCCTAACTTTTAGTGAGTCTCCCGATGTGGTCACTCTTGCTGATGCACTAACGAGACTCTTCCACCGACACTCCCTCTCACCCTGATGCCTTAGGTCAAGGCAATCATCGGTGAGACTTTCACCATCGAGCCAGCCGCTTTCAGTTCCTCCGATGATGATTCTTTCGCCGATGACTTCGGCCACACAATACATGACCTCCTACCACCAGTAACTCCTTTGTATTTCCTTCCACTGCGACCACTACTGCCGGTCAACATTTGTATCTACCCCAATGTACATTAACAATGTACATTTGCTCATACATACAATCATGAAATGCAATTGTTGGATACACACATAATGTTTCTACATGCAAATGTGATATACTCATAGAATGCACATTTCGTGATACAACCCAAAATTCTTGCTGCTAACTTTCTTTGCACATTGTAACCAAACAGAACACATGAAAACTACAGAAACTATAGAACAGAAATAAATCTAACTACATGGAGGTCATTCCACTGATTTCAAAGAAATCCACCAGTGGAATGACTCCAAACGATATTTCTGTAATTAGACCAAGAACAAAACTACTTTATTCCTTCCAGAGGTTATACATACAAATTGTTCTTTTTCCTCTCTGTCTGTTCGGTCACATACAGACGCACTATTGAAAGACTCATACATTGGCAGTTACAGAAGGTGGAAGGTGAACCGTTCCTCAACCACCTTGCCAATCAGTTATATTCTACTTGTCCGGTTACAATCTCTTGCAATTCATTTACAATTTGGAATGACACGTATACAATCTTTCGATATGGCTCAAAGGCTTACAACATAACATTTTGGACATAACATAAAATGTATAGAATCCTCAGATTCTTAATGTCTTCGAGGTGCTTCTGCACCATACTCCCAGACTTGAAAATTTTCCATGTCCCATGGAAATGCTCAGTGAAAAGTCTGCAATATCTTTTGACTTTTTCGATGTCTGCAATGCTAACTGGATGCCTCTGCTGCTTCCTCTTTACCTTCCAACTGTGACTCCTATTAATGGAGTTTGACTGGCTGCCTCCAAGGTGCATCAGAAGTTCACTCCTTCCTGCTACAACAACACTTCTGTCCCTCACCTGGGAGTCCTCTCTTGCCTCTCTCCCCAAGACTGTTGGCGACAACCAATGGACCATCTTCTCTGGCCCTCTTGACAGACCTTCCTGTCTGCCTACAGCAGTGAGTGAACTTGCACCTGCAACCATAAAACTTCTCAACAAGAATCAGATAGCAAAAACTAATGCTCATCCCAAACTCCTGGTGTAGATTGCCTCTTTCGGCGCTCTATCTACACACTCAGAATCTTCTGAGCTCTGATACCAATTTGATGCAGAGGGGTTCCCAGTTGAACATTAACACAAGTTGTGGAATCCTTGAAAAGCCCACAAAATAACCATTATAGTGTGGATCGGCAAGACAATTTAAATGTCACACCGAAATATATCTAGTCTTGCCTATCGGCAAGACTATACACCGTCAGTCAAACGAAAGAGACCTACGCCGATACATATCTCTCAGCGATGAGTGGCTTCGATTATGTGCCTATCGGCATGATATTATTCTATCGGCGAGCTCCTCGAATCTTCTGCCGACGCTATCGGTCACATCGATGAGCGTCTAACTCCCGCTTCTCCATCGGCAACACTTCATAATGATCTCCCCGATCGGCTTGACATAAATCATCGGCCACTTCATAAATTCCTTCGCCGATAAGTCTCCTCTCCCCGATGGTTAGAACCATCGGCTAGACCGATACTGTCGGCCTAACTTTTAGTGAGTCTCCCAATGTGGTCACTCTTGCCGATGCACTAATGAGACTCTTCCACCGACACTCCCTCTCACCCTGATGCCTTAGGTCAAGGCAATCATCGGTGAGACTTTCACCATCGGGCCAGCCGCTTTCAGTTCCTCCGATGATGATTCTTTTGCCGATGACTTCGGCCACACAATACATGACCTCCTACCACCAGTAACTCCTTTGTATTTCCTTCCACTGCGACCACTACTGCCGGTCAACATTTGTATCTACCCCAATGTACATTAACAATGTACATTCGCTCATACATACAATCATGAAATGCAATTGTTGGATACACACATAATGTTTCTACATGCAAATGTGATATACTCATAGAATGCACATTTCGTGATACAACCCAAAATTCTCGCTGCTAACTTTCTTTGCACATTGTAACCGAACAGAACACACGAAAACTACAGAAACTATAGAACGGAAATAAATCTAACTACATGGAGGTCATTCCACTGATTTCAAAGAAATCCACCAGTGGAATGACTCCAAACGATATTTCTGTAATTAGACCAAGAACAAAACTACTTTATTCCTTCCAGAGGTTATACATACAAATTGTTCTTTTTCCTCTCTGTCTGTTCGCTCACATACAGACGCACTATTTAAAGACTCATACATTGGCAGTTACAGAAGGTGGAAGGTGAACCGTTCCTCAACCACCTTGCCAATCGGTTATATTCTACTTGTCCGGTTACAATCTCTTTCAATTCATTTACAATTTGGAATGACACGTATACAATCTTTCGATATGGCTCAAAGGCTTACAACATAACATTTTGGACATAACATAAAATATATAGAATCCTCAGATTCTTAATGTCTTCAAGGTGCTTCTACACCAAAATTCCATTAACTATGGAGGCATATCACCACAAACACTATTACTATGCATACTTCCCATACTTAGTTAGATTAGACTTCCAGACCAAAATCCTTGTATGCCTTGTTGCCAAATTCATTTTTTCTACTAAAGTAAAGTCTCTTTGCCTTGTTGCCATCAATGACAACACTCAATTATTCAACAAATTAATGTCTCTTGCCAACAATCTCCCCCTTTGGTATTGATGGCAACATTCAGTGGAAAATGCTTGTGTTGCTCCCCCTTACTTTGTACACTCTATTTTTCTATTCTCCTTTAGATGTATGCTTATTTTTCACTGGTTTTCCTCTCCCCCTTTGACATCAATGGAAAAGGTGTGTGTACAAGTAAAATTGTGTCAAAAAAATTATTCAAAACTATCATATTTTGCCGCATAGGTACACATTTCTATCTCAATTTATGGCTGAAGGTAGAATATCATTATAGATAGTCTTTATCAGAGCTATCTCTCCTTTCCATATATTCCTTGTACTCTCCAAAATATGGATGTGGCCATTTATCAGAAAAACTAACTTCTTTGTCTTCTGCACATTTGAAGGTGTATCAATTAATGCTTGTGATTTTAAGGCTTCTTCTATTAGATTAGTCATGGAATCTATTTTTGGACTTATCAGCCCCCTTAGTTGGCACAACCTCTCTTTGACTTCTTCTCTTTTCTTCATTAGAGTGCTCAAATCATTATGAATATTTGCAACCTATGTTTCTTAGGTATTTATTGACTCAACTGCTGGATTATATGTGTCAGAGATATTAAGCAGTTTGAGTTCCAAGTCCTTGATTTTATCTTTTAATTACTTTGTAACTTCTGACCAAGATAAGAAAAATTTGTATATTTTACATGTTTCTTCAATGACACTTTGTATGCCTTTTATTCCATTTTCTAATAGAGTTTTATCTTTTGCTATCATAGTTTTAAACTCAACCAATCTTTTCTCATCAAACTCTTTTCTAACTTTTTGTTCTGTATATTTTTCAAAAGACTCAAAATGTGTACTTATAGAGTTTAATAGATCCTTGAGTTGATCAGTGGAGGATAATGAGGTTTCCTTTTGAAATGTCGGCATCATCTTCTCCAAAATGTTGGATGCATCATTGATGAATTTACTGTCTTCGATATGTGATTTAAGCATTTCTTCCTATGCTTTGGCTTGAACAATTGATCCTAGTTTGAATTTCTGCACAGGTGACATTGAGGCCAAATTAATTGGTCCTTGAAGAAGTTCAGACTCATCCAGATCTTGTTGACTCATAGAATCAACTAAGACAGCTGCAGTGTCTCTTGCTCTGCCAAATACCTCTTCTTGACTTTGTTCCAGAGGATCCATGTCTATGTTCTCTTGTTGATCAATGTTTTTCTCTAGTGCATGACTCCTTATCTGTTCTTTATTCTTTTCAACATTAGCTCGTTGCTCAAGAGGAAGATTAGTTTCAGATTTTCCTTGATTTGTCATATCCAAAGTTTCATTGTTAGGGGTTTGATCATACTTATCTGGTCCTTGATCCTAGCTTATCTTTGGTACAGATGTATCTCCATCATTTGCCCCTTTATTGTCATAAATGGTAGAGAGATTAAATTCCTTCAACATCTTAAGAGTGATTTCTTTAGTTTCCTTTACCACCTTTTCAATATCTCCTCCCATAAGAGTGTTCATTTTTCTTTTTGACCTAAATTTGTTATGAACTACTTTGGAGATTCTCACCTTTTCCTCCAAAGTGATTTTTGAACATAGTTTTATTAATGAGTGTTCTCTGAGCTCAACATCCTTTGCCATGGCCACTTCCTTTCTTGTAGTCATTATACTTGCCAAGGTATGTGGAAGATCAGTAATTATCTCAATTAGGGCCTTGTTGTAGATGCTTAGGTATTCTACAAGGCTTTGAGAACATCTTCAAGGCTTATAGTTGCTTCTTCTATTTGAGGCACATATTGCTTTTACCTTTTCTCAGATTTACCCTTACCAAAGGGTTTCTTTTTGCTAGTTCCAGAGGCTTTTGTAGCCTCAATTTTTATCTTCTTTACTTCTTTGTCTAATTTTGTTTCTTCTTCATCATTTGTAATACTTACATGCATTCTTTTTGCCTTGGTTTTCTTTCTTTTATGACTTGTGGTAGGAGTCTCCACACTTGCAGATGGTGTGGGATCACAGGGTATAGATGTAGCTTCTATAGAGGTGGATCCTTTGGTTTTCCTTCTTGATGCCTTTGATTTGTCTGGTTTACCCTTGGGTTCTTCCAAACCTCTAACAAGTTGACTTTTACCCTTTTCTTTTGCTTCTTTTTTAGATTGTGCTTTTTCCCTTGCCTTTTCTACTTGTTTTTTTGTGAAACCTTATATCAGGGTAAAATCCTCTAATACTCTCTGCATTTTCTTGGAGATCTCTGGTTTTATTACCTCAACATAGATTTTAGTATGCAATTCCTCATAAGTCCCAAATATTTCTTCATTGGGATCTCTATGTTTACTTAACATATGTTGGGCATAATTTTCCAATATTCCTCCATCTGCCTCATATCCCATAGGTATGACCCATACCATTCTAGGCTCAACTGACTCCATCAAGCATTGATCTTTTGTTACAATAAAATAAATAATATCCTTGTATTTTTCAACAACTACTCTAAGGATTCTTTCCATGGATTGCATTGACTTCTAGAAATTTTTGAAATAGCCCCATAGGGCTGAATTTTGTGCATCAATATTGCCTATGCTCCTCAACTGATTTATAGTCTAAATTACAACTGGTTTGTCTCTAGTCCACAAACAATTCTTTATGCCAAGTAACTCTTGCATGAAATAGAAGAATAAACATATGATCAATGTACCAAATTTGAATGGATATTTGCTCTCTTTTATTTTTCTTAGGTTCTCCATCACTTGTTGTCAGAGCAATTCATAGATATCATAGTCTGCATTCTCGTTGTTCATCTGAAGGCAATGTATATGGCTGTGCCTGAAACAAAATTTTCCTAGTTGGTGAAATAGACTTTGTAGCCCAGTACCATGGATGCAAATCTTACAGCATGGTCTTCAATATCATTAATTGTTAAGGCCCTCTTATCAAATTTTTCTCTGGTGACCACTATTACTGTATCATTCTTTACTGCTTTCAACAATGGTATTGATCCGATGGAGCTTAATCCAGTTACTGCCCTTATAGCATCTTTTGTAATCTTAAAAGGTCTCTTAAGCCACATAAATTTATCATGAACCTTGCTCAATACATATTGAACCCATCCATCCTCTGCAAAAGTTAGGAATTCCACGTACTGAATGAATTTCTTCTCTTCCTATGCTTTATATTCTCCCTTCAGATTGAGATTCTCATTACTCAAGTGTTTCAAGTATAGATTAGAAAGATTTCTATCACCAAATTCCTCTAGGGAAACATGAATATATGCCCTAACATCCTTTGCATGCATAACTCCCTATGGAACATCTGAAAATGCACCCATTTGATCAACTTCAATTGACTTAAATGGGTGTTTCTTAAATTTTGGTTGGGGTCGCTAAGTGATATCCACTACTTGTGGTGTTTCCATTTCTATGAATAATCAAGCAAATTTGAGAATGGATTTTAAATAGAAAATACCTCTTTGACCGGATTAGGGTTGAACTCGATCTTGCCTTGAAATGCTTTGGAGAACAATGTAGTCATTTTAAAATCTTACTTTGGTTTTCCTTGGACACTTTAGAACTTAGAATGTAAAATGATTTTTTCTTCGGATACAACTCCTTTTAACCCTCGCATGTCGAAACCTAAGTGTCATTAATGGTATTTTTCAAAAAGTTGTCAAGCACTTCTCTGACACTCACAGTCAATCCCAATTGCTCCGCAATCCTTTGCATTGGATCTACTAGAATTTCTTTAAGAAGTTTTCTCATAAGATTCTTCACAACATATCTTAGTACTGGATTCTAGTACTAACTTTCTGGCTGGGGGTTTTGGATTTTCAACATAGCTCCCTCTGAGCTAGAGTTCCTAATTTACTTCCTGGAGGAAGTATCTACACCAGAATCTGGTGCGGATCCATCCTTGGTATTGTCAATATCTTTCTTAATCTGAACCTTTCTCATTTCCTTCTTTATTTCAACTGAATCAACCTTTTCCTTTCCCTTATCATTTCTTTTCTCTATTTCCTTTCTTCAGCATAGTAGTTTCTTTCAACATTCTTTCTTTTGCAAAATCTTGCAATATGTCCAAACTTGTTGCAATTGTAGCATACAATGTTTCCATGTCCTTGATTTCTTCCTCTGAATGAATTCAACCTTGATCTACATTGATTAGTCATGTGTCCAAATCTATTGCATGCAAAATACTTTCCATTGAATGACTGAGAATTCCTTGCATTGTAAGAGCCATTCCTAACTAGACTTTTGCATTCATTTGATCTATGACCAATTTTCTTGCAATTGAAACATTGACCAGAGAATGATGGAACATTCTGATTTATTCTACTCCTACATTAAGTAGATTTATTCCAACCTTTGAGCATTTGGCTTCCTGAGTAGAGATCTTCTGGGTCTTCTTCTTTGATTTCTGAACTGGTTCACTTTGTTTTGTTTCAACAAAGTGTTTGCTTGATCTGAATTTGAACTTTCTCCTTTCTCAAATCCCAAACCTTGCCTATCATCTGGATGTCTCTGACAATCAAGCAACTCCTCAAGATTTGCATAGCTTATTTTGAATTTCTTCCAGATCAAATTTTAGAAGTAGAACTTCTTTGCCCAATTTTTCACATTCCTCTGACTTATCCTTAACAACTTGATTCAGATGCCTTTCCATCTCTTCTTTCTTTTCAACTTCTAATGTCAAACTATTTAAGATTTCATGTGCTTCATCTAATTGATCATTTAGCTCCTTCCTTTTCTCCTTAAACTTCCTAACTTCCTCTCTTATCTTTGGGATGCATTCATTAGCTTCTTGAACATTATCTTTTAAATCCCTAATTTCTGTCTCAAAATTTTCAAGATCAGTAAGAGCTGCTTCTAGTTCTTTGTTGCTTTCATAATTTCCAAATCTTCTTGCTGCCATGATTACACTTCCCTAGATATTCTTTAAGATGGTTGGCCTCTTCTAAGAAACATATCTTTGATACCAATTGTTGATAGTAAGGAATACTGAGAGGGGGGTGAATCAGTATTCCACAAAACCATTTCTTAACAAGTTTATTAATCCAATTTCCAAAATTAATAATATGAAAGCAGAATAAGCATAGGAACAGAAACCATAAAGACATTACACATGGACACCAAGATTTTTATGTGGAAACCCATAAAGGGAAAAACCACAATGAGTGTTAGTTCACAATATATTATGAAATCACAATACCGAATTAAAAGAAGGCTCACTGCCCAAAGAAATGCTCACTACAAGAAATGCTCACTACAAAAATAGGTTCACTGCCTAGAGAAAGAAAGAAGAAGGAAGAATGGCTCACTGACATGTTGAACTGCTCTGATTGCATCTACACATGCATGGTTACAGCTCCAATGAAGCACATAAATACTGTCTCAAAACTCTTCATCTCTAACTAATCTACTTTTACATAGGAACAAGATCTCTCTTCTTCTGCTCTTATCACTTCCACAAAATCACCTTACTTTGCATGTCACACATACATATATTCACATTCACATCTTATATTTCAAACACCAAGTTTGATCCCATATATATCCGCAACACTTAAAATCTTCATATTAGGTCAGCCTAATGTAGTCATACCTTAAGTGGCTTGTCGGCCAAATTCATTCACAAAAATTCACAGCAGACCCAAACAATCATACAATAGTCTTCATATGGGCTGGCTTTAATCATTCAATCACTTTGATTGATTGTTCAAATAATATAGCTTCTCCTTATATAGATCTACCATGCCTGTCGGTTTGTTCCTCATGAACATACTTGATCAATTCAGCTATCACAACATAACTTCCACTGCAGATCAAATGAGACTCTAAAAATCATATTCAATATTCATCATTGATCTCTTAGCATACCTTCAAAGCCACAGAGTATACTAATCAACTGTTGAGAAATGTGGAACTCAAAATTGTTGTCCTATCACTGGGAAACACTGTCAAACTTGTTGGTAAACAGATTTGTCACCGTGAAATAACCTTTGAAAATGACTCATTGCCCCTAGAGCTGTGACTAAATTGTCCCAACAATTGGAGAGATCACGACAAAGCAATGATCTTCCTCTACATTTGAGAGGGGTACCTCCCTCATATAATTGATTTTTTAGTATTTTCGTGTACTTTTAATCTGAAAGTACATAAAGGAGAAAACATAAAACTAGGAAAAGATGACTAACAGAAACCCCAACAGTAGACATACGAAAACCAATTGAGATTCCAAAGGGGGTTTTAACACAAAATATGTTTTGATATGTAATGATAATGAAAGAAAGATAACAAACCTCAACATACGAAAAAATATGCCATCCCAACATGTTCAAACCAAGATACCAAGATATGAACATTATTCATTACATCAATCACATAAAATACCAATGGTTTGCACAATCACATAGAAGGATTACTGATTTAACATACAAGAAATCAGCAATGATAACATATGAATACATTTAGAACCTATGAACCAAAAGCATTCTTTATTATATTCTTGAAATTATACAATTCCAAAAACTCTTCTATACATAGCGTCAAGCCAAAAAGTCTTCACACAATCTCTGAGTAGTCCTCCTAATCTTTCCTCCTACAAAAGGTCTCTAGAGAAGTCCCCTTTGATTGAATTACAAAGCCATATATATAGGTGAGGCTAGTAACCACTTAAGGTAACTACCTTAACCACTTTTATAACTACTTAGGATAAGTAACTCTTTAAGTGCACCAACTTGGAATAACTTTCTTTTCAGAAAGATAGTTACTTAGAGTAACTACCCAATTTTGGCACTTAAGAAATAACTAGAAACTAAGCTCATTTTCTAACTTTCAGGTACAACATGTGACATTAGTTACTTTTACGAAAAGTTAACACTTGGGACTTTTTGAATTGTGAACTTTGTTGAGTCCTTTCCATCTTCATCTACTTCGTTTTGATAGTCAAAACTTGCTAGATCTTGATAACTCCTTTGGATACCTAAAGCTTAGACTCATGTGTTCTTGCATGCAAAACCTTTGAGCAAACTCATACATTTGGCTACTTGGAGAAATCATCTCTCATATCATAGCTCTAACTCCTGTTAAATGTGTGTGGGGAATTGTTGTAGTGGACATTGTGTCTTTTCCCAGTTCATGACTCATCCATTCAATAGCAAGTTGGCCTTCAAGGACATACACTCCAACTGTATTTGTTAATCATCCTTTCATTTCATTGAACACAATTATTATTCCCATTGTGGGCTTTGAGTTGAAGAAAATTCCTTGTTCTTCTCCATACAATCAATGTCTATCAGTTTTTATGCTGCTTGAAGTCCCTCCATGCTTGTTTCCCCATATGGAATGACCATTCTTGATTTCCTATAGGTCGATATGACCCATTTTGGTGTTGATCATGGGAGCATACTAGTAATCTTGAGACTTATACTTCATGATGGTGTTTTTCACAAGTTTATTAATATAGACTCTTTAACTAGCTTTGCACCTGCAACTGCTTTAAAAATTCCTAGGATCTTCGTGAATAACTTATTTGCTTTGAGGCTGCAAGTATCCTTCTCACGGAATATACTCCACAATGATTGAAGTGGTGATGAAAAATGAAGATTTCACTATGTATCTCTCACAAGGAACCCCTCCCTACTGACTTTCCATCAATTTCATGATAGATTTTGAGCCTTCAAAAGCATGTTTTTCCATGTAGGACAGCAACCTTGTGCAATAAATTTATAGAGAAGAAGATTCTCTTTAAAGAGGTCTCCCTAGTTATTTGGAAGAAGTAAATACCTTCAAAACATCTACATCTATGGTGTCTTAGCAGTTTGTCTGTATTTACTCGTCATGTGGAGCAATATGTTCTTGCGAGAAGCTTTTATCCTTTATAGCACTTGCAGATGTTTGTGTAAACCTTATTTAGAGGCTCACATTTGTTTACAAGTTGTGACTATCATTTCATATCAGGGGTCTAGGATGATACAGGATTTAAAATGATCATATTTGTTTGGTAGCTATATGTCTATATATAATCATCACTTCCATTCTTATACTCATTGTAGTTGCTCTATATTTTAAATTCAAGAGAGGAGATAACAGAATGACCAAATGCCATGAATGATGAAACCCCATGTTGGTATGCGTAGAGATGATGATGGAAAAGTTTGCATCTTGTCCATCATTAGATGCCTTTAGTTGACTCCATGCTACATCTATCTGCCCTTCTAGTGTTCCATGGCGTAACTGGGTGATGCTTTAACATAAAGGTGGTGAAGATTAACTACCTACTAGCACTTGCGCCCATGGAAGGTTTGATAAATAATGCTACCTGCGATTACAATGTATGCCAAAGATAACCTTGATGAAAATGATGTTGTAGGAGTCTTCATATGTTTGGCTTCTCATCCCAAAATAGTTATAGGGTTTCTCTGCCACCTTCATGACATGCCAACTTTTAGGCATCGTGCACTTGAAACAATGTTCAAGTTTAGTTAAGTCATTTCAAGGCACTCCTTCAAACCTCACGGGGATTGCTAATAGTTTTGAAATGGATAATGATGCCTGATGATTAAGAAAATAGCTTATTTGATCGATGGTGAACATTAGTTTGATGATGGATTAAACATGTCAATGGAAGATAAGTATAACCGTGGCAATATGTGGCAATGAGTGTGGCCATCATACCATTTACTTCCCCACGGGATGCCTTTAATTCAAGCCTCTCCAATTTAGTGAGTTTATGGTTCATGGCCAAGGATGGCTTTTGAACCCATTCTTTATGCTTTTCATTGTGTGATGATGTCAAGTGTGACACGTATCTGATTTGTGTCGCTAATAGTTGGGTTGACCAATATAGATTATTTGGTGATAGCTTTTGACTCACGTTGTGGTTTGAACAGTTTAGCATGTTCTCTTGCCACCCTAGCACGTGCATGATAACCGAGCCACTCATTTCGATGATTGACTATAACCTGTTCTAGAGCCCTCAACAATTTTCCTTTCTTTGATAATTCGAGAGAGATCTTGAACCAGTGGAGATTTACAACTCAACTTTTGCTATTGAATCTTTTAAATACAATTCATCTGTGAAGGGAAATATATATAAAATTATTGCATTTTTATTTGCATTAAGTTCTAACTGGATCCCTGACAAATCATTCCATGAAAGATTGGAATTTGAAACCTTCCCACCTATGGGATATGTTGACATTGAAACTTGTGGGATGAGGTGGCAGTTGGGGAACTGAATGGCACAAGTGAATGCAACATCTTGACATTAAGTTATCACTTGGACTAGTGAAATAAGTATGCATATGGTTGGTGTTTCATAAGGAGACTAGAGTAGACTTAGTCCATTCAACGCATGATAGCACATGTTAACTCATTGAAAAAAAGTTCAAATTTTGGGTAATCTGAAATGGGACAACAAAACTGCAATCCGATAAAGAACATCTTGTAGAATGAAACTGAAGGAACTTCAGAAGCTACAACTCTAGTTTTAGGCACCCATGATATGTATTGTTTCTAATCTAGAACTGCAAGACAAACTTTTCCATAGTGGAGGAATGTGGACCATTTTGCTTCTGGACTGTGTACTGTTTCTACTTTTGGACTATGCATTATTTCTGCTTTAACTTTATTTATCTGGACTTGGACAATTCTTCATGTGACTACCAGAGGAAGTCAGAACCTAGAGACTTAACTAATTGACCACTAGGTAGTTGTGAACAACATACCTGATCCACATACAAATGCCATTAACTGTGGAGGCATACCACCACAAACACTGTTACTTTGCATACTTCCCATACTTAGTTAGATTAGCCTTTCAGACCAAAATCCTTGCATGCCTTGTTGGCAAATTCATTTTGTCTGCCGGAGTAAAGTTTCTTTGCCTTGTTGCCATCAATGACAACACTCAATTATTCAACAAAGCAATGTCTCTTGCCAACAGGTTTTTCTCTAGCCCCAACAAAATGAGGAACTCACTTTTTCAAAAACTCTGGATGTCTAATGTAGGAGAATCCTTGGTTCAAGAGAAATCTTGCATCAACCAAAAACATTTGCATTTCAGTTTGTTTTCTTTTCATTTCCAGTTTAGTACAGTCAGTTTAGTTAGTAGCAGTTTCTTTATTTTGGTCCACATTCTACCACAATTTCATTTTAGACCTTATGGAGATAGACTTAGCATCTAGACACCTTCATGCACATCATATCCAAAATTCAGACATTTGGAGTAGGTACCAGAAAAATATCGCTATCAAAAGATCAATTGTTTTCTTAGACCAGAGCATCCTGACAGTCTCAGACAATTAGCTAAAGGAGAAGACTTGCGAAGCACTTCCATGACTTGTGGAGCTAAATGACACATCATTCAATGTTGTTTGGAACCTAGTCAACCTTCCCTAAGGTCTGCACCTTGTTTCATCCATTTGTAGAGGAGTACAAGCTGATTAGGTCTGATCTATCCATGTACACACATTACATCTCTTTCATCAGAGTTTGTAATCATCTTTGGCTGACGCGGAGGAATCTTATGTTCTAGAGATGATATATATTCATGTAATAGATGCATAGGAAAGTATTAATTCACATAGAAATATTTTGATAGTTTGAATTCTTTGAGAAGGTGCTTCAAAGATATATCTTGTGCATATTCTATAATTGAGGAATCAGGCCTGTGAGCCCTAATTGTAAGTCCACATGTTGCCAGCCTATTTGTATTTTGAATCTATGATATACTGAATGACTGAATCTGTATTTACATCCTATCTTTGAGTTTTTTTTGTTGCATTTACTCTTGCTGAATGACATGGACTATTCACTCTGTGGACCCTCCTAACCGTGACTGCCCCAAAATCCCAAAGCTGGACTTATGCTAAGTGTGAATAAGTCAACTTGGAAAAGGTGATTAGCTAACTAAATACACAATGACCCTATTTGCACTAACATTAATGATTTTTGTTTATGAATGCAATGGGTTATTATTTGTGCATGGAATATGATGATGGTTCCTTCATTGTGTTCATTTACAAATATAATCATGAAATCTATGTTACCTAAGAACAGAATGTTATATAAGTTATGTCATGTGTTGTGGTAAAACTAACTATCGCATAATCTATAAATGTTATGTTTGTAGGGAATATTCTCATGTGACAATGTTTGTTCTTATAGATAATGGAGCTCTTCTCTTTCTCTTTCCCCTTTTTCATCTCTCTTCCTTCTTCTCTCTCTCTTTGACATTTTTATCTTTCTTTATGAGTTGGTTTAGATAGGGTTATATTAGCTTATCCCTCAAACTGATCTTCAGCTAGCAAAACATTAGGTCACTAAGCTATTTATAAACAACAAAGACTTGGTTTTATAGACTTGGGGTTGTTGATATTCTTAGGAGATTGGTCACCTTTCAAGAGAGATAAAGTGTGAAGGCAAGGGGGAATGTAAAGCATGAAAACACAAAATAAATGAAAGAAACACAAATTTATACCTTCTCAATAGCTTTGCATACTCCTTACTCCTAGATAAGGTGGAAAGAGTGCACCCTTACTCTATAGCTTTACCAAAATGATTTGAAGATATGTGGAATGCTCTCACAAATTCTCAACAATATAATAAGCTCAATGATATGATTTGGAGGGATTTTGGCATAATGGATTTACTTCAAGATGTGTTGTAAAAATGGCTTGAAAAAGGTCTTATTTATAGGCAAATTTTAGGGGAGACTGATCCAACAATGGAGATTGAAAGTTGGAATCAATGGATAAGATTGGAGGATGAGATCAAGGGCTAAGATCTCATCAACAAAGATGGATGGTGGAGAATAAAAATGAATTTTAAATTCATTTTTGGGGAAGGCTTTGCATTTAATATGATAATGACTTGTGAGCAAATAAAATATTATTTCCTTGGGAGGATGTGGAATTTAAAATTCCAATTTATGTGGAAATGTGAAGGACATGTGACACATGGGTAATTTTGGAATTCACATGTGTGAGCTCATGACATAGTGAAGAGCTTAGCATGGAAATAGTATGGTGAGGTGGAAGGGTCATGTGACCCATGTGATTATTTTGTAATTTTTAATTTGTGGGTTGTGGGAGAATGAGTTAATGATGCTTTGACCAAGTTAATCAAGGTGATTAACTTAATTAATGACGCTGAAGAAAATTAGTGAATTGGCTAATTAGGGTTTAGGATTAATTAAATAATGATTTATTTAATTAATCTAGGTCTAGGGGTTATGCAGGCTAGGGTGGCTAATTAAATAATAGCTATTTAATTAACTAGGCTAGGTTTAGGTTGATTAGTAGGGTAGATTAATTAAATAAGTAAAATTTACTTAATAAATCAGGTTTAGCGAAGTGAACAAATTAACCAAATAAATATTTGCATATTTATTTAATTAATTGGGGTGAAGTTGTAAGGTGTAGTGCTGAATTAATTAATTCAGGACTAAGGGTAAATTGAAGAATGGCTAAGGATGGATGATCAAGGATGATGTAGGGATAATTAATTAAATAATTATAATTTATTTAATTAATTGGGTGAAAGGAGAAATTAGTGATATGGATGATGCAGAAAGAAGGTTGAAGGGCTAAGACATTTTAGGTGTCTACAAAGTGTACCCTACATTTCACCTAAATTTCTAAGTATTTCAAAGCACATATTAGTAGGTTCAACAACATACATAAAATTTACATAAATCAAAGGATTCATCATAACCCAAAAAATGTTATTAATCACTAGCATACCCATTTACCTCATGTATGACACAAGCATAAATTGTGGGTCTTAACTCTTACCAAGAGTTGAATGAAAAAATAAACCAATGATTCAACTCTATAATCATAGAAATTCTTAAATCATGCCAACTTCATATGTAAATTAAGCCTATACATCTCATAATCAATATTTCCAAAACATGCTAAATCCCTTTTAAGATGACAAGCAAATACTTACTCAAATAATCACATGCATGTATTACCATGAAATGAATCTCATTTGAAACATGGATGATCAAATTTCAAATAGTAGGATCTAATATTGTTGAACTTAAAACTCCAAGATTCATCATTACAAAGATCAACTACAAATTGCTTCCCTTTGCATGGCTACAAAGCCTACTCTAGCATGATATTAAAACATAATTTAGATCCTAACTTTCCATGCAACATAACTAAGAAAGGACATGATACAATAAATGATCTCATTTCATTTTTATAACACAACCCAATACTTAATTCACCTAAATATTTTCTTTCCAATTCGGATCAAATTCAACTCTTCAATGCATGAGAACAAGCCTATCAATTATGCTACAATGACATATAAAATTGTTCATAACTTTATGGAAACAAGAGTTGGATGAACACCAACCACACTATGGAGTTTAAATTAAAATCTAAAACACATCCATGAAATAAAATATCAATTAAGAACATTTTTCAAAAGAAAGAATAGTAACATATATGATGCACAAACATAATTACCTACCCACACATGCATTTTCTATACCAATATACAAAATATAATAATTATTACAATTATAAACCTTCATCCAATGAATACAAGCACATGAATAAATTGAGATTAAATATAACATTAATTACAATAATAACATGATTACAACCTTTACATAATTCAAGGCATAATACAATATGGCAAATATACCAAACTAAGAACTCTTCAAGCTCCCAAGTGATCTTCTAGAAGGGGACCAATGGGGAATGTTACCCACCTCCTGGCCATATTACCATCATTGAGCATAATAGATGCCTAGGCCAATCTAGGAAACCCCCAAGATACAAAGATATGAGATCATGATTATACTTATTACATGACCAAACTCACACACAACCAGGGTTTCAATAAATAAACCTATAATTTGCACCATGAGTACATATGGGTTTCACACACCATCCAATGCTAACACCATAGGGATGACAATCCATTAGAATTCAATGCACAACCACACTTGAATACATGCACATCAAGGGTCCAATGCATAATTTAAGGGTAATAGTGCATTAGTAGTTCAATGAACAACCAGACTTGAATACACACACATCATGAGTCCAATACATAAATCATCACCTAGGTAGTCACAAGCCAACCAAAAGTAGGAGAAATGAATATGATAATACAAGGAGCATAAATACATTTAATTCACACAACTGTGTCATTTATCATTCATCAACAGTAATTATTCCATTTCAATGTAGTTGAGGAAACAAGGAAACCACTCCAAAACCATATTATAATTCATCCATTTATACGAGATAAATCATCATTTAAACCAAATGGTCATAACATAGATAAAAAGGTATGAAATCATCATCCAATAAACATACACATTATAAACATAACCAAACAATGACATACAAGGGTTATGGTAATCAACAACCAATAACACAAGGGAATGGTGAAAAACACCAACACCAAGCAACGAGTGTGATGATCTAGTGAAACTCACACAAGAGAATCACATAAACATAGTTAGGTACAAATAACCCAATGAACAATAGGAAAATATTATTAGATATATGCATGTGAGTGTCATCATGTTAGTTTTAAATATTCATGGATGGGAGAAATACCACACCAACACAATTGGGGCTTCTCAAGACAATGATGCAATCAATCTTATTTTATTAACTACTATTTTCCTTCATGCACTTCACATGGGCATAGCCCAAATTTGAATAGAAAATAGGGGTCCACTCTACTCCTTTTCTATAGTTCAATCCTAGCTCAAAAATACCCAAAATGACCCAAAAGGTCGTGAAATTGAAAACATGGCCAAATAATATGAAATTTGTGTCCAAAAGATAAGAAATTATATTTCCAAGTGTCGAGAAATAAGGTGAATCTACTACAATAAAATATTCTACAATCTGTATGCAAATTTCAATTTTTTTCCTTTTTACAAGATTACCATAAAGATTATGTGTAGATGCATAAATAAGCAGATAAAAAATAAAGTCAACAAACCATAGTCACCTAGGTTTTACATGGAGAAACCCTTTTGATAAAAGAATTCCAATAGAAAAAGAGAGAACCAAGTATGTCTTAATCTTCACAAATGGGATTACAAATATATGACACACTTCACTTTTCTTTCCAGCAATAATCCAATGGCACTTGCATGCTTGCAATTTCTCATACAGAACACTTTCCCAAATCCTGAATATAGAGGCGACAACTAGGTGCTAAAAATGACCATATAGACCCAAAAATAGCTCACAAATGTGGAGGCAAAAATAGGTCCTATGTGCTAGCTACTAAATGGTTTGGCTATCTTTTAGCTCATTTTATTTCTCAAAACTTGGTTAAAGGTATTAATCTTCTTAATTCTCCCAACAATATGTTAATGGTTACTTTGTCTAAGATGATTCATTTATCACTCTCTTGGAAGAAGAGGATAATGTTAAATAGGATTTTCAATTCCTAGATACCATTTTTAGCCCCAGGTTCAAGTATCTAATGGTCAAAAACATAGTGTTATAGACAATCCTTTCTTCCATGCTCTAATTGGATCAATTCTTTTGGTTACAAATGGATTGAACATGCCAATTTTTTATTTTTTCTTAACAACCCTAAATCACTTTATTTTTAATATTTATTAACAACCCTAAATCACTTTACAAGATTCTACCTCTTTCGTAAGGAAAACTATCATTGGCCATGTTCAAAATAAGTTGGCTTATTGGATGACCAAATTTTTTTCACTCACAAGGAAATTTTAGTTTGGTTCAAAACTTTTAGTGGCTACATATGTTTTTTACTCCTATTGATAGGTGCCCTCAAAAACCTCCTATCAAAATCTTGAGATGATTTTAAGACATTTTTATGGGCCTCCTCTAAATAGGGAAAATGTTTTCAAAGATTTTCTTGGGAGTTTTGTTGTCTCCCTCATGATTTAGATGGTCTTGGCCTTACTAATATTCAACTTTAGGGATTATCTTCATGTGATAAATGAGTTATTATGATCCTAGGGGGAAATGAAGCCAAGAAAGTCTTACTTCATCATTATATTTATTTTGGTTTTTCTTATGGTTATAAAGCTTATAAAAATTTGGGTTTTCAATCTGTTCTCATTATAAAGGAACCTATTCATATATATGGCACATTTGTTATTGAAAGAATATGGAAGGCTTGGGAAGATATCAAGCCATGGCTTCTAGAAAAGGGAGTGATTATCACAATGGATTACCTATGAATAAGTATTCCATTTGTTGATATCTTGTTATCATTTTCTAAAGTAGGCCTTTTGCCAAAGTTGAAGAGACTTAGTGTCTCAAATTACTGCTTGAACCTCATGTTCTGATCATTGATTGTTCATTGAACTATTTAAGAGTTCATCGGTCTTACTGACTGTATGTTGATGTTGTTTGCAGAGTATGTGCACTGTATCAGACTAACTAACACTATCAATGTAACTTTGTAGTGTCCTATAGATGGTATGAGTCTCACCGATGTGGTAACCATCGATGTGACTTATTGCATTGGTGGAAGCTGAAAGTTTTACACCGATCTCCAGGGTCTCACCGAAGGGTGTGAGCTATCAGCCTGAGGTTGAAGATCAATGAAAGATGTAGAGGCTGCTCCGATGGGTATGTGTCACTCCGATACGGTTTGACATTGGCATTGGTGTAAGAACATCTATCGGTTGAGCCTTGTGAATTCTTTCCGATGTGAATGGTCTCACCGATGGTGGAGTCCTAGTCGATCGACGAGAGATCCTTTATCAGCACACCTTAAAGTCTTCAGGCCGATGAACAGTGGTCACTCCGATGAAGGCTTTCTGTAGGTGTCGGTGAGACAAGGTTTGTCAGAATAAGTGTTGATTGCTTCACCGATAGTGATGGTTACCCTGATGAGCCTTTAACTGTTATCGTTGGCAACAAAATTGCTAATGATAGTCTTATTGTTTGTTGGTGGTTATAAACTGAGGTGTCCATCATGACTTGATACATGTAGGACTATTGCTCTCTCGAGAATGTGAACAGTTGCGACGGTTGGCAGGTAACAACACTGGATCAATTGGATTGATTGGTTAGGGCAGAAGTTGAGAAACAATTTTCGGCTCTTGGAATCACATATAGAAATCTGATGATGTTGTCTGTAGCAAGATCGATGATGAGATTCAAATACATAGTTCATTCTGTAAATGTATAGTGAGGAAATGAACGGTGTATGTTTTTGAGAATTGATACCAGAGCAAGAAACTGGGATCTTTATTGTAAATGAATTTTACTGTAATAAAGGTTGTTCTCTTGTGATGGTGGGTTTTTTACTCGAAAGAGTTTTCCCATGTAAATCTGGTGTCATACTCTGTATTTTGTTTGTGTATTCCATTTTGCTCTGTTGTATTCATCTGTGTTTTTTAAATTGAAAGTTACCTGTCTACACTATCCCCTTAGAATTAACATTAGGGAAGCTGTATTCCGCACCTTTGCTTTTCTTACAAGTGGTATCAGAGCCTGGCTCATTGTGTTATCCTTGTTGGTAGGTTGGGTTTTTTGTGTTAATTCAGTGAGTGGGAGTTCTGTAGAGGTCTATTCTGTTAAATAGGATGGCAAGTACATCAGGAAAGATAGACATTGAAAATTTCAATGGCACAAACTTTGAGTTGTGGAAACTTAAAGTTGAAGATATGCTGGTCGACAGAGATCTTTGGGTTGTTGTGTCTGCAACTAAACTTGCAGCCATGAAGCAAGAAGATTGGGACCTGGTAGATAGGAAAGCCAAAGGCCTGATAAGATTAAGTTTAGCGGATTCTATTCTATTGAACATTCATGAAGCGACAACTGCAAACCTTTTGTGGAAAAAATTAGGAAATATTTATCAGGGCCAATCCTTGGTAAATAAACTTTTCCTTAGAAAGAAGTTGTACTCTCTGAAGATGGATGAAGGAGCATCTGTAGTAGATCATCTGAACTCTTTTAATTTGATTGTTTCACAGTTGACGTCTATACGTGTAAAAATAGAAGAGGAGGACCGCTGTATGCTTCTGTTGTGTTCTTTACCTAACTCATGGGATCATCTTGTGATGGCTATTAGAAGTACAACAACCAAGTTTAAAACAGAAACTATTGTTGCCTCACTGTTGTCTGAAGAAATGCGGAGGAAGTCTTTTGATATGGCCAAAGAGGCTCTGTCTATTTGAGGTAGGTCAAAGGAAAGAGGCAAGAAGAAGGACAAGAAGTCTAAGTCCAAATCAGAGGGGAAATGAAAATCCCCTAGCAAGAAGTCCAAGGTGAAGTGCTAGAATTGTGGGTAGAAAGGTCACATCAGAAGAGACTGTAAATAGGAGAAAAAGAAGAAGAAGAACTTCTCTAACTCTGAGTCTTCATAGAGTGATGCTGATGCTTTCATTGCTGCTTTGGTAACGCCTGCATCTGAAGATGTTTGGCTGGTGGATTCAGGAGCATCTTTCCATATGAATTCTCACAAAGAGTGGTTCACAAAGTATGAACCGTATGCTGGTGGGAAGGTGTTTCTGGCAAGTGATTTAACACTGGAAATTGTTGGCCAAGGACGAGTCAAAATTAGTTCTTGGATGGCAGGATAAAGGGAATGAATGGAGTTCTTCACATACTAGGTCTGGCTCAAAATTTGCTTTCTACTGGTAAGCTTAATGATGTTGGAGTGCAAGTTACTTTTGTGAATGGTGGCTGTAAAATGACTAGAGGTTCTATAGTACTAGTAAAGGGTGAATGCATTGGAACTCTGTATAGGTTAGATGCAAAACCAGTTTGCTATAATAATGTCTCTGTAAAATCTGAAAAAGCTACTATTGTAACACATGATGTAAACTCTATGGAAGTTAAACTTCCTGCAGAGAAAACAATGCTCTGGCATCATAGACTTGGTCACATAGGTGAAAAAGGTTTAAAAACCTTGAAAAACAAAAACCTGGTAGATGGGCTGACTGATTGTAATTGGAGTTCAATTTCTGTGAACATTGTATATATAGAAAATAGAACCATGTTTCTTTTTACTCTAGTTCTCATAAATCTTCTGGTATTCTGGACTATGTACATTCTGATGTTTTTGGTCTAGTCGATGTTCCTTCTATGTCTAAATCAAGATACTACGTATCGTTTATTGATGATTATTCAAGGAGGGCATTTATATATTTTTTGAAGAATAAATCAGAAGTGTTCAGTCAGTTTAAAGAATTTAAAACTCTTGTGGAAAATTAGACTGGTAGAAAAATAAAATGTTTGAGAATGGATAATGGTGGTGAATATTGCAATGTAGATTTTGATAAGTATTGTGTAGATCATGGAATTAAAAGGCATAAAACTACACCTTATACTCCACAGCAAAATGGAGTTGCTGAAAGGTTAAATTGTTCGTTGATGGAGAAAGCAAGAAGTATGTTGAGTTATGCTAGTCTTGAACAAAGGTTCTGGGCTGAGGCAGTTGCTACAGCTTGTTACTTGCTGAATCATTCTCCTACTTTGGCATTGGTTGATAAGACGCCTATGGAAGCATGGTCTGGTAAGAAGCCCTCTCTAAGACATCTTCATGTCTTCAGCTGTGAGGCATATGCTCATATTCTTGAGGTAAAGAGATCTAAGTTGGATAACAAGGTAGTTAAATGTATCTTTATTGGCTATGGAGTCGGTGTTAAGGGGTACAAGCTTTGGAATCCTAAAATTGAAAAAGTAATTTATAGTAGGAATGTAATTTTTAGAGAGCTAAAACCTTTGGTTAGTATTTCTCAGCTGGAAAAGACAGAAGAGAAGAAAGAAAAGAGTGTTGTGAATATTCCTCTGACCCCTGTAAAAGAGGAACAACAACAAACACCAAGTGTAGATGGTTCAGATGTGAGTTCGAGTAGCTCCGAAGATTCAAATCCAGAGCAAGAACTTGAACCTGCACCTCAGCCTGTGAGGAGATCTACACGTGAAAGAAGACAACTAGATAGGTATGGTTTTTCAATACTTGATTCAAGTTGTGCCTATGCTTTACTTACTGATACTGATGAGCCTAGGACTGTGAAAGAAGCTATTAGTTTACCTGATTCAGATTCTTGGTTGGAAGCCATGGATAGTGAAATGACATCATTGGAGAAGAATTGAACCTAGAATCTAGTGCCCTTGCCTGAAGGAAGAAAACCTGTAGGTTGTAAGTGGGTATTTAAGAAGAAATATGGTCCAGATGGTAGCCTTGATAAGTACAAGGCAAGACTAGTTGCTAAGGGGTATTCCCAAAAGGAAGGTATTGATTATGGTGAAATCTTTTCTCCTGTAGCTAAGCTGACATCCATTAGATTTCTGTTGTCACATATGATTTTGAAATTAAACAGATGGATGTAACAACAACATTTCTTCATGGGGACCTTGAAGAAGAAATCTATATGTCCCAACCAGAGCATTTTGTGGAAAAAGGTAAAGAACATCTGGTATGTAAACTTAAGAAGTCCCTTTATGGTTTGAAGCAATCTCCCATAATGTGGTATCAAAAATTTGATACGTATGTTTTATCTTTAGGATATGTCAGATCTAAATCTGATCACTGTTTATATTATAAAACTGACGGTGATCAAATTCTTATAATTGCATTGTATGTGGATGATATGTTGTTCATTGGCAATAGTAAGGGGATGATCTCAGAATTAAAATCTCGGTTGTCCTTGAAATTTGAGATGAAGAATCTGGGGGCAGCGAAGTACATTCTGGGAATGAAAATCAAAAGGGACAGATCTAAGAGAAAGCTTTCGCTCAGCCAGAGCAAGTATGTTACTAATGTTCTTGACAGGTTTAATATGTCTGATTCCAAACAGTTAGTTGTCCCTGTTATGCAGGGAACAGAACTATCTGTTGAAGATTGTCCAGAATCTTTGAGTGAAATTGACGACATGAAAAAAGTGCTTTATGCAAGTGTTGTTGGCAGTTTAATGTACACAATGGTCTATACCAGGCCAGACATTACCCAAGCAGTGGGAGTTTTAAGCTGATTTATGGCGAATCCAGACAGATCACATTGGGATGCTGTGAAAAGAGTTATGAGGTATTTGAAGGGAACTTCTAACTATGCTATTTGCTATCATGGAAACTCAGAGGGATCTAAGAGATCTATCAGCATTCAAGGATATGTTGATTCTGATTAGGCAGGGGACATTGATAGTAGAAGATCTACCAGTGGATATGTATTCACATTAAATGGTGGTGCTATTAGTTGGATGAGCAAGCAACAGGCTGTAGTCGCTTTGTCCACAATAGAGGTAGAGTACATGGCAGCTACTCGTGCATGCCAAGAAGCTGTTTGGTTGAAAAGGTTATGTTCTGATGTTGGTTTCAATGCAAGGCAGATTCAAATACACTGTGATAGTCAAAGTGCTATATGTTTGGCAAAGAACCCTACTTTTCATGCTAGGACAAAACATATTGATGTCCAATATCACTTTGTTCATGATATGGTGGAAGACAGAAAGGTGAAGCTGGAAAAGGTTGACACTTTGGAAAATGTCACTGATGCCTTAACTAAACCAGTAAGCATGACCAAGTTCAAATGGTGTTCAGATACAATGGGTCTTCAGGCCCATAATTCTTAGTAATCGTATGAGGATTACAAGGTAGCAGTAATCTCTTCGACAAGTGGGAGATTGAAGAGACTTAGTGTCTTAAATTACTGCTTGAACCTCATGTTCTGATCGTTGGTTGTTCATTGAACTGTTCAGGAGTCCATCGGTCTTACCAACTGTATGTTGATGTTGTTTGTAGAGTATGTGCACTATATCAGATTGACTAACACTATCGGCATAACTTTGTAGTGTCCTATCAATGGTATGAGTCTCACCGATGTGGTAACCACTGGTGTGACTTATTGCATCGGCAGAAGCTGAAAGTTTTACACAAATCTCTAGGGTCTCACCGAAGGGTGTGAGCTATCAGCCCGAGGTTGAAGATCGGCAAAAGATGTAGAGGCTGCTCTGATGGGTATGTGTCACTTTGATATGGTTTGACATTGGCATCGGTGTAAGAACATTTATCGGTTGAGCCTTGTGAAGACTTTCCGATGGGAACGGTCTCACCGATGGTGGAGTCCTAGTCGATCGGCAAGAGATCCTTTATCGGCACACCTTAAAGTCTTCGGGCCGATGAACGGTGGTCACTCTGATGAAGGCTTTCTGTAGGTGTCAGTGAGATAAGGTTTGTCGGAATAAGTGTTGATTGCTTCGCCAATAGTGATGGTTACCCTGATGAGCCTTTAACTGTTATCATCAGCAACAAAATTGCTGACAATAGTCTTATTGTTCGTTGGTGGTTATAAACCGAGGTGCCCATCGTGACTTGATACATGTGGGACTATTGCTCTCTTGATAATGTGAACGGTTGCGACGGTTGGCAGGTAACAACGCTAGATCAGTTGGATTGATTGGTTAGGGCAGAAGTTGAGAAATAGTTTTCTACTCTTAGAATCACATATAGAAATCTGATGATGTTGTCTACAACAGGATCGATGATGAGATTTGAATACAGAGTTCATTCTGTAAATGTACAGTGAGGAAATGAACGGTGTATGTTTTTGAGAATTGATACCAGAGCAAGAAACTGGGATCTTTATTGTAAATGAATTTTACTGTAATAAAGGTTGTTCTCTTGTGATGGTGGGTTTTTTACTTGAAAGAGTTTTCCCACGTAAATCTGGTGTCATACTCTGTATTTTGTTTGTGTATTCTATTTTACTCTGTTGTATTCATCTGTGTTTTTTAAATTGAAAGTTACCTGTCTACACTATCCCCTTAGAATTAACATAGGGAAGCTTTATTCCACACCTTTGCCTTCCTTACAAAAGTTCCTTATGTTTGTGCCCTAAAGTTCTTAATAGGGGCATTAATGCTCTCCTTAGTCTTCTTCTAGAAACTACTAGAAATTTTTAGGTTGGTTCTGAATAAATTGGCTTATTAGATAACCAAACTTCTTTCTCTAGAAAGAAAATTTTAGGTTGGTTCTAAAGTTTACTGGCTACATGTGTTTATTATTCCTCTTTTTGGATGCCCTCAAAAATCTCCAATCAAAATCTTAGAAGCTTTTAAGAGATGTTTATGGGCCTCCTCTAAATAGGGAAAAGGTTGTCATAGAGGTGCTTGGGAGTTTAGTTGTCTCCCTCATGATTCAGATGGTCTTGGCCTTATTGAAATTTAACATTAGGGGTTATATCAATGTCCTAAATGAGTTATTATGACCCTAGAGGGGAATGAAACCTAGAAAGTTTGACTTCATCATTGCATTTATTTTGGTTTTTCTTATGGTTATTATACGTCATAGAATTTGAAACAAAGTGAAACCAAAGCAATGCAAACTAAGGAAACTAATTTCAAACCTAGAACACTTTGGATTAGAGCAACAAGGAATGCAAACTATATAATGAAATCAAATTACAACTTCATGTGCAAACCTTGGTGTGTTGTGCTCCTTGATTGTTGATGGAGATGATGAATGTGGTTTCTCTTCAAACTTGCAACATAACTTTGTTTTCCACCTAACGATTAAAATAATCTCATATGATGAGCTATTTATGGATTTAGAGGATGGAGGATTAAGGGATGAGATTGAATATTGAAATCAAGGGGTAGGGTTTAATGAGAGGTAAGAATAGATGAGAGGCCTCCAAGTGTCAACTTGTGGTAGGTGCACATGATTAGGATTTAGATTGGGAATAAATGGAGGGTGAAGATTAAAAAGACCTTTTTTGGATCCATGTACACACATGGAGCCTTCTGCAACCTTGAGCCATGTGCAAGGTTGACTTGGCTAATAATGATTGGATTATGTTGGAGCTTGTATCCAGTTTTCTATTTTTATGCTCATGGTTAAATTTTTAACCCAATATGTGAAAGTGTCATCTCAATTTGAGTCCCCTTTGGTGTCATAACTTGCTTAAACTAGATCAATAAAAATTCTTTTGTGTATATATTGGCCCATATTAAGAGTCTCAAGCCTATAAAGTGTCATGTTTGCATAAAAGGTCCCCTAAAATGATCTAGTAAAGTCAAATTTTGTTTATGTCTAAAATAGTAACCTAGTTTTAGAAAGTATGCATTTGAGAACATATGGACCGTAAAATTTACCCAGAGCTTCGGAATTGTAAAGTCAGCCTATGGTGACAAAATCAGCTAAAGATCACTTGCAAATAGTGAGATATTAAAGTTTCAAGGTCCAAAAATCTTATAAAAATATTAAATTTGAATTTTGGACCTTTAAATGATCGAATGAAGCTCTGAAAAATCTTTGATAAATTCTTGATCCAGATCTTGTGTTGCATAGAGCACTCTGAGCTCTTTAGTTTTAAAAAATGGGCTCAATTTGGTACCTACATAAAAAATTATGGCTCCTGGAAGTTGAGCTATTTTTCAAATATTTTCAACAATGGGATGCAAATGCCCAAAAAGGCAGGATCAAAGGAGGGAAACAAAATTTTAAATTTGAAGATTTTTCAAAGGTGGTGAAAGATAGTTGGACTAATTTGGGCACCCAATTTCCTGGGTTTGAATATAAATGTGTAATTCTCACAATGTAATGGGAGAGTGGAAAAAGAGGGATTTTGGAGAGAAAGTTGTTTGTAATAAAAACTCTGTTTAATATTTTCTGAGGATAATCGATATTTGATCTTGTTGTAGCATGAACATTTTAATGAACTTTCTCTAAAATAAATATATGAGTGATGAATTTTTAATTTGATTGTCTCCTTCATAATGTTGTATGTTCTTAGAAAGAAGTAGGTTTCCAAGGAAAACAAAAAAATTGCTTGCACAATTGTTATAGGATTTGCATGTTTGATTAGTTCATCTTCAAGGGGGATGGTAAATATTTTCAAGAAGCAAGTTGGGTATGTAGTATCTATGAAGTATTATTAAGTAGAATCAATTTTGTCATGCCCACCCTCATGAATACCACGAGAGTGAATATGAACACAAAAATGCTACAAATTTTGTTTTCAAAAACTAACTTTTTACCGGAAAACACTTGATGAACAAATTTAAAAAGAGCAGTTTACCTAGTTCAACTTGTTCTAAATGATAAGGGAATGTCTTAGGGTATCCTTCTTGTTTTTGTAACTAGAAAAGATGAAGTTTAAACTAATCAGTTATGCCAAACTATTTTACTATAAGATCAAGTAATATGAAGAAATCAATTATACTTAACAATGGAATTTGAATAACAATGTAATCATGTTAAGAAAACCACAATAATGCATGATTACTAAAACATCTAATTTCATAATAAGATGTCTATCTAACTACTAAACATCAATTGATTATACCAAGAATTCTTTGAACGAAATATCTAATTGAAATACTTCAAATATAATGCATCCATACTTAATATAGAGTAATACAAAAATCTAGAAACACATAAATACAACTCTTTTTCTCAAAACATTAATGTGAAAGATAACATTTCTGACATGTAAATGAATATAATGATATGAGAATAGATATGTCTATATATATGGATATATATGCACAATAACATATAACACACACACACACACACACACACACACACACACACACACACACACACACACACACACACACACACACACACACACACACACACACACACACACACATATTATAACATCATATATATATACATATCCATATATATAGGAATATATATAGAGATTGCAATCATTAATAGATTAACATACCAATATGTTTGTCTCTGGACTAAATATACATAAAGAATGATTTTTGCTGAGATATGTGTTATATATATACATATACACATTTATATCTATATGTAGCATGATATATATATATATACTAGATCTTGAAATCATACTCACATATAAATTCCATCCATCACCATTGTCAGGCATTCAGATTAGGCTGGGAAAAGATGTACTATAGACTCTGATGATCAGAATGTAGCCAAAATTGATGCCCAAGAAGAAAATGGTGCCACCAAAGCATGTACAATAGCTACAAGCTCCAAGTCATGAGTCAGATAGTTGAGTTCATGCACCTTCAACTTGTGAGAGTCGAAAGAAATCACACATCCTTCCTGCATAAGAACCACACCAAGACCCTCAATCGAAGCATCTGTGCAAACAACAAAGTCACCTATAGAATCTGGAATCACCAAAATAGGAGCACCGGTAAGTTTCTCCTTCAAAATATGAAAATCTCCCTCACATTTCTTGGTCCACACAAATTTCTTTCTCTTCTTCTGAAGAGAAGTGATTGGATGTACAATCCTGGAAAACCCTTCCACAAATATTCGATAGTAACAAACTAGCCTCATAAAACTTCTAACCTCAACAACATTAGTTAGAATGGGCCAATCCAAAATAGCCTAAATTTTTGAAGGGTCCAATGCAATGCCATCTCCTAAAATAATGTCCTAGATACTAGATCTTTGTCTGGAAAAAGTCACATTCGAAAAGATTAGCATACAACTAGTTCTCTCTCAAGAACTGCAACACCAACTGCAAATGCTCCTTGTGATCTTCTATTGTGCAGGAGTAGATCAAAATGTTATCCAAGAAGATGACCACAAACTAGTCTAGCAAGGTGCAAAAAGCTCCATTCATTAGGCTCATGAATATTGTTGGGGCATTGGTCAACCTGAAAGGAACTACAAAGAATTCATAATGACCATAGAAAGTGTGAAATGTTGTCTTGTGAATATCAGCTTCTGCTATCCTCAACTAATGGTATCTTAAATTTAGATTAATCTTTCAGAAAAATTTTGCTCCTTGAATCTGATCTAATAAATCATCAATCCTCGGCAACGGGTAACGATTCTTCACTGTGAGCTTGTTCAACTACCAATAGTCAAAGAAAAGATGAAGTGACCCATCCTTATTCTTCACGAAGATAATAGGTGCAACCCAAGGAGAAACACTGGGGTGAATATGACCTTTCTCCAAAAGTTCCTCCTACTGTAACTTAAGCTCTTGAGTCATCATTCTATAGGGACCTTTGGAAATAGGTTGCACTCCTACCACCAAGTCAATGTGAAAATCAATCTCTCGCCACAATGACATCCTAGAAATCTTTGAAGGAAAGACATCAGTGAACTCCTTAAGAATAGGATGGTCATCCAATGAAGTCTCTGGCTTATCCTCAGATCTGTCGCTAATAGAAATAGCAAAAAGTTGGCCTCCCTTTCGCATACTGTGCTTAAGCTACATAGTTGAGATTGTCCTGAGTGACACTAGCCTCTAAACTCCTGAGATCTTCGCCTTATTACCCTCATCATCCAAGCACTCAATTGATTTGTTGTGGCAATCCAGCTTAGCATCATGAGCACTCAACCAATCCATACCCAAAATCATGTCGTAGGACCCTAAAGGAATAACTCAGCGATCTGCCAAGGTGGTAAAAGCTCAAAGTCCTAACTAACAATCCTTAACCATAGAATTAGCTGACATTCTAGCTCCTGAAGCTAACTCTACATCCCATTTGGCATCTCGTTTAATAGCCACCAGCCTACATTTCTCCACTACTAATGGGGATACAAATGAGTCTGTAGCCCCAGAATCAAAAAGTATGTAAACAACAATATTACCAATTTTACCAGGAGTCTCTATGACTGATGCCTGATGGTCTGCCTGTCAATTATCCACTACTACAAAAACACTGTGGGTTTTCCCACATCACCAACTGTAGGCTCAAAAGTAGCTGTTGTTGACCTCCCATAGCTGAACTATTATGTAGGCACTCTCGAGCAATATGTCCCATACCTCCACATGTATAACAAGGACCCTTAAGTGGTGTTAGAACACAATGATGTACTGAGGGGGGGTGTGAATCAGTATACCCCAAAACTTTATTCTAGATTAACTTTATCAACCAAGTCTTCTTTACTCCCTTAAAAAAATGATAAAGCAAATTAAATAAATCAAATCACAACACATGAGTGTACAAGCACAACACTAGACTTATGTGGAAAACCCTAGAAGGGAAAAACCACAGTGAGAAAGATGCTTGGATCTACTATCCAAATCTAGCCTCACAAATAAAAACAAGATTTACAATATTATTTATGGGCTACAACCCAAAGGAAGATGCAACTCCTTGAAATACAATACTACAGTTCACTTACAGAATGAGGTTACAACCTCTAAATATCACCTTCAACTGACCTCACTGATCAGACACCTCCACAACATCCACACACTTCACTCTGACTTAAATCTTCACTTCCTCTACACCACAAATACTGCTCCCTTCAACACATATTCACATACTCTCACTCAATTTCCCACTCATTCACATAACCTTGCACACTCTCACTCACTCACACAACTCACAAAAAACAAGTTCTTTTAGTTATACCTTCCACAAACAACAAAATCTTTCTCCCATGTTGGCCAAGATGAAATGTGTATACATGAAACGTGCAATGGTCATACCAAGTCGACATCTAAAAGATGTAGAAATACAATGTGGTTCAAGCCAAATGATAACCATGACCTGTTATTTCCTTAACATCACTAGTACAAAAAGAGCAATATATTACTAAAAATTGCTTATAAATGACCAAACATGGTCACGTGGCCATTAGTAGTTTATTGCTAGTCATTTATAACGTGACCAAATTGATGACTAAATCATTTTTAGTCAATTATTCACTAGTACAAAAAGAGCAATATATTACTAAAAAAACTACTAAAAAATGCATATATGTGACTAAGCTTGGTCACGTGACCTTTAGTAGTTTATTGCCAGTCATTTATAACACGACCAAATTCATGACTAAACCATTTTTAGTCATTTATTGGTTGTTTTGATTGATCAATTTGGTAAGTATATTTAGTCATTAATTTAGTCATTGATTGTTGTTAACTGGTCATTTATTTTGTCATGATAGTTAATTATTTAGTCATGGTAGTCATTTATTTAGTCATGGTAGTCATTTATTTAGTCATTGTAGTCATTTATTTAGTCATGGTGGTCATTTATTTTAGTCATGGTAGTCATTTATTCAGTCATTGTAGTCATTTATTTAGTCATGGTAGTCATTTATTTTAGTCATGGTAGTCATTTATCGAGTCATGGTTTAGTCATTTATTTGGGTGAATTAGTGATTCAAGTTACAAATCAAATCTAACTTAATCCTCACAAATTTATGCATATAAACTTCAAGTATCATAGATATTCAAATGTTGAGAGAAGCACCATGAAATGAAGACTAAAATGCTTGAACAAATATGATTGATCAGACACAAACAGATCACAAATCAAGAGAAGCCACAACATAGTATTTATGAGTGGAAAAAAATTTACTTCATTAAGCCTCACTGGCAAATCAAAACCTCATTGGTTACATTTAATGTGTCACTTGACAACTGCCTCACTGGCTGTTTTACATCATTTATTGAAGAATTCAAAAAGGAATAAAAATAGAGAATCACTCTATATCAATGAATTTCTTTTCTTGAAAGTTTCATTTGGATTTGAAACTCAAGAACCTTTAGTTCTGCACCTACAATCCAAGCTTGGAAAACATTTTATATTCAATCCACCTACAAAATAAGTGTCTCACTTGTCAGATTTATATTTTCATTAATCCCAAAATTTTGATCAAGATGTAAAAAATTAAATAAGATCACTATAAAATATAGATCTGATCTATAATTTACTTTAAAAATAATGGAACTCCAAACACAGAGGGCCCGCAAAAAACATATAAATATATACACATAGATACAAATATATATTTCTGTATAAAATATTTTACCTGTTGTAAGGGCTTTTATTATTCCAACTCTACGGCTCTTGAAATCTTTAAATACTTCTTCCATAGTGCGTGGATTGTATTGTCCCAAACCACCTTCCATCTCTTATATTGAACTCAGCTTACTAAATTAAACACCAACTTAAACCAAACTAAAACCTAGAGCAAAAATACAAAGGCCCCTGAAATTACTATGAGATGATTTTAACAACTTTCCAAAACATTCATGGGCCAGTAAATCCTTGTGACATAAGAATGAAGAGCTTTGTGGGGCTGTGCAAGTGGAGGCTGGAGATTATACTGACTCGGAGGTGCTTGTAAAATTTTAGGTGAAGAAATTCAAAGGCAAAAATAGTAGGGTGGGAATAAATGTTTTTAAGAAGACCAATGTTACATTAGAACCGTAGATGGGGGCTTCAAACCTCAAGTTGGGGTTTTATGAGCTCAGTTACTATTTCTAGGTTTTGGGGAGTCCCAGGTTCGAATCTCAATGTGTAATGTTGTGCCCGTGAGTGGTGACATAGATTCAAGTGTCAACTAGAGTTTGGTGGATGAGGAACCTGATACATCTGATCTAAAGTTTGAAGTCTGTAATACCCTATCTACAATAAAAGCATATGTTTCTCTTTTCTCTCATCTAGGTCGCCATGGCTTATCAATAAATTAAGAGCTTAGTGCACCCACCTGCTACAACCAAACTTGACTGTGCTCTAATCATTCATAGAAAAAAAGAGATGAGACTAATAAGAGTAAGAAAATAAAAAGGAGATGAAACAAAATAGGTTAGGGTTTTAAGCCTTTCTGAGTTAGGGTTTACCTTTAGGGTGAGTGAACCTCTGGGTTAGGGAGGAGCAGATAGGATGGGATTAAGAGGAACCAGAGGAGTTTAAACTGTGTCCTCTGCCGGCCATTTTATCAATTGCAATGCCTTCCAAGCCAAGTCGCTCGTCCTGCCCCTCCATATCGAGAGACACTATTCAACCAAACTCGACTCTACAACCCCATCGAATCAGAATAGGAGCATCGCTGGCTACAGTTCATTAGACCTGGTGAATGTCATAGTTTCACAGCATGAATTCATAGTTGGTCGACTCTCTGCTATGGTCATTCCATTCCCCATCTCCTGTTCTCACCTTTCGGCCTACTATATGATAGAAAGGGGTCTGTAGTCAAGTTTCAATGGGCACCAAAAGTGAAATGTATGGTTTAAATGAAATAGAGGCTTTTAATTTTGGCACCCATATTATTAAATTATTATAATACAACCCACTCCCTTAATTCAAAATATTTTTTTAATTATCCACTTTAATATCATATTGTCTAATTTTTATTTGTGTGACTAATTATTTAGTTGTGTTTTTTACCCGATGATCAAATTAGTCATTTATAGTTGTGTTGCAAAAAATGAGTAGAATTTAGTCATCTTTAGTTGTTGTGATTAAAAGTTTTAGTCACGTAGTCATTTATTTGTCAAAATTCTACTAGTGATTGGTTGTTTTGATTGATCGATTTGGTAGTATATTTAGTCATTGATTTACTCATTGATTGTTGTAATCTGGTCACTTATTTAGTCATTTTTTATTCACTAATATATTTAGTCATTGATTGTTGTTAACTGGTCACTTATTTAGTCATTTTTATTCACCGATTTCTGTCCATTGGTAGTGTATTTAGTCATTAATTTTAATCATCATTTTGATCAATTTGGTAGTATATTTAGTCATTTTGAAGCTTGCAATCTATGTAGATTTCCATCTGGCATTAATTGTTCGCTTCGCATATGTCTCTTTGATTATATTCATTGAATGTTCTATAAGAGGAGTGTTGGGAGCTGAGCAATATAATCCACATTTGGATCTCATCTGCCTTGGTTTTATTTCCCCACTGGCTTGAATGACTTCAATTCATTATGTTGGCTTATGCGATCCTCTTTTTATGCAAGAGACCATGGTATCTATGTCATTATTTCATTCTTGCCTCTTCATTTTGCTCTTGCTATGTATATGCAATGTCTCTCTATCCCCACAATTGTCAACTTCATTTGCCTATTCAACCATGGGAACAACTAATGCATGGAAGCATCAACTCATATTTCATGGCTAGGGCCTTCAAACTGCTCAATGAAGAGCCGGTGGAGGATTCTTTAATAGATGTATGTGATAGAGATTTTCTGCTGCAATCCAGGGTATGTTATGCTTCACATCTGGTATCTCATTTTCTCTCAAATGCGATGGACTTATTTCATCAGGTTGATAAGGTTAAAAGGATAGCATCAATGTTTGTTTATGGCTATCTAGTACCAAATGTCAAGCTATTTATATCTTTTGCTACTTATAATCTCCATGATGGCTTTGCCTTGGTAGGGGGACTCTTCCTTTGTGAAGATATCATTAATAAACCTAGTTTTAACTATGTTTATCAAGTGATGATTTCAAGTTTGCAATCAAGTAACAGAGAGCTCTTTGATAATTCATTGCAAGTTCAAAATTCTACATTTGGAAGGTCCAAGAGGGAAATGATAGAGGAATTATTCAATGCATGGAGCTTCTTGTCAAATTTCCAACCATCGGTAGTTCCCTTCACCAATGATGACATAGTCCTTTCTATAGAGAATCCAACTAGGGGTTCATGGCTTTAGGGTTGCGGATTTAAATACGGACAGCATGTGTAAACCACTCTTTCTGTTTTAAGTTTTTGGCTTCACTGTAACTTTGGTTTCCTTTTTGGCCAAAAAGGGCCTTTTAGATCTATAGCCCTGTTCAGGGCTCTTAGTTAAAATGCTCTATTATGTTATCTTTTTTCCCAAGAAGGGCCTTTTTTGTAATCTGTAAAAAACATTTTTATTAATACTAATATATTATGATGCTCTAAGCATCCTTACTAATTAAAAAAAAATGTCAACCCTGATTCATGTGTTGTCTAAGTAAAGACCTGTACCACGAAAGAATCCATTAATTATAAATAAATTCCAATGTAAGTTGATGAGAAAAGATCTTTGATATCCAACTAGGAAGCCTTAACATCCAAAAATTACTAACCTGATGTTTCACAACAAGTTTCCCAACTATGACATCATCTTCACTTAAGAAACCAGATATTGATCCACTGCCATATTGGATCTCACAAGATTCTCCTTCACAAACAAAAAATGATATATATTAATTGTTTAGCAACTTCCTTAATATCCCCATGTAAGCATACTAAACTAAGTGAGGTTGAGGGTTTTAAGTAGAGTACCATCTTCTTGGTATGCGCTTGACTTTGATGACTTGTATCTTGAATGAAAATAGCAAGCTAGCTGCACTGTAAAATAATTGTTAATTATTGTTACAAAAATAACCCCAAAATCCTCTTTAATTAAAATAATCCTTCTAGATATTACAAGACAAGATATTTCAGTTAATTTCTAAAAAGCTAATAATTTCACTATCCAAACAACCATCAATCGATTTACTGTATATAATTTCCCAGAATTAAGAATTTGAGTGTAGGTTGAGTATTCTAGCAACATTACTTTTTAGTTGGATACTAAAAATTCTACAACTTATGTTCTCTAAAACATCTGTGCAGAAGCGAGTAGGTGTGGTGAGGTTCAAATAGTAAGGAGATTGATGAAAGATAGAGGAATTAAAAAGATACCTGCATGTAGTTGGATTGAAGGGCATAAAATGGTACATGTTTTTTTGTGTAGGAGATAGATCACATCCACAAACATGGGAGAACTATGAAAAATTAGAGAAATTGGCTTGGCAAATGAAGGTAGTAGGGTATTTCCAGATTCAAGACTTTTACTTAATGTTGTGGAATAGAAGAAAAAAGAATCATTTATCTGCCACCATAGTGAAAAGTTAGCAATTGCATTTGGTTTGTTAAACATGGCCCCTGGTACAACCATTAGAGTTGCTAAGAACCTTCGAGTATGTTCTGATTTTCACACTGCATCTAAATTCATCTCCAAGATTATTGCAAGAGAAATTGTTCTAAGAGATGTGAACCATTTCCATCATTTTAAAAAGGGACAATGTTCTTGTGGAGAATATTGGTGATGCTAAATGAAACAATCTGAAAAATAGGCTTGCACTATAATAATGTGCACTACATTAGATATCCATTAATAACAAAGGGACATCCATCAAAGCATAACAACGGCAATTTTTTTGTCATATGTTGTAGTTACAAGTGCCCTGCTAGACATACATAAAAATGTGGAAGCATAGACAAGGCAAGCAAACTATTTCAAAAAATGCCTCAAAGAAATGTGATATCATGGAATGTCATGATTAAATGATATGTTTAAAATGGGTTTTTCTAGAAAGTCCTTAGAAAATTTTAAGAAAATGCAACCAGTGGGTGTAAAGCCGAACTCCTCAACCTTTGAAAGCATCCTTCCTAACTGTGTGTGAATTGGAGCTTTGGATGAGGATATGAACATCCATCAAAAGCATATTTGGAAGTAGATTTTTATCAGATATTATAGTTACAAGTTCCACTTTGGATCACCAAAGCCTTCCCAAAAATTTTTGCACAAAATTCAATAATGAAGACTTTATGCACAAATTCTCTTTTGAATGATGCATGAAGCCTCCACCGCAACACCGTAAGGTTTGTTGCTAGGTATTGCAATGATGTGGGAATTGCTCGTATCACTGCAAGGCCCAGCAACAGTGCAGTGTTGGGGTGGAGGCTTTGTGCATCATTCAAAAGAGAATTTGTGCATAAATTCTTCACTATTGAATTTTGTGCAGATGTTTTTGTGAAGGCTTTGGTGATCCAAAGTGGAACTTGCAACATTTCTTCTTGAATAAATAGGTAGATAAGGTACACCCTCCATTCCACCAGCTCTGTTACCTCCAACTGGACCTATGAAAAGTGATTGAAGGAATAAATTACAAATAATATCATCCTATCTATTTATGATGTTCTAAGCATCAAAAAATTAAACAAACAAACTACAAAGCACACAAGTACATCTCTTAGTTGTATAGGCTAGGACAGTTCAACCACCATTATACCACTCAATGAATACTGACCAGCTCATAAGTCATGATCTAGATGACTCCTTTGGTGCCTTGTAGGTGGTCCTACATATGAAAGCTCTGGATCTTAACAAAAAACCACAAAATCAAGGAGTTCAAACCAAGAATAAATAATATAGGGAAAATAACCTACAATAAAGATACCTTCATACATTTGATAAAAGAACATTTGATAAACCAATAAATCCATGCAAATTTCCTTCCATAAATCCATCTTAGGGATCCATATTTCTTTTAAAATTATTCCAGGAGTCATTCATAAGAACCCCATACCAAGTCCATGTGAAAGATATTTGTATTTTTGACCATTGATGTGTTTTTGTCTCTCACCAAAGTCTCACAGGTCACTCAAAAGGTCTTGGTAGGTGTGAGGGAATAAAGGATAATAAGGGAGCAGTTATCACTATCCTGCAACATGAAGAGATTGCACTTGTGGCATTGTGGTATGCAGAGATCGATTACTGCAACCCCTCATTGGTCTCAAAATGAAGTGATAGGCTAGTGGTATAAATTTAAGTGGCATATGATACTTCACCGCAGTCCTACAGTAGTCAAGAGAATAACTGACGGTAATGCGGTAAGGAGCAGAGGAAAATAGTACACCGTGCCCCCACAATGGACTCAAGTGAGGCTTACGGTATGGTGGTAAGAAGTAGAGGAAAATAGTACATTGCACCCCTGATGTGGTCTCAAGTGAGGCTTGCGGTACAGCAGTAAGGAGTATAGGACAATCGTACACCGCGCCCCCGCAGTGGCCTCAAGTGAGGCTTGCGGTATGGCAGTATCAGGAGTTTAAGTTATGTAAGTGTTGAATACCGCAGCCCCACGACAGTTTCAATGAAGGAGTGCAGTAGTGTAGTGAAAGGCTTCAAGTGATGTTTAGAATACCATGGTCCTGCGATGGTCAAAGAAATAGTTTGTGGCACTGCGACAGGGAACAAGTCATGGTGATATAGTTGAATTTTTGAGACAATATTTCTGAAATGGAGATAGAAAAAACTATGAACTTTCTTAGACATAGCCAAGCCATGACTTACACCCTCTACATGTTCCATAGAGTTGTCTTTATGGTAGAGATTATTGGAAAGACAGTTGCCATTACACCAAAAGATCAACCTATTAATGCCTGATACAACTACCAGAGTTAATGAATCCACAGGAGGTAGTTAAGTCTTGTCATGAACCCAAGCGCTACACATGGACAACACAAGGAGACCAAGGGCACACACCTTGCAACAATCCCCCCAAGTGTAAGTGGGGTTTGAACCTATGACCTAGTCTCTGATACCAATTGTTGGAAAGGAGGTTGCCGTTGCACCAAAAGATTGACCTATTAATGCCTGATACAACTGCTAGAGTTAATGAATCCACAAGAGGTGGTTAAGCCTTGTCACGAACCTAAGCATTGCGCATGCACAACACAAGGAGACCAAGGGTGCACACCTTGCAACAGAGATAAGTCAAGGGATGGTAGTTTGTAGTCATTACATTTCATGAAGGAGTAGGATTATAAATAATTTTTGGTGTTGAGATACCCCTACTACCAAGATAAGAATCATGTGAGGATCTACCTTAAGGCAATAAAGAGATACAAAGATATGCCATGACTTACACCCCCTTGACAACTGAACACATATAATTAGAAGCAACAAAATAAAAGATCATTAACCATGCTTAGACATTCACTTTAATTTTGCATCTATGGCCCATTGGCTCCAATAGTTGCCATCCTATCTTGTTTCTATTGTTGATTCTATGTGTTCCTCAGAGTCATAAAAATAGACACGACAGGCAACTCCATCACAGGAAATTGATAAAATCATGAGCCCCCAAAGCCAAAGCATTGGAAGGCCTCATTTGGTTCAAAATTGATAGTCATGACTTAGAAAATGATAGTCAATAGAATGGTAATAAAATCCTTGGTTGACACTTCACATTGGAAACTCATTTGTTAAAATAAGTCAAAATAGAAAACAATCTCTGCTAATCTCATTTTTCAATGCCTATTGTTATCCTAGATGATATCACCATTAATAGCATTTTGTGGATTGTGTCTAGATGTATAATCTATTTTAGATTTTGGTATTATCCCATCTCTGGGGTCATATGCTTGTCTTAGTAAGATATATCATTTCTCTTTGTCAAGCTATCTTAGTGAAGCCTCATGTTGGTCATGATATTAGTCATAAACAAGCATAGAATAAAAGTACACATTAACCTTTATTCATCTTAAAAGATACAATGAATTCAAAGAATTCATAATCCCAAGTCTCCGGTGATTAGGTCTTAATCTTCTGATGTTACTCAGAGCTTAATGTGTGTTGCTGTTTCCATTTTGGGGCCTTACATAGAGTTCATCATGACATTATTTCTGCAAAGATTCTTCATAGAGAGGTCATTTTACACAGTTATTTGATTCAATGATACAATTATACTCCAATATTTGCATGATATTTATCAGTAATGCATGCTTTAGCTTCAAATATGCTAAATATTTCCACTTATCTATGAGATGTCCACATATTTGTATTGTTTGCTTGAGATGTTCAGTTATTTGCAATTATGATAGTGAAATGCTCTAAAATTTAAAAGAAATTGAAGAAATCCTTCAAATGAAAGATGAATCTTCAGCTATTGAACCACATGTATATCAGATACCGTCATGAGGAGAAGAAAACCGAACCTTATGTTCACCAGGACATTCCACAGCTAGATACAGTAGGTGCTAACTTCAAAGGAATTGTATGAAAACAATGTATGTAAGTAGACATGCACTCCAAAGGACGCAGCAAATCACCACATAAATCCAGAATTCACACACTGATTTAGGGGTTGTGGTGTTTAGAGGTTTGCCTTAGTCAAACCCCAAAGGACACTTAAGTCTCTGAACACCATTGTCAAATAAAGAGGGCATACCCTTGTGAGGCAGAGGCCAAAACCAAAGGAATTAATGATAAAAAACACAATGATAAGTCACCTTGTAGTGAAGCTCTCATGGAGGAAGATGCTCTTCATGCCATGAGGAGATTGAAGCTCAAATCTTCAAATATCAACACACAAAACACACAAGTCTACTCTTGCAACACAATAGAAGCCTTGAATCACCTTGAGAACACTTGAACATCACACTTGCTATCTAATTGCAATCTAGTTTACAAATGAATGCCTAAGCTTGATTATATATGCACCTACAAGCATTCCCACCAAGATATTAAAAATCAAACTTTATTATGTTGACAAAATAACCTCCTAACGGTCATAAACTGACACCTAGAAATTGCGGCTGCCTAGAAATAGGGTAGGACTACAGCGCAGGTGTCAAAGTCCTCCCCCCTATTTTGGGTAGGGTACAGCTCAAGGGGTCCACCTAGGTCCTATTTGTCATGGAACCTAGGTCTCATTCCATTGGGATTCTAAAATATGAACTAAAATGTCCTAAATTCATTCTAAAGACCTATGAGCTAAACCTTATGAGGGAAAAGCCCCCAAGGGGACATTTTTTGATGTTACACCTTCCTCTAAAATATATGATTTATTTATGGTGCAAGCAAATAGATACTAAACTTGGTATCACATACAAACACTAAATAACCAATATTGAGATGAATCATTGAAAAACCGACTTGAGGTGCACTTCAGTACTTGAAACCTGAAATGAACAATCATACTAAATATCTAACCTCATCCTCCAAACATCAAAGCCAAAAGATAAATTGTGGTGAAATGCAATGGATTTTTCTCTCTCCTCCAAATAACCCTAATTAGTAGCATGATAGTTCTTTATTTTGTTGACTTCAGAGAACTTCTCTTGTACATCAAAACAATTAAAACTTGAATATAACAATATTCTCATTTATAATTTCCCATCCTTTAAACTGCAGGACCTTATCTTCAAAAGTGAAGAAATGCGGAGCGTTTCTCAAACACATCATGTCTGCATCCATCATGAACCTCTATCTTCACTCTGTGAGCTCTAAAATCTTCTGTGATAACTTTGAAGCTCTAAAATTAGGATCATACATGCTTCATACTTGTCTCTATCTAACTGTCAAACTACAAGGCCATATCTTTAAATGTGGAGGAATTCAGACCATTCTCTGGAACTGCTTTAGTGCAAACACTAATGCCTTGAACCTCTTGAAACTTTCTTTCAAGACTAAAGCAGTGCCTTTCCTTAGAAATTAAGAAATATAATAATCACCACACCAGATACATCATTCTAAACATAAAAAATAACTCCTTCCAACAAAACAAGAATCCTCATGTTAGCACATTATTCTGCTCACAACATTCACCTCTGTGTGAACTTCAAAAGATAGGGTACAAATATGTACAAATGATACTGATCTAATCAGTATATATAGTAGATGACATTCATCATCTTACCCTTTACTTCACAACCTCTCTAATCCATCTTTTTATTACTCCTTTGTCTTCTTCTCTAATCACCTCAACATATCCAACATTCTACAACAGCTAGTCATCACTTCCACTTCCAACTTTTAGCACTGTTGACAAATATGCAATCCTATCCATCAATGAACATCACACTGTTGACATCAATGACAACACATATGCAACAATCTCCCCCTTTAGCATTGATGGAAACACTTAACCTGATATGCAAAATACCTCCCTTTGACATCAAGGACAAAGGGCTAGTGGTCTTCTTCTAAATTGATCTTCCTTTAACTCCCCTTGTCTTCTTTCTTCTTTCACTGTTGTTTATCTGTCAGCTCCCCCTAACTAATTTTTCCTTGTTATCCTTCTTAGCTTCTTATCTACATGCTCCCCATGAGAGGTAGACCCCATCAATCGAGGGATAAAGATATGTCTTGAACTGCCCCCCTGGACAAATGCACCATCTATGCATCTAGTTAGAAGGAGGGGAAATCACCCCTAACTTTTGTCTGAGATACTCAAATTTGTCCTCAAAAAATGCCTTTGTAAAGATGTCTACAACTTGATCCTTTGTAGGCACATACTCCAATTTGACTTCTTGATTTGCAACCTTCTCTCTCAAAAAGTGATACCTGATAGATATGTGCTTGGTTCTAGAATGCATCACTGGATTATTTGAGATATTTATGGCACTTGTATTGTCACAAAGAATAGGAATGAGCTCATCATATTCTACCTTGATATCCTTCAATGGTTGCTTCATCCATAGTACTTGAGTGCAGCAGGCTGCTGTAGCTATATACTCTACCTCTACTACCGAGAAGGACATTGAAGCCTACTTCTTACCAATCCATGAGACCAACCTGTCTCTCAAAAAGAAAGCTCCTCCACTGGTAGTTCTCCTATCATCAACACTACCAGCCCAATCCGCATTAGTATAAACACTCAAGGAAAAATCATCACCCTTTTAATACCATAGTCCATGTTCTAGAGTGGTCTTCAAATATTTGAATATTTTCTTGATTGCCTTCACATGTGTTTCCTTAGGATTTTCTTGAAACCTTGCAACCAAACACATAGCTTGCATGATGTCAGGCCTTGATGTTGTTAGATATAGTAGGCCTCCTATCATAGATCTATACTAAGTCTGATCAACTTCAAGTGACTCATCATCTTTACTGAAATGGCAACCAGTTACCATTGGAGTACTCAAAGGTTTACTATCTTCCATGCCAAAATTCTTCAACATCTCCTTGACATACTTCTCTTGAGAGATAAAGATACCATCATCTGATTAAGAAGATTGAAGTCTAAGAAAGAATGATAGGTCACCTAACATAGGCATTTCAAATTCTTTCTGCATCTCTCCTACAAACATCTTACACATCTAATCATAGCCACAAAAGATTATATCATCAACTTACACAACAACAATTAGAATTTGTTCACCTTCAATTTTGATATAGAGATTACTATCTACGGTACCTTTCCTGAAACCCTGCTGAAATAAGTATTTATCCAACCTTGCATACCAAGCCCTAGGGGCTTGTTTGAGACCATACAAAGCCTTCTTAAGTCTTCATAGCATGTTTGGGTCTTATGATAAATGAAATCCATCAAGCTTCTCTATGTAGATCTCTTCTTCTAAGTCACCATTTAGGAAGCCTAATTTGACATCCATCTGATATACCTTGAATCCCTTATGAACTAAAAATGCAAGAACCATTCTGATTGCTTCCATTCTTTCCACTGGAGCAAATATCTCTTCATAGTCCACACCTTCAACTTGTGAATAATCTTTGCAAACCAACCTTGCTTTATTCCTGACCACCTCTCCATCTTCATTTAGTTTGTTCCTGAATACCCATTTTGTACCTATCACATTCTTGTTTGTAGGCCTTGGCACCAACCCCCAAGTCTAATTATTCTCTATCTAATTTAGTTCTTCTTCCATAGCTTGTATCCACCCTTCATCCTTGCTAGCTTCATCAAAATTTTTAGGCTCCACTCTTGACAGTAAAGAAAATCTTACTTGTTCATTTGTTCTTGCAAATCTTCTTCTTGTATGTACTCCTTCATTCTTGTCCCCAACGATCTAGTCTTCTGTATGATTCTTCTAAACATACTTGGCAAGAGTCTTGGTAGTCCTCTCTTGTGTTTCTTCCTTCTCCTCAACTTTTTCTTCTTCTTCTTTTGTGCAGGCAGGTTCATCTAGCCAATAGTCTTCTTGCTTATTTATGATTTGGTGTGACTCTTCATCCACTTCAACATTCACACTCTCAACTATCTTCCTCAACCTTTTATTTTAGCATTTGTAGTCTTTTCTTGTAGTTGAATATCCAAGAAAGATTCCCTCATCATCTCTTGAGTCAAACTTTCCTAGACCTTCTTCATTCCTTTTGATATAGCATTTAGTTCCAAAACCCTGAAATACTTGACTGATGCTAGTATTCCATACCATAACTCATAAGGAGTCTTGGTATTGTACACTCTTAGTTGTCCTCTATTAAGAATGTAGACAGTAGTATGGACTGCTTCTTTCCAATATGTATCTAGCATCTTGGCTTCACTTAACATTGTTCTAGCCATCTCTTGAACCATTCCATTCTTTCTTTCCACTACTCCATTTTGCTGAGGAGTTCTTGCAGTAGAATAATGTCTTTTTATTCCATGTACTTCACAAAATTTCTAAAACTCACTTGAGCACCACTCACCACCTCTATCAGACCTTAGACACTTCATTCTAGCATTTATTTCATTTTCAACCATGGACTTGAAAATCTTAAACCTACTAAAGGCTTCTAATTTCTCTTTCAAGAAAGTAACCCATCTTTCTAAAGAAATCATCAATAAGCAACATGAAATATATCACCTTGTAGAGTCTTTGTATTGGTGGGTTCACACAGATCAGTATGAACCAGTTCTAATGGCCTTCTAGATGAATACTCCTTAGACTTGACTCTTATAATTGTCTCCTTCTCCATCTAACATTCCTTGCATAAGGTGCTTGCATATCTCTTATTGCTTGCATGGAGCTGATCTTTACAAGATTATCAAAGTTGATGTGCCCCATCCTTTTGTGCCACAACCAACATTCATTTTTTTGTCCTAAAAGACAAGTCATTTCATTAATTACTTTTAGATTATATAAGTTGCCTTCTGTCTTAGATCATTCTACCACTAATTTTCTAGACTTTTCTATTCTGATTTCATATCCTTTATCATAAAATGTGAGATTGTATCCTTTGCTACACATTTGACTTACACTGAGAAGATTATGCTTGAGACCTTCTACATAAAGAACATCATGTGTCTAAGACTTTCCATCAATACTTATGATGAAGGGGGTAAATCACAAAACACACAACAACAGAAATTGAATATAGAAAATAGAACTTTCTTTTATTGATCTGGGCCACTTATTACATTACAGAAGCTCAATTACAATCAGAGGATGAATCCTCTACTGGCTGCAACACATTACAACTTTCCCAACCTCAAGACTCTAGAATCTTTAGCCTTCTGTAACCCTAAATCAGCTAGGGTTTCTATTTTCCCACCTATTCTTGACACTACACTTGCCCCCTTAACTCTACTACTGCCTAGGGTTCCCAAAAATGGTTATTAATAGCCTTTTTGGTGGCCAACAACCTAATTTCAAAATTTGCATCTCCCTCCAAAAATAGGTCAACTTTTGGGAGCCATAACTTTTGATCCAGGTGTCCGATTGACAAACCGTTTTATGCGTCAGAAATCTTGCAAAGTGCTCTATGCGCTATGAACCTGCTTTGCTGGTTCTAGCAATGTTTAGGCCTGTACGGGGTAGTTTAGTGCCTCAAACCTGAGTTTGAATAATTTTTAGGTGTTTTTCAAGAAACAGAAACTTTAATATCTTTCAGCTCGCAATTGATATTTGTGTGATTCCTTTGCTAAATGTCTTATATTTCTATTATGTAACTTCCTGTAAATTTTCACTCAATCTGTGCCCAAATGCAATCTTTCTAAAAATAGTAGGTTACTATTTTTAGCAGTTTGGAAAAACTGATAGTTCTACATCATTATTCAAGTGATTATGGAACCAGAACCACAAATTTTGAAAAGAAATGGAAAGAACATCAACAATTTTGAAACACATCTTTTTTTGGGTGATGCAAGATTGCCCTTACACCACTGGATGCTCTTGCATCAGACACCCAGGGTAATTTGAGAAGTGACCCTGTCACGTCTCAGGTGTTTGTGTGAGGAAAACCCAAACGGTCAACCTCTACCTTAGACAACCAAGAAGAATCTTCAAAAGGTCTTCCTTTCCATTTCACCAAATAGTCTTCATATTGTCTGTTTCAAGTACTTCTTCCCACACGGCTATCCAAGATCTCTTCTATCTCCTCCATTGAAGTAGATGCCAGAATACTCCACTATTCTTTTGTTGTTCCATCCTTTGTTCCACCTTCATGATATTATGATAAATCAACAATGTTGAAAATAGGGGAAATGTTAATCCCACTTTGTAGCTCTACCTCATATGCATTTCCTGAATCATGCTTTTTCAAGATTCTACATGGTCCAAATTTCTTCATTTTCAACTTATTGTATGTTCCAATTGGGAACTTTCTTTTTCTCAAGTGAACCATGACTTCATCTCCTACCTAGTACTCCTTATACCTCCTTTTTTATCTGCCTTAACCTTGTACTGAATATTCATCTTATTAATATGCTTTCTTACCTCTTCATGCAAATTCTTCAGCTTCAGTACTTGTCTTTTCTCCTTTGTCCAGCTTCCTTAACTTTGAAGCATTTCTTGGACTATTGCCATATACAATCTGGAATGGTGATTTACCAGTACTCCTATTGACAAAATTGTTGTAAGCAAATTCTGCCTGTGGTAAAATCAAATCCCATGCCTTGGGCTTATCTCCTACTAAGCATTGTAGTAGGTTATGCAAACTCCTATTCACCACTTTGGTCTATCCATCAGTCTATGGATGGTGTGTAGAACTAAACTTCAAAACTTTTTTCAACTTCTTCCATAATGTCCTCTAGAAGTAACCAACAAACTTAGTATCTCGATTTGAAACTATGCTCATTGGTAGACCGTGTAATCTCACCACCTCCCTGAAAAATAATTCAGTAATATGAACAGCATCATTAGTCTTCTTGCAAGGAATGAAATGTGCCATCTTCGAGAATCTGTCCACCACCACAAAAATGGAATCATGTCCTCTCTGTGTCCTTGGTAATCCAAGAACAAAATCCATACTGATATCATCCCATGACTTCTCTAGTATAGGTAATGGCTGATATAGCCTTGTATTCTGACTTGTTCCTTTTACCATCTGACACACTCTGTAACTCTGCACAAATTTCCTCACATCCTGTTGCAACTATGGCCAATAATAATTTTCACCAATAATAGTAATGGTCTTATCTCAACCCAAGTGTCCAATCAATCCCCCACTATGCTTCTCCTTAATCAGGTTCTCTCTCATGGAACTCCTTGGAATGCACAACTAGCTTCCTCTAAACAACATGCCATCTTGGATAATGAAATCCAACCATTTTGTCCTGTCCAAAGTAACAGGTTCCAAACAAGCTTTTCAGGCCTCTGCAAAATCTGAATCTTCAAGATACAAACTTTTGAGCTCATCAAACCCAACAACCTCTATCTTCATTTCTGTCAACAAATTTTGCCTTTTTCTCAAGGCATCTGCAACTTTGTTGGACTTCCCACTCCTGTGCTTCAAAACAAAAGTATAGCTCGCAAAAACTTAACCCATTTTAAATGCCTTTGGTTCAACTTTCCTTGACTATTAAGATACTGCAAAGCCTGATGATTAATATATAAAACAAACTCTTTTGGCAACAAATAATGTCTCCATTTCTTCAAAGCCTAAACTATTGCATAAAATTTTTGATCATAAACAGAATACTTTTTCTTGGCATCATTAAGATTCTCACTAAAATAGGTAATGGGATTACCTTCTTGGCTCAAAATAGCTCCTATACCACTACCAATAGCATCACAATCTACCTGAAATACTTTATTGAACTATGGAAGTGCCAAAACAGGTTGTTCTATGACTTTTTGCTTCAATGTATCAAAGCTCTTGTCTGCTCCTTTAGTCGATCTAAACTCTTTTCTATCCCCTCTCATTGTCTTAGTTAGGGGTGCACAAATGCTACTGAAATTCCTAATAAACTTTCTATAAAAACATGCCAAACCATGAACATATCTTACCTCTATTGCACTCCTTGGCATAGGCCATTCAATAATAGCCCTAACTTTTTTTGGGTCCATCTTAAGACCTTCCTATGAGACAAAAAATCCCATGTATACCAACTCCTTTACAAAACTACATTTCTTTAGATTAATCAACAACTTCTCCTCCCTCAGCTTCTCTAGAACTCTTCTGATATGCATCAGATGCTCATCCCAAGTCTTACTGAAAATCAAAATATCATCCAAATAAGCAATAACAAAACTTCCCAAAAATTCTTTTAGTACCTCGTTCATGAGCCGCATGAATGTGCTTAGTGCATTGGTTAGCCCAAATGGCATGACTAACCATTCATACAAACATTCCTTTGTCTTGAAGGCTATCTTCCATTCATCTCCTTCTCTGATACAGATCTGGTGATACCCACTCTTTAGGTCAATCTTCGTGAAGTACTTGGCTCCACTCAAACAATCCATGATGTCATCCATTCTTGGCAATGGAAATCTATACTTGATTGTTATCTTATTGATGGCTCGAGAGTCTGTACACATCCTCCATTCTCTATCCTTCTTTAGTGCTAGTACTGCAGGTACCGCACATGAACTTAGGCTCTCCCTTATCAGTCCCTTCCTCAACAACTCCTGAACTTGTCTATTCATCTCTTCATTCTCTGCATGGGTCATTCTATGGGTTGCCTTATTCGGCAAACTAGCTCCTAGTATCAAATCCATTTGATGACTTATTTTCCTTACTAGTGGTAAACCTTTTGGTACATTATCAGAGACAATATCTTGAAATTCTTCCAACATCTTTGAGACTTCAGCTGGTACATCTTCACATTTCTCTTGACTAATCTTAGGAATCAATGCATAGCAATGATGCTCATGGTTCATACCCTCCAAAAATTTTCTACCATCTACCAAGCAAACTCTAGCAATACTACATACCTTTTCTTCCACCTCCTTTAAGGGCTTCAACTTGTGACGAACTCCATCCTTTGTTAGGGAATATGTGTTTGTACGACCATCATGGACAGCGCTCCTATCATACTGCCACGGCCTCCCCAACAACATATGACATGCATCCATTGGTATGATATCACACAGCACCTCATCATGGTAGTCCCCAATCTTGAACTTCACTAAACACTGCTCATTAACCAAAGTTCTGTGGTCCTTCTACAACCATGCAATCTGATATGGATGTGGGTGCTTTCTTCTTGTCAACTTTAACTTGTTAACCATCTCCTCTAAAACAAGATTGTCAGTACTTCCACTGTTAATAATAATATCACAACACTTACCTTCACATTTGCACCTTGTGCGGAACAAACTCTTCCTCTGATTTGGTTCTTTCTCCTCATTCAACAAAGTTCTTATGACAACTAGGGTTTCTCCCCTTTCAGCATCTTCACAGTGCTCAGATTGCACATCTTCATCGACATGTGCAACTTGTGCATTACCTTCAGGGCTTCTATTTGTCCTTCCTTGATGTTATGGACACTTGTATGCTTGATGTCCTTCTTCTTCACATTGGAAACAAGTTCTTCTGAAACCTCCTCTTCCAAGTCCTTGCCCAGGTTGGCCTCTTCCTCTTCCTCTTTGCTCACCATTGTTCTGGTCACAAAGGTGGTAGGTATTATCTCCTCTCTGATTTCAACTGGTGTCAGCTTCTTAACTTTTCTTTGAATCTTCATTTCACCCCCATAAGGTCTTCCACTAGTCCTTCCACCTTGACCTCTTCCCCTTTTCTTGCTGTCAAATCTTTTATTCAACTTCTCCTCCACCTTCAAGGAAAACTAGTATGCATCTTCTATGGTGGTCATTCTGACTAGGCTCAGCTTCTCTTGAATACTCAGCCTCAACCCATTAATGTAATAGGCTACCTTCTCCTTGTTGGGCTCTACATGACCTGTCCTGATAGTAATTTTATAAAACTCTTCTGTATACTCCTTAACAGACTTGTTACCTTGCTTCAGTCCTTGCAGCTTCTTCAACAACTCCATCTCATAGTCCACAGGAATGAACTGCTTCTTTAGTTTCTCCACCATTCAATCCCATCTGGTGATCTTTCCTTTTCCTCTTCTATTCCTCTCTAACTAGACCTCCTTCCACCAAATACTGGCATGGCCCTTCAGTTTTGTTTTTGCAAACTTGACCCGATCTAGGTCTTCCACATCTTCATACTCAAAATACTCCTCCATGTCATTGATCCAATCAATAAGCTGTTCTAGATTTAAATCTCTAGAATATGTAGAAACATCAATCCTGGGCCTCTTTCCAATCTTCAAAATGGCCCTCAACAACCTACTTCTGCAAGATCTCCTCCAGCTTCTTGTTCTTCCTCAGATAGCTCTTCTTCAACTTCATCTTCGCTTTCTTCTCTTGTTCTCAGATCAAACCCTCTTCGCAACTTCTCTTGCAATGCATCTATTTGCCTTTGTAGGGCTCTAAAACCCTCTTCCATCAAAGCATTCCTCCCAATACGATTTCTTCATGGAGGCATCTTGATCTCCACATCAAACCCACAACCTCAGGTCCTGGTGCAAACTGCCTCACGGTTAGTGATCTGTCTACACACTCAGGAACCCTTGCTCTAATACCACTTGATAAAAGGGGTAAATCACAAAACACACAACAACATAAATTGAACATAGAAAATAGAACTTTCTTTTATTGATCTGGGCCACTCATTACATTATAGAAGCTCAATTACATTCAGAGGATGAATCCTCTACAAGTTGCAACACATTACAACTTTCCCAACCTCAAGACTCTAGAATCTTCAGCCTTCTGTAACCTCAAATCAGCTAGGGTTTCTATTTTCCCACCTATTCTTGACTCTACACTTGCCCCCTTAACTCTACTACTGACCAAGGTTCCCAAAAATGGTTATTAATAGCCACCTAATTTCAAAATTTGCATCTCCCTCCAAAAATAGGTCAACTTCTGGGAACCATAACTTTTGATCCGGGTGTCCGATGGATGAACCGTTTTATGCGTCTAAAAGATCATGGAGTGCTCTACGCATTAAAAACCTGCTTTGTCAGTTCTGGCCATTTTCAGGCCCGTACAGGGCCATTTAGTGCCTCAAACCTGAGTTTGAATAATTTTCAAGCTTTTTTTGGGAAATAGAAACTTTAATATCTTTCAGCTCGCAAATGATCTTTGTGTGATTCCTTTGCCAAAGGTCTTATATTTCTATTATGTAACTTCCTATAAATTTTCACTTCAATCTTTTCCCAAATGCAAACTTTCTACAATAGCAGGTTACTATTTTTAGCAGTTTTGAAAAACTGAAAGTTCTACATCATTATTCAAGCGATTATGGAACCAGAACCACAAATTTTGAAAAGAAATGGAAAGAACATCAACAATTTTGAAACACATCTTTTTTTGGGTGATGCAAGATTGCCTTTACACCACTGGATGCTCCTGCATCAACTTATAGTACCTTTTATAGTGATTTTTGCAAAAGAGTTATCTGCAAACCTAACCAGTCCACCATTCCACTTACCAAGATTGATGAATTTGCTCTTGTCACTTGTCATATGATTTGTGCATCCACTATCTATCACTCAAAGATTTGATTGCCCTTGAGTATGAAATGTTGTTTGAACAATCATTGAATCTTTAACTCTATTATCTATCTCCTATCTTTTGAAGGAATCACTTTCCTCTGCTTGCTTAGTAACATCTATCAACTAAGATTCTATTTTTTTCCAAATCACTCCTACAATATCCTGCTATAAGTCTAACTTGTTGCAAATTTGACATACCACATTGACATCCACTAGTGACACAAGAGGATTCCTAATTACAAGATTTATTCTATTCATTTTAGACTTGCAATCTATATCCTTATTACCAAATTTGTTGTAGATAAAACAATAACCAAAGAAAACATGATTGAACCTATTCATGGAGAATTACCTTGCATGAAGGGATCTTCCTTGAGGCATGATGAGATCTGTACATTTAGTATCATCCAGTCTTCCAAGCTTTGCCTTCTCCAACTTATTTTTGAGTGATTGAATTTCTTTCTCAAGTCTTCTACATTCTTTTGTCTTAGCTTCAATCAATGCACTTTGTTCTTAATTTTTTTTTCTTGCACAATCCAAGTGTTCAAGAGAAGAAACAAGCTCACCCTCAAAATCAACTTCATATTCTTCTTCATCTATAGTTTTGTCTAAACCATCTAAGATCACCCTGGCCATGAATAGAGATTCTCCTTTTTCCTCATCTGTTGGGTAGTGATCTACTTCTTCTCCAGAACTGTAGTCTTCTTTTGAAAGAAGATTCCTCTTGAAATTATTTCTCTTGAAACCTTTGCTACTATTTTCATTTTCTCCAAAAGGACATTTAGAGGCATAATGACCAATTCTACCACAAATAAAACATTTAAAAGGTAACTTACCTTTATACTTTCCTGATCCCCTTTTCAATTTCCTTACAAAGTTTTCTTCTTCTTCAGCTTCATCACATACATTAGATGTTCCTTCATTCATCATAGTATTGAAGGTATCTTCTTTTTGGCATGGTCCTATGACTTTATTTCTCATCTCATAGGTAGTGAGGGACCCAAACAACTCTTCCATTGTAAGTTTCTTAAGATCTTTGGCTTCTTCAATTGCAGATACTTTTGAATCAAGCCTATGAGGGAGAGTTCTCAAGACTTTCTTCACAACTAATGAGTCAGCTATATCTTCACCCATACTCTTGATTCCATTGACTCCTTCATTTACTCGGTGCAAATAGCTGGCAATGTTCTCCTCTTCTTTCATCCTTAGATTCTCAAACACTGTCTTGTAAGACTATAATTTTACTTCCTTTATGGTGTCATTTCCTTCATAAAGATCTTTAAGCTTCTTCCATATATCCTTTGTTGTCTTGCATGGCACAACCTTAACCAACTCTAAACTACTCAAGCCACTTAAGATGGAATTCCTAGCTTCAGCATTTTTTTCATGAGCCTTCCTCGCATGCACATCTATAATATAATGTTTAGGTTCAACATAATCATTCATGACAGCAGTCAAAACATCATACCCTAGTGAGGTCAAGTAGGCTTCCATCCTTACACTCTAGAAGTCAAATTTACTTCCATCAAATATCAGAGTTTTAGGAGAGGACTCCTTCCGAGCCATGTCTTATATTCCAAGATCTACCTTTAGCTGTTAGGTTGCACCAAGGAACTCAACTCTAATACCAATTTTTAGAACACAATGATGTACTAAGGAGGGTGGTGAATCAGTATATCCCAAAACTTTATTCTAGATTATCTTTATCAACCAAGTCTTATTTACTCCCTTAAAAAAATGATAAAACAAATTAAACAAATCAAAGCACAACACATGAGCACAAAACCACAACACCAGATTTATGTGGAGAACCCTAGAAGGGAAAAATCATGGTGAGCAAGCTGCTTGGATCTACTATCCAAATCCAGCCTCACAAATAAAAGCAAGATTTACAATATTATTTATGGGCTACAACTCAAAGGAAGTTACAACTCCCTGAAATACAATATGACAACACTTATAGAATGAGGCTACAACCTTTAAATATCACCTTTAATTGACCTCATTGATCAGACACCTCTGCAACATCCACACACTTCACTCTGACTCAAATCTTTACTTCTTGTGCATTGCAAACACTGTTCCCTTCAGCACATCTTCGCATACTCTCACTCATTCACATAACCTTGCACACTATCACTCACTCACACAACTCACAATAAACAAGTTCTTTTATTTGTACCTTCCACAAACAACAAAATCTTTCTCCCACATCGGCCAAGATGAAACCTGTATACATGAAATATACAATGGCCATACCATGTTGGCATCCAAAAGATGTAGAAATTTAATGCAGTTTAAGACAAATGATAATCAGGACCTATTCTTTCCTTAACACATTCTTCCAAGCTGGCACACAATTCAAAACATCTGGTGGGATCATCAAAACACTTGAGGTCAGCCCAACAATCACTTTTCCTTCCACAAAATCGCTGCAAACCAAAAGTAGTACTGGCGAGACCAAATTAGAATCATGCAAATCATTTCATAATCAACATAAGACTTCCATGAGCCTTCTCAAAATTCCTTCCTCTGAGATATATGATTTCTTTCTAGCACAAGTAAAAAAATACTAAACCTAGTATCACATACAAACACTTAATAACCATTCCTGAGATAGAGCATTGAAAAACCAACTCTTGGTGCACTTCAACACCTGAAACCTGAAATGAACAATCATACTAAATATCTAAACTCATCCTCCAAACATCAAAATCAAAAGATAAACTATGGTGAAATGTGGTGGCTTTTGCTAACTTCTCTAGATAACCCTAATCAATAGCATGATAGTTCTTTGTTCTACTGACTCTAGAGAACTTCTACAATACATCAAAATAATTAAAACTTGAATATAATAGTATTCCCATTTATAACTACCCATCATTTAAACTGCAGGACCTTATCTTCAAAAGCAAAGAAATGTGGAGCATTTCTCAAACACATCCTGTCTGCATCCATCATAAACCTTTGTCTTCACTCTGTGAGCTCTAAAATCTTATGTGGTAAATTTCAAGATCTGAAGTCAAGATCATACACACTTCATACTTGTCTCTATCTAACTCTCCAACTGCAAGGCCATACCTTTAAATGCAGAGGAATGTGGAGCATTCTTCTGAACTGCTTCAGTGCAAACACCAGTGCCTTGGACCTCTTGAAACTTTCTTTCAAGATTAAAGTAGTGCCTTTCCTTAGAAAACAAGAAATATAATATTCACCACACCAGAGACATCATTCTAAACATCAAACACAACTCCTTCCAATAAAACAAGAATCTTCATGTTAACACATTATTTTGCTCACAAGTTTCACCTCTGCATAAACTTTAGAAGATAGGGTGCAACTGCATATAGATGATACTGATCCAATTAGTATACATAGTACATGAAATTCTTCATCTTACCCTTTACTTCACAACCTCTCTGATCCATCTCTTTATTACTCCTTTATCTTCTTCTCTGATCACCTCAGCATATACAACATTCTACAATAACTGATCATCACTTCCACTTCCAACCTTCAGCATTGTTGACAAAAATGCAATCCTATCCATTAGTAAATATCACATTATTAATATCAATGACAACACATATGTAATAGGGGGTGCTTGTGTCTATGGCTGAAATGCGGGTCAACTAGATCTTGCCTAACTACCTGTAAAACTCTGTTGTGGATGAGTTGGCCCCACATACTACGTTTATGGTTTCTAATCTCTCCTTTGAGGTAGATCCTGCCAAGACTTAGATGGTCCTCCCCTTAAAGGACTTAGATTTCTATCTCTACTATTATTGCTACTATGGATCCAATCTAGAAGGAAAGGAGTTAGCCCTGAATCCACCCCTAGGAGGCACAAATGGTCTAGAAAAGGTGGGGTTCTACTGAGATTGGTTTTGAAAATTGTCACACTTTTCATGATGCATGGCCTAAATTTCTTCTATAATTAGGGCCTTCTCTATTGCTTATCTCAAAGTTGAGAGCTTTGACAAATGTATAGGACCTACAATGCCATGATTGAGTCCTCTGATGAAATGATTGACCATCAACTTCTCATCCTGAATATAATCAACATATTGTAGCAATTCAAGGAATTTGTTTTCATATTGCATCTCTTTCAGACCTCTCTGCTCGAGATCATGAAACTCATCAATCTTTCACTATCAGAAATGTTCTAAGATGTATCATTTTCTAAACAACTCCAATAAGGTCTCCCAAGTAATAGTGTTTGGTGTCAAATGACCTTTTCTCTCTTCCTAACCCCACCAAGTAGTGGAATTATCTCTAAGAAAATGAACTGCCAACCTAGCTTTGAGATTAATCTCATAGGATTTGAGTCCAAAACACCTCTCAAGGCCCAGCAACCAAGATTCTACTTTTGTATCCTCAATGGATCCAGAGAAGTTTAGAGGTTGGAGGTGGAGGAATTCTCTAATTTTCTTACCAACATCAACATGTGCATCCTAGTCTAACTTCCCAAATTGAGGAGGGGGTTCATAATGTCCTGATTCACCCATCCCTTCCTCAACATGCTCTACTCTTCCTTTTTTAGGGCTTCTACTACACTCACAAGGAACATAATGGTACTCATCAAAATGGGGTTGATCTTGATTATGGGGCGGGATAGGAGCTGGCGGAGGAAGTCTAGCTTTAATAACATCTATCATATGCTATAGAGTCTAGAGTATCTAAGGCCCCTAATTGGCATGTTCATCAGAGTGGTCTGATTCTGACAGCATGGAATAAGTGCACCTTCATCAAGGAGGCATACTACAGGATCAAAAAAATAGAGTTATGCAATGACAAGTTACCCTAGAGTTCCCAAAGTGTGGTAACCTGGGCTCTGATACCAAATGTCATGCCCACCCTTATAATACCATGAGAGTGAACGTGAACACAAAAATGTTACAAATTTCATTTCCTAAAACTAACTTTTTACGAGAAAACACTGATTAACAAATTTAAAAAGAGTAGTTTACCTAGTTGTTCAACTTCTTCTAAATGATAAAGGAATGTCTGAGGGTATCCTTCTTGTTTTCACAACTAGAAAATATGAAGTTTAAACTAATCAATTATGCCAAAATATTTTACTATAAGATCAAGTAATATAAAGAAATCAATTATACTTAATAATGGAATTTGAATAACAATGTAATCATGTCAAGAAAACCACAATAATGCATGATTACTAATACATCTAATTTCATAATAACATGTCTATCTAACTACTAAACATCAATTGATTTTACCAATAATTCTTTCAACAAAATAACTAATTGAAATACTTCAAATATAATTCATCCATACTTAAATGCACCTAAGTGTATATATATACTTAGGTGCATTTAAGTATGGATGAATTATATTTGAAGTATTTCAATTAGATATTTTGTTCCTCGATATACATATAGCGAGTAATAAAGAAATCTAAAAACACATAAATACAAGTGACTCTTTTTCTCAAAACATTAATATGAAAGATAGCATTTCTGACATGTAAATGAATATAATGATATGAGAAAATATATATATATATATACATATATATATATATATATATATATATATATATATATATATATATATATATATATATATATATATATATATATATGTATATATATATATATATATGTATATATATATATATATATGTATATATATATATATATGTATATATATATATATATATATATATAACCGAAAAATTTGGACAAAATGAGAAGATAAAACAAATGACATGCAATACCTTTGACCAAACCCTTCAAATACCTCAGATGCCTTGAAAGATTGATGCATGCATGTTTGATTGATGTAGCTAATTTGATGTTGATTGCTCATGTTCATAGCATAACGACGACGATGAAGATAAATGATAGAAGATGATCGATGAAAGATAGATAGATGGAGATGTGAGGTAGAATTTTGACAGAGTAACGTTGCATGCAAGAGGTGGGATCCTCAAAAAAGAAAAAAGAGGGGTTTAAACAGATTTTTGGTGGGAGAGGAGTTGAAAAGTTTCCATTTTCACAATGGGAGATTGATTGAAGTTGAGTGATGTGGGATTGGAAAGTTGGTTGTGCAACTTGGGAGAGGAAATAGAAGGGGATCTAGTTAACTCAAGAGATGATTTGAGTCATCTCAAGAGAAGGGAATGGAAGGTAGAAGAGTGATTTGGGAGATGAGTTGAGATGGAAATGGAAGGTGGGCAAATGGATAATAAATTAAATAAAAACATATTTATTTAATTTATTATTTAAATGAGAGGAAATGTTTGGAGGAAATAAAATATAAATTAAATTTATTTAATTCATATGTAAGATGGGAAAACAAATAAAACATTGGTTTCACTTATTTTTTAGAAGAAAGATAAGATAATTAAATAATTTAAAATTATTTAATCATTTGATGGAAGATGGAAGAATAATGAACATTAATTAAATAAATAAAATTTATTTAATTAATTAAGGATATGAAGAGGAAAATGAAATATAAGTGATGATATGGATGCTTAGGGCAAAACATAAGGTGTTGCAAGAGATGGACATTTTTGGGTGTCTTCATTTTTCCCCTCTTTGAGATGATGTTTGAGATGATGAGATTTGTGTAGAGTAACATCATTTCAAAGAAGATAAGGTATGGATAGAGGAAAAAAATAGGATTTTGGAAAGATAGGATGAGGATGCCCCCTTTAGAGGATAGGCGGGTTGAACAAATACGGGTAGGCTCTCGAAATGAAATGGATTGGTCAAGGAAGAAATATAAGGAAATGGATAGAAGTGGAGGAAGGAGATGAAGGATACATTATGCTACAATGAAAGTGAGCAATCATATGTTTTATATAGCATGAGATGTTATGCACCAGGGTATAAGGACCAAGGTGATGATGTGTCTCATGCCCCAGCGTAATACAACCTTGTCTAGGTACAAGATATGAATATTAGCTGGGTTGGATTTGATGCAAATGCAAGATAAAAATGATAACACACACAAGCAAGAAAGAAAGCATGCACAAATGATACAAAAAACAAACAAGGTATTGCCCTTATCAAGCTGTAAACCAATGATTAATTGTTGATTGATGATGATGATTGATTGATTGATGATTGATTAAGTTTACAACAAGGCTAGGATCAAGACCAAGGATGTGATTGGATAATTTGACAAGCTTGATTGACTTGTTTGGTATGGATAAAGTATTACTTGCATTTGGATTTATTGGATGGATGATTAAATGAAGAGGAAGTGATTAAAGAATTGATTGGAAGAATTGTTTTGAAAGATTGATGAATTGATGAAGATAGATGATAGAAGAAGATGATGAGATGGAAGAAAGAGGAATATCGCCTATGCCTGAATCTGGGCACTTCCTTCGTACTCCAGACTACCTACATACCCATGTCCACAGGATCAAGGCACTTAACAATAGAGATGAGATGTAGTTCTAATTTGTGTTTTATTGATTGGAATGATGAAAATGGATGGATTGATGGGATTTTCATTGATGTGATTAGATGCATTGATGATTGAATTTGATGTGCTTTGATGTGATTGGTTTGATTTGATAGGTTTGAAGTGATGATTTGGTTGAAATGATATGATTGGATTGAATTTGAGGAATGGATGAATTGATTGGTTGGACTTGAGGGATCGATTTGATGGATTGATTTTGATGATTGAATTTGATTTGATTGGATTGGCTTGATTTGATGAATTTGATTTGATTTTTCTGGATTATTTGATGTTTTGTGTATATTTAGGATTTTTTTTTTTTTTTTTTGTATTTTTTCAGGACATTTTATATTTTTTTGGATTTTTTCAGGACATTTTATAATTTTTTTGGATTTTTTCAGGACATTTTATAATTTTTTTGGATTTTTCAGGACATTTTATAATTTTTTTGTATTTTTTTAGGACGTTTTATGATTTTTTGGGATTTGTTCAGGACACTTTATGATTTTTTTTGTGTTTTTGGGATATTTCAATTTTATTTTTATTTTGATATGGTATTGGATGACAATTTGGGCAGCCTTTTGTGCAAGATACCAATGACAAGGGAGAACCAAGTCTAGGTGCAATGAGGTAGGTAGGTAGGATTGGATGGATGAAAGGATGAGTGATAAGGGCTGGAATGGATGTATGTGTAAGAGAGAAAGGATGTGATCTCAAAGGCTATGTCGCATAGGAATAACATCCCCCATTCTAGGATAGTGATGAGTTATATCAAAAGATATCCAAAACATGTTTCAACATTGTTGCCCCCAATCTTTATCAAGATCAAAAGAGGAAGGGATGAAGGATGGATGCAATAAGATAGGTATATGTATGATGGAATGGGTAAGGACATGGTAATATAGGATATGATAGGATGGAAAATGATATAGTGGATGAGACAAGCTGCCCCTAAGTGTAGGTGACATAGAAGATCAAATTACACATGATGCCTATTTGTTAGGTTTTCATCATGGTACTTATCCAAGACACCTATTTACCAGGTTTTCACCGTTGGATGAAGGGATTTATCTTTACTTTTTTTTCATTTCATTTTTTTTTACTTTTTTTTCTTTATTTTTTTATTTTTTTTTATTTTTTATTTATTTGGATGGGAGAAAGGTGGATATGGATGAAAGGGCCTCAAGTGTCTAGCTCCATGAAAGGTGATAGTCCCGCTAGAGATGGACGTCGTTGCATGGACCATGTCAAGTGTGCTCATAGATGTTCGTAGGGATTGCATGAAAGTGAGATGGAGTAGGTAGATGGTGGATTATGATATGGATTACGTAAGACTTATGCAATGGTGGATGGGATGCTTATGCAAAAGCATGGACCATAGGGATATGATGAGGAATATATGTAGGATAGTGGAAGAAGGATGGGGAGATGGAGGTATGTGGAATTGTTGCATGATGAAATGGAATCATGACCAACAGTTGCACACACCATGATAAACATTGAAGCTTTTGATGGGAAGGTGGTGTAGGAAGCAATGGGGTTGTTTGCTTAGGGGATGGTTGATGTAGTGCTTTAGGAACCCACATGGACTTAGTATTTTTATGATTTTTTCTTTTGATGTGGGATGGAGGAATTTGAGACTTTTGGATGGAATGGATGGAAGAGGATGGTTGGGATTTTTGAGAAGTGGATGCCTCATTTGACTTGCTTGCTTTTTGCTTAGGGACCCAAACCATTTTGCTTGTGGACTTTGCTTATGAAAGGATGGGTTTGGATAGCTTTTTAGATGGATTTTGATTTGATTCTTTTCTTTTGGATTGATATCCTAAGGCATTAGGACCCTTGGGATTTTTTTCTTTATAAGTGTAGGCATCCAAGTTTTTATTTTTGAATCCCTTGGGGTGAGTGGACGAAGATAAAGCTTCATGTTTAGACAATATGTGCATTTTCTAGTCATGATTGGGATTTTTAGAAGATTTATGGATGGATGGATAAGGTGTTGGGAGTAATGGAGGTAGATTTGATGGAGGAATATTAGGAGTTGGAAGAAGTGGAAGCAAAGTGGATGGTGGGAGGTGTATGGTCATATGCTTTTGACATTTATAAGATGATGGAGGTGGAATAGTGACATATGTTTTTGTGGTATGATAGGATTTGTGATAGGAAATGGTGGACTTAGGATGGATGGAGGAATTACCAACATCGTTATCTTGTTGAACTTGAGGTGTGTATCCAAGGCCATGTGAGTGTGAAGGTATCTTGACATGGATTGGCTCCAAAATACCTTGTTCAAGAAGGCCTAGCCTTTACCTTGATAGTTCATGTTTTGGAGGATGCAATTGACAATGGGACTAGATGTAGGTGGAACACTAGACACAAGCTCTTTATTGGATGGAGAATGTGATGTGGAGGACAAAGGTTGTTGGTGTTCTAAGGAGGAACACTCATGGATGAAAGTAGATAGACTAAGTGGATATGATGGTGGATTTGAAAGGGGGTTAATTGTGGATGTGGAAGGATCATTAGGATCTTGGTTATGTGCATTATGCTCACTAAGATCCAAGGTATTTGTTTGATCTTCTATGCTTATTTGGGAGGCAATTGTCTCATCAAGGGAAATGGAAGCTTGTAGATTAGGGCTAGTTGGAGGATGGATTGGAGCAATTTGGATATCTTGCTCATGGATGGGTAAGAGATTATGGATAAGATCAAGGTGCTCATGGGTAGCTTATTTATAGATAATTTCATCTTGATCATGGAGGATATAAATGTTATGGATGGATAACATGGGTGGAATGTAATGGATTTGATCTTGACTTGGATTAGGGACTAATGTTTTCACATACTTAGGATTATGTTCTTGATATAACTATTGTGGTTTCATGGAAGTGAAAGTGGGAGGCTCTTGGATGAGTTTGATGGGTTCTAGATATTCATCAATAAGAGAGTATGATGGACTTTGACTTAGGCTCATGATAGGAGGCTTATGAATAGGCTTGATGGCTTGTGGTTCACATGATTTGGTTGAAGGGATAGGCATGTCATTTGAAGGCACATTGCTAGGTGCTAAGATAGGTGTTTGACATGAGGATAAATTGTTCCTAGCTAGTAGCCAATGGATCACATCCTTCATTAGGGTATGTGTGAATGGGAAATATAGGGGATGGACGATAATGGTACATAGTGTTGTAGGCTTAGGATCATGATAAGGTTGAGGGTGATTTAGATTGGATGAATTGGGATTTGGATTGGATGGAGGAATCTTAGGGTTGGATGAATTAGGACTTGCATTAGAATTAAGATCACATGGTGGTGCTACGATAGGACTAGTAGGCTTATTTGTTGGCATGTGATTGCATGGTGATGGAGGATGCTCATAGGGTGCATGACCTAGATTGCTATCTCCCTCGTCAAAGGTTTTTAAGTTTTACTGCAAAGGTGAACTTAAGGACACTTGATTTATGTAAAAGGGGCCACTTGGAGTAGGATTAGGAGACACATAAGTATCTTCCTCGTCAAAGGATATTAGATCTTGCTCCAAATGTGGGCTTAAGGACACTTGATTTATATACAAGGGTCTATTTGGGCTTGCATGTACCTCTTGTGAGGGCACTTGTTTGTCTTGCAGATGGGTTTGATGGTGTGTTGGAAAGTTGGAAGGAGGAATTGGATGGGCTGATGTGGTATTGACATAATAGGTAGATGAGTTAGGTTGGCGTGATGGTGTAAGTGAAACATAGGATTGAGATAGATTGAGTTGGAGGTTTGGATGGTGTTGTGATGTGATTGGTTGTTGGCCATGTTGATGTTGGAATTGTTGGATAGGTTGATGTTGGAATTGTTGGATTGGTTGATGTTGGTGATGTGGTGGTTGAAGGTGTTGATGTTGTGTTGGTGGAGGAATCACATAGGATAATAGTTGTTGAGAGGATTGATATGGATATGGGTTGACATTAGAAGAAGTGGGGTAGATTGATGAAGGGATGACATGACATGTAGGTAGATGAGGTTGATATGATGGTAAAGAGGATACATAGGCTTAATTTGGCATTGGTTGATGATGTGCCTGTTGGATTTGATAAGTGGCTAAGAGGTTTTAGATTTGTGCTATGAGGTGTTGCATTTGCGGGGATTGGCTTTTTTGTAGTTTTTGGATCATGTTATGGATAGATTGAATCATTTGTTGGCTTAGAGGTGATTGGCTTGCTTGAACTTGGTGAAGTATGTGAATGATCTCTTGTGCTAGGTCCTCTAATGTTGACATGGTGGAAAAGTGATCCTAATTTGGATTAGAAAGAGGATGATGTATAATGATGAGGTTAGATGACTTGGGTTGATTAGGATGTGGTTGATCGGATGACTACGATGATTTGGAATGATTAGATGATGTGGCAAGGATTAGGATATGTGTTATGACAATTAGTTTAAGGATGATATGGCAATTGTTTATGGGTAGTGTGACTTGGGCAATATCAAACACAATGTAAATGCATAAACACACATGCCAAGCACAATGTTCAAATTTCCTTTCAAGATTAAATGTTATGATTAAGTTCATTTTAGCCTGATTTCAATGATGTGATAGAAAATAAGATTGATTTTAAGCCCAAATTGAAGTGTGAAGGCAAGCAATGTTTAGAGATGAGAGATGGATTGATTTCACCTGATTTTTTTCATCATTTTATTAGCTATTTATATTGATGCCACTACTATTCCAGCTCCTTAGATGCCCCTAAAAATCACCCAGACAAGAAGAAAACCAAACTTGCAATCCAATAGTGGATTAGGTCAAAAAGATGTGATCTGTTAAAAATCTGTAATATATGATCTGATACAACAAAATGAACTACATAAACAAAAAATTTGGAAGATTTTAAGCAATTTTAAAAATAATTCGTTGAAATTGGATATGTTTTGGAAAAGATATACTTGATTGAAGTTTTGAAAGTAGCTGATGTTCAATTCAGAAATTACCTAATAAAATGGTAGAATTACCTAATACTCATTGCAATATTGCAAAGTTCATCGAATTACCTTTCCAACAAGTATTTGTTTGCATGATTAGGATGTTGTATGACCAACTTATGGCAAAAAGAAAAAAAATACCTCCTTGGGCATGTTTGAAGATGACAAGTTGACCAGTTTGACTGTAGGTTGACTTTTTGACTTTTTAATGGTTGCAAAGTTTTTTGTTACACGTGTTGTGTGGGAGAGATTTTTATGTTGATATTTTGAAAAAAATACTCCACTCCCTCTAAATTTTTTAAGATTTTTAGCCCAAAACCTAAGTCCCAAAATAACAATGTTAATCTGCAATATTAAACCCTAAAGACTAAGTGACACACAAAGGCAAACATTAGAAGGCTAAGTCAATAGGCAAGCATTAGGGTTTTTCTTAAGGCTGATTGTATTGGATTGACAGTCGACTGTGTAAAGGATGATCAAAGCAAATAGGAAGGTCGATGACGATTTTGACTATGAAATTGCAAAGTGGCTAGGGCTTTTTCAATGGGCAGTCAAAAGTTTTGCTGATGGCGGGATAAAGGTTTGCATTCAGCCAAATGAAGTGGTCGAATAGTGAAACATAGGAACCAATAGGGTAGATGATGGATGGAGACCAAGTACAGAAACAATGAATAGGGAAAGGCGACCACCAAACTTTTGAAGAAGGCAACAAGTTTCAAAAATGATCTACAAGTAGCTACAGGCAGTCGAGAGACTGTTGACCAAGACCAGGAGAAAATGTAGACAACATTCGATGAAATAGCAGATGAACCTTGAAATGTGATGAGCGGTTTAAATGACTTCAACCCTTGGTCTAGGATTTCAATCAATGGATTTAGAAGATCGACCATGGAGGCTTGAAGAGATGTCGATGGAGTTGAGGGTTTATGCAAATGGCAGGAGGCAGCTAGTTGAATGGCGACAAAGTCAAATGTGATGGGGTCAGCTAGGATCAAACAAGGTATCAACCAAAGAGATGCAAGGGGGTCAGCTAGATTCAAATGTGATGGTGACCATAGATTCAACAAAGATTTGATAGGGTTTTCAATTTAAATTTTAAAGACTGTTAAAGTTTAGATTTGAACCATGGCGATAGTTGCAATCAAGGGGATCGACTTGTCTAATTCAGAGGCTAATGGGAGACTAAAGGAAGTGATAGATAGGTGGTCAACCAAATAGGGATCAGGTAGCAACTTGGATATTTTACATGGCTGCAAGGTGGTGGGACCGAGTGTTTATTAGACAATGACAAGAGTTTGCAAAGAAGTCAATCAAAGCTTTAACACTACAATCAAATAATCAAAACTATGCCAAAACCCTGCAAATCATTAGATGTAATGTCCAAGTAATTTATGCACTCACACAAACCCTAAAGGCAGATCTGTATTGTATGGATCTATATGGATCCGTACAGTATAGCTGCAAAGTAAAAAAAATTCAAATTTTAACAAATTTTTTTCCCGTGATGAAATATATGCAAATATGCAAATTTATAGTCAAAAAGCTTGGAATCGGCCTCTCAAACGCAATGGCATAGTTGGTTTGAGCTCCGAAGATCACTTGCACCAGATTCCCTTTTAAAATTGCAAACAAGGGTTAGAAAAGAATGCAAATTTTATAACAAAAACTTGCAAAAACATAAGATTTGATCAGGAGAAGTGAGTCCCACTGGGCGTGCTAGAAATGTAACTAAAAAATTTGGACAAAATTAGAAGATAAAACAAATGGCATGTAATACCTTTGACCAAACCCTTTGAATACGTTAGATGCCTTGAAAGATTGATGCATGCATGTTTGATTGATGTAGCTAATTTGATGTTGATTGTTCACGTTCATAGCATAACGACGATGATGAAGATAAATGATAGAAGATGATCGATGAAAGATAGATAGATGGAGATGTGAGGTAGAATTTCAATAGAGTAACATTGCATGCAAGAGGTGGGATCCTTAAAAAAGCAAAAAGAGGGGTTTAAATAGATTTTTGGTGGGAGAGGAGTTGGAAAGTTTTCATTTTCGCAATGGGAGATTGATTGAAGTTGAGTGATGTGGGATTGGAAAGTTGGTTGTGCAACTTGGGAGAGGAAATAGAAGGGGATCTAGTTAACTTAAGAGATGATTTGAGTCATCTCGAGAGATTGGAATGGAAGGTGGAAGAGTGATTTGAGAGATGAATTGAGATGGAAATAGAAGGTGGGCAATTGGATAATAAATTAATTAAAAACATATTTATTTAATTTATTATTTAAATGAGAGGAAATGTTTGGAGGAAATAAAATATAAATTAAATAAATTAAATTTATTTAATTCATATGTCAGATGTGAAAATAAATAAAACATTGGTTTCACTTATTTTTTAGAAGAAAGATAAGATAATTAAATAATTTAAAATTATTTAATCATTTGATGGAAGATGGAAGAATAATGAACATTAATTAAATAAATAAAATTTATTTAATTAATTAAAGATATGAAGAGGAAAATGAAATATAAGTAATGATATGGATGCTCAGGGCAAAACATAAGGTGTTGCAAAAGATGGACATTTTTGGGTGTCTACAATATATATATATATAGGTAATTGCCATCTTGGGGATGGCAATTGTTTATGGGTAGTGTGACTTGGGCAATATCAAACACAATGTAAATGCATAAACACACATGCCAAGCACAATGTTCAAATTTCCTTTCAAGATTAAATGTTATGATTAAGTTCATTTTAGCCTGATTTCAATGATGTGATAGAAAATAAGATTGATTTTAAGCCCAAATTGAAGTGTGAAGGCAAGCAATGTTTAGAGATGAGAGATGGATTGATTTCACCTAATTTTTTTCATCATTTTATTAGCTATTTATATTGATGCCACTACTATTCCAGCTCCTTAGATGCCCCTAAAAATCACCCAGACAAGAAGAAAACCAAACTTGCAATCCAATAGTGGATTAGGTCAAAAAGATGTGATCTGTTAAAAATCTGTAATATATGATCTGATACAACAAAATGAACTACATAAACAAAAAATTTGGAAGATTTTAAGCAATTTTAAAAATAATTCGTTGAAATTGGATATGTTTTGGAAAAGATATGCTTGATTGAAGTTTTGAAAGTAGCTGATGTTCAATTCAGAAATTACCTAATAAAATGGTAGAATTACCTAATACTCATTGCAATATTGCAAAGTTCATCGAATTACCTTTCCAACAAGTATTTGTTTGCATGATTAGGATGTTGTATGACCAACTTATGGCAAAAAGAAAAAAAATACCTCCTTGGGCATGTTTGAAGATGACAAGTTGACCAGTTTGACTGTAGGTTGACTTTTTGACTTTTTAATGGTTGCAAAGTTTTTTGTTACACGTGTTGTGTGGGAGAGATTTTTATGTTGATATTTTGAAAAAAATACTCCACTCCCTCTAAATTTTTTAAGATTTTTAGCCCAAAACCTAAGTCCCAAAATAACAATGTTAATCTGCAATATTAAACCCTAAAGACTAAGTGACACACAAAGGCAAACATTAGAAGGCTAAGTCAATAGGCAAGCATTAGGGTTTTTCTTAAGGCTGATTGTATTGGATTGACAGTCGACTGTGTAAAGGATGATCAAAGCAAATAGGAAGGTCGATGACGATTTTGACTATGAAATTGCAAAGTGGCTAGGGCTTTTTCAATGGGCAGTCAAAAGTTTTGCTGATGGCGGGATAAAGGTTTGCATTCAGCCAAATGAAGTGGTCGAATAGTGAAACATAGGAACCAATAGGGTAGATGATGGATGGAGACCAAGTACAGAAACAATGAATAGGGAAAGGCGACCACCAAACTTTTGAAGAAGGCAACAAGTTTCAAAAATGATCTACAAGTAGCTACAGGCAGTCGAGAGACTGTTGACCAAGACCAGGAGAAAATGTAGACAACATTCGATGAAATAGCAGATGAACCTTGAAATGTGATGAGCGGTTTAAATGACTTCAACCCTTGGTCTAGGATTTCAATCAATGGATTTAGAAGATCGACCATGGAGGCTTGAAGAGATGTCGATGGAGTTGAGGGTTTATGCAAATGGCAGGAGGCAGCTAGTTGAATGGCGACAAAGTCAAATGTGATGGGGTCAGCTAGGATCAAACAAGGTATCAACCAAAGAGATGCAAGGGGGTCAGCTAGATTCAAATGTGATGGTGACCATAGATTCAACAAAGATTTGATAGGGTTTTCAATTTAAATTTTAAAGACTGTTAAAGTTTAGATTTGAACCATGGCGATAGTTGCAATCAAGGGGATCGACTTGTCTAATTCAGAGGCTAATGGGAGACTAAAGGAAGTGATAGATAGGTGGTCAACCAAATAGGGATCAGGTAGCAACTTGGATATTTTACATGGCTGCAAGGTGGTGGGACCGAGTGTTTATTAGACAATGACAAGAGTTTGCAAAGAAGTCAATCAAAGCTTTAACACTACAATCAAATAATCAAAACTATGCCAAAACCCTGCAAATCATTAGATGTAATGTCCAAGTAATTTATGCACTCACACAAACCCTAAAGGCAGATCTGTATTGTATGGATCTATATGGATCCGTACAGTATAGCTGCAAAGTAAAAAAAATTCAAATTTTAACAAATTTTTTTCCCGTGATGAAATATATGCAAATATGCAAATTTATAGTCAAAAAGCTTGGAATCGGCCTCTCAAACGCAATGGCATAGTTGGTTTGAGCTCCGAAGATCACTTGCACCAGATTCCCTTTTAAAATTGCAAACAAGGGTTAGAAAAGAATGCAAATTTTATAACAAAAACTTGCAAAAACATAAGATTTGATCAGGAGAAGTGAGTCCCACTGGGCGTGCTAGAAATGTAACTAAAAAATTTGGACAAAATTAGAAGATAAAACAAATGGCATGTAATACCTTTGACCAAACCCTTTGAATACGTTAGATGCCTTGAAAGATTGATGCATGCATGTTTGATTGATGTAGCTAATTTGATGTTGATTGTTCACGTTCATAGCATAACGACGATGATGAAGATAAATGATAGAAGATGATCGATGAAAGATAGATAGATGGAGATGTGAGGTAGAATTTCAATAGAGTAACATTGCATGCAAGAGGTGGGATCCTTAAAAAAGCAAAAAGAGGGGTTTAAATAGATTTTTGGTGGGAGAGGAGTTGGAAAGTTTTCATTTTCGCAATGGGAGATTGATTGAAGTTGAGTGATGTGGGATTGGAAAGTTGGTTGTGCAACTTGGGAGAGGAAATAGAAGGGGATCTAGTTAACTTAAGAGATGATTTGAGTCATCTCGAGAGATTGGAATGGAAGGTGGAAGAGTGATTTGAGAGATGAATTGAGATGGAAATAGAAGGTGGGCAATTGGATAATAAATTAATTAAAAACATATTTATTTAATTTATTATTTAAATGAGAGGAAATGTTTGGAGGAAATAAAATATAAATTAAATAAATTAAATTTATTTAATTCATATGTCAGATGTGAAAATAAATAAAACATTGGTTTCACTTATTTTTTAGAAGAAAGATAAGATAATTAAATAATTTAAAATTATTTAATCATTTGATGGAAGATGGAAGAATAATGAACATTAATTAAATAAATAAAATTTATTTAATTAATTAAAGATATGAAGAGGAAAATGAAATATAAGTAATGATATGGATGCTCAGGGCAAAACATAAGGTGTTGCAAAAGATGGACATTTTTGGGTGTCTACAATATATATATATATAGGTAATTGCCATCTTGGGGATGGCTCCCTTTTGGTTAATAAAATTTGAAACAAAAAAACCAGCTTTTATTTAATGGCTATTACCCTATTGGTTATGCCATGATAGATATTACATAACTAAAGGCTATCAATGCCTTTAGCAGATCCAACTACATGATTTCATGCATTATCATCATAATGCCTTCTGCAGCCTCCAATAGCCTTCCCACTTGACCATCTGTAAACTCTCCTTTGTTTTCCTGTAGGAGTTTAAGAAAGGTTTCCATATTCTTGTTTTCAATACCTTCTTTGTATGCTTGCAGCATGTCGTTGGCTTTCTTAGATCTGATCTTCCTTGCATAGGTAGCTTTCAGCGTTTCTTCTACCTGGTCCGCCCCTACATCATCAATCTCCCCCATCACCACTACGTGGTTGGCTTGCGCAACCAAACGAGCACCCCAAGAAACCTCGTAAAATGAGCCTCCCATAATCAAAGAGCTATTAGCAAAAAATAGTTGGTAGACTCGGCCATCATGAATATGTCCGCCGCTCCAAGATCCTCCACCAATCACTTGGAGAATCATCATTCTTGCAGCTTCCTCTTTCAACTTGATGAAACATCCCACTTGCTATTCCTTTCCTTCCTCCAAACACCTACACTTCACTCCCATAATGTTAGCCATTTCTTCGATTTGAGGAGGAGAACTCCACAAGGCTTATTAATAAAACACCAGTCTTAGTGCGCATCTTCTCCGTGCCACTTCCCTACTTCTGGACAGAGACCCACATCCTTAGGAATATTTCCAAATCTACTGAGGTTACCAGCGCCGCTCGTCCTCTCATATTCCTTCTAGCTGAAGCTTGAAGCCAATACTATCGGATGCAAGCCCTGTGATCCTTCTACCTCCTGTGATTGCTCCACATCTGAGTGAAGTACATCCTCTAAACCAATCCATTCTACCGCATCTGAACTGTCGTAGTCCTTTATGCCACTCATGACTCCTTGGTTTGCCAAAAAATTTGTAGCCTTGTTAGCTTCTCTATAGATGTGTATAATGGAGAAATCTAGACTTTGTAGATCTTCCTTAATTCTACTTATTCCTTTTTTTAATATCCAATTCTCCATCTTATTTCTAAGAATTGTGTTGATGATGAGCTGAGAGTCTCCTTCAATATCTATATGATCCTAGCCTCTTTTCTTGCATTTTGCAACTCTTTTGACCAAAGCTTCTAACTCTGCCACATTGTTCGAAGCGATTCCCAAGTGACCTGAAGCCGCCCATAGAAGAGCTCCCCTATTATCTCTAACAATAAAACCATAGCCTGCTTGCCCTATGTTTCCCTTAGACACCCCATCAAAATTCAATTTGAGTCTGCCACTAGAAGGAGCCATCCACCTAGTTTGGACCCTTTTCTTCTTGCCTCCGCCCAATCCTTTTGGAACCTTAAGTTCTGACCAATTTTTCATAACAGAATCATCCCAGCTAGTAAATTTACATCCTCCTCTAAACTGTGCTTTGGAATTTAGTATTTCTATTAGCCTAATTTCTACCTTCCTAATTAATCTACCTGTGGAAATTTCTTTTTCTTCAAAAATTCTCTAGTCCCTTTCTCTCCAAATGTGCCAGACTACCATGGAGGGAATAGATGTCCAAATACCACCCCAAAAGCCCTTCTTTTGTGACATTAGCCAACTGTTCAAGAAATCCACTATTGAAAAGTTCTTAGCCCCCTTCCATCCTAGCAAGTTAAGAAAATGATTCCATATAGCCTCGGCTACCTGGCAACCTAATAACAAATGATCTAGGGTTTCCTCTTGTTGCTTGCACAAAACACATCTATTTGGTCCATTTATGCCTAGTCTCCATAGCCTATCCCCAATTAGGATACTCTTATGTAGTACCGTCCAAAGGAAGGCTCCTACTTTAGGCAGTACTTGATTGTCCCAACACAGTTTTTTTGGCCAACTTCCCTTGACACTACTATTTTTGTCTAATTTCAAAAGGTGGTACCCTATCTTCACTAAGTAATGACTAGATTTGGCACCACACCATAGTATTTCATCTGGATCACATGTTAGTCATACTCTTCTTTCATTGAGTACTTCGGTGAATTTATTTTTGACTTCATCTCTCACATTGTACTCCTCCAGGTTCACCCATTTGACTCTCCCCTCCTCATTCATTCCTTCATAATAGTCCGCCACCTTTTCCCCTCTGACTTGAATCATTTGTGTTTTTAATTCTTGAAGCTCTTGAATGCTGTCTAATGATGGCCATCCTTCCCACGAATCCGTCCAAAAATTTGCTTTTCTCCTGTTGTTTATACTCCATGTTAAATGGTTTAGTATTATGGGTCTGCATTTTTTGATAAAATTCTATACTACTGAGCCACCCCCTATGTTTGCTATGGTCAAAATTCTGGAGGGATCCAAGTCATCTAAATACTTGCCTTGTATTATTTTACACCACAATTTTTGTGGTTGTTTGACCATTTTCCAAACCAATTTCACTCCCAATGCTTCATTTTGAAGTTTCAATTCTCTCATTCCCATTCTGCCATTTTCCAGTGAGCAGGTGGCTTTGTCCCAACCGATTAGAGGAATTCTTCTTATATCTTTCGAACCTTCCCACAAAAATTTTTTCCACCCACTTTCCAAATTACTCTTGGCTTTATTTGGAACCTAAAAACATGACATTAAGTGAACTGGAACTGCTCCTAACACTGCTTTAAGCATGGTGATCCTTCCTGCTAAAGTTAGCCACCTTCCGTTCCATGCTTCCATTTTATTTTTGGAGTGAGTGATTACTTTTTCCCAAATATCAGACTTGACTGGCCCAATGAACAGGGGAGCTCCTAAATATTTGGTTGGTAATGAATCCACTTGACATCCCAAAATGGTAGCTATCTGTTGTTGCCATCTTCTAGAGGTGTTGAAGAAGAATATTCTTGACTTTTCGTTGTTTACAACTGCCCTGAAAGAGTAGTGTAAGTGTCTAGGGTCCTCTTTATTGACTCTGCTTCTGCTAAATTAGCTTCCCCAAATAGTAAAGTGTCATATGTGAATTGTGCATGTGTGACTAGCTCTATGCCTTGGGCCACCCAAATACCCATCCAGCTCCTCGTCCTTTGATAATGTTGTATCATTCTCCCTAGTGCTTCTACCATCAAAACAAATAGGCACGGGGACAATGGGTCCCCTTGCCTCAATCCTTGTGATATTTCAAAAAAATTGCATAAAGATCCATTTACTGCCACAGACATTCTTGGTGTAGATAATCACTGGAAAATACCTTTGAGCTATTTCTTGCCAAAACCCATTTTCCCCAATATCTTAAGTAGAAAGTTCCATTTAACTCTGTTGTAGGCCTTACTCACATCTAGTTTTATTAGAATACTTTTCTATCTATTCTGATTAATTGAATGGATTACTTCATTGACTAAAATGATACTATCCGCTATTTCCCTTCCCGATGTGAATCCATTATGATTTTCAGAGATGATTCTTCCTAGTATTGGTTTAAGTCTGTTTGCTATTAATTTAGCCAATATTTTGTAAACTGTGTTGCATAGCGATATAGGCCTGAATCGCTTATCATCTTACATTCTAATTTTTTTGGAATGAGAGCTATTACTGTATTGTTGATTTCACTTACAAATTTATTCTTCTTTCTGAATTATTTAATAATTTTCCAAACCTCCTTGCCCACAATAGACTAGCACTTTTGAAAGAAAAGGGCTGGGAATCCATTCAGTCCTAGAGCTTTATCCAAGTGTAGCTGGAAAGCTACCTTTTTGACTTCCTCCTCTGTAAAAGGTTTCTCAAGATCTTCTTTTTCTTCATCATTAAGTATTTGGTTTATGCATCTTGTGGCTAGGTCTATATCCTTCCAATCAAACCCTTCCTCAGGTGCCAAGAAGTTTTTGAAGTAGTTCACTGCCTCCTCTATCTCTTCCAGTTTCTTTAAGATAACTCCATTTTTGTTAATGAGTTCTGAAATCGTGTTCATCATTCTTCTAGCTTTTACTGAATTGTGGAAAAATTTAGTGTTTCTATCCCCAGCTTCCAACCAAACTTCTCTAGCCTTATTCCTCCAGTACTCTTCTCTAGCTAGGAGTTCATCCCATTCCACCAATAATTCTTTCTCTTTCTTATAGTCACTTTGAAACATCCCATCCTTTATTATTTTTTGATTTAGTTCCTCCAATTCACCCTCTACTCTCTCCTTTTCTACAAATATGTCCTTAAATGTCTCTCTATTCCGTTGCCTTAACCTTTTCTTGACGTGTGTCAGTCTCTTGTAGAAAACATAACTCACCGATCCTCCACTTCCAGGTATCTCTGACCACCACTTCCCAATTAGCTCCACCAATTCCTCTCTTCTCCACCACATCTTTTCAAATTTGAAATATGAATTCCTAGGTTTGATTAGTAAGCTAATTTCTAACTTGATGGGATAATGATCTGATAGAGAGCAAGGCAAAATACTTGATTCTATTCCTAAGTCCGTTTCTAACCAATTCATGCTGCAGAGAAATCTATCCAATCTTTCTGCAATATTAGTAAAGCCTTCCCTTCTGTTGGTCCATGTGAATCTACCTTCTTTAGGTGGGAAGTCTATTAAGTTCCCCTCCTCCACAAAATCCTTGAAATCTTTTACTGCAATGTGTTCTGTTCATATACCTCCTCTTTTTTCATCTAAACCTAAGATTGCATTAAAATCTCCTCCCAATATCACTCTTTCTTTCCCAATCCATTGGATTCTGCTTGAAATACTTTTTCATACTTCTCTCTTTTCCTCTGTCTTGATAGGGCCGTATACACTAAAAATCTAGAATGACATATTGCAATGAAACATGAAAACTTTACCTAGAATCCAACTTTGGCTTACCTCAACTTCTCTGATATCTACCTTAGATGGATTCCACATTAATCCAACACCTCCCACTGTGCCCCTTGGATCACTAAAAACACCTGTTAGTGGCCTGCAATGTCTTAAGAAATTTGTGGCTTCTTCCTGAATCAATCTGGTCTCCTGTAATAGTATTATATCTAACATCAACTTAGAGAGGTAGCACTTGATTACACACCTTTTGTTAGGGGCGTTTAAGCCCCTAACATTCCATGATAGTATTTTCATGGCTTCCCAAGGGAGGTGCTGCCTCCCTTGGATCTTAACATGTATTTTTTGATGCTTAGAAGTCCTTTGTCTACTGCGTACTCTCTTTTTTCTTTATCGGTCTTCCTTCCTAGCTTCTTCCCTATTCCCAGATTTCCTCTAGCTCCTCTTGCACCAGTTTGGCTAATATGTCTAGGGTCAATTATGCCAATCTCTTCCCTATCCTCTGCAAATTCCTCATCCTCCGACTAAGTTTCATTTGTCTTTTTTGCTGCTTCCAAAGTTTCCATTACTACCTCTGGGTTGGAGTCCTCTTTGACTTCCTGAACTCCTTTTCTTGCCAAATCCTCCGCCTCCCCTAGAGACATAAATTTATCACCAATTTCCTTCCTATCTTTGGGTTTTTTTGGAAGATCTTGGGCAGAACTTTCTACATTTGTCTCTACTTCCAGATTTGAATCCTTCTTTTTTCTTTTGGTCAAAGAGGTTGGTTCCCTATTTGATGATTCAACTGATACTCCTAGTTCCCCTTTCGCGCCATGAGGATTTAAATTTTCTTTTTGTGGTTCCAGAGTCTTTGATTCCTTAGTGTGTTTATTTGTTTCTATATTGTTGTCGGATTCAATATCAATTTTCTAGGGCATCTTGCTTCCATATGTCTTCTACTTTTGTAGTCAAGGCAAAAAACTTTTTCTCCTCAAGTTTGATGATCTGTTCCCATATTCTGGCTAAAGTGATTAATTTTATTTTCCTTGGGATTTGCTTTATTGCTATCAGATTGATTCTTGCATAGTAAATTGAATCGCTGTTTCCCATATCAAAATCCACCATGTGCCATAGGGTATCTCCAATTTGATATAGACATCCTCCTGACTAGAATTCAAATAGGAGATTATATAACCTTATCCAAATTGGTTCTTTATATGGATCAAAATTGTTCGGATTGAAATTTGGTCTCCATTTCTCCGTATATATGTAATCTGGCCCTATCTTCCATGAAAATTTTTCCAAAATTTCATTCCTTTTAATCTCCCCTTGGAAGTCGACAACAAAAAATTATTTAGGGATGAAATGGACAATCTCCGCCTTTTCCCAGTTTTCTCCAATCCATTCCTTGATTTGCAGCTTAGATCTGTTCCTCCCTATTACTCTTCCTATAATTGTTGTTCACTCCAGGGCTTCAATATCTTTATCAACTTTCTCTTTAATGTTTATTTCTATTTCCTCCTCCTGTTTCGTGTCTGCCTTTCCTTTAGTGATGTCTGCATAGCTTCTTCTTTCTCTGTTAATGGGAATTGAATTCACTCCTGTCGCGGCATAAGGCACATTTCCCTTATTGCCAATAAGGGCTTCCTCTCCTAAGTTTTTCCCACCAACTTCTGTAATCCAAGCTCCCTCCTACTTTTTGGCTCCGTCCTACTTTTTCACTTCGTCCATATTCGGTCAAATTTAGAAAAACAATATATTTATAATATATATATCATATATATACATATCCATATATAGGAATATATATAGAGATTGCAATCATTAACAAAACAACATACCAATATGTTTGTCTCTAGACTAAATATACATAAACAATGATTTTTGTTGATATATGTGTATATATATACATATACACATTTATATCTATATATATACATATATCTGTGTGTGTGTGTGTGAAAGACTATATAAAGAAATATAATTGAATATCCAAAGAGTTACATTGGACAACATCGAATGCAAGAGAATATATATATGTGTGTGTGCATGTGTGTGTGTGAGTGTGTGTATGTATATATATACATATGATATATATAATAGATATATATGAAAATGATGTAATGCACAATGATGAAGTTTTATAAGATATAGAGATGCCACATAGAATACAGGCCTTGGTTGAGTCATGGTAGGCTTGGCTAGGCCGAAGCCTTGCCATCAGCCGCTGGCCTAAGGGAGTCGTGGCTCCCATGGCTCCCACGACTCCCAAGGAGCCGTGGTAGCCCACGGTGTCCACAAACTCAAACAATAAAAATAACATTTTATTAAATCAAAACTATGAGCTATCATATGTATAACAGTTACAAAAAATATATAACACAACACTATTTCAAATGGGAAATTAAATTAATATAGGGTATCAATACCAAATTTACTCAGTAATGATTTCTCACAATAAAAATAGGTATTTCATATGCCTAAAAATGAAAAGAATGTTGTTTTACATAGGAGAATATTTCCAATTATTGCTAACAAGATTTAATAGAGGTCTTCCTCATAAAATAACCAAAAACACAACCAAATCTCTTCCTTTTACAACAGATTTAAAAGTAAATAACATTGCCAAAGAACCAGTTATAGAATACATTTTTTTTCTTGTCTCCATAGGGCATACAAGCCAAATCAATTTCTTTCCTTGGTTGGAATAAACACCTGCAACCAAATGAACAGCCTAGTCCCACTCTCCTCCCAACCATAGGGTTTTATTTACAAGCCCACCCTTGAATAGGAGATATTCTCAAGTGCCACATTTGAAAACCAAACAAATAAAATATAGATTTAAAACTAGATTTACAAATGGCTAACTCACACACAAAGAATCCTTTCTGGATTCTTCTAAAGGGGGAGTGAGGGGATTCCCTTCCTTCTTGGGGAATAATCACAGAAACAAATACACTTCCTTTTGCATACATTACCACCACAAACACCATCTCCACAAGCCTTCAAACCCTCACACCACAACATACCCACACTACAACTCTTCCATTCAAACCACAGCAACCCCCACAACACCACAACCCTTCCAACCACCAAAACACCATATCCATTATAATACAAATGTTGCATATAGGTTGTAATTGATGTCAACAGTGGTATGGAGTGCTGCAGTGAGAAAGATTACAGATGATGGCAAAGGGATTGTAATAGTATGATGATCAACAAGGATAGTAGAAGAAACATTGTGAGACTAAAAAGAAAAGAGATGTGTAAATGCTAAGGTACTCAAAGGAGCATCCAGTGAATGCTGATCAGAGAATTGTGAAGTAAAGAAGATTGATTAGTATCATCTGTACACAGTCATACCTCATTTGTTGAAGTTCATGTGTAAGTCAAATTCTTGATATGATTATAATTGAAGTGCTTGATGAGTTAAGTTGAATTAATATTGCTTGGTGAGGATATAATGAATACCGTTGGATGAAGAAAGTTGTGAAAGGTTGAAGGAATTTGTCTAAGTATAATACAAGTTAGGGAAGATGTTACAGGCTCACAAGAATGTACCACATTCTATAGTAGTTGAAGATATGGACCCACGGATTGAATTGTTGGCTAGGTATTGCACTCATGAACTTATGTTTAAAAATTGAGATCATAATGTTTACCACAAAGTGTTTTGGAGATAGAAGAACAAAGACAGTAATAGAACAAGGTAAGTGCAATCACAAAGTGACTGAAGAATGCTTCACACTTCTCCATGAATGAAGATATGAAGTTGCAGCTTGGAGGATAGGTAGATATGAGAAACAAGGATGTATGTTTCAAGTTTCAAGAAATAATTTGTATCACAGATGCTTTTCTGGAGTCAGATCTATGAAGATTTGCCTTGGTATAGAGTAGTATGAATAGAATGAGAGAGTTAATGTTACCACAGAGCACCACATAGTGAAAATTGGTTTTGCTGATGGAAAGAAAGGTACACTAGATCATATTGGTATGCTCAATTCAAGTTTCAACTATTTTTATTTACCACAAGTATGATCTTCAATGTTTCACTTCAAGACTATGCTATCAGAGTATGATAAGGATACCAGAATCAATGTTCAAGTCTTTGTGCTAGCATATAACTACTTGGTTTTGTAAGAGAGGTGTTCAAAAATGTTTTACAAGTCATATAACTTTCATAGTGTGATTTGCATGATATAATTCAGTCTTCTTTGGTACCACTTTTGGTCTGGAATTAAATGTAAGGAAGGGTAAGTGTTTGTTGTGCTGAACTGATATATGTTGATGATCATGCTATGTGTATAGTGTGTGTACAAACATGGAAGAGTGTGCCAAGTTGAGATAGGACCTGATTATGCTTTATTCTTGAACTGCATTGGAATTTTACTTACCGTACATGTTTGGGCACCGAATGATATGGCCACTACATGTTTCATGATACACTTTGCATTTTGGCCGACCAAGGAGAAAGATTATTGAAGCTTGCAGAGAATATATATGAAGAATCAAAATCACTGAAAGTAGGAAGTGTTGTGAATGATAAGGTAGAATTGATATTGTGCGAATATACTTACAACATAATTAGATATGATGATGAAAAGTGCTAAGGATCAGTTCATGTAATATAATACTATTGTCAAAAATATGATAAGCTCTGCAATGATAAAGAGGGATTCCTAAATGTATTTTGATGTTGCGGAGGTCGGTATTGTTGTTATAGAGAAGACAGATAATAGTGCAGATGCTGAAGTGATCAACATTCTTGTTGCATGAAGAACCTTGAGATAAGTATTGTAAATGTTGTAACTGTTCAGGGAGTTGCAGCTTCCATTGGGTTGTACCCATAAATAATATTGTAATCCTGTTTTTATTTGTGAGGCTAGATTTGGATAGTAGATCCAAGCAGCTTGCTCACTGTGGTTTTTCCCTTCTTGGGTTTTCCACATAAATCTGGTGTTATGATTTTGTGCTTTTGTGTTCTTGCATTTATCATGTCTTGAATGCTCACATAAGCTTGGATGCTATTGAAAATAAAGTAATTTCATTAAGTATTGATTCACCCCCCTCTCAGTATCTATGTTCAACAATTGGTATCAAAGGAAGGTTCCTTAGATGCAGCATACCAGTTGAGGTAGATCTTGGTGAGGAACACATGGGAACATAAGTAAGATTCACTGGGAAGAATCCTCTGTAAGATAATATACACATGGCATCCTATAATCCTAAAGATTATGTAGTTGATTATGAAGGAGAACTCATTTCTGCCCTAGAAGATCTAGATGCAGCAAGAAGTGAAAATAAGATCAAGCTCATAAAATCAAAGGATGTAATTGCAATGTTGAAAGTTCAAATTGAAGAAAGTAAAAAACTTGCAGATTATCTAAATATAAAGTTGAATGACAAATTAGTTGAATGCTCCAAACTTGATGAAGATGTTATCTCCCTAAAGAAAGAATTGGAAAAGGAACAAATAGACAGAGGTGTAAAACTTCATAAAAGTACCAACATCCTTGATGAAATAATAAGTTGTCAAAGACCACTTAAGAACAAGGATGGCATTGGATTTAAGAAAGGTCAGAGTTCAAAGACAGATGTACCTAAAGACTTCTTTGGAATTGAAAAGATCATGTTTGAAAATGAGAAGGGAGAACCCTGTTCTTAATAATCTAAAGAAGAGGCGTAGGGAATGAATAATGAATTCATAAGCATCAAGGAAGCTTTCAAGAAGCCTCCTTCTAAACTAGATACCAATCCTAGGTTATCTCAATCCTTTTATGGTTACTATTATTCTTGCTATAAATTTGGTCATAAGGCTATTGATTGGAGAACTAAGGCAAGAAAAAATGACTGCATAAAGAAAAATTCATTTGTGCTTACAAGACATGATGTTGTGATCTCTCATTCTTTCTATGGGAATTGTTATGCATGCAATAAGTTTTGTCATAAGGCTACTGAATGTAGAGCCAAGCTAAGGAGAAATGGTATGACTTCCAAATATACTATTGTTTGCTATAAATGTAACAATCTTGAGCATAAGGAAAGATTCTACAAGAGAGATTCTAAGAAACCATCTATTCAGCACAAGAAGATAGAGGATATTGTAACCCAGTAGAAGAAGGAAATGACAAAGATATGGAGAAGGAAGACAAAACAAAGTAATAAAAAGGAGGAATGTGTGTCTCTACCTAGTGCAGAGGACTCCATTGCCAATTGAAATAAGACATAGGGTCAGGGGGAGCTAATCATGATATATTCTTTCTCTCCCCTTCTAGAAGTTGTGACATTTGCAAGTGAAAGCCACTCACATGGTTAAGTCAAATGAAAATAGTTGGAGAGGATGTTTATATAACAAGATAATATCTATTTCCCAAATATCTAGAGCAGAACAACTTAATGTGGAGGTTTACAGAGAATCCTTGAGTCTTTATGAGTTCACAAGGAAACCCTGCAACAAATTAACTACCAAATGAAGGAGCATTAATTACAAAACTTTAGGGCAAATGCAAGATACTTATACCTTTTTGGAGAATCAAAATTCATTTGCAATCAATTATTCATCTCCAAAGCTAAGCAGAGAAGTCTATCAAAGCGTTTGGAAAATTTGAGAAGAATTGAGCTGAAGGAAAAATCTCAGAGCTCACACAAAGAGGTATTTATCAAAACTACTACTTCTTAAAACCCTAGTTACTAGATTTATAAAAATTGTGATGGCGACTCTACAACTAGTCAATGTTTCTAAGAAACCTAGACCTAAATATAAGAAATGTCCTTTTAAGGCAAGGGAGGTCGATATGAAAGGAGCATTTTCCAATATACATGCATACGTTATTTATACAGAAGATGTCAAAATTTATGTTCACTCAAAAATGGATGAAATTAATCATGTGAAATATAAAGAGGTCAAAAATCAACTTCTGGATAATAAGGTTATCTATAAATCTGAATAAGCAAATGTGGGGGAAAAGCACCTAGACATTTAGAAAGACTACCCTGATTTCTATGATGAGCATGAGTGGGTTAGATTCATATTGAATATAATTCATGATGAATTCATATATTTAGACAAACCCTACTAGATAACCAAGGATGTAATTAAGGCTTTCATTGGGTTATGTTCCACCAAATCTGTACCAGTGATGAAGTCAGTGAAGAATGAAAAGGTTACTGAGCTGACCAAAGAAAATTTTGATAAAAGAAAACTGACTATGAATAACATAATCGATCTGGGTGTTCAATATGTAGCCATGGGAATTTCCTAAAAAAAATTTACAAATAGAGAAGGTTCTACCACTGGTACTACCATTCATATTGGATACTAGATGGTCAAAGAAGGAAAAGATTTTGACCTTTGTGAGTTCATGAGAGAACAACTTATGAAGAATTTAAGAAGAACAAAGGAAACTGGATACAGTTTTGAGATATGGTACATTAATTATCTATCTTACATTCTATTTCCTAAATGGATTACCTAGCTTTAGTAGAAAGATCTAGCAAGAGCACATTCTAGTAGCGACACAAATCAAGAGTCATGTAAGGGGGTTTAGTGATCCAAATCACTACAAAACAGTGTACTGGGGTTTCTTCAAAACTCTTCAGACCAACATGCATGCCAGAGAAAGGATTCCTTACCACTTTATGCGTAAATATAGAGAGAAGATTACATTTTTGGTTGACAAGGATTACACCTACATGGAGGCAGTTGAACCTAGAACTGCATGGATTCCTAGACTTACATATGAAGTCTCTGAAGAAGAAATAAAAGTCTATGCTAACATCCTTCTCAGCAAACCCATAGATACTTTTGTTGAAAGGTTCAAAACTTATGATGAAATCATGAACAAAATGCATAACAATGATGCAGAAGAACATCTTGAGAAGAATAGGGGTAAGCTACATGAGAAGTGGGGCATCTCATCTGGAACTACTTTAGAAGTCCCTGCGGAGGAGATACATCATGTTTCTACAGCTCCATCAATTACACAGAACCTGAGGAGAACTAGTAGAGCCACTTCTACTACTACAAATGTGCCACTACCCTCTAGATCAGCACAAAAGGGATCCACTAATAGAAGGGTTGCTTATGAAAGACAAACACAGAAGAAGACTTTAGAAAAGAAGAATATAAGACCTAAAATTCAAGCCAAAAGGAAGAAGGTGAAGGGAGTAGTGATTGAAGAGGAAGAAGAAGAAGGTGAAGAGGAAACTTCCAAGCTAATAAGAAAAGGTAAGAAGTGTAAGCAAAATCCTCTGATGGCAACTATAGAAGGTCCTCTTCAATTGGAAGCTATTTTCAATGGAATTGAACAGGATGGGCTATTAAAGCACACTATTGAGTTGTACCCTGATGTTCCTCCTAAGGATCAAAAGACTATTGAAAAAATAGTGATCGAGTATATGCTCAAATATAACCTGCCTATGATTAATGTGATTGAAAAGGTGTTGGAAAGTCTAGCTTAGGCCTTAAGGTAGAAAAGAGAAGAAGCCATTAAAATGAATAATGAGCTGAGAAAACAAGCTGTTGAAAAGGATAAATTGGCCCAAATGAAAGCCCAAGAATTGAAGACAAAACAAAGAGTGGACACACTTATGGGCATGAAGGAAAGTGATAAAGAGAAAATTCAAAAAGAAATAGAGGTTGTGACAAAGAAAATTGTATGTGAGGTAAAAGGAACTGGAAATGTGGAGCAACCACAAATTTCTCCACCACACAACACTATATCTCAACCTCATTTGATCACATCTCTGCATATCATTGAGCATCAAGTTCCTCAAGAGGAGAAAGAAGAGCAAGCAACAAAAGATCAAGAATAAGAGGTTCATGAAGAAGAGAATGATTCTCTGGATAATAATACTAGGCATGATGATCAACCTCTGGTGAATATAGAGTAGCAAAGTAACCCTGAAAGGGAAGAGGGGCAGTCAAATAATTATTTAGAGGAGAATTTAGAAAAGGAAAAAAGATACATCATCCTCCTTCTCTCTAGGTTGATTCTATCAAGGAGTTTCTTTCTCAGCAAATGCATATTCAACTAGTGGTCTCTTTGTAGTTTTTACATCTACCAGTGTTAGATGGACAAGGTAACTTGTCCAATATATCTCCTCTTCACAAGTTACAACCGAGAGATATTCTTCAATCCTCTGCAAGACAAGAGATTCTGTAGAAACAATTTGAAGGGGTTGAAGTATTAGAAGAGGCAACCAAAATGTTACAAGAGGAATTACTTAAGGCAAAGAGAGATCATACCTTGCCTCCTACTCAGAGGATCAAACTCATGCTCGAGTCTTTCAAGACTCACTCTTCTTACTTAGAGAAGCAAGCTGAGAAAAAGAAAGAAGAACAAATAAATAACAAAAGGTTGGCTAAAGTGTCTGATAGGTGTGCAAAGGCACACAACAATCTGTAAGAAAATTTGAAAATTTTCTAGAAAAGCATTGAGGAAGCAAAACTTTTGTATCAATTTTGTTTGAATTGGCCAGCCACTACGAAGGACATAAAGGATCAAGCTGACTCTATTGAGTCACAACTAACTCAAGTGGCCAAAGTATATAATCCCCTAAAGGAAGGAGATGGAACCATCAGGGATCAAATTGAAAACCTACACAATCAGTTAAAGAAGCTCCTAGAGGAAAGATAGAAAATCATGGGAGAAATAGGTCCACTGATGAAAGGTTATGGACATGAAATTAGAAGTCTTAACTAACATCCTGACTGAAGTAGAAAATGTGGCTCAGAAAGTTAAAATTCCTACCACTTTAGAAGAAGTAGAAGACTTGCATATTCATTTTGAGAGCCAATCTCACATCTTGTCCTCTACAAAGAAGAATTGGGACTCAAATCTTTCCCAGTTGAAGGTAATTTAAAAAAATATTCTACCTTCCTAGTGAACAAATTTTTAGAAGGTATGACAAATTTTGAAGTCTATATATGTGGTAAATAAAATAAGAATATGTAGTGCTATTTTGATATAAATATGGCACATTGTACATAGTATCTTGAAGGATAATTTTTGCTACATCAATTTTTGAAAAGTTAAAGGCTGTTCCTTAGGGGGAGTTGACTTATAAAAGTGATAAGAAACATTCAGACAAGGGGAACCTACTTGTTTTTTTTACCAAAGAAGAAGAAGACCACTTGCTATTTGCCATTGATGTCAAAGGGGGAGAAATGTGTATAGATCAGGGTATGTGTTGTCATCAATGACAAAGGGGGAGATTGTTGCATATAGGTTGTCATTGATGTCAACAGTGGTATGGAGTGCTTCAGTGAGAAATATTGCTAATGATGCCAAAGGGATTGTAGTAGTATGATGATCAACAAGGATAGTAGAATAAACATTATGTGACTAACAAGAAAAGTGATGTGTAAATGCTGAGGTACTCAAAGGAGAAGAAAGTGAATGTTGATCAAAGAATTGTGAAGTAAAGGATATAGATCAGTATCATCTATACACAGTCATATCTTATCTTCTGAAGTTCATGTGTAAGTCAAATTATTGATATGATTATATTTGAAGTGCTTGATGAGTTAAGTTGAATTAATACTGCTTGGTGAGGATATAATGATTGCCACCTAATGAAGAAAGTTGTGAAAGGTTGAAGGAATTTGTCTAAGTATAATACAAGTTAGGGAAGCTATTATAGGCTCACAAGAATGTACTACATTCTATAGAATTTGAAGATATGGACCGGGGGATTGAATTGTTGGCTAGGTATTGCACTTAGGCACTTATGTTTAAAAATTGAGATCATAATGTGTATCGCAAAGTTTTTTAGAGATAGAAGAATAAAGGCAGTAATAGAACAGGGTAAGTGTAGTCACAAAGTGACTGGAGAATGCTCTACACTTCTCTGTGGATGAAGATATGAAGTTGCAACTTGGAGGATAGGTAGATATGAGAAACAAGGATGTATGTTTCAAGTTTCAAGAAATAATTTGTACCGCATATGCTTTTCTTAAGTCATATATATGAAGACTTGCCTTGGTACTAAGTAGTGTGAATAGAAGGAGAGAGTTAATGTTACCACAGAGCACCACATAGTGATAATTGGTTTTTCTAATGGAAAGAAAGGTACACTAGATCAGTTGGTATGCTCAATTCAAGTTTCAATTGTTTTTGTTTATTGCAAGTATGATCTTCAATGTTTTAATTCAAGACTGTGCTATTAGAGTATGATAATGATACTAGAATCAATGTTCAAGTGTTTGTGCTAGCATATAATTGCTTGGCTTGGTAAAAGAGGCATTCAAAAAAAATTCACAAGTCATATAACTTTCATAGTGTGATCTACATTATATAATTCAGTCTTCTCTGGTACCGCTTTTGGTCTAGTGTTAAATGTAAGGAAGGGTAAGTGTTTGTTGTGCCGACTTGATTTATGTTGATGATCATGCTGTGAATACTATGTGTGCTAGCATGGAAGAGTGTGCCAAGTTGAGATAGGACCTGATTATTCTTTATTCTTGAACCACATTGGAATTTTACTTACAACACATGTTTGGGAGCCAACTAATATGGCCACTACACATTTCATTTTGGCCGACCAAGGAGAAAGATTATTGAATCTTGCAAAGGATATATATGAAGAATCAAAATCATTAAAAGTAGGAAGTCTTGTGAATGATAAGGTAGAATTCATATTGTTTGAATATACTTACAGCAAAAGTAGATATGATGATGAAAAGTGCTAAGGATCAGTTCATGTAATATAATATTGTTGCAGAAGATATGATAAACTCTACAATGATAAATAGGGATTCCTAAATATGTTTTGATGTTACGGAGGTCAGTATTGTTGTTATAAGGAAGACAAATAATATTGCAGAGGCTGAAGTGATTAGCATTCCTGTTGCATGAAGAACCTTGAGATAAGTATTGTAAATGTTGTAACTGTTCAGGGAGTTGCAGCTTCCATTGGGTTGTAGCCCATAAATAATATTGTAATCCTATATTTATTTGTGAAGTTGGATTTAGATAGTAGATCCAAGAAGCTTGCTCACCATGATTTTTCCCTTCTTGGGTTTTCACGTAAATCTGGTGTTATGGTTGTGTGCTTTTGTGTTATTACATTTATCATGTCTTGAATGTTCACATAAGCTTGGATGCTGCTAAAAATAAAGTAATTTCATTAAGTATTGATTCACCCCCCTCTCGGTATCTCTGTTCAACATCAAAATGCACAAAAAAATTCCCCAAGAGAGGCTCCACGCCTCTCTAAACCCCACACAAGGGAGGCTCTAACCCCTCAAGGGAGATCCGCTCCCTATACACCCAAACCCTAATCACACACAAACTGGAATTTGACAACAAATTTGAAATAAAATACATTATTCTTCACACTCACACAAATTAGAAATGATAAAAAATAGTAATAATCTCTTCTACAAATCCACAGTTTATGGAGGAAAACTAATGTGTTGCAGACTTAATGTAATTCAGGGGTAAACCTATCTAAACATTCCACTATCATTTTACTTCTTACATTAAATTATCAACCATGGAGTGTAAGCTTATGATGGCACTGCACTATATGTGCCTTCAGGGCTCATATTCTTTCTAAACTATCTTATCTAAACCTACTTACTTTGCTGGAATTCACAGAAATGCAAAAACAGTGAAAATAGTTACATAATCTAGCGGTTGCGGGTACCTTCAGCATAAGTTGTAGATAAGTGTTAACAACAAAACATTATAGAACTAATCCAAAACATTCAAAAAGATAAGAGAGCTCATGCTAACCTTTGAAGGACTTAAAGTAGACAAAGCATGCATTTGTTCATGAACCATACTACTGTAATTTGACAATCAAATTATTCTAATTGACTCGTAATGTATTTATATGCAAATGAAAAATAGATTTAACAAGAATGCATAAAGGAATGAGGAAATATATGAAGTGAGGATTAGTACCTTGAGTGGCCGGCTCAGGGGATTGACTCACTTTGACTAGAAATCAAATCTAATTCAAATTCTCATGCATCTTCATGACACATAGTTTCATTCACTTCATATCATAAACAAAATCTCTTTCAGATTGTATTCAATAATGACATTCTTTAAAACATGTCTGGATCTTCCAATATAGAAAAACAGAGTAACAACTGAGTAACTGGAAAATAAAGTGACTAACTTGACATCAAACTCATCCCCCATAACTTATACAGAAATGAGAGAGTTTTATGCAACTATCAACTAACTTCAATCATCAATCCATTCCTATATACTAGGATACAGGTTTAAGATTGATTTATTAATATAACTAAATAGAGGAAGGAGAGTCCTATTTAAACAAGAATTCTTATGCAACAGCTCGCATGAAGAACACATAGAAGCTACATTTGAAACAAGTCTACTAGTTTTGCATTTATTCCTATCCATGATGAGTCACATTCATCCTCCATCTGCCTACACTTTTGGCATCCTAACTTCACTTCCTTTAATTCTCCTGTCCTGTAACTCACTACAAATGCTCATTTCCTTGATGCCGCATTCTTGCTGCATAGGGGTTAATTCACAAAACATATGCACACAAATAACCTTCATAATTAAACCATAGGATTCCATCTATATTGCATGCATACTCATATTTAAATCAATCAATTGATAATACCATCACCATATTCCATATTAATAACATAGATTCAAAGTCTTGCAAAGTATATAAAAAGACAACATATAATGGTGGTGATATTGGTAAAGTGTTTGGAGGATCATATGGAAAAGTTCTAAAAGCATATAAAAACAACATAAAAAGAGGTCAATATTTCAACCCGTCATTCCCCCCAACTTAGCCTTTTGTTTGCCCTCAGGCAAAATCACTAAACTAATCATCTAGGGAAGAAGATTGTTGTGCAAAGTAATCTACCTCAGGTCCATTATTTCTTTGACTCCCTCTCCCTCCTTAAGATAAAAACCATTGTAACAAGCAAGCCTATCCAACATGATTGATTCTTCATTCCTACATTCATCACCCTTTTCTCCTATCCAGTGTGGTACTAGATAGAGGAGAATAGGAGTATGAAAAGTAAGTGGTAGCTATCCCACTCTTGTTTGCTCTGAAATCTAGATATACTTGTGTAGTCTCTCAAACATATTTATAAAATTATGAAAAGAATGAGGCTCTTTCCTCTACAGTGCTGGAGTCAGACTATTACATATATCTTGCACATACCTTAGACAATTTTGAAGCATAGGCCCTACTAACTATTGTATCCTTTTGTGATCTCACAATCTCAAATCCATAATTATTTTTCTTGGACCTTTGTGTGAGAGGAGTGTTAACCATTGAGTAAGGATTACATCAGGATTCAATGCTTCCCTTCTGACTTGTAGTGCCACTATTTTCTCTTGTTCCTCCGTCAATTCCCGTCTGAACTTTTCATTCTTGAGATATGATAACAGTGCCCTAACCTGCAAATCCCCAACATAAATTGAAGGGTTCCATTATGTATCCTCTGTCATTAAGTAGTTATGCAAACAATATTCACACAATTGGTCTTGCTCCTCTAAACTAACTTCTTTAAAATAACTATAAAAAATATGCCTTGAATGTAAAGCAGGTTGATTAGTAATGAACCTATTAAACTAGAAACTAAGAAATTTTTCCTTGAGGAACAATGCATATACGCTTGGTGGAGGTCTACACCCAATGATCTGTATGGCTCTGTCAATGACCTATGTCAGCTTATCCTCCAACCTCTTTATCACCAAATTCTTATCTTCTATTGATACATTAAGATTTTGTTTTTCCTTCTCCTAGTTTTCCTTTTCTTGTTTGGATTTGTGAGTGAGTTTCATTAATTCAAAACCCAAAGACAAAGTGGTGTGGTACACTGGAGTCCTTATTACAAAAGGTTGTGGAGTGAGTATTTCGTTTTCTTCAATATTATTTTACTCACAACCATCTATGCTAGTAGGTCCAGATTAGTTCCATGGCCATAGGTTTGAATTCTCTCCTCCAACTCTTGTATTCTTTTCTCCTTTTCTTTGTCCTTCTCTTAATACCCTTTCACTTTCTCTTCCAAGTGTTTTATCCTATCAAGAACTTCTTGAAGTTATTTTCTTATGTTCCTATCTTCCAACAATTATTTTTCTTTTTCAAAATTTAGACCTTCATCATTATCATCCCCAGTTATATAAAAAATTTCCTTAGCAAAACTGCTAGGAACTGACTTTCCCATTTTCTTTGCAATAAACATATCCTCTGAATCAGAATCAGAAGGTGAAGAAACATACCTTCTCTTTGTTGCAAGTATGGGCCTAACCGGTGTTGTCATTGATGTCAACATACTCCTGTTACATTAATGATAAGTTTGGATGAGTTGTGTGCTAAGGATATTGAGAAAATTAGTCTCAATCAGGAACAGTGAAGACCAGTGATGACATAAGGTAAAAGTCCAAGACAGGATGAGGATAAGAGGATACGGTTTAAAGGGTTTGTAGATATGTGTCTTAAGATGTTCCAGTAGAGATTTCAGAGGTCCACATGAAGATATGAAGAAGTTATGGTAGTTCAAGTGAAACTAGTTCTGACAGATGTTCAGTGATGACAGAGTGATACAGATAGGTCCAGTGAGATCTGGAAATGCATTCTCTGGTTCTGTGGATTTGAGGAAGTGTTGGAGAAGTCTATGTGGTGTGTTAACTTGATTGGTTTGTGGTTTGAAGGTCCGCAAGTATCTATTCCTTTGTGACAGTAATGGCAGACTGTGTTCTTGAAGTTCCAGATGAAGGAGAGAAGGATTTCAATAAGTAGAGGAAGTGCAAATGTTCTTGGTGTTTCAGGCAAGTTTGTGGAGGTCCTTGGATCATGTTCAATTCGTTTTGTCAGTCCGCATTAGAGATGGAGTCTGGAATTGAAGAAATACTTCTAGATGAAGGTGTTCTTTCTTAGGCTGGCTGACTGGATGATTTACTCAACTTGCGGATGTTCTTGTGGATGATTGCTGACTTAGATGTTTGTTCCTAAGTTGATGTCGTGTATAAATAAGGGACTGTGAAGTCAATTCAGGGTGTGTCTGTGGAGATGAGGATGTGGTAGCGAGGAAGAAGTGAAAGGCAAAGCAGAAGGTTTGAGCTTAAATGGAACTGACTCAAGCATGGTGAAGATGCTATTTACCAGTTCAAGTATGTGTTACTTATTCCTTTTGTAGATAGTGTGTCTCTTATAGGCAGTTAGCCTCTTGTGAGCAATGTGCTCGGGTAGTGAGCCCTAATTGGCATGTGCCATTTGTTCTTTCTATTCTTCTAACAAAGAATATTATCTTGGGTTAATCACCCCGTGGTTTTTCCCTTAACTAGGTTTTCCACGTCAAAAATCTTGGTGTTATGTGTGTTAATGTGTATCTGCTCTTAACTTGTTGCATTATGCTTTCATGATTGATTTACTATTATGCTTGTGTGGAGTTAAGTATTTGATTTGGAAAAAAGTTTTGGACAACTGATTCACCCCCCCTCTTAGTTGTCTACCCTAAGTCTAACAATTGGTATCAGAGCTAAGTTTCTCTAAAAGGAGCTTAACCACTTGAGGAGATCCAGGATGTTGTCCTACAAGAAGGATAGTCCGAAGTTTGATGGAACTAACTTTACACTTTGGAAAGGTTGCATGAAATGTCACTTGCAGTGTATGGGAATGGCGTACTAGTCCATGGTTACAAAACAGTATGTACCTCCACAGGATGGTCCGACAACCCTAAATGAAATCACAGATGCGGAGAACAATCTGTGGACCAAAGAGGCCCTTCTAAGCACATTATCTGACTCAGAGCTCTCAAATGTTATTGATCTACCAACTGCCTTTGAGATTTGGAATAAACTAGAACTTTTGCATGAAGGAGACCAGTATTTTAAATGTGCAAGGCTACAAAGTCTAAAAGGGAAATTTGAAAAACTGAAGATGACAGATGATGAAAACATTTCCTCTTTTATGCCAAGAGTGAATGAGCTGGTTTGTGGAATTAGAAATGCAGGTGGAACCCTGAGTGAAGAAGAGATCATTGGCAAAGTTCTCAGATCCTTTCCTGCTTCTTATAAAATCAAGGCTTTTGCAATCAAAGAATTCAGAGCTCACACAACAGTCACAAGAGATCAATTGGTTGGTAAGTTGGTTGTTTTTGAAATGGCCGAGTTTGGAAATGATCCTCCAAAGACTGAATCTGCATTCAAAGCTAGTGCCTCTATAAAAGGGAAACAAAGGTTTGATCTAGGAGAAAACTCTTCAAGGAACCTATCATGGTATGAAAAAGCAAGAAAAGACTTGGAAGAAGAAGAAGCTGAAACTGCTCATCTTGAAGCTCTTATTGCAAAAAGCCTGCCAAGAGGATCTGGAAATTATGAAGGGAAATTACCTTTTAAGTGTTTTAATTGCAATAAAATTAGTCATTTTGCCTCAAGATGTCCGGAAAGATTTTCAAGACCAAATCCTAATAGACTAAGATTTCAAAAGAATTGTTACTATGTTCATGAAGAAGATGATAATGAAGGAGTAACAGTTGATGAATCAGAGATAGGAAATAAATCCGGTAATGAATGGGTGTTTATTGCCATCAAAGAAGAGGAACCAATATCCTTTGTATCTGTCAATCATAAAGTTGAAGAAAGAGCTCTGGCTGCTCAAGTTGGAGCAAAGGATGATTGGGTCATTGACAGTGGATGCTCTCACCATATGACAGGTGACAAGAATAAGTTCTTAAATTTGGAAAAGTATGAAGGAGGAATTGTAGAGTTTGGAGATAATTCTTCTGGCAGAATCAGAGGTAGAGGAACTATTTCTCTTGATGGAAAGAACAAAACCAGTAATGTACTGTATGTTGAAGGATTAAAGCACAATCTTCTCAATGCATTCTTGACATAATGGTGTGATCTTGACAATGAATAGACTTTGCCAAGATGTCATTAACATAATCCTCTAAGATGTTGTGCATGTAATCATGAAATATAAGAGTCATAGCACGTTGGTAAGTTGCTCATGCATTCTTAAGTCCAAACGACATGACCACCCAACAAAATTTTCCCCAAGGTGTTATAAAAGTTATTTTATATTGACCTTGAGGGTTTATCAAAATTTGATTATATCCTAAAAAACCATCCATGAAGGAGAGTAATTCATGGCCAGCTATAGAATCCATAATCATATCAATGTTAGGAAGTGGGAAATCATTTTTCAAAGATACAAGATTCAAATCTCTAAAATTGGTAAACATGCGAATATGACCATTGGGTTTAGCGACAGCCACTATATTTGAAATCCAAGGTGAGTAATCAATAGGGTTGATAAAGCTAGCTTGTAAAAGATTCTCTATCTCATCCTTAAAGAGTAATGCAACCTTAGGATTCATCTTATGAATCTTTTGTTTAAATATCTTAGCATCTGATTTCAATATGATATTATGTGAACATTACAATCTGAGGATCAATGCCAGGCATGTCTGAGTAATTCCAAGAAAACAATTCAGAAAATTCATGTAACAACATGATCATTTCTTCTTTTTCTTCTATGTTTAAACAATCACCTATAGGAATAATTTTTTTGGTATTATCTTTCTCCATGAAAACATCAATAGTCTTTCTATTAAGTAAAGTACTATGGTCGAGGAGCTCAGGTGACTGTGGTAACTCTTCAGATTCTTCCTCAGATTTTAGAGTAGTATTTATCATGCTAGTGGACTTTCCAAAATATGCATTATTGTTCAAAAATATATGGTAGTCCATGTTTATGATGGTAACGGGGGATATTATCATAAGCTCCCAAGAATTCTATTATCACTTCATCTGTCGAGAACATATCCAAAGGAATATCTCTCAGAGAACAACTCATGTCTATTCAAGATACATCAAATTAAGCGTCGATATCATATTCACATTAAGATTAGGACCTCTACGGGATTTAGATTCCTTGAAAGGATTATATCCAATGCCACTTGAGTAATGTCATGAAGCGGATTCTATAGGTACACGAATCCTTTCTTGATTAATACCACAACCATTACCTACATAGTCACAATTCTTATAAAGGATCTGAAATCCTCGACTATAGAGAGAAGCCATTTCTTTGGAAGAAGGTGGCGCTTCATAAGTCTCATAATTTGTAGTGTAAGTAAAAGTATTATCAGAATTTGTTAGCAAAGAGACTCTAGGTTTCATATTTGAACGTTTAGATGAGATCGATGCAACACTTGATGTTTCCGAAGTAGGGTTGTTGATTTTATATTCACCTGTGAAGGAGGATGTAAAATATAATGAACCCCAATCATCACCAAGAAATGCATTTGATTGTTTGGATTCTTGCACAACATTATCTTTGGCAAGAGGAACTAACGAGTCAACTTTCAAGTTATTTAAGATCTTATGATGAACAACTTGTTTTTTTAATTCAATTTGTAAACAATCATTTGGTTCAGGATCAACATCAATAGTATGAAGTTTATCTTTATAAATAAATTTAATTGAATAATGAAGGGTAGAAGGAACTACCCCCAATGCATGAATCCAACGTCTACCAAGAATCATGTTGTATGATATAGAACCAAGCATGACATGAATCATGGTAGATAAAGTTATAGGCCCAACTTGTATAGGTAAAGTTATAGTGCCTACAGACTATCTTCCAACATTATCGAAGCCATGGATACTTATCCTATCCGGTTTAATCAAAGATGTATCAACTTTGATCTTATGTAGTAAATTGATGCAACAAACATTAAGAGCTGATCCATTATCAATCATTACATGTTTAATCATTTTCCTATTTATTGTAATGAAAATAAACAAAGGATCATATTGATTTTGAACTTCAAGAAATGGCAACTCATGTTGTTGAAATAGAATGTTTGTGTTTTGTTGCATGCATACAATCTAGAAGAGCTACTACATCATTTGTCTTGATAGTAGGTGGTACAATCACCTTTTGTAAAGCTTATTGGAGCATTCCATGGTACGTAGGTGAAGTTTGTATAAGTTCCCAAAGATAAATCTTTGCAGGAGTAGCATGAAGCTACTTAACAAGATCATAATCTTGACCAACTTTATGTGTTAAACGAGGTGCTTGAGGAAGCATCAATTGAGAATATGATATAGATATTGGAATGCTCAATTGTTGTTTTCTTTGTTTATTATTCTGAGTATTATATGTATGAGAAACCACATTATTACTAGGTTATTGTGAATTTCGATGTGTTATTTGTTTAGCATAGTTATAAATGTAATCAAGAGGTCGAGAAGAAGGCGAAAGACCTCTAATAGTGAGCACCAGTTTAGAGGATGGTTGAACCATATCTGAACACAAGGTGACTACTATTTTTGGTTTCATAGGTTCTTCTTGAGGTTTAGGAACATAGATTGCATTTACTAATCTTTGAAAAAATGACAGTTTAGGAGTCATAGTGGAATGTTCAACTGAGATAAAGTCCTCAAGGGATTCACCTAACATATTGAAGTCATCACAACTAAACGGCTCATCATATACATGAAAATCTTGTAAAAAGTAATCCAACATTATAACATGCTCAAATTAACCCAAGACTTAAATGTAAAATGATATAGCAAAAACTTTATGGAAATGAAATATAATAACACTATGCAAAACACAGAGTTGTAATTTCAAATTCTTTTAATAAAAGGATAAAGAAAATCACTTAAGTTTTAATGCATACACTTTCATAAAAGAGGGTTTGCAATCCTAATGTAATTTAGGACAACAAACTAATTCAAATATGATGTTATAAAGGATGCAAATTCTTTTAAAGCATAGGTTCACCAAAATGTTTCGTGGGAAAAAGGTTGGGTTTCTTAAAATCAATTAAGTCCACTTCTTTCACCAACTAAACATTAGGAAGATAAGAACCTAGCTTGAGGTCAAGCTACAGATTTATTATACTTTCCTTTATGCTAATTAGGTTTGATCAAATGTTTAGATTAAGATTTCACAAGTTCAGTTTACTCACTAATCATGCAACCCTAATTGCAACAACTAACTTTAATAGACTGAACCCTGACACAGATGTGGACAAACAAATTACAGAAATACAGAGAATAGAGTACAGAGAATGTGTACCCAAGAAATAAGGCCTTGAAGGACTTGGGCACCTGCCCTGGAGTCCTGCAACTTTTTGATAGTGAAAATCTTCTGTACCAAAGATCTAACCACCTTCAGAGACTTCTAGATCCCAAAGAACATGCCCAAGTGGACTAGATGCCCACTCTTTAGTCCCAAAAGTATCATGATCTAGAAGTCTAAAACTCTGTAATGACTATATCTGTAATATCCGTCTTCCTATCATTCTTTTCTGTTGTATCCTACTAAACACAATATGCACCTATAAAAGGAGGAGAAAGATGTTTGTGGCTATATACGAGCTTGCCTCAGTCAAGCCCCATTTTCAGTATTCCTACCTCAACAATAGCCAATGATAAAGATTTGTAGAAGTGTGTTCTCATCTAACAAATGTGTATGCAGAAATATAAAACCCTAGATGACTCAAGCATCAAGGAAAGATCAACAATTTGCTTCACTCAATGAACAAACACAACTTCACCTCAAGGAGATGAAAACAATGAAGACTTGCACGAACAAGAAGGCGAGGTAGCCGTATCCATAGAGGATTCCCAAGCTTGATGTTGGAGGCTTCAACCCTTCTCCTAATCATACAAAAGGTATACAAACCTTAGGAAGAGCAAGATAGTCTCAAGATCTTGATTCCTAATCTCCATCCATTATCTCCATGATAGAAAATTCAAATAACTTCAAGAGCTTCAATAAATCACTAATCTTCAATGGCAATTTTGGTAGGGTTTTGGTATAAATCTTGTAGGTAGATTGTGTGTGATAAAGTGATTTTCAAATATCTTTAACTATCTAACCTTATGAATATCAAACTTTGAAATAACGTCTCGACATCGCGTGAAAACTTAAAATTTTAAAATGGAATCCCGAGGTGCACGGCGGGAGCCAACACCCCACCAAGATTCAAAATCCTAAAAAATGAGGCAGGACTAGGCCGCGGATACCCAAGTCTAGTCCCCCATTTCCTTGTCAGATCTACATCTAGGATGTTCTGGGGACCCAAAATCCAAATTCCCTTTTCAAGTTCAGTCAATAGTTATCTTGGAATATGAAACTTTTTCTACTAGACATAGGTCAGTTAGGGTTTTAGGAAGTGTTTTATATGAAAAGAGGGGTTTTCAATTTCAATGGATGTGTGGGTTAAATCCTTTTTTCACTACAAACATTCAAGGACATTTAACCGAGTTGAATCACAAGTTTTGCAAGAGGATTCACCAAAAGGTTGGGTGTCACTTGGAATGATGTGGAAATTTAGATATTATCAATTAATGTATTAATTTAATGCTCAAGTATGCTAAAAACCCTAATCATGCAAAACAATAAGCAAACTAATGAATTGTGATAAATACTTGTAGACTAAGACAATAGATAGAGATTAGTTACTAACCATTTTTCAAAGTTTGTGATGCAGAATATTCGGGGACAATGCCCTAGGTACCCAAGTCCAAGGTATAGTTTTCTTTAGGGAATTTAGGACTCCTTCTGGCACTAATAATCATGGTTCCATTTATTTCCATCATGGAAGATGTGGAGGACACTGCCCTAGGAACTCTAGTCCAAGGTAGAGTATTTTTCAGGATGTTGGGGCTTCTTCAAATGTGGATTGTCACTGTCACAAAGATTCCTGTGTCTGCATCCTCAAACAACATTCCCTTAGGTACCCTTGTCCCAAAAGTGCTTCAAACTGCTTCTTTCTACCATATTTAAAATCCTTATTCTATGCAACTTCACTCCACAAAATCTGATATCTATAACCTGCAATCACAAGGAGTGGTTGGGGGTTGTGGTTTTTAGGAGCTTCCCTCAGTCAAGCCCCAGAAGTACATTTAAGTCTTCCGAACACCATTGTCAGATAAAGAGTGCATATCACTACAGGATAGAGGCAAAAAAAAATTGATAAATGATTCAAACACAAATAGATATCACTTCAGAGGTGTATCTCTCACATAGATGAAGATTCTTCAACACATGAGAAGATGAAACTAAATCTACAATCACAAACACAATAACAATGCTCTACTCTGCAACAATGAATATCTTGAATACTCTCAAATCATAAGTTTGCCAAAAGTTCATAATCATCTTCTAGTTTACAAATGAATCCCTAAACATGCTTATATATGCAACTAAACACATTCCCAATTTTATTTCCTAATTAAAACTTAAGATGTCAGCATAGGACCTAACTAACGGTGACATAATAGACATTTCAATTTGGGACCTACCTAAAATAGGATAGAACAAGGGCGCAAGCGTCCATGTCCTAGATCCCCTTTTTAGGTCAAGACTAAGTGCCACAATGTCCCTCAAGTCCCATGTGACATTGGTTTCAGGCCATTTTCTTTCAGGAGTTAAAATGAACATGTAAGATGCAAAACAAGGGACTCGATAGCTAAACTTGGGAGGTAAAAGTCCTAGGGGGACATTTTACGACATAAAATTTAGCCCCCACTTTAATGTATGTATGGATGTAAGACCTATACATGCATTAAAGTACAATCGAAACACAACAAACATGCTAAGCACTTGAAGCTAATGCATACACAAAGATTGAGAGACTATTTCTAGTCCCTAGCCTTAGGTAGACATTAGAGAAAACACATTGCAGACATGCCAAACATAGTGAAGATAGTAACAGGCACGCAAAACATAGAGAAAATAGTATTGAAGACACACAAAGCACAGAGAATACATAAGAGCAATCACGGAGAATACACTTGATATTTTCTTTTTCATTTTCATATATATATATGAATGCAGATACATTGAAAGTAACAATACAATCACACGACCCTATAGGGGAAACACGCCATACAAAAACTCAAGTGTAAGTGGAGCACATCGCTACACATACATGAGAGGGGAAGACATGCAATACAAATCCCAAGTGGGGGATAACTACACAAGGGGGGAAATACATGGAAAACACATGGAAAACATGAGCATTGTATAGCATGCCAAAGACATACTATACGTCTAAAATATGATAGATAAGGTGATAAAAGGAACTTATTTCTAAGCCCCCACCATCTCAAGCATGCTACAGGCACACCTGATGATTGGGCTTATGCCACAATAGCCACCAAAGACACAATTAAGGGAGGATAGTCTTAGATACAACCCTGCCTACTTGGAGGACTTTTAAAATGAAAGGATGTGCACTAGCTCAAGAGATACACCATCTTGCCTTGCGTAGAGGGATTTTGAATAAAAGGATACATACTAGCTCAAGAGATATAATATCCTACCTCTTCAGAGGGCTTTATGATTGCAAGATAGATAAATATGTGCACTGGCACTGGAGATGCAATCTCGCCTCTACAGAGGGCTTACAAACATGCTTCGTTAGTACCAAAATCATCAGACAGCTTACCTTTTATATGCCCCCACCTTAAGGTGGTTGATATCATGTACTGATATTAAGCACATTAAGGTAGAGATAAAACACACAAGGGAACAAGAGCTTTTGGAAAGCCCATGCTCCCAAAGGTGACATGTGCTTCACAATCACTGAATGTTCCCACAAACACACAATATGCTAAGATCATTATAATGCATGAAAACAATCACATCAAGAGCCAAGGTTATACTATGGATTCAGAAACTGAGTATAACCATGGGGTTATACTATAGAGATCGTAGAATCGAGTGTAACCAAGGCGAGACCTAAGATAAACAAAGTGCACAGAGAAGCTATATTGTTATGGTTTGTTTAGCAAATAGGAGACATCAGATTATCACATGAAGTGATTCTACTAGTCAAGTGTCGGATAATATATATCAACCCCATCATCATGTATGGACTATGTCCATTTTTTCTTTGCTTGCTGAAGGGACACTTGGTCCATATTAGTATTATTTGTTTTTTGTCATTCGCCAACTAGGTAGAATCACTAGAAGAAAGTAAACAATAAATCAAGAGGGGAGAACAAGTACTTTAGGGTTTTCACATAGGAGGATACCCCTAGGTCACCAACCCCAACACTATGCCCCTAAGACACAGCACACAACAATGAAAATAAAGGAGAAGCAAGATAGAAGAATGATGATACAAATAGAAGAATGGTCACAACAGAGGTGGTCTCCTAGTATCCTTGACCTTACAAGAGTATCAAGGGTCATCCAAGGAGGCCCAAACAACACATAACACATCATGGGGGTAACACAAAATGGAGGTAAAGGGTTATAAATACTTACCTGATACAACCCAATGTTAAGAACATACATATCTAGGAAGAGGCCACCCTTGAGAGAAACTATAATATTTGCTACAATGAGTGTGGAATAAAGAGGGAGAAATACTTACCTTATTAAACGTGATATTTTCTAGCAGACAATTCATGTTTTTCAACCCAGGATATCTCGCATGTTGTTTTGGTCTTGTTGATATTGTGTTAATATTGAGTTTAGGGTGATGAGAGGCTTTGGTGGATTTCAAAGAGCAGTATCCAATACCAGTTGTGTAACTTGTAAAGGTACTTTGATTCCTTGTTGATTTACACCACATCCATTACCTACATAGTCACAGTTGTTATAAACGATTTGAAATCCTTGACCATAGAGGGATGTCATTTCTTTAGAAGATAGTGAAGCCTCATAGGTCTCATAATTTGTAGTATAAGTAAGAGTATTATCCTTGTTTTTTGCTAAGGAGACTTTAGGTTTCTTATGTGTTTCAAAGGATTGTTTGGATGAGATTGATGCGACTTTTGATGTGTCAAGGCTATTATATTCCCCTACACTGCAAGGATTAAAATCTAATGAACCCCAATTGTCACCAAAAAAGTGCATTCGATGGTTGAGAGTCTTGCACAACATTATCTATGGCAAGAGGTATTGTTGAATCGACTCAGAAATTGTTTAGACTTTGCTAATTTTTAACTTGTTTTTGCATTTCAATATGTAAATAGTTATCTGGTTCAGGATCGGCTTCTATAATATAGAGCTTGTTTTGATAAATAAAATTTAGTGATCGATGAAGGGTGGATGAAACTACCCCCATGTCAATTCATTATGCTCAACTTGTGTTCATGCATTTTCTTGTGAAATCTTGTATTTGATATTGCCCTAAAGCAAGCTTCCAATAAACACTTGCCACATCATCTTCATCTAACTTTCCAATAACACATATCTTAGACCACCTCATCCACATCATCCAATCCTAATCACCCAATTCATCAGTTCATTTTAACTCACCTCCATCCTAAACAAAACCCTAATCATATCCAAGTCATCATCCTAATCATCCTAGTCATCATCCTAAGCATTACACATCATCTAATCATCAAATCTTCATCCAAATCACTCCTAATCTACCACTTGTAAACATGGACATGGCATTTATAAACAAAACCTATGAGAATGATCTTTATGGTAATAAAAGAATGCTTGATCAACTTAGGTGGTTATTTAGAAAGGAAGAAGACCTTGTGTCACCACAACATCAACAATCCCCACAACATCAAGTCCTAGACCAATATCAACGATCCCACATTCAATCATAAGCCCAACAAGCACATAATCCTCCACCCATTCCTTATGTGGCATCTCTCTTATCATCCTATCAAACTAGTCCACCCACATCAAACTCACTTCAAACTCCATCATCACCCAATGCAACACCCACACTTGACTAAGAGGTTATCAATTTCATGCAAGATACCGATCGTATGGATCTAGCATATAGAGTCCTTGAATCAGATCCTACTAGGTTTATGGATTATCTCATTTGACTTGGGGCCACGCCACCTTCCACTAATCCCACAAACACTAATGCCACTACATCCATACCATGAATCACCTTCACTATTCCTAACAACACCACAAACAAAAGTACTTCCATAAGGATACCATCCAATGATCCTAACACCATTGCCTTCATATCACAATTACTTTCTCAACAAGCTTCCAACATCAACCAATGTTCACAACAATCTACCTCACAAAACCTTTCACCTACAAATCCTATCATCCCACCTCATCGTCAAACCCATCTACAAGCAAACCAAGTGTCCTCACAAGAAGCATCCTTGATAGACCTAAATCCACCCATGCAAGACCTAATGACCTTTGACAAGGGAGACACCAATCTAGAGAAAGCATCTTATGAGAATCTTCCATCAACATCCACTCAAGTACCACTTTATGAGCGTACTTGTCCTATCTTAACCCCACCATGTGATCCAACATCCACTCATGACCCTATCAACAAACCTCCCAACACCTTGTCTAGTCATCCAAATCCATCATGTGATCTACAACCCATCAATCTTATTGAGGAATCTTCAACTCCAAGTCCAAGTCAAGGACCATCATGCCTTCATGTCAATGATTCTCATGAACATGCCAAGCCTATCCATGAGCCTATCAAGCTTATTGAAGAGTCTCCTTTCATAAATCCACATCAAGAGCCATCATGCCCTAACATTGTTGACCAAGAGCCTGTCCAAAAGTCATCCCTCTTCTCACAAGAAAATCAAGAGGTATGTCAAGCGTATAATCAAACACATGTAGAAACATCAAGCCCTCAACTAAATCAAGATCAAAACATATCTAAGTTCCACCCATTCATGACCTACATCTTGTATATGATCAAGGTATTTTTTATGATCATGACCCTATTTGTGAGTAAGTTTATCCCATCCATAGCCCAATTAATCCTATTTATGCTCACATTTGTGATCAAGGTTCTATCTATGATCATGAAAAACATGATGATCATCTTTGCCAACATTTATGGAATCCATGATCAAGAGGTTATCATTCCACCTATCCTTCCTTCCATAAACACCCATAAGCAAGATATCCCCCTTTCTCCTACCAATTCTCCACCTACTCCTATCCATGAGACATCAACTTCCACTTGTCATGATGATATGTATGCCTTCCAAGTAAGCATAGAAGATCAAACAAATGAGCATAAATATAATCAAGATACTAATGATCATTCTTCCATTTCAAATCCACCACTACACCTAGTCCTTTAGTCAATCACATGCTCCACAACATGAACTACCAAGGCAAAGGTTTAGGCCTACATGAACAAGGCATTTTGGACCCAATCCATGTCAAGGTCCCTCCTTTCTCATTTGGCCTTGGATACATACCCCAAGGTCAACAATCTAACGATGTTGGTACTTCCTCCACACTTCCTAAATTGACTTCCTTCCATCATAAACCTTGTCATATTCCTAAAACATACATTGCCATTCCACCTCCCTCATCTTACAAATGTCAAAAGCATGTGACCATTCACCTTCCACCATCCACTTTAACTCCACTCCTTCCAACTCCTAATAACCCTCCATCCACTTTGCCACCATTGCTACCAACACCCCCTTACCCAATCATTCATAAATACCCTAAATATCTTAATCATGACCAACAAATGCATGCATTGTATAAACAAGAGGCTTCCACTCATTTCATCCACCACATGGGATTCAAAAATAAATATTTGGATGCCTCCATTCAAAAACCCACAAATCCTAAGGGTCCTAATGCCTTAGGAAATCAATCCAAAAATTCAAAGCAAGGTACATTCAATAATCCATCCAAGCCCATACCTCTAAAATAAAACTCAAAAACTAAAATGATATGGGCCCCTAAATAAAAATCAATTAAGTCAAATAAGGCATCCACCTCTCAAAAATCCCAAACATCCCTCTCCATTCAAAAATGCCATTCCATTCAAACATCCCACATGAAAACAAAAAATTAGAAAAATATTAAGTCCACGTGTGTTCCAAAAGTCCTAAATCATCCATCTCCTAAGAAAATATCACCATTGCTTCCTACACCACCATCCAATCAAAAGCTTCCATGTTTAACATGGTGTGTGCAGTTGCTGGTCATGATTCCTTTCCATACCTCCATCACTCCATCATTCACTCATTATCCTACATATCTCCCCCATCACCTTCCTATGGTCCATGCTTTTGCATAAGTCCATTATAATCCACATCATAATTCACTTTCAACCCTACATAATCCACTTTCAATCCCTCCATAATCCACATCATAATCCACTATCTACCTTATCCATCTCACTTTCACACAATCACCCTACCAACATCTTGAGCATAATGACTTGACATGGTCTATTTGTGATGACATCCTTCTCTAATGGGACTATAGCATTACATGGAACTAGACACTTGAGTCCCACCCATCCATATCCCCCCCCCCCCCTTTTTCCCATTCAAAAGTCAAAATAGTCACAAAAAAAAATCAAAAAAGTCAAAAAAAGAAAAGGAAATTTTTTTTTAAAAAAGTAAAAAGAAATCCTTTCATCCAATGGTGAAAACCACCCTTGGTGGCACCTTGGATAAGTACCATGATGAAAACCTGGTAAATAGGCATCATGTGTAGGTTGATCTTCTATGTCACTTACACTTGGGGGTACCTTGTTTCATCCAAACTATCTACCCCTTTATATCATTTTCCATCTTATCATGTCCTATACTCTCTTATCCTACATATAGCCTACATATACCTATCACATTGCATCCATTCATCCTCCCTTCCTCTTTTAATCTTGACAAAGATTGGGGCAACTATTGACAAGTGTTTTGGATATCCATTGACATATCTCATCCTTTCCAAACAAACCTTATTATTCAAGTCATAAGCTTTGTCATGTCAAATCATATCATCCTATTACCTTAAGCATTGTCCTGAAAAATCCTAAGTCTACTACCTAGAATGGGGCATGTTATTCCTATGCAACATAGTCCTTGGAGACACATCCTCACTCTCTTACACATACATCCATTCCATTCCATACCCTATCCTTTTATCCTATCCATTTATCATGATCCTTTCATCCATCCTACCTTCATCCTTGCATCTAGACTTGATCTTTCCCCTTGTCATTGGTATCTGGCATAAAAGCTACCCAAATTGTAAATCCAATGCCATCCCAAAACATTTCAAAAAAAAAAAAATTCCCAAAAATACAAAAAAAATCAAAACATTTTGAAAAATCTAAAAATAAACCAAAAACATTTGAAAAATCTAAAAAATCAAATATTCCCCAAAAATACAAAAAAAATCAAAGTATTCCCAAAAATACAAAAAAATCAAAAATCTAGGTAGAAATCCAAGCAATAATATCAATCATCTATCAAACAATCTATCACATCAAATCCATCAAAGCAAGTCCAATCACATCATCAAATCAAGCCAATGTAGCAATCAAACAAATCACATCAATCCAATCCACATCATCTCATCAATAACATTGTATATCATCAAACATCCAATCAATTTCATTCAATCCATAACTTGATCAATCTAATCCATATTATCCCATCAATAAAACACAAATCAGAACTACATCTCATCTTTATCGTTAAGTGTCTTGATCCCATGGATACAAGGTATGTAGGCAATCTAGGATACGAAGGAAGTACCTAGATTCAAGCACAGACAATATTCCTCTTTCTTCTTTCATCATTCTTCTATCATCTATCTTCATCAATTCATCAATCTTTCAAAACATTTCTTTCAATCAATCTAATTCTTCAAATCATCATCATCAATCTTTCAAACCAAATCAATCACTTCATCTAATAATCCTTCAAATTTACCAAATCAATCTAAGCAATGACCCAAATGCAAGTCATCCTTTATCCATACCAATCAAGCTAATCAATCATGTCAAATTATCCAATTACATCCAATGGTCTTGAACCTAGTCTTGTCATAAACCAAATCAATCAATCAAAAGATCATCATCATCAACGGGATATATTGTTCCCACATCCTTGTGTTGATCTAGGGATATTTCATTCCCCGTAATGACAACACTATCCTCATCATCAATCAATCAATTAATCATTGGTTTATAGCTTGATAGGGGCAATACCTTGTTTGTTTTTGAATCATTTGTGCATCCTTGCTTGCTTGCTTGTGTGTGTCATCATTTTTATCTTGCATTTTTGTCACATCCAACCCAACTAATATTCATATCATGTATCTAGACAAGGTTGTATTATGCTTGGGCACAGGACACATCATCACCCTAGTCCTTATACCTTGGTTCATAACGTCTAGTGCTATATCAAACATCATGGTTGCTCACTTTCATTGCAGCATAACACATCCTTTGATTTCTTCTATTCATTCCCTTATCCTTTCTTCCTTGACCAATCCATTTTCATTTCGAGAGCATACCCGTGTTTGTCCAACCCACCTATTCTCTTGAGGGGGCATCATCACCCTATCCTTTACTTCTATCCATACCTTAACTTCTTTGAAATGATGTTACTCGACACAAATCTCATCATCTCGAACATCATCTCAAAGAGGGGCAAAATGTAGACACATAAATATGTCCATCACCTAGTCGACATGACCTTGTAATGTTTTGCCCTAGGTCCTAGGTCTTCCCACTCATAATTCCAACTAAATCACATTCCTAATTAATTAAATAAACACACTTTAATTTAATTAATTCCCTAATCATATGTCTCACATAATTCAAATTAAATATTTGAATTAATCCCTCACCTTTCGTCTCATTCAAACAAGTGTCACATGCTACATCCTCCACTTAATCCCTTCACATGTCAAACTAATTTAAATAATCTTTTATTTAAATTAGATTCCTTTTATCACAATCAAACACTTGTCCACTTTCCTTTTGTCTCATGTGGGGTATTACATCTTGCATTTAATACAAGTCACATGTACAAGCTAATTCAAATAAAATATTTGAATTGGATTCATTTTATTCTCCTTCGCACACTTGTCACATGACTATGATTTCTTGAGGTGCAAGGAAACCCAAATCAACCCTAATTGATTTCAACTATCCATATCATTCAAAATAACTCTCAATCACAACCGTTCATTCAAATTTGTCTTTTTTATAAAGGTAGCCTCTCTTGAGCCATTTGTAATGAATATTCTTCTTGTATCCACATGCTGTCAAAATTTCTTCTCAATCTCTCATCTATCTATCTTGCATTCATCCAATCTTCCATCTATCAATCATCTATCCTACCGTTATGCTGCATAATTGAGCAATCAACATTCATCTCTTTGGGTAAAGCTAGAGTGCTTTGGGTGCGGCGCTCTCCACCCTATCGATGGATCATGAGTTGATATGAGGTTTGCATTCATTTGATTTGCATTTGTTATCATTTCCTTCATGTCATTTTTTCATGATTTTAATATCATATGAGAGAGATCTAGGCATAACATGAAAAAGAGTATCTAATGTCACAGGTCTAACCTTTACCAGTAATGTTATTGTACCCACGGATTGTCTACCAACATTATCAAAGCCACAAACGCTAATCCTATCAGGTTTGATTAAAGATGTGTCAATAATTATTTTGTGTAATAAGTCTATGCCACAAACATTAAGAGTAGATCCATTGTCAATCATAACTCGCTTTATCAACTTTTTATTTACAGTGACAAATATTATAAGAGGATCATATTGGTTTTACACTTCAATTGACGGTAATTCATGTTGTTGAAAGATAATATTTGTTTTTATCACATGCATACAATCTAATAGAGCTAATACATCATTTGGCTTAACAACAGGTGGCACAATTACCTTTTATAAAGATTCTTGGAGCATTCCACAATATGTAGGTGATCTTTGTATTAAATCCTAAAGATAAATCTTAGCCGAAGTAGCGTGAAGCTAATCAACAAGATCATATTCTTGACTAGTTTTAGGAGTAAGACGAGGTGGTATAGGAAGCATAGGTTGAGAACATAGAAGAGAGATCAGAACATGAGGTACTTTCTTACTTTTCTTGTTATTACGGGTGTTATATGTGTGAATAATTACATTGTGATGTGGATGTTGCGACACATTTTGAACACCTTGATTTCTTTGAGTAATTTGTCTTGCATAATTTAAGATGTAATTGTGGGTCTAGGTGGTTTTCAATTTCCTTAAACCATAATCATTGGTTTTAAGACAGAAGGTGCACTAGGTGCCCCTTGCACAATCATCTTAGGAATATTGATGCACTTATCTAGCAACTCCTTGCTGGGTGGAATAAGTCTATTAGTGAATATTGAATTAACATTGTTTCCCTTACCCAACATCTATCCCTAAAGGATTTAATGTGAGAGACATTTTCTCATCCACTAATGTTGCATCACGTCGGGTTTACCAAAATGTTTTATATGAAAAAGGGGTTTTTAATTTCAATGGATGTGTGGGTTAAATCCTCCTTTCACTACAAACATTCAAGGACATTTAATCGAGTTGACTCACAACTTTTACAAGAGGATTCACCTATAGGTTGGGTCTCACTTGAAACGATGTGGAAATTTAGAAATTGTCAATTAATGTATTAATTTAATGCTCAAGTATCCTAAAAACCCTAATCACGCAAAACAGTAAGCAAATTGATGAATTATGACAAATGCTGGCAGACTAAGACAGTAGACAGAGATTAGTTACTGACCATTTTTTGAAGTTCATGATGAAGAATATTCAAGGACAATGCTCTAGGTGTCCAAGTCCAAGGTACAGTTTTCTTCAGGGAATTCTTAAGTCCTTCCAGCACTGATAATCACTATTCCATCTATTTCCATCACAAAAGATGCGGACACTGCCCTAGGCACCCTAGTCCACGGCAGACTATTTTTTAGGATGTCAGGATTTCTTCAGATGTTGATTGTCACTATCACAAATATTCCTTTGTCTGCAACCTTAGAGGACATTGGCCTAGGTACCCTTGTCTAGAAAGTGCTCTGAACTGCTTCTTTCTATCAGATCTAGAATCCTTATCTTCTACAACCTTCCTCTGCAACTCCACTCCGTAAAATATGATACCTGTAACCTACAATCACAAGGAGTGTGGTTGGGGGTTGTGGTGTTTAAGAGCTTGCCTCAGTCAAGCCCCGGAAGGACATTCAAGTCTTTTGAACACCATTGTCAGATAAAGAGTACGTATCCCTATGGGATAGAGGCAAAAACAAATTGATAAATGATTCAAACAAAAATAGATATCACCTCATAGGTCTAGCTCTCACATAGATGAAGATTCTTCAACACATGAGAAGATGAAGTTAAATCTGCAATCACAAACACAATAATAATGCTCTACTTTGCAAGAATGAGTATATTGAATGTTCTCAAATCATAAGTTCACCAACATTTCATAATCATCTTCTAGTTTACAAATGAATCCATAAACATGCTTATATATGCAACTAAACACATTCTCACTTTAAATTTCATAATTCAAACTTAAGATGTCGGAATGGGACCTAACTAAGAGTCACATAGAGGACATTTAAATTTGGGACCTGCCTAAAATAGGGTAGGATAAGGGCATGAGCACCCATGTCCTAGGTCCCATTTTTAGGTCAAGACTAAGTGCCACAATGTCCCTCACACCCCATGTGACATGGGTTTCAGGCTATTTTCTTCCAGGAGTTAAAATGAACATTTAAGATGCAAAACAAGGGACCTGGGAGCTAAACTTAGGAGGTAAAAGTCCTAGGGGGATATTTTACGACATAACAGAAAGGCTAGAAACAAAGAGGTTAAAAGGACACCAAAGGAGAGAAGCTAAGCTGAGGAAAATTGTATCATTCCATATAGGAGGACAATTTCTGACGTAACAAGATTTAATTTTTGGTTTGGGATTTTTAGGTTTTGGAATGGGAGTATAGCTTGACTTGTGATTGGAAGGTGGATGGGTTCAACACAAGGTGGAGGTGTGGAACTTTTCCTTTGTAGATTTAGATTTCAAATGTTTTTTAACCTTTTATAAGAGGATTTTCTTTTGGTCTTTTTAAATGTTTGGATTTTTGTAGATGTTTTCGATTGTTTGGGGGAATTCATGGGTTTTACACAAATGAAGACACATCAAGCACACCAACAAGCCTAATTTATTCAAGTGGAAGTGTATACACTTGTAATCCCACCATTATGCCTTGTCTGGTCATGGCATGTATGGTACATGAAAATGAATTAACTATTTTTTGTCCTCAAGATCACACAAAGGTGTGTGAGAGCATAAATGGTATACAAACTCATTTCTAGAGGCATAGGTTGAGTAACTTCCTAGAGCTAGCCACTAACCAATGCATTACAAGCATATATAGTCAAATGTCATATCTAGGCTATATAAGGTAACTAGGAGATGCCCTTAATATACTCAAAAGCATGGGAAGCCAAAGTCTATTAATGGGAGTTCTATCTACAAGCACGTGGTTGGTTTAAGTCCCTTCCCACTTCACCTTTTCACCTCAAGTGGACAACAAAGATATGCTAGACTTGATAGCCCTCCTTTTAGGAAAGTCTCTAGATTCTTACCTCCTTTATATACCCTGCAAGAACACATGCATCCCCTTTTTGATGAAAACCAAAGGTAGGCCTGCTACTATGGAAAGAAGACCAAATGCTTTTGATTCCCAAGATCACCTTACGGTTCAAGGGAAGAGCATACACACTTGACTCCTTGGGATTAAAATAAAAATGTGAGAAAGAAGGCATTTTTGATCTATAAGGTCACCTTTTGGTGTGATGAGAGAGCATACACGCCTAAATGCCCACACAAGCAAAGAAAACAAGATTAATTAACCTTATCATGTAAGAGTACAACTAGACTAGTAATAAAAATGAAACTTTGGACAAGTGAAGCTACACACAAACAAGCTAGTAGTTTCATAAAAAGTATTGGACTAATGAAACACTACAAAAAAAGAGGGTTAGTACTTCATAAAACAACAAAAATGATTAGCCAAATGTGCAAAACCCAAGAAAATAAAGAGATTCTATAAATAGAACATAGGTGCTAAAATAGAAATGTTAATCTTAGAACAAAACTACTAAAATGTGTACACAAATGCTAAAAGGTGAAGTTTAGTATTTACCAATAATTACCTTAGGAATGTTGCAAGTAGGTGCTAACCGATGTTGTCATTGATGTCAACATATCTGTGTTGTCATTAGTGTCAATTGTGCTCTTATTTTGATGCTTGTTCATGATGAGTTAGTTTCTTTGTATTGTCTTATATAAGTACTGAAGATGATGAGAAGATATTCTTGATACTGAGTTTCCAAGTGTTTTTGAGAAAATTTGCTCTCCAAGTGGAAATAGTGTGTTGCAGAGTATTTTGGCTTGTAGAATAATTGTCTGAGTTTTGCTCTGCATTTCCTCAGTATTGAAGACTAGAGTATGAGATTTGGATATGTTTTAGAGAAGTGTTTGAAGATTCTAACTCCAGAATTTGGTGGTCTGGATCATTGTGCAACAAAAGTACTATTCACCAGTTTGAAGACTGTGTCTGATAGAGTTTGCAGTGTGATAGGGAGGACGTATTTTGCTCCACATTCCTCCTCATTATGTTCTTTGGTCTAGCAGTTCTGGACTTAAGCTTACAAGGTCCTTAGCTTTCTTCATTCCAAAGGTTTTATGATTTGGTGCTCCAAAAAGTAATTTTTTGATTAGCAGAGTTTGATAGTGTCTGATTGAGAGCACTCTGTAATCCATCTTCAAGCAAAGTAAGTTGAGATCTATTGCGATTGGATTTTATGGCTTCCAAATGATTTTATGGTGTTCGTAGATGTCCCCTAAATGCATTAAAGGTGTGTGTCTGATCCACAATCTATAATGAAGCTCTTGGAAGTGTGTGACTTAGTGATTCTTGATGTTGTATACTTGTTCTAGCCCACCTGGTGAGTCACACTTGTTGTGGAGGTAATTCGTGGATTGTAGAAGTGTGTACAAGTGTGTGAAGATGTATTTGGGTCTGAGATAAGCCATGATGTATTCATCCTTCATTATTTTCCTCTGCAAGTTTGTTTAGGTCTAGTCCTATTTTGAAATTATGTATGTATGCCGACCTTGGAGAAAGTTCCAATGGTTGTAGATTGTAATGCCGACCTTGATGTACATTCCAAAGTTGATGATAGGTATAAATACATGTAATGAAGTCATGATTGTTGTGAATGTGTGAAGATGTGAAGATAAAGTGTGTGATTGAAAAAATAGAGTAGGAGAGATATATTGCGCTTCAATGGAACTGAACTCAAGCATGGTGTAGATGCTACTATATCAGTTTAACCCTTGGCAGTGAGCCACCCTATTGGCAATGTGCCCCTCTTGTAGTTAGCATTCCTTTTGGGTAGTTAGCCCTAGGTAGTAAGCCCTCTTGGTAGTGAGCCTCTTTGATATTCAATATTTTTACTACATTATATTGTGAGCTAACACTCACCATGGTTTTTCCCTAACGGTTTTCCACATAAAAATCTGGTGTTCATGTGTGCATAGTGTGGATGCATTTAAGTATTATTTCTACCTTTCAAATTTAATCTTCATAACAAACTGAGTGATTAATGCAAGTGAATGTGATTGTGAATTTGGTTAAGGTTAAATTTTTTGATACAAATGATTCACCCCCCCTCTTAGTTGTCTTGTGTGTTCAACAATTGGTATCAGAGCATGGTTCCTTGTGAGAAGCCTAACAACTTGAGGAAGATCTGGGATGGCACACAAGAAAGACACCTCAATTTAATGGAACTGACTATGCATACTGGAAGGTGCGAATGGAAAGCTATCATATTTATAAGTTATAGTGTCTGGATGATAATCAAAAGTAAATATGAAATACCTAAAGATGGTCCAAAGACTGGACAAGAAATCAAGGAGTTTGAGTTGAAACACAAAGCTAAAAATGCTTTATTGAATGCTTTATCAAATGTTGAAATGGAAAAAGTTGCAGATCTTGCAACTGCTCATGAAATTTGGGAGAAACTGAAGAATGTTTATGAAGGTGATGCATCTGTCAGGAAAGCTAAGTTGCATAATTTAAAGACCACATATGAAACGATGTGAATGTCTAAAGATGATAACATAACAAATTACATATAGAAGATTGATGAAGTTGTCAGCAACATCAAGGTCCTTGGTGGAAAGTTAGAAGATGAATCTATTTTATTGATAAAATACTCAGAACTCTTCTAAAGTCCTATAGTCACAAGGTATCTGTAGACACCCAAAAATGTCCACCTTGTCCCAAATTACATCATCTAGACATCTTGTAACATGTTTTGCCCTAGGTACCCATGTCATCACTTGATTAGTTAAATAAATCTTATTTATTTGACTAATTTTTATTTATTCCCTTTCTATTCATAATCCCTTCTTTCTTCTAATGTTAATTAAATAATTTATATTATTTAATTAATTAAATCATAAATCCAACATTAATTAAATAAATTAAATATTTATTTCTTTAATTAAATATTAATAAAATCCTCTTGCTTTCTTTCCAAATTTAAACTCATGTGTATCTAATTAATTTATTTAATTAGATAATTCATCAATTATCCTCCCATCCTTTTCGAAGATTTATTTCCTTTTTGAGGATTTAAAATGAAAAGCTAATCTTTCCATTTTTTTACCTTATATTATCTTGTTTTATTTCCTCTTTTATCAAAAATCAAATCTTCTTCCCTTCATCCTTGAAAATCTATAAATATGGCCTCTCACAAGCCATTATACATAATTGATGAGCTTTCCAGTATCCTTATTTTGTCGAATCACCTCCACAATCTTTCATCCATCATCCTTCGTCGATCATCTTCCATCCTCCATCTTCATCTTCATTGTTATGTTGTAGAAGTGAGCACCCAACATTCATTCAAAAATCAAACCTTCAAAATCTTGCATTCTCATGTGAGGTGGAGAAGAGCAATAGAGGTCAATCAAGAATAGCATGGAGATTTTAGTTTGCATTTGTGTTTAATGTTTTGATTTTCATGTTGTCTTGTTCTCTATTGTGCATTGTTAGGGTTTTATCATTGTTTATACATTTACCCTAATTCATAATTTTTATCCTAACCACATTTGGCACGCCTGGTGGGACCCACTTCTCTTGATCATTTTTGCAGGTTTTTGTTGTAAAAATTTGTGTTTTTCTAACCCTCATTTGGCAAGTTTTGCATGTGATCTATTACAAGTGACCTCCTGGGCTCAAACTAACTGCACCATCACGTCCGGGAGGCCATTTCCATGAATTTTGACTATAAATTTGTTAGGGCTTCCTCACAACAAATTTTTTGTAAATTTTTGAAAAAAAATTTAGTCTGGTAACCATACTATACAGATCTGTATAGTCCATACAGTATGGATATACCATTTTGGTATCTGATTTGGTATTACAGGCTTCAGTTCATTGTGTGGCAGTTACATTGCAGGTTGTACTATTTTATTTTGAAGTTTATGTGATATCATAGGATTTAAGGTTCATCGACCTGGCATAAACCTCTCAGTCGACCTTCCTAAACCACCTTGTCAGTTCCCATTCAACCCTTCTTCACAATTGCATCATTCTCAGTGATCTTTTTTCTTGTTTCCATCGACTATTTTCATACTCTAGTTGACACCTCCCTTAGGTTTTGTCGCCATTTCAATGTCTCATGTCACCACCAACATTCTCAATCGCTGCTTGTGTTAAACTCCCCTGCTACTAGCATAAACCCATCGACCTTGTTTGGAAACCGCCACTCAACAACTCATCGACCCCCTGTGGAAATCTCATCCTTCAAGTCGTGGTCGCCGCCCACACCGAACACATCTGCCACATGTTTGACTTCACCATTCTCTAAGGAGTCAGCATTCCTAGTCAACGCAAAGGCAAAACCCTAAATCTAATTCCTCCCACCTCATTTGTCCATCTTTCCTGGCCACACCCACCTTTCAACCTATTTCATAGTCACCATCACCTATCTTAGTCATTATCCCATTTCACAGTCACTATCCTATTTCATAGTTGCCATCACTTATCTCGGTTGTTCCTCTACAACACGGGTCGCCACTCATAAATTTTTGCCGCCATCCCTAGACTGTCAGCAGTCTTCGTTGATTTCCTTTTGGTATTAAGCCTATGTATTGGAGATCCTAGTCACTATCGACTGTTAAGTCATAACAGTCAACCTTAAAACCCTAGTTTTAGGTCTCTTGGTATGTCAACTTAACATTTAATTGTATGTTTCTAGCTTTCGACTTTAGCATTTGGGGGTTTAGCATTGGGTATTAGGCGCGTAATATTTAGGGTCTTGGTTTTTAACTGAAAGTATAAGAAATTTTAAGCTCAAACAACTAACAATGCATGTGACTGGTACCTGGTCAAAGTCAAACAGTCAACTTTTGGTCAACCAGGTCAACCTTTTTTCTTCACATGCCATAAGGGGGCAATTTTTTTCTTTTTATCATAACTTGGTCAAAACAGGTCAAAATCGCACATGAAAGGACTCATTGGAAATTTGGCTTAATGAACTTTGTAGTGGCAAAGGTTTGATTAGGTAATTTCATCATTTCATTAGTTATTTTTGTAGTTAAACTTCAGCTTCATTTCAAACTTCGATTAAGCATAACTTAAGTGAAATTGATCAGTTTTCAACAATTTTTTTAAACTGCTTAGAATTTCCCAAATTTTCTATTTATGCAATTTGTTTTATTATATTAGATCATCTATATCATATTTTTAACAGATTGCATCTTTTTGACCTAATCCTCTTTAGCTTGCAAGTTCATGTTGCTTCTTGTCATTGCAACATCTTATTGTTTTGTCAAAGAAAAATAGATCAAAACTACTGACAAATCTATTTGCAAGATTGATTGGTCAAATACTCATCATTTATCACTAATCTAGGAACATTTGGGCTTGGTGCTTAAAAAGAACCCTTGTTTGTGCTGTGTCTATTTTATCTTTTCTTGTTTGCTTGTTGTGCATGTTTGTAACCCCAAGGTATAGAACCAAAGTATCCTCTCCCCTTGCCTTCATAAGGATCTTAGGTGAAGAGAAATGATTATATTTCCTTCTTAGAGGGCCTACCTCCCGTTGTGAGAGGGAATGACCCAAGTAGTAACAAGATAAAGCCAAGCTCATTCAAACTACTATATAAAAAAATGTGTTTGTGATGAAAGTCATAATCAATAGGTGTGGATGTGTCATACCAATGAATGTCTCCCTTAGTACCCTTATGGTGCATGAAAGCTTGTAGAACATAAACCTTTGCAGTCTAGGAGGCCTCCTAGTTGGAGCGAATCGCTGCATGTATAGCCACCTGAACGAAGTCATTACTAAAAACCTTTGGTTAGTAACCAAAATCCTTCTATTTGCTGGCACAGGAGGTTGGACCTTTGAATTCATCCCACATTCTCATAGTTCAAGGTAGAGATAGCAAATTCTCTTTGCGAATTCAAAGTTTGGTATGCCCGAGAAGTGTGTTCCATGTAAGGGGGAGTCAATGCTACCAAACTTCTAAGCTATCTACTCTGAATAAGTGTGGTTGGAGCAATCCAAGAGGAAATCCAATAGATATTGTCTCTGCCATCCTAAGTTGTTAATGTTTGTGAATGTCTTGTGCATGAGTTTCTGCCATCTTGTTTTTCTTATCATGAAATTGCTGAAAAACTATCAAAAACAAAACCTATCACATAAAAATCACCTTTGAACATCAACTAATCACCTTTACACAATAGTAGCTCACCCCTGGTTATCCTATGTTCATCCTTGTCTATATTCTAGTCACCTTTGAATCATTCAACATCACTTTTGGTCAGTCATAGACTACTATCATTTCTCTAGTCATTAAATCTTGTTTCAATCAATCCATCAATTTTTAGACATCAAATTGATCATCTACACCATCCCATCCAGTTTGACCATATCATATCATTGGAATTTATGAGCTTTCCATCCTTTTGAGACTCTAAATCAGTTATTATCAATCAGTCAATCAAAATCAACATTATCCTTTAGCGTTGGTCCTTATCTAGCATTTGATCATATCAGCATCATCAACCAACCTTGTCTACCCTTGAGTTCATGAGTCTATCTCTTGGGAGATAATCTTATCCAATCAACCAACTAATCAAACCAATCCAATCAATCGACCAAGCCAATCCAATCAATCAATCAAGCAAACCAATCAATCCAAGAGTCTCAACTTTGTCCCATATGTCCATCCATCATCCAATTATGCCAACATTAGAAGAGCTAGCACCTCAATTCCAAAATTTCCTCCAAGCACTTTATCAAGAACCACAACTTCTAGATCAACCAATCATTCAAGAGGTCCATGCTCTCATCCAACAACTTCAAACATGCCAATTACCTCAAATGTGACAACTACTAGCACAAGCCCAACACTTCCTATCCATTTGTCAAAATCAACAAGCATACCATCCCCTATCCACTCATTATCAATCAATGTCATCTCAATCCCATGTGTCATACCCCTCCACTTCATACCAATCTAATCCATCCATATGTCAAATCAATTCCCCATCAACTTATCCTATATCTTTTTATGTCAATACCATATCAACATATCCACCCACTTCACAACAAGCACATATGAGCTCAAGCGTACCTTGGTAAAAAGATCAAATGCCTTTAACTTCATACCAATCCAAAGATATTTTATCTACATATACCACCATTTCACTTCATCATCAAACCCATTCACAAGACTATAATTGGCCTCCACAAAATGAACAAGCATACCTAAGTCAACCTTTGCTGCAAGACTTGATATCTTTTGATGAGGGAGATAACAATCTAGATTATACATCCTATGAGTACCCTCCATCACCATCCACTCAAATGTCAATCCATGAGCCTACTATCCCTATCCCAACACCACCATGTGATCTTACTCCTAGTCCTAATCCACCCAATCCTAAGCCTACAACACCATCCGCCCTTATTGTCCATCCATTATATTGTCCTTCCACCCATACCTTTATAAAGGATGTGATAAAATGGCTACTAGAAAGGAATAGACATTCCCCATGTCAAACACCCACTCGTGATCCTAGCAGAGAACTTTTCAACATGTCCAATCCTTTAACCCCATCATATAGTCCACAATCCCATGAGCCTATGAGTCCAAGTTAGGATCTATTGTCTTTTCATGTTTTTGATCATGAGCCTATCCAAGAGTTATCTACTTCCATTCAACCAAATCAAGAGGTATGTCAAGAGCATAGGCCTAAACATATGGAAACATCAAGCCCTCTTTTCAATCAAGATCAAATCCCTTCCATCCAACCTATTTATAACATATATCTCCTCCATGATCAAGATATTATTCATGATGAAGAGTCAATCCCTCCACAAATGGATCCTATCTATAATACCATAAATGAGAAAGATATCCAAATTGCTCATATTCAACTGCCAACTAGTCCCATTCATGATATACCAACATTCACTTCCCTTGATGAGACACCCTGCTCCCAAGTGAACATAGATGATCAAAAAAATACCTTGGATCTTAATGAACACAATGATAATCAAGATCCTAATGATCCTTTGTAATCCACTACTGGCCCTATTTCAAATCTATCACATCTTATTAGTGTATCCACCCTTATTCATGAATGTTCCTATAGACACTTAAAATTGGCTTGCTCTGCAAACTGGTTTCCCATACCTGTACACTAATTTATCCCTAACCATCTATCTATTCCTTGTGATCAATTAGTTCACTTAATTTATCACTAGACCTTACAACACTATCCCTCATTAATCAAATAAATATTCCCAATATTTATTTGGTTCAATTCTCCTTTTCCCTAATCCTCATTAATTAGATAAATCATGGTTATCTAATTGATCTAGCCTACTAATTGACCTACCCTAACCTACCCTAGCCTACCTCATCCTAGCCCTAGGATCAATTAAGCAAAACCTCTGTTTAATTAGTCCTAACCTCTCATGTGGGTGGTCAAACCTAGTTTAACACCCTTCCCCACATCTCCCAAATTAAAAATTGAAATAAGTCACACATCACATTTACTTCCCTTACAAGCCCATACTCATTCATTTCCTCTTATCCCCAAAATAAATTCTTAATTCATTTCCCATTCCCCAAATGAATTTTTAATTCATTTCACATTCTTTCACACCCATACCTCATTTATCACCCCTTTTCCCAAAAATGAATAAAAGATTCACTTTTATTCATAACCCTTGATCTCATCTTTCAACCCTCACCCTCCATCCTCCTCTCAGAAAATCTATAAATGAAACCCTCTCCAAGCCATTTGGGAGAGACTCCTTCATGCATCAAACCTCTACCAAAATCATTTCACAATCCCATTATCATGCCACCATAATGTCCAAATCACTCTAAATCATCTCTCATTTCCATCTAGTCTCTCAAATCTATCATCCAATCCCTAATCATTCATCTACATTGTGTTGAGCATTTGAGCAATCCCCATATTCATTTCAGTTATCATGGGTAAAATCTAAGGAGCTCTATCGAGTGCATCTCCTTCCCGCATTGATTCGTGAGTCATTATGGAGGTATAATCATTCTGTTTTGCATTTGATTTTGGTGCAGGAGCACCCCTACAAGACGGGATATAGGTTAATTGTCCGCATGACAGGACATTAGTCTATTTTTAGTATGTTTGACTTCATCATGTAATAAGGTCCATTAGACCAATGCATATGTATTAGATCAGCCTAGGAGAGTGTGCAGGCAATTAGAGATCGTGATCAGGTAGTCTGAGCTGTCCTCTCCCAGCCGCTTGGAAGCTCCCAGCCGCTGGGAATCGAGTTGGTAGTACTCATAGGATATTGCTATATATACCTTCGATCTGTTAGGGTTTAGCATGTTAGTTGTGTTATGTTATGGTGGTGTGTTAGTGATTGAGTTGAGATTCAGGAGAACAGTCCAGATATTGAGAAGCACTGTTGTTTGACAGTATTGTAGAAACAGGACATTTGTGTTTCATCTGAATAAGATCTTATCAATTGCATTATCTGGCTTATCAGTTGTATCTGTTTTGATTTCTGTTCTGATTACAAGTTGATGGATTCTTTCAACCCTTCCACCGGTTGATCCTGTGAATCGGTGGAATGGTCATGTATGATAGTTTAGTTTGCATTTTAGTTTTCTGTTTATGCATTTCATTGTTCAAGAGATCAGTTGGTAGCATGCTGTGAATCAACCTAGCATCCTCATGTGCTAGGTTTAGAAAGATAAATCTTTAAGTTTTGATCTGAAGGTGATCCGGCCCGATCATCATATTTCCTTTATGAAATTGTGCGGTTCTGTGAGTTTGCATGCAGCGGACGGATATATAGGGGTCTGCATGTGCTTTTCCAGTCGGAGTGAATCGCATCGTCAACTGTGAGTATATTGCTATCAGGATCGGGTTATGAAACTGATGAAGTTTGCATGCTTCAAGTGCATCAGGATGTTATAAGTCGGATATATACTCAGTGTGTATATCATCGTTAGGATCATCTCTCGTGTGTGTCCATCATCCGCATATCGCTATCGTATGCGGAAGTGAAAGTTCATTTTTTTGGCTAAGTACCGGAGAGGTCATCATCAGGATATTGAAAAGGTCATCAGGATATTCATTTTCATACTGCAGAAGATATAAGGATCTTATATCCGGATGACATCATCATCAGGTGCATGTGACGTCATCATCATTAGGATATTACGAATATCACCCTATGCAAGTTTATCCTGCTGTCACTAAGTGTTTTGGCATCAGCGTAAGGCATCGGCATAAAGTTTGGGTAACATCATCAGGATGTTTCAATATGACCGGGTAAGTCATATCATGATGCTGTTGTTTATATAGACGGATATCGGGGTGACGTAAGCATCGAGGGAAAGGTGCTTGAAGCGGTCGTCATCAGGATATATCGGGGAACCGGATACTTCATATCCTGCTGACGAAGGGTGATGATGCTAAACATCATGATGCTGTTGATAGAGTTTGGTGCTGAGTGAATAGTGATCATCAGGAGGATAATTGTGTTCGTCAAATATCATGATGCTGCTGACAGGCGAAAGGCAAAAGGCGGAGGAAGTGAACAGTAGTCAGCAGGAGGATGTTTCATGCTCGTCCGAAATATGATGATGCTGTCTGTGTTTGCAGGAAATATGATGATGATGCTAAGCCGATAGGATTTTAACATGCCGATTGTATCAATGACTCCTCCTTCCCAGTTGTAAGCTCCCGTTGCGTTTTACCTCTGCATCATAGTGGTATCAGAGCAAAGGAAGGATCTTCTGGAAAAGATAAGGGTATAGCAGGATGTCAGATGAAGAAGGAACATCTGAGGTGCCAGCAAGGATGACCAACGTTGAGTTGGCAGTTCTAGTGAAGAAACAGATTGCAGAGAGCAAGGCCGTGAAGGCTCAGAATCAGGAATTGAAGGATGAGTTAGCAAAGTTGAGGAGCAGAGTAGGTTCTGGTAGAGAAGAAGATAGGGAGGAAGAAGAGATCCCTAGTTGGAGCGAGGAGGTCATTCCTGCAGACCAGAGACCACTGTTGAACGCCCTCAAGGCCATGGAGAGGAGAACCATGGATGTGAAACTAGATTTTCCAGTGTTTACAGGAAAGATGGAACCTGATTCAGTGATGGAGTGGATAGACTTTTTGAACAATTTCTTTGAAACAGAGGGTGAAAATAGCCCAGTCAAAAATGAAAGAAGCTGCCTTGACATGGTGGAATTTCGTCCAAGATGATAGAGTACAGGAAGGAAAGCGTAGAGTCGCTACATGGAAAAAAATGATGGCATTAGTAAAGGAAGCTTATGTCCCATTGGATTACAGTATCCAATTACACAAGAGGAAGCAAAACCTGAAGCAGAAGGAGCTAGATGTCAGCTCATATATAGAAGAATTCATGAAACTTTGTATGAAAACAAAGGTAAAGGAAAGTGAAGAAGAGAAGGTAGCCAGATACCTTAATGGATTGAGGTTCAATATTCAGGAAGATTTAAGTCTGCATAATCCAGATACAGTTTAGAAATGCTTTCAGTTGGCATTGAAAGTGGAAGAGAAGTTAAAGAGAAAACAAGAACAACACAATAGAGGAAGAGGAAGACAACAAAGAGGTGGAAGAGGTCCTTTTAGAGGCAGAGGACATGGACAGGGATATCAAGGAGAATCCAGTCATGACAATAGTAAGGGAAACAATAGTCAGAACCAGAGGGAAAATTATAGTCAGCAAGGAAACTTCAGAGGTAGAAGACCTTTCAGAGGAAGATCCCAAGGCAGAGGATCCATCAGATGTTATAATTGTAACAAAGAAGGCCATATAGCCAGCAGATGTCCAGAAAAGGCCACAAGCTCAACAGGAGAAAGGAGAACAAATCTGATCCAAGAACCTGATAATCAAAGTGTGATAGGCTCTAATGATTTTCACAGTGTGAATGCTCCTGATAATTATGGATACCCAGAAAGTGGAGAGTCTCTAATGATGAGAAGAACAGTGACTACCATGAAGGTACCTAACAAAGAATCCCCTCAAAGAAAGTCTCTTTTCAGGACTATTTGCAAAGCAGGAGGTAAGGCATGTAAAGTTTTGATTGATTCTAGCTCTACTGAAAATTTTGTGTCTGAAGAAATGGTAACAAAGCTTAAGCTTAGGAGATTGCCTCACCCATCCCCATATAAAGTCTCATGGCTTACCCAAGGTCAGCAGACAACTGTAGAAGAACAGGCTTGGGTAGAATTTCAGATTGGTGCATATAAGGATAAGTTGTTGTTTGATATTACCAAGATGGATGCTTGCAATCTTTTATTTGGTAGACCATGGCAGTATGATTTGAAGGCACAACATGATGGTGTTAGAAATACCTATAAAATCACTAAAGATGCTAAGGTGATAGAGTTACTACCATTAATAGAGAAAGAGGAGAAATCTAAAGGAAAAGAGGTGAAGGTAATGCTGATGGAAGGTAAACAGTTCATGAAAGAAGTAACAGCAGAAGGTGCAGTTGCATATGCCCTAATCCCATGTATGAGGGTGAATAAAGAATAGCAGCAAGGAGTCAAGGAAGAGAAGAAGCAAAGGTTCATAGACCCAGCTATCCAAGAGCTATTGGATAAGTACAAAAGTATCATCTCAGAGGGAATGCCAAGATCCCTACCACCTATCAGAGATATTAGTCACTGCATAGACTTAATTCCAGGGTCAACACTTCCAAACAAAGCAGCCTATAAGCTAACTCCAGAACAGAATGCAGAAGTAGCCAGACAAATTGAAGAATTATTGGATTCAGGTCTGATTGGGAAAAGTTTAAGTCCATGTGCAGTACCAGCTGTATTAGCACCAAAGAAGGAAGGTACTTGGAGACTTTGCATAGATTCTAGAGCTATCAACAAGATCACAATCAGGTATAGGTTTCCAATCCCTAGGATAGAGGATTTACTTGATTGTTTGGGAAGTGCTAAGTATTTTACAAAAATAGATTTGAAGAGTGGATATCATCAGATTAGGATTAGACCAGGAGATGAATGGAAAACAGCATTCAAAACAAATGAAGGGTTATATGAGTGGAAGGTTATGCCTTTTGGTTTATCTAATGCACCTAGTACTTTTATGAGGTTGATGAATGAGGTTTTCAAAGAGTTCATTGGTAAGTTTGTCATAGTATATCTAGATGACATTCTGATTTTCAGCAACACAAAAGAAGAACATCTTAGACACATAGATTTGGTTCTTAAGAGGTTACATGAAGAGCAGCCGATGAAAAATTTAGACAAGTGTTTGTTTATGCAAGAGGAGATCACATATTTGGGTTTTGTCATTTCACAAGGAAAGTTACAAATGGATAAGGAGAAGGTAAGTGCCATATTGTCTTGGCCAACCCCAAAGACTATGAATGATGTCAGAAGTTTCCATGGGTTAGCAACCTTCTACAGGAAGTTTATAAGAGGGTTTAGTCATATTTGTGCACCCATGCTTGATACCATCAAAGGAGGACAGAAGTGCAGATTTGTTTGGACTCAAGGAGCAGATGATTCTTTTGAAACATTGAAGAAGAAGGTGGCACAGTAGCCAGTCCTTGCACTTCCAGATTTTAACAAAACCTTTCAGGTAGAATGTGATGCCAGTCACATGGCCATTGGAGCAGTACTCAGCCAAGAAGGTAGACCTATTGCATTTTTCAGTGAGAAGCTCAATGATGCTAAGAAGAGGTATTCCTCATATGATTTGGAAATGTATGCTTTAGTCCAGTCACTCAAGAAATGGAGGCATTACTTGATGCCAAAGGAATTCATAGTATTCACAGATAAACAGGCTCTGAGTTTCATAAACAGCCAGGAAAAGCTGAACCACAGACACATGAAATGGGTAGAAACCTTACAAGCTTTTACTTTTACATTGAAGCATAAGAAAGGAATCAAGAATAAAGTTGCAGATGCTTTGAGCAGGAGAGTTCTAACAGTCAACCAGATTCAGTTAGAAAGTGTTGGCATTGATTCACTAAAGACCATGTATGAGTCTGATGAAGATTTTGGAGAGATATATCATGTATGTACTTCTTTTGGGGAGAAATATCATGCTGAATTCTCTGAATTTTTGATTCAGGATGGATTGTTGTTCAAAGGTGGACAGTTATGTATTCCAAGGTGTTCTATGAGGTCAAATATCATTAAGGAGAAACATTGTGGAGCTATGGCAGGTCATTTTGGTCTAGATAAAACTCTTGATCTGGTCAGAAGGCATTACTTTTGGCCTAAGTTACAATCAGATGTCAGAAAGTTTGTAGAGACATGTGTGATATGTCAGAAAGCTAAAGGCAGGTCAACTAATGCAGGTTTATATCAGCCCTTACCCATTCCTTCCAGACCATGGGAAAGCATAAGTATGGATTTTGTCTTGGGTTTACCAAGGACAAGGAAAGGGTTTGACAGTGTTTTTGTTGTAGTGGATAAATTCAGCAAAATGGCACATTTCTTGCCATGCAAAACCACTGCTGATGCTTCATACATTGCAGATTTATTTTTCAGGGAGATTGTCAGAATCCATGGATTGCCATTGAGTATAGTGTCAGATAGGGATGTGAAGTTTATTGGTCACTTCTGGAGAACTCTTTGGAGGAAACTTGGAACAAATTTGTCTTTTTCCTCTGCATATCATCCTCAAATTGATGGACAGACTGAAGTAGTGAACTGTTCCTTAGGGAATTTGCTTAGATGTTAGACAAAACAACATGGAGAAAAGTGGGATAATATTCTATCTCAAGCTAAATTTTCATATAATGATACTGTCAATAGGAGCACAGGGAAATCACCTTTTCAGATAGTTTATGGTATGCATCCAAGAGGAATTTTGGAATTAAGAGATCTACCTACAGTAGACCCTGTTAGTGCAGAAGGTGAAGCTTTTGCAGAAGCCATAAAAGAGGTTCATGATCAAGTCAAGACCCAACTACAGCAAACCACCTTGAAGTATAAGGAATATGCTGATAAAAAGAAGAAGGATGTTCAGTTTGATGTTGGAGATTTGGTATGGGTTCATTTGAAGAAGGACAGACTTCCTAAGGGAAAATATACTAAGCTCATGCAGAGAAAAGTTGGACCATGTCAGATTTTGCACAAGCATGGACAGAATGCTTATGAGATACAACTCCCTCCTGATCTTGGTTTGTCCCCTATATTCAATGTATGTGATTTAACTCCATACAAGTCTTCTCCAGATGCAGATCAGGATCTCCTACAGGATACAGTTGATGATGACATTCCCAAGCATGATCCTCCACAGTTGCAGAAGGTTTTGGACACCAGAGTGGTCAAACAGACCCGGAACAAACAGTACTTGGAGTATCTAGTCTCTTGGAAGGGAAAACCTAATTCTGAAGCAGTATGGATGACTGAAGAGCAGATCCAGAAACATGGTGTAGATCTTCATACTCTCATCTCAAGTGGACTTGAGATTTCTTCTTCTGGGGAGTATGGTGCAGGAGCACCCCTACAAGATGGGATATAGGTTAATTGTCCGCATGACAGGACATTAGTCTATTTTTAGTATGTTTGACTTCATCATGTAATAAGGTCCATTAGACCAATGCATATGTATTAGATCAGCCTAGGAGAGTGTGCAGGCAGTTAGAGATCGTGATCAGGTAGTCTGAGCTATCCTCTCCCAGCCGCTGGGAATCGAGTTGGTAGTACTCGTAGGATATTGCTATATATACCTTCGATCTGTTAGGGTTTAGCATGTTAGTTGTGTTATGTTATGGTGGTGTGTTAGTGATTGAGTTGAGATTCAGGAGAACAGTCCAGATATTGAGAAGCACTATTGTTTGACAGTATTGTAGAAACAGGACATTTGTGTTTCATCTGAATAAGATCTTATCAATTGCATTATCTGGCTTATCAGCTGTATCTGTTTTGATTTCTGTTCTGATTACAAGTTGATGGATTCTTTCAACCCTTCCACCGGTTGATCCTGTGAATCGGTGGAATGGTCATGTATGATAGTTTAGTTTGCATTTTAGTTTTCTATTTATGTATTTCATTGTTCAAGAGATCAGTTGGTAGCATGCTGTGAATCAACCTAGCATCCTCATGTGCTAGGTTTAGAAAGATAAATCTTTAAGTTTTGATCTGAAGGTGATCCGGCCCGATCATCATATTTCCTTTATGAAATTGTGCGGTTCTGTGAGTTTGCATGCAGCGGACGGATATACAGGGGTCTGCATGTGCTTTTCCAGTCGGAGTGAATCACATCGTCAACTGTGAGTATATCGCTATCAGGATCAGGTTATGAAACTGATGAAGTTTGCATGCTTCAAGTGCATCAGGATGTTATAAGTCGGATATATACTTAGTGTGTATATCGTCATCAGGATCATCTCTCGTGTGTGTCCATCATCCGCATATCGCTATCGTATGCAGAAGTGAAAGTTCATTTTTTTGGCTAAGTACCGGAGAGGTCATCATCAGGATATTGAAAAGGTCATCAGGATATTCATTTTCATGCTGCGGAAGATATAAGGATCTTATATCTGGATGACATCATCATCAGGTGCATGTGACGTCATCATCATCAGGATATTATGAATATCACCCTATGCAAGTTTATCTTGCTGTCGCTAAGTGTTTTGGCATCAGCGTAAGGCATCGGCATAAAGTTTGGGTAACATCATCAGGATGTTTCAATATGACCGGGTAAGTCATATCATGATGCTGTTGTTTATATAGACGGATATCGGGGTGACGTAAGCATCAAGGGAAAGGTGCTTGAAGCGATTGTCATCAGGATATATCGGGGAACTGGATACTTCATATCCTGCTGACGAAGGGTGATGATGCTAAACATCATGATGCTGTCGATAGAGTTTGGTGCTGAGTGAATAGTGATCATCAGGAGGATAATTATGTTCGTCAAATATCATGATGCTGCTGACAGGCGAAAGGTGAAAGGCGGAGGAAGTGAACAGTAGTCAGCAGGAGGATGTTTCATGCTCATCCGAAATATGATGATGCTGTCTATGTTTGCAGGAAATATGATGATGATGCTAAGCCGATAGGATTTTAACATGCTGATTGTATCAATGACTCCTCCTTCCCATTTGTAAGCTCCCGTTGCGTTTTACCTCTGCATCAGATTTATGTTTTAATCTTCATTTTGATTTCACTTATTACATTGGCACGCCCGGTCTTGGATCTAATTGTCGTTTTGTGTAGGTTTTGTTGTCAAAATCTTTTTTTTCTAACCCTCTTTGTGGTAAGTTTTTGCGAGTTTTGGGGGTAAAGTGTTGCAGGTTGCGTCTTGGGCAAAAATGGACTGCATTATTGGGCTCAGGACGCTATTTCTGTGAATTTTGATAGTAAACTTGCCTAGGTTCTGTGAAAATTTGTTTGAAAAAATTTGAAAATTTTTTAGGGTACCATCCATACCATACCCCTACTAGGCTAATCTGTGTAGTGTCTGTGTGCTATGATCAATGGGTTTTCTATGTTGCAGGTAATATTGATTTGCAGGGCTAATGTGTTTGTTTTGAAGGTCATTTGTTTAAACCCTTACCGCCACCGGTTGCTCTGTCCATTCTTTGGCCCTATCTTGTCACCCCTGTCGCCACCAGTCAAAACCCCCTACCACCACTGCTCAGCACTAACAAACCCCTTACCCCCCGACCGCCCCTTCCCCCACCCAATCCCCATGGACACCTCCCCACTTCCTCCCCGCAGCACCATCACCGCCACCTCCCCTGCAACCCCCGCGCGCCGCCCCCGCAGACCCCTGCACCACCCAAACCCCATCCTCCTCCCGCCACCCTCCCAAATCCCTTCCCTCCGGCCTCCCATGCAGCTCCCCTGCCACTCCCTTCGGCTTCCCCGTCCCATCCCCCATGCCACTCCCCATCTGCCGCTCCAGACCCCCTAGCACCCTCCTCTCAGCATACCACCAATGGAAACCCTCCACCAGGTAACCCCTGCACGACACCTCTGGAACTCTCTCCTCCACCTCACACTAAAACCCTGACTGCTATCTCCGCCCAGCGAGCCTTCCTCCGCTGCCTTTCAAACCACCGACTCATCTCTAAAGTCTTCAGCCAAGGGTTGGATATTATAATCTTAAGCCCCCGCCTCTAAAATCTTTGGGCTCCCGGTCATATGACCACGGGTGGGGGATCATTAAGCCCCTTCATTTTTATATAGATTTTTTATTTTTTCCAAGCTTTTAGCCCCTGGTCACATCAGTGACCAGGGACCTATTTTCACTTCTAACTGCCAGGAAAACCTTAACCGCTAGCACATAACAAGTGCATGTGAATAGACAAATCTAACCGCTAGCAGTTGAAATTTGACAGTCAGTTAACCTCCTAGTGCCTTCTACATACCAAAGGAGGCTTTTTTTTCTCTTGCTCATAACTTGGTCATACGGAGATAGATTTTCACAAAATTGGACTCGTTAGAAAGTTGGAAGGATGAACTTCATAGCTGTATCACTTTTATCAGGGGACTGTACCTTTTTGTAGGCTTTTCTCGTAGTCAAAGTCAAACATACATGAAAACTTTAAACGCTCATATCTTTTGCATTTTTGATCAAATTTTTGCAATTTTTTTTTTCAAATCGCATGGAATTTCATCTAGAATATGATTATGCACTTCATTTTCCTGTATCAATTCATTTTTCATCAGATTTTATCAGATTATCAATTTTTGAATAATAATCTCCTCGGCTAGTCTACTTGCTCCGTTTTCATTCTTGTGACTTGCAGGTGATCATTCGAGGCTAGAACAACATCAGGAGAAACATCTACATCAATTTGGAAAGCAATTTAATTAGGTGCTTTTGTTTCATCCTTTATTTCTCAATCTTGCTTGCAAACACACTTCGGTTTGGGTTTCTAAAACGAACTTTGTTTGATCACACATCATTGAAATTGGGCTTAAAATCAACCAGTGTCTTCAATCACATCTTCAAATTGGGCTAAAAAGAATCATTGTTTGACGTGTCTTTATCACATTTCATTTTTCTAAGGGTTAATTTACAAGTGAGAGTGTGAGTCAAGTGGGTGTGTGTATGCTCTCTCCTCGCACCACAAGGTGACCTTGGAGATCAAAAACTCCTCGCTTGATTCACTTTTTTTTACCCTTTCTTAGGAGGCCTACTAGGGGATTTCATCACCCCTAGGGACGACCTCATCCAAGGCTAAATCAAAAGACACCCTCATTGAAATCAGAATCTTGTCACTCTTGGCTAAGCCCTAAAGAAATTTCTACCTTTGGGAAGTGAAGGTGAAGGGTGGGTTACCCCCTTCTCCTGGCTGTGTGATAGGATTTCACTTTCAATTCTTAGTCAACCTTGTGTAAACATTGCCCAAACCTAATTGGCCATACCTTACATCAAACTAGACATTAGGGCATGTTGATGTGTTTTCCACATATGCTTGTTTAATCATCATCATATTCTTCAAAGTCCAAATTCAAAATTGCTTGTGTCTTGTGTGAGTGAATCATGTGTGTGCAAGTGTGATCATTTCATTGAACATTGCCAAATCAAGTTAAACATCAAACACATAAGATAAGTCATTCACCTTATTCTTCAAACACATTCAAATCCAATCACTCATCTATCCTAATCATCCTAATCACCTATCTTATCCACATCATCATCCAAATCATTCAATCTAATGTTATCCTAATCACTCTCATCATCCTTAATCCAATTCATCAACATCATTCTAATCCCATCTCATCCAAATCCAAAATCCAACATCAATCATCCCTTCTCCATTATCCACTCCAATCAAACATTCCAATTCCTAATCCTTAATCAACAAATCATCCTTGGTACATCAAACTTTGGTTAAGGACTTAGTCTCCTTCATCCTCCATCAATCCCCTCATCCAAAAGCCCAACCAAAACTATCCACATCATTATCAAAATCCCTCAACATCATTATCACCCCAATCCAAAAGCCAAATCAACCCAATCAAAAAAATCAAGACTTTAATCGAACACATCAATCCTCTTGCTTAAGATCATTAGTCTATCAAAAAGCATAGATAATCATCCAACACAAACAAATCAAATCAAATCATCTTAAGGACTTGAAATTTTGATCCCACCATCACAATAATCCATTATCCCCCATCATCCCATACCATCTCCAACAAAATGGATCTTTATGAAACAATACAACAATTACAAAGACATAGAAAAGTCTATGAGAACATGGATCCTAATGCTAAGGAATAATTCAAAAATGACATTAAAGATATACCCTTAGCACACCTCATCATTGGAGAATCCCAATCCCCTACCCAACCTCCATCTTATCAACAAACACCTTACACATCATTCGCATCCACATCATATCAATCTTCATTCTTTCAACCTTCATCATACCAACCTACATCTTACATATCCACTCCATCAACCTCATATCAACCTTCAAACTCATACCAACTTCCATCATATCAACCTTTACCTTCATATCAATCACCATCCCCTTACACATCCATGCCATCATACTTATCCAACCAATCAATACCTCCAACTTATCCATCCCCCAACCTTTGTCATGCTAACTTTGATCATGGGAACACCAATCTAACACACCTTATATCCAAAATCCAAACCTCATATCATCAACCAAATCCCCCATCTCCTAATCCCCATCCTCCAATCCCCCCATCACAATATCCCTCCAACCTTATCAACCTTCATCCATCACCTTATGTATCTCCCAATCCACCAACCCCTATCACCCATCCACCATCTAATCCACATCCATCCAAGCACCCACCACATCTATCCAAGTCACTCCCACTTCTATCCAACCACGTGAGCTATGTCAAGAATCAAATCCAAAGCATGTTGAAACATCAACCCCTTCTCCTACTCAAGATCTCACCATCGCATCTAATAAGATCCTCAATCCCCTACCATCCATTGATCAACTTATTGATCTCACACCATCTTCTACCACCCCTTTACCATCCCACATGAATCCTTTACCTCCATCTACCAATCCCATCCCAAATCTATCCCCTTACCACTTGGAAAAAGCACCTTCATCCGTGGTAAACCCCTTGTAGAATGTGAACAACTTCCATCCACCCCCTATCTATCTCCAACAAATAATGGACTCGCGTCTTGTTTCCGAAGCAACAAACATCCCATTGCATGTCACATACTCCAACATATGAACTATCAAGGCAAAGGCTTAGGCCTTCATGAACAAGGCATCTTGGAGCCCATCCACACCACATTCCATCCATCCTCACATGGCCTTGGCTATACACCCCAAGAAACACAATCTACACATGTTGGTACCATCCACCCACCTTCCAAAATCCATTCATCCAATCTCAAACATGGTGCATCTCATCGCACTTCCAAAACATATGTCGCCATCCCTCCTCCATCATCCTACCATTTGCAAAAGCATGTGACCATCCATCTCCCTCCATCAAATTTACCTCCACTACTTCCAACTCTAAAGATCCCTATCCACAAATCCCCTTATTCCCCCATCCTCCCAACTCCTAATATCCCCATCCTCAAATCTCCTTATCCATTTATCCAAAAATACACTTTTTACCCCTCCATCCATAAGTCCCATAAATTTCCCAATCAAGACCAACAAAAGCACACATCTTTCAAACAAGAAGCTTCCACCAAATCCATGGGATTCAAATATTTGAATGCCTCAACTCATAAAGCACAAAAGCCTAAGGATATTATCCCTTCCAATCAACTTGAAAAATCCAAAAGGCTATCAAAGCCCACACCATCACAAGAAAAAGCAAAAACAAAAATGGTGTGGGTCCCTAGACGAAAAGCACCAAATTCTAATGAGGCATCCACATCCCAATCCACCCCAAAATCTCAAATATCCCCCTCCCCATCTAAAAATCCCATAATTCTTAAGTCCATTTGGGTACCTAAAACTCCAAATAGACCATCCACACATCTCCCATCCTGATCCCCCTTACTACCCACCCCCATCCAAAACATAGGCTTCAAAATCAAACACAGTGTGTGCCACCATTGGTCTTGGTTCCCCTCCACCACTTGAACTTCCCACATACCTCCAACTCTCCATCTTTCGTTCACTATCCTACATATCTTCCCCATCACATTCCTATGGTCCATGCTCTTGCATAATCCACATCATAATCCACACAATCCACATCATAATCCATTCCATCTTCTCCTATCTACCAACAATCCATGCAATCATAATCCAAAATTCTATCCAACATGGGACCATCTTCTCCTTGCTATGGAAACAGATGCTAGAGTCCCCATTCCATCAAAAAAGCAAAAAAGCAAAAAAAAAATCAAGAAAATAGTAAAGAGAAAAAATCCGTCCAATGGTGAAAACCACTCCTTGTGGTGCCTTGGGCAAGTACCTTGATGAAAACCCCTTGTGGGCATCATGCATAATCCCTTCTCCATCCATTTTGTATCCCTACACTTGGGGGCAAAACTATCCTTCATCCACATCCATAATATCCTTTGCACATCTTATCCGCTATCTTATCTTTATCCTATCATATTCCTATCCACTATCTCCTATTTATCCTATCATATTCCTATCCACTATCCCCTATTTATCTTATCATATTCCTATCTACCATCCCCTATTCATCCTATCATTCCCCATCCATTCTATCCACTATTTTCTCCTCCTTAGATCTTGATGAAGACAAAGGGAAAAATATCAACAACATGCTTTGGAGACCTCTTGACATACTTCCTTTCCAAGTGCATCCTCCATCCATCTACTACAAAGTCCACCCATTCAAACATGAACCCATCATGCAAAATTCTAAGCATTGGGGCATATGATTCCTTGCAACCTAGCCCTTGAAAAAAATCCTAAAACCCCCCTTCCATATATCATGCATACCTATCCTATCCCTCATCCCTATCTTCCATCTATCTAACATGCATTCCTATTGTTTGTCCATTCATCTACCACAAATCTCCTATCCATTATCCTTTCATTACCAATCCCCCTATCCAACCCCATCACCCTCACCTCTAGACTTGGTGTTCCCTTGTCATTGGTATCTAGCACAAAGGTTACCTACACGAAGGCCAATGCAACCATCTCATAATAAACCATTCTTCTTCCAAAATCATGAAAATCCAGAAAATCAAAAAATCCAAAAAAATAAAAAAATCCAAAAATCCCAAAAAAAAATATCCATCACAAAATCAACATCATTCCATCAACATCTCATCATCTTCCAACATCCTCAAAATCACCAAAATCATCCAACACATCATCATCCCACATCATCATCATAAATCAAAACTACATATCATAACCACTTACATCTTAATGTGCCTTGATCCTGTGGATACAGGGTATGTAGGCAGTCTGGGATACGAAGGACATTTCCAATACTTAGGTACATAAGATGCACCCATCCAACCCGCTGAGCTTACACTAGAACCAAGCATCGCATCACCTATCAAAGCATCGTCCCTTAATCAAAAATCATCAACTATCAAATCAGCATCAACCACAACTTGTCACCATCATATCTTGAGCCAATCTTACAACATCAACAAAGCATCATCAAATCATCTATCAATCCCTGCCTTAGGATATATCTTTCCTACAATAGGCAGAATCTATCACATCATTATCTATTTTGGCAAGAGAGACAATGGCTATTAGTTTTGGTTCGTTGGTCTTTTTGTTTTTGATTTTTATCTTTTGTCCTATTCGAAGATCACATCAAAGCTATCTTGATCTCACTATATCATGGTATGTGGCGAAAACATCTAGAATGGGGCATAGTCTTGCATTTCTATGCTATGCTTGGGGGTTGGTCTCATTACTGCAAGCTAGTATTCATATCTTGTTGACCTTAGGGTCAATTCTAGCATATTGATCCCCTTATGCATCTAAGGTTCATCATACCTTTTGTGTACTAAGGACTTATGCTATGAGTCCCCTTCCCTCATCAGGACAAGGTTGTGCTATCTTGGGCATGCATGGGATCATCCCTTTGTTTACGTGTCTAGTCCATGCAAATGTTGGATACACATCATCACCGTGGTCTTCTATACCTTGGTGAAAATATCCACTTTGCTATATCAAACCTAGGATTGCTCTAAATCATTTTTCAGCACAATGATCATCCACCAATCAATCTCCCAACATCATCATCCTTTCATCTCGCCCCTTATCCTCCAACCATTTCAACCAATCTCTTCCATCCATTTCGAGAGCACAACCGTGTTCTTGCAACCCACCTATCCTCTCAAGGGGGCATCATCCTTACCAATTATCCCCAAAAACCTAACCCTATTCTTCTAAGCCAAAATCTTTTTTCTATCCAATCCAATTCTATGTTTTAACTTCTTTGAAATGATATTACTTAGCAACAACACCATCTCAAAGAGGGGCAAATGTAGACACCTAAAATTGGCTTGCTCTGCAAACGGGTTTCCCATACCTCTACACCAATTTATCCCTAACCATATGTCTATTCCTTGTGATCAATTAGTTCACTTAATTTATCACTAGACCTTACAACACTATCCCTCATTAATCAAATAAATATTCCCAATATTTATTTGGTTCAATTCTCCTTTTCCCTAATCCTCATTAATTAGATAAATCATGGTTATCTAATTGATCTAGCCTACTAATTGACCTACCCTAACTTACCCTAGCCTACCTCATCCTAGCCCTAGGATCAATTAAGCAAAACCTCTATTTAATTAGTCCTAACCTCTCATGTGGGTGGTCAAACCTAGTTTAACACCCTTCCCCACATCTCCCAAATTAAAAATTGAAATAAGTCACACATCACATTTACTTCCCTTACAAGCCCATACTCATTCATTTCCTCTTATCCCCAAAATGAATTCTTAATTCATTTCCCATTCCCCAAATGAATTTTTAATTCATTTCACATTCTTTCACACCCATACCTCATTTATCACCCCTCTTCCCAAAAATGAATAAAAGACTCACTTTTATTCATAGCCCTTGATCTCATCTTTCAATCCTCACCCTCCATCCTCCTCTCAAAAAATCTATAAATGAAACCCTCTCCAAGCCATTTGGGAGAGACTCTTTCATGCATCAAACCTCTACCAAAATCATTTCACAATCCCATTATCATGCCACCATAATGTCCATATCACTCTAAATCATCTCTCATTTCCATCTAGTCTCTCAAATCTATCATCTAATCCCTAATCATTCATCTACATTGTGTTGAGCATTTAAGCAATCAACATCTTCATTTCAGTTATCATGGGTAAAATCTAGGGAGCTCTATCGAGTGCATCTCCTTCCTGCATTGATTCGTGAGTCATTATGGAGGTATAATCATTCTATTTTGCATTTGATTTATGTTTTAATCTTCATTTTGATTCACTTATTACAGTTCCACCCTAGGAACACAACAACCATTGTCCATCACTTCACCTTCTCCATCACATAATAAACCCATGTCTAGTGTCCATACCAAACATAATCCCATCGTCCATCACATGCTCTAAAGAATGAACTATCAAGGTAAAGGCTTAGGCCTTCTTGAACAAGGAATTTTGAAGCCCATACATGTCAAGGTCCCTCCGTGCTCATTTGGCCTTGGATACACACCCCAAGGTAAACAATCTAAAGATGTTGGTAATTCCTCCATGCCTCCTAAGTTCACCATTTCCTATCACAAATCACATCATACATCCAATACATATGTTGCCATTCCACCTTCATCATCTTACAAATGTCAAAAGCATGTGACTATACACCTTCCACCATCAACTTTGCCTCCGTTACTTCCAAATCCTAACATCCCTCCATCGAATCTACCACCACTTCTTCCAACAACTAATCTCCCCCTTATCCAATCCCCTTATCCACTTATCCATAAATCCCCTAAAAATCCTAATCATGACCAACAAATGCACATATTGTCTAAACATAAAGCTTCCACCCATTCCACCAATCCCATGGGATTCAAACATAAAAAATTGGATCCCTCTACCTATAAAGAAACAAATCCTAAGGGTCCTCATGCCTTAGGACACAAAAGAAAAGAATCAAAGACAAATCCATCTAAAAAGCTATATAAGCCCATAACTCCAAAAGAAAAGTCCAAAAGCAAAATGGTTTGGGTCCCTAAGCAAAAAGTAATCAAATCAAATGAGGCATCCACCTCTCAAAAATCCCATACATCCTCTTCCATCCAAAAATTCCATTCCATTCAGAAATATCAAATTCCTCAATCCCACATCCAAAGAAAAGTCATATAAATACTAAATCGATGGGGGTCCCTAAATGCTTACATCATCCATCCACTAAGCAAACATCACCATTGCTTCCTACACCACCTCCAAGTCAAAAGCTTCAATGTTTATTGCGGTGTGTGTAACTATTGGTCATGGTTCCATTCAATCCCATGATGCTTCCACATACCTCCATCTCCCCTTCGTTCAACTATTATCCTACATATCTCACCCATCATATCCCTATGATCCATGCTTTTACATAAGCCTTTCACTCATCCATCATTGCATAAGTCATCCATAATCCACATCATAATACATGTCATAATCCATATCATAATCCACCATCTACCTTCTTCGTCTCACTTCCATGCAATACCCTTACCAACATCAATGAGCATAATGACTTGACGGTCCATGTGCGACATCTATCTCTAGTGGGACTATCACTTTCATGGAACTAGACACTTGAGTCCCTTTCATCCATATCCACCTATCCCATCCAAGAATAATTAAAAAAAGGTAAAGAGAAATCCCTTCGTCAAACGGTGAAAACTTGGTAAACAAGTGCCTTGGATAAGTACCATGATGAAAACCTAGCAAATAGGCATCATGTGTTAGTTGATATTCTATGTCAGCTACACTTGAGGGCACGTTGTCTTATCCTCCTATCATTTTCCATCCTATCATATCATCTCTTACCATGTCCTTATCCATCCACATACACATACCTATCATATTGAGTCCATTCATCCCTTCCTCTTTTGATCTTGATAAAGATTGGGGGAAAAATGTTGAAACAGGCTTTGGTTATCTCTTGATGTACCTCATCCTTTCAGTCATCCATGTAAAACCCTAATTATTACACTTAGACTGAGGCATCTTATTCCTATGCGACATAGTCTTTGAGATCACATTCTTTCTCTCCTACACATACATCCATTCCTTATCACCCACCTTTTATCCATTCATCCAATCCTATCCCCATCATTGCACCTAGACTTGGTTTTCCCTTGTCATTGGTATCTAGCACAAAGGCTACCCAAATTGCAATCGAATGTCATCCCAAACATTCCAAAAACCACTAAAATATCCAAACATTCCAAAAACACTAAAACATCCAAACATATCAAAATCCAAAAAAATTGAAACATATCAAAATCAGAAAAAATCACATTTCAAAAAACCAAAAAAATCAAAACATATCAAAATCCAAAAAAATTAAAACATATCAAAATCAAAACATAACAAAATCCACAAAAAATCAAAATATTCCCCAAAATTCAAAATACAAAAACAAATCAAATGGCCAACAAAAATTCAAGCAATAAAATCAATCCATCAAATCATTTTTCTAATCAATCAATAACCCAATCAATCCATCCACTTTCATCATCCTCATCATCAAACATTGGAAGAACTACATATCATCTCTATTGTTAGGTGCCTTGATCCCATGGATATAGGGTATGTAGGCAGTCTAGAATACGAAGGAAGTATCTAGATTTCAGGCATAGGTGATAGACAACTTCCATCTTTCATCCTTCATCCAATCTTCACTAATCATCATCTTCATCCATCTCTCATTTCTTCTATCATCTATCTTCCACATCATCAATCAATCAAAATCAAATCAAATCACTTCTTCAAATCATTTACTCAAATCATCAATCATACATCCAATAAACTCAAATGCAAGTCATCCTTCATCCATATACCAATCAAGTCAATCAAGCTTGTCAAATAATCCAATCACATCCTTGGTCTTGATCCTAATCTTGTCGTAAACCAAATCAATTAATCAATCATCCTTGTGTTGGTCTAGGGATATATCATTCCCTACAATGACAAAACTATCATCATCATCAATCAAACAATTCATCATTGGTTTAAAGCTTGACAGGGGCAATACCTTGTTTGTTTATGAATCATTTATGCATGCTTTCTTTCTTGCTTGTGTGTGTTATCTTTTTATCTTGCATTTGTATCACATCAATATCATTCCAGCTAATATTCATATCTTGTGTATGTTGGAATAGCTTCTTGCATTATCCTTTGCATCTAAGGTCACATCATACCTTTTGTGCATTAGGACTTTAATGCTCTAAGTTTTCTTCCTCATACGTCTAGACAAGGTTGTATTATGTTGGGGCATGAGACACATCGTCACCTTGGTCCTCATACCCTGGTGCATAACATCTAGTGCTATATCAAACATCATGGTTGCTCACTTTCATTGCAGCATAACGCATCATCTTTTCTTCTATCATTTCACTAATCTTTTTTGACCAATCCATTCTATTTCAAGATCCTATCCGTTTCTGTCTAACCCACCTTTCCTCTCGAGGGGGCATCCTCACCCTATCTTCTCATCATGATCCTATCATTCCATCATGATCCTATCTTTCCATCATCATCTTTTTCCTCTATCCATACCTTAGCTTCTTTGAAATGATGTTACTCGACACAAATTTCATCATCTCGACCATCATCTCAAAGAGGGGCAAACTCATCATCCTATCTTCGCATCATGATCCTATCATTCCTTCATCATCCTATCTTTCCATCATCATATTTTTCCTCTATCCATACCTTAGCTTCTTTGAAATGATGTTACTCGACACAAATTTCATCATCTTGAACATCATCTCAAAGAGAGGCAAAATGTAGACACCCAAAAATGTCCACCTTGTCACAACATTACATCATCTAGACATCTTATAACATGTTTTGCCCTAGGTACCCATGTCATCACCTGATTAGTTAAATAAATCTTATTTATTTGACTAATTTTTATTTATTCCCTTTCTATTCATAATCCCTTCTTTCTTCTAATGTTAATTAAATAATTTATATTATTTAATTAATTAAATCATAAATCAAACATTAATTAAATAAATTAAATATTAATTTAATTAATAAAATCCTCTTGCTTTATTTCCAAATTTGAACTCATGTGTATCTAATTAATTTATTTAATTAGATCATTCATCAATTATCCTCCCATCCTTTTCGAAGATTTATTTCTTTTTTGAGGATTTAAAACTAAAAGCTAATCTTTCTATATTTTTTACCTTATCTTGTTTTATTTCCTCTTTTATCAAAAATCAAATCTTATCAAATCTTCTTCCCTTTATCCTTGAAAATCTATAAATATGGCCTCTCACAAGCCATTTTGCATAATTGATGAGCTTACAAGTATCCTTATTCTCTCGAATCACCTCCACAATCTTTCATCCATCATCCTTCATCAATCATCTTCCATCCTCCATCTTCATCTTCATTGTTATGCTGCAAAAGTGAGCACCCAACATTCCTTCAACAATCAAACCTTCAAAATCTTGCATTCTCATACGAGGTGGAGAAGAGCTCAATAGAGGTAAATCGAGAATAGCATGGAGATTTCGGTTTGCATTTGTGTTTAATGTTTTGATTTTCATGTTGTCTTGTTCTCTATTGTGCATTGTTAGGGTTTTATCATTGTTTATACATTTACCCTAATTCACAATTTTAACCCTAACCATAGTATCTACCATTGCAAAATTACTTGAGTCAAGTAAACTTACAAAAGATCAATTGCTTGGTAAACTAACTACCTTTGAAATAAGGGAATTTGGGACTACTGATGGTCCTGTGAAAACTGAGACTACCTTCAAGGCCAAGGAAGAAAAGACTTCTAGATCAGAGAAGTATGCTGTGGAATCAAATGAAGAAGATTTTGTAGAATTTGAGGAAAAATTTGCAAGTAGAATAAAAAAAGCATCAGAGGAAAGTTCAAAGGTAAGTTACCCGTCAAATGTTTCAATTGTGGAAAAATCAGTCACTATGCTTCAAGATGTCCTAACAGAGCTTTGAAATTCAATGAAAGTAAAGGAAAGATGGTAAGAAAGAGTTACTATGTTAGAGATGATGATGGTGTAACTAATGATGAATCTAATTTTGATGATCACAATAGTAGTGAATGCTTGTTTATTGCACTTAGAGAAGAACCTGTTTCTGCTAACCTTGATAGCTGTGTGAAGGATGGAAGTTTAGGAGAATTATCTGCATTTCATGCTGAAAAGGAAGATGAATGGATCATTGATAGGGGATGTTCAAACCACATGACTGGAGACAAAAGTAAGTTTGTCAAGTTTTAAAAGTATGATGGAGGACTGGTTAGATTTGGTGATGATGCAACTGATAAGATTTGTGGAAAAGGATCAATTACTTTTGATGACAAGCATAATACAAATGATGTTCTTTATGTCAAGGGCTTGAAGCATAATCTTCTAAGTGTTGGACAAATGTGTAACAAAGGATATAATCTTGTTTTCAAGGACAAAGGATGTGAGATAAGAAAAAGATCTAGAACTATAATTATTGCTAGTAAAAAGACTCATGGCAATGTCTATCACTTGAAAGGCACTGTCAAATGTTGTTTATTGGCAAAGATAGATGAAAGTTGGCTATGGCATAGGAGAATGGGTCACATCAACTTTGATAATCTAGTGGAAATAAGTACTGGTCAAATTGTAAGAGATCTACCTAAGATTGTGAAGCCTACCAATGTTACATGTCAAGATTGTCAATTGGGGAAGATGACAAAGACCACCTTCAAAAGTAAACAACAATTCTCTGTCGGTTTGCTGGAGTTGGTGCATACAGACCTTTATGGTCCTACAAGAGTAAGAAGTCTGCAAGGTGACAAGTATTTAATGCTTCTTATTGATGACTATTCAAGAATGACTTGGGTTACTTTTCTTAGAGAAAAATCGGAAGCCCTAGACAAGTTCAAAAATTTCAAAGATATGGTTGAAAATGAATTAGATTTAAAAATCAAGTGCTTAAGGTCTGATAGAGGAGGTGAATTTACTTCAAATGAGTTCAATGCTTTCTATGAAGAACATGGAATAAAGAGACATTTGTCTGCCCCCCGGACTCCTCAGCAAAATGAAGTGGTTGAAAGGAAGAATAGAACTGTTCAAGAAATTGCTAGAACAATGGTCAAGGAAGAAGACCTATCAGAACAGATGAAGAATTAGGGAAATTTGATGCTAGATGCGATGAAGGCATATTCCTAGGTTACTCAACCAAGAGCAAGGCTTACCGGTGCTATAACAAGAGACTAAAAAAAATCATTGAAAGTGCAAATGTGAAGGTAGAGGGTCATCCCACAATAGTGGGTTACACCTTTTTAACAAACTTGACATTGAAATCAACATTTTGAACTAAATCTTTACTTTCTGACACCTATAGTTGCTAAACTGTTAGGAATTTGAAGATGATGCGAACTAGTGATTTGTGAGATTTTGTCTATAGATTCTAAAAATATTTTTTAAAAAAAATTTGGAGTTAAATTGTAAATTCTTTTTCATCTCCTTTGATAACTAGTTTTTAATAGTAAACAACATTTCTTTAAAGTGATGTGTATTCCATAACACAACATTTTTTCTACAAAGGATAAAATTATGATTCTTTCGAATTTAGATTGGTAACACAGATATCTAGGGCATGCATTTGGTTTCATAATGTTTTGTTGAATATTTTTTATTTAGTTTTGAAGTCAATTCAATTATAATTTAGACATATGTGTATTCCATAGAACATAACTTTTTCTGTATTTATCGAAATTCAATTTTTTTTTGTTGAAAAAAGGACATCAATACCTAGGGCATACATATTTTTTAAAAAAAAATCACTAATTTACTATTTTTCCATGTGTGTAGAATAGAGAACTTGATGTTCGGTGAAAAACCTATGTTTAGTAAATCTAAAAAAAATCATAATAAAATCAAAATATATCAAAACTATACTCATTGGAAAGCTCGTTTCAAGGACTACGATCCTCTAATCTGGTTTGGCAAAGGTGAATCCATTTGGACCTTCAACTGGGCTTCGGAAGCCAAAATTTTGTAGAAGAAAGGGGAAGGGAAGGTAGGAAGGTGTCTAGTGGGGGTCTTCGCTCGAAGACCCTTACGAATGAAGGTGGATCACATCATTCATTCGAAGTCAACTCTCCTTCGAATGAAGGTCCAGACATGGTGGCTTAATCCACGTAATGACCACTTTCATTCGAAGGTACCATGCATTTAAAAAAAAAAAATTCTTTAATGGTTGACCTTCATTCGAAGGCAGGCCGACATGTTTTTTTTAATGTTTTAATTATTCGTAATGCATATAAATAGGATTTGCTTTTTTTTCATTATAAATCAATCACAAACAAGATAAATTTGCATTTTTCTTCTACAAGGAAGTCTAGGAAATCTTTGAGAGAAGAATTTTCAAGTCATGTTTTACAAAGAAGGAGATGGGAATCAAAAAGACAAGACAAAATAAGACTACATGAAAGTATTCCGTAGAAACTATAGCAAGATTGAATGAAGAAAGATTGGAAAAATATCATAAACAAAAACAAGGTATGCATATATTTTCTTTTCTATTTTTAATCTAGATCATTTTATTTATGCTTAAATATATACATGTATTGATGATTCTTGTAGTAGGATGTCATTTAATCTAGGTCACTTGATTTATGCTTAAATATATATGCATTGATTTCATGTAGCTCTGATGTCATTTAGTTTAAGTCATTCCTCATTCTTGGCTATAAGCCCACCTCTCTACCTAGAGATAACTACTTACGTCTCTCTCTCTATCCACCACTCTCTCTTTCTCAAGTTGTCCAATCTCTTTACCTCTACCTCTCCCTCACTGGGGCCTTCATAGCTATCTCTCTCCCTCTCTAACTCTCCATATCCCTCTCCATATCCCTCTCCATATCTCCAACTCAACTTCATTGTTTTTTTTAAAGAGGTAACATATATTTCTATTATAATTTATTAAAAAAATCAAGTTCACTTTTCATTTTAGATTATTTATTTTTATTTAAAAATTCTTTTATCTAAAAGTTATATTTAAAAAGCCACATGTGATAGGTAAAAAATTAGGTTAATAAGATCAAGCATAGCCATGAAAACCTAACCCTACCATCATCAAAGAATCTAATCTAAATGAGATCAAAATTAATGCAATTCAAGCACAATATCACCTACATTGTGTGATCCCTTGTTTATAATGTGGATTGCTTCTTCAACAATGAACAATTATGAAGATAAAAGCTGCCATGATGGATGGATGATAATGATGATAAGCTCAATGGATGCTATGAATACTCAAATGCTCAATATGCTCAGAATGATAATGTAGACGCTATATGAATGTTGGATAGATGTAGTATGGAATGAGAGGGTGTTTATATAGAACTCAACCAAAATCAATCAACGGTGAAGATTCGGAGGCTATGTGAATAGCTAAGATTGAAGGATAGACATAGGTGAATGTGTAGATGACAAGTGGAGGGAAGATAGGGCTTATGTGTGCTTGTGTACATAAAAAATACTACATGTGCAAGATATTAAATTAGGGATGTAGTACCACTTATCTTTTTTAAATGAAAGAGGCACACATGTCGGCTCATGAGATAAATGATAAGATAAATTAATTAAATAAAATTTATTTAATTAATTAAATAAAATTTATTTAATTAATTGGGAAGTGGGTTTATGAAAGGAATTTTTAATTAAATAAATAAAATTTATTTAATTAAAAATAGATAGAATGAAGATAATTAAATAATTAAAGATTGTTTAATTATAGCTTAGAGGAAATGACTAATGAATTAATTAAATAAATATAAATTTATTTAATTAATAGAAGAAATAGATGTGTTAGGGATATTGATCAAGCATGTTAGACAAATGCAAATGTGTAATGCGATGTTTGAATGCTAATGATAATGAGTCAATTTTGGGTGTCTATATTTTACCCCTCTTTGATACAATGTTTGATAGAGCATTTTGCCAAAGAAGATATGATATGCCTTTGAAAAACAAGGTTATACCCTAATGTAACTAGCAGGTGATGCCCTCTCGAGAGGTAAGCCAGGCTAACCAAGAAGGGCTGGGTTGGCTCACAATAGAAGAAAATCTAGGATGCAAGGTTGACACGAAGAAAACAGGGGTTGGGGGAAACAAATGGGATGATGCAGATGAAAATAGGCTTTGGTATAGAAGAATTAGGGTTTGGATAGGGCTATAAGTAAGTTCCACAAAGGCAAATAGGCTCAGTTGTGCTCAGAAAGCTATAGAGATCTAGAGCTCCTTAGATTTGGTGTACGTCGATAGTTGGAGAGCTATCAAGATGGTGATTCCACGTAGAGATCATCGTGCTAAGCGAGTGAGGACACATGGGCAACCAGAGGGATTAGACGTATCGGTATGTATCAAAAAATTTGCTAGAAGTGTGATTTTGATAGGCTAGAAGCGTCATAAATGCACACATGTCACCAGAAGTGACTAGGTCTTAGGATAGGTAGTTCAAGTCACTTAGGAGGAAAAATAGGTCACCTACAATAGTGAGGGTCACTTTTAGGCACAGCTTGGTCGCATATAGTAAGAATAGGTCACTTTTAGTCAACTAGGCAATTTATAGGCAACAATGTGCATATAGATATAAACAAGTCACTTATGGGCAAATAGTAGGCACATAGGGAAAGACAGCTCGTGGGTAAAGAAAAAATGCTCACTTAAGGGATATAGCTCACTTATAGGAAAAAGATAGACGCATGTAGAGGTTCAGCTCGCATATAGTCTAGCGATGATCGCATAGGCAAAATAGGCCGCATATCAGTGAGATATGAGCGCATATGGTAAAAGAGGTCACTTTTGATCAGCAGATGAGCGCATATGGAAAAATGAACCACTTATGGTAGATAGAAGCTAGGATAGCAATAAATGATCAAATTTTTATAGCATTTCAGTAGCACAAGGGACTGACATGATGAAGGAAATGATGTAGGATATACTACCACCTTTGTTATCATGGGAGCCACATCCTAGGGATTTGTGGTTGGTGAGATTGCTAGATGCAAAGGAACGGCTAGTGTTAGAGATCCTCAGGTTAGAGCATGTGTCAAGATTGGAGCCAGTGTAGGCACATCGAGGATTGATGACAGTGATGGTGGAGCAATGGATGAGCGAGCATAGTTCTTTCTTGTTGTCGACAGGAGAAGCTACGATCACACTAGAGGATGTGTTTCAGATTCTGTGGATTCCTATAGATGGGGACCGAGTGGATTATGATCCTGATATGAGTCCAGCTACATTCAGGAGATTGTTCAGGACACCAGACATTGGAGTAGAGGGCTCATAGATTCCCATGGCAAGGATGGAGGAGCTATGTGATAGACTGTAGTGAGTGGTAGTGGTGATTATTAGATGGCTAGTAGGAGATAGACGAGCTAGAGGATTTCTAGTAGGATGGGGGACTGTGATGGAGGGGATGTTCTCCTATGGTATGAGATATGCATGGGCAGAGTGTGTACTTGGATAGCTCTATCATTACCTGCATGATTGTGCATATATGTTCGGAGCTAGTATGTCTGTAGGAGTTACAGTTTTGCATGTATGAGCTTATGAGCATATTCTAGTGACGAGACTAGAGGTATGGGTGGCTAGAGTAGTAGGAGAGCCTTATGCTAGGATGTATAGAGGAGTGTTGACATACCGGTAGCGCAGAGGAGTGGTGTACTAGTGGAGGAGGTTGGATGAGGTAGATAGATTTGTATGGAGGCCATGGCTAGGATGTGAGAGATGGGATGAGGAGGATGCTGAGCTTTTCTATGCTAGGCAAGCGAGATATATTTTTGGACGCGGCATATACATTATAGAGCTCTATTTTCCAAAGAGGGTTTTGAGACAATTCAAGTTACCACAGGCAGTACTAGTTGGTGATGCCATTTTTGGGAGGACTAGATAGGAGGTGTTTGATTGGGGGCCGAAAATTGTGGTTGACATGGCTTTAGCAGAGTGAGAGGGGCTACAGCCAATTGTATGGTAGTGGAGATAGGGTATTGCAGATCTAGGCACGCTACCAGATTATGATGCATACTAGATGACAGCAAGACCAACGTGGATGACGTGGGTTGGCTAGATAGGGGAGATAGGGATGGAGAGACTGGTGAGGAGGAGATGATGATGGCCTCCACTAGCACAGGCTATTGTACCAGTAGCGCTAGGGATACATGTACAAGGATAGATTACAGGACAGCCTCAGATACTTGCATAGCCTCAAGGGTAGATATTAGTAGGTGATGATGTTGGGATTTAGCAGTTGCGGAGGAGGATCAGAGAGGAGAGGAGATGGAGGCAGTGAGCGTAGATGAGATTGAGGAGGGTGGAATTGGATAGGCACCAGGTGGTGATTGGCTTGCGGCATGCTAGGGCTCAAGCTCAGACATACCAGGATTGGTTAAAGTTGAGAGCGTAGGCTGGGGATGGACAGGATGATGATGCACTTGCTAGGGTGATAGGGGAGAGAGATGCAACTAGATAGAGTGAGTAGATGATGAGATTAGAGTGAGATACGACTGTATAGCAGGTGCAGGTGATGAGAGTAGAGAGATATGGTCTGCGGGCAGAGAGGGATATGGCTATCTAGCAGCTATAGGGGATGACTAGTGAGCGGGATAGAGCAGTGACTGCATTGGGTACAGATGGGGCTACGATGTATTTAGCCACACAGTTGACACAGGTACAGGCAGAGCTACAGAGAGTATAGGGTGAGGCAAATTATTATAGAGGCTTATACTATGGGGTTGTGCTAGCAGAGCAGAGGCAGCCTAGCTTCAGGAGTAGATCAGGGGCTTCAGGTTCATGGAGATTAGGTGGATCTCAATCAGTAGCCTCAGTCATGGGGCCACAAAGAGATAGGGGGCTAGGTACAGGACACAGTGGTGGTGGTTAGGGTGAGGGAGCTGCTAGTAGTCACTAGGGCTACCTAGTTTATGTTGTGTCATGATGAGGCCTAGAGCTGATTGTACATACATTCTGTATGGCTCAGCTTGTATATGTAGACACTTGTATATTGACACGTGTATATATACATATATATATGATGGCATATTGGTTATCTATATGATGTTGTAATAGATGTACTATTGGTATTATGATGGTTATGCATGTCGTATTTGTATTTTCATGGATTATGTATGGATGTATATGCAAATGATATGAATGGAAATGGTATGATAATGCAAATATATAAATGGTTATGATATGAATGGACTTATGCAAATAGATAGATGGTAATGAGATGATATATGATAGACTTAGGTATTGTCTAACACACTTACTTTGCAGGATAAGAGATGTGGACAAAGGATGATGGAGATGATTGATCTTGGTTGAGGACTATATAGGAAAATAATAGGATGAATAGATGGGATGATGAGAAACTTTTTAAGTAATTGCTTAAAATGAAAAGAAATGCAATCCTTATGTTTGATATAGCATGTGGATGTTATGCACCAAGGTATAGGAGACCAAGGTGTCGAAATATCCAATGCGCAGCTAGCATGCTACAATCTTGTCTAAACACATGAGGTCAAGATGTTGAACCAACATGCACAAGATATGAATAACAGCTAGTGTTTTGAGATGGACTTTGATGCTACAAGAAATGGTTTGAGCTTATCTCCACTATGCATAGTGACAGCTTGCTGGTTATATGTATGGAGCTAGTCTTAACATAGAATAGTCTCAAGTGCATAAGAGACTGTTTAGCTTCTCAGATGCTAGAGATATTGATATGTAAGATGCTAATCCCAACACATACAAGATACCAATACACTTAGGAAGAGAATAAGATCATCCCGTAAACATGGCATATGAAAGTAATATGACCATGCCCCATTCCTTACTTCATCGCAACATACCAAGATATAGATAGATCAAGGCAGTCTTGATTAGGCATAGAAAAGGGACAAAAGATAAAACAAAAGATACTGTCATCACGTTCTCTTTCCAAATTTAGGTGCTCTTAGATGGATTTAAGCTGGCGCCTTGTTAAGACGAAAGCTACATCCTATTGAAGGCTAAAGATGTTGATAAACTCCTATAGCAAATGTTGGCTTAAGGCATGCAGGTAAATAACTTCTGGCTTATTCTTGATTGGTTGAAGTGCTTGAGCTTTCAATGTACACATACTTTGCTTCTTGCTTGAGCGGATCAAAGAGAAGAAGATGGAAGATGAGAGAAGATGAAGAACATGGGGTGGATCATCTATGCTTGAGTATTGGAAACTTCCTTCGTATTCCAGACTGCCTACATACCCTACATCCATGGGATCAAAGCACATTTACGATGAAGATGAGACATGATGAATATGTAGTTCTGGGTTTTATTAATGATGTGTGTGATGAAGATAGAATAATGTGTGATGAAAGATTGAAGGATGATTAGAAGAAAGATGAACGATGGATGATGAAATAAGGGGCTATCGTCTTAGCCTAAATCAGAGTGCTTCCTTCGTATCTCAGATTGCCTACATACCCTATATCCATGGGATCAAGGCTTTAACGATAGAGCTGGGATGTAGTTCTTGCTTATTATGCTGGACAAGTGATGTTGAAAAATTCAACTGACTACTTGAATGTTTGTATTGGTGATGTCTTGCAATTGTCAGATGTTAGATAAGTGCAAATTGATTGCAAAGATATGAATCCTGGTTACAAATTGTTGTGCCACATTTGTTGTTGGATGAATGCTTTAGTTGAAGTTGAAAGTTTGTTGTGTTGTGAGCTAAAGTTTTTGATGCGTTATGAGCTAGAGATTGCAGTATCCACTTCCAAATAAGACTCAAAAAATGCCCCCAGTACAGGATGAGGTTTATTATGAAGAAGCGACAATAAGGACGGCATGCGGACGGTCAAGATGCTAAGGTGCCAAAAGAGGTAGTTATCACAACAATGTCTCAAGTATGATAACTAGCATTGATAGAGGCGAAGATGGAAAGGCTATTTATTGTGATGACATGTGGATTATGATATGGACTATATGGGATACGATGGTGAAATATGGTAGGAAAAGTGATGATCAAACAAACCAAGCAGATGATGGAAGTTGGTCACTAAACATAGCGCTTGTTTGCTAGGTTTTCACTATGGTACTTATCCAAGGCACCTGTTTACCAATTTTTCACCAGAGGATGGATTATTTATCTTAGACTATTTTTTTTTGTTATCCAAAGTGCCACAAAGTGGTTTTCACTATTGGATGGATTTTATTTTTTTAATTTTATTTTTGGGATAGCTAAGATTCAAGGATAAAACTTCTTAAGATGAATGCTGTTGACTGGTTCATCCAAGGGAATGCCTTCAAGTGTTGAAAGAGTGTATGCACCTAATCCATAAACTACTATGATGATGAAAGGACTAAGCCAATTTGGTTCAAACTTACCCTATTTCTCACGGTGTTGTTGATTGCTTTTATTTTATTTAAGGACAAGATCTCCAACTTGAAATTGGCGTTCTCTAATTTTTTTGTTGTAGCTATGACGTAGATAGTTTTGATAGACTTGGAGATGGTTAAGTGCTGCAAGACCCTGTTCATCTAGAAGCTCAAGATCATGGAGTCTAGATACTTGATATTCTTCCTCTGAGATGGTATATTGTAGAGATATTTGCAATGAGGGGATCTCAACCTCGATAGGTAAAATAGCTTTAGTGCCATACACAAGAGCATAAGGTGTGGCTCTAGTGGGAGTTCTAATACCTGTTCTATATGCCCATAATGTAGGATGGAGTTGTAGATGCCAATCCCGACCAGCTTCATTGACCATCTTGTTAAGAATTTTTATGATTGTTTTATTAGAAGCTTCAGCTTGGCCATTGCTATGCGGATAGTACAAGGTAGAGAATTGATGTTGAATATGGAACTTGTTGCAAAGATCTCTAACCTCTTGATTCTTGAAGGGATGACCATTAGCTATGACAATAGCTTGAGGAACTCTTTAACGGCAAATGATATAGTGTAGAATAAACTTTGATATTTGCTTGCCTGTGATATAAGTCATGGGTATGGCTTCCACCCACTTTGTGAAATATTCAATGGTGGTGATGATGAACTTATGACCATTTGATGAAGTAGGATGGATTTTACCTATGAGATCAAGTCCCCACTATAGAAAAGGCCATGGCGTAATGATAGGCTAAAGTTCATGTGTTGGTGCATGTATTAAATCTCCATGTTTCTGACATTGTAGACATCTCTTCACAAATTGTTGTGCATCTTTTTCCATGGTTGGCCAATAGTATCCTGCTCATAGAAGTTTCTTAACAAGGCTTGAGCCAGTAGAATGTGAGCCACAAACAGCTTCATGTACATCATGTAAGGCCACTTTTTCTTCCTCAAAATCAAGACACCTAAGAAGGATACCATCAAGACTCCAGCAATAAAGGGTGTCTCCCAAAATAGTGTAACGAGAGGCTCGGCGGATAAAGGTTTTGTGTTGGTTGTTAGATAGTTGAAGTGGAAAGGTTTGATTACAGAGATACTCATAAAAATACTTGTACCACAGTGAATTGGGACCAACAATGTCACATATAAGCTCAAACTGTGGAACTTCAAATGCTAGAATCAAAAGTTGTTTGACCAAAAACTCACATTTATGTGTATTAGAAGGCATGTCTAGGAGAGACCCAATCATAGCCATGGCATCTACTGCTATGTTCTGTAGTCTTGGGATTTGTTCAAAAGTGATGTTATCAAAATACTTTTTAAAATCATCAACCATTAGCTTGTATGGAAGAAGATTCTCATCTTTTGTTTGATATTCATCTAAGACCTGTTTGATAACCAACTGAGAATCACCAAAGACTTGTAATTGTTTGATAGCCCATTGTACTGCCATGTGCAATCCTATGATTAAAGCTTCATACTCTGCTATGTTATTGGTACATGGGAATGCAATTCTGTATGATTTGGGTATACAATCTCCTTAAGGGGTAACAAATAAGATGCCTGCTCCTGATCCATGTTGTGTGGATGATCCATCAAAATATCGCTGCCACCATGTTGCAGAAGTTAAATTGAACAATCCTTCATCAAGAAATTCTGGATATATTGGGTGAATATCTGTGATGGGTGTTGTAGCTAATTGATCAGCAATGACTTGTCCTTTGATGGCTTTTTGATCCACATATTGTATGTCAAATTCACTTAAGATCATAACCCATTTTGCTAATCTTCCTATGAGGATTATTTTAGAAATAAGATATTTGAGTGGATCCACATTAGATATGAGCTTAGTTGTTTGGTTCAACATGTAGTGTCGCAACTTTTGGGAAGCAAACACTAATGCTAAACATGCTTTTTCCATAGATGAATAATTGAGTTCATATCCCATGAGAGTTTTGATGATGTAGTAGATGGCTTGTTCTTTTCCTAAATCATCATGTTGAGCTAGAAGGGCACCCAATGCTATTGTTGTTGATGATATATAGAGCAATAATGGGCGGTCAAGCACATGAGGGACTAACACAGGAGGTGTTGCCAAATATTCCTTTATGTTATCAAAAGCCTATTGACACTTTTCATCCCACTTAAAAGGTTCACCCTTACAAAGAAGATGCTGAAAAGGATGACATTTATCTGCTAGTTGTGAGATAAATTTATGGATGGGTTGTAACCTACATTGTAAACTACGGAGTTGCTTGAGATTTGTTGGCGGAGGCATTTCTATGATAGCTTTTACCTTAGCTAGGTCCACTTCTATCCCTCATCAAGACATAATGTATCCCAACAATTTTCCAAATGTTACACCAAATACACATTTCTTTGGGTTTAGTCTAACTTGATACTTTTCTAATTGATCAAAGATTTGTGCTAATACCTATAGATGTCCTTCTCTTGTCTTAGATTTTCCTAGGATGTCATCAACATAGCCTTCCATGATAGTATGAAAAAGGTCATGAAAAATAACTATCATGGCTCGTTGATAAGTAGCTCCAGCATTCTTGAGACCAAAAGGCATTACAACCCAGCAGTATGTGCCCCACGGACAAATAAAAGATGTTTTATCTTGATCTTCCTCTGCTATTATGATTTGATTATACCCTAAAAATCCATTCATCAAAGATAACATTTCATGGTTGGCTGTAAGATCTATAATGTTGTCTATGCTTGGCAGTGGAAAGTCATCCTTAGGACACGCTTTATTAAGATCTCTAAAGTCTGTGCAACAACGAACTCTACCATCAAGTTTTGCTACAGGTACCAAATTTGAAACCCATTCTAGATAATCAATAGGCTTTATGAACATTGCTTCTAATAGTCTCTAAATCTCTTCCTTGACCAATAAAGCTACCTGTGGATGCATTTTGCACAATTTTTGTTTGACAGGTTTTGCATTAGGAGATACTGCTAGATGATGTACCACAAGTGATGGATCTAGACTCGGCATGTTAGCATAAGTCCATGCAAAATTTATAGCTCTTTTCATAAAAAATGCTATGAAGTTTCTTCTTTCTTGCTCTGATAATGATGCTGCCAAAAGGTGATCTTTGGATTCTGCTCTGTACCCAAGTTCATGTCTTGTGATTGTTCAACTAGGACGGTTGATTTCTTATGATAATTAGTGGCAACAGGAAGATCAAATCCCTCATCCTCAAGCACCTTGGAGAAGTTTTCACCTTCGGATATGTCCTTTATTTTTACTTTTTCATGGTCAAGAGGTGCCTTTCAGTTTTCACCTAGTGACTTATTTTGTTTGATTTTGTTTATTTCACTTTTGCAATTGAAGGGTTTGATACTTCTACCAAAATATGCTAGTTTAGGTAGGTCCATCATGAAACCTGCTTTGTGATCACCCAATGGAATACCTTGTCATAAGCCCATGAATTCTACAATAGCTTCATCATTTTCAAATGTATCTAACATTGGTGTCCCCTATTGGTCCCAATTGATGAGGTCAGGATATACGAGTGAAAGGGTAATGGAGGAATGGTTATGGCTAGAGGAAGCTGCAGAAATCATGACGATGGAGTTTTCTTGGAAAAGGTTAGTAATATGAAGGGAGGAGTCATCGATAGTATCCAAATTAGAAGTCTCTCCTACTAAGGAAGGTCCAGTGTCAATATCGGAAATACACTTAATGTCTTTAAGTCATGGTACCTTCGGCTGATAACCAAGGCCTTGCGTATTAAACTTCTTAGACACAATAATGGGTTCAATAGTTCCTTGTTCTTGTGATCCCAATCCACCATGTCCTTTATAGCCCATGTTCTTTATGATGTGGAACCCATTGTTGTATCTCTCCACTTCTAGTTGGACTTGGTCATTTTCATCAAAGAATATCCAAGAGTCTATATCATCAATGTCTTCATCATCCAGGAATCTGCATTTAATGAATACTGTGGGTGGAGCTTTGATGACAATAGGGGATGAAGTTGGTTTAGATGTAGAAGGTTTACCATAGGATTTAGGAGACAATGGAAGGGTGCCAACACAACAAGATACTTGCATTGTGTATTCACTAGGGCCATGTTCGGTGTACTTGATATGGAGATTGGAAGCGGTTTTGCTAGATGAGGGCTTGAGTAGGTCAGATGGATTTATATAGGATGAAGACAGATATGCCTCAGTGTTGATAGGAATGTAGTTTGGACTCTAATATTTATCTTAAAAGGCACGACAAAATTTAAATGGATTGGGATTAGCTTGGATAGTAATCTCAACACCGTTGTGTGGAAATTTAAGACATTGATGGTATGTGGAAGGAATTGTCTTGAGGACATGTATCCATGGATGACCAAGGATGATGTTATAAGGAAGGTCAATATCAAGAACCTGACAATGGGTTTCTGTGGTGACCGGCCCAACTTGGATAGGCAAGAAAATAATCCCTTCAGTATCTCACTCGGCATCATCATATGCTCTGATAGTAATAACCTTGGAGGTGTCAACATCTTTCTCAGAATATCCCAATTGTTTGATTAATTTCAAAGAACATATATTAAGACCAGCTCCACCATCTACCAAGATTTGTTTGATATGGCATTGTTTAACAAACACTTCAATGTGGAGGGCTTCGTTGTGTGAAGGATGAATGGAGGGCTAAAGATCTTAGTCAGAGAAGGTTAAATGACAAGGGGCTGTAATACTAGCGACCATAGATTGGAATTGTGTGATATCAATATCATTGGGCACCAAAGATTCTTGTAAAGCTTTATCAAGGATGGCTTTGTGAGCAAGGGATATGCAAAGCAACTCAAGAATGGATATGTGCGCGGGTGTTTTGCCAATGTGATCCAAGATATTATAGTTAGAGAATGGTCTAGAAGGATGAACAGGTGCTCCTTGAATGGTGACTCGACCTCTTTGAGTGGTTATAGCATAATAAGGTGCTTTGCCTTGGATAGTAATGGTAGAAATGCAAGCATGGTCAATGCGGCCAATAGTAGATGATTCATAGATGTACTGAATGGCATTCCCAACATGAGGGTTACTTGTTTTGTCATGAGATGGAAGTGGATTCTTGAAAGCTTCTAGATCATAGTTCTATGTTGATTGTTGTGTAGGTTGAGTTGTTGAAGGAGTAATTTTGATTAAACCTTGATTGATGCAATCTTGGATGACATGTTTTAAATGCATACCACCATTTGTTTTGTGTCCTTTAACTCTATGGAAATTACAATACTCATTTTATTTGTACCAAGGAGCTTTGAAGAGCGGTTCACCATTGAGTGGTGCATCCAGTAACATAATATTACCCGCTTGGAGAAGCTTTCGAAAGACAACTTCCATAGGTTCCGCTAATGGTGTAAATTGTCAGCACGGATTAGAGGTTTGTCATTGTCGTATTCGTTGAAAAGGTTGTGTTGTTGTAGAAGCAGCTTGAATGTTGATGGGAGCTTTCATAGTTTGTATGTTCTTTGCATCTACAACACCATCGTTAACAATATTCTTATTTTTGTTCCAAAAGCGAGATTTATCATTAGAATTTAGAGGATAGTCTTTGTTATCATGAAAGATCTTGATAGTTCCTTTAGCAATTAAAGCTCATTCAATGATGGTTCCTTTGGAAACAAGTTCATCAAAGGTACTAGCACTTTGCAATTGTAATTGGAATGACAGCTCGGGATGAAAATTTTGAACAAAGATATCGAGTTGTTGCTTCTCGAGAATTTCCCATGATAGTTTGCTAGCCATATTATGCCATCGTTGAGTGAATGAAGAAAAGGCTTCACTATTGCGCTATTTATTGTTGACAAGGTCATTCATGTTTACCTCATGTTCAATGTTAAAAGCAAAGTGTGATCAAAACTTATTCTCTAATTCTGAAAAAGATTTCATTCCCAGAGGTAAATGAGAGAACCATTCAAGAGCTTGTCCTGCTAAGCTTCAAGGAAATAGTCTCAAAAGATATGTATCATTATAAGCAACATTGAGACATGCCACAAAGAATGCTCTAAGATGGTCTTCCAGATTTCCTTTTCCTTTGTATTTGTCAAATTGTGGAATTTCAAAGTGTGATGGAAAATGTGTCATATGAAGAGACATGTCAAATGGATAAGTGCATATGTTTTGTAGAGAAAATGTCTTCTTGCCTTGTCCTACCGCTTGGTTGATCATTTGTTGAACATCCGCTGGAGATAATTGCTGTTGTTGCAAAGGGGGTGAAACATGGTGTGATGTATATTGAGGTTGCTGTTGTGGGATATATGAAGCCATGACCATTTGTTGAGGTCGCATACTCACAATGTATGTCAAAGGATTGGTATGTGACACATATGTGGTTGAGGATTGTTGTCCTTGAGACACAAGCGGTGGTTGAGTATATTGTGACGAATTTGCACCAAGATTTTGTATCACATGCGAAGTGGAAGATGGATTGACATTAGTTAATGGTTGGGAAGTTGGAGTTGGATTTGTGACATTGTAAGTGATGGAAGGACTGGTAGATGCAAAAGAAGGATGGACACTTGGGTTTGTATTTTGGACAACATGGCGATTGATATGTGTCATCTATTGGGTGATAATAGGAAAGCCTTGGGTAGCATAAGATGAATTGATGGTGTGTGAAGGATTGGAAGAATATGATGGAATGGATGTAAGTTGCTCAACATAAGTGATCGTAGTTCTAGGATTGGCTTGAGAAACGATAGGAGGGTCACTCATATCAATAAGACTAACATTGGGATTATATGGTGTAATGGAGAGATTAGTAGAGATAGTGGAAAGTGTATTAGCAGTTGGTATATGAGATATGGTATTCATATGGGATATGGTAGGTTGTGATGGTCATGAAGCTTGGACTATTGGTGTTGTTGGGATAGTTTGGCAGGCTTGCACACTATGGGTTATGGGAATAGCTTGTGATGTTTGGAGCATTTGCGCTTGGGCGACATGGATAGCTTGTGTTACTTGAGGCATGGAAACGGTCATGGTAGGAGGAGTATGTTGAGGAACGTGGAAAGGTGGAATGTTTAGATTTTGTGACATTAAAGGGAGCACATTGGTTGGTGTTATCAAAGGTTCTAGAGTGTACTCCAAGCGTGGTGGATCAAATGACGTAAAAATAGGCAATGAAAGAGATGTGGTGGAAGATAGAGCTTGTGATATGGTGGGGGATGATGTGACTATAGTGGACAGTCCCTTTGCAACAACAACAGGAGTGTTTGTGGTGTAGGGCACCTAGGAGCAGTTTGATAGCATCTTTTGATAAGTTGAGTTTTGTTTGATGTGTTTTGTAATAAGGCTTTTCATAGCCATGATTGGAAGGTCTATTTTGTGTGTTCAAGAGGTTTGGGGTAACTTTATAAACCTCATATCCTTCTTAGTCCACTTGGACCTAGTTGTGCCACTTAGGCCTAGTAGGTCTAATGATTGGTTTTTGAGTCTTTTTGGTTGCTCTAGTGTTTTATCATGTTTTAAGGAGTATGATGGTGGTTTGATTCCATGGGACAAGCAAAACAAATCACCATCCTTGTGTAAATGCAAAAATACCATAGTGTCCAATATCGTCAATGGTGTCAATGACACATTGACCGGTTGCAACTCCATTTTGGTTGTTGAAACTACTTGTAGAAGTTAGATACCAACCTAGAGTGGTTGATATGGTGGACATCTAACTCCAGTAAGGAGGAGGAATTTCTGTACGGAATTTTGAGCACTGAAATCAAGAAAGTAGACTATTTTTCCCTGTTTTCTTTCTGTTGTAAGGCCTGTACGGATTGGCCAGGTGAGCAAATGTTGTTTTTCTGAAAGCACTTGGAGTCAGGGTTCGAATGCAATAGGTTTGAGGGTTTGAAGTGGTCGTAGGAGAAAGTTATTGCATTTTTAATCCAGACTGGTCTAAAACCCTGTTTTCTAGGGTTTACCTCACAAAATCCACCCTAGAATGCATTTCCACCAGTGAAAACTCATACAAATTGGTGAAATGCAGGCTAGGGATGTACTTCACATGATTTCAAAAGCTTTTTGCTGGGAAAGGCAGTCCTCAATTTTTAAGGTGATGCCCTAGGTCAAGTATTCATAGGTATTTGACCAAATTGGTGCAATTTACTGTAATACATGACAAAAACCTGACAAGAAGAGTGAAAGAATGATGGTTTTGAGTTGTTTGGGTGTGGGAGAAGCAATCCAAGTTCCTGTCTCTGATCTATGAACCCAACCTAAACCCTTTGCTTTGTAACCTAGACCTAAAATGATCAATTAGGCCTAGAGACCTAGTAGGAGTTTTGAGTTGCAGGAATAGGGTTGGAATTGGAGACCTGGAGGTTTGCAAGAATCCCATAGATGGTATTCAAATCCACTATTGGTTTACCTGGTCATTCATGGTTTTGTAAAGTTATGTGGAGAAAACTAGGTTTGGAGGGCTAGTAGCCTTACTAGTCCAAGTAGAGGTTGGAGAGTTGAATGGAGTTGGTGATCAAACCAAGTGTTGGTAAGGTGTTTGCAGACCTACCTCAAGGTGTGGGAGAAGCCTTGAAGGTTGAATAGAAGTCTAGACTACAAATCCTTCGTACACCATTGGATGTGCCTTTGGTTTGGTTGAAGGAGTGAAGTGGGTGAGTGGGCTAAGGAGAACAAACTTACCTTGTTTTGTTGCTTCCCTTGTGCCCCTCTGCATCAGGTGGTATTAGAGCCATCAAAGAGATGGGAGATAGAGAAGAAGAGGAGGAAATTCCTCAAAAAGTGACAAATGCCAAATTGGCAAAGATAGTAAGAGAGCAAGCAACCAAGAACAGAAGGATGGAGGCTGAGATAGAAAAGTTGAAGAAAGACAAGGACAAGAAGAAGAAGCCAAAAGTCATCTTAGATTCAGAGGAAGAGGATCAAGACAAGGAAGAAGAAGTTCCCATGGAAGAGTCACAAGGAGGCATGTCAGAGAGACAATTCCTAGATGCACTTGGAAAGTTGAGTACGAAGGACACTAAGGTGGACTTACCTATGTTTCCTGGTAAGATGAATCCAAAGGAGTGCCTTGATTGGATAGAGGCAATGGAGAACTATTTTGAATGTGAAGAAGTGGCAGAAAATCAGAAAGTGAGGATTGCCAAATCAAGAATGAAAGGCCCAGCCTTAAGTTGGTGGAACTTCGTTCAAAATGAGAGGATAGAGGATGATAGGAACCCTATCTCTACATGGAGGAAGATGGTACTTGAAATCAAGAAGCATTTTGTCCCTGAGGATTATGAAGTCAACTTGAACAAGAAGTTGCACAACTTGAGACATAAGGACATGGACGTGAACACCTACATAGAGGAGTTTCACAAGATGACATTGAAAGCCAAGATGCCTGAGAATGAAAAATAGAAGCTTGCAAGGTATCTCAATGGCCTTAAGTTCTCCATTCAAGATGAATTAACCCTCTTTAACCTAGAGACATTCCATAAGTGCTTTCAAATGGCACTGAGGATTGAGGATAAGCAGAGGAGAAAAGGTGTTTCAAATAGCAGCAGCAGAGGCAGAGAAAATCTAAACTTCAGGGATAGAGGCAGATTTCAAAATAGAGATAATTTCTCTAGACCCTAAGATAGCAGATCACAAGAAGGCAGCCAAGGGCAGGCTGACAAAAATAGTGCTAATCAGGGTCCGTTTAGAGGGAGAGGTAATGGCAGAGGAAGAAGTGGGGGCAGAGGTCCCAATGTATTTACTAGAAGGTGTTTCTCTTGCAATCAGATAGGACATCAGTCCTTTAGGTGCCTGGAGAAGATGGGAAACACTATTGCAAATCAGAAAGATAGAAGGGTGCAACTCCTTCAAGAAGAGGATTGTCAAAGCACCACAAGTTATCAAACAGCCTCTTCCAAGTCTGCAGCACCTGAGAGTGGAGAGTGCATCATGTTTAATAGATCCCTCATCATGCCAGCCACCAAGGAGCAGCCCCAAAGGAACAACTTGTTCAGAACCACTTGCAAGGTGAAAGGAAAAGTCTGCAAGGTAATAGTTGATTTAGGTTCTTCTAAAAATTTGGCTTCTAATGAAATGGTAAGTAAGTTAGGATTGGAAAAGATACCTCATCCTAACCCCTATAGAGTTTTTTGGCTAACCAAGGAATAACAAATTGTGGTGAAAGAGCAATGTTGGGTTGAATTCAAGATAGGTGAATATCATCATAGGATTCTTTGTGAGATAGTGGATATGGATGCATGCCACCTTCTTCTTGGAAGGCCTTGGCAACATGACACAAGTGCCCAACATGATGGTAAGCAAAATGTGATTCATTTGTCTAGAAATGGTGAAAAGGTCACAATGACTTCTTTGATTGATGATTGCAAAGAGAAGATCATTTCTAGTTCAGTTATGTTGGTAGGTGAAAAGGAATTTTTGGCTAACCTCAAGAGAAAGTGCCATGTTTTGCAGTAGTCATAAAGCCCAAGGATGCACAACCTAAGAAGATCAAAGAGCAGCAACCTCTTAGGAGGATTGGACCAAAGGAAGTGGAAGAACTATTGGAGAGGTTTCGTGATGTGATAGCCGATGAAGGCAAGGATGCCCTTCCACTAAAGAGGAAGATTAGTCATTGCATTGATCTCATCCCTGGATCCACCCTACCAAATCAAGCAGCCTACAAGTTGACCCCAGAGCAAAATGCTGAAGTGGCAAGACAAATCCAAGACTTGTTGGATAGAGGGCTTATCAGGAGGAGTATTAGCCCATGTGCAGTACCTGCAGTACTTGCACCCAAGAAGGAAGGAACATGAAGACTATGCACTGATTCCAGGGCCATCAACAAGATTACTATCAGGTATAGATTTCCTATGCCTAGAATAGAAGATTTAATGGATTGCTTGGGTAGGGCTAAGTATTTTACCAAGATAGATCTAAAAAGTGGTTATCACCAAATCAGGATAAGGGAGGGGGATGAGTGGAAAACTACCTTCAAAACCAATGAAGGACTATTTGAATGGGTTGTGATGCCTTTTGGCTTGTCAAATGCACCAAGCACCTTCATGAGGTTGATGAATGAGGTGCTAAAACCATTCCTTAACAAGTTCATTGTTGTATATTTGGATGATATATTGGTTTTTAGTGACAGCAAGGAAGATCACCTAAGACATATCCATCAAGTGCTCAGGAGGCTTCAAGAGAAGTTGAGAATCAACCTTGACAAATGTGTCTTCCTACAAGAAGAGTTGATATTCTTGGGGTTTGTCATCTCTAAGGGCAGCCTAAAAATGGATCCAAGAAAGGTGGAAGCCATTCTTAATTGGCCAACACCTACAACAGCCTCTGAGGTAAGGAGTTTCCATGGTTTGTGTAGCTTTTATAGAAAGTTCATTAGAGGGTTTAGTGTTATTTGTGCTCCACTTGTTGACACCATAAAAGGGGGCAAGAAATGTGTATTTGTGTGGACAAATGAGGCCAATCAAGCCTTTGAACTGTTAAAGAAAAAAATATCAGAACAACAGGTCCTTGTTCTACCTTATTTTGACAAGGTCTTTGTGGTAGAGTGCGATGCAAGTAAGAGGGCTGTTGGGGGAGTCCTAAGTCAATATGGAAGGCATGTAGCCTTCTTTAGTGAGAAGTTAAATGAGGCAAAATAGAACTACTCTACCTATGATCTAGAATTATATGCCATGGTTCAATCATTGAGGAAGTGGAGACACTATTTATTGCCTAAGGAATTTATAGTTTTATTGATAACCATGCATTGAGCTTCTTGAACAAGCAGCAGAAGTTAAACCATAGACATGTCAAGTGGATGGAGTACATCCAAGCATACACCTTTTCAATAAAACACAAGAAAGGAGTGGCCAATAAGGTAGCCGATGCCTTAAGTAGGAGGAATCTCGTTGTGCAGACCATTCAGTTGGAAAGTATAGGTATTCGTGTCATCAAAGATCAGTATGCAGTAGATGAAGACTTCAAAGAACCTTACCTATCTTGCAAAGCCATGACAGGAAGGTATAACACTGATTTTTCTGATTTTTTGATACAAGATGGATATCTTTTCAAGGGTAGCATGTTGTGTATCCCAAGATGGTCTGTTAGAGAGAATATTATCAAGGAAAAGCACTGTGGCAGCATGTCAGGCCACTTTGGCATTAATAAGACCCTAGAATTGGTTAGGAGATACTATTTTTGGCCAAAGTTGCCAATCGATGTAAGAAAGTTTGTTGAAACTTGTCAAATTTGCCAGAGAAAAGGGGCATACATCAAATGTAGGTTTATACACTCCACTACCTATTCCTTCAAAGCCTTGGGATTCCATAAGCATGGACTTTGTACTTGGTTTGCCCAGGACCAAGAATGGACATGATAGCATCTTTGTGGTTGTTGATAGGTTCTCAAAAATGGCTCACTTCCTCCCATGCAAAACCACACATGATGCCTCACACATAGCAGGTCTTTTCTTCAAGGAAATAGTCAGGTTACGTGGTTTACCTTTGTCCATAATCTCTGACAGAGACCCCAAGTTTATAGGACACTTTTGGAGGACACTTTGGAAGAGACTTGGTACAAACTTATCATTATCATCTGCCTATCACCCTCAGTCTGATGGACAAACAGAGGTGATTAATAGGTCACTTGGCAACCTCCTAAGATGCCTAACAAAAGAGTAGGGTGCTAGTTGGGATTCAGTTTTGGCACAAGTAGAGTTCTCATACAATGACACTGTCAACAGAAGCGCCAGCTTGTCTCCTTTCCAAATTATTTATGGCACTCACCCAAGGGGTATTTTGGAACTTAGGGAGGTTAGAGGACTAGAAAAGAGTAGTGCATTGGCTGAAGACTTTGTTCAAGTGATGACAGATGTCCATGAACAAGTAAAACAGAAATTGCAGTCCACTTCTCAGAAGTATAAACAGTTTGCTGACAGAAAAAGAAGGGATTTGTATTTCAAAGAAGGGGATTTGGTCATGGTCTGTCTGAAGAAGGAGAGACTCCCTACAAGTAAACATACCAAGCTACTCATGAAGAAGATTGCGCCTTGTGAAGTGCTCAAGAAATGTGGAGAAAATGCATATTTAATTAGACTTCTGGATGGCATTGCCTTGTCACCAATCTTGAATGTTTCAGACCTTTATCCCTATAAAAGATCTGATCCTCAGACTGTTGATGAAGAAGACCAAACTGATTAGACACTCCAAGAATTGATTCCTTCATCTCCTGATCAGATTGAGTGCATTTTGGATCACAGGATTGCAAAACAAACTAGGAGGCACACATATTATGAATATTTGGTGAAGCGGCTCAATAAACCTCTGGAGGATGCCACTTGGATGAGCAGAATAGACATTGAGAAGGAAAGATTCATATTTGATAGCATTCCCAACTCAAGAGACTTGAGTTCTGTTTGACAGTGGGTGTATGGTGCAGGGCACCTAGGAGCAGTTTGATTCCTACAAGCATTTTGATAGCATCTTTTGATAAGTTGAGTTTTGTTTGATGTGTTTTGTAATAAGGCTTTTCATAGCCATGATTGGAAGGTCTATTTTGTGTGGTCAAGAGGTTTGGGGTAACTTTATAAACCTCATATCCTTCTTAGTCCACTTGGACCTAGTTGTGCCACTTAGGCCTAGTAGGTCTAATGATTGGTTTTTGAGTCTTTTTGGTTGCTCTAGTGTTTTATCATGTTTTAGGGAGTGTGATGGTGGTTTGATTCCATGGGACAAGCAAAACAAATCGCCATCCTTGTGTAAATGCAAAAATACCATAGTGTCCAATGTTGTCAATGGTGTCAATGACACATTGACCGATTGCAACTCCATTTTGGTTGTTGAAACTACTTGTAGAAGTTAGATACTGACCTAGAGTGGTTGATATGGTGGACATCTAACTCCAGTAAGGAGGAGGAATTTCTATATGGAATTTTGAGCACTGAAATCAAGAAATTAGACTATTTTTCCCTGTTTTCTTGCTATTGTACGGCCTGTACGGATTGGCCAGGTGAGCAAATGTTGTTCTTTTGAAAGCACTTGGAGTTAGGGTTCAAATGCAATAGGTTTGAGGGTTGAAGTGGTCGTAGGAGAAAGTTATTGCATTTTTAATCCGGACTGGTCTAAAACCTTATTTTCTAGGGTTTACCTCACAAAATCCACCCTAGAATGCATTTCCACTGGTGAAAACTCATACAAATTGGTGAAATGTAGGCTAGGGATGTACTTCACCTGATTTCAAAAGCTTTTTGCTGGGAAAGGCAGTCCTCAATTTTTAAGGTGATGCCCTAGGTCAAGTATTCATAGGTATTTAACCAAATTGGTGCAATTTGTTGTTATACATGACAAAACCCTAACAGGAGGAGTGAAAGAATGGTGGTTTTGAGTTGTTTGGGTGTGGGAGAAGCAATCCAAGTTCCTATCCCTGATCTATGAACCCAACCTAAACCCTTTGCTTTGTAACCTAGACCTAAAATGATCAATTAGGCCCAGAGACCTAGTAGGAGTTTTGAGTTACAGGAATAGGGTTGGAATTGGAGACTTGGATGTTTGCAAGAATCCCATAGAGGGTATTCAAATCCACTATTGGTTTACCTGGTCATTCAGGGTTTTGTAAAGTTGTGTGGAGAAAACTAGGTTTGGAGGGCTAGTAGCCTTACTAGTCCAAGTAGAGGTTGGAGAGTTGAATGAAGTTGGTGATCAAACCAAGTGTTGGTAAAGTGTTTGTAGACCTACCTCAAGGTGTGGGAGAAGCCTTGAAGGTTGAATAGAAGTCTAGACTACAAATCCTTCATACACCCTTGGATGTGCCTTTGGTTGGGTTAAAGGAGTGAAGTGGGTGAGTGGGCTAAGGAGAACAAACTTACCTTGTTTTGTTGCTTCCCTTGTGCCCCTCTGCATTAGTTTGGATCATGCTCTCTAATAGCAGATATGTCAAAATCTCTTGGTAATTTAGCACCCATGCAAGCAAGTTGCAAGAAGTAGCGATTAGGCTCAAATAAAACAAGTATTTCAACTTGATCCCACACATGGGTATCCTAAAATTCTGATAAGTCTTCTTGGGATTGTTCTTCAAAAGTCTCAAAAAATATTTGAGGTTGCACTTGTTGTGAAGATGACTCTCCAACGGTATACCCATGAGGCGTAAACATATGAGGAGGCATACCAGTTGTAAATTGAGTTGCATCTTTAAGAGGTGTTGATCTAGATTGTTACATCTTTGCTCCCGTCTTAGCTTGCAATTTAGCTTCTATTTCAGCTCGCAATTTGGCTTCTATTTCAACTCTATATTGACTCCTAGTTTAAGGCATGATGTTGACGTTGAAAACTAAAGTTTAGCTTGTCAAAGATTTGAGACCCAAAAGAAAGGTGATCGTTTGCTGGTTGGTTGGTTGGTTTGTTGTTTTGTGTGGTTGCTGATTTGCTTGGTTGGTTTGGTTTGGTTGATGGGTTGCTAATTTGTTTGGTTGGTTGGTTGATTTTTTATTGGTTAGTTTTCCCTAGAGAATAGCTCACACACTCAAGGGAAAAGTTGTTTGCTAAGGGTTTCTATGTTGCTAATGTTTACTGAAGCTAAAGCTAATGTTTTTCTGATTGATCAAAACAATTGGTTTGATGTTTGGTTTGCTGGTTTGTGATCTCAAAAAGATGAAAAGCTCATGAATGTTCATTGATTAGTAAGCTCAAAATAGGAGACAAAGTCCAAGTATCTGCTAATGATCAGAGATAGGTCTAAAAGTTAATGCTGAAGCTAAGCAAGCTGGATTTGTTGCTAATTCGGCTGAGTCACTAGGATTTGCTAGTATTAGACCACAGGTGACAAGTGATAGCTCATATGCAACTCAGAAAAAGCCAAAGGTGACTAGTAATAGCTCAAATGTGGACTGGTTTAAGTTCTGACAGCAAGTTATAGTGTTAACCAGAGGTGATCCAATTTTCCATAGGTGATTAATATTGGCTCGAAAGTGATATACTACTGATCGGAAGTGACACAGGTTAGGCCAAAGGTGACAAACTGTTGTTTAAAGGAAAACCTATTTAGACAGAAATCGGTTGACAGTTATTTAGAAGTGACTCTATTTAGGCAAAAAGCAACTAACTGTTGTTTAAAAGTGATTCAGTTTAGGCTAAAAGTGGCTAACTGATGTTTAAAAGTGATTCTATTTAGGCTAAAAGTAGCTAATTGATGTTTAAAAGTGATTATGTTGTCTGAATGCGGGTAGTTTAAGCTTAAAAGTGACTGTGTCTGTCAGGAAAGATTTCTAATTTGTGAATTTTTTGACAAGAAAATAGTAATTATAGTCAATCACACTCACAACAATCACAAACTTGTACAACCTAGGCTAGGAAAGGACTGTACTTATTGAATCCCCTGGCCGTGCTTATTCAAAGTGGATAGCTTCAAGATCTTTCTAGCATCGGCTCCTCTCCACAGCACACACTTCTCATACATACCAAGATCTAGGTTTCCTATAAGGCCTGTGCCTCACCAAACCTTAGGATTGTCCCTGCTATCTCTTCTAAGAACCACATGAATTGGGGTGGCTTTAAAGGTCCCACCTTTTGCATCAACAAATAGAAATTTTTTGGCTACTACACAAAGTTGCTAATAAGGGCATCCATTCAGGTGGCTATACATGTGGTAGCACTACTCTCTTTTATGGAGTCTCCCAGCCTTCAAGGGTTACGCCTTGGAGAGTTTTGGGGGAGGTTAGCTATCGATATAACGCAACAACACCTATTATTTGTGGCTTTTGACACAAACACTTTTCTTATATAGCGGTTTGGAAGGACTTGGCTTTATCCCATTACCACTTGGGTTGTATCCCTTCTCACACTGGGAAGGTAGGCCCTCTAAAGATGATAACAAGTTCTCATACACCCAAGATCCATTTGATAGGCAAGGGGAGAGGATACTTTTGTTATTAAATTTGGGTTACAATCAATCACATGCAAGCAATCAAAAAAGGATAAATGAAGCATGGAGCAAGCAATGATTCATTTTAAGCATCAAGCCCAAATGTTCCTAATTTAGTGAAAAACCACAAGTCTTAGACCGATCGAATCTACAACAGATATGTTAGTAGTTTGATAACCTCCTTTTCTTGGACAATCGATAAGATGCTGCACAAATACCCAATTAGTAGCCTAGAAAAACAAACTGCAAATGATTCAGATTGAAAGAGATACATTTTACTATAGGTGATTCACTATCGGTCAAAAGCGATCTGTATTCTGTTACAGGCGAACAGTTACAGATCATAAGCAATGTTGGTGCAGGAGCACCAAGATATCTATAACTTGTTTGATCTTTAAGTTGTTTTGTTTTTTCAATAAGGTCCTTGAGACCATCTCCATGATATAATAAGGCTTGAATGCCATGATTGTAAAAGACTATGTCCAAATATCTACCCTCATATTGTTGAGGCAGTTTTCAGGATTGTAAGCCTTTGTTAAGGCATGTAGGACAGTCATACTTTGCATGTAGAAAGCCTTGTAAAGGCATATCAAAGTTCTAGGAAGGATGTCAAAGTCTTAATATCATTGCCACTTGTTTGAAGGCATTTGTAAAGACTAAAACAGTCATAAACATATGAAGACAAACTAGTTAATAGTTACAAGTAGTTGAAGGATCCAAAAACTACCAAGGGAGTTCGATGGGAAGAAGTGGTTACAAACCTTCCCCATCGAACCAAACTACTTCAAGAGAGTTGTTCAAGGTACAAACAAGTTTTAAATACCTTGAATGTGATCATTGTAAGGGAAGAGAAGTTTTAAAAGCAAAAACAAATCAATTTCTGCTGTCCTTTTAACTGTTTTCTGTTTTTCCTTGTATAACAGTCCATACCATCTAATTGTACGGTAGTGTCATGAACCCCAAGTAGTTTGGAAACAAAGTATAAAGGAATACCTATCACCCAAGACTAATTTTGAGGCTATGAAGTTAGAAGGGATGCAAGTTGTGAGTGTTTGAAACAAAACTGCCTTTTCTGAAAATTCTGAGATTTTCTGTATTTTCCTATAGAAACAACTTGTACTTTCTGCCTGTATGGAACAGTTGTGGGCTCCAAACATATGGATGGATAGAGTGATGGAATAACTTCAAAACAAGTCCAATTTGGTGCTTTAACATATAGTAAGAAGAATTTTGTAGCCACAACTTGGGGACTGCTCATTAACAAAACTCTATTTTCCTGAAGAGGCTGCTGCCACAGACCGTACCATTTGAAGGTATTGGATTGTCTTCCATTTCTCATGACTTGATTGGATAATGTAGATAGTTATCTATATTTTGAAGTGATTTTGGGATTTTGAAATCACATTGAAGGGAGTTATAAGGATTTGTTAAAGAAAGACAACCTTATATAGCCTAAATAAGGTTTTGCCTCCAATCATGGAAAATTGACCATCCCACAGTCTTCCAAGCAATAAGACCTGTGGGATGGATGGGTTCAAGTATGTTTTAGATGTTTTAATTGATTGCAAGGGTGGTGGAGTTGGTTTGACCAAGATTTGTTGAATGGGCTTAATAAAACCATGTATTAAGCCATCAAAGAAGCTTGTGAGGCAACCATAGTAAGGAATTTGGGAATAGTCAGTTCCAACTACAAATGAATGTTGGATTCCATGGTTTTGGGATGTGTTTGACATGTATGGGTGGTCAAGGGAGTTTCAAGTTGCCATTTGAGGGTACTTGCTTCACAAACTAGGCCTAATTGGCGCACTCAGTCACTGACAGGGGTTATTGGTTGAGATAGTCCGTCCAAAACAACCTATGCCAAGTTTGGGATATGTGATAGAAGGCCATAATGGGTATCTAATGAGTGTCTAAGATCTAGGTTTGGATGTCTAAGTCAAAAGTTATTAGGTCTGTTGTCTTTTTGAAGAGCTACGAGCCATTTTGAGTGGTTTGTGAAGGAAGTACCAACCCGAAGTCCAATCTACCTTGGCCAATGGATGGAATGGGTCCCCTAACATCCCAAACCAACATTTCCATGATGATATTGGAGTTCCTTTCTGCTGTTCCGACTTTTACATAAAGATCTCTGTTTTTGGGTTAATAAGTGTAGTTGAACCTTGTCAAGTTTGTCCTCCTTCTCCTATCCAGTTTGCCTCTACATCAAATGTGAAGAGAGCCAGATGTAATTGTTAAATCTCACAAGCAATGCAAAAAAATGAATGATTAAGGCTCATAAGCGACCCTGATCTACAAAACAAACAGTATACAACAAAAACCCTAGTTCTGCAATAAGCGATTCGGTTAGCTAAAAGCGATCACTGTCGGATCAAAAGTGATTCAATTAAATGGAAAAGTGAACACTGTTAGTATAAAAGTGATGTAGAACAAACAAAAAGTGACCACTGTTCATTTATAAGCAATGAAGAAAATGCTAAAGGTGGTAGGTTTCAGCGCAGAAGTGACACAGGTATTCAGATAGTGATAGTTTTTTGCTCAAAAGTGACTAGAACTTGCTGTAAGCACTCAAAAAATTTGATCTTCATAAAACAACTTCAAATAGCAAAGTTAATCAAGGACATGAGTCCCATCGGGCATGCCAAAATGTGATAGGTAAAAAATTAGGTTAATAAGATCAAACATAGCCATGAAAACCTAACCCTACCATCATCAAAGAATCTAATCTAAATGAGATCAAAAGTAATGCAATTCAAGCACAATATCACCTAGATTGTGTGATTCCTTGTTTATGATGTGGATTGCTTCTTCAACAATTAACAATTATAAAGATAAAAGCTACCATGATGGATGGATGATAATGATGATAATCTCAATGGATGCTATGAATACTCAAAAGCTCAATATGCTCAGGATGATAATGTGGATGCTATACGAATGATGGATAGATGTAGTATGGAATGAGAGGGTGTTTATATAAAACTCAAGCAAAATCAATCAATGGTGAAGATTCGGAGGCTATGTGAATGGCTAAGATTGAAGGATAGACATAGGTGAATGTGTAGATGACAAGTGGAGGGAAGATAGGGCTTATGTGTGCTTTTGTACATAAAAAATACTACATGTGAAAGATATTAAATAAAGGATGTAGTACCACTTATCTTTTTAAATAAAAGAGGCACACATGACGGCTCATGAGATAAATGATAAGATAAATTAATTAAATAAAATTTATTTAATTAATTGAGAAGTGGGTTTATGAAAGGAATTTTTAATTAAATAAATAAAATTTATTTAATTAAAAATAGATAGAATGAAGATAATTAAATAATTTAAGATTGTTTAATTATAGCTTAGAGGAAATGGCTAATGAATTAATTAAATAAATATAAATTTATTTAATTAATAGAAGAAATAGATGTGTTAGGGATATTGATCAAGTGTGTTAGACAAATGCAGATGTCTAATGCGATGTTTGAATGCTAATGATAATGAGTCAATTTTGGGTGTCTACACCACACGTCCTAATTTTAAAACAAACACTTATAGCTATTTTTTTGTTTTCTTTCTCTAAAATATATTTATAATAATTGTTAGCTTTTTTTATCCAATAAATTTTTGTCATGAATGTTTTTTAGCTTTTTTATTTTTGTGTTTTTATGATTTTTAATGCTAAATTAAGGAATAAAAGAAAATTTTTAAGAAAAGATTTGTTGAAATATTTTTAAAATGCTTTTTAGATTTTCTTTTTCCTAAAGAAAGAAAGTATTTTTTAGAAAATATAATAATTTCTACAATAGAACTTAAGAGTATAAATCAAAAAAATAAAAAGAATGTTTATTATTTAGAAAGTGTTATTTTATAAAATAAATAATTTTATTTTTATTTTTATTTTAATATGTATTTCCTTCATTTGTGACACAGAAAGTGGATGAAATGTTACTGAAGAACACATAGTTGATGTTAGCCAAGAGGAGGCCCGGGTGCAAACAATGGATGTTGGAGAGGGGTCAGGATTGCTTCCTTTGACTGGTATGGATGAGCTTATTAATCTAGCTAAAGAGGTGAAGAGAAAAATTTCTTATAGAAATTTAGATCATTTACTTAAAATGGATATTGAGAAATTGAAACATTATGCTAGACAACCTAGACGTACTGATAGGAGGTCAATGAATAAAACTGAAAAGGAAATAATTACTCATTTTGATAATCTTGATACACTTGGCTGAACCCAATTGTTATCAATTGTACTTCTTAGTAAGGAGCTACATGAGCCATTACAATTGTTGGGTGTCGATTTGTCATTGAAAAAGGGGAAAGGTTCACACCTAGAAAAAGATATTGTTAAAAATGTTAAAGAAGGTTTGGCTTTCATTGGGAAATAATCTCGATCTACAGATAAGTCCATTACAAGAAGAGTGATGTTCATAGGTATTGTAAGTGAAAGAAATTACAAAAAAAGACAATTGTATTTAATTTCATTTGAGCTTGGTTTCAATAAAAAGACAGTAACAAAATATGTGAAAAGGAGAAAATTATTAGATGATAGTACCTCGAAAGGCAATTGGCCAATTATGTGTAGAGCTCCTCGATCTGACAAGATTCAAGATGTTGTTAGCAACTTGATCTCAACCTTTTGGAATGATAATACTCGTGCTTCATCAAATATTAGAGATGTTATCAAACAAAGAATTGGGCCCAATAGTTATGAACTACATACAAAACATTGGCTAGACATAACACAACATGAGATGTATGTGAACTTTTCTAATTCAAATCCAAATATAAAGATTGGGAAAACAATTTTTGAAAGTTTAAGGCCATATTATGTGAAGACAAACAAGGTTTTTGAAACTTGTTGTTGTCGTTATCATATTAAATTTGATCTCTACTATCATACTAAATTTGATCTCTAAATAAGTTTGCACAATCTTTCCTTTTTCCTTTAAATCTTTTTCCCATTTTTTTTCCTTTCATACTTTTAGGTTAAAGGTGCACAAAGGAGCTCCCCTCATAAATGTAGAGGAAAATTTATCTTAATAGGCCCATTTCCACTAGTTATAAGTTAACTCTTTCTAATTAGAGAGGAAGGATTTGGCATGATTGCATTGGAATGATATGTGTGGTCATTAACTAACAAGACCATTCAAATTGAAACACATCACTAAGAATTCAATGAAAACCTATTTGGAACATTGATTAAGGAGCTATATCTAAAATGGGACCTCTCTAAAGGAAGTTGTTGCAAAAAAATTGCCAAATTGGGACTAGTTTGATGATCTCAATGCTCCTATTATCACTTAAAATTGGATTAGTACTTATCACTTTGAAATTAGGAGACATTGTCCTTGAAAATTCAAATTCAATTTTAATAAATTTGTAATGAAATTATGCCAACTTGAGGAAACTTCATATTTTTCTCTAGCTAGGAATGTATATAAACCTAGTGAATTAATATTGTAAGGGGGTTGGAAACCATTCATTCACATTTTATTATTCAAATACTATTAATTTTTTCATCTATCTTTACTTACATTTTGCGGTTTTCCAATCTAAGTTATGTTGTTTTTAAATCTTATCAACACTTCACTTAAACATTTGATGAATCCAATTGAGTGCTTCATAGCATATATTTAGTCTTGTTGGTGGTGAGCTTTTATAGTCAACTTGAGCTTTCCAATCAAGTACTTTATGAAATATATTTTACAATAAGGCTTTGATGGTTTGTGTGTTCAATCTGTGTAGGGAATATGGTGATTATCTACACTTATCTTCATAGTTGGTCAATCCCTATGAGATTGCACCATTGTGTGGTCCTAACTATGTGAATACTACTCAAGCAAGAGTGAATACATTTTTCTCTCTCCCGTTTATTCTTTTTCATTAAAATTAGTTAGAATTAAGATTAGATTAGCATTTAGATTAGAATTTTTATTGATCTAAACTAGTTCCCTATCTCTAAATTGTTAAATTCATTTGGTTGAAAGTCTCTATTATTGTTTGTTAGCATAGGAACAAGTATGTGAATATGAAAAATGTAATGTTCAATGAGTGCTAAATCAAGTGAACTTAATTGGTAACTTTTAATTTTTTGTTAATTAGTAGGCATAATTCACCAATGTTAATATGTCTAGAACACAAGGAAGTCTATCATTTATCCAACAAATTCAACCTTACAGGTCAAGGAATTAATTTTACCAATGTCATTGTATTTAACATGCTTTTACCTCAACCAACTACTCATAACAACTAACTTAACCAAAAGAGTTTGTATCAATCCATAAGCTACAATATTAGCTAACACAAGATTTATAATCTTTACACATATCATAATATTTCTATGATATAAATCAAATATCACCACATAATCACTAAGTTAGGAGATGATATTAGGGCGATATCATATTTTCACTTCTCGTTAAAGGTAATAACATTGCATTCCACTTAGCGACTATGCCATCAATGAAGTATCCTTAGAATAACATAATTTCCACTTAAATGAACTATGAACCAAGATATAACATAATAGGACCAAAAGTAAATTGACAACTAGCAATTTTATAAATAAAAGTATACCCTTAGAAACATATTTATGCATTTGAAATTTTATTCAACTTATTTATAGATCATCACTATAGTTGTAATTTCACATATAATAATTTCTCATGACAAAAACAATCATAAATAATCATGATAATTTCTTTTTAACAAATCTAGACCATATATTGGGTTCTATTCAATGTGATAATTGTATTTGTATACACCATTGTTAGATAGTGATAGCATAAAATAAAAAGCACAAAAGAATGGTTTAATAATAACATGTAGATCTATAGAAATGTCTGAAAACACATGTAGATATAAATGTCCTCATAAATGTCCATAAACACACATGTGCAAATGTATCTAGATAGAAATGTCCATACATAAACATGTACATCTATAGAAATACCTGTTCAAACAAATATATCTAGATAAATATCTAGAGAAACATGTCTACGAAGTGCTACCAATAGCCTGGTCATCATGTCAACTGCGAGTTGAGTGACCCAAGTCTAACTGAACATCCTCTTTGATGGATGTGCTAAGCCCTAGAGATAGTACAACACATGTATGTATAAACGTGTACTAATTATGTTAAAATTTAAATAGAATAATATTAAATATATATGTGTGTGTGTTTGTGTGTGCGTGTGTGTGTACATACACACGTACAAATTATATGCATTTACATGTATGTAAGTTGTAATGATTTAAAAATTTAAAACTCAATTGTCCACTAATATTACTACCATCAATTGAATCACGCCTACGTGCACGGTCCATCCCCAGACTAGGTGTAACATGAGCTAACCCCTACAATATATATCTATATATATACAACATTAGGACTCTATCTAGAAAAGTAATTTAATTTAAGTTCAAGTTTAAATCATGCATGCATGTGCACATATGCATGTACATACCTATGTATCAGGTGTTATAGGATGATCCGCTGCAATGATTGTATCTGGTGCCTCCTTGGCTGGCTCAAGTAATGAAGTCTGAGGTGGACCAACCAGGTGACTAGGCAATGAAGCGCTGAATGAAGAAGCATATCCACAAAACCTGACATCGATCCCCTCTGCAACTACACCTCCTCAAGTGAATCTAGGGAGGGCTGGGATGTCTGATGCTCAACACGATGCCTAATAGGTGTATCTGCCTCTACAGCAGCTGAATGATCTATGGGTGGATCAGGATGTGGAGTACTCTAATGCAAGAGCATCCCTAGTTCAAGAGAAATCTTACATCAACCAAAAACATTTGCATTTCAATTTGTTTGCATTTCAGTTCTTTCATTTTCTAGTTTAGTTCAGGTAGTTTATTCAGTAGCAGTTCTTAGCTTGTGGTCTAGTTTTGGCAATTCAAATCTTATGGATCTGGACTTAGCATATGCATTCATTCATCTACATCATATCAAGAATTTAGAGCACTTGGATCAGTTATCGGAAAGATATCACTATAAGAAGTTGACTATTTTCTCAGAGCAGAGCATTCTAACAATTCTTGATAATCAGCTAAAGGAGAAGGCTTCTGGATCATTTTTGACTTGCAAATCTTAATGACACATCATTCAATGTTCTTTGGTTCATATCCAACCTTCCCCAAGGGTCCACACATCATTCCATTCATTTGAGGAAGTGTTCCACGCATTTAGGTCTGACCTATCTGTGAACATGTTACAGCTCTTCATTGGAGTTTGTGACCTTCCTTGGCCAACACAGAGGAATCTATTGGTCTGAAAATGATATATAAAGATGTAATACATCCTTAGGAACATATCTATTCACATAAGAAAGATCTGATAGTTTAGATTTGTGTGAAGGAGCTTCAAAGCCTTATCTTGCGCATGTATGTAATTAGGCCTGTGAGCCCTAATTATGAATTCTTTGATGTATTGAATGACTGAATCTACATTTGTTCCATTTCTTGAGTTGTTTCTGTTGTGTTTACTCTTGCTACATAGTTCGAACAGTTCATTCTGTGAACCCTCCTACTGTGACTGCACCAAGTTGTATCAAAGCGAAATTTCAAATCTTGGAGAGTGAAAATTTGATTCTTTGGAGTGAATTGGCGAAGGGGATTCCATAAGATCTTGTTGTAAGAAGATTGCCGACCCGAGACAGGTTACTTGTGCGCAACCGATCACCAATTGAGAGGTAGTTGTCACTTGTAGCCTGATCACTGAACCTGAGGTAGTTTGCACTTGATCCTAGGAAGATGCCACCATGAAGAGTTCCTCTTGTTGGTACAATGGCTAATAGAATGGATGAGATGATGGAATTGATGAGAATAATGTGAATTGATTTGGATGTTGTTGAAGAGGATAGGCGAAGAGGATTGACACCAAGACCTAATGTTGAAAGTGATGATAAGGAAGAATTTCAATCTGTGGAACATACTAGTGAAACCCTAGGAGGTGATGAAGAAGAAGAATCAGATCAGATAAAGATGTGGCAAGCTATTTCAAAGATTGGAAAGAGACCTAGAGTTGATGTTCTGAACTATACTGGTAATTTGAATCCTTAAGGGTTGATTGACTAGATAAATGACATGGAAGAATACTTTGAATATGAGGAGATTGAAAATCCAGAGAAGGTGAAATTTGCAAAGACAAAGTTGAAAGGACATGCCACTATATGGTGGAAAGAAGTTCAGTTGGAAAGAAATAGAAGAGGAAACAAAAATATTACAAAGTGGGACCAGATGGTAACAAAGTTAAAGAATCAGTTCATACCTGTTGACTATGAGTTGGAATTGTTAAAAAGATTGCAAAACCTGAGACAAAAGGAGAAATCTATGAAGGAATACACTAAAGAATTTCATAAGATGATTATAAGGACAGGACATAGTGAAGCAAACAAGGAGAAAGTGGCTAGATACATCAATGGACTGAGATTGAACATTCAAAAAGAACTAAGTTTGGTAAGGATAACATCTTTGGAAGAAGCATATCAATTTTCCTTGAAAGTTGAAGAGAAGCTGGATAAGAAACATGATCAGAGACAGAGAGGCAGAGGAGGTAAATTTCATAGAGGAAGATCATTTTCCAGATATGATAGATCATTTGTGGAGTAGAACAAATTTGACAGCCCAATCAGAAAGGATGACAGAGATAGCAATGCTTACCAGAAAGATGATAGAAATTTTTACCAGAGAGGAAACCTTAGTGCATACCAAAATGAAGGATATAGAAGAGAAGGAAGAGGATTTGATAAGAAGACATTCAGAGGTACTTGTTTCAAGTGTAGAGATGAAGGACATAGAGAATTTGAATGTAATCAGGGTAGTACAAGCAAGAAGATAGAGAATAGTGGGAGAGAAGCCTATGTTGAAGAAGAACCTATTGGATCACCTTGTTCGGTTGGCAATCCGGAGAAAGGAGAATCATTGGTGACGAGGAGAGCACTATTTCAAGTAGAGACAAATGAGGAACTGTCACAGAGGAAAAGTATATTTAGAACCAAATGCAAATCCAAAGGTAAGTGTTGTAAAGTTGTAATTGATAGTGCTAGTTTAGATAACCTAGTTTCAGAGGAGATGGTGACTAAGCTAAAGTTGGAAAGACCGAAACAATCTAATCCCTATCATATAGCATGGATTCAGGATGATCATAAGGTACTGGTGAGTGAACAATGTTTGGTGAAATTTCATATTGGATCTTATCATGATGAAGTCTTGTGTGATATTATACCTATGTATGTTTGTCATATCTTGTTGGGTAGACCTTGGTAGTATGATAGAAAAGCTATGGATGATGGAAGAAAGAATATATATACTATAACAGCAAATAGGAAAAGAATTACTTTGATTCCTTTAGAAGATGATCCTAAAAATGTGGTATGTGGGAATGCTAGAATCCATTTGGTAGATGGAAGGAAATTTTTGGATGGTTTGAAATAGGAAAGTATGTGTTATGCCTTGATTCCTAAGAAGCCAGAAGTGGTGAAGAAAGAAACTGAACCGGATGAGATGAGAGAGTTGTTGACAGGGTATGAAGACATCATATCAGATAATGTACTAGATGGATTACCATCTATAAGGAGTATCAGTCATCACATGGATCTTATATCGGGAGCAAGTTTGCCTAACAAAGCAGCACATAGAATGACACCAACAGAGAATGAAGAATTGAATAAACAAATACAAGAGTTGTTGAGGAAATGTTTGATCAGGGAAAGTTTGAGCCCTTGTGCAGTACCTACAGTGCTAGCACTGAAGAAGGATGGAGAATGGAGAATGTGTACTAATTCCAAAGCAATAAACAAGATCATAGTTAAGTATAGATTTCCTTTACCTAGGATGGATGATATTGTGGATTGTTTGAGTGGAGCAAGATATTTCACAAAAATAGACTTGAAGAGTGAATACCATCAAATTAGAATCAGAGAAGGAGATGAATGGAAGATTGCTTTTAAGACAAATGAAGGACTGTATGAGTGGTTTGTGATGCCTTTTGGATTGACAAATGCACTGAGTACTTTCATGAGGTTGATGAATGAGGTCTTGAAGAAATTCTTGGGTAAGTTTGTGATTGTGTACTTGGATGATATTCTAATTTTCAGTAGGACAAAAGAGGAACATTTGTTGCATATTAGACAAGTTTTGCAGAGGTTGAGAGAAGAGAAATTGCTGATAAACATCAAGAAGTGTAGTTTCATGAAGGAAGAGTTGGTATATCTAGGATTTATAATTTCTGTAGAAGGATTGAAGATGGACCCTGAGAAAGTAAAAGCAATTGTTGAATGGCCTACACTGGAGAACATTGGAGAGGTTAGATCATTTCATGGTTTAACTAGTTTCTACTAGAAGTTCATCAAAAATTTCAGTTCAGTTTGTAACCCTATGACAGAGACAATGAGAGGTGACAGAAAATATTTCAAGTGGACACCAGGAGCAGACAAAAGTTTTGAGTTGTTGAAGCAGAAAGTAACAGAGCAACCTGTTTTGGCATTACTAGATTTCAATAAGGTATTTCAAGTTGATTGTGATGCAAGTAGGAATGCAATGATGTAAGGAGAAGATATTCAGTTTATGATCAAGAGTTCTACACCATAATTCAAGCCTTGAAAATGTGGAGACATTACTTGTTGCCTAAGGAGTTTATATTGTATACAGATCATCAAGCATTGCAATATTTAAACAATCAAGGTAAGTTGAATCAGAGACATATGAGATGGGTAGAGTTCATGCAGAGTTATAATTTTGTGTTGAAGCATAGGAGTGGAAAATTAAACAAAGTTGTTGATGCCTTGAGTAGAAGAAGAAACTTGTTGATAGAGATGAGAGTTGAAGTGTTGGGCTTTGATGAATTGAAGAACATGTATGAGGGAGAGATTGATTTTGCAGAGCCTTGGAAAGCATGTAAGGAACCTATTGTGGCAGATAGGAGTAAGTGGTTAGACTATTTCAATCAGGAAGATATGTTGTTCAAAGGATGTTAGTTATGCATACCTAGAAGTTCTATGAGAGATAATTTGATCAAGGAGAAGCATAGTGGTGGATTGGCGGGACATTTTAGCATTGACAAGACAGTGGATTTGGTAAGTGAAAATTACTTTTGGCCTCAGATACATAAGGATGTTTGGAGATTTATGCAGAGTTGTAGAGTTTGTCAAGTTGCAAAAGGGAGTAGTCAGAACACTGGATTTATAAACCTTTAATAGTTCCAAAGAGACCTTGGGAAGACATAAGCATGGATTTTGTAACGGGATTACCTAAGACACAGAGAGGATGTGATTCAATATTTGTAGTAGTTGATAGATTTTCAAAGATGGTTCATTTCATACCTTGTAAGAAGACAACTAATGCAGTGCATGTAGCTAACCTATTTTTCAAGGAGGTTGTGAGATTGCATGGATTACCTAAGAGTATAGTTTTAGATAGAGATACTAAGTTTGTTGGTTACTTTTGGAAAACACTTTGGAAGAAGATGAAGACAGATTTGAAGTTTATTTGTACTTTTCATCTATAGACAGATGGACAGACAGAGTTAGTGAATAGGAGTTTGGGAAACTTGTTGAGATGTTTGGTTGGAGACAAAGCCGAAAGTTGGGACTTGATTCTTTCACAAGTAGAGTTTGCATACAATAATTTGGTGAAAAGGAGTACCAGAAGAACACCTTTTGAGATTGTTACTGGAGTAAATCCTAGAGGAGTTGAAGAATTAAGAGATACTAGTATAGAAGACAAGAGGAGTGCAGAAGTAGAAGAATTTGTAGACCATATGAAGACAGTGCATAATTAAGTGAAGAAGCATTTGGAGGACATGAACAGTAAGTACAAAGAGAAAGTAGATGAGAAAAGAAGACAAGGAATTTGAAGTTGGAGATGAAGTGATGGTGTACTTGAGAAAAAAAAGACTTCTAGTTGGGACTTATAACAAGTTGAAGATGAAGAAGTTTGGACCATGTAGGATACTCAGGAAATTTGATTCAAGAAATGCATATGAAGTTGAATTACCAGAGACATTGGGTATTTCACCTATTTTCAACATTGCAAATCTTTATCAGTTTCATGAAGCAGAGTTCAGTGACAGCATAGAACAAGACTTGAAGAAGCAGTTACTACAACAAGAACTAGAACAGATTGAAGGCAGTTTGGACAATAGAGTTGGACGTAGCACTAGAGGAAGACAATACAAAGAATATCTTGTGAAGTAGAAAGACAGACCACAAGAAGATTCATCTTGGATTTCTCAGGCTGAGGTGGACCGTATTGGTTCTCTCCTAGCCCCAACAAAGTGAGGGACTCACTTTTTTAATAACCCTAGATCTCTGATACAGGAGCATCCTTGGTTCAAGAGAAATCTTGCATCAACCAAAAACATTTGCATTTTAGTTTGTTTGCATTTCAATTCTTTTATTTTCCAGTTCAGTTCAGGCAATTCAGTCAGTTGCAGTTCTCAACTTGTGGTCTAGTTTTGGCAATTCACATCTTCTGGATCTGAACTTAGCATCTACAACCATTCATCTACATCATATCAAGAATTCAGAGCATTTGGATTAGTTACCGGAAAGATGTCGCTATCAGAAGTTGACTATTTTCTCAGAGCAGAGCATTCTAATAGTTCCTGATAATTAGCTGAAGGAGAAGGCTTGTGAATCATTCCTTGACTTATGGATCTTAATGACACATCATTCAATGTTCTTTGGTTCATGGCTGACCTTCCCCAAGGGTCTGCACGTTATTTTATTCATTTGAGGAAGTGTTCCATGCATTTAGGTATGAGGTATCTATGAACACGTTACGGCTCTTCATTAGAGTTTGTGACCTTCCTTGGCCAACGCAGAGGAATCTATTAGTTCAAAAATGATATATAAAGATGTAATAGATCCTTAAGAAAGTAGCTATTCACATAAGAAAGATCTGATAGTTTAGATTTGTGTGAAGGAGCTTTAAAGCCTTATCTTACACATGTATGTAATCAGTCCTGTGAGCCCTAATTGTAAGCCTGCATGTTGCCGACCAGATTGTATTTGAATTCTTTGATGTATTGAATGACTAAATCTGCATTTGTTCCATTTCTTGAGTTGTTTCCATTGTGTTTACTCTTGTTGCATGATGTACATAGTTCATTCTGTGAACCCTCCTACCGTGACTGCACCATACTCCCAGGCACCTGCTGAGAAGGTCTCACAGCCTGATTGGATCATGATGCACTCTGTGAATGGCAAGTGCTACCCCCATGTCCTCTAACCTCATGTAAAGGGATACCAATCTCTGATGCAATAAAAACATATGACTCTAATAGGTCCTCAGAAAGATAACTCGCTGTAATCCAAAGCATATGGTCTCCTATCAAACCATCTATGTCTACAGGTGACAGGACAACCGCGATAGCATAAGGATCAGTAGGATGATCCAATGGTCTAGATTGTCTAGGATGACTCATCAAATATCTTCCCACATGATCAAAAGATATAATAGATGTGGCAGCTGCAATATCACCTACACTATTGATTGCTTCCCTTTGGGAAACAATGACAACCTGATCAGCAACAGGGGCTAGGGCTAGGGAGATAACAAGCATCCTCTCCTCAACCAAGGCCCTATAAACTGGATCTTGTTGATCTGGTTGAGGATAGGCATCTCTATCAGCAACCCTACCCCTCCCCTAACTAAAATATTCTAGAAAATCCAAGTAGTTGACCTTGAGGCCCATATGAACCTCTGCATATAACTGTTGTTCAAAATATAAAGGAATTTGGTCATTATTGAGATAACGACCATGAGTAGCAAGAAAACATGGATATATCAATGGGGCCATAAGAGGGTCTACACATCTAGTCACTTGGTAGCCCCTCACATTAGGCTTACCAACATAATATGGGAAACATTAGGATTTGATAGTCTCTTTCGAGACACTAAGCTTAACAGAAGTAAGAGAAACATCACCAATAACCTCTTGCCACATTTGGGCAAGAATAGCAACAAGAGTATCACCTGAATAAGCACGAGTATCTCCTAGACTTTGTCTAATGAGCTACAAGCTAGTTAAAATTGATTGACATGTGTCCCTGTAAACCCCTGTTGTGTTGGGGTCTAAAAGGAGAGTTGTCAATCTCTGAATCACAGTATATGTGCACATAAATATAGAAGGTCCAGGAGGTGGTGGTGCATATGCCATGATATATATATTGACCTAAATTTTGTGCATGTGAAAATAAATTACTTATTCCAATACATACATGTGTGCATTAGGATGCCCATGTTGAACCAATTCTCTACAAGTATGACTGATATGTCACACTAACAACATAACATGATAGTGTATACTTTGGACTATGGAACAAATGTAACAACATACACATCCTACATCAGAGTAGATAGGGATGTTGTCTTGTGCTCACCTCTATCAACATACATTTCTTCTTTGATGTACAAGTGTGTACATTTGATACATTGTTCCACAACTTCCAAACTTAGATACTAGTTATCACTGGTGATGGTGAGGCATATTAGTCATCTTGTAGAGAATTGGTTAAACATGGATGGATCCTAATGTAATTCCAACACGTTAAATAAATAGTTGAACAAGAGGGAAGATTTCATTTCTAAAATGCATGGATGATTCTTTTCCTTTTCAACTTGCAGAGAGGGAGAGAGAGGGGGGGGAGAGAGAGAGAGAGAGAGGGAGAGAGAGAGAGAGAGAGAGATTTTAACTTTTCCAAATCAACACATACATGTAATGTTGAACATGTATCAGTGTCATAAAAATGAATACCATGTGTGCAATAAAACATTTAAGTCATTCCTACTCCATGTACACTTTCTTTCTTTGTGTTCACACACTTACCAAGGGAGAGAGAGATAAAGAGATTTCTTTTGAAATCATTATAGCACATAGGTTCGGCAATTAAAGATATAAAATAATGAACATTACACACTAAGAACATGGATACAACCAATGACTATACATATCCAGTTACCATGGAAATATATGACTATTACATTAATTTAATTGATTAGGCATTATATAATTTGGTTTGATTCATCTTGTATTACTTATAGTACATTCACTAAATTAGACATATTTTTATTAAAGTATTTTTCTTGACCTTGAGTGATTAAGGATGTTACGAATTTGTCTATATTTTTTTGCTGCATCTTTAGATACTTGTCCATCTCCTTCACCTAATCCTAATACAACTCATACTTTCACTCCTATGAAGCCATTAGTCTTTCACACTACCACACCTAAGTAATTTTGTTCTTTCTTTGTCACCAACCTTTAAACCTCATGTATTGCATGCACTAACTGATACACCTAAAAATAACCCTATAGTACTTCATGCAACATCTACTTCATATAATTATTATGTATTTTATCAAATCATCCAAATTTAAAACATATAAATCCTTATTTTCCTCCTCCACCTAAGTTAACAATGAATACACACAAAGAGATTTAATTTATCAGCTTCAGAATACTCAAATTAAGATTTCTCTTTGGCATTTATTGGACACATCAACATGACATATAGCTTGATATTTTACAAAATTCTTTGGAAAATATTAAATTTAATTCAAATGCTTCACCTCAAATAGTTGATTCTATATTAGGGTCAATTGATAATGGAAATATTCATGACATTTTCTTTGACTCTAAGGAACTTCCACATGATAGTTTTATTCAAGAGCATTTACCTATGTGTATCATAGTGGTTCATTGAAGTTTGAATATAAAGCATGTCTTGGTTGATAATGGATATAGATTTAATAAATGTAGTGAGGATTATTAGTTCCTATTGGTAGGTAGTTACTATTGCATGTTACTATATCTACTTGGCACAAGCAGTTAAGAACTTTTTAACAAAAATTTCAAGTGCTAAGTATAGAAAGCATACAGTTAAGTATAGAAAACATGACTCCCAGGTCTACTATATCTAGTTGGCACATCCCCACCACTGCCAGTTTTGCAGAAAATAGCATAAATTTCTAAGTATTCCAAAATCATTGAAGGAAGCTAGTTAAATATGAAGTTCATCTTATGAAATTTAAATAGCATCTATTATGTGTTCAAATACTACTACTGGAAAAAATGTTTAGATAATTAAGATAGATAATTCACATGATACTCAACTGCATTGGAATCATAAATTTAGCAAGTCCCATCAAGTTGAGCTAAGTAAACAAATGATTTACAAAATATATCACAATTTTTTCAATCAGTTGCAGAGAAAACAAGTCACATAGTTCAATTCAACTTCTAGGACTCTAATTGTCCTCCAAAGAATTGTGAAAGGTGCCCTAAAATGAATGGGGCCATGAGATGGCTTCGTATTCATTCTCTTTCTTAAAAAATGGAGGTACTTCATTTTCTGGCGAACAAGTCCACCTAACAAATAGATCTCTTCACATTGCACAACCACCACTCATTGGCCATTGAGGAGCTCCTTGGCTAGAATGGAGATGAGGCATCCAAGCATGTGGTGATGTGCATCCATCACAACTACCTTGGCATAGATCCTTGATTCACTCACCATTTTGTCCTCTCCTCTCCTCTACACAACATTATACTTCTAAATTTTTCATACATGGCTACTTGGACATTTACAACAATAGATCTCAAGCAGGTTCAACTTCTTGTGAGGGAGCATGGCCTATCTAAGGTAGGTGTGGCCCTCTTAGTTGCAGTGTAATTCTTTTTAATGATTGTCCCTCCCTTTATTAGTAAAACAAAATAAAATAAATGTAGCAAAGCTACTGCCATTATGTTACCAAAATGCTACCAATGCCAATTAATTTTAAATAGATTTGGCTCTAAAATGGCTGCCACTATCATGCACCCAACTTGATAATTTTTACATTATAATAAATTGTCTTAAAAGCCTTTGCTTTCCCTTACTAACTACCAAAACTACTTATGGGAAAGTAAGTCCCAAAACTAACAATAATAAACTAACATTTAATTATTTAAATAATAACAAGTCACTAAGGTGACTTTATTTCTAATATATTTATTTATTAACTATATACTAAAGATGTAATAATTCCAACAATTTAATGAGAACATTTAGGAAATTTAGTACGAGTCTCAAAAGATTTTAGTGTAGATATTTTATTTTTAATTTTTTAAACTCTTGTAATGGTGAAAAGTCCATCCCTAATACTTTTCCCCAGTCATTTTGGACTTATTTTCACCTATTGTTCTTGATGTCATAAATAATGTCTAAATGGCATATTTTGTGTAGAGAATTGACATCCAATTTATACCTTATTTGAATATATGTCCTTGTTCTCTAGTGGTCCAAACCTAACCCTTTGAATATATTTTGTTTCTTGTTGTAGTTTAAAATTGTAGTTATGATTTTGAACTTGTTTCAAAACCACATATGCGGTATTTCCCCATTTTCTAAAATTTAATTTAATCATGGGCCCAAGCTAACTTGCCTCCAACTAGTTGTTACCCACTGTTTGAAACACAAAATATTTAAATTTGTGCACTAGGTTGTTGTATTATAGGTTGAAGCCCTAGTTAATTTTAGACATCCACATGATTAATTAGAGTATCATATCATTGTATCATTTGAACATCTAGGATCATTGCATTATCATTTAATCATAAGCATGGACATAGCATTTACATTTCTACTTAGCATGTCTTCAAACTTGTTCCAAAAATTGTTATAACAATCCAAGAGTTTGACTAAGGTACAAGGGGGAAGTAATTTGACTTCTCATCCCCATGTTGAATATCAGAAGCACAAAGATCAAGGCCATATTTAAGGCTCAAAATTGAAACAAAATGGTAAAAACTATAGATGCACATATTAGAACTGCAAGTGCAAGTTTTGAAAATTCAGCAAGAACATGACGCAATGCGTCTCTTCTTTATATAAACCCTTCAAGTAGATATGCTAAAATTGGTAAAAATGGTTCAAGTTATAATGAAAGTGTTTGATAATATTGGTCAACAACTTATGGGTGAGCTATTACTCTTCCTATTATCATGTGGGATTGTTTGTACCATTGATGCACTATTTCATGTGATTCCAAGGCATTTAACATAATTTTTTGATTGGGGCATCTATGGATTCATGCAATGAATTAAATTCCATCTAATGTAAATCAAAAGCTAAAGTTTAAGTATGGGAATAAGTTTTATACTAAATATGCAAATGAACATCCATTTATTCATTGTTAGATGGTTGAGGAAGAAAAAATTGTTTACATAGAAGAAGTCAACACAAGAAATGCCTAAAAATAAAAAAAAATAGTCATACAAAAGAATAGAAAGAGGAAAAGAAAGAGGAAGATTCCCCACAAGATGGTATTAATGTTAATTATGGAGATGCTTTGGGTTCTTTAGATTTTGCATCTTCCTTTATGGGAGAGTATAAGATAAATGATCATGATTTTCATAATCCACCTTATACATGGATCCATCTATATATGGGTAGATGCCACAAAAGAAGAAAGATACTACTAAGAATTGTAAAGTGGCTTGTGTATGTGATAGAAAATCAAAGACTAATACCTCTAGTGCAAATTTTTGTATCTTATCTACATCATTTGTAATTACATATTGCCATAACCCTCCTTCCTAGACCCTTTTTTTTGTTTATTTAGTTGTCTATTTTTGTCATACTTATGTTTAGAATAGAAAGATGATGAAATTATACATTCATATATTTCCATGGTAACTCAATATGATTTATAGCATATCTAGTACAAGAAACATCACAAAAATACATAAATTTACGCATGTAAACTACAAAATTTGTGTCACTATCCAAATAATACTTCTTGGTATACTAGACAATCCATAATCGTGAATTCCCCTTTACCAAACCAGTAAATTTGGCATAATTTCTATATGTAGTCCTTTCTATTTTAGCTCTAATTTATGACCAATAATTTCTTCCTCAAAAGTGTCAATGTCTTGTCCACTCTAATGCCTCTATCTATCCCTCCAATAGGATTTTCTCTAATCAAACTCTCTTGCATTGACCCTTACGATAAACATAAATATTAAATCTTTAACAATGTAACCCATGTCAAAAATGAAGTAGTCCACTCACTATGTATCCTATCTTAACTAGAACTATATTTTAACATACCTCCCCAAAATTGATATTATGTTAAAATTGATTTAGTATGGTCACCTTCAATATAAATTGAAAGATGTGTCACTATACACTCATAATCAATGTCTAATAATGGTCATAGATAAGCATGAAGGCACAAAAAAGTGGTGTGTAATGGTGTGATTATCAAATCACATGTATAGCTAAATAGCCCTTGATGGGAAAAATAGCACAATAGAGCTTGTGAGTGGGGAGATAAGATGTCCATCAATATAAATATATAGCTCAATAAAGACATGTAAGATGTGAAAGAAGGTAAAACATGATGTCCCTATTGTAAATGATGTGGCAATAAGAGTACAATATGTTGGGGGGAAAGCATTATATGCCCTCGATGTAATGTGGTAATTCTAAAAATGTGATATGTCAATGTACCTCCTCATACTGGGTGGTTTATATTTTATGTCATGTAACCTCAATATAGTGCACGGGTTATGCCGAACAAGACTAGGATCTTGACATTCATGTGACTTGTTTTTCCATGATTCATCTTATCAAGTGAGGGATTTTTGTGCTCATGAGTATGTGTAATGTTTATCTTCCATTTGTCTATAATTTATTGAACTTTACATATCGATGCAATGCCTCTATGCTTAGAATATCCATGTGTGTGATGAATTTAGTAGGTTTAGTATATGTATAAGCCATATGGGAAGTAGGAGAACAAGGATCAAAAGATAAATAGTCCTAGTTTAGGGTTTGTCAAATTAGGGTTAAACTAAATTCATCTTTTCACCCTAATTTGACAAGCCCTAATTTCTTTTAAAACTCTAGGGTTTGATCGTTCTTTCATTGTCTTAAGAAAATTTTCTATTTTTTTATGAAATTTTTCTCTATTTTATTAATTGTAATGACAAACCCTAGTTTACCAAACTAGGGTTTGATCTAGTTCTCTAACTGAATTCATCAAAGTTCTTGCATTTAATTAAATTTTTCTATATTTCATTAACTGTAATGACAAACCCTATTACTAAACTAGGGTTCCATAGTAGCAAATTTTCTATATTTAATTAACTGTAATGGAAGCCATGGAAGCCCCTATCGGCAAGAATATCTAGGGCCAAGCATGAAATGTTGGCAAGCATATATATATTCAAGTTCATGGAAAGCATTGTGCATATATGTATAGAAACGGCATGACAAATTTATGCACCTATGGGAGCTCAACGTGGATGCTGATGCGGGGTCTTCGCCTGTCTCCCACCTATCACCTTCAACCCTATCACCTTCAACTTGTTCCCTGTCACCTTCGTCTGCGGGTGCTATCACCTTCGTCCATGGCTCCCTTCATCTACTACGCTCTCAAATGACAAAAAAATTGTCATTTGAGACTCAACCTATTTTATAAAAAAAAAAATTAATGCCTTCGACTGAAGAAAGTCTTTGATCGAAGGCATTAAATTATTATTTTTTATTTGGCACTCAATAACCTTCATTCACATATCCCCTTTGAATGAAGGCTCTGTTGTTTTTCTTTTTGAATTGGTTGACAAGGCCTTCGTTCAAAGATTCAACCTTTGAACAAAGGTGCCTGCCAAAGATTTTTTGGCACCTTCAATTTTTCTTCATCCACAAAAGTGTAACCCACTATTGTGGGATGACCCTAGATGAAGATCTTCAATTGGATGGATATGAATCAAATGAACTAGTTGTCACAGAGAAGGTAGAAAAAGGCAAAGAAAAAGAAGTTCATACTGAAATACAACTTACTCCTAAAGAAGAAGAAGTTCTAGAAGATGCTACTGATAGAATTCCAAAAACCCCCAAGTATGTGCAAAGAGATCATTCTAAAGATCAGATTATTGGTGACAAAAAGAAAGGAGTATTGACAAGAAGAAGAGCTACAGAGGAACAAGTAAATCTCTATTTATTTTCAAAGATGGAACCTAAGATAGTAAATCAAGCTTGTGATGATGAACATTGGGTCAAGGCAATGGAAGAAGAATTAATGCAAATTGAGAAAAACAAGACATGGGAACTTGTCCCTAGACCTGCAAACAAGAATGTGATTGGAACAAAGTGGGTTTTCTAGAACAAACTGAATGAGGTTGGAGAAGTTGTGAGGAACAAGGCAAGACTTGTGTGTAAAGGCTACTCACAAGTGGAAGGGATAGACTATGAGGAGACTTTTGCTTTGGTGGCTAGATTGGAAGCAATCAGACTATTTTTGGCTTTTGCAACACATAAAGATTTCAATATATATCAGATGGATGTGAAATCTTCCTTTCTAAATGGTGAGTTAGAAGAAGAAGTCTACATTGAGCAACTGGATGTATTTCAATTATTAGACCAACCAAATATGGTATGCAGGTTGAAAAAGGCTTTGTATGGATTAAAGCAAGCTCCCAGAGCCTGGTGTGCAAGACTAGACAAGTATCTGTTGCAACAGGGTTTTAGTAAAGGGTCCGCATGTAGCAATTTGTATATCAAGGACGGAAGAGATCAAATCTTGATTGTTGAAGTCTATGTGGATGATATTATATTTGGTGGAAATGAAGGAATGTGTAAGAATTTTATAGATGAGATGCTAAAGAAGTTTGAAATGTCTATGTGTGGTGAGATGAATTTCTTTTTTGAACTACAAATCAATCAGACTAACAAAGGTATTTTTATTTCTCAATCAAAGTATGTCAGAGAATTGTTGAAGAAGTTTGGAATGGAAGATTCCAAACCGGTGAGCACTCCTATGATTACTAGATGTAAGTTGAGAAAAAATGATGAATCTCCTAAGGCTAATCAGAGCAAGTATAGGTCAATGATTAGAGGATTGCTTTATCTAACTACCACTAGACCATATACATGTATACATTTTGTCTTATCACTAGATTTCAATCAAATCCTAGAGAATCACATGTTGCAGCAGTGAAAAGGATTTTTAGGTACTTGAAAGGTACTTTGGATCATGGTCTATGGTATCCAAAGAATAATGACGTCTCCCTAAGTGCCTATACAGATGTAGATTGGGCTGGTTGTGTTGATGAAAGGAAAAGCACAAGTGGAGGTGTACTCTTCCTTGGAGATAGGGCAATGTCCTGGCATAGCAAGAAACAAGAATCAATCTCCTTATCTACTACAGAGGCAGAATATATTGTTGTAGTAACATTTTGCACTCATGTGTTGTGGATGAAACAAACCTTGAAGGATATCAAAGTTGAGTATGAGGAGCCAATCCCTATTCTTTATGATAACATAAGTTCCATAAACATTTTAATGAATCTAGTGATGCATTCAAAGACAAAACATATTTCAATAAAATATCACTTTTGGAGAGAGAAAGTTGCAAAGAATGTTGTGAAGCTTGAGTATGTGCCTACAAAGGATCAAGTTGCCGATATATTCACTAAGGCCCTTCCAAAGGACACATTTGAGTAACTCTGGGAAAGGTTAGGGATTATTGCCCCTCCTTTATTGAACTAGATGCATAAGGAGATGCATCAGTCTAATATACTTCAAAAATTATTTCTTTCTGGACTGATTTAGGAGGCTACCCTTCAGGGGGAGTAAAGAGTGATCTGGGTTGATTATTGCAGTTAGGGGGAGTGAAAGAATAATTCCAGTTGATTAGAGCAGAAGCATGCAAGTATGTGCAGTAGAGGAAATATGATGTCCTTCTCCATTGATGTCAAAGGAGGAGAGAAATCATGTGAAAAACTCAGGGGGAGAAGGTGTTTTAGATGTGTAAAGAGAAAGGGGGAGATAGTGATGAAAATAGATTCTTGTCTTGATGGTTTTTCACATCATATGTTGCCATCAATGACAAAGGGGGAGATTGTTGCAAGTATGTGCTAACCGGTGTTGTCGTTGATGTCAACATATCTGTGTTGTCATTAGTGTCAGCCGTTCTCTTATTTTGATGCTTGTTTGTGATGAGTCAGTTTCTTTGTATTGTCTTATATAAGTTCTAAAGATGATGAGAAGATATTCTTGATACTGAGTTTCCAAGTGCTTTTGAGAAAAATTGCTCTCTAAGTGGAAATAGTGTGTTACAGAGTATTGTGTCTTGTAGAATAACTGTCTAAGTTTTTCTCTGCATGAAGACCAGAGTATGAGATTTGGATATGTTTTAGAGAAGTATTTGAAGATGCTAACTCTAGAATTTGGTGGTCTAGATCTCTATGCAGCAAAAGTTCTAGTCACGAGTTTGAAGACTATGCCTGACAGAGTTTGTAGTGTGACAGGGAGGACATATTTTGCTCCGCATTCCTCCGCAGTATGTTCTTTGGTCTTGTGGTTCTAGACTTAAGCTTAGAAGGTCCTTATATTTCTTCCTTCCAAAGTTTTTGTGATTTGGTGCTCCGAAAAGCAAGTTTTTTATTAGCAGAGTTTGATAGTGTCTGATTAAGAGCAATCTGTGATCCATCTTCAAGAAAAGTAAGTTAAGATCTGTTGTAGTTGGATTTTCTAGATTCCAAATGATTCTATGGTGTTCATAGATGTCCCTTGAATGCATTGAAGGTGTGTTTCTGATCTACAAGCTGTAATGAAGCTCTTGTAAGCATGCGACTTAGTGATTCTTGATGTTGTATACTTGTTCTCACCGACCTGGTGAGTCACACTTGTTGCGGAGGTAATTCATGGATTGTAGAAGTGTGTACAAGTGTGTGAAGATGTCTTTGGGTCCAAGCTAAGCCATGATGCATTCACCCTTCATTCTTTTCCTCCACAAGTTTGTTTAGGTATAGTCATATTTTGAAATTATGTGTGTATTCTGACCTTGATGTACATTCCAAGGTTGATGATAGGTATAAATACATGTAATGAAGTCATGATTGTTATGAATGTGTGAATATGCGAAGATAAAGTGTGTGATTGAAAAAATAGAGTAGGAGAGATATATTGCGCTTCAATGGAACTGAACTCAAGCATGTTGTAGATGCTACTATATTAGTTTAACCCTTGGCAGTGAGCCACCCTATTGGCAGTGAGCCCCTCTTGTAGTGAGCATTCCTATTGGCAGTGAGCCCCTCTTGCAGTGAGCATTCCTATTGGGCAGTGAGCCTCTTTGATATTCGGTATTGTTACTATATTATATTGTGAGCTAACACTCACCATGGTTTTTCCCTTTCTAAGGGTTTTCCACATAAAAATTTGGTGTTCATGTGTGCATAGTGTGGATGTGTTTAAGTATTATTTCTACCTTTCAAGTTTAATCTTCATAACAGACTAAGTGACTAATGCAAGTGAATGTGATTGTGAATTTGGTTAAGGTTAAATTTTTTGATAAAACTGATTCACCCCCCCTCTCATTTGTCTTGTGTTTTCAACAAGGAACACTGATCAATATAATGAATGTTCTAATCTATGAGACACAAACACTGAAAGGTGATGAGTATGCTAAAACATGTGGCCTACACAGTAAAACAACAAAAGTTAGCAAAAATCCCTAAAACATAGTAACCTATAAGATAAGGGTTAGTTGGAATGATTGGAATAGCATGTTAGAGACCCTAAGAACTATAAAAAAATATAAAGATGTAGAATGAAAGGCCACAAACAATAGCAAGTGAGAAATTTAGGGCTAGAAATAGAGGCACTAATCTTCAAATAGATGTGCCATGGGTTTATGCAAGGACTAAAGGGTTTACACAAATGCTAACTGAGTTGGAGGCTAGGAAAATTCAATGAAACTTGCCAACAAGGGGGTTAAATCTATAGTCAAAGGGTTAGAAAATCATAGAAAACTAATGATAGCTCAATAACCCTACAAAATTTAGATCAATAAAACTTGTATAATGCACAAAAGAAGTATGAACATAGGTTAGGGCCAGTGAATGAGTTATTGCATCGAGAGATGAAAAATGTGCCAAATGGTGTAACACACACTAAAGCATAAATGGATGCATTCAAAGTAGGATGCAAATTCTAAACTACCAACCTACAATAAAAAGCTTGACACAAAAGATAGTAAAAGATATTAAAAGTGATTTGGGTCCCACCAGGCATGCCAAAATGTATATACCTCAATGTGAAATACAAACAAAGGATTCAAACCACAAAATTTAACACCTATTTCACACCTAAATACAACCTCTAGACTAAGCATAAAGAACTTGCATAAAAATATAAAAGAAAAAAAGAGAAATCTCTCACCCACAAGCGCTTTCTTGCACTAATGGTGGTTGTGCTCAAAATGGATGTTGTGTTTGAGAGATGAATGTTAGGTGCTCATAATGATAGAATAACATTGAATTCAAGGTTATGTTGTAAATATTAGCTCTCAAGACTATTTGCATTGTTCACTTAAAAATACACCTATGGATTCTATGAAATTTTGGCCTGATTATAGATATGACAGGGGTTTTGTAAACATGGTTCAGACAGACAAAAACCCATTGCAGTCTCAAGAGAGTTTATTCAAAGAGGCTATTAGAGGCAAAAATATTAATAAATGAATGACCTGGTAGGACAAGATATCATGAACGTTTGGAAGATGTGAAGATCAAAGCAGGCTTTTCAAAAAGCTGAATGTTCAAAGATATCAAAGTCACTTTCCATATCAACAAGGTCCTTTTTGTCAAGATATTGGTGACCCCTCTATAAGACTTCATCGAAAAGATCCACATCACCAAAGATCTACCTCTAATCCAAATCATTAGAAGAGCTTTCGTCACTTCTGAGGCAGACCCAAATCTAGGTCAAAGCATAAACTATAAAGGCAACAAAGATATTGAAAGCCAAAACCCCATAATAGATCTTCGTCAAAAAATTAGGGTTTCAAAGTCTCAAAATTTTTAATAGAAGATTTTGTGCCATAAAGCTCCTTCACTAAATACTCTTCTTCTTAGAAAGAGTCCAAATCAAAGGGATATACAAGTTGATATTCTAGAGGCCATTGCTTCCCCACATATTGCAGATCTTAAACAAAAGGCCATCATATGTAAGATTTGGAACCTAATCACAGATAAAGAGGAGTTAAGCTCTTGGGTTTTTAATATGTGGGAAGATGTTGAAGCTATTTTCTTTTTAGAAAAATCTAAAGGCTTTTTTATTGTCATTTTCTCCAATAAGGAAGGTAGGGATTGGGTTTTGGCGGTTAAAACTTGGTTTTTCTATGGGCTGGGTCTGTTCTTGCAACCCTGGACTTCAATTTTTTATCCTCAGAAAATAGATCTAAAACATATTCATTTCTAGGTTCAACTTCATTGTCTCCCTTTGGAATATAGAGACACAAAAATCATTGAATTTATGGCTTCTAAGATTCTAGCTCATTCCTAAATCATGACATGGATCTCTTTCAAGATCCAGAAAAACTTGTTCATTTTTGTGCCCTATTGGATATTTCACAATATTTATCTTGCAAGATTCTTCCTTCCTCTATTAATGGACTTTGGGAACAAACCAAATTTAAAAACATATCTACAAGTAGATTTTCTATCAAGAGAATCCCCTAAATAGTCAACATCACAATAGCCATATAAATGAGCATTTTAAAAGTAAGAATAATAGAGAATAAAATTTAGAGTTCCTTTAATATACATTAGTATTTTTTTATCCATTTTTTATGTTGGACATATGGAACTTATATGAAATGTGATGTGATACCTACTGTATAGGTAATATTTGGTCAAGATATAGTGAGATAGATGGGGGTTTCTATTAGTTTTATTTATAAGGTACGGTTGAACTTTTTCATATGAAGGTTTTGGATCAAGTTTGATACCTACTTCAATAGGAATAGAAATAGGTTTTCAATCAGTCATATTAAATTTTACATTTAAATTTTGAGTATGTTTTGTATGTGATGCCACAATAGAGTGATGGTTCTACAAGATAGTCATTCCTAGAAAATGTTACAAAAGACCTAAGTTGGTCATCTTAAATGTGTGATTAAGTTTATTTTTGTGTTTTTGGATTAATTAATTAAGGCCACTCATGATGAGTAAGACATCCACATATAAAATTATTATAATGATATGATCATTTTCAATCTTGACAAATAGATCACTAGCAAAGTTACAAATAGACAAACTGAGAGTTTGGAAGAAGTTATTTGTTTTTGCATACCAATCTCAAGGAGCTTGTTTAAGGCCATATAGAGATTTTATAAGTTTACAAACATAAGATTCCTTATTTAGTTATTTGAATCCTTTTGACTAAGACATATATATTTCTTCTTGAAGTTTGTCATTTAATAATGCATTTTTAACATTCATTTGATGTATTTCCCAATAGTATTAAGTTGCTAATGCAAGGAGAATATGAATGGTGCTCATTTTTTCTATAGATGAAAAAGTCTCATCATAGTCTATGCCATGTCATTGAGAAAATCCTTTAGCAACTAATCTCACTTTATACTTGTTAACTTCACCTTTGGAAATCTAATTTTTTGTACAATCAATGATAGTTGATACTATTTCTTTTAGATGGAGCAAGGACAAGGTCAATAGATTTTATTTTTAGTTATCTCACACATTACTTTAATTACATTGCATCTCTCTGTGTGTTTGGGCCTCTTCAAATGTTTGTGGTTCTTTCTCATATCAGGACATCAAGGTAAAGTATGTTTGTTGACTTCTAGTCATTTTGGGAAGAAAATAATGATCTATATTTACTTCTTGAATTAGATAGTGGACCCACCTAGTTCTTTTGATTTGATTTTTGACAAGGTTTTATTCATCTCTAGATTTATTATGTAGGTTATCTTCATGTAATAGGGAAGTTTCAACAATATCTCCTATTTGAGCACATTGAAAGGAGATATAAATTTTTCAAAAATGTGAATATTTTGACTTAATATGATATCTCTTTTTGAGGAATCATATAACCTCAAAATTTTATCTTCCCTCCATATCCTACAAAAATACATCCAGATGAAGTTAGATCAATTTTCCTCTTTTATATTTTGGAATAAAAACAAAAATAGGACCTCCATAAGTTCTTAACCGAGAGATGTTTGGTTTCTTTTCTTCCCACTTTTCTAGGGGAGTTGAAAGATTTAAGGATTTTGAAGGAACCCTATTTTAAATGTGGATAAAAATATTCATAGCTTTAGCCCATGAAAATTTAAGTATATTGGATGAATGCAACATTGATCTAACTAAGAAAAGACTAGGATGAGTGATAACAAGTCGTTTGAATGGGCATTAGGTAGGAGTGAGCAAGATGCAGATAGAGGAGAGGATAATGATGAGGATGACGAGGATCTATGCAGTGATGAGGACATGGACGATTGGATTGGACCTTACAATGATGATGAGAATGTTAAACTATTGGACATTTGGTTGGAAGCTTGTAGGAGAGCAGACTCTACCACCAGGTCTAAGAAGAATCGAAATGGTAAAGATCTAGAGGCTTCAAGAGGTTCACAAGTCATGAATGTGCCCTTTGGTAGTGCCTCTAGTTAGGGTCTTAGGAAGGGATTCCTCCTATCTCATAGCCTTGTGCATGTGCTTGGAAAAAGTGTGGTGGCATCTGTTGTTGTAGTTTGCATGGAGATTCCATCTACTAAGTAAGGAGCCCATAGGGATATGGTGATGGCTCCCTTGATTGGTTTGTCTCAAGCGACTAGTGTGGATAGCTTAGGTGAGTATATTGTTGGGCACTCAACTTCTAATGTGGCCCTATTTCCTCCCTCATTCTTTGCTAAGGGGTTTGCAAACACTGCCCTTTTACTTATTTCTCTATTGGTTAGGGGGCTATGACAAGGGGTTCTCCCCCTTGATGTCCTAGGATAACAAGGTTAAAGGAACTTATTCTCCAACACTGGCCCTTCTTTAGTCCCCGTGGTTGTCAACTAGGGCAGACTTCTTAGAATTCTTGATTCTTTTGTTGACAGAATAACTTCCAGGTTGGAAAATGCTCTTTTTGGGGCTAGGCTAAATGTGGAAAAGTTCAGAAATTAGCCTAAGAGGAAATGGAAGACCAAAGGCTCACTCAAAATCTTTGTTCTATCAAATGGTTTCTTTCTTATCTCTTTCTCTCTTCACAAAGTCTGTTTGCAAACTCTGAAGGGTGGTCCATGGTTTCTCGACAAATTGTTCTTCTTCCTCAAGAAATGGGAACTAAGTTTAGATATCAAAAAAGTTAGCATTAGAAAAGTCCCAGTGTGGGTCCATCCCCTTGGTTTACCATTAGAGTATTGGGAAGAGGAGGTGTGGACAACCATTGCTTTCTCTTTGGAGGATCTCATTACAATTGAGGAGGTGACTAGATCTAGGAAACACTTCCTCTTCACTATATTTTGTGTCAACATTGTTTTTGACAAGTAGATCCCCTCCTTGATCACTTTATCTTCAAATCTTGGTGATTAGTGCAATAGATAGAGTAGGAAAGGTCCTTTGTGATGTGCCTCAACTGTCACAAGCTAAGACATGCTTCTATTGCATGTGGAGTTTGAAAAAGCAAGATTGACTACTTGCATTTTAAGGATTAGCAAGATCCTTCTCCTCCCAAGAAGAGGTTGGCCTTCCCATGGAGGAGTTTGGTGGGGTGAATTGTCCTCTTTTGGACAAGTCCAACATAAAGAATTTCAGTGATGCCTCTTCAGTAGTAAGGAACAAAGATTTAGGATTAGTTGTGGTTCATGACCTTTCTCAAAGGTTGCCTATCAACAAGGAAAATAAAAAAGTGTTGTCTTCTACAAAGATTTTAGGTGATCTTGTCATTCCTTAACATTTCTTTGACATTGTTGGCTATTTTTCACTTTTTTGTAAAGGGTTTGACCTTTTCGGTTCATAGCTCTAGTCAAAAGCATTTACACCAATCAAAAACATTGATCTAACCATTTCTGTGATGGTTCAGTTTTTCCTTTCTACTACACAATTGTGTTTAGGAAAATAGGGACTTGTCAGTTCCCTTTAAATTCCACATAAAGAACATAATCTATCAAATTCCTCATTTATATATTTAGTTACATTATCAAATCTTAAGATTTTAGTTTAAGACTACATTGATTTTCTACCAAGACTTTAAATTCTTTTAATCTACTAAGAACTTCACTTTTGTTTTCACTAGTAGAATTTTGGCAAATAAATGACAAGTGACTCTAACTTTTAGTCACAACAACTAAAAATGACTAAATTCTACTATTTTTTGGCAACTCAGCTATAAATGAGCAAATAAATGACTAATTTGGTTGTTGACTAAAAAATTATTTAGTCACAGAAATAAAATGACTAAATAGTTAGTCACCCAAATACAAATTAGTCAAAATTTTAAAAAAAACTTTTAAGGAAATTATTGGTGGGATGTATTGCCGCAATTCACTATTCGCATTCATTCCAACATTTTTTGCTATCTGCATCATCATCATACCCTGTTCTGTATCTTCCTTCTATTTGCACTCAAATCTCCAACTCCTTACTGAATATCACTATCAACATCACACTCTTCACTTACAGGCACTCTAACATGCTCTTCATGCACTCATCTTGGAATATCTCTGACCGTTCAAAGTTGCTTGTGGTGGACTCACCAAAAAATAAAAGGTTGAGAATGTAGAGATCAAAGTACTTTCCCAAAGCTACTTCACACTGAGGCATTTTGAGTTATAGTAGCTACTTGCATGGGCGATAAAGAGGAGAGGACCTAGAGACTTCTAAAAAGGCAGGCAAGGAATTCAGAGTTTGTTGCAATGAATTTGAAGTTGGCGAGGCCCTCTACAGTGAAGTCAAATTTAGGGACACCCTCTGTAGCAAATTTAGAGGTAATTCAAAAACCTCATTACATTTATAACCACAAAATCTATAGTTTTATGATTGGCAACATACAGTAGTTACTATCCACTACTCTTAATAATGTTCTTTTACAATCTTTCCTCTATTTTGCTTCATAATGTGTTCTAGCTAAATATAATAAAATTTGGGTGTTAGTGCCAAAATAGAATTTCCTCAAACAATTTTGATACATTTTCACTACAAGCGCAAACTATCCATGTGCAAAGTAAACATGTGCTAGATTTACCCACACATCAGGCATCTCAACAAAGATGTTTCCTATTGCAGCTTCTTGTACCTATGTAAAAATTTTCTTTGCAATATCAAATTGACCCCTTTCAGCTAGCACAATGGCTGCCCCATTTGCAGCATTGACATTTCCTGGTCTCTGTGCCAACACTTTACAGTACAATTCTCTAGCCTTCTCAAGATGTTGTACCCCCACATTTGGATCCCTCCTCTCATTGTGAAAAGATGTAAAATAATTCCAATTTCCAAGTGAAATGTCAAGATAAGAATTCTTTGCATCTGATTCACTTTGTGCAACTTTAATTGTTTCTTTTTCTTTAAGCCAGTCATATGTTTTCAGTTCCATTTTTCCAAGCATAGATAAAGCATTTGATGAGTTTTTATCCACCTTAAGTGCATCCCCAATCAATTCTAGGCTTAGTTGGATCTCATTCCGAGCCTAAGCCATGGCTGGAAGACATAGATATGCATCCACATAATTAGGAAACTTGAACAATATTAGCCTGTATAAAAGATTTTATTTTTCAGTATTATGTATATGTTCAAACAACCTAGCAAGATTAAATAGTGTTGTGACTTTATCCCATGGTAGCTCAAGTGAAACACCACCTTCTTCTAGTTGATGGAAGAATTCCATATCCTTAAAGAGCACAGGAAAAATTATAGAATTGGTATGGGGGCTTTATTTATGAATTCAACCTAAGTTCCATTTCCTAATGCCTCCATAAAAGTTTTTTGAGCCAACTCTAGTTCATCACGCTCAAAATGAAGAACCCCAATGTTGTTTAAAAATTGAATGGGTACTTCTCTGCTCTTCTTTAGAAGAGACTTTGTTGCCTTAAGAGAATCTAAGGTTACACTAGGGTCTGATGATATTAATAACTCACCCATCTTGATAAATGCATGGGCATCACGTGGATCTATGTGAGTTGCCTTTCTTAAAATTTCCAAAGCCTTCTCTACCTGCCCTTGCTGAGCATATATATTGCCTACATCTTTTAAGCTCTCACAGTTCTTAGGGTGGACCTCTAGAACCTTTTCAAAATTTGAGAGAGAACTCTTAAGATCTCCCAGCTTCAATTGAACATGTCTACAAAATCCTATGGCCTCTAGCTTTCCTTGACTAATGCCATGTAGTAGCGGCCAGTGGTGTCATAATCACCTTTACTATGATAAGATCATGCAAGATTATAATATGAATGAGATTTCATGAGAGGGTGGCCAATTGAAACAAGAGCTATCTCAGTCAACTATTCCACAAGAAAATGATGCCCTATGAAGAAAAAATGGTTTTCTAAATGATTCAATGTCATTGCACAGTACAGGTATAATTCAAAGGCTCTACGCATCTTTTCCATTCCTTTATGAACACTACCTTTTTCAGTAACTATGAGAATCCTACAAGTAAAAACTGCACAAAAATAACCACAGAGATTTATGTAGAGGCAAAACATGATGCAGAGGAATGACTCACACACAATAACCTTGACACATCCCAAACAAAGTTTCAATACACTTGATGCAAATCTACACCCTTGTTCATTCTTGACAATTTGCTCCTAAGCATAAAACATGGAAACAGCACCCTAGTGACACTCAATCATTGAAGACAACATGGAATATGGGAAACTTGGTTTATTTAGACCTATTACAACATCTTCTAGGGGTTTCCAAACGTACATTACCTAACCAAGTGATTAACACAATGATTTATGCAATTTAGGTATTGCTACCACTAGGTGCATTCAAGGTGATGACTCCAAACGAAGGTAAGAACACTTGTCATATGAATTTCCAGGCTTGTGCAAGTCCTAAAAACATGCCACTAAGATTCGTCACCCCTCCATTGACATACAGTGCATAGATTATTCAAAGAAACAAAGAACCTAGGGTTTTAGGACTATCTCACAGCAAATCTACACACACATATCTTCTTCACACATGTCAGTCATGAGTTTTCCTCTTGCAGGGATGTGGATAGGTGTGGGACAGAGCTTTCCACCAATTTTCAAGATTTTTGGATGGTGGAAACTCTGCCCATGATCAAATTTTGCTCCCTAGAAACCCTAGGTAGGGTTTAGACCTGCACTCACCAAAAATGCAATATCTCACACAAAACTTGATGAAATTCTACCAAACCAAATGCATTCGAAAGATAGATTTTTGTTGCTAATAGATTTTCTTTGCTATGTGTAGAACATTAAAGATGGATCAACATCGAAGGTTGACTACAGATCAATACCATGCATTTGATGATAGAGTAGCCAATGAGAGCGACATGGACAAATATCCATGTCCATGTAAAGATTGTCATGGTGGAAAGGTGAGAAAAAGAAACCTAATTCTTTGACATATGATAAATATGGGTGTAATGGTATAAGCCCTTGGGATTACAATTATTACAAAGATATGATAGAATTACAGAGTGTGAGAGATGAAGAGGCAAAAAACATAGATGAAGTAGCACCAAACATAGATGAAGAGGCAGCAATGTTAGATGAAGGGTTTGAAGTTGATAGAATGTTGAATGAGGGTCTAGATGATGATTGGGCCAAGTCGATGGAGGATGCTTTAAAGCCTATGTATGTTAATTTCAAGTTAAGTCGTTTGACAACAATCCTTCAAATTATTAACTTGCAAGTGGTGCATGGTTGGACAAATAAGAGTGTAGATCAGTTATTGGCATTATTAAGTTTGTTGTTACCACCTATCTCCACATTTCCAACAAAACAAAGTCAATGTAAAAAGCAAATCACTAAGCTAGACTTAGGGTATGAAAACATCTACACGTGTCAATGGTTGTGTATTATTTTGCAATAATCTTGCAATTGAGAGTGAATGTTTGAAATGTCATGAAGCGAGGTATAGACAAGGGTTGAAATTAGTTGTGGTTCCTAGAAAGGTTCTTCGCCACTTTCCAATAATCCCATGATTAATTAAAATGTATAGGTGCAGAGACATTGCTAAACTTATGCAATGGCATGCCCAAAATAAGAGCACCGATGGAAAATAATGACATGTGCATGATTCTAAGACGTGGATGGAATTTGATAACAGATGGCCTAATTTTTCTCAAGATCCTCGTAATATATGGTTGGGTTTGGCTCTAGATGGGGTGAACCTATTCTCAGATCAAAGTACTAAATGGTCAACTTGGCTAGTGTTTTTAATAAATTATAACTTGCCTCCATGGTTAGCAACTAAACCATTTTTCTTAATGCTATCATTGATTATACCAGGGAAAAAAGTGTGACTTCAAATACAATCAATGCTTAGATCTAGAGCCATTATATGATGAGCTAATGGAATTGTGGAAAGGCATTGAAGCAATTCAATATTTAAGGAATGCTCATTCAATCAAATTCACTTTAAGAGCCTCCTTATTGTTTATGATTCATGATCTTCCTACATATGGTACATTGTCTGGTCTCAATGTTCATGGATACCATGGATGTCTTGCTTGCAACTTTAAAGATTTTGTGAGGCACTCAAGAAGTTTGTGTAAGTGTATTTATTGTGGACATCGTGCTTACCTTAAAATGGATCATCCATATCGTCGACAAAAAAAAATGTTTCAATGGTCAAGAAGAGAATCGTGAAGCACCATTGCTAATAACAAGTGAATATGTTATTGAGAATGGACAAAAAAGAATGTCATTTATTAAAAATGATGGGATTGTTGGTAGTAGATATGATCCATGCAGTGAAAGCAGTGTAAAACGGTCATACATATTCTATAAGTTGCCATAATTTAAGGATATAGCCATTAGGCATACTGTTGGCTTTATGCATACTAAGAAAAATATAGCCTATGCCATTATAGAAACTCTTTTTGGTGCTTTTGATACTGTTTCATCATGTGAAGACTTTTGACAACTAAAGATTCGTCAAAATATTTGGGTTGAAAAATGTACTGATGAAAAATATAGAAAACCTAGTGCTCCTTATGTCTGGACAAAGGAACAATGTGTACAATTCTTACAGTTGTTGTCTCAGACTCTCTTTCCCACTAGATATGTAAGTAGTAGTATTAGAAGCCAAACTGACATTAATGGCTTAAGAGGCCTCAAGACCCATGACTATCATGTCATAATCGAGAATATTTTACCTATTGTGGTAAATATATCAAGTTTGGCAAAGGGGCCAAGATTGACAGTTATAAGATTGGGGCTAATATTAAAGAGAATGAGTTTACATGTATTAGATCCTTTGAACTTTGATAGTTTAAGAGAGGAGGTTGTTGAAGTCCTTTGTCTATTGGAACAGGAATTTCCACGAACAATCTTTAACATTTCTATGCATCTTTTGATACATCTAGAATATGAACTAGAGCATTGTGGCCCAGTAAGAATGAGATGGATGTATCCTATAGAACGATATATGAAGGTTTTGAAAAAAATTGTTCATACTAGGGCAAAACCGGGAGGCAACATGTCTAAGGGATATTCAATGCAAGAGGCCATGGGATTTTGCATAGAATATATGAAGGATTTTAAAAATGTCAATCGATGTGTATGGGATGATGACAAAGATGAAAGAGTTGCGGGTGAAGTATTAGAAGGCAATGGATGTCACTTCAAGCTATCACATCAAGAAAGAAGTGTGATAAATGCCTATATTCTTCAAAACACAACTTTATTTGATAAGTGGCATAGGTAAAAAAAAATTACACAATAATTTATTTACTCAATTGCATTTACAGATTTATATTATTAATATTACTATTTGTATGTTAATATTCTATGTAGAAAATATGAAGAGAATCAAACTTGGATGCAACATCGACCTCAAAAGCGCAGAGGTCATGATTTGATTGGAGGTGATTCTTTTCCAAAATTTGAAGAATGGATTGCTAATGCATTCAGTCATGCAAAAGAAGAAGGTCAAGATGTAACAACGAAGGAAAGTGAGTTCTCACAATCTCCACATGTATGGGCTATGTGTTTTAGTGGAATGTGGGCCTATGGTAGTCATTTAAGAGTGGAAGAAAAAGATAAAGGAAAGACAAATTGTGATTGTGTTGTTAGTGCTGAATATGTTCATGAAATTGAGAAGAAATTTTATGTTGGATTCATCCAAGGAATTATTCAAGTGGATTTTGGTGAAAATAGTCCTATATTATTAAAATGTAAGTGGATATGACCATCTGCAGTACAATTTGATGAGTATGGATTTGTACACACAAATTCAGGGCAATTTTTATCAGAGATGGATGAGCTATATGTTTTCCCTCTTCAAATTAACCAGTTATTTCTAAATGATGATGTAAGAAGCCCAGGATAGTCATATGTCATTCAAAAAGAGTCTCATTCCAAATGAAAATTCATGGAAGTTGTTGATATGATGCTTGATGGGCAATATTTTAATTTACAAGAAACATTCAAAGAAGTGGATGAAGACAATGATGGAGTGTTTGAAGAAGAGATTTTGATTACCAATGAAGAGATTGGGAGAGAGAATGAGTAGCATGTCATAGATGAGGATGAGGAAGAAAATCAAGCAGATGCAGACATGAGTGATCAGGATTCTAATCTTCCTAGAAATACAGATGATTATGATGATGTTTTGTTACCTTAACTAGCCTAACACCTTAAGAGATTAGCTCGTCACCTAAACTTTGGTTATATGTATGGTGTAATTTATTATTGAATGTAATAAAGATCTGAGTATAGGTATGCTTATTCACTATTGTTTTACTGATACATTTTTGAATGTAATCATCATTATTCTGCTAGTACATTGTTGATGCAGGAGCATCTGGAAGTCTGATGCAAAAGCATCCGAAAGAATTCAGAATCATTGAGACAATTGACAGAAGCTTGAGTATGTTGAGAAAGTGACCTTGGAGAATTCTAGATTTTGAGTATGAGAGGCTACAGATCTAGACTTAGCATCTAGACATAGGAAATTACAACATATCAAGAATTCAGATCATTTGGCTTTGATTCTAAAAAGTTATCGATGTTTGAAGATTGACTATTTTTACAGAATGGAACTGACTATGTTTAGTGAAGTGGAATTGACTTGCAGATCATTCCCGTGACTTGTGGAGCAAAAAGAAGAATTGGTTGATGAAGTTTAAGGACTTGGCCAACCTTCAGTGAGGTTCGCATGAAGTTTTATGCATTTGTGAAGCTATGCCTTATGTTTAAGCCCGACCTATTTTATGTACACGTTACATAAGCTAGCCATTGCAATTAGGCCAGTTTGGTGATGATTTGAAAGTTTATGGATGATATAAATAAGAGATAAAGGATTTTTTCTAAGTAGTGATCCATAGCATGAAGATAGGAAGCAAGATCTGAAGTTGTTTTGATCTGGAGGAGTAGCAAAATAGAGTAGAAGGTAGAGTAGGAAGCAGAATGAGTTGCAGAGCAGAGAATTAAGTTGTAGAATGAAGAAATCATGAAAGAATATTGTTGTATGAATCTTTTGTAATCCCAAGGCTATGGCCTAGCATTTGTAAAGCCCTTGAGGCATATGTAATTTGATTTGAATTATAATATATGAAGAATGAGCTTTGAAGGCTGGGTTTTTCCCTGTTAGGGTTTTCCCAGGATAAATCTGATGTTATGTGTTCATGAATATCTTTTCTCTTTCTGTTGTTTAGCTGTTAGCTTTTGTTGCATATCTATTATGGTCATGGTGTTGTTCAGATAAGTCTATAAGGTTGGACAGTCCCTCACCGAACCCTCCTACCTTGACTGCATCAAGTGGTGTTAGAGCTGGTTTCAAATCTACTGGGCTAATTGCAAATTTGTTAGAAGGTGGTGAATCTATTGGAATGAAGTATGAAACCCCGAAGTATACAAAAATCATCACAGAAGAAAGATCAATGCAAGGAATATTTGGTAATCTTTTCAAATTAAGTTGTTTATTTAATTTGTTTCAGATGGGGAAGATTGGAAAGAGGATGAAGAAAGAAAATGAGACCCTAATGTGTGAAAAGGATATTTTGGAAAGGGAATTGTGCGAAATCAAGAAATGTAATGTAGAATTATTGGAGAAGATGGAAGATCTAGGGGTAGAAAAGTTTGATGCCCTTGAAGAAGAACTAAAAGATGTAAGAAGAAGAAATGAAGACCTAGAGACAGAACTGAAACTGTTTGAAGATGTTGAAAAGAAATTTGTAGAATTGGAAGAAGGATTCAAGCTGTTTGGAAAGGTGGAAGAAAGAAACAGAGATCTAAAAGGAAGTTTGGAAGAATTAAAGAAAGAAAATAGTTTGCAGAAGAATAAAATATCAGATTTGAAAGAACAAGTCAATCAGTTAGAGCAGTCACTTGTAGCATGTGGAAAAGAGAATGAATATTTGAGATCTAAGTCTGTATTGTGTGATGTTTCTTGTGATACTAATTACTTGTGTGATGTAGCAGAAGTTTCTTTAGAAAGTGATGATGAATATGATAGTGTGACTAAATCTGGAGTGGTTGGTGATGGTATTGGTTTCAAAATCAAGCAAAGAATGGGATATGAAGGACAAGGATTGTGAAAGAAGCAACAAGGAATTATAGACCATATTGAACTAGTGATCAGATCAAGAAGTGAAGGGATTGGATATGATAGAGCTAAGGAGGTTATGGAAAACTTTAAATCAAATCAAAGCAGAAAAGGTTTGTTTAGTTCACATTGTAATAGGCATGGACATGAAGAGGAATCTTGTTGGGATATACACCCTTGTAAGTTATGTGGATTGAGGAACCATTCTAAAACTTTGTGTTGGAATAAGTTAAAGAGAAGAAAGCCTATGACAAGTTGTATACAGAAGAACTATGGGTGGATTGATGGAAAGGAATGGAGACATGTTACTGGTATGTTCAAAGGAAGATATAGACTAAAGTGTTCATATGTTGGATTAGGATGCAAAAAAAGAAGACCTTATGTGAAGCAGAAAAAGGAAAGAAATTCAAACTACAGAGGGAGAAGTGACAGGAGTCATAATTATTATCATAGTGTAGGATACCAGAAGAATGAAAGAGGATTTGCAAGAAGAACCTATTTTCAAGTTTGGAGGAGAAAAGAATCAAGCAAGGAAAGTCATCAAGAACCTGTAACTAAAGAAGATGATAAAGGAAAAACAATAAATAGTTCAGAGATAGTTTGTGCAGAGGTTGAAAATCCTGTTGATACAAAAATGATTTGTGTAGAAGAAGAAGAGCTTATTGAATCACTAAGTTTGACAGAGGAACCAGAAGAAAGTGATGTAGAGATAGTTTATGCAGAAGAGGAAGGAGAACCTTTTGAATCATTGAGTTTAATAGAGAAACTGGAAGATTTGGTCTTAAGAAGATTTGTGTTATAGAAAGCAAAGCAAGAGAGAGTTTGTGTAAAATCATCTGATAAAGCAATGCAAGATAAAGTTGTGTGAACAAATGTGAAGCATAGCAGAGAAGATCTTGTGGCAAATAAAGAGGGAATGACAAGATATTCTACCGAAGGAGAAAGTCTGTATACCGGAGTAAAGAAAATGTGGATAAAGAAATAGATAAAAGTATTGAAGCAGTATATGCAAAGTAGAAAATGTAAGATTCTGAGGTGTGTGAGAAAAATTGTATCTCAGATCAAGATTGGAAAGTGTCGTAAAGAAGTTCAAGAAGTGTATTGGTTGGATCAGAAAGTAACTTGATTGTTCAAGAGGATGCATGAATGAATTTGATTAAAGCACACATTGATCTTGAGGCAACTTGCAGAGAAGACTTGCTTGGACAGCCGATCATTGAGGCAGTGCAAGGCTTGTAGGTAGACTGTCAAACCTAGACCATGACAAGATGATGAACTTGAGGCAGTTTTGCAGGGTGGAATTGAATAGACCGCTGACCTTGAGGCAGTTACAAGTACCTAAAAACAGATCACCGAACCTTGAATCTAACTTAATACAGACCTAAGTGAAGGGGCTCACTTCTCAAATAACCCTGAGAGTCTGATGTAGGAGCATCTGGAAGTCTACTGTAGAAGCATCTGAAAGAATTCAGAATCATTAAGACAGTTGACAGAAGCTTGAGTATGCAGAGAAAGTGACCTTGGAGAATTTTGGATTTTGAATATGAGAGGGTGCAGATCTAGACTTAGGATCTAGGCATAGGAAATTACAACATATCAAGAATTCATATCATTTGTCTTTGATTCCAAAAAGTTATCGTTGTTTAAAGATTGATTATCTTGGTAGAACGGAACCGATTGTGTTTAGTGAAGTGGAATCAGCTTGCGGATCATTCTTGTAACTTGCGGAGTGAAAAGAAGAATTGGTTGATGAAGTTTAAGGACCTAGCCAACCTTCAGTGAGGTCCATGTGAATTTTTATGCATTTGTGAATTTATGCCTTATGTTTAGGCCTGACCTATTTTGTGTACACATTACATAAGCTAACCCTTGCAATTAGGCTGACTTGGTGATGATTTGAAAGTTTGTGGATGATATAAATAAGAGATAAAGGATTGTTTCTAAGTAGTGATCAATAGCACAAAGATAGGAAGCGAGATCTGAAGTTATTTTGATCCAGAGGAGTAGCAGAATAGAGTAGAAGGTAGAGAAGGAAGCAGAATGAGTTATAGAGTAGAGAATTGTGTTGTAGAAGAAAGAAATCATGAATGAATATTGTTGTATGAATCTTTTGTAATCCCTGGGCTATGGTCTAGTATCTATAAAGAGCTTGAGGCATGTGTAATTCAATTTGAAGTATAATATATGAAGAATGAGCTTTGAAGGCTGGGATTTTCCCTGTTAGGATTTTCCCAGGATAAATATGATGTTATGTGTTCATGACTATCTTTTATCTTTCTGTTGTTTAGCTATTAGCTTCTGTTGCATATCTATTATGGTCATGGTGTTGTTTAGATAAGGCTACAAGGTTGGACAGTCCCTCACTGAACCCTCTGTTGCAAGTATGGGCCTAACCGGTGTTGTCATTGATGTCAACATACTCCTATTGCATTGATGTCAAGGATTGGATGAGTTGTATGCTAAGGATATTGAGAAAATTAGTCCTATCAGGAACAAAGAAGAATAGTGAAGACAGTGAAGTGAAGATCCTAGCTAAGATGAAGATCAAAGGATGCGCATCAAAGGGTTTGTAGATATGTGTCTAAATGTGATCTAGTAAAGATTTTAGAGATTTGCATGAAGATTTGAAGTTATGGCCATATGAGTAAAACTAGTTCTGGCAGATGTTCAAAGGTGACAGAGTGACACAAATAGGTCTGGTGAGATTTGAAAATGCAATATCTTGTTCTGCAAATTTGGTGGAGTGTTTAGGAAGTTAATGTGAATCAAAAACTCAATTGGTTTGTGGTCTGGAGGTCCGCAAGCATCTATTCCAATATGATAGTGATGACAAACTATGTTCTTGAGGTTCCAGATGAAGGAGAGAATGATTTCAGTAAGTAGAAGTAGTGTGGATGTTCTTGGTGATTCAAGCAAGCTTGTGGGGGTCTCTGGATTGTGTCTAGTTCGTGTTGGTGGTCTACATTAAAGATTGAGCTCGTAATTGAAGAATTACTTCCAGATGATGATGTTCTTCCTAAACTTGGCCGACCAGATGATTTACACATCTTAAGGATGATCTTGAAGATGTTCTAAGAAGGATGGCATGTTCCTCAAAGAAGATTTAAGTCTCAGATATATGTGGCTGACAGTGTGGTGATTCGCATGAAGCCTTTTGTAATAAATTAAGTTATATTTGTGTATTTTCTCTATAAAGTTTGCCAACTTTGATGATTATCCCAAAGTTGATGTCTTGTATAAATAAGAGTTGTGAAGTCATTTCAAAGGTATCTTGGTGGATATGAGAGTGTGGTAGAGAGGGGAAGAGTGAAAGGTAGAGTAGAAGTGTTGAGCTTAAATGGAACTAGCTCAAGCATGGTGAAGATTTTATTCTTTAGTTCAAGTATGTAATATTTATCATTCTATAGACAGTGTGTATCCTGTAGGTAGTGGGCCTCTTGTGAGTAGTATGCTCAGGCAGTGAGCCCTAATTGGTATGTGCCATCTTGTTCTTATTCTTTTAACAGAGAATACAATCTTGCGTTAGTCACCCCGTGGTTTTTCCCTTAACTGGGTTTTCCACGTTAAAATATTCGTGTCATATGTGTTAATGTGTTTCTACTCCTGAATTGTTGCATTGTGTTTTCATGATTGATTTATTATTATGCTGCTAAATTACAAGAAGGGTTTAAGTGGTTAATAAAAGGAAAGTTTTGAGACAACTAATTCACCCCCCCTCTTAGTTGTCTTTCCCAAAACTAACAATTGGTATCAAAGCTAACTTCCTCTAAAAGAGCTTAACTGCTTGAGGAGATCCAGGATGTCTTCCTACAAGAAGGATAGTCTAAGGTTTGATGGAACCAATTACACTCTTTGGAAAAGCCACATGGAATGTCACTTGCAATGTATGGGAATGCAATATTGGATCATGGCTTCAAAGAAGTATGTTCCTCCAAAGGATGTTCTGACAAGTATAGATGAAATAAAAGATGTTGAAGACAATCTTTGGGCTAAAGAAGCTTTACTAAGTGACTTATCTAATTTAGAACTGACAAATCTCATAGATTTAAAAACTACATATGAGATTTGGGAAAAATTGGAACTTCTGCATGAAGGAGAGAAATATGTTAAATATGCCAAGCTACAGAGTCTGAAAGGGAAATTCGAAAACTTGAAGATGAATGAAGATGAAAATATCACTATATTTATGCCAAAAGTAAATGAGCTTGTTTATGGCATTAGGTTTGCTGGCAGAATCTTGGATGAAGATTAGATTGTTGCCAAAGTTCTCATATCCCTACCTCCTTCTTACAAATACAAGGTTGCTGCTATTGAAGAATTCAGATCTTTTTCAAATATCACAAGGGATCAATTGGTTGGAAAATTAGCTGCATTTGAATTGGCCAAGTTTGGAGATGCACCCCCCAAGACTAAATTTGCATTCAAAGCTAGCGCCTCTGTAAAAGGCAAACAAAAGTTTGATCCAGGAGAGAAATCCTCAAAGAAACTATCATGGTATGAAAAATTAAGAAAAGATCTGGAAGAAGATGAAGTAGAAGCTGCTCAACTTGAAGTCCTTTTTGCAAAAAGACTACCAAGAGGATCTGGTAAGTATGAAGGAAAATTGCCATTCAAATGTTTCAACTGCAATAAGATTGGTCATTTTGCCTCAAGGTGTCCAGAAAGATTTTCAAGGGAAAATCCAAATAGATCAAGATTCCAAAAGAAATGTTACTAGGTTTATGAAGATGATGATGATGAAGGAGTAATAGATGATGAATCAGAGACAGGAAACAAATCCGGAAGTGACTGGCTATTTATTGCCATCAAGGAAGAAGATCCAATGGCCTCTAAATCTATCAATCATAAAATGATAGAAAGAGCTCTGGCTGCCCAAGTTGAAGAAAAGGATGATTGGCTCATTGATAGTGGATGCTCCCACCATATGACAGTTGACAAAAATAAGTTCATAGATTTGGAAAGATATGAAGGAGTGGTAAAATTTGGTGATAATTATGCTGGCAGAATCAGAGGTAGAGGAACTATTTCTTTTGATGGAAAGAACAAAACCAGTAATGTACTATATGTTGAAGGTTTGAATCACAATCTTCTCAGTATTGGATAGTTGGTGGACAAAGGCTATGATCTCCGGTTCAAAAATGGAAAATGTAAGATCTTTGAAAGTTCTGGAACAAAGATTGCATCCGGTACTCAAACAAAATGTAACATCTTCCACTTGGTTGGTACTGGAAAAAGTTATTTATTTGTTCAAATTGATCAGAGTTGGTTGTGGCATAGGAGAATGTGTCATGTGAATTTTGATAATATCATCAAGATAAGCAACACTCAGGCTATAAGAGATCTTCGAAGATTGGTGAAACCTACCAATAGTTTGTGCAAAGAATGTCAGTTGGGTAAACAGAGTAGAGTCACATTTAAAAGTAAGGAACAATCTTCTACCAGATTGTTGGACTTAGTTCATACTGATCTATGTGGACCGACAAGAATCAAGAGTTTGCAAGGTGATAGATACTTCATGTTATTAATTGATGACTACTCCCGGATGATGTGGGTGACTTTTCTGAAAGAGAAATCTAAGGCTCTTGAGAAATTCAAAATATTCAAAGCTATGGTAGAGAATGAAACCAGATTAAACATAAAATGTCTTAGGTCTGATAGAGGTGGAGAATTCACATCTAGAGAGTTCATAGAATTTTGTGAGAAATATGGGATAAAAAGATAGTTAACTACTCCAAGGACTCCACAGCAGAATGGAGTAGTGGAGAGAAAGAATCAGACAATCCAGGAAGCATCTAGAACCATGATGATGGAAGCAAATGTTCCTCGGATCTACTGGAGAGAAGCTGTAAGCACTGCTATCTATACTCTTAATCGAGTACAAATTAGAAGCAATACTGGTAAGACCCCTTATGAACTCTAGTTTGGCATCACTCCCACTGTGAAGTATTTCAGAGTCTTTGGTAGCACATGTTACATTAAAAGAGATGAAAACCTTGGAAAATTTGATGCTAGAAGTGATGAAGGAATATTCTTGGGTTATTCTACTCAAAGAAAAGCATACCAGTGTTACAACAAGAGATTAAGGAAGATTATAGAAAGTACAAATGTGAAAGTTAATGAAGGTATTGAAAAACCCTCAAGGTTTTATGAATATGAAGAAGATGATCAGAATGATGTTTTGGTCCAAGAAGTCCAAGCCCCTTCTGAAATTTAGATCCAGACTGATCTGGAGAATCAGGAAGAAGAGATAAGTTTGAATGAACATGTTCAAGAAATAGAAGTGCAAGAAATTCCCAAAACTCCCAGGTATGTAAGACTGAATCACTCTAAAGATTAGATCATAGGTGATAAAAGCAAAGGTGTTCAAACAAGAAGAAAGATTGCTCAAGACTCAAAAAAGTATTGTCTGATTTCAAAGATTGAACCAAAAATATTGAGTGAAGCATGCAATGATGAAAGTTGGACTAAAGCAATGAAGGAAGAGCTGATGCAAATTGAGAAAAATCACACTTGGGATCTTCTTCCCAGACCTAGAAACAAAAATGTGATTGGGACCAAATGGGTCTTCCGGAATAAACTGAATGAAGATGATGAAGTAGTCAGAAACAAAGCCAGATTGGTCTACAAGGGTTATTCTCAAGTAGAAGGAGTTGATTTTGAAGAAACTTTTGCTTTGATGGCAAGAATTGAAGCAGTTAGATTATTTCTTGTCTTTGTTGCCTTCAAGGCTTCAAAGTATATCAAATGGATGTCAAGTCTACCTTATTGAATGGTGACTTGGAAGAAGAAGTATACATTGAGCAGCCAGATGGATTTCAACTGTCTGATCATGGTGATATGGTCTGCAAGTTGAAGAAATCACTGTATGGACTCAAACAAGCCCCAAGAGCCTGGTATGAAAGACTAGAGAAGCATCTTTTAAAGATTGGTTTCAACAAAGGTACTGCTGACAGTAACTTGTACTTCAAAATTGTTCATGAAAATATCTTGATTGTTGAAGTAATTGTTGATGATATCATTTTTGGAGGAAAAGATAGTATGTGCAAAACTTTTGCAAATCAAATGAAAAGTGAATTTGAGATGTCCATGTTTGGGGAAATGAATTTCTTCTTGGGTCTGTAAATCATTCAAACAAAGAAAGGAATCTTCATTTCACAGACCAAATATTTGAAAGAATTGTTGAAAAAATTTGGGATGGAAGACTCAAAACCAATGAATACTCCCATGGCAACTAGATATAAATTGAGCAAAGATGATGACTCTCCTAAAGATGATCAAAAAAAGTATAGGTCAATGATTGGAGGACTACTGTATTTTACTCAAACTAGACCTGACATTATGAATGGTGTTGGTCTTGTTGTTAGATTCCAAGCTAATCCTAGATAATCTCATGTCATGGCAATCAAGAGTATTCTTAGATATATAAAAGGAACAGTTGAGTATGGTTTATGGTATCCTAGAGATCATGATTTCTCTCTTCATGCATATACAGATGTGGATTGGGCAGGAGATATGGATGACTAGAAGAGTACCAATGGTGGAGCATTCTTTTTAGGAAAAAGATTGGTTTCTTAGCTGAGCAAGAAACAAGAGGCAATATCTATGTCCACTGTAGAAGCAAAATATATTGTAGCAGCAAGTAGTTGCACTCAAGTATTGTGGATGAAGCAAATGCTAAGAGACATCAAAGTGGAGTATGAGGAACCTATCACAATCTTCTGTGATAATTCAAGTGCAATAAATATATCAAAAAATCCAATGTTGCATTCAAAGACAAAACATATATCCATCAAATTTAACTTTTTGAGAGAACAGGTCAACAAGAATGAAGTTAGATTGGAGTTTGTGCCCTCCAAGGATTAGATTACAGACATTTTTACTAAACCTCTACCTAAGGACTCTTTTGAGTATCTCAGGGAGAAGCTAGGGGTTATTACCCCTCCGATTTTGAATTAAGGTGCACTAATGTGCATCAGTCTTGTGGATCTCACAGTCATATCTTGTGGTATGGATTGATGATAGGAAGCTGCTACTCAAGGGGAGTAGTCTATATGATTTTGAGTGATGCAATTATGTTCCCTTTGCCATTGATGTCAAAGGGGGAGAGAAGACATGAAAAACAAAAAGTGGTTGCTGATCAAAGGGGGAGTAGTAAATGAAGAGAAGACATGTGAATGGTTGTTGTTGATAGGGGGAGCTATGTCAATCAATGAGGAGAAGTACTTGTCTTGATGGTTAAAATAGTTTTTCACATCATATGTTGCTATCAATGACAAAGGGGGAGATTGTTACAAGTATGGGCCTAACCGGTGTTGTCATTGATGTCAAGATACTCCTGTTGCATTGATGTCAAGGATTGGATGAGTTGTATGCTAAGGATATTGAGAAAATTAGTCCTATCAGGAACAGAGAAGAACAGTGAAGATCCCAGCTAAGATGAAGATTAGAGGATGCACATCAAAGGGTTTGTAGATATGTGTCTAAAGGTGATCTAGTAAAGATTTGAGAGGTCCACATGAAGATTTGAAGAAGTTATGGCCATATGAGTAAAACCGGTTCTGGCAGATGTTCAGAGGTGATAGAGTGACACAAATAGGTCCGGTGAGATCCAGAAATGCAATATCTTGTTCTGTGGATTTGATGGAGTGTTTAGGAAGTCAATGTGAATTGAAAACTCAATTGGTTCCTGGTCTGTGAAGAGACTTAATGTCTCAAGTTACTACTAGGAACTTCTTACCTTCCTATTTTTTGTTTATATTTACATCAGCATGTTGCAAGTATGAGGTGAGCCAGTGTTGTCATTGATGTCAACATACTCATATTGCATTGACAAGAAGGATTTGATGAGCTGTGTGCTGAGGATATTGAGAAAATTAGACTCAGTCAGGAACAGTGAAGAACAGTGATGAGAAGAAGGTAAATGTACTGTATAGGTTGAGAACCGGAGGATGCGGATTAAAGGGTTAGTAGATATGAGTCTTGAGATGCTACAGTTAAGATTTCAGAGGTCCGCATGAAGATCTGAAGGCGTTGTGGCTGCCGGTATAGAACCGGGTCCGGCAAGCATCCGGAGGTGACAGAGGATCACAAAAAGGTCCGGTGAGGTCCAGAATTGTATTATCATAATCTGCGGATTGGAAGGAGTGTTTGAGATGTCCTTGTGATGTGTCATCCTGATTTGTGTGTGATTTGGAGGTCCAGAAGTACCTCTTGCATTATGACAGTGGCGACAGACTGTGTTCTTGAAGTTCCGGATGAGGAAGACAAGAGATCCCAGTAAGCAGAGGAAGTACGGATGTATCCGGACATTCAGACAGACTTGTGAAGGTTCTTGAATCATGTTTAGGTTGTGTTGTTGGTCCGTATTGATGGTAGAGCCCGGAATTGAAGTTATTCTTCCGGATGAAGTTATTGCTCTGTTTAGCCGACCGGATGAGTTGTTCATCCTGCGAATGTTCTTGTGATAGCCGACCGGATGTGTTATTCATCTTGCGGATACTCCTATGGTTGTTTGCCGACTTAGATGCTTGTTCCTAAGTCGATGTCTTGTATAAATAATGATTTGTGAATTCATTTCAGTGTGTGGCATGTGGATGAGCATGATATAGCGAAGAAAGGTGCGAAAGGCAGAGCAGAGATTGTTGGGCTTAATTGGAACTGATCCGGACATGGTAGAGATGTCATTCTCCAGTTCAAGACTGTGATTTTTATCACTTTGTAGACAGTGTGTCTCCTTGTAGGCAGTGGGCCTCTTTGTGAGCAGTGTGCTCGGGCAGTGAGCCCTTATTGGCATGTGCCATTCATTTTTCCTTATTCTTCTAACAGAGAATAATTCTTGGGTTAATCACCCCGTGGTTTTTCCCTTAACCGGGTTTTCCACGTCAAAATCTTGGTGTTCAATGTGTTGATGCTTATCTGCTCTTGTGTTTATGTATTGTGCTTCCATGAATGATTATTTGATATGCTGCTAACTAACAACAGAGAATAAAGTGTTTGAAATAGAACAAGTTCTATACAACTGATTCACCCCCCCCCCTCTCAGTTGTATGCCCTAGATCCAACAATTGGTATCAGAGCTAAGTTCCTCTGATAGGAGCTTAACCGCTTGAGGTGATCCAGGATGTCGTCATACAAGAAGGATAGTCCGAAGTTCGATGGAACCAACTTCACTCTCTGGAAAGGTCGCATGAAGTGTCATTTGGAATGTATGGGAAAAGCATACTTGGCTATGATTTCAAAACCATATATACCCCCACAAGGTGGTCCGACAACTCCAGATGAAACCACAGAAGCTGAAAACAATCTGCAGACCAAGGAAGCTCTTCTAAGCGCATTGAATGACTCAGATCTCTCGAATGTCATTGACCTACCAACTGCATATGAGATCCTAACTAAACTGGAACTTCTGTATGAAGGAGATGAGTTTGTCAAAAGTGCAAGGTTGCAAAGTCTGAAAGGGAAATTTGAAAGATTGAAAATGAGAGATGATGAAAACATTACTACCTTTATGCCAAGAGTAAATGAGCTGGTATGTGGAATCAGAAATGCTGGTGGAACTCTAGATGAAAATGAGATTGTCTGCAAAATCCTAAGATCCCTTCCTGCTGCCTACAAAATCAAAGTTGCTGCCATTGATGAATTCAGAGCCCACACAACTGTCACAAGAGAACAACTGGCTGGCAAACTAGCTGCATTTGAAATGACCGAGTTTGGAGATGATCCGCCCAAGACTGAATCTGCTTTTAAAGTCAGTGCCTATGTGAAAGGCAAACAGAGATTTGATCCGGGTGAAAACTCATCAAGAAAAATGTCATGGTATGATCAAGCAAGAAGAGACATGGAAGAAGAAGAAGCAGAAACAGCTCAACTTGAAGCCCTCATTGCAAAGAGACTGCCCAGAGGATCCGGTAAGTATGAAGGAAAACTACCTTTTAAGTGTTTCAACTGCAATAAGATTGGTCATTTTGCCTCAAGATGTCCGGAGAGATCTGCTAGATCTAATACTCACAGACAAAGGTTTCAAAAAAATTGCTATTATGTTCATGAAGAAGATGACAATGAAGGAGTAACAGATGATGAATCAGATCCAGGAAGCAAATCCGGAAATGAGTGGGTGTTTATAGCCATCAAGGAAGAAGATTCCTTGCTCTCTGAATCTGTCAATCACAAAGTTGTTGAAAAAGCCTTGGCTGCTCAAGTGGAAGAAAAGGATGATTGGGTTATTGACAGTGGATGTTCTCACCATATGACTGGTGACAAGAATAAGATCTTAGACTTGGAAAGATATGAAGGAGGAATGGTAAAGTTTGGTGACAATTCTGCTGGCAGAATCAGAGGTAGGGGAACTATTTCCTTTGATGGTAAGAGCAAAACAGGTAATGTACTATATGTTGAAGGATTGAAGCACAATCTTCTCAGTGTTGGTCAGTTAGTGGACAAAGGCTATGATCTCCGGTTCAAGAATGGAAAATGCAGAATCTTTACAAGCTCCGGAACTGAAATTGCATCCGGTACTCAGACAAGAGGTAACATCTTTCATCTGGTTGGTTCAAATAAAAGTTGTTTGTTTGTTCAAATTGATCAGAGTTGGTTATGGCATAGAAGAATGTGTCATGTAAATTTTGATAACATCATCAAAATAAGCAATACTCAGGCTGTGAGAGATCTTCCAAAGTTGATAAAACCTACAAACAGTGTGTGTAAAGAATGTCAGTTAGGCAAACAAAGCAGAGTCTCTTTTAAAAGCAAAGATCAGTCTTCTACCGGATTGTTGGAATTAGTACATACTGATCTATGTGGTCCGACAAGAATCAAGAGTCTGCAAGGTGATAGATATTTCATGTTGTTAATTGATGATCATTCCCGGATGATGTGGGTTACCTTTCTAAAAGAAAAATCAGAAGCTTTTGAGAAGTTCAAAATCTTCAAAGCTATGGTGGAGAATCAAACCGGATTGAAACTAAAGTGTCTAAGGTCTGATAGAGGTGGTGAATTTACATCTGGTGAATTCATTGACTTTTGTGAGAAACAGGGTATAAGGAGACAGTTGTCTGCTCCTAAGACTCCACAGCAGAATGGAGTAGTTGAGAGAAAGAACCGGACCATCCAGGAAGCTGCTAGGACAATGATGTTGGAAGCAAATGTTCCTCAAATGTTTTGGAAAGAAGCTATCAGCACTGCAGTCTACACTCTCAATCGAGTTCAATTCAGAAACAACACCGGTAAGACCCCCTATGAACTTTGGTTTGGCATCACTCCTACTGTGAAATATTTCAGGGTATTTGGTAGCAAGTGTTATATTAAAAGAGATGAAGATCTAGGAAAGTTTGATGCTAGAAGTGATGAAGGAATTTTCTTGGGCTACTCCACTCAAAGCAAAGCATACCGGTGTTACAATAAGAGATTGAGGAAGATGATAGAAAGCACCAATGTAAAGGTTGATGAAGGAATTGAGAAGCCTTCAAGATTTTATGAATTTGATGAAGATGACCAAGATAGTGTTCAAGGACCTCAATCCTCTCCGGTGAAACAGAGTCAGCCTGATCCGGTAAATCAGGAAGAAGAGTTAAGTTTGAATGAGCCTGATCAAGAAACAGCAGTACTGGATACTCCCAAAATTCCAAGGTATGTAAGACTGAATCACTCTGAAGATCAGATCATAGGTGACAGAAGCAAAGGTGTACAAACTAGAAGGAATATTGCTCAAGATCAGAATGAATGTTGTCTGATTTCAAAGATTGAACCTAAAACAATAAATGAAGCCTGCAATGATGAAAACTGGACCAAAGCAATGGAAGATGAACTGATGCAAATTGAGAAAAATCATACTTGGGATCTTGTTCCCAGACCTAGAGACAGGAATGTAATTGGAACCAAGTGGGTCTTCCGGAACAAACTAAATAAAGCTGGTGAAGTAATCAGAAACAAAGCTAGATTGGTCTGCAAAGGCTACTCTCAAATAGAAGGAATTGACTTTGAAGAGACTTTTGCTCCGGTAGCAAGAATTGAAGCAGTCAGATTACTTCTTGCATTTGCTGCCTTCAAAGATTTCAAGGTATATCAGATGGATGTCAAGTCTGCCTTCCTAAATGGTGATCTGGAAGAAGAAGTCTACATTGAACAACCGGATGGATTTCAATTGTCTGATAATAATGATATGGTCTGCAAGTTGAAGAAAGCTTTGTATGGATTGAAGCAAGCCCCAAGAGCATGGTATGAAAGGTTGGATAAGCATCTTGTGCAGATTGGATTCAACAAAGGTACTGCTGACAGCAACTTATATTTCAAAATTGATCATGAAAACATTCTGATTGTTGAAGTGTTTGTGGATGATATCATTTTTGGAGGAAGAGATAGTATGTGTAAAACTTTTGCAAATCAGATGAAAAGTGAGTTTGAAATGTCTATGCTTGGTGAAATGAATTTCTTCTTGGGTCTGCAAATTACTCAAACAAAAGAAGGGATCTTCATCTCTCAGACCAAATATGTGAAAGAATTGTTAAAAAAATTTGGTATGGAAGACTCAAAGCCTATGAACACTCCTATGGCAACCGGATGTAAGTTAAGCAAAGATGATGATTCTCCAAAGGCAGATCAGACAAAGTATAGATCAATGATTGGTGGATTGTTGTATCTCACTCAAACTAGACCAGATATAATGCAAGCTGTTGGTCTTGTGGCAAGATTCCAGGCTGATCCTAGAGAATCTCATGTTATGGCAATCAAAAGAATTTTTAGATACTTGAAAGGGACAGTTGAGTATGGTCTATGGTATCCTAGAGATCCGGATTTCTCTCTTCATGCTTACACAGATGCAGATTGGGCAGGAGATGTGGATGACCGGAAGAGCACTAGTGGTGGAGCATTCTTTTTGGGGAAGAGATTGGTTTCTTGGCTAAGCAAGAAACAAGATGCAATATCTCTGTCTACAACTGAAGCAGAATACATTGCAGCAGCAGGTAGTTGCACTCAAATCTTGTGGATGAAGCAGATGCTAAGAGACATCAAAGTTGAATATGAGGAGCCTATTACAATTTTCTGTGATAATTCAAGTGCAATTAATATTTCCAAGAATCCGGTATTGCATTCTAAGACTAAGCACATATCTATCAAATTTCACTTTTTGAGAGAACAAGTAAACAAGGAAGAAGTCAGATTGGAGTATGTTCCCTCCAAGGATCAGATTGCAGATATCTTTACAAAACCTCTTCCCAAGGACTCTTTTGAATATCTCCGGGAGAAGTTAGGGGTCATGGCCCCTCCGGTGATGAACTAAGATGCACTGATGTGCATCAGTCCGGTGGCTATCACAGTCATATCTTGTGATCCGGACTAATGGGGAGCTGCAACTAAGGGGGAGCAGCTGGTATTATTCTGATGCATGAGAGTTGCAAGTATGAGCCCTTTGCCATTGATGTCAAAGGGGGAGAGAAGACATGTGAAAAACAAGTGGTTGATGATCAAAGGGGGAGCAGCAAAGGAAGACATGTGAAGAGTTGTTGTTGATAGGGGGAGCTGTGACAGAAAAGAGAAGTTCTTCTCTTGATGGTTTTTCACATCATATGTTGCCATCAATGACAAAGGGGGAGATTGTTGCAAGTATGAGGTGAGCCAGTGTTGTCATTGATGTCAACATACTCATATTGCATTGACAAGAAGGATTTGATGAGCTGTGTGCTGAGGATATTGAGAAAATTAGACTCAGTCAGGAATAGTGAAGAACAGTGATGAGAAGAAGGTAAATGTACTGTATAGGTTGAGAACCGGAGGATGCGGATTAAAGGGTTAGTAGATATGAGTCTTGAGATGCTACAGTTAAGATTTCAGAGGTCCGCATGAAGATCTGAAGGCGTTGTGGCTGCCGGTATAGAACCGGGTCCGGCAAGCATCCGGAGGTGACAGAGGATCACAAAAAGGTCCGGTGAGGTCCGGAATTGTATTATCATAATCTGCGGATTGGAAGGAGTGTTTGAGATGTCCTTGTGATGTGTCATCCTGATTTGTGTGTGATTTGGAGGTCCGGAAGTACCTCTTGCATTATGACAGTGGCGACAGACTGTGTTCTTGAAGTTCCGGATGAGGAAGACAAGAGATCCCAGTAAGCAGAGGAAGTGCGGATGTATCCGGACATTCAGACAGACTTGTGAAGGTTCTTGAATCATGTTTAGGTTGTGTTGTTGGTCCGCATTGATGGTAGAGCCCGGAATTGAAGTTATTCTTCCGGATGAAGTTATTGCTCTGTTTAGCCGACCGGATGAGTTGTTCATCCTGCGAATGTTCTTGTGATAGCCGACCGGATGTGTTATTCATCTTGCGGATACTCCTATGGTTGTTTGCCGACTTAGATGCTTGTTCCTAAGTCGATGTCTTGTATAAATAATGATTTGTGAATTCATTTCAGTGTGTGGCATGTGGATGAGCATGATATAGCGAAGAAAGGTGCGAAAGGCAGAGCAGAGATTGTTGGGCTTAATTGGAACTGATCCGGACATGGTAGAGATGTCATTCTCCAGTTCAAGACTGTGATTTTTATCACTTTGTAGACAGTGTGTCTCCTTGTAGGCAGTGGGCCTCTTTGTGAGCAGTGTGCTCGGGCAGTGAGCCCTTATTGGCATGTGCCATTCATTTTTCCTTATTCTTCTAACAGAGAATAATTCTTGGGTTAATCACCCCGTGGTTTTTCCCTTAACCGGGTTTTCCACGTCAAAATCTTGGTGTTCAATGTGTTGATGCTTATCTGCTCTTGTGTTTATGTATTGTGCTTCCATGAATGATTATTTGATATGCTGCTAACTAACAACAGAGAATAAAGTGTTTGAAATAGAACAAGTTCTATACAACTGATTCACCCCCCCCCTCTCAGTTGTATGCCCTAGATCCAACACAGCAATGATTGAACTGTCCATCGGGTTTAATAGTTCATTGAACTATTCATCGGGTTTGAACTGTTCATCAGGTTCAATAGTTCATTGAACTCTTTCATTGAATTGTTCATCGGTTCTATGGTTTAATGGTTCAATCGAACGATTCGATGGTTTATCGATGTTGGTTCAAATGGTTCAACATTGGTTCAACGGGATAGGTTCATCAGTTCAGTGGTTCAATGGTCCATTGTCTTAGCTGAAGATATCACTCTATTGAACCATTGAACCTCACGTTGAGGTTCAATGGTTCAACAGGTTCAACAATATGCGAAGTGGGCATTGGTGAGAGACTATTCATCAGAACAATGGAAAGCATTTGGACCGATGGCGAAGATCTTTCCGATGAAGAATGGAGCACTTGGGCATCATGGTGACATTGGACTATCGGTGCAAGAAGTGAAGTGCTCACTGATGGAGCGGGTTAGTCTAATAAGGCTATAGCTTGGCATCATCGACAATAAAATTGCCGATGATGGTATTACTGTGTGTTTGGCCATATAAACTGGAACATTGACAGCAACCTTGTGCATGTGGGATTATATATCTCACAGGAATGTGAATAGTTATGACTGTTGAACAGCAGCGGTGATTGGGAAGTTAGAACAATCAGTTAGGGCAATAGACAAGTAACAGTCTTTGCTCTTGCAGACTGGAGAATATAAAACTGATCTACTGACATCGTTACAAGTAGTTGAAATACATTTCAATTTGTACTATTTATTTTCTGAAGAATGAACAGATGATATAAATAGTTTTGTACAATTGTGAAAAACAATCGACACCTGAACAATTAGAGCTGGAAATCTTTATTGTAATCTTTCAGTTTGTTGTAATAAAGATAGCTTCTATTGTGGTGGTGGGTTTTTTACCCGAAAGGGTTTTCCCACGTAAAACTTGTGTCATTCTGTGTTGTATAATTTGTTTTGTTTTGTTTTTCTACTTTATTCATCTGTGGTATTTTGAATTGAAAGCTACCTGTCTGCATTATCCTCTCTGAATTAACATTAGGGAAGCTGTATTCCGCACCTGTGCTTTCCTTACAAGTGGTATCAGAGCTAGGTTAGTTGTGTTATCCTTGTTGGTAGGTGGGGTTTTTTGTGTTAGTTATGTGAGTGGGAGTTCTGTAGAGGGCAATTTTATTAAATCAGATGGCAAGTACATTAGGAAAAATAAACATTGATAAGTTTAATGGCACAAACTTTGAGTTATGGAAACTTAAGGTTGAAGATGTGCTGGTTGACAAAGATCTTTGGGTTGCTATTTTTAGGGTTAAACCTTCAAGCATGAAGCAAGAAGATTGGGATCTAGCAGATAGAAAAGCCAGAGGACTGATAAGATTGAGTCTAGCAGATTCTGTTCTATTGAACGTTCATGAAGAGAAGACTGCAAAGGATCTGTGGAAGAAGTTAGGAGATATTTATCAGGGCAAGTCCTTGGTAAATAAATTGTTCCTCAGAAAGAAGTTGTACTCTCTGAAGATGGATGAAGGAGCATCTGTAGCAGATCATCTAAACACATTTAATACAATTGTTGCACAGTTGACTTTTGTAGGTGTAAAAATAGAAGAAGAGCACCACTGTATGCTTCTATTATGTTCCTTACCTAACTCATGGGATCATCTTGTGATGGCTATTGGAAGTACAACAACCATGTTTTCAACTGAAGCAGTTGTTGTCTCGCTGTTATCTGAAGAGATGCTGAGAAAATCTTCTGAGATGGCCAAAGAGGCCATGTCCGTTCGAGGCAGATCAAAGGAAAGAGACAAGAAGAAGGACAAGAAGTCTAAGTCCAAATCAGAGGGGAGATCAAAATCCCCTGGCAAAAAGTCCAAGGTGAAGTGTTGGAATTGTGGGTAGAAAGGACACATCAGGAAAGACTGCAAAGAGGAGAAAAAGAAGAAGAAGAAGAACTTCTCTGACACTGATTCTTCTCAAAGTGATGTTGATGCCTTCATTGCTGCCTTGGCAACACCTGCATCTGAAGATGTATGGCTAGTGGATTCAAGAGCGTCTTTTCATATGACATCTCACAGAGAGTGGTTCACAAAGTATCAACCATATGCTGGTGGGAAGGTTTTCCTGGCAAGTGATTCAACACTAGAAATTGTTGGCCGAGGAAGAGTCAGAATCCAGTTCCTAGATGATAGGATAAAGGGAATGAATGGAGTTCTTCACATACCAGGTCTGGCTCGAAATTTACTTTTTGTTAGTAAGCTTAATGATGTTGGAGTGCAAGTTACTTTTGTGAATGGTGGTTGTAAGATGACTAGAGGCTCTATTGTTCTGGCTAAGGGTGAATGCATTAGAACTCTGTATAGGTTAGATGCTAAACTAGTGTACTGTAATAATGTCTCTGTAAAATCTAAAAAAGCTACTATTGTAACACATGATGCAAACTCAATGGAAGTCAAACTTCCTGTAGAGAAAATAATGCTCTGGCATCACAGACTTGGTCATATAGGTGAAAAAGGTTTAAAAACTTTGAAGAACAAAAACCTGGTAGATGGGCTGATTGATTGTAAGATGGAATTTGATTTCTGTGAACATTGCATATATGGAAAATAGAACCGAGTTTCTTTTTACTCTAGTTCTCATAAATCTTCTAGTGTTCTGGACTATGTACATTCTAATGTTTTTGGTCCAATTGATGTTCCTTATCTATCTAAATCAAGATACTATGTGTCATTTATTGATGATTATTCAAGAAGGGTATTTGTATATTTTTTGAAAAATAAATCAAAAGTGTTCAGTCAGTTTAAAGAATTTAAAATTCTTGTGGAAAATTAGACTAGTAGAAAAATAAAATGCTTGAGAACAGATAACGGTGGTGAATATTGCAATGCAGATTTTGATAAGTATTGTCTAGATCATGGAATTAAAAGGCATAAGACTACACCTTATACTCCATAGCAGAATGGAGTTGCTAAAAAGTTAAATCGATCATTGATGGAGAAAGCAAGAAGTATGTTGAGTTATGTTGGTCTTGATCAGAAGTTTTGGGCTGAGGCAGTTGCTATAGCTTGTTACTTGCTGAATTGTTCTCCTACTTTAGAATTGGTTGATAAGACGCCTATGGAAGCATGGTCTGGTAAGAAGCCCTCTCTAAGGCATATTCGTGTCTTTGGCTGTGAGGCATATGCTCATATTCCTAAGGTAAAAAGATCTAAGTTGGATAACAAGGCAGTCAAATGTATCTTTATTGGCTATGGAGTCAGTGTTAAAGGGTACAAGCTTTGGAATCCTGAAACTGAAAAGGTAATTTACAGCAGGAATGTAATTTTTAGAGAGCTGAAACCTTTGGTTATTGATCCTCAGCCAGAGAAGATAGAAGAGAATAAAGAAAAGAGTGCTGTGAATATTCCTCTGACCCCTGTAAAAGAGGAACAACAAGCACCAAGTGTAGATGGTTCAGATGAGAGTTTAAGTAGCTCTAAAGATTCAGATCCAGAGCAAGAACCTAAACCTGCACCTCAGTCATTAAGGAGATCTACACATGAAAGAAGACAACTAGATAGGTATGGATTTTTAGTACTTGATTCAAGTTGTGCCTATGCTTTGCTTACTGATACTGATGAACCTAGGACTGTGAAAGAAGCTATTAGTTTACCTGATTTAGGTTCTTGGTTGGAAGCCATGGATAGTGAAATGTCATCATTGGAGAAAAATGGAACCTAGGATCTAGTGCCCTTGCCTGAAGGTAGAAAACTTGTGGGCTGTAAGTGGGTATTTAAAAAGAAATATGGTCCAGATGGTAGAGTTGACAAGTACAAGGCAAGACTAGTTGCTAAGGGGTATTCCCAAAAGGAAGGTACTGATTATGGAGAAATCTTTTCTCCTGTAGCTAAGTTGACATCCATTAGATTTCTTTTGTCACTTGCAGCAGCGTATGACTTTGAAATTGAGCAGATGGATGTGACAACAGCATTTCTTCATGGCGACCTTGAAGAAGAAATTTATATGTCCCAGCCAGAGCATTTTGTGGTAAAAGGTAAAGAACATCTGGTATGTAAACTTAAAAAGTCTCTTTATGGTTTGAAACAGTCTCCCAGAATGTGGTATCAGAAATTTGATACGTATGTTTTATCTTTGGGGTATGTGAGATCAAAATTTGATCATTGTGTCTATTATAAAACTGATGGTGATCAAATTCTTATAATTGCACTTTATGTGGATGATATGTTGTTCATTGGCAATGGTAAGGGGATGATCTCAGAATTAAAATCTCAGTTGTCCTTGAAATTTGAAATGAAGAATCTAGGGGCAGCGAAGTACATTCTGGGAATGGAAATCAAAAGGGACAGATCGAAGAGAAAGCTTTGGCTCAGCCAAAGCAAGTATATTACCAATGTTCTTGATAAGTTTAATATGTCTAATTCTAAACAATTAGTTGTCCCAGTGATGTAGGGAACGAAACTATCTGTTGAAGATTGTCCAGAATCATTGAATGAAGTAGATGACATGAAAAAAGTACCTTATGCAAGTGTTGTTGACAGTTTGATGTATGCAATGGTCTGTACCAGACCAGACATTGCCCAAGCAGTGGGAGTTTTGAGTCAGTTTATGGCAAATCCAGGCATATCACATTGGGATGATGTGAAAAGAGTTATGAGGTATTTGAAGGGAACCTCTGATTATGCTATTTTCTATCATGGAAACTCAGTTGGATCATAGAGGTCTATTAGCATTCAGGGTTATGTTGATTCTAATTGGGCAAGGGACATTAACAGTAGAAGATCCACTAGTGGATATGTATTCATGTTAAATGGTGGTACTATCAGTTGGATGAGCAAGCAGCAGGTTGTAGTCGCTTTGTCCACAACAGAGGTAGAGTACATGGCAGCTACTTGTGCATGCCAAGAAGCCATTTGGATGAAAAGGTTGTGTTCTGATGTTTGTTTTAATGCAGGGCAGATACAAATTCGTTGTGACAGGCAAAGTGCTATATGTTTGGCAAAGAACCCTACTTTCCATGCTAGGACAAAACATATTAATGTCCAATATCACTTTGTTCGTGATATGGTGGCAGACAGGAAGGTGAAGCTGGAAAAGGTTGACACTTTGGAAAATGTTGTTGATGCCTTAACTAAACCAGTGAGCATAGCCAAGTTCAAATGGTGTTCAGATGAAATGGGTCTACGGCTCATAGTTCTCGATAATCGAAAGAGGACTAAGACGTAGCAGTAATCTCTTTGACAAGTGGGAGATTGAAGAGACTTAATGTCTCAAGTTACTGCTTGGAACTTCTTACCTTCATGTTTTTTGTTTATCTTTACATCAGCAATGATTGAACTGTCCATCGGGTTCAATAGTTCATTGAACTGTTCATCGGGTTCAATAGTTTGTTGAACTCTTTCATTGAACTATTCATCAGTTCTGTGGTTCAATGGTTCAACCGAACGGTTCGATGGTTTGTTGATGTTGGTTCAAATGGTTCAGCATTGGTTCAATGGGATAGGTTCATCGGTTCAGTGGTTCAATGGTCCATTGTCTTAGCTGAAGATATCACTCTATTGAACCATTGAACCTCGCGTTGAGGTTCAATGGTTCAACAATATGCGAAGTGGGCATCAGCGAGAGACTGTTCATCAGAACAATGGAAAGCATTTGGACCGATGGCGAAGATCTTTCCAATGAAGAATGGAGGACTTGGGCATCACGGTGACATTGGACTATCGGTGCAAGAAGTGAAGTGCTCACCGATGGAGCAGGTTAGTCTGATAAGGCTATAGCTTGGCATCGTCGGCAACAAAATTGCTGACAATGTATTACTGTGCATTTGGCCATATAAACCAAAACATTGACAGTGACCTTTTGCATGTGGGATTATATATCTCACAGGAATGTGAACAGTTATGATTGTTGAATAGCAGCAGCGATTGGGAAGTTAGAACAATTAGTTAAGGCAACAGACAAGTAACGGTCTTTGCTCTTGCAGACTGGAGAATATAAAACTGATCTACTGACATCGTCGTAGGCAGTTGAAATATGTTACAATTTGTACTGTTTATTTTCAGAAGAATAATCAGATGATATAAATAGTTTTGTACAATTGTGAAAAATGATCGACACCTGAACATTAGAGCTAGTAATCTTTATTGTAATCTTTCAGTTTGCTGTAATAAAGATAGCTTCTATTGTGGTGGTGGGTTTTTAACCTGAAAGGGTTTTCCCACGTAAAACTTGTGTCATTATGTGTTGTCTAATTTGTTTTATTTTGTTTTTCTACTGTATTCATCTGTGGTATTTCGAATTGAAAGCTACCTATCTGCATTATCCTCTCTGAATTAACATTAGGGAAGCTATATTCTACACCTGTGCTTTCCTTACAGTCTAGAGGTCCGCAAGCATCTATTCCAAAATGACAGTGATGATAGACTGTGTTCTTGAGGTTTCGGATGAAGGAGAGAATGATTTGAGTAAGCAGAAGTAGTGTGGATGTTCTTGGTGAATCAGGCAAGCTTGTGGGGGTCTCTAGATTGTGTCCAGTTCATGTTGGTGGTCCACATTGAAGATTGAGCTCGTAATTGAAGAATTACTTCCAGATGATGATGTTCTTCTTAAACTTGGTCGACCAGATGATTTACACATCTTGCGGATGATCTTGAAGATGTTCTGCGAAGGATGGAGTGTTCCTCAAAGAAGATTTAAGTCCCAAATATATGTGGCCAACAGTGTGGTGATTCACATGAAGTCTTTTGTAATAAATCAAGTTGTATTTATGTATTTGCTCTGTAAAGTTTGTCAACTTTGATGATTATCCCAAAGTCGATGTCTTGTATAAATAAGAGTTGTGAAGTCATTTCAAAGGTATCTTGGTGGAGATGAGAGTGTGATAGAGAGGGGAAGAGCAAAAGGTAGAGAAAATGTGTTGAGCTTAAATGGAACTGACTCAAGCATGGTGAAGATGCTATTCTTCAGTTTAAGTATGTAATATTTATCATTCTATAGACAGTGTGTCTCATGTTGGCAGTATGCCTCTTGTGAGCAGTGTGCTTAGGCAGTGAGCCCTAATTGGTATGTGCCATCTTATTCTTCTTATTCTTTTAACAAAGAATACAATCTTGGGTTAATCACCCCATGGTTTTTCCCTTAACCAAGTTTTCCACGTTAAAATCTCGGTGTCATATGTGTTAATGTGTTTCTGCTCTTGAATTGTTGCATTGTGTTTTCATGATTGAATTATTATTATGCTACTAAATTACAAGAAGGATTTAAGTGGTTAATAAAAGGAAAGTTTTGAGACAACTGATTCACCCCCCCTCTCAATTGTCTGTCCCGAAACTAACACCCTCCTACCTTGATTGCATCAATTGTATACAAAACTTGAGATGTTCACTGTTGATTTGAAGTGCATTTAAAGTTAGGTTCAATCATTCTTCTTCATTATCTTACTTTGGTTGAAATTAATTTTGTTCAGTTAGAATATAATTTCTTGTATGTCCTATATATTTTTTACATGCTAGACTTTTCTTGTATGTCCTAGATGATAGCTTTAGTTTGTAATACAAATTCTAGCCTCCACATGCATTGAATATGCTTGTGTGAAGGAAACAATGATGAACATCTATGATTTAATAATACATATAGATATCTTAACATTAGGTGAACTAAGCCTCCTCATTACAAACAAAGAATTGATCTCTTAGATATCTTAACCAGAATTTGAGCACCAGATTAAATCTTCTTCTCCATTGATTGATTCAAATAGATATTACAATACAATAGAAGTCTCCTCATATATGTTTCTATAAATGCCTATGATGATGATATCAAAATTTGGTCTTGGTTTCTCTTTTAGAAAAGAAGCAACAAGATTCAGACCATTACAAAATATGGCATCTTTTCAAAATTCATGCTTCTTCATATAAACTAAACAGTAATTTTGCTTAAAACATAATTAAGAGAAAATAGAGAAAGTAGACAATATTGATTGGAAGCCCGCAGCACTCGCAATACACTTGTAGTCTGTTAATCAACATAGGAGACCTGTGATCATCCCGATCTGGCAAAGTCCCCCTCTCCATGATAGAGTGTTTGAAGGCTCGGTTCTTCCACTGCAACATCTTCAAGGCCCTATTCTTCTACAGGAGCCAAATACTCTTGCTCTCATTGGTATACTGTGTAGTCATGAGGCCATGATACTCGTTGCTCCCCTACACGTATAGTCTATCTATTCATCATCTCAAAGATACTTCTCCTGCCATTCAAACATAGTAAAATCACTAGGCCACTTATAATCTTGATTTGGAGCAAATTGGCCTGGTGATCCTTCCTTCTTTTGTCCAGCAATGCTTTGACATCAATTACAAACTTTGTATATCTGGCATCCAAAGAAATTACTCTATCCAAATGATGTTGAAGCTGAGAATATTGATATCTTCATCCTTTTTCAAAAATTCCATGACCTTAGAAACTGTATGACCAAATTCATCCTTCCATGCATCAAAATCCTTGATCTTTTCATTCTCTATTAGGATTGATGGAATGAACTAGTGTTTGAAAGTGGCAAAAGAATCAATCTTTGTCTGCATTTTTTGATTCTCACCATTCACATACTGATACTCATCTAATATCATCTTGACCATTTTCTCTGTTGGCTTTATAGTTGCAAGAGCATCTTGATTCCATTGTAGAACTTTACACAGAGTGATCATTGTGTGATGTGTTGACTGCCATCTTTGATGCAAGGGATCTAAAATAGAAAAATTTACTTTCAACCATTCCATCACCTAAGACAAGGAAGAATAGCATTCATGCACATCTCTCAACTTGTCAACAACCTTTTTCACTCTATATTCTAAAATTTTCTCAAACACTTCAAGAATTTTCAATTTTGCCTCATTCTTTGTTTTCTCGTTTTGGCTTTTCAATTCCTCAATTTCTTTTTCCAACTTCAATTTCAAAACATTGAATTGTTCAACAGTCACTATGGTATCATTGATCTCTTGTGGCACATGTGTTTGAATTGGTACAATGGCTTGAATCTGAGAGGAACTCTCACCCTTTAGTTATTTTTTTAGGTTTACATTTTCAAGATATAATCTATTTACCTCATCATTCATCTCCATCTGAGTTTTCTCATAATCAAACAATCTTTGCTCTAGCTTTACAACAACAGCTCGTGTAAATATTGCAGCATGCATAGTGAGGGTAGCTACTTTAGTTGTTGATGTGTCCTGGAATGTCTTGACCACAGTTGTTCCCCTTATTTCTTGGACCACATCAAGTAATCTTGGTTTGCTGGTGTTCTTTTGTGTTGTCCATATTGCCAAAGTCTCTATTTTTGGATTGTAACCACAATCAATGACACCTTCCTCATAGTCAAATTTAAAAACTAGCATGGGGTCATCTTGATTCCTAACTTGGTCTAACAAAAACATTTTCTTCAACTCAAGCTCAGGAATGATCAGCATGTTGCTCCTTAATACCATTTGTCTAGCCTCATCAGGGCTGACACTTATTTCATCTATTTTCATATTCTTGAAAGTTTGTGAAACAATTTGGTCATGCTGAGATTCATTAGCACCCATTTTATTTATTTCCACTTATTCTTGAAATTCTTTCATCTTCATCTTAAGCCAAAAATCTTTGAATTTAGGAGAATTAATTAAATCATCATCCTCCATAAATCTCATAGAAGCCACAATTCTTTCATCTTCTTCTAATTTACGCTTCGCTTGTGCCTGTTCGACCATTCTAGCCTCTGGTGTGTGTGCTTCTGCTTCTTGGCCAACAAGTGGTTGATCTATTTCTTCTTCATCTCCCATATTTCTCAGGATACTAGCCACTTCATTAGTGTCACCCCCTCCTTCTCTCAATTCATATGGAACCAGTGGAGAAATATCCTCAATCCTTTGCTTTTTGGTAGGTGGTGAATCAGGGGCATGACCTGGATCCTATAGTGACATTGCATCTGGTGCAGGCTCTTGAATCACAACTCCTTGTGGTCTTTTGACACTGAGCTTGATAGCCTTTGAAGGTTGCTTCTCAGACTTGCTATATATTCTTTCAAAATTATCAATTATGAGATCTATTATTCTCAAATGGTCTCTCTCTTCAACAAAGAATCCAGCAAAATGAGGATTTTGTTTTCTCCTATCATCCTCAATCCTTTTCAAAGTCTCCCATTTTCTTACCCTATTATACACTTCTTGAAAGGTGACAAGATTTCTGATCACATCCTCATCAAAATTGATTTGATGGGATATTCCCATTCTTGTGAGGATGGTTTGTCTGACAAAGTTCATGTGACCCTCTGGATCACAAACCCTCTCTACACCTGGTTTCAAAGAATATTTAACCTTCAAATAGGCTTGTAAATCCTCTAAAGTATCATAACCAATGGACCAATCACCAAACACTATGGAATCAGAAAGAAATGTGCCTTTCTTCTGTTTCTTTATTACATCCTTCTCCATCCACATCATTTGCCACATGAATTCAAGGAATGCAATTATGTCTCGCACAAACTTGGGAAACACATGGGGTGGCTGAGTACACCCATATACCTTGATTATAGTATGAACTGGCAAGAAAAACCAATTAGCATAGTTATGGCTATGACCCTGTTCTGGCCTATGGGCAAGAGGCCTCAACATTTCCCTAAACTCTTTTGTCAATCTGGGAGAAAAGCTAACAAGAGAATTCATTATTCTAATTGAGAATTCATCATGAAACACAACATAGTCATAATTCTTGCAATGGTTATCCCATTTGTAACACCAACACTGTGTTGGCATTTTTTGTTCATTTTCGTCAATCATGCTTAGATCCATTCTGCTGGGCCACTTCCTTCTATTTTGATACAAAATCAAATGACATAACAAAGAGTAGTATTTGAAATATATGGGCTTTTTGTTTTCTCTTATTTTCAAAAATTCATCATGCAGTTTCTTTTCAATGAATGTTACAAAATCATATTCAACATTAGCTTCTAGATTTTGAATTCTCATGGCCATCATCATTAGGCCGATAGGCATTCTATGTTGGGCATCAATACCCAACACCTTGTTGACACTCATTTTGACCAGGGGTTGATTTGTCATGATCAGGAGGTTTCTTCATTTGAAGCCTTTATTTTCTTGCCCATTTTTTCTAAGTGTTGGACCTCCTCAGCATTTTTCAACTGCAGCATCATATTTTGTTGAGGAGGAGGTCATCATCATCATCTTGTCTTCAATGATGATCTGCATCATCATGTTCCTCGTCGACTTGTTTTTCAACGTCATCATCATATTTCAACTGTCGGGTGATGTTTGCTTATTATCCTGATGATACTGATGAGCTACAGTGCGCCCTCATCTGCTTGCGAGGGTGATTTTTCAAAGTATCCGGTGATCTTTCATTTATCACCTTGCTCAAACATGATGATGTTGCCCCGGTATCCTGAAGGGGTTATTCTCTAAGTGCTCGACACAACTTGTTTTTTCTTAAGGGTCGTCATCATCATGATATTTCCAGTTTTCATCCTGCTGCTTGCGGAGGTCATCATATTTTCTGCCTTCATGATATTTCGCCGGGGTGATATTTTTATCATCGGGTGATCTTGGTTATGATCATCCTGATGATGTTGTTGAAGAGTTCTAAGTGCGACCCGATATTCACTAGGGTCATCATATTTTGAACGTCAGGATGATCTTAGTCAATATCATCCTGATGATGTTGTATCACTTCTTGTTCGTTGTTTCTTCATCCTGATGATGCTGACGTCATCCTTATCTCAGGGTGATATCTTTTTCTCTGCCTATCTGCATCATGATATTCCGAAGGAGGGGGTGATATTTTCATATCACCCAGATATAGGTTTGTTTGTTCGAGCATCATGATGATGCTAATATTAAGGAGATATCCGCCTGCTGGTTTCGCGTGTTATCTACTAGGGGTGATCTTTTCAAGCAGCATCATCATATTCAGTTATCGCCCCGATCTTATAGAGGAGCTACAGTGCAACCTGATATTTGAACATCAGGAGGATATTTCCAAATATCCGGTTGTCTTCCGAATATCATGATGATGTTAACATGATGATGACGTCATCCGGATATGAGGAGGTGTGCAGTAGGCAGATATGATGATGACGTTAGCAGGATATGATGATGACGTCATCAGGATGATCATCGGCCAGACTTTTGGTATAAGCTCAGCAGGAGGATGTTCCTCCGATGGATCAGGTCGTGCCGATTATCATGCAGGTTATATTTCAAATATCATGATGACGTCAGGGTGATTTTTCGAACAACAGGATATCATGCTGCTGGAAGATGATGATGATGAAGTCTATACTAGTGTCGTCAGGAGCAAAAGCACCGACATGATATATGCTCATGACCTAGTATATAAGGTGTTATTGAGGTCATCGCGGGGTGCATGTGGGATATTGTTATCCTGCATTTTCAAATATCATGATGATGAGTCTCGGCGGGAAAAGCTTGCGATGGTCTGTATGATGATTTTCCCTAGGCCGCGGGTTGGTGCGCCATTAATGGCGATTGTTGCAGAGGTGTGGGCGATGGCGTGGGTCGATCTTGTACCCGACTGGAGGTGTCAATCAGCGGGCAGGAGCGCAGGGCTCGAGAAATCTTCCTGTCTCCTCCCCTACCTGCTGCATTCAAGTTTGGGCGCCAATCTGGTTGTGTTTGAGCGCCATTTTCATGATACTGTGTATCTGGCGAAATTTTGGTCAACATTGTAATTAATTGCTGAGCACCTACCTGGCTGTTATAAGCAGGTTGTGTTGTTCGTTTGTGGTTGTTGAAAGTTGATGATTTTTGGCTCTGTAATCCAAAACCAGCTGATCTGGTTGCTCTGTACAGCTTGATCTTGTGAGTTTATGTATCTCCTGTTGTAGGACTTGGCATGAATCCACTGATTTCATGGTTGATCTTGTATGAGTAATGCTATCTTAGCATGTGTTGTGTTAATTCTGTCTCCAGTATTGCATGTATCCTTCTTCTGGATCTGGATGTTTGCTTATGTTTAGATTCTAGAGCATAGAATTCCTATGTTGAATGTCTGATCTTTTAACCTCTGCTCAAGGGGCAGATTAAACTGTTTTCAGGTTGAACATTGGGAAGGGTATACTGCAGTAGGGATGCCATAAGTAGAGATAGCTCAACACTCTATATTGGGAGATATCTGTAGGGCAGATATCATGTGTATCCCCTTGAAATCCAGTTTTAGCTGTTCATGCTGATCATTCACAGGTGTATGTCTACCGACTCCAAGCCCTGGATAGGCACCAATCATGCTGTGTTTTTGTGTTATACACCATGTCCAGCTTTGCATCCAAATTCATATCAAACCATTTCATACTTCCACCTGTTAGTTGTAGGAGTAGGATTAGGAACCCCCTGCATGCTCTCATACCCAACCAGACATCATGTCCAAGAATGTTGCCAGCCTTGTGATCTATCATACAGATCTTGGTCCATACATGAGAGTATTCTGCTTGTTGTTGTCAAGTTAGATCCTTCTATCTTTGAGCTAGTCAAGGTTACATCTTGAGTTATAGGGATACCCCCCTTGGTGCGGCAGAACCAGAAGTGAAGGGGAGGAGCTCACGTAACCTCCTGTATTCAGTTGGCCTGAATCTGCCTATGCATTAGAAGTGGCAAACCCTAATGCTGATTCAGAAGAAATGTCAACACACCTGACATAAAGCAAAATATGTTCTTTTGAAATAGACAGCAAAATCTTTAGCAAAGAAAGGTTCAATTGCAGTAGATGGGATTTCAATTCTTCTATTATTTGGCCCTTTCCTCATGTGCATGGGCACCTCATCCCTTCTGTGTGTTTTTCTCAAACTATTGTACTCCTACTCACTCTTCTACAGATCTACTTATGTGAGGGCTTGCTTGCTCAAAATGAAGCAGTCTATAATTGCATTCCTCTCCACAACCACTAATGGTGACCCATTTGGTAGTCTGACTATTTTGGTGGCTGAGTAATAGTGTTGTGCCAATGTTCTAATCAAATCCACATCAACAAATACATTTGACACCACAACCTTTGCCAAATCCAAATTCCATGGGTTTCCAACTAGTCCCTGTCCATCTTTCTTTCCACAAAAATACCAAAAAAAGTTTCATCCAGAGATAGGAATTACAGCATCCCGACATCCTTTTGCAACATCCTTGAATAATTTCTTAGACCCCTTGTCAACTGAATTTGGCAGGATGTCCAACAATGATTATTGAAGTGATCATTTCTTGGGAGCAGGGGGGTCAGTGCTCTTACTCTCAGACTCAAATTTTTTAGGTGCCATATTTTAGTGCCTCTACGAACTAGGGTTTTGATATTTTACTTTCTTTACCAGACTAGTTGAAAATAGAGCACAAACCAAACACCAACTTTTAGGCAAAGAGTGATAGGGTAGACTTACCTGGTTAGAAAATGCCTAAGGAGAGCACACAAATCTTGAATTCACCTTCTGTAATCAACACTAAATTCGCTGGAATAAAGAAATACAAAGAAATCCCAAGTTTTTGTTGGAAACAATGTAGATAGCTGAGAGGGGGGGTGAATCAGTTATCTTATAACTTTTCTATTTTTCTTTTCTTTTCTTAACTTATCATTTATTGTTATACCAAAGCAAGGTAATCATAAAAGCTAAAAAAGAAATTAACACATAACACAAGTATTTTTACGTGGAAACCCTGTTAAGGGAAAAACCTCAGGATGACTAACCCAAGATTGTATTCTCTGTTAAAAGAATAAAGAGTACAAATTTGGCACTTGCCAATTAGGGCTCACTGCCCGAGCACACTGCTCACAAAAGGCCCACTACCTATAAGAGATTTATAGTCTACAAATGCTTACAAATGATACCAAGGTGTTTGAACTGATGAACAGTATCTATGCATGCAGGATTTTAGTTCTGGTTAGGTACAGTATACTGATCTGGCACATTTCATTCTTCTTCTACTCAATATTACTTTCCTATCACATTCTGAGCTTGAATTACTGCCTTCACTCTTGTTTTTTCTTTTCTTCACACTTAACCATACATACTTTCACTTATACACATTTACAAGCTTGAATCCATCAGGTATATACATCTGCATCAAGGATTTCCAATAGCTTCTTAGTCGGCAACAAGAACACCTAAGATATTTGCAAGTTGTTGATCTATCAGTTGAATCCATGCTTGATTAGTGATGTGCATCAAAAAATTAGACATAGAAGTCATTAATCATGTTGGCCAACAATGTATAATATCACAGATTACTTGATCAGCACCTTTTACACATCAGGATTGAAGTCTAATACTCTGTCGGTCAATTCTTCCTTTATCTGCTCTACCTAACTGGAACCCAACACTCAGATGCTCATATCTTTTTCTTGATTTATCACCAGAGGCTAAATCTCTGGAATATGGTAGTCATGATACCCCTCTTGACTTGTTCAAATCTGCAACTTACTGAGTTACACCATTTGAGAGATCCAGGCCTGATTGTCAGACCTTGTTACATACTCTATTCTTGTTCACCGAACCAAAACAATCTTCAATCTGACTTCTGGTATAGGCACATTATGCACTGTAGATGTATGGGATAGACTTTGTTGCCATCAATGACAACACTTATGAAGCCACACAGTGTCTCTTGCCAACAATCTCCCCCTTTGGCATTGATGGCAACACTTAGTGAAAAATGGCTAAGTGTCGCAGTAACTCTCCCTTAGCTTGTGCTCTATCTCTTGCACTATTTTACTCGAGCTCCCCCTTTGTTGGATCCCACATTTTTCACTACTCTTCACTCCCCCTTTGACATCAATGGCAAAGGGTGGAATCCGCATACCAAAATTTGGCAAAAATTATTCTATACATGGCCGTAAGTATATACAAATCATATGTTATACTTAAATATACTTAAGTATATCCACAAAGTTGTCTTCAATTGGATGATTTATGTGGCCCAACTCCTCTTCATTCTATCCAAAATGGAGATGTGTCCACTTAACAAAAATGCATATGCTTCTACCCTCTTTAAGTTTGTTGGATCACTGGTCCGAATTGTATTTTGTGCCTCTGTCAAGGCATCATGTATTGCCTCTAACTTAGGGATGATTATCCCTCTGAGCTCACCCATTCTATCTATTATGTTCTTTTTCTCCTTAACCAATTCTTTAATTTCATTTATTATAGCAATAGCTTGAGATTCATGATTCACCAAAGAGGTAGTAAGGGGATCAAAATTCTGAGATAAACTTGACAATTTTCCTTCTTGTTCTTTCACTTTCTTCTCAATGTCCTATGTCACTTTGGGCCAAGTTAAACAAAATTTATATATGTCCCCAACATCTTTAAGAGTATTTTCAAGGCTATTTATGTCAATGCCTAAGGTTCTTCTATCATTAGTAATTAGCGCTTGTACTTCACTGAACCTCTTTCCCAAGAACTCCTTCCGGACCTTAGTTTTTGCCGATTTCTCTAAGGATTCAAAATGAGTGTTAAAAGAATTGACTAAGTTTTTTAGATTACTAGATGGAGAGGCAGAAGGATCCTTTTGATAGGTTGGCATAATCTTCTCCAGCATCCTAGATGTAATATCCAACAGCTCACAATCCTCTATGTGAGATTTTAGAAGTTTCTCTTTTGCTTTGGCTTGAGCAAAAGATGATACCTTCATTACCTGAACGGGAGATAGAGAGTAGAAGTTTAGTGGCCCTTGAACTATCTTAGGTTCATCCAACTCCATTATTTCTTTGTCGAGGAAGTTTTGTACTGTCTCTACAGTGTCTCTTGTAGACTCTACTTCCTTCCTTTTGGGGACATCTGGACTGACTCGCTTATTGATCTTTGTTTCTTCTACCAGTCCTTCCTTTTCTGGGATAGAGGAGTCTAATGTCTCAGATGGCTCTTCATCATTTTTCTTTAATCCTTCGACATCCTTGTCAAATAATGTTTCTTCTTTCTACCCTTCCTCTTCCGGAACAGAGGAATCTAATGCCTTTGATGATTCTTCATCATTTTTCTTTAATCCTTCAATATCCATGTTAGAAGGCTCTCCATCTGTTTCCTCTACAATGGGAAGATTGAATCTCTTCAAGGCATTCCAGAGAATTTCTTTTGTTTCATCTACTATTTGTTCAGTTTCTCCGAGCATGAGTTTGTTCATTCTAGATTTGCTCTGGAAATCATCTTTACACTCCTTGAAAACCATGTCTATTTGTTTTGGAGTGATAGAGGGGCATAGCTGTATCATTATTTTCTCACGGATCTCCAAGTCTTTAGCCTTTACATTCACTTTTCTTTGTTCCAGTACTTCTTCTAGGCTTTTTGGAATTAATGAAATTATTTCAATAAATGCTTTGTTATAGAAATTCAAATACCTTACAGTAGCTTCCTCCAGAATTCTCTTGTCAGCATCATTGTATTCATCATAGAACTCTGTCACCAGCGGCAGGTTCCCATCCACAGTAACTGCCTTGATGATGTCATCAATGGAAAGAGTGGGCTTTTCAACAAATTCCTCTGCCTTCTCTTCCTCATTTATGCTAGCAAAGAACTTCTCAGATGTTCTCTTCTTCTTCATTTTCATGATTTCCTCATCTGATTCTATTTCTTCTTCATCTTTATGGCTTGTATATGTCCTTGTGGCTTTGGTCTTCATCCTCTTTTCTCCTTTTCCAGATGTCTTGACTTCCGGTTCGGTAGACTTTGAGCTTTTGGAAGTGACAGGAGTGGAGCTCTTGGAGGATCTAGTCTGAGAGGAGGTTTGTACAAGAGCACTTTCTTTCTTTGCTTCTTGTCTTTCTTTCTCTACCTTCTCCATTTTCTCTCTATTAGCATCTATAGCCTCCTTTGATATGCCAAATCTTTTGGCAATTTCTTCAACTTCCTTTCTTACTTTTCTCTTCATCTCCGGCTATCTTAACTCAACATGTATTTTTATGCTTTATCTCTTCAAAGGTGCCAAACCTTTCTGCTTCAGTGTCCTTAGGCTGGCTCAGCAAGTGTTGAATATGTAGCTCCAATATTTTTCCATCAACCTCATAACCCATAGGCATTATCCATACAGTTCTTGGCTCAACTACCTCCATTAGGCATTGATTAGTGGCAACCATGAAGCAGACTCTATCTTTGTACTTGTCAACTATTGTTTGTGGTATTCTTTCTCTGGGATGCATCATGCTTTAGAAATTCTTAAAGTAACCCCAAAGGGCTATGTTTTGGGATTGAGCATCACCAAGTCCATACATGTAATCTCTAATCTAAATTGCAACAGGTTTATCATTTTGCCAAACCCAACCATTTGATCCAAGCAGCTCATTCATATAATAGAAAAACAAACACAGTATTAGACTACCATATTTAAAGGAGTTTTTCTTATCCTTTTTGATCTTCTGCAATTTCTCCATCAATTGATTTGGAAGAAGCTCACACAGATCATAATCTGCATCTTCCCTTAACATCTTATATGCAGCATAGATTATTGTACCAAACACAGAATTCTCCCTGCTCGAGTGGTAGATTTTGTATCCAATTATCATTGAAGAAAACTTGACATCTGGATCCATGATGTCATCTATAATCATTTCTCTTTTGTCAAATTTTGATCTTGTGGCTTCAATTACCATTTGATTCTTCACAGATTTAAGTGCGGATACCCCACCAAATGAATGCAGTTGGGTCACTGCCCTGATGGCATCTTTAGGTATCTTGAATGGCCTCATTAGCCACATAAAATTATCATGCATCCTACTTAGAACATACTAGACCCAATCATCTTCTGCAAAACATGGAAAATGTATGTAATGTCTGAAGTGTTTGTCCCGGAGGGTCTTGAATTCATGTTTGAGTTCAAAATTCTCATCTATTAATTGTTTGTGATAAATGTCGATCAACTTTAAGTCTCCAAAATCTTCAATGTTTGCATGGATATAAAGCCTAACATCTTCTACATGCAAGACTCTGTGCAGAATACTAGAAAACGCACCCAAGGGATCAACTTCTAGAGATTTGTAAGGGTGTTTCTTGAATTTTGGTCTTGGCCTATCAAAAATATTGACAACCATTGAGTAGCCATTTTTTGCAAGAGATCCGGAGAGAGTTTTTAGAAAGGAAGTACCTTTTCACGATTTAGGGTTTGAAGCAGAAATCGAAGCGATTCTCTGGTTGAATTCGATCTTCAGTTGAACTTGAGTGAATTATTGGATCTTCTTCACAGAGCTCTTCTTTTCTTCTTCGTGAGTGCAAGTGTGTAAATAATGAGTGAAAGAACCCTTTTATCCTTGTGTAAACCCTAATTCCCTTTTGTAATAAATGCACAAGTTTTTAAGTCATCCGATTACCCTGCTTCTCAAATGAGCTTTTCTTGGATTGTCTTGCAAATCTTCAAATCATTGTTTATGAGGGTTGACAACATATCTTCACCTTTTTCAAACATGCCATTGGTCCACAGATTAAAATATTTCAATTCTAGATCATACTAGATCTGTCTGTGAAATCCTGCTTTACCGGATAGCTGCCGATATAGGATCTCCTCATAACTAGCTCAAATCTGCATGCGGATTTGCCAAATTTTGACTAGATGACCTTCAAGTGAGTCTCCTCAAACCCTTTAAACTGTAACCTCTTATTTTGACTCAAAGTGCTAAATTTAGGCACTCGGTGGTTGACTAGGGGAAAGTGATTTTATCTATAGCTCCCCCTGAGCCAAAGCTTGCTTTTTAGTTTCTGGAAGGAATATCAGCACCGGATTCCAGTATGGATCCATCCCCAATATTCATTGTACTCCTTTTTACCCAAATCTTTCTCATCTCCTCTTGAACTTCATCCACATTTACTTTATCTTTGCCTTTATCCTGTTTCTGATCATGTTCCACCAAACCCTTTTTATCCTAATTTTTGCTTCTGTAGAATTTGGCAATATGACCGGATCTATTGCAATTGTAACACACAACATTTCTTTGCTTATTTGAATGATATCCTCTTGATCTGCACTCATTAGCCATATGTCCAATTATATTGCATACAAAGCATTTACCATTGAAAGAATTGTTCATTTGCATATTTCTGCATTCATGAGATTTGTGATCATACCTTTTGCAACTGAAACATTGACCGGAGAAGGATGGATTGAATTGATTCATTCTATTTCTACACTGGATTGCTTTGTGACCGAACTTGTTGCAATTGAAGCAGTATCCATTGAAGGATGGATATCTTTGAGTGTTTGGTTGCCTTACCAGAGGTCTTCTAGGCATGTTTCTTTGATTTCTTAATCATGAGTTCTTCTGATCAGATCCAGAGCTTTCACCTTTCTCATATCCCAAGCCATGCTTATCATCTACCCTCTTTTGGATTTTAAGAAGAACTTCAAGTTGGGCTGAGCTTATCTTGAACTTTTATTTGTCTTCATTTGTAGTTTGAAGATCTTGTTTAAGAGTGTTTATTTGATTCTCAAGTTGTTCTTCATTGTCTCTAGCTTCTTCAAGATTAGATTCAAGATGCCTAATTATTCTATCCATTTTGTGGTAGTCCTCTATTTTCTCCTTGAGGGATTGTTTTATATTATCTTCAATCTTTCTCTTTTCTTCAATTTCTTGGGTGAATCTCATAACCCCTTATTCCATTTCATGCCTTACCATAATGACTTCTTTTGACAGCTTCTCACATAGCTTATTTTTCTCATTCAGATCTTCATTAGTATCATTGACTTCACTCTGATTGGCTAATTTTTGGAGTAGTTCCTTTCTTCTTTTCATATAAATACTAAGTTTTTCTTTTAGCTCATTTATGAAATCATCAACTTGTTTGAGTCTTTCTCTCAAATTATTGACTTCAGAGTGGGATTGTTCAAGATCATCTAGGGCAGACTAAAGTTATTCCTTCATACCATATGCATCCATTGAGATTCCTAGATCTTCCTCAAGTTGCTAGGATTTGTTTAGAGGAACTTAGCTCTGATACCAATTGTTGGAAACAATGTAAATAACTGAGAAGGGGGGTGAATCAATTATCTTATAACTTTTCTATTTTTCTTTTCTTTTCTTAACTTATCATTTAATGTTATACCAAAGCAAGGTAATCATAAGAGCTAAAAAAAAATTAACACATAACACAAGGATTTTTACATGGAAACCCTGTTAAGGGAAAAACCACGAAGTGACTAACCCAAGATTGTATTCTCTGTTAAAAGAATAAAGAGTACAAATTTGGCACTTGCCAATTAGGGCTCACTGCCCGAGCACACTGCTCACAAAAGGCCCACTGCCTACAAGAGACTTATATCTACAAATGCTTACAGATGATACCAAGGTGTTTGAACTGATGAACAACATCTATGCATGTAGGATTTTAGTTCCGATTAGGTACAGTGTACTAATTTGGCACATTTCATTCTTCCTCTACTCAATATTACTTCCCTGTTACATTCTGAGATTGAATTATTGCCTTCACTCATGTTTCTTCTTTTCTTCGCACTTAGCCATACATACTTTCACTTATACACATTTACAAGCTTGAATCCATTAGGTATATATATCTGCATCAAGGATTTCCAACAGCTTCTTAGTCGGCAACAAGAACACCTGAGATATTTGCAAGTTGTTGATATGTCGGCTGAATCAATGCTTGATTAGTGATGTGCATCAAAAACTTAGACATAGAAGTCATTAATCATGTCCGCCAATAATGTATAATATCACAGATTGCTTGATCATCACCTTTTACACATCTAGAGTAAAGTCTGATACTTTGTCGATCAGTTCTTCCATTGTCTGCTCTGCCTAACTGGAACCCAACACTCAGATGCTCATATCTTTTTCTTGCTTTATCATTGGAGGATAAATCTCTAGAATATGGTAGTCATGATACCCCTCTTGACTTGTTCAAATCCACAACTTACTAATTTACACCATTTGAGAGATCCAGACCTGATTGTCAGACCTTGTTACATACTCTATTCTTGTTCACCGGACCAAAACAATCTTCAATCTGACTTCCGGTATAGGCATATTATCAATGAAACACTTATGAAGCCACCTAGTGTCTCTTGCCAATAGTTTTATCATGCCATGAAGTTAGTCATTTCGCCATTAACCTGGTTTGTGCCACAAAATCAACAAATCTCAGCATTAAATTCTTTTCAAACACAGACCATTGATTTGATCCAATCCAATGGGTGGGTGAGTATTTCAAGACTTGCATTCCTTTCCTCGAAAACTAGAATCCTGCGGGCATCAATGATAACCATTAGGGGGTAGCACTGAAGTCATTTTGACATTTAATTCCTTACCGCATCACTGCAAGACCAACTTAGGGCAATCATAGGACCGCGGGACCTCTTGGACAATTACGTTCATCTTCACCACTTATCGCCACCCTGCAAGCCTTGTTGCACACCACCACAAGATGGTGGGATAAATGTTATCCCTTATGTCTTTTACCATGCCATTGCCAAGCTTTGGTCTGACCGTCGCAGGGCCACGGGAACCTTTGGTCTCCCATTTATTGTTTACCGTATTACCGCCAATCGAAGTTATCAGCATTGTGGGACCAAGGTATGTAGCATTACTGGTTACTTGAACTCCTTATACTGAAACACCACAGGCTCAAATTGAAACCATAGCGAGGGCATGGTGAACACTTAATCCTGAATCCTTCCTACTACATTGCCGCCGGTCATCTCCTTACCTGCTGTGGGGGCATGGTAACATATTATGTGCCGCTTGAGTTTATACTGCAACACCGCAACTAAAATTTCTGTTTGTTGCGGGGAAGCGGTAACTGTGTATTCACATCCTCTAATTCCCGCACACCTGCCAAGGTTGTTTGCATGTACTGTGGGGTTATGGTAAGAGACAAAAACACATCAATAGTCAAAAATATAAATTTCTTTCACATAGACCTAATATGAGATTCTCATAAATGACTCCTGGAACAATTCTAAAAGGAATATGAATCCCTAATTATGGATTTATGGGAGGAAAATGTATGAAATAGAGTGGGACTATGTGAAATTTTGAATGGTTCTAACACACCTCATGATGAACTAGACTATGTTTTTCCTTCATCCTGCTTGTGTTATGTTTTTATGAGTTCTTTTCTTGTGAATATATCTGTTGACCTATTTTTTTCCTCTAGCAGGAGTCAAAATAATTCAAGCAGGATCAATCAGTATGCATATCCTCATGACAGCCATATTTGTGATCCTGAGGTCTTAACCCAATTTCAAAATCTAAATCTTGCCTGAAGAAGCTTACCATGTGAAAGAGCTTGAAAAAATAGGCAAGTTTGCTTTTTACATCACCCTGATATTCACTAAAGGGAGGAAGTTATGTGGGGTCATCATCTGGTCGAGCCCTGATGTTCTAATATCGGGTGATATTTCTAATATCGGGTGATATTTCTAATATCAGGTGATATTTCTAAGATCGGGTAATATTTTGAACATCGGGTGATATTCCAAATATCACCCGATATTCTGAATATCATCCTTCCTTCCAAATATCACCCTGATGTGACGATGATGTCACCATCATAACCTGATATTACAAATATCACCCTATCTTCCAACTTTTCCCCCCATCCGATAACATGATGATGACATCATGGTAACTATAGTGATAAACCAAGTCATATGCCGCTGATATCATCCAAATCCATTTAGGGGAGGATCATCTTTCTTGCGAAGGTCATCATATTTGAACATCGGGTGATCTTAGTTAAGATAATCCTGATGTTATTTTATCACTTCATGTTGTTTTATCACCTGATGCTGCTGACGTCATATTTTATGAGGGTGATATCCACTTTTCTGCCTGTCTGCATCATGATATTTCCAAAGGGAGATATCTGCCTGTCGACTTCATGCATTGTCTAGTGGAGGGTGATCATTTCAAATATCCATCATATTCATACATCCCCCCAATCTTATAATGGAGCTACAGTGCAGCATGATATTTGTGCATCAGGGTGATATTTCTAAATATCTGGTTATCTTCCGAATATCATCCTGATGCCGACATGATGGTGACGTCATCAAGGTCTGGGGGGTCATATTTCTAACACTAGTCATCTTGTGGAGATCCCTCGATATTTGCAAATATGATGATGATGTCATCCAGCTATGAGGAGGTGTGCAATAGGTAGATATGCTGATGATGTCAGTAGGACATGATGAGGATGTCATCCAGATCTGACGGGGTCATGCTTCAAGTTTTCAATATGACCCGATATTGTAATATGATGATGATGTCATCAGGATTTTTGTGGACATGCAGGATATGACTGTGATGTCATCAGGATTTTCATCGGCCAGATGTGTGGTATTGGCTAAGCAGGAGGATCTTCCTCTGATGCATCAGGTTGTGCCAATGAGGGTATGGTTATCATGCAGATGATGATGTTGACGTCAGGGTGATATTGAGCAACATGATATCATGCTGGAGGAGGAGGATGATGAGGCTCATGATGATGCCATCAGGAGAAAAATCACTGACATTATATATGCTCGTGGCTTAGCTTTTAAAGTGATGAAGACATCACCTCTGGGTGCATGTGGGATAATCAATCCCCTCAGAGATTTGAAAATATCATGATGATGACCTTTTGGCGGGAATTCTTCAGGAGGTTGTTTTGGATCCAGATCTTCATGTCGGTCGGGTGAACCTTTTTAGCGACAACCTTTTTGAGTTGGTGAAGATATTTTTTGCATTCATTACTACATAGGAGGGCACAACTTGCATTGATGGGCCAAAATATCCCGCCACCGCTTCATCTCCAGTCTTTTCTCCGCCGACTGATTGTCGAGAACTGTCAGAAGCAGCTGCTCGTATTCAATGCTAGGTTATCCTCTGCCATTTCTGAGGATCAGATCGATGATGTAGCTACTTGCATTAAAGATTCAGAAATATCTTTCACCTGCCCCTATTCCAGATCTTTTGGCACCATTACTCCTGGCAGGTGGATGTCCCTTCAGGGAGATATTTTTGATTACAGCTCTTTGAGTGAATTGGGTAACCGACCTAGGTTATTTTTGAAGATGCTATATAAGCTAAGGCTTATGATGTAGAAAGGGTTGGAGACTTTTTGGCATTAAGGCTTTTCTATTTCCAAACAGAGCTTTCAGTTACTGTAACCTTGCCTTCTTACTGAATATATGCAAGTTATCATACCTTTTGCTGATTTTCTAATTCTGTGTGAATCTGCATATGGTTGTCTGTGAATGTCTTTGTTCCTCTCAATCATTTTGCTTCTTGCCTCTTCTAGAATCATCTAATCTGTGTATACCTGCTTGCTATATCTGGCTGTGTTGTGCATCCTCTAGTTCTGTGAAAGTTTCTTTAATCTGTCTAGTACATCACCTTTTCATGTTTTTAAGTATTGTTGCTTTATCTTTCATTTCAGCACATTTCTTCCCCTTTTCACCCCAAAATTCAGTAGTTTAGGTGATATCCAGTCAAGGAAGCCAGCCTTCTCTGGAGGTTTGATCTCATTTAGCAAGGTCCCACACTTAGAGATCAATCCCATGTTATTCCAGTTTGCAGAGCTTTAACAGCTTCATGCAAGGGTGCAAAACTAGGTGATAACAATATCCCTAAGGAAAATTTGTCTGATACCTGTAATTGTAAACATCTTCTTGCTTTTTGACTGCAAATTCTTTTTAATCTGTAAACTGAATTCTATTTTAAGTTTTCATTTGCAATTATCAGTAGATTGGAAAGTCAACAGTTATCAACTTATGAACTCAATAAAGTTTTACTGATTCAAGTTGTTGATTTATACATTATTGTTTATTTGGACTTCAAGAAATGAAGAGAAGGGATGTATGGCGCAAATTAGATAATAGTGATCATAATGCTAAAACTTCACTGACAGATTATGAGTGCCTTCATAGAGAAAAAGTGGCCAAGAATAATGAATATTTATTGAGACTTTGTTTGACAAATAGGTAAGTTGTAAATCCACTAAGTAGTATATTATTTGTTTAATAGTGTTAAATGAAATTTTATAGGCAACAAAAAGAGTGCAAAGAAAATGTGGAGAAAAAACAAAAGGAAAGAAAAGATACAGTGCTGCCATCTTGTAGAAGCCACCACTTTTGTGATTCAACAAATGCAGTTGGTGAAAATAATGGTTGCAATGATGATCATGTGTAGCCTGATATAGCATATGCTGATGTGCAGCCTGATATAGTACATGGTGATGTGCAACCTAATATAGCACATGGTGATCATGTGCAGCCTAATATAGCACATGGTGATGTGCAATGTTGTGATGATCTCTTAGAACAAAGTCTAAGAGAGATTATTGAAAAACATCAGAGCATTAAAGGAACAATAGGTCTGCAAGTGATTTATTCAAGATTAAAGGATGTGTTTGAAGTGAAATCTATGAAGATCGGTACTCATGATCTACCTACTAATGCCACACCTGATGTGGCCAATGAGCATGAAGTTCTGGTTAATGAAAGTCATGGAGAGAGACCGCTTGCATCTATTGTGCCTCAGAGTGCACCTGTTGTATCTAGAACTTTTGATGGAACTAGTGGATCAGCCAAAAATACTTGTAGTGGTTTATAGAAGATGTGGATGCTTTTGTCAAAAGACAAAGATTGAGTCAAGATTTGTACATATCTACAGAGAGGAATGCAAAACTAAGAAAATTAGAAGGCAAGTTGCTTGAGGTATTGAGAGATGGTGAGTCCATTGGGCCAAATCCTACAAAGTGGGCCTTCGAGTTGGGTGTAAGATGTAGGGCCCATTTGGATATTTGCAAATCAAGTTTTGTAGAGCAAGATCCACGATTTGTGGAAAATGTTATACAAAAAATGGAAAATGCTTTTGAGACTACTGGTGGTCAAATATCTAGAAAATATTACAAGCAAAAGATGAGAATTTTGATGAACAATTTTAGATACAATTGCAGAAAAGCAATCATGGAGGGAAAAGAGAGGTTGGACTCCACTCTATGTCCCAAACAGTGGGAGGGATTGAAAGAAACTATGCATTCTAAAGAATATTTGGCAAAGAGTAACAAAGGCAAGAGAGCAAGAGATAATGTGAGGGCTGGATATACATTTGGCCAAGACAGGTTGCAGGCCAAAAAGGAAAAATTTGGAGTAAGTGTATGGCTTTTTGGTTTATTTACATTGTGTTATTTATTTCAATTTTTTATTGAATTGACTATATGTTGAAATTGACATTGTATTTTAGGTGGAAAACAGTTATAGAGAAGTAGGTGCAAAAGATATTGTCAATTATATGGCAACACTAGATCCTAGTAAATCTAAGAGTAGGATGAAGTGAAAATCTAGTTCATCAATAGAGATTTCACAGCCATGTATTACATGCCAAGTAGGATCAGCCTCTCAAGTTCATGTCAACTCAAATGAAGGGTACCAACATGTACTGAATTGCATATACAGTCTCAGTTAGTAAGTTTCGTAGTTGCTTGCCTCCGTTAACCCTATAGTTTCTTCATGGAATGAGCATAAATCCACGGATTCAGATGAGGTAAGAGGCTCTATTGATCTCATTTCTTCTTGTTTGGAAATTCTATATACAAATGCCTCTTAATATGTAGATTATTAAAATATGGGCATAGGAGAATCCAACCCAGTTTCTTTATTGTTGGAGTGATCCAGAAAATGTTCTTTTGGACAAATTTATAGCTTGCATTCTTTACTTGACTATTGAATTCTTTGTATATTTTTTTGTATGATGGTTAAACCACATGCAGAGCAATTTTTTCAAAGCAGTAGGAAAGCAAAAACTCCTTCATGATGTCAACAGAGCTGCCGATATTGATAGTGATGATTATGATGAACTGGACAAGAATGTGCAGCACAGTCATCATAGTTATGCTGAAGTTGAGGTAATATAATAGTTGTCAGTTATCTATCCCAATGTTTTGTCATTCTTCATGCTTAAAATGTTCTTTTGGACAAAAAATTATAGCTTTTGCTTAAGTTAATATGTCCCAATGTTTTGTCATTAATCTTCATGCTTAGAATGTTGTTTTGGACCAAAATTTATAGCTTTTGCATTCTTTACTTGACTTATATTAATGTTTGCATGATGATTAACCCACATGCAGAGCAATTATATGAAAGCAAAAGAAAAAGAAAAAGGCCCTGTCAATAGAGCTCTCTACAAAACTATACAACTTCATGTCAATGTTGATAGTGATAATTATGATGATGAACTCGATGAGCATGCACATGATATTCATAGTAGTAGTCATGCTGAACTCGAGGTGAGTGCTATGAAACCACATGCAAGTAAGTACTATTCAAGTATGGTTGTTTTATTATGTAAATAAGGGTAATCATTACCTATTTGATAGAAGTTGGTTAGAATAGTAGTGAAGTGTAATTAGCTAGTATACATAGATTATGGAAATGAAGGAGAACATATAACTTACATATGGAAGCTTAGAGCTTAGTTGTAATAGAGTGCATACATAGATTTTGACTATGCATTAGTGCATTGTGTTCGGGGATGTCATAGTCCTCAGTTGGGGGGACTTCATTGTCAATCCATGTCTCTTTCAGGAGTACTCGCATAGTCTAGCACTATTGTAGTCTTGCCCTCCATTTGTTTGTACCTCGCAATGGGTTTTTTTTTTTTCAGAGTAAAAGTTGCTTCTTTGTTATTCAATAGAATAAAAAAAAGCACATACAAAAACTTATTTGTTCCAAGACATAAGACATTACATAGGGTATATGCACAAAGATGAGGGACCAAAAAGTCACCACATGACTTTTTGGGCCCATACAAGTCATAACGCGAGCATGTTAAAATGCGATCACATTATGGCTCGGTGTTACGGAGCCTATAACGCGATCGCGTTACACGACTCGCATTACGCAAGCGCATTTTTCAAAAGTAAAACTCTCTCTCTCTCCTATTTTTCCTTTTCCTTTCCAATTTCCCTTTAGGGGATAGAGAGAGAGGATCGATAGGGAGATATAGAGGAGACCAAGGGGAGAGATATAGAGATAGAGAGTGAGGGACATGGCCAGAGACATAGGGAGAGATATTGAGAGGTAGAGGGACGATAAAGATAGGGAGATTAGGGAGAGATAGGGAGATAGAGGTTTAGAGTTTAGGGGTTAGGGTTTAGAGGCATTATTTAGGGTTGAGGGGTTTAGGGGTAGAGAGAGAGAGAGGGGTTTAGGGTTTAGGGGTTAGGGGTTAGGGGTCACAGTTTAGGGGAATTAATTAGGGTTAATAAGTTTAGGGTTTAGGGTTTATGGGTTAGGGGTTGGAGTTTAGGGTCCAATTATTTAGGGTTTAGGGTTCTCAAGTTTAGGGTTGCATGTCAAAAACATTCTCTCTATCTTTATCTCTCCCTCCCCTCTTTAGCTCATCTCTTCTATCTTTGTCTCTCCTAGGGTTTCTTAGGTTTAGGGTTTAGGGTATAGGGTTTAGGGTTTAGAGAGAGGACCAATGTGGAGATATAGAGGAGACCAAGGGGAGAGATAGGGAGATAGAGAGTGAGGACATGACCAAACATAGGGAAAGAGATTGAGAGGTAGAGGGATGATAGAGATAGGGAGATAGGGCAGAGATAGGGAGATAGAGGTTTAGGGTTTCTTGGGTTTAGGGTTTAGGGTTTAGCAGTTTAGGGTTGCTTGAGTTTAGGGTTTAGTGACTAGGGGTTAAGGTTTAAGGGCATTATTTAGGGTCTAGGGTTTATGGTTTTATGGGTTAAGGACTAGAGGTATAGGGTTTAGGGTTTGGAGAGAGAGGACCAATTGGGAGATATAGAGGAGACTGAGGGGAGAGATAGGGAGATAGATAGTGAGGGACATGGCCAAAGATAAAGGAAGAGAGATTGAGAGTTAGAGGGATGATAGATATAGAGATATAGAGGTTTAGGGTTGCTTGGGTTTAGGGTTTAGGGGTTAGGGTTTAGGGGCATTATTTAGGGTTTAGAGGTTTAGGGTTGCATGTCAAAAGCACTCTCTCTCTCTCAGATCAGAGAGAGATAGCGAGATAGGGAGAAAGTGATATATATATAGAGAGAGAGATAGAAAGAGAGTCATACTTTTCTTTTTTCCATTTCCTTCATTGATAAGGGAGAGGGAGAGATAGGGAAATAGAGGATTGATAGGGGAGAAGGAGATAAGAGATATGGAGATAGTGAGAGATAGATAGGTAGAAAGAGAGAGGAGACAGATAGGGAGAGATAGAGGAGAAAGAGGGGAGAGATAGGGTGATAGAGAGTGAGTGATATGTCAAGAGAGATAGGGAAATAAGGGAGAGATATGGAGATAGAGGTTTGGGGTTTCTCGGGTTTAAGGTTTAGGGGTTAGCAGTTAGGGGTTATGATTTAGGAGCATTATTTAGGGTTTAGGGGTTTAGAGAGAGAGAGACTACTTTTGACATGCAACCCTAAGCCTCTAAACCCTAAATAATTCCCCTAAACCCTAACCCCTAAACCCAAGAAACCCTAAATCTCTATCTCTATCTTTATCATCCCTCTACCTCTCAATCTCTCAATAATGCCCCTAAACCCTAAACCTAAGAAACCCTAAACACATGTCTCTCTCTCTCTCAACCCCTAAACTCAAGCAACCCTAAACCTTTATCTCCCTATCTCTCCTGATCTACCTATCTCTATCATCCCACTACCTCTCAATCTGTCTACTTATGTCTCTGGCCATGCCCATCACTCTCTATCTCCCTATCTCTCCTCTCAGTGTCCTTTATATCTCCCTATCAGTCCTCTCTCCCTAAACCCTAAACCTCCAAACCTTAACACCTAAATAACTCCCCTAAGCTCTAAACACTAAGCCCTAAACTTGAGAAACCCTAAACCCCCAAACACCTAAACCCTAAACCTAAGAAACCCTAAACCTCTATCTCCCTATCTCTGGACCCTATCTCCCTATCTCTATCATCCATCTACCTCTCAGTCTTTCTCCATATGTCTTTGGACATATCCCACTCTCTATCTAGAGAGAGAGAGAGGTGTTTAGGGTTTCTTAGGTTTATGGTTTTGGGGCATTATTTAGGGTTTATAAGTTTAGGGTTGCTCAAGATTAGGGAGAGAGATTGAGAGGTAGAGGGATGATAAAGATAGAGAGATGGAGATTCAGGGTTTCTTGGGTTTAGGGTTTAGGGGTTAGGGTTTAGAGGAATTATTTAGGGTTTAGAGGCTTAGGGTTTAGGGGAATCATTTAGGGTTGCTTGGGTTAAGGGTTGCATGTCAAAAGTAATCTCTCTCTAAACCCCTAAACCCTAAATAATGCCCCTAAATCATAACCACTAATCCCTAAACCTGAGCAACCCCAAACCTCTATATCCCTATATCTCCCTTATCTCCCTATCTCTCTAGACATCTCACTCACTCTCTATCACCGTATCTCTCCCCTCTTTCTCCTCTACCTCTCCCTATCTCTCTCCTCTCTCTCTAACTATCTATCTCTCACTATCTCCATATCTCTTACCTCCTTCTCCCCTATCATTCCTCTTTGTCTCTCCCTCTCCCTTATCGATGAAGGAAATGGAAAAAAGAAAACTATGACGCTCTTTCTATCTCTCTCTCCCTATATATCACTTCCTCCCTATCTCCCTATCTCTCTCTTCCTCTTAAAGAGAGAGGGAGAGCGAGAGTGAGGGAGAGGGAGAGGGACAGTTCCTGTATATCACTTTCTTCCTATCTCCCTATCTCTCTCTGCCTCTTAGAGAGAGAGAGGGAGAGTGAGGGAGAGTGAGACGGAGATGGAGATGGAGACGGAGACAGAGACAGAGAGGAGAGGGAGAGGGAGAGGGGGACAGAGAGAGAGTTTTTTGCTTTTGTAAAACACACTCATGTTTGGTACATTCACATAATGCGCTTGCATTATAACGCAATCGCATTATGTGAATGCACAAAATGCGAGCGCCTTATAACGCTCTCGCATTATGTGTTGCCTTGGTTATTTCCAAGCCTAAGGCTTGGATTTGTCTTGGGCTTCCAACCCAAAGTCTTGGACTATGTTTAGGATGTCCAAAGACATATTTTTCCAGATTGTATCAAAAACCACATAATCTAGAGCATGCTCCCCATCAGGTTTGTACTTATTTCGATGAAAACAAAAAAAATACCTCCATAATCTTAATCTCTCTGTTAGCTATCTAACCATATAATTTTTTTCACATTTTGAGTACGTTAAGGGTTTCATCCTGAATTTCTTTTGTTAGTGTGTCCATTTTTTGTCAAAAACCAATGTCTAGTATTTTTGACTTTGCTTTTTAACCATTCATCAAAATTTGAAATAAGTTACATTTTTAGAAACTAGACTCCATTCTACACATATTCAAAAAAAAATTTGATTTTCGATTAGTTTTCAAACATTTTAGGGGGGAGCACACTCAAATTTTTGTTTTTTGGGATGTTTCCACTTTAAAAATTACTAAAAAATTAATTATTCATGAAAAATTTATCAAAAAAATTAGGAATAAACTACATGGTGTCAGCTAATTTCTCACCAGAGTGATTATTGAAATACTGAAAAAGTTAACATTTTAGGGGGAGCACACCAGATGCTATGTTATGTTTTTTTGAGAAAGAAAGGACCAATTTGTGTGCTCTCCCTTTTTAAACCCCTTAATCTCAACCATTTTTGGAAAAAATTAATAGTTTAGAAACTAGATTAAGAGCACTACGACTCTTGTTTTTGTTCCATCTTTAGATTTTGAGTGCAGCTATCTTCAATTTCCCATCCAACATCAATGTTTCTTGATTTCAGAAAAAAAAAGTGGCATCTTAAGACCCCATTTTGGTCCCTCATCTTTGTGCACTTACCCCATACAGCTATCAAAAACAATATAATGTGTCTTTTATATCTCAATATAATGTGTATTTTTTATGTTTTTGCAGACATTTAATATTGATAAACTCCAAGAAGGGGATAAAGTTCAGGTGTTGGATCCTAGTGATGGTGCTATGTCTGTGGGCATTGGGTGGATTCACTCACTATCTATTGTACATGGAGTCAAATTGAAAGGAACATAAGATGCAAATGTAAATATTTTAAAGGTCACAATTAACATACCCCTTGCTTATGAAGACAAAATAGATGGAGTTGTCCATCTGAAAGAGAAAGAAGGGACCTTCACACTATGGCCACTAATATTTGAAAAAAAATGACATAGTTGATGTTTATCATGTACTAGCTATTAGACAGCTTGGCCCACTGCTTTATGCAATAGTTTGAATGTGTTGTTTAGGGATCTTAGTGTTTTTTGTCTATTTTGGAGCTGTGTAAGCAAAAAAATCCATTGTAACTCATTTTTCTTAGTCACAGCACTAAGAAACACACTTTGTAACACATTTTTCAAAACAAAGACACATATTTAAGTATTATGGGTTTTTTGGACTTGATTTTATGTTTCTTTTCCTCCCTCAACATTCAACATCACTACCTTATATGCCTTTATGAAAAGATTCTAGGGTTATTGTTGGTTGCATTGAAGGAGAGAGCTTCATATATGGGACACGATCAACACTCAGTCATGAAGGCTTAAGGAGCATAAATGAGAGAGCTTCATAAAGGAGAGAGCTTCATATATGAGATGTCATCATGAAGACTCAAGGAGCATAAATGACAATGAGCAAGAGATAAAGTACACAGTTCAGTCACCACAATGAGTAGTGAAGACCAAGGACACTAAATATATATGACTACCTACCAAGTGTCCAATGTAATAGAGGTAGGGTAAGTGAACGGTTTAAACTCAAAAAGAGGCTTTTGAAGATGCATTAATGAAGGAAGAATCTGATTCCATGCCCTAAGAGGACCTAATATCTTCAAACTCAATAAAAACATGTCACATAAGCAGTGTTGATGATAGTACAAGACATAAGAATATAGTGATGTTTCATTAAGGAAGCCTGATCTAATCCATGTTTCACATTATGAATATCCTATCACAGACCTGACTACAAATGACCGTGTATTTCCTTTGGTTGCAGTCAAGAAGGACAAGTGCTAGACTGATGGGGTGGATTAGATGACTTGTGGCAGCAATTAGGCTGGTTGAGAATCAGTTACTGATAGTTCACTTTTTGGCAAAGCATTGTAAACTTGGAGAAGTTAATTCTTTCTTGTCATTTCTGTGCATTGTAACTCAGATTTTTAGTCTTGTGACTGAAAATAAACATTGTAATACTCTATTTCTAAGCATTTTTCAAGCAAGATAGATATTTCAGACTTGTGCAAGCTGTAAGAACACCTTTCTTTTAATAAAGTTTAACGATTTTACCTTCTCAATGGCTATCTTTATATTATATGTAATTAATTGATGATTATGATGTGTATTTCTGTGTTTTATGTTTAAATCCTCAAATATCAGTCAATTAAAATGACAAAATATATTACTAATTGACATTAATTAATAATTAAATTGACTAAATATAGTACCAATTGACATAAATCATTAACAATGAATAAATATGACTAAATATACTACCAATTGACAGAAATTAGTGAACAGTGAATAAATATTACTAAATATACTACTAATTGATAGAAATGAGTGAACAGTGAATAAATATGACTAAATATATGACCAGTGTTAAATCAGTGAATAAAAATGACTAAATATACTACCAAATTGATCAAAATGATGATTAAAATTAATGACTAAATACACTACCAATGGACAGAAATCAGTGAATAAAAATGACTAAATAAGTGACCAGTTAACAACAATCAACGACTAAATATATCAATGAAAATTAAATGACTAAATAAGTGACTAGATTACAACAATCAATTACTAAATCAATGACTAAATATACTACCAAATCGATCAATCAAAACAACCAATAAATGACTAAAAATGGTTGAGTCATCAATTTGGTCGTGCTACTCCCAAACTGAAGCTGATTGACTATTCTGAAAGCAATTTGGAAGCCTCTACCTATGAGGAGGAAGATCTCAAGACTGATGTTCAGGAGATTGCTATTGAAGATTCTGATGGTGAAGAAGAAATTAATGGGCAGGGCATTCCTATGGAGGTCTTTGAAACTGAAGATAATGTTGGGGTTCATAATCCTATCCCCATTGGTGACTGTGTGGATGTTGGTGATATTACTACCCAAGCAAAAATGATTGATAGTAATGAGGACATTGGGAAAGATATCTACTTTGTTCCCACTTCTGTTCATGTTGATCCTGATAATAATACTCAAGATGGTAGGGAAGAAGACAATACTAAGGAAATTAATAATGCTGATGATCTATCTCAGCTAAAGGAATGGGTGGACTTCCTTGAAAATAAGGTCTCTTCTCTTGGCAATTTCATTTCTAACATGTTATGTAAGACTGCTATGGACAATCTCTCTCTTCTTCGGGAGCAAGAGGCTCTCATTCATGGAGTTGATAATGACAAGGTTAAAGAACTAGACAAAATGCTGGAGTTTCTTTCGAAGGGAGAGGACATCTCTTCCTAGTCTTTCTTTGCATTCTTTTTGCTAGCTTTTTACTGTTAGTAACTTTTTGTTGTTTATTGGCCGTATGTAAGCTGTCGGTGGTTGTTTTGACTCTTTTTATTTTCTAAGCCTTTTCTGCCCTTCTTGAGTTCTGTTTTGTAATATGGGATCGGCCACTGGTTTGCCACCTTATAATATCAAAAACAACAATCAATGACTAAATTAATGACTAAATATATCAATGAAAAATAAATGACTAAATAAGTGACTAGATTACAACAATTAATGACTAAATCAACAACTAAATATACTACCACATCAATCAATCAAAACAACCAATAAATGACTAAAAATAGTTGAGTCATAAATTTGGTCATTTTATAAATGACTGGAAATAAACTACTAATTGTCACGTGACCATGTTTGTGTTGATAATTGAGAGGGGGTGGTGAATCAATTATCTTAACTTTCTGTTCTTTTTATAACTAGTGCACCATCAAAACAAATAAGCATCCATTATCATGAAAGCAGAAACAAAGACAATTCACATAACACAATGATTTTGATGTGGAAAACCCTGTTAAGGGAAAAACCACAGGGTGACTAACCCAAGAATATATTCTTTGTTAGAAGAATAGAAATACAAAAATGGCACTTGCCAATTAGGGCTCACTGCTCAAGCACACTGCTCACAAAAGGCTCACTACCTACAAGAGACTCACTGTCTACAAGGTACAATGAAAGTAACAAGATACTAGAACTGATAAGAAGCATCCATATGTGCTGAAGTTTAGATCCGGTTAGGCTCAATACATTGATCTACTGTACTTCATTCTTCCTCTTCTTTGGTGCTGCTATCCAGTCACATACTGAACTTGTATTACTGCTGCCACACTGCTCTTCTACTTTTCTTTGCACTTACAACACACCACATACACCTTCATAGCGAAATCAATCTAGTATATATATCTGTATCAATGATTTCAATCATCTTTCTAGTCGACATCCAGAATACTCAACATTTTCCCAAACTCTTGTCTGTTGGCTGAATCCTTGCTTATTAAGTGATGTGTATCAAAAATATGCTTAAAGAAGTCATCAAACATGTCGGCCATCCATGGATGATTCCTCAAGAAACTTGATCACCATCAATAACTCATCCAGAAAAAGGTCTGAAGCTCTGCCGATCAGTTCTTCCTCAATCTGCTCTGCCAAACAGGAACCCAACACATAGGTGTTCATATCTTTTCACTCTTACATCACCAGAGGCTCAATCTCTGGAATATATTAGTCAAGGTACTCCACTTGACTTCCCCAAGTCCGCGCTTTACTGAGATACTTCCTCTAAGAGATCCAGACCTTACTATCAAACCTTGCTACATACTCTGTTCTTGCTTACCTAGCCAAGATACACTTCAGTCTACCTTCCGGTATGGTCATATCATGTCCTGCATATGTGTGGGATGGACTTTGTTGCCATCAATGACAACACTCATGAAGCCACAACGTGTCTCTTGCCAACAATCTCCCCCTTTGGCATTGATGGCAACACTTAGTGAAAAATGACTAAGTGTTATAGTATACTCCCCCTTGGCTGATGCTCTTGTTCTTATGTACACTTTTCTGGAGCTCCCCCTTAGCAGGATTCCTCATTTTTCACTGCTCCTCACTCCCCCTTTGACATAAATGGCAAAGGGTAGGATCCACATACCAAAATTTCCAAAAACAATCTATACTTGGCCGCACAAATATATATACATAGCGTACTTACATATATTGAAGTATATATGCAAAAGTTGTCTTCAATTGGACAAATTCTGTTGTCCAACTCTGCTTCATCCTATCCAAAATTGAGATGTGACCACTCAACAGGAATGCAAAACATCTGCCCTCTTTAGATCTATCAGATCACTGGTCCAGGCTGTGGTCTGAGCATCACTTAGGGCCTCATGCATGGCCTCTAACTTAGGGATAATTATCCCTCTAAGTTCACTCAACCTGCTTATTCTATTTTTCTTCTCTTTTTCAAGCTTCTTAATTTCATTTAAGACTGCAATAGTCTGACACTCTTGATTTATTATGGATGTGGTAAGAGGATCAAAATTTTGAGATAGTCTTGATAGTTTATCCTCCTGTTCTTTCACTTTCTTATCAATATCCATTGTTACTTTGGACCAGGATAGACAAAATTTATACATTTCTCTGCCATCTTTAAGAGCATTTTCTAAGCTCTTTATCCCAATATCCATATTTCTCCTATCATTGGTTATTAGACCTTGTACTTCGGAGAATCTCTTTCCCAAAAACTCCTTCCAGACCTTTTCTTTTGCTGACTTCTCTAAGGAATCAAAATGTGTATAAACAAAATTTACAAGAGACTTTAGATTACCGGATGTGGAGGCTGAAGGATCCTTTTGAAAGGATGGCATGATCTTCTCCAATACACCGGATGCAATTTCTATGATCTTCTCCAATACAGTCCTCTATGTGAGGGGGCAAAGGATGCTATCTTCATAGTCTGAACCAAGGAGAGGGAATAAAAATTGAATGGTCCTTGAAGCAGTTCTGGTTCATCAATTTCCATCATTTCTTTGGTTAAGAAGTCTATGACTGCTTCTGCAGTGTCTCTTGTCAGAGACAGAGTTTTCTTCCCTTCTACAGCCTTAGCACTATCATTTATGGTCTTCTCTGTTTGACCTTCTTCTCTTCCCTTCTCCTCTTCTTCTTGACTGATCTTCTCTTCTACTCTTTCTTCTCCTTTAGATCCAGAGTCTGATGGAGAAACTAGAGGAGAGAAATGTGCTTCTTCATGGACTTCCTCTTCCAGAACAGAGGAATCTAAGTCCTTAGCTTTCTCTTCACTTGTCTCCTTTGCCTCTTCTGCCACTGTCTCAGTAGATTCTCCTTTGTCATCCATGACAAAGGGTTCATTACCTAAGTCCTCTATAATAGGAAGATTAAATATTTCAAAATCATCCCGTAGAATATCTTCTGTTTCTTTTGCCACTTTGTTAGTTTCACCAAGCATAAGCTAATTCATTCTGCTCTGCTCCTTAACTCATCCTTGCAGTCCTTGAAGATAATGTTCATTTGTTTAGGGGTAATGGATGGATAGAGCTGAATAGCAATCTACTCCCGGATTTCTAGATCTTTTGCTTGGGCATTGTTCTTCCTTATTTCAAGTTCCTTCTCTAAGCTTTTGGGAATTAGAGATATAATTTCAATGAATGATTTGTTGTAGATGTTTAGATACATGACTGTGGCATCTTATAATATCTTCTGATCAGTTTCATTATATTCATCATAAAATTCAACCATTGGTTGTAAGTTCCCATCCACAGTAACTGATTTGATGATATCATCAATGCAGAGAGTAGGTTTTTCAACAAATTCCTCTACCTTCTCTTCTTTGTCTTGACTGGTAGAGGGTTCACTGGTTGTTTTCTTTTTCTTCTTCATTTTCTTTGCTTCCTCATCTGTCTCTGTCTCTTCATGATCCTTGAGGCTTGTGTATGATCTTGTAGCCTTTGTCTTTGTTCTCTTTTCTCCTTTACTGAATGATTTTGCTTCCAGGTTTGATGCCTTTGAGCTCTTAGCAGTGGCAGGTGCAGAGCTCTTAGAGGATCTGGTTTGGGAGGGGGCTTCTACTGGAGCACTTTCTTTTTCTGCTTCTTCCTTTTCTTTCTCTGCCCTTTCCATCTTCTCTCTGTTTGCATCAAGTGCCTCTTTTGATATTCCATGCCTCTTGGCAAATTCTTCTACTTCCCTCCTCACTTTTCTTTTCATTTTCGGTTGTCTTAGCTCCACATGGATCTTCACACTTAACTCTTCAAAGGTTCCAAACCTTTCTGCCTTAGGATCCTTGGGTTGACTAAGCATGTGTTGAACATGTAGCTCTACAATTTTCTCATCTACTTCATACCCCATTGGCATGATCCAGACTATCCTTGGCTCTACTGCCTCCATTAGGCATTGATCAATTTCCGCCATAAAGCATACTGTATCCTTATACTTTTCAACTAGAGATTGGGGATTCTCTCTCTTTCTTGCATCATACTCTGAAAGTTCTTGAAGCAGCCCCATAATGCTATAGTTTGTGCCTTGGCATCACCTATTCCATGCAAATAATCCCTGATTTGTATGGCTACTGGTCTGCTATTTTGCCACATCCAACCACTAGCCCGAGTAGCTCATTCATGTAATAGAAAAATAGATAGAGTATCAAGCCACTGTATTTGAAAGAGTTCTTCTTGTCCTTCTTTATCTTCTACAGATTCTGCAAAAGTTGGTTTAGAAGGAGCTCATAAAGATTATAGTTAGCATTCTTTCTTAACATTTCATAAGCAGTATATACAGCAGTTCCAGATATAGAATTCTCCCTGCTAGAGTGATATATCTTATAACCAATTATCATAGATACAAACTTGATATCTAGATTAGTGATATCTTCTATAGTCATTGCTCTCTTGTCAAATTTTCATATGGTAGCCTCACTCACAATTTGGTTTTTGATGAATTTGAGAGTAGGCAACCCACCAGATGAGTGCAATCCGGTTACCACCCTAATGGCATCTTTAGTGATCTTAAATGGCCTATTCAACCACATGAAGTTGTCATGCATTCTGCTCAGAACGTACCGGAGCCATTCATCTTCTACAAAATAGGGGAAATGGATGCACTAACTAAAATGCTTATCCCGGATGGCCTTGTATTGGGGTTTGAGATCAAATGAATCATCTATCAGTTCCTTGTGGTAGATATCCATCAACCTGGATTCCCCAAATTCTTCAATGTTCGCATGAATGTATGCCCTAATGTCTTCAACATGCAAAACCCCATGCGGAATGTTGGAAAATGCACCTAAGGGATCCACTTCTAGAGATTTGTAGGGATGTTTCTTAAAATTAAGGCATGGCCTATCAGTAATCTTCACAACATTCAGAGTAGCCATCTTAAAGATTCAGAGAGAGTTTGATCAAGAATAGAAAATACCTTTTTCGCTTCTAGGGTTCATGATATGAGCCGGATTGGGTTGTAGGATGAATCGACTTTTGTGGTTGATCTTTGAGAGGTTTGTGGTGCAGGAGCACCTAAGAGAACACTCTGGAGTAAGAAGACACAAATGGCCAAAGGAGAAGCCCATGGATCAAATCAAATCAAATGGAACATCCTAGAACCAATTATGATATATTGTAATGGGCAAAATGATGTAATAATCAAATGTCCTAAGGGTAATGGTAAGGACCCTAGGACCAAAAAAATAATGTAAGTGGGCCAATAGTGCCTCTAGAGTCAAATAAGAGTCAATTAGAAGTGTCTAAGGCTATGAATAAGGAATAATGATCCTAATAAGATCAACCATGATGAACCATGATAATTTGGTAGAGTAAAAGTCACTTAAAACAAAGTTTAATATTCAAATTTTTAAATAATGCATTTGGGCGGGAAAATAAAAAAATGAATGGTTTTGGAAGTTTAACCATCTCCAACCTTTGGGAATTGATTGTGGGAGTTAGGAAAAGTTATATAAGCCTTCCCAAGGCATGAGATCTCATATAGGAGTCATATTGGAAGCTTGAGTTGTATGACAGGCTGCAAATAGCAATAAAATTCAGTTTTGTCTTACACCTCCTTCTTGTTTCTGTTGATCTTTTTGATTGTTGAGTGTTGGCAAATGTATTAGAACCTCAATTAACATTAATAGACTTCATTTCATGCTCTGAGAAGGTTTTTGTAGGAAGTTTCATTGCTGTTTATCTGACTGTCACAAGTAACAACAGGTTGTCCTGTGCATTTTGAGAGGTTTCAATGCCTCATAGGACCTTCCCATGGATGTAGGAGCCTGATACTCATGGAATAGGTCCTTGATTGTATGTATAACATGATTTCTAACACTGACAAAGCAAGAGGAGTGCAAATGGGCAAGTGATCATCGTTGAAAGTCAGAGATTGCATGTGGAAAGAGCATTGAAATGGTGGCTTAGTTGTAGCAGCAGGAGATTGGCCTTAATAAGGTGGTGGTTTTATGTTTGCTAAGGGTTAATATGGTCAAGGACATGGTGTTAGACCTTTGAATGAGGTCTGGAAGTGATTGGAAGTGGGAGATCTAGCAAGCCCTAGGTTTTGAGGCCTAGAAAGGGGGGTTTTGTATTTAAACATGCAAATGAGCAAACCACTGGTTGAAACCTTGAAAATACTTTGTTTTTAATCCTTTCCTATGACTTTTTTTAGGTTTGGAGTGAGGGGGATAAGTATTTCATAGGGTTCCTTTGTAAAGTGGTTGGATTAGGCCCTGTAGGAAGACAGCCAGGTTGTTAGGACAGTCATATTTTGTCCAAAACAATAGTATATGATTTTGAAGTATGTTATAAAACTCAATAGAGGGTACTTAGATCAGTCATTATTTTTTGGAGTGCTTTGGGAAAGTTTGGAGAAAAGTGCAAATTAGTCGCTGAACAGGGCTACAAGGATTAGGCCTGGTTAAGGGGAGTTGTCAAGAACAGGTCAGAAAGGTGCGTGAAACCTATTGAATCTTGTTGGTTGGGGTAGGTTGAGACCCTAGAAGGTACAAGAATTCATCTGAGAAGTTGGAATCTAAATTTGAGCCCTTTGGTGGAGTTTAAGGCAAGGAGAAGACTAGAGAAGCCTTATTGGTTGAAGCCAAAGTTATTTGAATCTTTTGATCTTGTTAGATTACTATTGGAGACCTAACACCTCTACATCATATTGGTATCAAAGCAGCAAGTAGATCCTTGAGGGTTGGTGAAAGTTGTGAAAGAGTAAGGGTTGGTGAAAGTTGTGAAGATGCCCCCTAAGAACCAGATTGCTAGAGAAAATTTTGAGTTGAGAGAAGCCTTAGAGGCTAGAGAAAAAGAATTGAGGGACAGAAGAGAGCAGGATGCTGCAAGAGAAAGAGAGTTAAGACAAGTGAGAAGGGAGAGTGCATCAATCTTGGCAAGATTGGAAGCATTGGAGAAGAATCCTAGAAAGGATGAACAAAATGAGTCAGAAGGAGATGAGGATGCTGATGAGAATCCTCCTGAGGATGAATTGGATCCTGAAGAAAAGAAATTTGTGAGATTACTGAAGGCAGTTCAAAGTAGTGGAACAAAGGCAAACATAGAGTTACCTATCTATCAGGGGAAGATGGATAGTGAAGAGCTATTAGGGTGGATAGATGCCCTTGAAAAAAATTTTGAGTATGAGGAGATGAGTGATGAGAAGAAGATCAAGTTTGCAAAAACAAAACTAAGAGGAACAGCACTTACCTGGTGGAGTAGTGTGCAGACAGAGAGAGTGGCTAGAGGTGCATCAAGAATCACTTCTTGGGGTAGGATGAAGGACATGATGAAGGATCAGTTTCTTCCATCTGATTACTCCATTCAGACAAAGAGGATGAGACAGAATCTGAAACAAAAGGACATGGATGTTATGTCCTATACTGAGCAATTTCATAAGCTTAGTATTAGGGGAGGATTAGAAGATGAAGAAGAGAAAGTGGCAAGATACCTTAATGGGCTTAGGTATAACTTGCAGGATGAGATTGGGTTAGTAGTACCAAAAACACTTGGAGAATGTTTTCAGTTAGCCATCAGGGCTGAAGAGAGAGTGAAGAGGAAGCAAGAAAGGCAAGGAGGTTATGGAAGAGGAAACAGAGGTAGGGGAAGACCTACTAATGAAGTTCAGAGCAGCAATGAGAAAGGTAAAGAGTTTTCTACAGAACAGAGAGGTGGATATAGAGGTGGAGGTAGATTTGGATCAAGTAGAGGAGTGTTCACAGGCAGATGTTATTACTGCAATGAGGTGGGACACACATCTTTCAACTGTCCTAAGAAGGATGGTATTGATAAGAGAAAGGATACAAGAGTTCATTTGGTACAAGAAGAGGAAAAGAAAGAAGAACAGGAAATGTCATTAGCCTCTCCAGTAATGGATGAAGAAATGCTCATGGTGGAAAAAGGCAAAATGCAACAAACACCACAGGTATCCATTTTTAAAACTAATTGTTTAAGCCATGGAAAAATATGCAAGTTGATTATAGATTCAGGTTCACATGATAATTTAGTCTCTTGGGAAATGGTGCACAAGTTGGGATTGAAGACATTTGATCATCCTAGTCCTTACAATGCCACTTGGGTAAGTCAAGAACAGCAAGTAATGGTTAATCAGAGGGCATATGTTGATTTTTCAATTGGTCCATATCATGATTCTATTTTATGTGATGTTATTTCAATGACATGTGGGCATATAATTTTGGGAAGACCATGGCAGTGTTTGAGAAGGAAAGTTCATGATGGTTATACAAATAGTCATTTGGCGCACAAAGATGGTAAAAAGTATAAACTAATGCCTTTACCATGTGAAGATAAGAAGGAACATGCTATTGTCTATTTTGGAGAGAAATTGCAATTGAATGTGCATGTTGAACAGCAGGAACAGTTGCATCAAAGAAAGGTTTATGACAGTCCTAAAGAGCAGCAAATTTGGGACATGAGTTGCATCAAGATTGGGGACATTGATTGCCCTATAAGGAGGTTGAAGAAGGAAGGTAGACAACAGATAGTACAAGAAGAAATAAATCAGAATTCTAAGATGGAGAATGCAAGAGCATTACAGCAGCAAGGTCCTAGACTAGGACAGCAAAACATGTTTTATGATGCTAACATTTTTTGTAAGAGTCATGCAGGTGGGAGAAGGAGGAGGATAACTCTTGGAGAGTTCATGTTTCCTATCACAACTCAAAGGAACATTTCAAAGAGACTGCAGGAGGTTTGGAGCAGATCACATGACTCTTGGGACAAGAGTTTTTATCATGCTGGGGAGTATGGTGCAGGAGCACCTAAGAGAACACTCTGGAGTAAGAAGACACAAATGGTCAAAGGAGAATCCCATGGATCAAATCAAATCAAATGGAACATCCTAGAACCAATTATGACATATTGTAATGGGCAAAATGATGTAATAATCAAATGTCCTAAGGGTAATGGTAAGGACCCTAGGACCAAAAAAATAATGTAAGTGGGCCAATAGTGCCTCTAGAGTCAAATAAGAGTCAATTAGAAGTGTCTAAGGCTAGGAATAAGGAATAATGATCCTAATAAGATCAACCATGATGAACCATGATAATTTGGTAGAGTAAAAGTCACTTAAAACAAAGTTTAATATTCAAATTTTTAAATAATGCATTTGGGCGGGAAAATAAAAAAATGAATGGTTTTGGAAGTTTAACCATCTCCAACCTTTGGGAATTGATTGTGGGAGTTAGGAAAAGTTATATAAGCCTTCCCAAGGTGTGAGATCTCATATAGGAGTCATATTGGAAGCTTGAGTTGTACGACAGGCTGCAAATAGCAATAAAATTCAGTTTTGTCTTACACCTCCTTCTTGTTTCTGTGATCTTTTTGATTGTTGAGTGTTGGAAAATGTATTAGAACCTCAGTTAACATTAATAGACTTCATTTCATGCTCTAAGAAGGTTTTTGTAGGAAGTTTCATTGCTGTTTATCTGACTATCACAAGGAACAACAGGCTGTCCTATGCATTTTGAGAGGTTTCAATGCCTCATAGGACCTTCCCATGGATGTAGGAGCCTGATACTCATGGAATAGGTCCTTGATTGTATGTATAACATGATTTCTAACACTGACAAAGCAGGAGGAGTGCAAATGGGCAGGTGATCACCGTTGAAAGTCAGAGATTGCATGTGGAAAGAGCATTGAAATGGTGGCTCAGTTGTAGCAGCAGGAGATCGGCCTTAATAAGGTGGTGGTTTTATGTTTTCTGAGGGTTAATATGGTCAAGGACATGGTGTTAGACCTTTGAATGAGGTCTGGAAGTGATTGGAAGTGGGAGATCTAGCAAGCCCTAGGTTTTGAGGCCTAGAAAGGGGGGTTTTGTATTTAAACATGCAAATGAGCAAACCACTGGTTGAAACCTTGAAAATCCTTTGTTTTTAATCCTTTCCTAAGACTGTTTTTAGGTTTGGAGTGAGGGGGATAAGTATTTCATAGGGTTCCTTTGTAAAGTGGGTGGATTAGGCCCTGCAGGAAGACAGCAGGGTTGTTAGGATAGTCATATTTCGTCCAAAACAATAGTATATGATTTTGAAGTATGTTATAGAACTCAATAGAGGGTACTCAGATCAGTCATTAGTTTTTGGAGTGCTTTGGGAAAGTTTGGAGAAAAGTGCAAATTAGTCGCTGAACAGGGCTACAAGGATTAGGCCTGGTTAAGGGGAGTTGTAAAGAACCGGTCAGAAAGGTGTGTGAAACCTATTGAATCTTGTTGGTTGGGGTAGGTTGAGACCCTAGAAGGTACAAGAATTCATCTGAGAAGTTGGAATCCAAATTTGAGCCCTTTGGTGGAGTTTAAGGCAAGGAGAAGACTAGAGAAGCCTTATTGGTTGAAGCCAAAGTTATTTGAATCTTTTGATCTTGTTAGATTACTATTGGAGACCTGACACCTCTACATCAGTTTGAGACAATTTAGTTGCAGAGCTCCTTCTCTCTTCTTCTCGAGTGCAAAATGTGCAAATAATGAACAAAAGAACCCTTATATTTCTGTGCAAACCCTAATTTCACATTGTAATAAATGCTTAACTTAAGTTATTCCAGTTGCTTTGTTCTCCTTGTCTTGAGAGAGATCTTTCTAGATCACTGGTATGCACTATTAGCTGTCTATCTACCTTTCCCCAATCATTCCACTTATCCACAGATCGAGATACCTCAAATTTGAGTCATACTGGATCTAACTGTGAGAATTTAGTTCTTACTAGATGACTATTAAACTGGATCAATCTAGGAAGATTAACCTCTTCTAAACTTCTTACGGATCTTCCATTTTTTTACCAAGGCTCATTTAGATGTTTCTCTGAGAACACTTTAATCCACAACTTACCATGTGCCAATTTCAGGCACCAATTGACTGGCTGGGGGAAATTGTTTTCTTTTGTGACTCCCCCTGAGCCAGAGCTCATCTATTTAGTTTTCGGAAGGAATATTAGCACCAGATTCTGGTGCAGATCCATCCTCATCATTTTCTGTACTTCTCTTCACCCAAATCTTGTTCATCTCCCTTTGAATTTCATCCGCATTCACTTTGCCTTTTCCTTTGTCTTGGTTTTGATTATGATGCATCAGACCCTTTTTGTTCTGATTCTTACTTCTGTAAAATTTGGCAATATGACCGGATCTATTGCAATTGTAGAAAACAACATTTCTTTACATATTTGACTAATATCCTTTTGATCTACACTGATTAGCCATATGTCCCATTCTATTTCATGCAAAGCATCTACCATTGAATGAATTGTTCATTTGCATATTTCTACACTCATGAGATTTGTGACCATACCTTTTGCAGTTAAAACATTGTCCGAAGAAGGATGAGTTAGTTTGATTCATTCTTCTTCTGCACTGATTTGCTTTATGACCAAAGTTGTTGCAGTTGTGGCAGTATCCATTGAAGGATGGATATCTCTGAGCATTTGGTTGCCTTACTAGAGGTCTTTTAGGCCTGTTCCTTGGATTTTCAGATCTAGAGTTCTTTTGACCAGATCCGGAGCTTTCACCTTTCTCATACCCTAAGCCTTGCTTGTCATCTACCCTCTTTTGGCTTTGAAGAAGAACTTCAAGTTGAGTAGAACTTATCTTGAATTTCTCTTTGTATTCATTTGTTGTTTGAAGATCCCTTTTAAGAGAGTCAATCTGATTCTCAAGTTGTTCTTCATTATCTCTTGCTTCTTCAAGATCAGATTCTAGATGTCTAATTATTCTATCCATTTTATGGCAATCTTCTGACTTCTCCTTGAAAGACTGTCTTAAATCATCTTCAACTTTTCTTTTCTCTTCAATTTCTTGAGTGAATTTCATAACCCCTAATTCCATTTCATGTCTTACCATAATGACCTCTTTTGATAGTTTCTCACATAACTTGTTCTTCTCTTTTAGATCTTCATCAGTATTATTGGCTTCACTTTGACTAGCTAATTGTTGAAGAAGTTCCTTTCTCTTTTTCTTGGAGATGCTCAGTTTCTCTTTTAGTTCATTTATGAAATCATCAGCGTGTTTGAGTCTTTCCTTCAAGTTATTGACCTCGGAGTGAGATTGTTCAAGATCATCTAGGGCAGACTGAAGTTGTTCCCTCATGCCATACATATCCATTATGATTCCCAGATTTTCCTCAAGCTGTTAAGCTCTGTTTGGAGGAACTTGGCTCTGATACCAATTGTTGATAACTGAGAGGGGAGGGGTGAATCAGTTATCTTAATTATCTTAACTTTCTGTTCTTTTTATAACTAGTGCAGCATCAAAACAAATAAGCATCCATTATTATAAAAGCAGAAACAAAGACAATTCACATAACACAATGATTTTGACGTGGAAAACCCTGTTAAGGGAAAAACCACGAGGTGACTAACCCAAGAATGTATTCTCTGTTAGAAGAATAGAAATACAAAAATGGCACTTGCCAATTAGGGCTCACTGCCTGAGCACACTGCTCACAAGAGGCTCACTGCCTACAAGAGACTCACTGTCTACAAGGTACAATGAAAGTAACAAGATACTCAAACTAACAAGAAGCATCCATATGTGTTGAGGTTCAGTTCCGGTTAGGCTCAATACACTGATCTACTACACTTCATTCTTCCTCTTCTTTGGTGCTACTGTCCAGTCACATACCAGACCTGTATTACTGCTGCCACACTGCTCTTCTACTTTTCTTCGCACTTACAACACACCACATACACCTTCATAGAGAAATCAATCTGGTATATATATCCGCATCAATGATTTCAATCATCTTTCTAGTCAGCATTTGGAATACTCAACATTTTCCCAAACTCTGGTCTATCGGCTGAATCCTTGCTTATTAAGTGATGCGTATCAAAAAGATGCTTAAAGAAATCATCAAACATGTCGGCCAGCCATGGATGATTCCTCAAGAAACTTGATCACCATTAATAACTCATCCGGAAAAAGGTCTAAAGCTTTTCCAGTCAGTTCTTCCTCAGTCTACTCTGCCAAACAAGAACCCAACACTTAGGTGTTCATATCTTTTCACTCTTACATCACCGAAGGCTCAATCTCTGGAACATATTAGTCAAGGTACTCCACTTGACTTCCCCAAGTCCGCGCTTTACTGAGATACTTTCTCTAAGAGATCCGAACCTAACTGTCAGACCTTGCTACATACTCTGTTCTTGCTTACCGGACCAAGATACACTTCAATCTACCTTCCGATATGGTCATATCATGTCCTGTGGATGTGTGGGATGGACTTTGTTGCCATCAATGACAACACTCATTAAGCCACAACGTGTCTCTTTCCAATAGTTTGGTCATTTATAAGCAGTTTTTAGTAGTCTTTTTAGTAATATATTGCTCTTTTTATACTAGTGTTTTGAGATGATATACCTAGATCATTCAAGTATAATCATCAATAAAAAATAAAAGTTAGGGCATAGAGGGATCATTTTAGTGAAGGGACTTGAAAGTGTCCCATCAAGTCACTATGGATCATCTCTAAGGGTTTAGAAACAATTTTGATGGGACTTTTTTTAGAGGATAAAGTATCTTGTTTACCTAGTAAACATCTTTCACATGTTTCTAACTTGCTTTTAATTTTTGGTAACTCTACTACTAGCTTGTAAAAAACCATATTATTTAAGCATTTAATATTTAAATGTTTTAGTATTTCATGCCATAATTGAGTTTCATCTTTTGATTGTATAGAAAGACAACTTTCTTTTGCCATATCATTTAATATAAAAAGTTAATTTTTCTGAATACCTTGAACTATAATGGATTTGTTTTGATCTTTAATGCACTAGCTGTCTTTGAAAAGGGTGATCTTAAAATTTTCATTAGTAAGTTGGGAACAAGAGAGGAAATTCTTCCTTAATTTAGGAACCAATTAGGCATCTCCTATAGATTCATTTAAGATTCTTAATTTTCCTTGCCCTAGTGCCTCTATAATAGAGTAGTCTCCCAAATAGATTTTTTATTACATGACTTGAATAAATTAGTTAAAATATTGTACATGTAAGTCATATGTCTAGAGGCACCATTATTTAAGTTGCATTCATTATCTTTTAAAGTAGAAAGAGCAGTATAAATAGATTTTGGTTTTGAGATTGATTTTGATTTCGATTTGTGTGTGTGTGTATATATATATATATATATATATATAGAGAGAGAGAGAGAGAGAGAGAGAGAGAGAGATTATTTTTAAAAGATCTTTTATTGTCGTTTTAAAATATCAATTCACATCTCTATGACCAAATCTACTAAAATTATTGTAATATATTGTGTTTTTTTATTTTATAGTTTTCTAGAAAATTATTTAGATTTCTTAGAAGAATTAGGATGATTGTTTTGGTTACTACCGTTATTTTTGAAAAAAAAATATTTTTCTATTGACTAAACAGGGCTTCATATGCTTTTTCTTTAGTGTCAATATTTGACATTACTTACTCTTCTTGGATGAAAAGAGTAGAAAGTGTCAAAAGATCAAGAATATCTTATTCATTTTAATATTCAAAATTTAAAGCAAAGATAAAATTCTTGAAACAAAACAAAAAACAAGGTATTTTATCATGAACTCCCTTAAAAGAATGTTAAGTTTATCTTTTATTTAAAGAGTGGTCATTTTTCTAGAAGAGACTATGTATTAAGAGAGAAAAATTGTAATGAATACTTAATAAATTAAAATAAGGAATTTGTATTAGGACAGAAAACCTAAAAATAATTCATATTATTATGCTGAGAGGCATTCTACATCATAGCGGGGTGGAGATGAGAGCACTCATTTTCCGTATAAATATATAGCAAAAAAAAATGAAAAAAAATTTGGAATAAATAAAAAATAAAAACCAAGAAAATAAAGAAATTGGAAAAAATAAAAAAAGGTTGAAGGAGGAAAAGGTGGAGAAAATGACAAAAACCATGGAAAATGCAAAAAAACGAGGAAAATAAAAATAAAAACAAAAAAAGAAATTGGAAATGGTTGAAAGAAAAAAAGGTGGATAAAATCACAAAAGCTATAAAAAACATTAAAAAAAAAATTGTTTTAAAAAAAATGTCTATATGATACATTTGGGAGCTCCAAGAAATGGAGGCAAAGAGAATAAACAAGCTTGCCATCAAGTTTTTAATATGGACTCATCATACCATTTCATCCCCACCTTCAAAAAAATATTATACAAGAAGGAATGGAGGAATGTAATTTATTTTTATAGTTGCTTATGATTTATTTCAAAAAATATTATACAAGAAGGAATGGAGGAATGTAATTTATTTTTATAGTTGCTTATGATTTATTTATTACTCCGAAAGGCGTTCTACACTCATAGCAAGGGGTGATTCAGATTCCCGTAACTAGTAAACAATAATCTAAAAAATAAAAAAAATCAATTCAATGCATGGTGGTGGTGGCATGGGAGAATAAATCAAATCAAATCAAATCAAATTCAATGCAATGCATGGTTGTAGTGGCATGGGAGTTACAAAAGGTTTCGCTATTTTTTTAATCAATTTACTACACATAGGTGGAAATAGGTGCCTCTAGAAGGATATCTGTGACATATACTTTACATATATATTTTAAATATAGATATACTAGTTTGTTAATATATTTATAGTTTATATTCTCTATTTTATTATAAAGAAATGAATTAAACACTTACAAAGAGAGATTTTTTATATTTTATTATTTTTCTTTAAATTTAAAAAATAAAGAGAGCGCTATGGCCAACCTTGGGACAACATATATTATAATATAAATATAAAAATAAAAATAAAAAATATTTTTAAATATATATTTAAAAAAACAACATACTCAAAGGTTGCCACCACTGTGGTCATGGTTACCATAGTGGAGTTGCGACTCACTATGCTAGTTGCTGCCATAATGCAATCACAACCTACTCTTTTAGAGTTTTGTCCCATTAAATTTTTGTTTTGTTTAAAAAATATAATATTTTGTATATTTTTTATTTATTTATTTTTGTGTGTGTAATTTTATTTTAATAAACAAAGAGGGTTGATATGAAGATGGAGTTGTGGTTGTGGCTATGACAATACTTGTCAAATCATAAGAGAATTTATTTAAAATTTGAAAGGTTTATTTCTAAATTGACCTTTTATTATGAAATAATTTTTTTTTCCTAATTAACTTTATTTTCCTTTTCAATTATGTACAATGGAAGTATGAAACTAGCAAGATGTATTTAAACAACTATTATTTCTAAAAACTATTAAGAACATGAGTAGTGAGTTTTAAAAATTCATCCCTACCAAGATATTGACAAATCATGCGAAACAAAATCCATTGTTGTTTTCAGAACTAAAAAACAAAATAACAAGAACATCTAAAAATATCCAAGACACATGGGAGTGCCTAATTATATGGGCACCTATTCGTACAAATTTATTTAATATATAGTCTGCACTGATGACGGCAGGGAGATTTGCTTGGGGGAAATTCTTAACAAGTGAATCTAAGGAGGCTTGGAAATTGACGGTATGTGGGTGGTTCTTTTTCTTGATTTTATTTTGCAATTTAAATTGATGTGAAATTGTACACTATAGGTAATATATTTTAAGGATGGTTATTTATTTTGATAATTTGAAAATATGGTTATATATTAGTATTTAATAATAAATATGTATTTGGTTTATTGATTAAATTAAATGGTTTTAAAAGTCGATAAGGGCGTGGTTCGGTGGTTAAGTCACTTGATTGTAGTGGCGGCCACCAGGTTCAAACCCTCGCTGAGCCAACAAGCTCGCAGTCTTTATGCCTTCGCTAGGCCAACGAGCTCACGGGTTTGAAGTGTTCTTGCTAGGGGATGAGGTCCCCCGTGTTTTGGCTTCATCGGTTCATTGCTCCAGGGAAAAGCATTCGCGTGGAGTCGGAGGGCGTGTCGCACCAGTGTCGCCAGTCACGTTAAAAAGTTTACCAGGGGCATTAAAAAAAAAGTTAAATGGTTTTAAATGAGTCCAGTAAAGATCAAGTCTTGATGAGTGTAAGGCCTCAACACCATAAGGGATGAGGTTGGGATCATGCTTTGGGTAACTTTGGTGGAATGGATATCCCTCAATTCTTGACTCTCAGTTGAAGAAGTTTTAGTGCTAGGTTTGAGCCCCTATAAGGAGGCTTGGAAATTGATGGTATGTGGGTGGTTCTTTTTCTTGATTTTATTTTGCAATTTAAATTGATGTGAAATTGTACAGTATAGGTAATATATTTTAAGGATAGTTATTTATTTTGATAAATTGAAAATATGGTTATATATTAGTATTTAATAATAAATATGTATATGGTTTATTGATTAAGTTAAATGGTTTTAAATGAGTCTAGTAAGGATCAAGTCTTGATGAGTGTAAGGCTTCAACACCATAAGGGATGAGGTTGGGATCATGCTTTGGGTAACTTTGGTGGAATGGATACCCCTCAATCCTTGACTCTCAGTTGAAGAAGTTTTAGTGTTAGGTTTGAGCCCCTATATCAAGTAGCTAAACGGTTATGTGGTATGTGGATTTGATATAAAACCCTCCAATAGATATACAACTTTGGCGGAATGGATACCCCTCAATCCTTGACTCTCAAATGTAGAAGTTTCAGCCTTAGGCTCAAGCTCTCGTATCACATACCACATAATTGTTTAGCTACCCGATACAGGAGCTTGAGCCTAATGCTAAAACTTCTTCAGCTGAGAATCAAGGACTGAGGGGTATCCATTCCGACAAAGTTGCCCAGAGCATGATCCCAGCCTCATCCTTTATGGTGTTGAGGCCTTACACTCAGTAAGACTTGATCCGTGTTAGACTCGTTTAAAACCATTCAACTTAACCAATAGACCATATACATATTTATTATTAAATACTAATATATAACCATATTTTCAATTTATCAAAATTAATAACTATCCTTAAAATTTATTACCTATACTATACAATCTCACATCAATTTAAATTGCAAATTAAAATCAAGAAAAATGATATATATATATATATATATATATATATATATATATATATATATATATATATATATATATATATATATATATATATATATATATATGGTAAGGCCCAGGAGCTAAACAACAAATAATTTAGCGTTTTAGTGCCACCATGGTCACCATGCCAAAAAACCAGTATATTGTCATATCCATCTACCTTTAAAATAAATCCTATACATATATTACTACCCATGCCCACCATTAACTAGCATCTTAACCCTCAGGGTCGGGGCAAATTACATAGGCCCCATCACCCCTAGCTTAAATACATAATCACATTTGCAAAAGTTACCGCAAACATTACCCATAGCAAGAACTTCAGCCACCTCTTCTATATCCTCATCCTCACAGCAATTAGAAATCGTTGCAACAACCTCCACTAGTAACACCACCTTCAAGTTTTTTGCCACCTCTTCTAGTACTCATTACAGATTGAGTTGTCGATGCTTGGTCACGTGCAGATGCTCCAAATGTAGTTTAAATAAACCTTGCTTTCATGTACCATGTCCTCAATGCCATCGTGTATCAGAAACGAACCAATTGCCATCGAGAGCATGGAGGTGCATTTGAGCATTTGAGCGGCATCAAACACGTTACGCCTCCCACAAGTGTGTCCAAGATCTAACATCAAATTCAACATAGCTTCTTGAATACCAACACTAGGAGCATCATCCATATCCTTGGCCAACTCCCAAATTATTACTATCCATAGACGTAGCTTTGATTCTTTATCTCCCTTTTTACAAATGTCATGAAATCGACCACCATCTCCTCGCTAGAAACTTGTTGCTTTCGTGGCTTCTTCCTACTGCCCATGCTCTACTTGGCCTCTTGCACCATGCCAAACTGATTCATCCTAGCACCAAGCTCCCATCGTTGCTAGAAGTCATTTTGTCCAAGAGAACACACCAACCACCATGATAAAGCATGCCAACTCGCAACCATCATAACTTAATGCCAACGCCATCAATCTGTGTGGGCTTAAATGCATATCTGAAAATGAGTACCAGTCATATCACCTCCCTCCTTTCTAATTAGTACTTGGATATAGAGCATATAACATCTGTCCTCCACCCATTAGATCATATATATATATATATATATATATATATATATATATATATGTGTGTGTGTGTGTGTGTGTGTGTGTGGTTTTAAATGAGCCCACCAAGAATCAAGTCTTGTTGAGTGAATGGCCTCAACACCATAAGGGATGAGGTCGAGATCATGCCTTGGGCAATTTTAGCAAAATGGATACCCCTCAATCCTTGGCTTGTTGTTAAAGAAGTTTCAGCTTTAGGCTCGAGCTCTTGTACCAGGCAGCTAAACAATTATGTGGTATGTGGGTTTGAACACCCTAACTTTGTGCCTCTCAAAATCATGTGGCAATTTTGAATTACTTCGAAATTTTTACAGTATTTTACTTGGTAAGGCCCTTGTTTATAACTAAGGTTTTAGATCCACATCATCAAATATGATGCCACATCAACATGCTTTTTGTTGAGGTGTCCAAAAAGACCCAAAAAAAGGGTAGACCAATAGTGCATTAAACCATGTTTTATTGGTGCCCCAATGTGGCATCACATGATTTGTTGCTTTTTAGATCTAAATAATACATTTCACTCAATTATAAGTACTCATGTTCAACATTTGGTCATTTTTTGATTTACATGTAGAATAAACATTAACCATATATAATATAAATATGGTGCAAGACTAACTCTTATACCCACAAGTATTATATCAACAATTGGACCCTGCTAAATGATACGCTGCTCTTCTCTATTCCATCAAAGTTGCATAGGTTACAGTCGTAGTCTAGGGGAGAGAGCCCAATAGTGGTGCGGGTACCAATAGTTGTGATGGGACCAATACATTGAAAGGCCAATATTTAAATAGTATGGTACTGGTGGTAGTTGTACGAAAGAACCCAATAGTTGAATAAAATGTGCCCATTAGATTCAAAAAGTAACAAATCATATGATGTCACATTGACAAACTAAAAAACATAACTTAATGCATAGCTATTGGTCTAACTGTTTTTTTAGGTCTATTGTGACACCTCAACAAAAAATATTTCGGTGACACCTTTTTTCTGGGTCTATGTTAGTAAAACAAAATATTTAAATTGTTCACATCCCTAGTACCTGGCAATATATTTTGTTAGTGCCAATCTTACATGTACGTTGCTCCTCTACTTAAATATCATCCATTTCAATGATCAAACAGTCAATAGCAATTTTACACCTTATCCACAACAAAAAGCGGTAAATATTTGTCCTACTTTTATTGGTCAAAATTGATCTTTGACTATTGAAATGGATGATATTTAAGAATAGTAGTACATTGCTATGTCAACCCATAAAGCTAGGGTGCCCCACTAGTGGGTCCTCTCCCATAAATTAATCCCTAAAAACCAAGAATTTTGGGTCCCATAAGCCGCTGTGGCCTCGTAGACCCTATTAAAATCTTTTATTTCATTTCATTCCCCTCATCCTTATCATTGCACCTGAGAAAATTTAATATTAAAAAGTTTAACTTCGCTGTATATAAAATGACCGCCAATTTATAATCACAATCGCCAACGAATTTTTCGTTTGGCAGCTTTGAAACCAGGTCAGAATATAAGTACAACACAACTCACACGAGCGATTTGCGCCAATTAAGGCGCTTTGAGTTTAGCGTACAATGACAGGCAACGGGTTTACTGTACTTGTCCTTTTGCTACCCGATATTTTCGGGGCCGAAAGTTTCCTGGGACTTGTTTTAGGCGGTAAAGTGGGTAGCTGAAACTCGACATCCGCATTGATCAGACGTGTTTCCCTTCTCGAAATGCGTTTCAGTGTTTTCCAGCGTGCAGCACCGGCAACTGTCATGTCGACGCCATAGATATTCTTTTAGTTTTTGACCTATGTCTGCACTCTGAATTCTGTTTAGCCTTTTGGTAGACTGAACAGTGGAGAGGATTCAGTAGTGAGCACCCTAAATTCACTCCAATCAAAGTCATAGGTGATGACAATTTTCAATCACTTCAAAATTTTTATAGCAGTTTATTTGGTAAGGCGGATCTAGTAGTAGAGCATCCTAATTTCACGCCTATCAAAATCATAGGTGACAATTTTGAATTACTCCAAAAGTTTTACAGCAGCTTATTTGGCATGGCGGACCCATTAGTTGACCACCCTAATTTCAGGTCTATCAAAATCATAGGTGACAATTTGGAATCACCCCAAAAATTTTACAGCAGCTTATTTGGGAAGGCGGACCAGTAGTTGAGCATCCTAATTTCACGCCTATCAAAATCACAGAAGACAATTTAGAATCACTCTAAAAATTTTACGGTGACAATTTCAAATCACTCCAAAAAATTTACAGTATTTTATTTGGCAAGGCGGACCAATATTTGAGCACCCTAATTTTATGCCTATCAAAATCATAGGTGACAATTTCGAATCCCTCCAAAATTTTACAGCAGTGTATTTGGCAAGGCCCCTGTTTATAACTAAGGTTTCAGGGTCATATCATCAAATATGATGCCATATCAGCGTGTTTTTTTTTGTTGAGGTGTCCAATGATTCCAAAAAAAAAAAGGTGGACCAATAGGTGTGTATTAAGTCACGTTTAGTTGGTGCGCTGATGAGACAGCACATGATTGGTTGCTTTTTAGATCTAAAGAGCACATTCATTCGATTATAAATACTTATAGTTAACAATGACAACTTAAAGTCACAACTACTAATGCTAAACTCTTAAAAAATATTAGCTCTTGCACCTATAGGAGGTTCAAGGAATACGACAATAGGAACAACAATAAATTTAGAAAATTTTCCAACGTCGTGAGACAATTCCAAACACTATAATACTCACATATAAAAGCCTATGGACTATTTAGACCTTAAATACACAAATACTATCACAACTATTGAAACATGCTCAGAGTCTTGAGATTACTGTGCGATAGGTATTGCCGTTTGGAGACAAATCAATTAACAGTAATGTGATTGACAGGGGCATGTGCGAAACTGGCAGTGTAGCAGGCTACGCACATTGGTACTTCGTTACTTAAACAATACGAACAATTTGGAGCTTTCAGGCGGTGTGGCGAACAATGCACTGGAGACTACGAACAGTGCACTGAGTGGCGGTGCAGCCTCCACGAGGTTTCTGATATGGTCAAAGAAGATCAGTTGAGTACGATTTCAATTACTGAGTTTTCCAACATCTTGTCTGGCCAGAGTAGATCAGGCTTCAACAAGTCCATTAACGTTAACATTAATGGAAGCTGGATTCAATTCAGTCTTTAATGACCGCTCACGTTGTTCCACAGACGCGGCCGTGCATTTCGACCGTATTGTTATATATTTTTTGACTGAAACGCTTAGAATATAAATGAGTAGATTTCGGATTCTCTTTCTGGTGTTTCAGATGAGGGTTGAATAATGAGACGGTTGAAAACATCGTTTAACAGCCACTTTTATTATTTTAGATTTCCTGTGTCTTGGGGATCCAAGGCGAATGCCCCTGGTTTGGCTTTCGAGACATGTTTTATTGACTCGAGGGAATACTCTGCCATCTGGGAAGGCTCAACTCCGAAGCATATCCCCATGAACATCGAAGTACATTCCCTGCCGAAGAAAAATTTATATATTATGAATTGATGGCCGTATGTTCTTCAGCACAGTGGAACTCAAACACTATTCTGATTAGATTGCACTGCTACTTTTTAAATTTGCTAGAAATATGTAGGTATTCAGATGTAATTTTATATAGAAAAAGCATGCCTGACTTACCTATAATTTGAGAGGCAGTGCAGTGGTAAAAGTTTCTTAGAAGTTCCATTTTTTTTTATGTAGGTATTCAGATGTAATTTTATATAGAAAAAGCATGCCTGACTTACCTATAATTTGACGAAGACCTAGATTGAGGCAGTGCAGTGGTAAAAGTTTCTTAGAAGTTCCATTTTTTTTTATGTAGGTATTCAGATGTAATTTTATATAGAAAAAGCATGCCTGACTTACCTATAATTTGACGAAGACCTAGATTGAGGCAGTGCAGTGGCAGAAGTTTCTTAGAAGTTCCATTTTTTTAATTTGATTTTGATAGTGTTTTTTGAATTTGATTCTCCTCTTTCTGATAATGGATTACTGAGTGTGAGGGAACGTCTACGTAGAAATATACATAGTTAAATCTGAGAAGTATTTTACACTAAACTAATAGACTCGAAAATTCATGTCTACTGCTGTGTAAATTGTTTTCATCAACTTTTTAAAATTAATTTAATTTAAGCTATTATTTTAAAATTAAATTATGTTTTAAATGTTTGAAAAGTAATTACAAGTATACTGTGAGGGAAAAATTAGATGAATGCAAGAGAGTGCTTCTGGATTTAACTGTGTATGTTTTTGCATCATTTCGGATCACACTCAGTGATCCATCATCATGTTCCTTCTTTTTAATTTCTTCCTTTTCAGAAAAAAAGTAGATGTTTATTGTTATGGATGAATTTTTCTAATGACATATCAGCTTTTTAATAAAGAGTGACTAAAAATATTATAAAAAGATTATATTACAAACTAAATAGTAAAGCTTTTGGTAGACATTTTAAATTTTTAAAAAGTACTTACAAGTATATTGTCACAAAAAAGGTAGATGTTTATTGTTATGGATGAATTTTTCTAATGATATATCAATTTTTTAATAAAGAATGACTAAAAATATTATAAAAAGTTAATATTACAATATAAATAGTAAAGCTTCTAGTAGGCAATTCTGTACAACTTTTTTGCATTCATGTTTATCCATTTTTATCAGGTCTTTCTAATGATGGATCACTAGGGGAGAGGGCTCCATAGTGGGTCACCCTAACTTCACCCCTCCCCCTTGCGTGCCATGTCATCCGAATGATTTTTTTTTTGCAATTTCCACGTAGACAATGAAGTGGACAACCTAAATATTTCGTTTTAACATACTTGACATCGATTTGCCACGTGGACAACACGTATCTTTGGCGGACCGACGACCGGACACACCATACACCGGTGGCAGGAAGTGGCATCGTGAGTTGTGCTCGTGATGCCGTGTGGCAACCAAACAACTTGCCACCTTTTCATCGCACACTCTTGCATTAACAAGGCGATCCAGAGGCATTTACACCAACGCAGACGCATTTACTTCACTTCCCTCCTTGTTTCGCTGGTTATCGTGCATTGCCTTTTCACAGCTATGGAGCGTTCAATGCTCCCGTCCTTCACACTCAACAAACCCTCTGACACCAAATTACCGACTCTGCTCTCCGCGTTTGGTCGTTGCAGATGGCACCCATACTGGTTCACCTTGCCAGCGCTGTTAAGAAACCTGCATCCGCTGGCTTTGCTCGTTTTTCCTTCGACCCTGGTAAGGATTTCTTATCTTGCTAAGGCAATGATCTTTATAGCTCGAAAACAAAGAGGATTTATTTGGTTTTTTTTGTTTGCAATGCTTTCTGTGCTCGTAAATTTAACGTTATTCTGGTTTTCTGTCTGCTTGTTTGTTTTGAAGCTTCAGTTTTGAAATGGGTTTTCGGTTGTTTAATTTTCTGTCTACTTCCGCTCATGGCTTCGCTCGTTTATCCTTCGACCCTGGTAAGGATATCTTATCCTACTAAGGCAATGATCTCTCTAGCTCAAAAAAAGAGGATTTATTTGGTTTTTTTTGTTTCTATGTCCTATGGTTTATGCATGCAATATATATTGTTGTGAGTGGTCGTAAATGGAAGGCTCTTTTCATTTTCGGTCTGCATGATATCATTAGGCTTCGGTATTCAAATGGGTAGTCAATTTTTTTAATTTTTTTTGTTTGCAATGGCATTTTTTCCATCTATTGTTATCTATAATCATATTTGGAAGCTTCTTATGATTTTCTCACTGTTTGTAATCATGAGAGTTCGGTATTAAAATGGGGTTACTGTTTATCCATGGGTTTTAAAATATTTTTTGTTTTTCTTGTTTGCAATGGCTTCACTCGTTTATCCTTCGACCCTACTAAGGATATTTTTAATTATTTGTATAATGGGTATTCAATTATTTTATATTTTTTTTGTTTGCAATGAGATTTTTTCCATCTATTGTTGTCTGTAATCATAAATAAAATCTTCTTATGATTTTATCACTGTTTGTAATCATGAGGGTTTAGTATTAAAAATGGGTTATTATTTATCCATGGGTATCCAATTATTTTATATATTTTTTTGTTTGCAATGGGAATTTCTCCATCTATTATTGTCTGTAATCATACATGGAAACTTCTTATGGTTTTCTCACTGTTTGAAATAATGAGGGTTCGGTATTAAAATGGGGTTATTATTTATCTATGGGTATTCAATTATTTTATATTTTTTTGTTTGCAATGAGATTTTTTTCTATCTATTGCTATCTGTAATCATAAACAGAAATTTCTTATGGTTTTCTCATTGTTTGAATCATGAGGGTTGGGTATTAAAATGGGGTTATTATTTATCCATGGGTATTCAATTATTTTATATAACTTTTTTGTTTGCAATGGGATTTTCTCTATCTATTGTTGTTTTTAATCATAAATAGAAGCTTCTTATGGTTTTCTCACTGTTTGAAATTATGAGGGTTTGGTATTAAAATGGGGTTATTATTTATCCATGGGTATTCAATTATTTTATACTTTTTTTGGTTGCAAAGGGATTTTCTCTATCTATTGATGTCTGTAATCATAAATTGAAGCTTCTTATGGTTTTCTCACTATTTGAAATCATGACCATTTGGTATTAAAATGTGGTCATTATTTATCCATGGGTATTCAATTATTTTATATTTTTTTTGTTTGTAATGGGATTTTTTTGTCTATTGTTATCTGTAATCATAAATGGAAGTTTCTTATGCTTTTCTCATTGTTTGTAATCATGAGGGTTTGATATTAAAATGGGGTTATTGTTTATCTATGGGTATTTGATTTTTTTTTTTTGCAATGGGATTATTCTTTATCTGTGTCTATTGATTGCTTTTTTGGTTTGCAATGGTTTTCTTCCATCTTTTGTTGTATGTGGTTAAATTAATTAAAGGTTGTTTTGTTTTTTTTTGTGGTGGAATGTCTAGTGCAGTGCTTAAGGCTCTTTGTTTCTTTAACTTTGTATTGCAGAGATTCAAAAGATTCCAAATGAAAAAATTGGTGTTCAATGGTGTTTGTTGCAACACTTTATCTACTTTATGAGTAGTGTTTATCAACACAGCTTAATGGTCATTTTCTGTGTTTTGTAACACATTTATTGCTTTTGGAAATTGCAAAATTCTATTCGAGCATCACTGTGACTCTCTAATTTAAGTTACAAATTTTAGTTTACAGTTTCTAATTGTAGAAAATGTAATGACAAAATCTTTTAATGTACTGCAAATTTTTTTACAAGTGCATTTTAAGTTTAATTGATATCATATTTAATACCTTTTAAAGCATGTTTACTTCAAAATTCAATCTACAAGATGTCCTCTTTTCATAGTGGGTCACCCTAACTTGGCCCCTCCAATTGGTGCACCACGTTATCTGAAATTAATAAAATTTGCATCTACTTCTTGGGGTTATTGTTTATCCATGGGTATTCAATCATTTTATATTTGATGATGTGGACACCCTAAATATTTCATTATGTTGTTCACGAGTCTTATCTATTTTATCTATACACAGACAAACATGTGTGTGTGTGTGTACACTTGAAACCAAAATAACCTTCTATTTATGACCACAGACAACAATAGATATGTGTATGTGTGTATGTATACACATAAAACCAAAAAAACCTTCCATTCAAACTATGTCCTAGTACTGAAAGATATTTTGCAATATTTGACACTATGTCCTAGTAGTGAAAGATATTCTTTGATTTGTCATCCACACATATGAAATAATTCATTAATTAGTGAAATATATTCTTTAATTACTGAAAAATATTGCATGCATAAACCATAGGACAAACATGTGCAGAAATATATTCCCATTGCAAACAACAAAAACCAAACCAAGATATGTGTTTTGCCCCTTCATTTTCCTACTTCTACCCCTTGATTTTCCTACTTTGAGCTAACTACACATTTTGCAAAAATTGGCACTTTGTCCTAGTAGTCAAAGATCTTTAATCTATCATCCACACACAAGAGGACAACAATTTATTAAAATCTAGCACAAACAACTAAGCAAGCAGTCAAAAAACATTAAAGGAAATCAACCAATTCAGAGCAAATATGCATTTGACCAAATCAATCACCTCCCATATTTAATAACAAATTCAATCTTTTAGACATCCATCAAATCATTCAAATGAAGTGCAATAAAAACTATAGTATGAACTTAAAAGACAAGTCTATAGTCATTGATTCAATTTAGATGTTGCATGCATAAACCATAGGACATAAAAATAGAAAAAACCAAATAAATCCTCTTTTTTTTCAAGCTAGAAAGATCATTGCCTTAGCAGGATAGGATATCCTTACCAGGGTTGAAGGATAAACGAGCAAAGCCATTGCAAACAATAAAAATAGGAAATATTTTAATAGCCATGGATAAAAAGTAACCCCATTTTAATATCAAACCCTCATGATTACAAACAGTGAGCAAACCATAAGAAGCTTCCATTTATGATTACAGACAGCAATAGATGGAAAAATCCCATTGCAAACAAAAAATATATAAAACAATTGAATACCCATGGATAAATAATAACCCCATTTCAATACCTAGAGCATATATTATGTTTTGAACAAATATATATACACATATTATGCATATGCATAAGTATGGTGTATATGCATATGCATATGTATGTTTATATTACATTTTGATTGTATATGGATAAACAATAACCCCATTTGAATACCGAAGCCTCATGACTTCAACCAAACAGAAAATGAAAAGAACCTTCCATTTACGAGCATATTAAACACTCTCTCACACACACACACACACACATATATATATATATATACAACTGCATATGTATGTATTTATTACATTACGAATGTATATATATATGTATGTTTATATATTCATGTGTATGTATATATTACATTATGAATGTATATATATATATATATATATATATATATATATATATATATATATATATATATATATATATATATATATATATATATATAAGCATATGCCTATGTATGTATATATGTATATGCCATATGTATGTATATATACATACTTGTGATTGTGTGTAGGTATGTTTGTAAGAACATGATTGTATATGGATATGCATCCACTTTCGGAGGTGCAAGGAACTACAATTAAGTAGTCAAAAAAAGAGGACAGCAAGTTAACATTTCAAACCACACAAGCATTCAACCGAGTCAATCAGCCTCTCCATTGTTTCCTACAAAACCATGATGTATTAAACTTTCTATGTGTATAAACCATATCAGTTGCATTTATGTTTTACATATCCTTGTAAATCATTTCCGTATGCCACCTAATATGAATAATAAAATACTAATGAAGTAAATCGTTTTACTATTAATTGATTCAATTACAAATAATAGCTTGCCCCACTATGATGAACTCCTATAGTCTTGATCTAAATGCATGATAATCCTATCAACTAGGACTACCTTTTAGTAGAGAACTATTCTACATGAACAAACCATTCTACTAGAGAACTATTCTCTTAGATAAGTGCATTGGGGAGACTTGCTTACCCAAAGGCATTTTGTGTTGACCTATGCTGCAGTCTACAAATGAAACTAATTTGATGATAACTACAACATAGGTTAACCCTAAAAATGCTTTTGCATTATCAAGACTCCTCAAAGTAGAGCCATCTCCAAAGCCTATGTGATCCAGTTTCAGTGCCATCTGCAACTACAAAATGCAGAGAGCATAGTCGATAATGGTGTGAAAGGGTTTGTTGAGTGTGAAGGATGAGAGCATTAAACGCCCCATAGCTACGAAAAGCCAAGGCACAATAACCAGTGAAACAAGGAGGGAAGTGAAGTAAATGCATCTGCGTGGGTGTAAACGCGTCTAATTCGCCTCGTTAATGCGAGAGTGTGCGATGAAAAGGTGGTGAGTTGTTCGATTGCCACACAGCATTGTGAGCACAACTGACGATGCCACTTCCCACCACCAGTGTATGGTGTGTTCGGTCATCGGTCTATGGTTAAAACTGGCTAGAAATCTGACCCCACCAAAGATACGTGTTGTCCACATGGCAAATCGATGTCCAGGGTGTTAAAATGAAATATTTAGGTTGTCCACCTCATTGCACACATGTTTGAATATAAATGCATATGACTGAAATGAAGACATGCCATCTATAATAGTGAAGAATGTGAAGCCCATGTTGACCTTGACAGTTAGGTTGCACCATATTCATGCCCTCAACATATCATTGTACCCAAACAGGTTTTATGTTGACAATTGGGTGTTTACTAAATGCAAATCATTGACATGCCAAACACAGATCTGAATCCTCGTTTCATTAATTAGATTCAAAATAGAAATTGTGCTATTACAAAATGCAAAAAAATGCCTCCCTAGGATGCAATTTGAAACTTGTTTGTGTAGAATGATTGGTTGTTACCAATCTTATTCAAACCATACTGGAAAACCTATTGGACTTGAATTGGGAGAGGTTGTTGTTGCTTGGCTGCTTGACAAATTACTCCCAATTCTGTTCTCCTCCCTTGCTGGTGGACTTAGAGTGATGTTCAAATGGGATGGCCTTAGGACTATATTTTGTGTACTACTCACAATGGATGGGGTTACACTTGGAAATTGAGTGGTGGTCATAATGGGTAGGGTTAGACTTAAAGGAAATTGAGTGGTGGTCACATGGGATGGGGTTAGACTTGGAAATTGAGTGTTGGTCACATGGGATGGGGTTAGACTTGGAAATTGAGTGCTGCTCACATGGGATGCGGTTAGACTTGGAAATTGATTACTGGTAAAATGGGATGGGGTTAGACTTGGAAGTTGACTGTTGGTCAAATGGGATGAGGTTACAGCTGTATAATAGTTAGGGATATGAATTTTGACCATCTCCCTAAATAAGGCATGATCTTCAGGCATAGGATTTAAGGTGTTGCTTAAATGCCTTTGTCTCTGTAGATCCAACCTTGCCATTTCAAGTGCTTGTTCCTTTTTATCCTACTCCTTTTGAATCCTATCTTGCTCCCTTTTGAGCTCTTTTTCCTTTTTCTGTTGTTCCTTTGCTTGCCATGCAAAATCTCTATCTGGTTTGGCTTGATCCTTCCGCTCCTTTGCAACATGTGATGCCTTTCTCTCCTCAATCTGCTTCCTCTTTCACAGTTTTAACTCCTAAATTTCCTTCTTCCTTTGTTCTTGTTCCATTAACAGGTTCATGTATTCGTCTGTTGTTAATAATTGGGACTGTCGGCTCAACCGAATTCCTCTATCGTCTGTTGTCCCAAGTTTTTCCTTCACAATGTGAACTGGCAGTTTGAGAATTTTGCTAATATGTGAATCTACTTGGGAACCCAAGGATTGGCTGGAATCTCCATGAATTCTATGTTCAGCCTCATTGTAAAATACCTCGGTATCCTGACTCCAATCTACAATATTTTGGGAATCACCTTCTCCACAATCGGCATAGTAATGTACCATTTCATCCACATTCAATGTGGGTGGTGGAGAGGGGAAAGAGAATGTGCTGCCTTCTTCCTGTAGATGCAAGTCATATCCTAAATTCATGCCTCCCTCTACCAACCATGATGGCTGGCTTGTGGGAGAGGGAAGGCTAAGTCTATCCATGTTAGTCTCTTGTTGACTTTTAGCCATGTCATCAACTAGTTGACCACCCATTATAGCTTCAGCTACTATTTTTGCAAGCCCTGACAGCAATGTGTTGGCAACTTCCACATCTGACACATCGACCCTGGAAAGACTAAGGATGTTCTACACCGTAGAAGCATCATCGTGCACGCTGAACTGAAAAAGTCTGCTGGGGTACATGTCCTCCATTAGATCATCTAGATTGAGGGGCCATATACCTGTCCTTTTAAAACCAACAATGATGTTTGAAACTGTTAGTGATTTTTGAGAAGACTTGTTGCCCAATTCTGCTAATTCTGCTCTTTTTATTTCTATGTTAGGATATCTAGCTAGCCACGCTGCTCTTTCTGATTTGAAATATGACTTGAATGTTGAAAAACACTGACATCCAATGGATGCAATTTGTTTGATGTGTGCGCTAGTAGTTTGAGTAAATTGATACCCAAAGACCTAGCTTCTTGGATGGTTTTCATGGCTACATGGATGTCATGGCCATCAAATATGAGCAAGTGCCTATTTTTTGATGATACTCCACCTGGAGCTGATCGTGCAAAATGATGCATCTAGTTCATAAACAGTTCTTTTGTCATCCAAGCATGGGGCTAGGAAGCCATGCACACACTTGGTTCGCAGCCAGCAATGTAGTTTTGTAGCTACTTTTTACCATTGAAAAGATAGAAGCCTAGTATGCTCTGTCTAGCAGCATTAACACAACATAAAATTGTAATCCATTCCTTGCTCTTTGGAATAATGTATGAGACACTTCTGTTGCCTCTTTTGGCCAAAACCTGCATGGCTCCTGGTGAGAATTTTTTCACACCAATCTCAAAACTTTCTCATCACTTTAGGAGTTTTAATCAGTCTCAGGATATCAATTTCAATGGCAAATAGTTTTACCAAGACTTAGTGAAGATCCGCCAAGTGCCCTATTTCCCTATGTTATCTGTGGTGGTTGTCCCCTTACATGTAAAGGATTTTTCTGGATTCTTTCTCTCAAGGCCCTACCTAAAATTGTCAGTGGGTTCAGGCATCATGTTATGTATGGAGATATGGTATATGAGATTGATATTAAGGTTACAGGGTATGGGCCATAAGAGTGCGGTCTCATAAGGTGTGGCATTTTAAAGCCTCAGCCTGTAAATGAAGGCACTGTTAAATAAAAGGGATCGGCTTCAAGAGAAGATGCCAAAACTCAAAGATGAGGCACAAACTGAAATAATAGCAGCACAACCTCTTTAAATAACAAAAACATAGCCAGCTCACACAAAGGAAGTCACCACTTTCAAAATGATTTTCAAGGCATGCTGTTGTGAAAAGAGAGGCAATCCATTCCATTTTGGAAGCAGAGGCACGATAATAATAAAGAAGAGTCTTAGCTATAAATATTAATGATGCCAGTTTGAAGAAATAGAAGACACGGTCACTTCCAGTCACTCAGCTCACAGCATATAAGTCATGGCGCCAGAAACACTCAAGGGTGGCGTAGCTCTTTCAAGCTCAGTATATTAAATATAGGGTTTTAGTCTTATAATCAGGAAACATCATATCGCTGCCAATACACATACAAATCACGTCATCCATTAAGAAGGAACGCAGATATAAAGGAGGTGTCTTCATTATATACAAATGGTACTGCAAATAACATTCAAGTGTAGTGCATAGCATATTAAGGAAGGTACAATCATCTTAGAAGAAAGCTACATGCACAACCTTCATATTGAGATGCACAGCAACAAGAGAGAAACTTAAGAAACAAGCGGAGCTTGACAGATGGCGGCTGCGGGAGAAATAAGAGAGAGCCTTAGAATGAAGTGGAGTGATCCACGTGGGAGAAGCAGAGGATTGAGAAGGAAAAGATGCACAGGATGAACCACGTGGATGAGTTTGAAGAGAGATAAATCATTATTTTGTTTCATTTCATAAATGCATTAAAATGGCTCACATGAGGTATTAAGGGACACAGCTGCCACAGAAGAGACCCAGCACTCATGGGCATCACAAGAGTTCACGGTCAATTCAAGAGCCTATACTCATAAAGGCACTGCTTATAAAGATAAAAATCAGCGGATGGTAGAGGCAGAAAGAGGCTCGGCCTTTCTATAGTTTTTGGTATGCTAGCATATCAAGATGAAGACTGAGCATCAAAATTTGGCGGCCTCTCATCAACATGAAAATGACGAATGTGGCTTATATTAATGGCACTCCTTGATTCAAGAAAGAGGATTGGCTTGAGATATGGTGTGGCTGATAAGTGATAGCGCAACTTATAATCATGATGTTGGCCTTATGAGTATGGCAGCGTTGCTATTAGAAATGAAAGCAACACTACTTCAATGGAAATCTGATTCGAGATCAATTTCAACAAACTTTAACTGTGTGTTATTAATGGAGATTGTAATAAAACATAAAACCCACAATACATAAATATACTAGAAGCAAAATGAAGCACATAACACAAGTGTTTAACGTGGAGAAAACCCTTTTGGGTAAAAAACTCCACCAAAAAAAGATGCCAAGCTGTATTATCTTCACAAAAGGAGATTATAAATACATTCACTTCCTCTGTCCTCCAACCTTCACTCTGGCAGAACCTAGGTACCTATAAACTGTTATACACCTCTCATCTACTATGCTATGGTTTATATAGAATTTACACAACCTCAAGACATTAAATGACTTCTTACAAGCCCATAACACTTGCCAAGAGTCAACAACACAACCTTGGGCGTCCATGGCCAAGAATAGGCTCTCACGGGGTCATAAATGCTGTCATACATGCATCCTACACTTGGGAAAAAGTGCCCATGCAAGCTTGAATGCCTTGGGGCTAAAAATAGCCACTTACAACATCTTATGACATGTCATATGCTATTATTAGTGTCAGATTCTTATGACAACTTATAGTTGTCATAGAATCTCTTACACCCTCTTACAACATCTATGACGTGCATCATAACACTAAAAATAGATTATTCCTCCACATGTGCACCCCACTTTGACCAATTACCATAGTAAATGACATCCCGTAACTACTGCCGGTAACTCTGGGACTTACCATGCAGTAACTCCGTAATTACCGTGGATAGTAAATAGTTTTTACCACTGCCGGTGAAACTTGTACATCCCTTATGGGTAATTACAAATTACAAATAATAAATGGAATAAATACAATATTGGGATTTACAAGGTTAATGGCACCTTATCCCAACATTCTCCCACTTGACATTATACATTGTAAATCAACCCATAGGAAATCAAATGAAAAATAATTAGGCACTAGAAACAAGGCCCATGGCCTCTCTGCACCACATGAACTTCTTTGTGCTCACAGGCTTGGTCAATGAAACTGCAACATTCTCCTGAGTGTCTATCTTCTTCAGCTTAATCTCTCCATTTTCAACCAACTCTCGAACAAAGTGATCTAAAAATCAACATGCTTAGTTCGAGCATGATACATGGGATTCTTAGCCAAAGAGATAGCACTCTGGCTATCACAACCAATCTGAATGATCCTACAATCAAAACTAATACCTGTACATAGTCTCCTCAACCAAACTGCCTCCTTAGAGACATGCGTAGCAACCATATACTCTGCTTCTATGGTGGACAAAGCAACTGTGGGCTGCCTCTTACTTGTCCAACTCACTGCACCTCCAAACAAAGTAAACACATAGCCACTAGTAGACCTTCGACTATCCAAGTCACCTGCCCAATCTGCGTCAACAAAACCCTGTATGTCCAAAGATTTATTAGTACTATTAGTACCAGAATAAACCAAACAATGATCAGGAGTACCTGCAAGATATTTAAACACCCTCTTCGCATAGTTCCAATGTTGTCTACTAGGGTTAGACATAAATCTGCTCAAAACTCTCACTGCTTGGGCAATATCTGGTCTAGTCCAAACCATTGCATACATCAAACTCCCTACAACACTAGCATATGGCACATTAGACATATCCTCAAGATCATCCTCAGTCTTTGGACATATATCTAATGAAAGCTTAGTACCAATGGGTAAAGGAACTCTAACTGGGTTACAATCCTGCAAACTAAACCTCTACAAAATAGTATTCACATACTTACTTTGTGACAACCAAAGATTTATGTTAACTCTGTCCCTCTTGATCTCCATTCCCAAAATATACCTTGCAACACCAAGATCCGTCATCTCAAATGCACTTGAAAGTTGGGCTTTAAACTCACTGACCATACCCTTAGTATTGCTGAAAAACATGTCATCAACATACAAAGCAATAACCAGTATAAAATCATCAACACAATGAATGTAAACACAATGATCCTCCTTGCTTCTAACAAAACCCAATTTCAAAACAAATGAATCAAACTTTTGATACCACATTTTGGGGGATTGTTTCAGACCATAAAGAGACCTCTTTAACCTGCAAACCCAATGTTCTTTTCCTTTTACCTCAAAACCTATAGGCTGTTGCATATAAATTTCTTCTTCAAGATCTCCATGTAAGAAGGCAGTCTTAACATCCATTTGCTCAATTTCCCAATCATAAGTTGCAGCAATGGATAAGAGAAATCTAATAGAAGTCAATTTAGCAATAGGAGAGAATATCTCACGAAAATCAACTCCCTCTCTCTGGGAGTAGCCCTTGGCTACCAGTCTAGCCTTGTACTTCTCCAATGAACTATCTGCTCCAAACTTTTTCTTGAAGACCCACTTACATCCTATGGCCTTTCTTCCTTTGGGCAAATGAACAAGATCCCAGGTGTTACAAGATTCTAAAGCCATCATCTCTTCCTGCATGGCTAGCTGCCAAGAGTCACTATCATCTGTAGAAATAACTTCCCTGTAGGATCTAGGTTCATCATTAGTACTCAATAAAGCATATACACAACAGAAATCTGGTGGGCTATACCTGTCAAATGGATTCCGTTGTCTTGTGGATCTCCTCAAGAGTGGAGTAAGAGACTCTACTTGTTCTTCTGCATGATCATCTATACCAACTTCTTCTGACACGACAGATTCATCTTCATCAGAACTACTTGAATCTTCTTCTTCTTCTTCACCCCCTAATCCATCATTCTGTTCTTCCTGAGGTGCATCTTGCTGCTCTAAATCAAAGTGCACCTTCTTTACCTTTTCATCTTTTTCTTTTGGCTGCTCAAGTTTAGAAATAGCTCTAAGTTCCCTAAAAATAACATCTCTAGAAAAGATAATCATGCAGGTTAGTGGATTCCAAAGCTTATAACCTTTGACATTATCACCATATCCAATGAATGTACACTTTTTCAGCCTTTGGATCCAACTTAGATCGCTTTTCCTTAGGCACATGAACAAAAGCCTCACAACCAAAAATCCTTAAATGTGAAAGAAGGTTTCTTACCTGTCCACACTTCATAAGGTGTCGAATCAAGAGCCTTACAAGGAGATTTGTTTATCAAGTAGCAAGCAATACACACAGCCTCTGCCCAAAAGCATTTATCTAACTATGCATCACTAAGCATACTTCTGGCCCTTTCCATAATTGTTCAGTTCATCCTTTCTGCAACATCATTCTACTGTAGTGTATACGAAGTTGTCTTTTGTCTAATTATACCTGCATGCTTGCAAAACTCATCAAATTCCTTAGAACAATATTCCCCTCCATTGTCAGATCTTAATATTTTTATCTTTAAACCGGATTGGTTCTCTACTAAGACTTTGAATTCCTTAAACTTAGTGAAAACTTTAGATTTATGCTTCATAAAATAAATCCATGTAAATATGGATACATCATCAATGAAGGTTACAAAATAATGAGATTTTTCGATAGATTCAATATCCACAGGTCCAAACACATCTGTATGAATAATTTATAATTTCTCTTTTGCTCTATTGCTTCCTGAAGGAAATAATTTTCCATTTTATTTACCAAACACACAATGCTCACATAAATCAAAGTACTCATCAGAATAGGAGAAACCATCCAACAAATTTTTATTCTTAATAGTTTTCAGTACATTATTGCTTGTGTGGCCCAATCTACGATGCCACAACATACATGTATTTTTAGTATTAGCCTTAGATACATAGGAGGCATTATAAACTGTAGTGGCTTCAAGCTTGAACAGGGTTCTGAATCTCTTCCCCTTTGCTACCACCAAGTTCCCTCTCACCAATCTATAGCCATGCTTGTCAAATTTCACATGCATTCCCAAATCATTCAACTTCGAAACTAAAATTAGATTTCTAGCTAATCCAGGAACATGCAAAACACCAGGGAGGGTTTTAATCCTCCCATCACTGAAACACAACAATACCTTTCCTTTCCCGACAATCGGATATGTAGAGTAGTCACCAAGGTAGATATTACCTCCATCATATTCTTCATATGAGGAGAACCATTCCTTATGCGAAGTCATATGAAATGAGCATCCTAAGTCAACCAGCGAGTGATCATTAGAAATAAGATTACATGCAGAAAGTAAAACTTCTTCACCTGCATTCGAGGACTTATCCGAAGCACTTTCCCACTATTTCTTGGGGTTTCTGCACTCCTTCTTCATGTCCCCTTTTACCGCAGTTCCAACACTTAACTCTGTTCTTTTTACTGGGAGTCTTAGACCAGCCCTTGGACTTGTCCTTAGCCCCTTTCTGATTTCCTTTAGGTCCTCTTTCCTTAGACCTTCCCCTGAGACTGAGAGCATCCCCTAAACTATCCTAACTCTTCTTCCTCAATTCTTGTGACAGTAGCACTGAAACAAGAGCATCCAACTTTAGATCTGCAAGGTTAGCAGTGATAGCAAGGATAACATTCTCCCAAGACTCCGGTAAAGAACAAAGAAGTAAGATACATTTATCTTCCTCACTAACCTCAACATCTACTGAATCAAGCTGACTCACTAACAAATTAAAAGAATTTAAATGCTCTGCAACTGATTCACCTTCTCGCATTTTCATGGAAAATAATTTTCTTTGTAAATAAAGTTTATTTACCATACTCTTGGCTTGATAGATCTCACCCAACCGTTTCCACAACTTGTATGTAGTCTCTTCCTTTGCGACATTCAACAGGATAGAGTCTGAAAGACACAACCAGATGGTTCCCCATGCCTTCTTATCCAATCTATCCCACTCATCTTGAGAGGCATCGTCAGGTTTCTTCTCTTTTTGGACAACCAACCATTGGTTTCTTTCTTCCAACAAATCTTCTATTTTTAGCTTCCACAACTCATACCCCGTTCCATTGAACTTCTTAATGTCTAATTGAGAGGTCGATGCAATGGTGGATGCAGCCATAATAACAACACAAGATCTATAAAACAAACACAACCAAATCTCCCACTGCAGCTACAGTTTCCACACTACCACCCAAGAGTCAAAGTTGGCTAGGCTCTAATACCAAATGTTAGAAATGAAAGCAACACTACTTCAATGGAAATCTGATTCGAGATAAACTTTAGCAAACTTTAACTATGTGTTATTAATGGAGATTGTAACAAAACATAAAACCCACAATACATAAATAAAGCAGAAGCATAATGAAGCACATAACACAAGTGTTTAACGTGGAGAAAACCCTTTCAGTTAAAAAACTCCACCAAGAAAAGAGGCCAAGTTGTATTATCTTCACAAAAGGAGATTACAAATACATTCACTTCCTCTGTCCTCCAACCTTCACTTTGACAGAACCTGGGTACTTGTAAACTGTTATATACCTCTCATCTACTATGCTATGGTTTATATAGAATTTACACAACCTCAAGACATTAAATGACTTCTTACAAGCCCATAACACTTGTCAAGAGTCAACAACACAACCTTGGGCGTCCATGGCCAAGAATAGGCTCTTACAAGGTCATAAATGCTGTCATACATGCATCCTACACTTGGGAAAAAGTGCCCATGCAAGCTTAAACGCCTTGGGGCTAAAAATAGCCACTTACAGCATCTTATGACGCGTCATATGCTATTATTAGTGTCATAGATTCTTATGACAACTTACAGTTGTCATAGAATCTCTTACACCCTCTTACAACATCTATGACGTGTGTCATAACAATAAAAGTAGATTATTCCTCCACATGTGCACCCCACTTTGACCAATTACCATAGTAAATGACATCCTATAACTACAGCCAGTAACTCTGGGACTTACCGTGTAGTAACTTCATAATTACTGTGGACAGTAAATAATTTTTACCACTGCCGGTGAAACTTGTACATCCCTTATGGGTAATTACAAATTACAAATAATAAATAGAATAAATACAATATTGGGATTTACAAGGTTAATGGCACCTTATCCCAACAATTGCCTTATAGGTATGAGGATTCTATCTCTCAAGATCAGCGTAGCCTTGAGAAGAAAGGCTCAGCGACTAATTTCATTTATGATGCTACCTCTATATGTTGATCACCGACAAAAGGCATTAGTGGTTTGAATAAAGACTCAACATGTTTTAAGTAGTATGCATCCATGGTATGGAATCTAAGATTCAGTCTAAGGTTGATGCTACACAAAGAAGAGAGCCACAGTTTAAAAAATAAATGGCGCAACACTGGTAAACAAATGGGTGTCTTCTATAGTAACAAAGTGATAATAGCGCAGGCCGTTTGATGAATATCAAAGGTGCCACATTATACAATGAGTGGCCACTGAAATAAAATGCACAACTACTATCTAATTAAGGGAAAATCAATGGTAGAGTCACAGTGGGGAAAAGAAACACCAGAGAGTGCCAGATAGAGGCACCCGAGAAGTTTGAGAAGCAGCTCAAGACCCTCGGAGGTGGACAAGTGGTCGCTGCATTGAAGAGAAAGCAAGAATGCTTTGGAAGCCAACACGTGGCTCAAGCGAATGGCAGGTTTTTTTTTTTTGTTTTATTATAAACTCATACAAGATTTAAGCAGGCACGAGAGTCATAAGGAGTTGAGTTATAATTTTATAAGTTTCTTATCAAACAATGGGCCCCCCTCCCTTTAATGAATTAAATGATTTAGGAAATATTAAGAGTCTCTCATTGTGACGTGGGTCCCCCATCCTAATAAAGCAATGCTTTATTAAATTATGTGACTCTTATCTCACGTGAGGTAAATAGAGATGAAGCCCTAAATTTTATACACGGTCACTTCAATTCTCACGGGAAACTACAACCACCGGAGATAAAATGAGGAGCGGCGGGAATTATTTTCTCACACTGGTAAAGGATGCAGGCTAGAGGTAGATAAATATTTCTAGCCATGGAGAAACAAAAGAGATTTTTAGTTGCAGATATAGTCACTGCTCGATTTTGTGCTAGGTTTTGGGGGAAATTTTAGTTTTAGATATTTTGACAGTTGGGAAAGATTTTCAGTTGCAAGGAGATCTTCAGGGATTTGTTTTTCTGAGTTATAAAAAGGCAGATCTAGGGCAGAGTAAGGGAGTTCCATAGTTCTACATATTTTTCAGATCAGAGAATTAGAGCAATGACAGTTATTTTTTTTTTGCCTTAGCAGTCTTTCTTACATGAGAATGTAATAGGTTATTTTGTGCAGCCATTTCTGCCTCTGTAATTTGTTATTGTTCAAATAATGAGAAATATTGTTCTATGCATATCTAAAGTTAAATTCTGTTTCTCATTTCTTTAAGTTTTTGTTTCTTTTGCCTCTGTTAAATCTACTCACAAACTGGGTATCAATCATTCACTTTGCTCTTTGATTTTAGTTAAATCATATAAGGTTAACACTGAGCAATTGGGTATTTTTTTAATCCGGTACATTGCCTTAGGTATTAGATTTTAATATTGTATCTGTAATCTTTTTTTCACCTTTTTCCCAAACCCCCATTGCAAAATGGAAGAGCCAGCTTCCTTAAAATCTAGAGGTCACTTTAGGGGTCAATCCCACATTTCTGAAGTTTCCCATAGTGTTGCTGGATTAAACCCACAAATTTATGCATCAACAGTTTTTGGCACGCTCGGTGGGACTAGAATCAAAGACTTGGGTCTTTGTTTCTAGTGAATCTTTGCCTTGTATTTTGTGGTTTTGATGGGAAATCACAGAAATATCTACTCATAGGAGCATGAATCATCCATCTGGCGACTCTACTAGCGAATCTTTCTTGAATATTTGCCTATGCAGACCATGGCAGTCCCTCGCATCTATGTGCATCTGAATATTCAAAGATCTACCTTTTGTGACTTGGTATTCAAGTCCTCTAGTTCTTCAGTAGCAAGGTTAGGTTCCTAACACAGCCTGGAAGGCACTGCCTCACTTTCTTGGAGATGGCTTAGTTTGCCCTATAGATCACATTCAAGATGTTGCAAGTTTATGCGTTAATCACAATGTCATGACTGAGAATCATGCCCTCTTATTGCTTGCATCTTCCCTTAAAGGCAAAGAAAAGGAATGGTATAAAAGTTTGCAGCCCGGTTCAATCACTGGATGGAATCAACTTGGAGGACTCATCTACAATCAGTTCAAAGACATGACAGATGTCAGCACTCTCACCCAGAATCTTATTACCATCAAAAGGCATCCTATGGAGCCCATACATGATTTCAATTCAAGATTTGATAAGGTATGGAAAAAATTCTCTGTTGACATGAGGCCTCCTCTAGTCTTTGCATTCTTGTATTATTTAAAGGCTTTAGACCCAGAGATATTTGTCATGATACAAGCCTTAGGAGGTAAAACTTTACCCCAGTCATATGACCTTGCTATTAAGGCTGAAAGTAACCTCATAGTAGTTGGTAATTTGTCTCCTCTGCCCTTAAAACAACTGATACCTCATGCAAATAATCTATCTCAAGTTCTTTCTTGCAGTCAAAAGTATACCTATTTTGATCCACCCACCCTCCCTACTGATTTGCCAAATCATGAGGAGATGATGAAGGTAAAAGAACTTATAAAAACTCTCTCCTATGAGATGAATGAGTTAAAATGTCAAGCCATGTATAATGCTGACCCAAATTTCATGCCTCCAAGTCCATATGATCAGCAATACCAATATGGTCAGTTTGTAGAAGAAACCCTCCCTCAGGCACGGAAGAAACCCAATAATCTTTAGAATCATGCATTACAAGCTTCTGTAGCTGCAAATTAGTCCATAGAGGTCATAGATCAGGTTCTTTGTCACTTTGATGTTCAATAGGATTCAAATCTCAATGACCAAATTATAAGAAGAGAAGTGGCCCCTGTCTATTCAGTGTATTCTTATGATCTTGAGCATCAAGTACCTATGGCAAGGTGTGATTCAAAATATCAGTCAAGTGATGAAGAAGACTTAGAAGTTGATTATGAGGTGACACTTCTAGAAGCTGAAAAGTACTAGGTCTACAGTGATGCACAGTCTGTACCTTATCTTGAGGAGAAAGTTGCAAAGGAAGTTTCTACATCTGCAAACCCAGAGTGTTCTTATTTCTGTCATGAAGTTTCACATTGTGGGGAAGATAGCATAGATATGCAACATGAGGGACAGCTAGATGAAGATTTGTTCTCACTTTTTCAACAAGGCTATCAGCTATTGGATGGAGAGGATTCCACTATTGAACATATGAATGGCTATTTTGCAAAGCCTTTTGAATATAATTATGGAGAAAATTTTGAAACAGAGGTAAATGCATGTGCTGATTTGTTTTCAATTTTTGAAAATGGATATTCTCTTCTTTTCGGTGAAGACCCACAGATGAAAAGAAAGGTTCAAGATGATGAGATTTGGAGAGACATTTGCCAAAGTCCAGAGTCACATACGATATCACAAACTAAGTTAGATTCTACACCTTTCTTCTTGCATGTAAAGGAATCCTGGTCAGATTCAAGAATATTCTGGGTAGTTCTGTCACCTATCAACTTATTTTTGATGCTATTATAAGTCATCATTCAAATGAAGAGTTAGCAAGAGAGGTCACTGATGGTGTATTGTTGGCAAAATCTTTCGAATGCAAGCAAAGGTATGAACTCCAATGCTCGATTCTCCCTTCACACGCTCCTCTGAAGTAAGAACATCATGCAAATAAACCTGATTGGTGTTTTGACACCAACGATGAGCCTTCGGAATGTAGAGATGCCAGAAGGTACAAAGTCTTTTTATACTTTTTAATAAATTTTGTTTGGTCAATTATCAGTGCAATATGGATTAGTTGGAGAAACATTATCAGATTCGACAGTTATTTTGTTGTCTCGGTTAATGGACATATCCCTGTGTGTCTAATATTGTCAGTAATTTAGTATCAATTTCAAAATAAGTTGCTACAACAGTGGCATTAGTTTCAGTTCAGTTAGTTTTGTTTTCAATAATGTCAATTGCTACTATGAGGATCTAGTTAGTCTATGTGGTTCAGCTCCGTATCGGTTTCAAGGTTTCAGTCATCGTCAGTTATGGTTGGTTGGTTTTAGTTGCAGAATGTATTTTCAGATATGTCTTCAGTTTCATGAATGTTTCAGTTTCAGAGTAATGTGACTCTATGTCTGGATAAGGCACTAATATGCAAAACCAGAGATTCTAGATTCAAATAGGCAGGCCCATTTTCCCAGCCAGTAGCCAAGAATTGGTGAGAAGTTTTTCACACCAATCTCAAAACTTTCTCATCACTTTAGGAGTTTCAATCAGTCTCAAGATATAAGTTTCAATGGACCTGTTTCCCTATGTTATCTATGGTGGTTGTCCCCTTACATGTAAAGGATTTTTCTAGATGCTTTCTCTCAAGGCCCTACCTAAAATTGTTATTGGGTTCAGGCATCATGTTATGTATGGAGATATGGTATATGAGATTGATATTAAGGTTACAGGGTATGGGCCATAAAGGTGCGGTCTCATAAGGTGCGGCCTTTTAAAGTCTCAGCTTGTAAATGAAGGCATTGTCAAATAAAAGGGATCGGCTTCAAGAGAAGATGCCAGCACTCAAAGATGAGGCACAAGCTAAAACAATAGCAGCACAGCCTCTTTAAATAACAAAAACACATCCAGCTCACACAGAGGAAGTTGCCACTTCCAAAATGAGTTTCAAGGTATGCTATTGTGAAAAGAGAGGTAAGCCATTCCATTTTGGAAGCAGAGGCACGATAATAATAAAGAAGAGTCTTACCTATAAATATTAATGATGCTAGTTTGAAGAAATAGAAGACATAGTCACTTCAAGTCACTTAGCTCACAACATATAAGTCATGGTGCCAAAAACACTCAAGGGTGGCGCAGCTCTTTCAAGCTCAGTATATTAAATATAGGGTTTTAGTCTTATGATCATGAAACATCATATCGCTGCCAATACACATACAAATCACGTCATCCATTAAGAAGGAACAAAGATATAAAGGAGGTGTCTTCATTATATACAAATGGTACTGCAAATAACATTCAAGTGCAGTGTATATCATATTAAGGAAGGTACAATCATCTTAGAAGAAAGCCACACGCACAACCTTCATATTGAGACGCACAACAACAAGAGAGAAACTGAAGAAACAAGCAGAGCTTGACAGATGGCGAATGCCAGAGAAATAAGAGAGAGCCTTAGAATGAAGAGGATTGATCCACGTGGGAGAAGTGGAGGATTGAGAAGGAAAAGATGCATAGGATGAACCACGTGGATGAGTCTGAAGAGAGATAAATCATTATTTTGTTTCATTTCATAAATGCATTAAAATGGTTCATGTGAGGTATTAAGGGACACAACTACCACAAAGAGACCCAACACTCACGGGCATCACAAGAGTTCACGGTCAATTCAAGAGGCTCTACTCATAAAGGCGTTGCCTATAAAGATAAAACTCAGTGGATGGTAGAGGCAGTCCTTGTGAAGGCGCGGCCATGAGGCAGAAAGAGGCTTGACCTTTCTATAGTTTTTGGTATGCTAGCATATCAAGATGAAGACTCAGCATCAAAATTTGGCAGCCTCTCATCAACATGAAAACAACAAATGTGGCTTATATTGGTGGTGCTCCTTGTTTCAAGAAAGAGGATCGGCCTGAGATATGGCGTGGCTGATAAGTGATAGCACAACTTATAATCATGATACTAGCCTTATGAGTATGGCAGAGTTGCCTTATAGGTATGAGGATTCTATCTCTTAAGATTAGCGTAGCCTTGAGAAGAAAGGCTCAGTGACTAATTTCATTTATGATGCTACCTCTATATGTTGATCACCGGCAAAAGCCATTAGCGGTTTGAATAAAGACTCAACATGTTTTAACTAGTATGCACCCATGGTATGGAATCTAAGATTCAATCTAAGGTTGATGTTGCACAAAGAAGAGAGCCATAGTTTAAAAAATAAATGGCGCAACACTGGTAAACAAATGGGTGTCTTCTATAGTAACAAAGTGCAGCAAGCGATAAAATTGCAGGCCGTCTGATGAATATCAAAGGTGCCACATTATACAATGAGTGGCCATTGAAATAAAATGTACAGCTATTGTCTAATTAAGGGAAAATCAATGGCAGAGGCACAGTGGGGAAAAGAAACACCGGAGAGCGCTAGATGGAGGCACCCGAGAAGTTTGAGAAGCAACTCAAGACCCTTAGAGGTGGACAAGTGGTAGCTGCGTTGAAGAGAAAGCAAGAATGCTTTGAAAGTCAACACGTGGCTCAAGTAGAGGGCAGCTTTCGTTTGTTTTCAAATGTTTTATTATAAACTCATAAAAGATTGAAGGGGGCACGGGAGTCATAAGGAGTTGAGTTATAATTTTATAAGTTTCTTATCAAACAGTGGGTCCCCCTCCCTTTAATGAATTAAATGATTTAGGAAAATTAAGAGTCTCTCATTGTGACATGGGTCCCCCATCCTAATAAAGCAATGCTTTATTAAATTATGTGACTCTTATCTCACGAGAGGTAAATAGAGATGAAGCCCTAAATTTTATACATAATCACTTCAATTCTCACGGGAAGCTACAGCCACCGGAGGTAAAATGAGGAGCGGCGGGAATTATTTTCTCACGCTAGTAAAGGATGCAGGCTAGAGGTAGATAGATATTTCCATCCATGGAGAAACAAAAGAGATTTTCAGTTGCGAATACAATCACTAACGTATTTTGTGTCTAATTTTGGGGGAAATTTTAGTTTCAGATATTTTGACAGTTGGGAAAGATTTTCAGTTGCAAGGATATCTTTAGGGATTTGTTTTTCTGGGTTATAAAAAGGCAGATCTGGGGCAGAGTAAGGGAGTTCCATAGTTCTTAGACATATTTTTCAAATCAGAGAATTGGAGCAACAACAATTATTTCTTTTTGCCTTAGCAGTCTTTCTTTCATGAGAATGTAATAGGTTATTTTGTGTAGCCATTTCTGCCTCTATAATTTGTTACTGTTCAAATAATGAGAAATATTGTTCTGTGCGTATCTGAAGTCAATTTATGTTTCTCATTTCTTTAAGTTTTTGTTTCTTTTGCCTCTGTTAAATCTACTCACAACCTGGGTATCAATCATGCACTTTGCTCTTTGATTTCAGTTAAATCATATAAGGTTAATAGTATGCAACTGGGTATTTGTTTTAATTTAGTGCATCACCTTAGGGATTAGATTTTAATATTGTATATGTAATCTTGTTTTCACCTTTTTCCCAAACCCCCATTGCAAAATGGAAGAGCCATCTTCCTTAACATCTGGAGGTCACTTCAGGGGTCAATCCCACGTCTTTGAAGTTTCCCATGTTGTTGTTGGATTAGACCCACAAATTTATGCATCAATAGCTCCATTTCTCCTAGCCTGAATTCTAGTTTCGTCACAATTCCAAATTTTATGTGGTCTGTATGTGTTGGCTTGATATGCTTTGGATAGTGTGTCATAGAATGCGAAAACTACAACATGCCTAAGGTTTAGAGCTCTGTCTCTATCCAGTCCTTCCGCTGTCCTCAATGTCAATTCAGGATGACGTATTTTAAATCTAGTCCACCAGGACTTCCCAGGCAGCCCATCCTTAAAAGAGTTTGGTCGTGTTTGACATATTTGCGCAACTTCTTCTTTGAGATTAATAATCTCCAGCCCATGGCCCACTGTTGCCATTTCTTTACACCATTCCATAATCAAACCCTCTTCATCTGCTGTCAATACTGTGGGAGGACCTTTTTTTGATGATGTTAAATAGCCTAACGAATTGTTGAGCATTGTCATAGGGATTCCCCACTTTTTTGTTGCACTCCTTGTCGACAATCCATTATCCTCCACATCTTTCAATGTTGAATCCAAATCCTCTTTTGTCCACTCCTGTTGAACTAAAACTTGCTTGCTTCTAGCAGCTCCATTTACTTGAATAACTGGCTTAGTTGGTTGAGGACCGCTCTCGTTAGCAACTTGACTATCTTCATCTGGTGGGAAATGAGAATTTCTTTTTTCTAGAGGCATGGTTGTCTTTAGTCTCTTGCTTCCATGGCAGGTCCACATTTGAGCTTTGTTCTTCATCTGCACTTGTCAACAAACACCAAGTTGGACATCAGTTTTGTAATTTGGAATCTTTTGACTCTCTTCAGTACAAAGTTAAAGAAACAAAGAGCCTAAACCATTGAACTGGACATCCCACTTGCCTGTGTTGATTAGTAGAGAGGCCTACAAAGTGGTGCAACCTAACTATCAAGAACTACTTGGGCTTGTACGTGACAGGTAGAACAAATATGAATACTCGGGCATGCGTGCAGTGAGGTTGACAGTTTAAAATCTATAAAACAAGATAACAACATAGACGAACAATCACCTATACTAATATTAATCAAAAATATTACATGTGGCATTCCAATTTCTTCATCTCTATAATTGCAATTTGTAATTTGAAATTTGTAAGTTTAGTCGGTGAGTTCACAGTGATGCTCTGAATAGAATATGTGTGATGTTATATGTTTGTTTTGATTGTTTCACATTTTGATTTATGATGTTTTGTGTTTGATTTGATAGTTTCATGTTTTGATGTTCTATTCTATGTTGTATGTTTGAATTTACAGTTTGGTTGTAGTTATGATTTCCTATGTTGTATGTTTCTTTTTTATGGTTTCACATTTGAGAATGCTACAAAAATTTGTCTATATCAGACATGAGATAGTCATTAAGTTTAAAGTTGTAATCATCATTCCACTGTCCAAATCTTTTCCAATCAGATATGACTTGCTGGGTAGATAGTACATATGCATCTAATCTTTTTATCTCTTTCTCTGTCAATCAATACAACCTTCCAAGTGTTTTAACAAGCATTCTCTTTTTCAAAGTTTCCATTTATTCTTCAATCCACTGTGCTTCCTTCTTCAACTTCACCCCACCTAACATTTTCTTGAATGTACACAATCACAATTTACCAGATAAAAGTAAACCAAATCAAAAAAAATTGCCAATTGATGAATGCGCACTTATATGTGCTCTCTATTGGATCTGTCTCATCAAATTGGTCTACACCAAAAGGCTATAAAGATAGTCTTTGGCCTCTAATGAAGAAAAATTGCTATAGGCTTGGGGCAGGATAATGATGTGTTGTCACAAGGTAGGCTAATAAATGTCAAAGCAAGTGAAAGAGTTAAATAGATCAACTAAAGTTTGAGTTGAAAATATGTAAGCACAAGACATGACAAAAGTTTACAACTTTTTAGGTTCAAACTTGCTGACAACAATACTAGTGCTGGGCCTAAACAATATAAGAAACACTATACAACATAAAAAGCAAAATTAGGGCCTAACCAATTTCACAAGACAGTTGAACTTCCAATCCTAAGGGTGTTTTGAACCTAATGAAAGAAAATTATCAATTATAAAAGCATCTTAAACTTTATGATGTGCACGCCTAATAGGACAAAAACCTACATTATTAAATACTTCTCATGAAACCTACCAAATGAAAACTAGATTGTTAAATACTGCTCATGAAACCTAGATTGTTAAATATCAATGCAGTTTGGTTATATTTCGATGGTTGTTTTGAATACATTCTAAACAAATAAGGCAATATAGATTAATCCCTTGAAATTTACAGTTCATTTGATGCTTACCTAGTTAGGTATCTTAGATGAATACAGATACCTCTACAGGCCATTTAAAATTTACATATGAATACAGATATCTTAAATTTGAATGAATGTTAAATGTGTTAGATGAATAGATGTAAATTTTGATGGTTGTTTTGAATACATTCTAAACAAATAAGGCAATATAGATTAATCCATAACAACATTATTTCTGAGCAACTCGCCACCTTTTTTTTTCACACTTTTGCATTAAAAGATATTTGTGTTTTAACTGTATTGTTGTTTGGTTTAAAATCTATGTTGTTTGGTTTAAAATTGAATCTAAACATCTGTAATTGAAAACAACAATAGAGTTTAAACTTAAACAACAAACATTTGAAATGGAAACAAACATTGTAGTGACGTTGGAATTTTGAACTTACCTGAATATTGATGTAACTATGCAATTCTAAGTCTCCAAGAGTCTTGTGTATGGGATGTTGGAAACTTGCACTAGGAAATCTAGGGTTTACGAAGGAAAACTTAGGAATTTGTTGTTTGTGATCTATGCACTCTCATTTGATTGGTTCAAATTGTTTTTATTACACTTCATTTGCATGATTTGATGGATGTCTATAAATTTGAATTTGGTATTAAATATGGGAGGTGATTGATTTGGTCGAATGCTTGTTTGCTCTAAATTGGTTGATTTCCTTTAATGTGTTTTGACTTCTTGATTGGTGAGCCTTAAACCTTCGGTGGTGTGGAATTAATGGAGAGTTGATTGATTTGGTTGAATGCTTGTTTGGGTTGTTTGTGCTAGATTTTAATAAATTGTTGTCCTCTTGTTTTGACGACTATTTTGGTGAGCCTTACACGGTTATCCATGGCCTTTTTTTGCATGTATTAAGGAAAAGGGACCAGTAGATGGGCATGTGTCACTGTTTTGAGTGCACTTGGGCACTTTAACATTTTACTTGGGACTCCAACATTTTATTATATGCACTTTTTTTTGGATGAATCTCCATGTTGGATGGGATATGTTATAATGAAAAAATGTTTAAAACTATTTATTATAATCCAACTTGGAACTTAAACTAGGTTGATGGCTAGTGATATACTTGGAAGATATGGATGTTTACTTATTAATATAAATGCTTTAATGTGACATTTTGGGTTTTGTTGCATCCACTTGTTTACAAGTTCAAACTAATGTCAGTTGCATTTATGTTTTAAAATCCTTGTTAATAATTTGTGTATGCCACCTAATATCAATAAAAAAATACTAAAAAGTAAACAAATGTGATGGGAACATTGATTGGTCCCCATATGTCCTATTTTTGGAAAAAAATCTAATATTTAAAAGGGCCATTATTAAAAAGTAATGGGCCCAATTTGGTCAACTCCTATACCCAGTATAGAAGCCCGACCCACTATGGGGCCCTCTCCCTTAATGTGGTAAAAAATGTGATGCAAAAATACTGTACATAATTGTATACCAAAGGCTTTACTGTTTATAAGGAGTGTGAAAATATCATGTCTTCAATTACAATATAATATATATTTAATATTTATATACAACTATCCATCATAAAATAATCTATAAAATATATTATAATTATATAATTATATTAATAAATAAAAATATTATTTTAATTAAAAATAAATTTTAATTTTATATTGGTTATACATTATTTTAAGCTTATATACATACTTTCAAATGTTAAATATAAAGTGTTCAACTATGAATTCATTTTTCTTAAAGTGCATTGTTATTAGAATAATTTGTAATTTGTGATAAAAAAGAAATAAAAATAAAAATTTATTTTTTGAAATTTTTGAAAATTTTTAATTTTTTTAATCCTTTTAAATGATGATCAATATTTTATTATTATTTTTACTTATTATTAAAAATTATAAATCAAAAGATACATATAAATAAAATTAAATAATTTTTTAAAACAATTTATATATATGAAACTACAATATAAGAAACTAAACAAAACTAGTTGACTAAGAGCATAACCACTTAAACTTTTCAATTTTAAGAATGTTAGTATTAATATTCACACATTTATTTATTTGATTGATAACTTGATATATGTTTTTTATATAAATTAGTAGAGAGTTTTATTGAATCAACCTTTGTTTCTTTCTAAATAAAAAGTATTTACACATTTATTTATTTGATTGTGTCATGCCCACATTTCCCATGCGGTCACGACACACAACACATGTGTCATGTCCACACTTGCCATGTGGCCATGACACGAAATATGAAAAACTTTTCTACCTATCCCTAGGAACCCCTTCGCACGCGTCTGCGTGCTCAGTGGCAATATGCATAAGGCGTAAACATGTCAACATAATTCGGGGAGAAGCATTGTCCCACACAGTCCCCTGCGTGATGATAGTCATCTAGGGGGTATGCGACACGAAGTGTGTTGCTTTTAGGGTTAGAACGATTTTAATCCTAACCCTAAGTTTCCTAGGTGAGAAGGGGATTCGTTAGATTCAAAACCTAACCCTAACTCAGAACAAAAATGAAATTGAAATAATGATTTAGAACTAATGGCATGATGGACGCATGATAAAGTGGAATGGTAAAATAAAAATTAATAAAATAACGTAAAATTAAAACCCTAGAAATCTAAGAAAAATTTGACAGCATAACGCGCCTTCAATAAAAAAAATTAAAAATTTTAAAAATAAAACACCAATAAGAAAATGAACAAAATTTAAGACTAAAAAATTACACTTAAGAACAATTTTAAAACAATTTTAAATAACATCATAAATACCTTGCCAAGGTTAAATAAATCGACTTGCAATAAAATAATAAAACTCAAAATAAAATAATAAAATAATTAAGTGACGCCAAATAAATTACAAAATTGAGTCCGTTAATAAATATAATTTCAGCATTATATTAATTATCTAACTTGAATTAATAGAGAAGGGGAAAGATTTAAAATACTCTTTCCCGTAAAATAATAGTAAAATTTCTAAACATAAAAATAACCAAAGTACGCTAGGAAATAAATTAAATATCCCAACTGAAATGAATTAATTACAAAGGGAATACTCTTCCCAATTTAAACAAAATCAACCCCTTCCCCTTTAAAAATTCATCTCCCAAGGCACTAAAGCAAAATTGCAAAACCCCAATTAAATTAAACAAAATTAAAAGTAGCTCAAGAATGAAATAAAAGCAAGGCAAAATAGAGGATTTTAAATAAAGGATAAACTAATCTCCTCACATTACTCTCAACCCTAACCAATATTCTAATATTTTATTTTTGAATCCCTAACCCTATCTCTAACCTCTCTCTCTCATCTCTTTCTTTTCTTTTGTTTTTGTTCTTCCATAAGTCTTGCAGGTTAATGGTTTGAGGAAAAGATCCATGAGTGGAGCTTGGTACTACCTCTCATGGAGGTATACACAACAGAGTTATTACCATATTCTTTTTTTTAAATAGCAGAGTGATTGATATATATATATATATATATATATATATATATATATATAAGTATCAATATTTATATACTGTATATGTTATAAACTAATTTTTTGCTGCAGGGTCTAAAGAGTGTAAAGGCCGAGCGGCGGCCATGGCAGGAGAAGAGCACAGGCTACAGGGGACCAAATGGCACTGAAGTGAATGTTGTGTAGAGTGTGAAAGGTGGGGAGGCGGAGTGAGGAGTGCCGCAGGGAGTAGTGGAGCGGAGGGTAAACTGTGGACGGTGAAGTGTGGGTGCCACAGGGGAAGGGCTGCTGTGACAGTTGAGTGCACTGGTGGGGAGATAAGGGGAAACAGGTGTGGGGAGGGGGTCGAGACCCCACCCACACCCAAACGGGTGTGGGGAGGGGGTCGAGACCCCACCCACACCCTTGGGTGTGGGTGGGGGCTCGGCCCCCTCCCCACACCCGCTCTGTAGTATCCTTTGGTGGGCAGCGGTCATGGTCGCCGTCCACCAAAGTTTCTATTTTTTTTTAGTAGAAACTTCGGTGTTAGGGTTTCATTCTGCCCTTTATTTTTTTATTTTTTATTTTTAAACATTAAAATTTCATTCTATTACATATACAATGTGCACTGATTGTATTTGCATATATATATATATGCTGCCTTTCTAATAAATCACAGTATAGAACATTTTTATTTTATTGTATACATATTTATATATATGCACACACACACACACACACACATATATTTATGTGTGTGTGTGTGTGATTATATATATTAATATATATAGAAAATATATAAGCATTAGTTCTCTTTTTTCTTTTATTTCTGATTTTTGTAATGCACAGTAAATAATAAAAAGGAAATGAACAACAAACTAGGTTAAGGAAAATGAAGATGTATATATATATATATATATATATATATATATATATATATATATATATATATATATATATATATATATGTATATTTATATATATACACATACACTAACTTTCCATTAACACTAATTTAGATCTAACATAGAATACTAACTTTCTGTCTAAAAACATAAATAATACAGAAGCATTTTTTTTTTTCTTGAAAGTATATCATTCAGAAATATTTCCTTTTTTTTAACAGTTCAAATACACAGAAATATATATATATTTTTTGATGCAACCTATAAGGTAAGAAATTACAATTTCATTTGAATTTCTAACAACTCTTTTTTTTATATAACAACTAATAATATAAACTTTCAATGCAATATAACAGAAAATAATTCACTAAAATTTCTATCTCCTTTCCTTTGGATACAATAAAATTTATACAACAACTGATGTATATTTTCTTTTTTGAAAAGAACAATGACAACAAATGTATATTTTTTTTTGCAAAGGACAAATAACAACAATTAAATCAACTCATGTATTTCTCTAAAACACACAAACTCCACAATATAGGGAATAACAACTTTTAAATAAGACATAAAGAATGTTTACATTGCAATACTTATTACAGCCAACACCAAGGGTAAAATAACTTAACAAAATTTACAATAGGGCCACAAAGGCCATGGCTCAAACAACCAACAACAAATGACCAAAGCAACACAAAAATGAGCTTCTCCAAAGATCCATTTCCTTAATAAGCACCTGCAATAAATACACGACAAGAAGGAAAACCTAGCCACTTCGAAATGCCCTCCTCCCTACCATAGACCCGCAAGTGGGTCACCCCCAAGCTAGGGAGGTAGGGATTCACACGGTTACAACACACCACAACAAGCATCAAAGCAACAACAACACAAAAATCAACCCCAAGGATAAACACATAACACAACTCATGAAAATGAGTTTGATGGGGGTAGGGAATGGACCCCTCTACTCAAAGGCCACTAATAAAATACCAAATACCAAGTCTCATGGCCTCAAGCCAAAACCTCCAAAACCACAACTCTCCAAATATCTCAAAATAAACTTCCATGGCACTCTTGCCATTCAAATAATCTCCACAACAAGTATAAAGCCCTCAAGGCCATAAGTAACACAAAATATGGGAGTGACCTCAAGGAGGTTCCTTTCCCCTACCCCAAACAAGTTGAGCCTTACCTCCAAATGGAGGTGCTCTCACCAAACTCCCATCCCACACAAAAATAAAACAACAAACAACAAATCTACAAACACATCGTAATAAAAATATGCAAGGGTAAAGAACATAGTCATGAGGCTTACCTTCAAAAGCCCTATAATGGAAGCACATTTGGTGATGAGCTCCAAGCTTCTCCAAACCTTCCAATCTCCAAAAATCTCCTTAACTTCCCCCAAAATTGCTCAAAATAGAAAGAAATCTCTAAAATGCAAGAACCCCACACTCCTCAACAAGAGGAGGTAATATAGGCCTTCTAAATTGGCCTTGAGGAATGAGAAGGTGACACTTGTAACATTCTCCTTCCTCCTCCTATGCCACTTGCAAGGTAGAGGAAGTGTGAGGGTGACAAGTGTCATCCTCCAATTCCATCTCATTCCTCACCTTATCCACTTGTGCTCTCACACATGTGAGGGTGACAAGTATCATCCTCCAATTCCATCTCATTCCTCACCTTATCCACTTGTGCTCTCACACATGTGTGAGAGAACAAGTGGTGAGGTGGCATTCCCCTACAAGCCTCCATGAGGATAAGGGACGCCATATGGCATCCTCTTATTCTCTAAGAGAGTCATCTCCCTCCAAGATGCTCTCACATGTGTGAGAGCCTTGGAGGAAGATCCCACACACCTGGGAGTCTTAGAGACCTCCCAAGTCTTCCTAGGGAAGGGATTCCCAAACTTTGGGAAGGGAGATGAGTCTTTCCCAAAGCATGACTCATCTCCCACCCTTATCTAATTTTAAATTCGTCACTTTAACTAAACCTCAGTTTAGAGTGACCAAAAGTGAGTTATCCCAAGGTTTAGTTAGTCAAAATTGACCCTAGATCCATGGGTAACCACCTAGGGTAAATTTTGGGACACTAAGGTTCACCTAAGGAGTCATAAATCCACTTTAAATGGCCTAAAAAATAAAAGCAATACCAAGTGGTATAAATCAATAAAAATTATACAACACATGATATAATTAAATTAAACCAAGGGGTACTAGGCCAAAATGATAAAAATAAACAAGCACTTAAATCAAAACTCAATTCAAACGTGATCCTCATCCCTCTTGGGAATGGATCAGTTTCACAGGGAATAACATATGTGTGAATTCTACCTCCAATTTCCCATGGCCTGGGAATGTAATCCTGCACATCTCGATCAAGTGTCAATCATATCTGAAGCAACTAGAATTAAATTTGTGCCATTGAATACAACAATAATCATCTATAACATAATTCTGAATTAAACTACATTTTTCTATCAAATGTCACATAATAATCATCACATACATAACTAGAAATCACATCACAAAACATCATCTAATATATCTCGCATGTCAAATCACAAAATAGCATCGAAATATGATCAAATCAAATCACCATATGTCTAACCAATGTCATAGCAAAATCAGGAGATATAATCAAATCTGCATAATGAAACCATAGTCTCTAAAAGTCTAATAATGTCATCAACTGAAATGCATAATGATCAAAATAAGGAAGGAAAAATAATCGGGCTCACAGATTGATAATTTGATAGATGTTTTTTATATACTAGTAGAGAGCTTTGTTGAATCAACCTTTGTTTCTTTTTAAATAAAAAGTATTGGGAATCTATTAAGCCCAACCTAGTTACAAACAATTAAATATAAGCACAAAAACAAGAAAAAGCTTCCTATACAAGAGACAAAAGAGATTACACTTTTCCTTTTTATTAGGTAGTCTAAGATTCATATGACAAATTAGTTGTCTTTTCACTATTTTCTTTTTATTTTTCACTTCTATCCATTCCTTCCCTATCTCATCTCCTTCTATGGAATAACATGACTTTGAATAAGATTGATTAATGATTCCTCATGGGGATTTTTGCATATGTACATCTACACCCAATTCATCTTCAATCAAAAGCTCTCCAAACAAACCAAATGGAGAGAGATACCTTGTCAGTAGCTTGTGTTGCTTTAGTCTTAACCTATGTTGCTTACTATTACTGGATTATGAATCAATGTGCATGCCCTTGGATGTTGCTAAATTAACTAATTCTTTCTACTTCTCTATTTTCTCACTTAAACCTATGGAAGAGAGTTTTTGCAACAATGGAGAATGATCTACTTCTAAAAATAGGTTACAAAGGGAACACCCTGATAGACATTTGCTTAAGCATGCCCTGTTTTTTACCATTTGATATCATTTCTTGCTGCTTCTCTGTCAATCATGTTTCCTCAATGTCCTTCAAGGAGCTCTCCATAGCCTTGTTAACTAAGAGATGTGAAAAATGGGCACCTTTCCATCATGTAGCTTGCTTTACCATTTTGGGTTTCCCCATTGGACATTCTATTGCAATATGGTCAATTTGGTAGAATCTTCTACAATGAAATGGGATATTTTTATAATCAATAACCTATTTGTAGACATGACCTTCCACTTTTAACCAAATCTACTCCAAAATCCCTTTTGAAATGTTTAATTCAACATCCAGCCTAGCTGAGGTAAAGTAAACTAGATTTTCTATGTTTGGATCTAGAGCCAAGAATCAATTTAATTTAAGAATAAAAATTTCTAGCCTGGTTTATTGCCATCACAATATTTAACAATCCACTTAGCACATAAATAAATACTTTATTTATTAACTTTAATAATGCTTAGCCCACTATATTCTACAAGCAAGCAACAAAGGTCCCAAACAACATGATGAAAACCTCTACTATAGTCTAAATTGGCCCATAGAAGGTCCCATAAAATCTTGTCAAGCTTATGGTATGGTGCTTTGGAAGGAACCTAACAAAATGAGTAGTACACATGCATAGCCACAAGAACTTTAGAGAAAATCTAGAATTTACTGAACAACAAAAGTGGTTTGTTAATCTAATATGTGAGCTTTTTCTTGATTTTGTCAATCAAATACCTCCACAACTTGGATTGAAAATATTGAAACACAATGGTAATGCTAAAAAAATTTAAACATTTCCCCATGGTCAATGGGTTTCTAACCAAAGGAATGAAGCCAACTAGGAGGCTAGGAGAAGGTTTGCTTGTAGTATTACTTTTTATTTTATTAAACATTAGATTCTGAAGCTAAGCATAAAGATTCAAGACACTTGAAATATTGTTTAATATTGTCTTTATCTTTAAGGAGCATAAGGAAGGAATCTTTCACAAAATGTCCATCAACCAATTGCTAGGAAGAAATTAGAGCAAGGGATATTCCTTTGACCTATCACAGTGAGATGAAATTAGCAAGAAGATAACGAAATCCTTCTATAGCTAACACATTGAGAAAAAGTGCATAAGGGCAATTGCCTTAGAAACTAAAAAAGGTCAAAGTGCTAAGATTGAAAATCATTAATGGTAAGGCAAGCATAAGCATCTAAAAAAAGCATGTGAACCAACTAGATGAATGTGTGACCAAAGATAAGAGTCCTAAGGATGGATAATATGAAATTCCATTCACATACCGTCTTTAAGTTAATTTTGATTAAGAGATCCCATTGATTTTATTTATGTTCCAATTCCATATTGTCCTATATTGCAATGACATTGTTAAGAATATATGATTTGAATGTTTTTCTTTTAGTTTAGGTCAAACCACAAGTGGGAGATGTATAATTCACATGGCTAAAGCCTTGGAAATAATTTTATAAGAGACATTCAAGAGAGTGATGGGTCTCTAGCTTCATTTTATCTCAAGATACCTAGCTTTAGGTATGAATTTGTTATTTCCTTTGTTAATGATAGGACCTAGATATCTAGTGTGATAAGCTTCTAGATAGACCTTGAATAAATCATGGTCAATATAATTTCACATGATTTTTTATAATTCACATGGAAAACTATCACAACCAATTTCTTTATTCTTATCCCTGCCAAACATAGTAAAATAGAGATCCTCTTTGTATAGGAGTTTGTCACAAGATGTAAATTGATTCGTAGTAAGCCAATAAGGGACAACACGTCTAGGATGTATTAATCACCACCTCCCTTTTTAGAGAAGGGGACTAAGCTTTGAAGACCTTGGTATAGTGCTAGAAAAATCTATGTAAGTTAATAGGAAGAACAAGAAGCATTACCTGACTTCTTTGATGCACTTGGTTTTTTGAGCTAAATTTTGTAGGTTGTAAAGTTTGAAAAAAAATATTTGGAAACACAATCAGGGTATGTGCATGGAAATGTGATGACACACCCTCACACATATATGCTTCGATACCAAAGTTCAAAGATTCTCATTCAATCACTATTTTCTTTTGCATGTAGATATACATGGAGGGACAATGGGGTTTCAACAGGGATAAGACTACTCTAAACAAGATCACAGATTGTCTACACCAATGGTAGAGGGTTAAGAACTGATTCTATGTATTGTCTTTTGTTGAAGAGTTATCAAATAGGTAGAATGTTTAAGGAAGTCTCAAGCTTTTCTTCCTCTTGACAGTAATCACTATGCTGTAGTCTAGATTTTGGACTCTCAAGAAACTCATAATAGATGCAAGTCAAAACCTTAATGCGTCTCTTCTACATTGACCACCACATATATATATACACTTCAAACTTAGCCTACAATGCTCTCTTGGAAAATAGTGGCTTACAAGACTATACTGGTATTTTCTTCATGTGACTAGAGTATTTTTAGATCTAAGGGCATAGTTTCAGATAAAGAACAAACCCTATCTTTTAACTTGCCAAGGAACCAAGCAACTACTAGTTGGACTTGGTAGAACAATCCTATGCCAAAGAGACCCAATAACTCACAGTTATGATTCTTTATAACAAAGAATACAAATTTATAAATCTCTTAACAACAGTAAATGAATATTGTCCCTGCTGCATTGAGACAAACTCCATTACAAAAGATTGCATCTTTTTAAGAACCTCATCTATATTAACTTCAAACCAATGAGAAGACAATCTTACACGGAATGCCCTCATGGGGGGGTTTCCAAACTACAGGAACACGACATATTTTGTTTCCTGCTGCCAAGAACTCCTTTCATAATGCATGTAGAAGGCTACAAACCATTCTAGAGGGATTGTTCCCCTCCCCAAACCCACGCCAACAACTATTATTCTTTGTTGTTCCTTCTCAAAAATTGCCAATGCAATCCCAAACTAACTGAACCTAAACTACCCCTCCATCGACCGATTGAGCCCCCAAAACTGTTTTAACTTCCATAACCATATAGGTGCAATGAGAAAGGAAGACACCAGAATCTTGATGCCAAATAGAAATGTCCACATGTCGTAGAGATACAAGCAATCAAAAACTGACCAAAAACCAAAATTGCAAAAACCATAATTGATGGGGAACGATGCCCCTGCATCATGCTCCCCAGGAGATAAAAGAAATCATGTGCTCTTGCACATGAGGTCATAATTAGAATTTTTACTTGTTGTTCTTTTTCTCCTCCACTTCTTCCAACATTGCTCTGGAACAACTGCCATGTTTCTCCAACATTGTTGTGCACTATTCTTCTCTTCACTTTTCATCTTCTTTTTCCAAAGTTTCCTTGCCCACACATTCACATCCAAATCGATATGAACAATTATACAGAGATTAATGATCTCCTCATTTGCTTCTTCAAACTCTTTCACCCTTGACATCTGTCTTTCAACTTGATCAAAAACATCAACATTCTTATATAAATATGCACTTACTATCCTATACTCTTATGCACATTCTGGAACTTTTATCATCTCAAATGGAAATAAAACATCATCTTCACAATTTGCCAACAAATTTACCTTTTGATCCTGTGCTATAATGTTCAACTTCTCATCTTCATCAGTCATCTTTTTCAGCCATTCTTCTTCAATAGTCAACATCAACAGCAAATCATCCTTGGTTTTACCATTCACATTACAACCCACAACATATTTACTAAAATCTGCATATACTCCTCCATACTTGTTCCCATGCTTCTCAACATTCAACATAGCAAATGAAAATGAAAAAATATCCTTATTTAAGACCAATAAATTTACCTCTTCCTTTTTTGCTGCAATAGCTTCTTTATCATCAACTGCCAACTTCATCTTTGTATCCTTCATTGTCCCATTTGTCTTCATACCTTCACTAGCAAGCTTCTCCATCCACTCCTATTCTATCATTGAAAATTGTGCCCACAAATCTTCTGCACTTGCTGCAACTTCTTCAAATTTCATCTCTATAACTTCTTCACCATGTATTTCTTTGCCTTCCACTACTTCTCTAACATCTGCTTCTTCATTTTCAGCTGCACCTTCTTTTTGTTCTTCATTCTTCAATCCTTCATCATACCTTGCTTTTTTTTCCCACTCTTGCTTTCCATTGCTCTTGGCCAACTCCTTATTTGGATCCACTCCATACTTATATTTGTTCATTCTAAGTTTTTCAATCTACTTTTGTTTGTTTTCCTTTTTCTTTTTGTATCTTCTCCTTCTTATGTCTTTTTCATCTACAAGTCTCCAAAACTCCATCTCACGTTCATATATATCATTGTCACTATTTGATTCCACATTCATTTTATCTTCTTCTTTTAAACTCTTCCCTTCAATAATTTCATTCAAAAATTCAAAAGCATCATTATTTAAATCACCCAAATCAACTTACTTACATTCCACGTTGTATGTGGTCTCCTCAAGTTTTTTCCAAGCTGCTCCAGAAAGTGTGTCACTCTTCTTTCATTTTTCCTCATCTTCATCATTTGTTTCCTTCTTGAAAGATTCTCTTACATGTTCCTGACTAGCATGTTCCTTTCCATATTCTATTTTATTTTTTGTTTTCTCTACTTCAGGTTCTACTGTTATATCAACTTCTTCTCGCTTCTTGTATTCCTATTTATCATGTCTTATAAAACCACTTTTGTTTTATGTTGTCCTACCCTTAACCTTCCACACTTTATTTCCCATAGATGTGGGCTGACATTTGTTTATTCTTGCACTTGTTCTCCATAAGCCAAGGTTTGATTTCTGCCTTAAAATATTTTCTCTATGCTTCCGCTCATGACAAATTACCCTATGTTCTTGGTTTTTCTTGAATTCTTTCATGACTTCCATATTTTGTACTGGTTTTCTATCATAAACTTCCTCATATGCACCCTCTTGCTTACACTTTGTATGCTTCCCCTCAAAAAATGGTTTCTTTTGCCAACTTGGCACCTTGTATCCATAATCCTTGACAATATTTGAAATTTCTAGATTTCTCTTCTCCCTATTAACTTGCATTTCTACATTTGTATTTCCACATGCATGATTAAAATTAACATTTATACCTCCATATACCCGTGCAATACTCTGCTATGTGGATTTTCTCTCATCCTTGGCTTCTTTGCTTGCCAACTCTTCCCCTTCATGGGTTTCCTTTCCTTCTTCTGCAATACTTCCAAATGCATCAGGAAATTCTAAAGCATCCTCTACATCTTTACTATCATTTAGTAAAATATCAACACCATTCTTATCTTCATGTTTAAGTACTTTGCAATGTACCTTTTCTTCATGGACTACTGCAAATTGTCCTTGTATACCCTCTTCATAAAGTGTTGCAACTTGTTTCTGCTTTCTTTCACCTTCATCTCCATCTACAAGTGCTTTACTTGCCCTTTCTCTCATTAATTTCAAGGTCTCATCCATGACCCCTCCTATGAAGTCTATCATACCTGCATAAACATATACAAATGCAACATTAACAAATAAAACAAGAGACCAAAATGTCTCCATGAATGCCTCCTTCATGGACATTCTCTGCTTTTCTTTACTTTTCCCTTCAAGTGCTGCTTTTTGCATTGCATCTCCTCTCCATTCTTTCTTGTGTTTCCTTATGTTCTCCTCAATGAGAACTTTCTTCACCTCTTCCAATGCATGTTTCTCACTTGGCAACTCTCTTCTATCCAAACCTCTTTCGTCTTCTTTTTTCAAGGCAGCCATATTCCGCCCTCTTCTTTTCTTAACAATCATCTTCATAGGACACTTCAACTTCTTTTTCATTGGCCAACACCAACCATATCCTTGGCTTCTTTCCTCAATCCACTGCTTACACTTCTCTAGATCTCTCCTCAACTCTGCTATTTCTTTATCCCACTCTGCATTTTGCTTCTTCACATTCAGTTTCATTGTCTTTCTTCCTGAGGCTTTCTTTTATGGCATATTGTTGCATCCTTTAGGTTCTCCCAGATCATTTAGGCTCTGATACCAAAATGATGACACACCCTCACACACCTATGCTCTGATACCAAAGTTCAAAGTTTCACATTCAATCACTATTTTCTTTTGCATGCAGATATACACGGAGGGACAGTGGGGTTTCATCAAGGATAAGACTGCTCTAAACAAGATCACAAATTGTCTACACCGATGGCAAAGGGTTAAGAACTGACTCTATGTATTGTCTTTTATTGAAGAGTTATCAAATAGGCATAATGTTTAAGGAAGTCTCAAGACTGTCTTCCTCTTGATAGTAATCACTATGCTGCAGTCTCGATTTTGGACTCTCAAGAAACTCATAATAGATGCAAGTCAAAACCTTAATGCGTCTCTTCTACATTGACCACCACAGATATATATACACTTCAAACTTAGCCTGCAATGCTTTCTTGGAAAATAGTGGTTTACAAGGCTATACTGGTATTTTCTTCATGTGGCCAAAGGAGTATTATTAGATCTAAGGGCATAGTTTCAAATAAAGAACAAACCCTATCTTTGAACCTGCCAAGGAACCAAGCAACTACTAGTTGGACTTGGTGGAACAATCCTATGCCAAAGAGACCCGATAACTCACAGTTATGATTCTTTATAACTAACAATACAAATTTATAAAGCTCTTAACAATAGTAAATGACTATTGTCCCTGCTACATCAAGACAAACTCCATTACAAAAGATCACTTCTTTTTGAGAACCTCATCTATATTAACTTCAAACCAATGAGAAGACAACCTTACATGGAATGCCCTCATGGGGGGGTTTCCAAACTACAGGAACACGACAGATTTTGTTTTTTGCTGCCAAGAACTCCTTTCATAATGTCTGTAGAAGGTTATGAACCATTCTAGAGGGATTGTTCCCCTCCCCAAACCCACACCAACAACTATTATTCTATGTTGTTCTTTCTCACAAACCATCAATGCAATCCCAAACTGGTTGAACTTGAACTACCCCTCCATCGACCGGCTGAGCCCCCAAAACTATTTTAACTTCCATAACCATATAGGTGCAATGAGAAAGGAAGATAGTGGAATCTTGATGCTAAACAAAAATGTCCACATGTCGCAGAGATACAAGTAATTAGAAACTGGCCAAAAACCAAAATTGCAAAAACCACAATTGATGGGGAACGATGCCCTTGCATCAAAATGGGTGACCAAAAGGGGGTCATAAGTGGCCACTTTTTTTTTTCTTCTAAAATTAGTAAAAAATAATCTTGGATGAGAAATTGAAGATAGCCACACTCATTAGAAGATGTGATAAGAATAGGATTTTTAGTGCTCAGAATCTAGTTTCTAAAATACTATTTTTTTTCTAAAAATGGTGGAGATTAAGAGGTTCAAATAGGGGGAGCACACAATGTGCTTCTATTTTTGTTAGAAAAATATAACATAGTGTCTGGTGCGCTCCCCCTAAAATGTTGACTTTAAGTATTTCACAAATCACTTTAGTGGAAAATTAGCTAACATCATGTAGTTTATGCTTGACTCTTCTGTTAAATTTTTAATGAATATATGATTTTTTTATGAATTTTCAAAGTGGACACATCCTAAAAAATGAAAATTTGAGCTTGCTTCCCCCTAATTTTTTTGAAAACTAATCAAAAATCATTTTTTTCAATGTGTATAGAATAAAGTCTAGAATCTAAAAATGTAATCTTTTTCAAATTTTGACAAATATGTAAAAAATGACACAAGAAATACTACACATAGGATTTTTGCAAAAAAAGAACATATTAGCAAAAGAAATTGAAGATGAAAACCTTAATGTTATCAAATTTTAGAAAAAAATACATGGTTAGAAAGCTAATAAAAAACTTGAAGTCATCTTGGCATTTTTTGTATTAACATTGAAAAATGTGTAAACCTGATGGAGAGCACACTCAAGGTTTTGTTGATTTTCTATGTTTTGTTAAAAACACGTCTTTGGCATTCCCAAGGTAGGTCCAACCCTTTGGTTTGGATGCCCAATGTAAATCCAACCCTTATGGTTGGAATTTCTTAAAGCAGGCAAAAATGCGCTCACATTATAATGCAAGCATGTTTTATATTTGTTGAAATCCTTTGGTTGTCTAGTTAATATGCTTTACAAAATTAATATCACCCCTCCATATTCTTTCCCTCTGTAGTAGCCTCATGTCTAAGAAGAGACAACTATTATATTATTAGGTGATGATGAGGAGGAATATATCTCTATCTCCCTCTCTCTCGCCCTCTCTAGATATCACTATCTTTATCTTTAAATCTTTGACTCCATCCCTCTACATCTCTCTCCGTATCTCTCCCTATCTCTCCTTGTCCCTCTCACCCCTTCTCTCTATCTCTATCTATCTCTCCCTCTCTATATCCCCACCTCTCTCTCTCTCTCTATATATATATCATTTTCCCTCTCTCTCTCTGTATATATATATATTTCTTTATCACCCCTCTCTATATCTCTCCTCTCTCTCTCTTCCCCTGTCCCTCTTCCCCCTGTCCCTCTTCCCCCTATCCCTCTTTCCCCCTCTCTCTATCTCTCTCTATCTATATCCCCACCTCTCTCTCCCCTCTATCTCTCCCTCTCTCTATATCTCTCAATCTCCCCCCTCTCTCTCTCCCCCTATCTCATTCCCCCTCTCTACCTCTCCCTCTTTATCCCTATATCTCTATCTCTCTATCTCCCCTCTCCCCCATCTCTCCCTCTCTGCCCCTCTCTCTATCTCTCCCTCTCTCTACATCTCTCAATCTTCCCCTCTCTCATTGTCTCTCCCCTATATATCTCTCTCCTTGTCTTTCTCCCCTATCTCTTTCCCCCTCTCCATCTCTCCCTCTCTATCCCTTTCTCTCTATCTCCCCTCTATCTCTCTATATATCCCTCTCTATATCTCTGAATCTCACCACCTCTCCCTCTCTCATTGTCTCTCTCCCCTATCTCTTTCTACCTCTCCCTCTCTCTCTATCTCTCTCTTTCCCCCTCTCTATAGATACTCATGCTCATTTTATCATGGTGTTACTATTTGTTCCTAATTCCTAAACATACCTACATACTAAGAATACATACAAATGACTTCCTTTACAAATGGCTTCAATATAATAAGCATACCTCCATGGCATGTAGTATCATGGAATGCAATGATTGTAGGATATGCACAAAATGGATTTTTTGAAAAGGCTTTAGAAACTTTCAAGTAAATGCAATTAGTGGGTGTAAAGCCAAATTCCTCAACCTTTGCAAGGACCCTCCCTGCCTATGCCAAAATGAGATCTTTGGAACAGGGTATGGACATCCATCAAAACATCAAGGATATGGGAATTTTATGAGAATTTGTAGTTGCAACTTCCCTAAAAGACATGAATGCAAAATGTGGAAGCATAGAAAAGGCACATGAACTTGTTGATGGTTGTTTTGGCACATTAAATCAAGTAGAATGAATGAATATCACTTTACCTCTCCTGAAAGGTAAACAACTAATCTAGGTTTACCCCAAGGTCCCTGTTTTGCTGGGTCACAACAGTGTTAGAATAGCAGAGTGGACAATGTGAGTGTTTGTTCAAGGGATCTGTACTGGTATATCAATCTGGAATGCCAAGTAATCCCTTGATAGGTGGATATTCAATTGAGTGCAAATGCTAACCTCCTTCTAAACCCTAAACTGAACTGTTTGGTAGAACACCTCAAAGAGATGAGGTCTCATGGAATGCAATGATTGTAGGATATGAACAAAATGGATTTGTTAAAATGGATTTAGAAACATTCAAGTAAATGCAATTGGAAGGTGTAAAGCCAAATTTCTCAACCTTTGCCAGCACCCTCCCTACCTGTACCAAAATGAGATCTTTGGAATAGGGTATGGACATCCATCAAAACATTAAGGATATGGGAATTTTGTTATATGTTGTAGTTGCAATTGCCCTAGGAGACATGAATGTAATATATGGAATCATAGACAAGGCACATGAACTATTCGACAAAACACCTCAAAGAGATGCCATCTCATGGAATGCTATGATTGCAGGATATGCACAAAATTGATTTGTTGAAAAGGCTTTAGAAACATTCAAGCAAATGCAATTGGTGGGTGTAAAGATGAATTCTACAAACTTTGTCAGCATCCTCCCTACCTATGCCAAAATGGGATCTATTTAATAGGGTATGGCCATCTATCAAAACATGAAGGATATGAGAGTTTTGTCAGTTGTTGTAGTTGCAACTGCCCTAGGAGACATGAATGCAAAATGTGGAAGCATAGACAAGGCACATGACATAATGCCTCAAAGAAATGTGGTCTCATGGAAATGCCATGATTGCAAGATATGTACAAAATGGATTTGTTGAAAAGGCTTTAGAAACTTTCAAGCAAATGCAATTGGCTATTGTAAAGCCAAATTTCTCAACCTTTGCCAACATCCTCCCTGCCTATGCCAAAATGAGATCTTTGGATTAGGGTATGGACATCCATCAAAACATCAAGGATATGGGAATTTTTTTAGATGTTGTAGTTGCACAACTGCCATGTGAGACATGTATGAAAAATGTGGAAGCATAGACAAGGAACATGAACTGTTTGATAGAACACCTCAAAGAAATTTGGCCTCATGGAATGCCATGATTGCAGGATATGCACAGAATGGATTTGTTGAAAATGATTTAGAGAGGGAGAGAGAGATAGAGAGAGGGAGGATATATATATCTATGTGTGCATGTGTGTGTGTGTGTGTGTTTATATTAAGAGAGAGAGTTAGAAAATCTATACATAAAGTGCTTCAGACATTGAAAATCTATACATACTTAAAGCATTTCAAGTGAAAATAAAGGCATTAGAAGGCTAGGTCACCACAATTGTAGAGAAAGCCATTGAAGTTGAAGATGAATAGGTAGAAGAAAATTAAAAAACAACTCCTAGAGGTTAAAACAAAATTGACTAAAGAAAAAATAGAGTTAGCAGCAGGGAAAAGTTAGATGGTAACTGAGACAACCACCAAGAATGCATTATCAAAGCAAGTGGAAAACTTGGAGGTATAATTGAGCCATGAAAAGGCTAAAACTAGTGCCAAGTCTATTGAAATAGGATCACTAAAGGAAAAGGCCTCTAGCCAAGATTATGAGCTAGCAAAGATAAATAATCAAGTGGACACCTAGGCCTAGACTCTCAAGGGCCTAAGAGAAAAAGAGGTTGACCTAAAAAATATAATAGAAGAATCAAAGGAGGAGGTCAAGAGGTTAAAGGACCAAATTAAAGATCTCAAATAGTTAGTGTCTTCCCTTGACCATATCAAGGTCTTGTGAAGATCATACTGCAAGGCCAAAATGGAGGCCACATCATCTAAGCCTTGTGAATGAGAAGAGCCAAATTTCTAGAACTAGTGAATGAGAAGAGCCAAGAAGAAACTATATTTAACATGTGGTCCTTAGCTCCTTTTATCAAAGATGTTCAATTAGTTATCAAGACATTGATAGAGCTAGAGGCTCTTGTACAAACATCTATGGTTCAAGCATAGGAGGTATCCTATGAATGCACCATTGAACTAGAGTGCCACTTTAGACTCTTATAGAAGATCAATTTGCCCTTGGACAAAGAGTGGGAGAAGCTTCTAGATTCTCCTTAGGTTGACCTACTTCCAATTATGAGCATGGACTTTCATTGTTGCAACCTACAAGCATCAGCTAAAAGTAGATTTAATACACATGATTTGTACCTGTACACTCAAAAGCATGACTCGGTTGCATGGCGCGATCGAGTTAGCTTTGACAGAGCACACAAGACCCTCTCCTTGCCACAAGTGAACCTCCACGTCACTCTCACTAGATCGTGGTAGAAGCTAGTTGAGAGGAGGCGAGACACGGGAGTGGTCTTGCTCGCTCAAGAGCTAGACTTCACGAAGAGTGGTCAGCCGGTCCTGGGGCCTTTCCTAAGTATTTTTTCTTATGTGGTGTTCAGTGACCGTTGTATTTGAGATATTTATATGACCCAAATGGTCACTGGTTACTATTCTCTTTATTTGGGTTAGCTAGATTCCAACGCCTATTCGGTTGTCTGCTATAGTCGTTGATGAGTCTTCTACATTGGAACCTTTCCTCTCCTACTCAAAGGAGTTGTCAGATTTGATTTCTTTGTTTGATCAACCTAAGCCTAAGTTCATGTTCTTGGATGGTCAATACTGTGTGTTGAGGCCTAGTGTGTAACTCTTTGATCTCCTCTAGGATTGCCCTCACCCACTCACCTCTAAGTCTAGGGCACATTCATGAGCCTAAATTGAGAGAGTTGGTTGGAGTTATCCACAAGTTGACTTACATTTGACTTAAGGTGTTGACCTAAGGTTTTCTTTGCTTTTGAGTTGATTGATTTGTGTTGAGCTCGTGATGAAATTTAGGGTTTACTTGAGGTTTCACTTTGTTGTGATTTTGGTTGACCTCGTGATGAAATTGATGGATTTTTCTCTTCGTGTGATGCTTGTCTTTTTGTTGCTTTCTATTTTTGTATGTATGCAGGATAATGTTTTTGTTCTTTTTATGGATGTTTTGAAAGGAAAGTGCTTTAATTAATCTAGAATTCAAATATGAATGCAATTCTATAATGATTTTACCTAGTGCAATCTTAATCTATGTTTTTATGTTTTCTTGTGTTTCGATTTCAATAACTCTAGGAAATGAAAGTAGTTGGAAATAAACTAATCTAATAATTAAAATTGCTTGAAATAAACTAATTTAACAATACAGTTCTATCTAGCCTCTCAAGGAAATTGCAATATGAAATTACTATCTACAAGAGCAAATTTGAGATTATCTAATTACTACCAAAAAGCATGAAAAAAACTTGGAATGTGTCAATGCATGAGCCTCCACTACCCTCAAGAATCCTTGTATCGGAAACCTCTCTGTCCTCTTACAGTAGTAGGGATCTCCTCTTGGCAACAATAGGGAAGGGATGCAAAAATGGCTTGAGAAAGCTTTGAAATATGAGCTCAATGTGAGCTAAAAGAGCACTATGGCTTGCAAAACAAGCAACATAATGACACAATAAGAAGCTTTTGGCAAAGCTTTGGCATAACAACACTAAACGAAAAAGCTCATAAGTTCGACATGAGCATAAGAATGCTTGTGGAGAGAAAAAACTAAGCAAAGCTTGGTTGCACAAATGAAATTGCCTCCTATGAGAAAGCTTTGAATCTTGGAAACAATGAATGCTAATGACATGAAAGCTTTGAAGCTTTAAAAAAACTAAAGAAAGAAAATAAGAAAGAGGCTCAAAGGCCTGTGAAGAAGCTTGAAAAAGATGAGAAGAGCATTCTCCAACTTGAGAAATAATGGTGAGGTGAGGGGTATTGTAGCTTGGAAGAGGTCATGAAAGGTGGAATTGATTGAGAAGTTAACTCAATTTGATTGAAGAGTTAACAAGGTTGATTGGACAGATAACTGGATTGATTAGGGAGTGAACAAGATTTGATAGCCTTTCACAGAAGAAGAAATGGAGTTAGCATGAGATTGATTGAGAGATAAGAAGAATTGATTTGTGAGTTATAATGGACTGATTAGGAGTCTTGAATTAGTTAGAAAAGTTGATGATCAGTTAGGGAAGGTGACTCACACAATCAAGGCTCAAGTTGGTGACTCACACAATCAAGGCTCAAGTTGGAGCAAATTTGGGTCAAAACAAAGCAAATTTTGGGCCCAAACTGAAGGGGAATTTGTGGCTGCAAACACGACAAGGTCATCCATGGATAACCCATGGGTTGCCTCTTTTACCAGTCCAAATCACCCAGGGGAGATCCTATTGCACAATAGTGTCATCTAGGGGAGATCCTATTGCATAGGGGCTCCAGATCCTATTGCACAAGGCTCTATGAGTGATTTGAAGGGCTCAAAATGATTTTTGAGGGTTAAGGATGTAGTCAACCTCTAGAAATAAGTCAAAATGATGCATATGAGGTGGGTCACCCCTTTTATTAGTCCAAATTTGCACAGGGGTGACCCAGAACTAAAAGGGGGCGACCTCGAAATAGTTTTTCTAAATTGGTCATAGAACTTTTGGGAGCTCGTTCGGGCACATACGTACTCCTTTTTGGTTGTTTTTTTTAAGTGAATGATTTTTCAAGGGCTATGCAATGGTGCCATTATTTTTATTGAAATTTTCACAAAATTATACTTTCAGAACAATTTTTGTAGGGCATCCTATCGGTCTCTCAAGCCCTAAAAAGTTTGGTAGCAAATTGGAAAGTGAGTTGGATGGGTGGGGAAGAAAGAATGGATGGGAAAGGTAAATTTACAAAAATAAGATGAATAAGAGGCTTAGGAACAAATTCACAAGCACAAAAAACAAAAATTGACAAATGTCGAAAGTGAAGGAAAAGTTAGTACAACGAAGGGGAAACTCCTTGGAAGAAGCAAAGATCCATCTATTGTAAAGATCCATGTTTGTGGTAGTAATAGCATCTTCTACCTCAGCAGTGCCTCCCTACTATGTGTTAACCCTCAGCGCATCTAAAGCACACTCCAAAACCACAGTAGAAGTAGTTCTTACCATAACATATTCTACCAATGTGATGCCTCCTTGTTACACATTGAAACCCAGTGCATTAAGAGAACACTTGTAAACCATAGTAGAAGTAGTTCTTACCACAACATCCTTGCAAGAGTTCATGCCTCGTAAACACACACCTAACATAGACTTCATAGAGGCACCCCCACAGGCATCATCTTGGACTAACTTCTTAACCTTGGTAACCCTAACCTTTGGAATGGAGAGAAACTACCATTCATGATCCTCCATGCAAGAGGTTGAAATAGAAGAAATAGAAGGGCCCTGTGTCTTATGCTCCACACCTGATACTAAAGTTTTGATAGGATAGAAGAAAAAATCCCCTCATGAGTGTAACAAGACATCTCACATTACCCATAAACAACCATAATTAACCATCTTATTTAAGGTTAATAATAAATCAAGATTAACATAATCACAGTTAAGCAAGAAATGAATCAATATCATCATGAAAATTAAACATGCTATTCTTTTCTGGATATTTCAAAAATTTAGATTTACAACAATCTAGAAAGATAACTTATTAGTGAATAACCTTCACTATACAAGTACAAAGCTATGCTCATGGCATCATTTATAAGAATATACATAATTACTGACTGTCAAGTAATATAAAGAATGCACTGTATCTGAAACTTTGACATCTGTCTTCATAAGTCTCATCTTGTCTTCTTCTTCGGAAGGAGAGCATCACCTGAGTGCTTTGCCACCAACCATAGACCAGCGGTCCCCCACACAACTTCCTACATGGAAGTGGCCCTACCCTTCATAGAGGGTATAGATATAAGGAACCGTTAGGTTTGCCATCTGAGTATTCGGTGTTGTGTCCTTCATAATGCTTCATGATTATACAACTATAGATCGACTCTAAATATGTATGACACTACTAGAAACATTATGCCATCTGGAGCATAGTGAACTAACTAATGCATGCAGAGATGGATGCATTACTTTGGCCAAAGATTTATATACATATACATTTCACAATGAATGTAGTCGAATGTTCACCACCTTGACTCGACTTAGAAGTTGTCTCATCCTACATTATTCATAGTTTGACCCTTTTAGGTATTGGAAAGATAGGTTCAATTTACTCTTAGTCCATTTCTTGGACATTTGACTCCTATCTCAGGAGGACATTCATTAATGTTTTGTTACCTATGCAATAGGGAACCTGTGACTTCACGTCACTCTATTTCCATCCTTTCTTAATAACAATTGCATAATCATGTTTTCAATGCTCATGACCTTTCTAGGTCTAAGATTTTATGTTTACCTTGCCACAAGGTTTTCATCTAATTCTCGGCAACTAAGACTTAAAATTGTTATAGTCTAATGGGTCGATCTTATTAAATAGACCCTAGCTCAAAAGAAATTGCATGAGCTTATGATACCCTATACTTCGTTCGTGAAGTATGGCCATTCAAATAGGGATAGCATTCATATTCATTTAGACATAAGAGTTTTCATGTTCAACATTTATTTTCATTCTCATAAGAAAATAAATATCAATGGAGGGTTTGCTTCTCTGACAAACAAGGTTTGACATGCACTTGGCAACTTAGGCAACTATATTAGTTACCTACTAACATATCTCCTTCGACTTCGAGGAGTCACATTACCTTTTCTACACATAGGATACACCATAGATAAAATAATATCTATCACAAACAGTCAAATACTGTTATCCATAGACCATAAGACTGGTAGCTTAGTGCCTTAGGCACAGTCGAGGGTTATAGATTTATGATATAACTATCATTTTTTGAGCAAGGCTCTCAGCCTACTCCAATAAAAACTTCTTTATACTCTTTAAAACAATCATTCTTATTCAATAATTCCTCGGTCTTGAAACACAGACAACTCAAATAATATCTATAATGAGTATCAAAAGTATATCATAGGTTTAACAGTCTCTGCCAAGTCAGCATTCGAGACTCTTGCATGCAACAACAATGTTTAGTGTTTAGCTTCCTAGCCTTGACCAAGTAATATATTCAAACAATGCTTTCAAATGTCAACACAGTGATTTCAACTACAACCTCAAAGGCCTCTTAAAGTTTACTCAGCAGCACACTTGCTAACACAAGTTAACACAGTCGACATCATAATGATAGCAATAGTAATATCTTACTTATGTTGCTTAGTTAAGTACATTAAATGGTCTATAAATCATACTTGTATATGAAAATATACAGTCAAGTTCATCCTGCTATGGATTAATTCCAACGTGTTTGAAGGTGGCTCTATCTGAAGGCTTACTTACACCAATACTCACTACTTCTATAGCATTCCTTTCCTTTCTACCCACATTCAGAACTTCCTATTCCTAGAAACATTCAATAACAACACAAACCTATGACAATCACACCCTCTTGATAATCTCTTGCATGCTTTACCCGCATGCATCAAGATTCGCCACCTTTTTCTGTAGATAGTGGTGAAAACAGTTTCAATAATCTTCGCCACCCTGCGGGTTAACAGGCTCCATACGGTCCACCATCTCCATTATGGAGTGGGTAACAAAGTTAAAGCTTATGATAGGCTTCTATTCGGCCTCCACTCACTCCACTCATAGTGGATAGTGGTTGGCCAACTATCAAAAGTCATATACATTAATAATATTAAAGGTGCCTGATCACTATGGGGTTAAGAATAATTCTATCAACACACACATAATTCCTTTACATCTAAATGATGTTTAAGGGTTATCAAAATAATCCAAGGTGTCATCAAATGATAACATCATCGTTAGGGTGGCAACAATAATATGCGACTTTGGGGTCAAGTTTCACTCCCCCTATTTGCCATACTAACCATAACTAATATATATATATACACACACACACACGATAATTTCAAAACCTAAATAAGGAAATAGATATGGAAACAAGGAAATACTCGACAACCCAACGAGATCACTTATCGACTAAAATTAACGTTCTAAGAACATCATCTAGTCAAATCGACATGGATGACGTCGAGATATCTCAACTTGACAAGATGAGACTGATTGAATTAAAAACGACTAACAAGGGTAAGATGTAAACTCACTCTACCTTGCACAGGTTCACAAAGTTTAACTTTGATACTCAGATGGCAATCTAACTTTTTCCCAACATCTATCTCCTCCTCCCGGATGATACTCTCCTTCCATCCTTGGAGGAAGATTCTATTCCTGATTACACTCACAACCATATAACCATGATTAATGTATCATCATTCGATTCATAAATCATTATAATTAATTAATCTTATCATCATGTAATCACATGTCTAAACTAAACATTAATCAATATTCATATAATCAATGATTCTATTTGATATTTTCCACAAACATCAAATCATTAAACTCTGATTAATCATCTTGTTTACCTCATAAAAGTAAGATTTAAGCTAAATCAAAAGTTGGGGATGTAACATATCTCCCCCCATATGAATCATTGTCCCTGATGATTTAATGTCTCCAAAATCAAATCAACATAATAAATAAAAGTGTTTACTCATCATAATAAAAAGTTTTGTTTTTAAAAGAGATGGGAAAATCTTGCATAAATATCCTCATAGTTCTCCCAAGTCGCATTCTCTTCAAACTACTAGTCCCACTGGACCTTGCATTGGGTTATTTCTTTATTACTTAAGTGTAGCTTACGTGTTTTGAGCACCTTGATGGGCTTGATCACTACCACCCCTGGGTCCCTCACCTGTATAGCATTCCAATCAAGAATAGGGATATGATTATCTCCTAAAATAAACTTTTTCAAATACGAAACATGGAAAACATTATGCATCATGACAAGAGATGGTGGTAGAGTAATCCTGTATGCAACTGGGTTGACCTCTTCGAGGACTTCGAAGGAACCCATAGATCTAGGAGCCAGTTTGGAAGTCTTTCCAAACTTAATGGAGCTCTTCTAGGGTTTTACCCTTAAAAGGACTTTTTCTCCCACTGAGAAATGCCTTGCGATGCATTTAGCATCTGTATCATGTTTCTACCTATCATTGGCTTTCGCTAGCCTTTTCTTGATCAGATGGACTTGTTCCTCCATTTCTGACAACATTTTTGGACCAAGGCTAACCCTATATTCTAGCTTATCCCAGCTTATAGGGGTTTGACACTTTCTCCCATATAATGCTTCAAATGGAGCTATCTTAAACGCATAATGATAGAAATTATTATAGGCAAATTCCACAAGAGGAAGGTAATCTTCCCATTTGTATTTCTGATCCATGCAATACATTCTCAACAAATCTTCCAGCACTTGGTTTACCCTTTCCATTTGGCCATCCATCTCAAGATGATAAGCAGAGCTTATATTCAACTAGGTTCCAAGTGAGGAAAACAAGGTTTGCCAAAAACTTGATGTCATTCATGCATCCCTATCTGAGATAATCTTCTCAGGAATACCATGCAATCTAAAAATTTCTTGCACAAATTTGTGGGCTAAGACGGGTGCCCCATCTATTAAATTCCCAAGTATAAAAAATGTCGCTTTGGTGAGTCTATCCACCACAACAGAATAGCATTGTGCTTGTTCCTTGACATAGGAACTCCTTGCACAAAGTCCATGCTTATGATTTGTCATTTCCATTCTGGAATTTCATAAGGGTATAAAAGTCCTGCCGGGTGATGGTGTTTCGCCTTCACCCTCTGGCATTCTAGACATGCTACTACAAATCTTGCAGCATCCCTATTCATTCCCTTCCAGAAATATAAGGATTTCACGTCAGTTAGTAACTTTGTTACTCCAGGATGTCCTGAATAAGGTGTAGAATGAATCTCTTTCCACATAATATTCCTTAACTCCTCAGAGTTTGGTACATACATCCTTCCTTTATACCTTAATAACCTATCTGGTTCAAGGTAAAATCCATCATATTTCAGATTCTAGGAATTCTCTGAAAGGGCATGTTTTACCTGCTCGTAAAACTCATCTCCCTTAGACTTTTATAGTACCTGATTCTTGAAATTAGAATATATGGAGATCATTGAGGACATATGTCTTCTCCTACTTAAGGCATGTGTTGTGCTTAGTTCTCCTTACCTTGAATATATATTAAATCTCAAAATCATAATAAGAGATTAGCTCTAACCACCTTCTTTGGTGAGCATTCAAATGTGGTTGAGTGATTAGATATTTAAGCCCTTGGTGGTCTATTTTTAGTTCAAAGGGTTTCCCAAGCAAGTAGTGTGTCCAAATTTGTAGTGCATGAATTACTACTGCCAATTCCAGATCATGAGGGGCATAGTTTTGTTCATAAGTTTTTAGTTTCCTGGATTCATACGTAATAACTTGTCCATCTTAGACTAGTACACCACCTAAGCCTTCTCTTGAGGCATCGGTAATGACTACAAAATGACCTTCTACGTTAGGTACTTTCAAGATAGGTGTTGTGGTTAACTTCTCCTTTATTTGGTCAAATGCATCCTAGCACTTATCTAATCAATCAAACCTCTTGCCTTTTATCTGCAAAGAAGTAATAGGATAAACAATTTTTGAAAAGTTTTTCAAAAATTTTCTATAGTATCCTGCTAGGCCCATGAAACTTCAGACCTCGTGTACATTTCTTGGTGCTGGCCATTCCAATATGGCTTTAATCTTGGCCGGGTCTACAACTATTCCCTTAGCTGAAATTATGTGACCCAAATACTACACTTCCCTTTGAAAGAAAGTACATCTAGAGAGATTTCGATACAATTTATGCTCTCTTAACCTTTGAAGATCAATCCTTAAATGTTGAAGGTGTTCTTCCTCATTCTTAGAGTAGATTAGGATATCATCAAGAAAAACTAGGACAAACTTGTCCAAACAATCCCTGAACACACTGTTCATTAAGTTCATAAATGGTGCAGGTGCGTTGTGTTGTGATGCTCACAACACACCCTTGCTGTGGCTATGTCTTTTTGTTTGTTTGTGTGGGTCTGCTTGGTGGTAAAAGGGAAAAGGGAAGTGAAAGTTACAAACCTTGTTAAAAATAAAGAAAAAATAACATTGAGTACCAGAGAAGAGTATGGGTGAATTCCTTGTCAAAAATGAGTAAGGTTTGCTTTTCGAACCATTTTAGAATTCCTAATATTTTGCAAGTTATAAGTGTTTTTGGTAAATGTACAATCAGAGGGTTTGTATGTTGCATATACAAAGCTGTTTGTATATACAAAGTCATTTGTATTCAAGGTTGCTCATATACAAGGTCGTTTGTATGTTGTGTCTTTGTGTTAGTCGTGAAAGGGAGTTGGCGGGTTTCTTATATGTTGTTATATTTGTATACATTTTACTGACTCTTTATCTTCATATACAAGTTAGGCCAGACAGAGCTAAAGTTGAAATGAATAATCGGTCAAGTCCGTTGAATGTATTTTAGGCTTCTATATTTGGCGAAAGCGAAACATACAATGGGATATACAATAGGTTATACATGTCGCGGAACTGAAAAAGATATGAAATAAGATATAATGGTTGTATATTTCGTGCTTTGTATGTATGTTTTGGAGATATACATACAATGTGGAACTCAAGGAAGGTTTAAATCTGATATAATGGATGCATAGAGACTTCATGTATATCGGAATATGCATTTCACGGTATATAAAAGTTGGAGTTGAAAAGGGTTACATACTGTGGTTTATAAAAAGGACAAGTCCGAAAGGTGATACAAAGGATGTTGTATGTATCCGAACTTGCATTTAAAGGTTTGATACAAATGTCATATGCATCACGGAGATACAAGTAAAAAATAAGGTGGGCCCCACTGATTGCACATTTGGCTTGTATAATAACAATGTATATTTTAGATATACAAGCTGATGTACGTTAAAAGATGAAAAGCAGAGATACAAATTAGATGCGAAAGAGAAATTAAATACAGAAAAGTCTTTGTATGATTAAACGCTTGTATGTTTATGATATACATACCTGATATACAAAGAAAGTAAAAGCATCGTGAGAGAAAAGGTAAAAAGAGGGTTTGCATAAGGTGTTTGTATATTAGCTTATACAAGAGTAACATACCAATGGTGATATACAAAGGTGTACGGAAAAAGTAAAAAGGACAGGAACTGTGGTTTGATTCTTTGCATAAAGTGATTGTATGTTTAAAGATACAATGAGGATATACAAAGGAAAACATACAATGAAAAATACAAAGGGAAACAGGATGTATGTAGAATTAAGCTAACGGTAAGAAAGTTTAAAAAATGCAAACACTGCAATAGAAGGCCAAAGTTTGGCGCATTAATTACTGTAATTAATGCAAGTCTAACACTCAAGAAAAGTAAAATTTAACGAGAGTTAGGTTAATTTTAATGTTATTTCACTTTCAGATATACTGCTACGAGCTAAAATTTAGAGAGAAAAGAGAATTGTTACAGTAAATTATGCAGAACTCATTGAGGTGATAGAGTTACAGTAGCTGGATGAAAGCAAAAAAAAGGTAAAAGTAAGTCAACGACAACAGTTAAATGGTCATGAAAAATAGGTATTTATCCAAAAACACTGTTTCTTTTCAGTTGGTAAGATACTGTTAATTTCAGTAATTTCAGAAAAATGTAGGAATTTGTTTAATCCTTGTTTTAACTATTAATTAAATAGGTAGGGATTAACAAATTTAAAAGTCAAAATACAGAAAGGACAAATGAGTTAGGGTAAAATAGTAAAAGCATAAATTCATAGTAAAAACCCTAGATAGGAAAATAAAACAAAAGTTACAAGTTGCATGTTTCCACAGGATGGCCCCGAAATAGAAGAAAGATACAGGGGGCGAGGTGAAAAAAGAAAGGAAACCATGAAAGGAGATAGAGAAAGAAGAATTGCCCTTGTACAGAGGTTATCCATCTCTAATCAGTATGAGTGGAGTTGCTACAGATACGAATATAGGAAATTATGATGCAGAGGATGTGTTAAAGAAAATTATTGTTGAGGATGCTTCACAAGATATGAAATGTATCTGGGAGAGTGGACTATACAGGGCTACAGGTTTCCCACTAGCTATGGAGGTTAGAGATTTGTGTTTAGACTGTGTGACTTTATATGATCCAGCCGCTAGGAAGATTATGATGTATGACAGACTTATTGCTGATTTAACCACAGAGGGGATTACCAGAACATTTGGATTAGAAATCAATGAGAAAATGAGAGATATTGATATTGATCAATATAATGAAGACTTTCATACAATGAAAGAGACTGTAAAGGTAAAATATTCCACAACTGGTATAGCCCAGAAAATAAACCCAAGGTTGTAGCCAGGGTACACAAGAACTTGATGAGGATATACTTCAATGAAGAAATTTATTTGATGATCACCATGCTGAGTAGGTTGGTTGGACTGAGAGATGGCCCCAAATGTGAGCCATGGATGTTCACTGCTATTCAATTCATAAGAGCAGGAGAAAAAGAGCAAGGGCAAATCCACTGGGCCAAAGCAATAAGCACAACTATTTGGAAGCAGGCCATGCTGAGAAAACAAAAGATGATGCCCTTTTATTTGTCTTCCTATGTGTTATATTCATGTGCAGCAGAAATTAGACCATATATACATGGAAATGAAAGGGTTGGTGCCCTAGGGAATGGTCCTGATAAGAAATTAGTGTATGAACATTATCTCGCTTACAAGAAGAAAATGCATTGAAGAACTTTGCTTTGGTTAATGATGTCTTTTATACTTACATGGTAAGAGTTTTGAGAGAGGAACCTGACAAAAGATTATCTAAAAGTACAGAAGATGCAATTGGATTGCATAGTTCCTGGTTCATTCAATTTGAATAGTTTACTTATATCAGGACTGAAGGATTCGAGGGAAAACCATTTATGCTGCCTTGATATCCTTCTAATAAATGGATTGTGTTGGAATTTTCAAGGTAGAACTTGAATGTCTTTAGAATTTATAAAAAGAAGTTTAGTAGAGGGAATCTGAAGTTGCCTTGGGCTATTGGTAGATACTTCTATTTTAGTGAGGAAGTTGCAGGATATTCAGAGCAAGTACTGAGATATTATGGCTTTCAAGAATTTGATTTAGTCAAGAGATTTGATACTTTCCATAGGATCAAGAATTTTGTAGATAAAAAGTAGAAACACTAGATGCATATTGAGGATTTTTGGGCTGATTGCAAAAATGACAGGGAAGTGAGGAAAAGAGCTCATAAAAGATTAACCATTGAGCAAATGAAGTCTATAGGTGACATATATGTCCCCCCAAAGGTTCAAGATGATGATAAACTATTACATCATAGTTATGCAGAGGCAAGGTTGGCTCTTATTATAGAGCCTGATTGGTCAGAGCCCTGGAACACATCTCTGGACATATTGTCCAAGCCAGTGATATTATTTTCAAAGACATGGCTGAAAGATAGAATTGAGGAACTTAAAGCTGAAGGAAAAGAGATCACCTATCCAAAGAAAGGAAGAAAAAGAAAAGCAGAGCCTAGTGAGGATCTACAATGCTTTTATGAGAAGAAAAGGAAGATTGTAGAGGCTAAAATTGTTGAAAAAGATAAAAATGCTACTTTAATGGACCCATATGCATTAGGAATAACAGTAGCAGTAGCATCAGATACTTTTGTAGATGCAAGGTCAATAAGTCATGAAATTGGTGCAGAAGAGGCACATATTGTAAAGGAAGTAGTAGGACAAAAAATTAGAAAGGCAATACCAATAAGTTTGTAAAAGGGTGAGACTTCTGAACCAGGTGGTATAATTGGAGCACATGAAGTAGGTGCAAAACTGAGTAGTATACCTAGTGCCTCGACCTCCTCAGAACAAAGACAAACATATGTTCAAGTAAAAACAGAGTTGGCTGGAGAAATGCAGCAAGAGTCAGAAACTCACAAAGCCAAACAAACTATTGAAACTGTGCACATTGATAGCAATGATAGTGAAGAAAGAGAAATGTATAAGGGAAAAGAGATTGAAATAGAGGAAGATTCTAGTGATTTCCTAAGTGAAGAGGAAGAACCAAGAATTTAGACTGAAATGGAGATTGAATAGAGCTCAAAGCATGAAGAAGAAAAGGTACAAGAAGAAATAGGATCAGTGGACCCATTTGGTACCTTAGTTCCTCCTGAAATCATTAAAGATGTGCAAGAAGAGGCACATAAAATTGAAGAAGCTGAGAAAGAAGGGACACCTGAAGAGATAATCATAGAAAGGCATGTTTCAACAGAAGAAGAAACAAAAGATGACACCTCAGGTGTGGATGCCTTAAATATACCGAATATGTATGATTAGAAAAGTGAAGAAGAGAAAAATATAGAAAATATGCAAGATCAAGAAAAAGAAGTAAAGGAAGATGATGCAAAGGTAAGTTCACCTGTACATATAGAACAGGTACAGATAGAAGATACAGACAAAACAGAAGATGAAGCCAAGATGCTTGAAGGTAAAGAAGAAACAGAAAAGGTTGATGAGAATAAAGCTAAAGAACAAACTGAAGATGTAAACATGCTGAATATAGAACAAATATATGCAGAAGAAGACCAAGAACAGGAACCATCAGAAGAGGAAGGTCCTGAAGAAGAAGTTGAAGATGGAGGAGACACTGAAATAGAAGAGGAGGAAAATGAGGTTGAATCAAAAGAACAGCAAAATGACCCCATGGAATAGGAGCCTCCACTTTAGCAGCAAATTCTAGAACAACAACAGGATCAACAACAAGAAAAACAACAAGAATAGTAGCAACAAAAAGAAATAGAAATAGAGAAGCCTCATGAGGAAGTGATTGATGAAGATAAGACTGCAGAAGGTACAAAAGAAATTCCTGCATGGTTAGGAGGAGAGATAAGAAAGGAGAAAAAAGAGGTACAGTTAGTACCAATTGATATTAAGAGTTTGCTAGGTGGTACCACTCCAAGAAAAGAAAAAAGAAAAGATAGGACAATGTCAGCTATATAGAGAGGTCCAGATGGATCTAGAATGCTGAACCTAGCCATACCATGGAAGGAAAAAGAAAAAGGTGAAATAGCCTTGTAGGAGTATAAGATATTAAATTTTGACCTTGGGCATTCTACAAGGGAACAACACATTAATGAATGGGAAGATATGCACCAAGTGATAGCAGAGATGCTAAGAAAGGACAAAGATAAACAAGAGTACTTAAAAGGACACATTGTCCAACTTCAACAATTTATTAAAGGGATATTTGATCCCAATGCAACAGTCCCAGAACTGCCTAGTGACATAGTAGTTATATCCAAGGAAGAAATAAGGTACATGGAAAATAAAAGGCTCAAGGCTAACATTTTTGATGAATGGTTTAGAAATTTTATACAAGAAGGTGAGCAAATAATAAAGCAGGCTGTGGGAAGTTGGAAAGTAGTTGCAAAAGAAAAGAGCAAATGCATGATACTTGTCTGAACTTGAACAATTGACATAAGTAGAAGAAAGAGCAGAAGAATTGATTAATGAAGGAGTAATCACTGTTGCACTGGCAAATCAAGTGCCACAAACAAGATTAGAGCTTAAATTTGAAGAAGATAACCTTAGAAAATGTATCACAGTTGTACATGATTTAGAAGAGAAAGTAGATGAAATGATAAAAAGGCACAAGAAGATAATAGAAAGACTCCTAGAGCATGAATGTATGGAGGTGCTAGCATATGAGTTAGAAAGGGCATTAATAGAGTTTAATGCCATATTTACACCATGCATAGAGAATCTTGATGTAAATCTCAGCAAACAGATGATGGATACATTAATGGAAGAAAGTGCTAAAATGAAGAAGTATAAGAAGAGAAGAGAAGGCTCAGAGAACAGAGAAAAGAAGTTGAGGGAAGGAGTTGTGATGCAGGAATACATATGGGCAAAGAGTCCAAGAGGGGACCGTACCTTTGTAGAAGGTGTAATCAGTAATTTCAAAACATATTTGAAAGAATGAGAAGACAAAGGCGAGCAGTGGTTTTGAGAAGAAGTCAAATAAAGAGTATTAGCAAGAGAAAGTCAATGAAGAAGGGGAATCTTATTTTTTGAAAGATTCAAAGAGCATCCTTTGAGAGGGAAAAGATGCCATTTAGATATTTTGACAGACGGTTGGAGATGAATGTACACCGTTGATTGATAATAGAAGGATCTCAACCGTAGATGGAGTTGTAGCTATAGCAATGAGAGGTTCAAAATCTATATAAGGAACTTTGCTACCTGTACATTACTTACACAGGGATTTTTAGAAGATAGATAGTAGTTGTAATTGATTCAAGCATTTTGAGTAGAAGAGTATTTTAGTTTAGAGGAGGTCGCCTGTGTCTGCACTAAGGAACGCGTGGAATGTCCAGCTTTCTTATTATATCTGTAAAGCGTTGTAAGTTCTCCGTGAAGTTGATTAATGAAGTTAAGAGTCATTCATACATTGTAAATCATATATGACTGTGTGTTTTGAATATAAATGAATCTGAAATTCTGCGTCTACATTTAGAGTGTCTTCTGGCTCTTCTTTGTATTTGAAATGGTATCTCTTAAAGCTCCCAATCTTGAATGCATGTTCATGAAAATACTCAAGACATTCGCATTTAACGATTTAGTCTGTTGATTTGATCAAATTTATTGTACTTCTAACGTGCATGACAAAACATTTAGATCCTATAGATAATGATGTTGAATTTGATTTTCTCTAACTTTTCCCAAACATTTGAAATATTTAGCTTAAAGACAGAAATTCAAAGGAGATTGTCTGACATTTGAAGGAAATAGGAACTATTGAGTTAATATTTGGCAATCTTCATAACATTTGAAAAGAAAAGCTTGTGTTAATATAAATCATATAAAGCTTTGTGATACAATAAAAAATTTATGGAAAGAGATAGATAATTTGTTGATATTTGCAACAGTTTGCATAATTCGAGTCCAGTAAGTCATCAATCACCTTAAATCAAGTAAGGCCCCTTGCATATTACAGCTTCATATTAACCTACTGAACTGTCCATGAGGTCAAGACCTGACCATATGGAAACTTGGGATTAAGTAATCTTCATTGATTTCTTCATATCTTTCAAGATAGTTAGGTTCATTTTATGAACTTTAACTTTTGTTATGAATGTGTAAAAACAATCATCAACACTTATTGGCGCTAGAAGGAGGGCCTGATTGGAGTTAAGGTTGAATTTGAGTAAAAATGGCTCATAAGAATAGTAGAGTGACTAGGTCTAGATCTAGTTCAGAAGATATATTTGTGCAATTACCTGATAGGAGACAGAGTAAAGGTCCTTTGATTTGGAATCCTTGAATATCAAATACAGGAAGTTCATCTGGAACGCCTCCTAGATCACCTTTTAACATCCATAATATTGTGAGTCCTGACAGTTCTTCATTTAGATCTTTAAATCTTGGTTCAGGTCCTCCCAGAGGTCCTAGTCCTCCCAGAAATCCTAGTCCACCAAGAAATATAGGTATTCCTATAGGTCCAGGTCAAGCACAAGTACCTAAAATGGCTTATTTTAATGTCAACTCTCCCATACAGTTCACTGATTATCATGAGATGCTAAAGAATCCTGAAAAGATATGTCCTAAATACTAGTTGCATCAAGATCTAGAGGATCATATCAAGATATTTAAGGAGGCATGCTTTAGAGCCAGGTTAGAGTATGAGGATGTTGTGTGTAGGTTATTTCCTTACACCTTCATTGAGCAGGCTTCTAACTGGTATGTGAATTTACCTAATGGTTATGTTTCTTCTTGGACACTTATGGAGGAAGCATTTTTGTCTAGATTTAGGGGACCACTAGATCCTTCCATCTTATATCATGAATTGGCTGCAATTAAAAGAGGTGAGGGAAAACTGATTGACAATTTTAATGATAGGTTTCAAAAGGCCTATTCTAGGTTGGTAGCTCTATACACAGTAAATGTAGATACATTGTTAGCCATGTATTATGTTGAATTAAATCCATTAACTGCCATGTTTGTCAAAAGAAATCCTGACATAGATACAATATCTAAAGCCTATAAGGAGGCAGCCTCTGTAAACCAGGAGATGAGGCAGACAACTTATAATCCATTTCTCAATGGAGAAAATCCTGGGATACAAAATCAAACACAACCTTGGAATGGAGTTCCTACACATAACACTCCATTGCTAAATCCAGTTCCTACATACACACCTGTGTATAATCCTGCCCCAATCCAAGCTACAGTACCTTATACTGGTAATACTGCCAATAATAATCAGAATAATGGTTAGTCCTTCTTTCAGCCTCCTCAGGATACATTTGTGGCAAAAGCACAAGAGGAAAGAGAAGAAATCAAAGAAATTACTACACATTTGAGAAGATTGACTACTAAAATGACACAATTGAGAAATGAAAATTTCTATGGTAGAAACAACCAGGGATATAATCAGAACTATAACTAGAGTCAAAACCAAAATTATAACCAAGGTCAGGGTTCTAATCAGGGTCAAAATCACAGTCAAAATCAGAATCATAATCAAGGACAACCGATGCAAAATAAAGGACTTGCTATAGATAATAGAGCCTGGGTAATAATAACAGGAATTAGAATCAGCCAAGGCCACATAAAACATGGAACATAGGGCCTAATAATGGCACTCTATCTTCTCCATTTGAAAATTTGGATAACCAGGATACAAAACAAACAGCTAGGATTCAAATGGCCAATGTAGCATTGAAGAATTGGTGTAGAATTCATAATACTACTGCTCATGCTGAATTAGATTGCCCTCAATTTCATCTGGCTGCAAGCATTTTCAATGTAGATGTACAGGATCCTACTTCTGAGTTTCTCATTCCCAAAGGTAATGAAATAGTACCCTCAGAATATGATATTGCTTTAGTCTTAGAGACTTTTACCTTTGCAATTGAAGAAGAAGAGGACCAATTGTTAGAAGATGAGCCCTATTTTTGTGAAAACCTATATCCTGAATCAGTCTTAGTACTAAATGCATTTCAGTTTCCCTTTGAAGCTGACAATGAAGTGTTGTATGAGACAGAGGAGGTACAAGCTTTTCAACAGTCAAATAAAAATCATACCTATAATCTGAGAAATAACACTAGGCTAGGAGGTCCCTTCACCACTTCCACTCCTAACAATTTTAATACTCCCCCAGACCAGAACGCTAGTAATAATCCTGCTATATTGAAGGCCAATTATCATGCGAATAATGGAACAATAGCGCAAAAGGTCCAAACAGGTAAAAAGACAGTAGAAACAATGAGGTTGATGAGTTACTTGTCAAAGGAGATAAAGAAAATCAAGGTTAGTATACCTTTGTGTGAATTTCTAAAAAGTCCAAGGGTTAGAAATGCTTTCATAAAATCCTTGGATGCATCTATGACAGGTGAGGTTTCTGCTGAGGTGAATGTTCCTAGTGGGGATTCACAGCCAAAAGAAAAAAGTAAGAAAACTAAACAGCCTTCCAACACTAATGTGGTAATGTATGCAGATAAGAAAGAAGCTCCTCCTTTCTTGTTAACCATTAGAATGTTTGGAAAGAACATACATAATTGTATGGTAGATTCTAGTGCATCAGCTAATGTAATGCCCTTAGCGATATCCAAAACTTTAGGGCTGACCCCTACCAAATCTACCAAAGTTGTTACACAGTTGGATAAAACTGAGGTTTATGTGATGGGAGAACTAATGCATATTCAAATGTAGTTAGCCTCAGATCCCAGGGTGAGTCAGTTTATTGACATTCAGGTAGTAGATATACCTATAAATTATGGGATGTTGTTGAGTAGAGACTGGTTTAAAACATTGAATGGATATATGGCCACTAATTTTTCACATATGTGGTTACCTTGGAGAGGTGTTCCAAATCAGATCAGAATAGAAGCTGAACCCAGGATGAAACACATGATCACAGAATACAATAGGACTAATGAAATATTGTATGCTTTTGTTGAACCTGGTGTTTACAAGGTCACTAACAAAGGGGTACAGATTGAAGAAATTTTAATGCTAAATTTTAGAGAAAAACCTATTAGTAAGGAAACAAAATTATTCATTGAGTCTGATGGAAATTCTTCTGATGAAGAAAACAATGCAATGAATAATTTTGGTCAGGTCATTAGACAGGAAATGGAAAAGTGCATGGAATGAAATATTCCAGTTCAATGCAAATTGTACAAAAACATGTGTAGAGTCCATGATAAGCCACATTCTAAAGAGAAGTGTGGAATGTGCAGGGATATTATTGAGTATCAGTACATAAAATGCACAAAGGGGATGGAACTACAAGAAGGAAAGGTTAATCCTAGTCAACCGGAGAGATACTTTCAGAACAACATAAACGTAGTAACTCTAGATTTGGAAAAAGAAACAAAAGACAAAGGTGTCTGCCCTTCTGATCTACAAACTGAAAGGATAAATGTACAAGTAAGTCAAAATGAATTGCCTATGAATGAACAAGATAGCATCTCACATGTCATAGAAAAAGCAAAACATGCCAAAGTAAAGGGTCACAAGAATAAGGAGGGCATGTGGACACTAAAATGTGATGGATCCAAATCGAAACAGGGTGCAGGTGCTGGTGTAGAACTTATAGATTCTCATGGTAAGTCATATTTAGTAGCATATAGGCTACAGTTTGCTTGTACTAACAATGTGGCAGAATATGAAGCTTTAATTTATGGACTGGTCATGGCTATAAAGAAAAATGTAAAAATGATCAGAGTATTTTTAGATTCTGAATTAGTAGTCAGGCAAGTAAGGAAATTGTATGCATGCAACTATAAAAAGATGGTTTACAGGCATAGGGTGTGGGATTTGATAGATTCATTTGATGCTTTTAACATAGAGCATATCCCTAGAGAATTGAACCATAGACCAGATGCATTAGCAGTTGCTGCTAGCACTTTAGAACCCTTAACATTGTTAGGATTAAAAAGATTTGTTGTAAAATTAGTAAACGTTCCTAGCGTATTGGATAATGTTATGCATTTTCAGGTATTTGAAGGGGATCAACAAATTGTAGTTTTTCTAACTTGTAATGAGGTATTTGAAGCTCAAATTATTGATGAACAAGAGAGGCCTAATGTGTCTTGGGATAAAGAAGACATAATCAACTTAAAAAGCAATTTTTTACCTAAGGGAGTGATCAAGTTAGAACAGATCTTTGACTTTGACAGGGTAGTAAAATAAAAAGATTTGCCCAAAACTGAGGGAGGTAAGTGTGATCCATATAACCTTGGAATAGAGCAAAGTCCACAGAATGTACAAAGGCTTTCTCTGAAGAGTTAAGAAAATAAATTATAGATGTTCTGAAAGATTACAAACACGTCATAGCATGGACATATGAAGATTTAAAGACATATGATACATCTATCATCACTCATGTGATACCATTGAAACCAGATATCAAACCGTTTAGGCAGAAACAAAAGCCTGTGAATGTTATTCTAGAGCCTTTGATCTTTGAAGAAGTAAAGAAATTGCTGTCTGCTAGAATAATTTTCCCAGTCAAACATTCAACCTGGGTAGCTAATTTAGTACATGTTAGAAAGAAAAGTGGAGACATTAGGTTATGTGTAGATTTTAGAAATTTGAACAAGGCATCTGAAAAAGATAATTATCCTCTGCCTCCAATAGATGAAGTACTGCAAGCAGTAAATGGAGCTAAGATGATGTCTTTTTTAGATGGATTTTTAGGATATAACCAAGTTTTAGTTGATAAAGAAGACAGGTTGAAGACCACTTTTACTTGTAAATGGGGTAATTATGCATACAGAAGAATGTCGTTTGGTCTAATCAATGTAGGTGCCACTTTTTAGCGAGCCATGGATATTGCATTCCGTGAATTGTCAGGTAAATGCATTGTAATTTATATGGATGATTTAACTGTTTATTCTAAAGATGCATCCACTCATGCTGAGGATCTGAGAAGAGTACTCAAAAGATGTGAGAGGTATGGGATTTCTCTTAACCCTAAGAAATGTTCATTTGGGGTAACTGAAGGAAAGTTGTTGGGGCATGTTATTTCTGAGAATGGGATATCTATTGATCCTAATAGAATAGAAGGAATAAAGAAATTGTAATTACCAAACAGTAAGAAAGAACTAAAATCATTTTTTGGTAAAATTAACTTTGTCAGGAAGTTTATTACAGGGTTTGCAGAAATTGTGCAACCATTGAATGCTATGCTTAAGAAGGATGTAGTGATAGAATGGACACTTGTAGCCAAAACTACAATTGATGATATCAAGGAAGCTATTTCTGATGCTCCTATATTGGCCAGTCTGAATTATACAAAGCCATTTTACATTTATTCTTTTGCATCCTCACATTCAGTTGTAGCTGCTTTGACACAGAAGGGAGAAGATAATGAAGAGAAACCTATAGCTTTTATGAGTGCACCTCTGAAGGATGTACAACTAAAATATCTTGATATAGAAAGACAAGCATTTGCACTAGTAAGAGCAGTAAAAATGTTTAGACATTATATCTTACGCAGTCAGGTTAAAGCCATAGTACCAGATGCAGTAGTGAAGATGCTGCTGATGCAGAATGAACCTGGAGAGAAAAGAGCTAAATGGATCAAAACTTTGCAAGAGTTTGATATGGAAATCATTCCAATGAGGTTGGTCAGAGGATAGGCTTTAGTGCAAACCATAGCCAACACAGACCCAAATTTGGTGAAATAGCAATATGTGTTGAATACTAGTGATGCATCAGGGTGGTATGATGATTTGAACACTTTTCTGATATCGAGGAAATATCTGAGCAAGATGAAATCTTCTCAAAGAAGAGCTTTAAAGATTAAAGCACAAAAGTACATGGTACAAGGAGGTCTTCTATTCAAGAAGAACCATGAAGGAATATATTTAAGATGTCTAAACAGAGATGAAGTAGATAAGGTATTGTTAGAGCTACATGATAAGTATGGAACTGCTCATGGTTCCCATTTAGCTACAACGCATAAGATATTGAGAGCAGGATACTATTGGCCTACAATGTTTAAAGATACTGAGAGTCACATTAGAAGTTGTCACATTTGTCAAGTTACAGCAGATAAAGGAAGGAATCAGGCTAATCCATTACAGTCAGTCATTGAGTTTAGGCCATTTGCATAGTGGGGCTTAGATTTCATTGGAGTTATAAATCCTCCATCATCTGCAGGACACAAGTTTATACTAACAGTAACTGACTACTATACAAGGTGGACTGAAGCCACATGTTGCAAGTTCTCTACTACTGAGGTAGTTATCAAGTTCCTTGAAGAAAATATCATAACAAGGTTTGGAGCTCCATACTCACTGGTATATGATAATGGCCCTGCATTTTCTTCTTTGAAATTTTCCAAATGGGCGTTTGAATATGGAATAATTTTAAAGTTTTATTCAAACTATTATCCTCAAGGGAATGGGTTAGCTGAGTCTACGAATAAGATTTTATTAGATATAATCAAAAAGCTAATTGAAAATAATCCAAGAGAATGGAACACATTGCTGAAGTATGCGTTGTGGGTAGATAGGACTAAGGTTAAATCAGCCTTAGGCAATGCACCTTATCACTTAGTTTATGGGATTGATCCCATACTTCCAATAAATCTAAGAATACCAGTTTGGAAGTTTGCTAATGAATATTTAAGCTTTAATGATCACAGGGAAGCCAGAATAATCCAATTGTTGCAATTAGATGAGAAAAGAGATCAAGCCATTGAGAAATTTGCTAAACATCAAGCAGTGGTTAAAAGATGGTTTGACAAAAGAGCAAGAGTCAAAACGTTTAGAATTTTAGACTTAGTGCTGTGCTGGGATAAGGCACATGAAATGAAAGGAAATCATAGAAAATTTGACAAATTATGGTTAGGTCCATTACAGGTCTCAGAAATAATAGGAGACAATACTTTCAAGCTCAAGACCTTGACTGGAGAAGATGTGCCATTACCAGTTAATGGACAGCACTTGAAACATTACTTTCAGGCTTGAGGTGAGGGTAGTTAGTTTCTGTGTATCATAATGTAAATAATGTACATTTTTGGTGTTGTTTTGTTTTGTTGTTTTTGTTTTTGTTTTTTGTGTTTTTGTTTTGTTCTGTTTTGTTTGTTTTGGTGTTGTGTTTGTTTGTGTGTTGTGTTTCCTTAGCAGGCATGTTTGTTTTGTTTTAGAGTATATAGGAGCAGATTAAAAACCACTGAAAATAATAGAAAATTCAGAACATTCAGGTTAATTATTTGAAATTTATGCATAACTTGTTGTGACTGTCATGAATGTAGAAAGTTGACTTGTGAAATTTTGTATTCAATAATTGTGGGTTGAGTATTCAAGGGAAGTTTCTCACAATGACATACCTAAAATCCTTGGGTTTGTTGAACTTACCAGTGTAGATATTAGGTGAAAAATCAGAGGTCACCCTTGTTACCATTGCAATTCTCAGCTTAATTTCAGCAAGTGATCATTCCTTGCATCATGAAGTTACAACTATAATATCTTATGAAATCTTTATCAAATACAAAATATAAAATAAATAAATAAATAAAATGGATTTTACTGAAATCTAGGTTAAGTCATCTAAGTAACTCTACCAGGGCTATAGATGCTTGTTGGCAGTGGGGCTCTACTTAGGAGAATTGTAACGATAACCTTGTCGGGGCTATGGATGCCTGCTGGCAGCAAGTCTCTATCCGATTGGCTATGAGGGAATGACATCAACTATGTAGGTTAATATCAGTCACTAGTTTGTTCAACTGATTTTCAAGATGAGGATTATTAATCACGTGCATCCACTTAAACTGAATGGGAAAATTCATGCACCTTATTGAATACATTAGGTCTCAAGTTGAATGATGATTTGTAGAAAAGATAGTTGGAAATTATGAATTTATTTTAGTTTTGTTTAATGGTTTTAATTTAATTGTTTGATTTGGTTACTAGTTGTTGTGATGCTCACAACACACCCCATTTTACTTTTTAGCAAAATGAGGACCCCTGCTGTGGCTGTGTCTTTTTGTTTGTTTGTGTGGGTCTGCTTGGTGGTAAAAGGGAAAAGGGAAGTGAAAGTTACAAACCTTGTTGAAAATAAAGAAAAAATAACATTGAGTACTAGAGAAGAGTATGGGTGAATTCCTTGTCAAAAATGAGTATGGTTTTCTTTTTGAACCATTTTAGAATTCCCAATATTTTGCAAGTTATAAGTGTTTTTGGTAAATGTACAATCAGAGGGTTTGTTTGTTGCATATACAAAGCTATTTGTATATACAAAGTCATTTGTATACAAGGTCGCTCATATACAGGGTCGTTTGTATGTTGTGTCTTTGTGTTAGTCACGAAAGGGAGTTGGTGGGTTTCTTATATGTTGTTATACTTGTATACATTTTGCTAACGCTTTATCTTCATATACAAGTCAGGCCCGACAGAGTTAAAGTTGAAATGAATAATCTATTAGTTGTCATTGCACCAAAAGATCAACCTGTTAATGCCCAATACAACCACTTGACTTAACAAGCACTAATCGGTCAAGTCCATTGAATGTATTTTAGGCCTGTATATTTGGTGAAAGCGAAACATACAACGGGATATACAACAGGTTATACATGTCGTGGAACCAAAAAAGATATGAAATAAGATATAATGGTTGTATATTTCGTGCTTTGTATGTATGTTTTGGAGATATGCATTGCGATATACATACAAGATGGAACTCAAGGAAGGTTTAAATCTGATATAATGGATACATCGGGACTTCATGTATATTGGAATATGCATTTCACGGTATATAAAAGTTGGAGTTGAAAAGGGTTACATACTGTGGTTTATAAAAAGGACAAGTCCGAAAGGTGATACAAAGGATGTTGTATGTATCCGGACTTTCATTTAAAGGTTTGATACAAATGTCATATGCATCGTGGATATATAAGTAAAAAGTAAGGTGGACCCCACTGATTGTACATTTGGCTTGTATAATAACAATGTATATTTTAGATATACAAGCTGATGTACGTTAAAAGATGCAAAGCAGAGATACAAACTGGATGCGAAAGAGAAATTAAATACAGAAAAGTCTTTGATTAAACGCTTGTATGTTTATGATATACATACCCGATATACAAAGAAAGTAAAAGCATCGCAAGAGAAAAGGTAAAGAGAGGGTTTGCATAAGGTGTTTGTATATTAGCTTATACAAGAGTAACATACAAACGGTGATATAAAAAGGTGTATAGGAAAAGTAAAAAGGAAAGGAACTGTGGTTTGATTCTTTGCATAAAGTGATTGTATGTTTAAAGATACAACGAGGATATACAAAGGAAAACATACAATGAAAAATAAAAAGGGAAACGGGATGTATGCAGAATTAAGCTAACGGTAAGAAAGTTTAAAAAATGCAAACACTGCAATAGAAGGCCGAAGTTTGGCGCATTAATTACTATAATTAATGCAAGTCTAACACTCAAGAAAAGTAAAATTTAATGAGAGTTAGGGTAATTTTAATGTTATTTCACTTTCAGATATACTGCTAGGAGCTAAAATTTGCAGAGAAAAGAGAATTGTTACAGTAAATTAAGCAAAACTCATTGAGGCGATAAAGTTACAGTAGCTGGATGAAAGCAAAAAAAAGGTAAAAGTAAGTCAACAACAACGGTTAAATGGTCACAAAAAATAGGTATTTATCCCAAAACATTATTTCTTTTCAGTTGGTAAGATACGGTTAATTTTAGTAATTTCTAAAAAATGTAGGAATTTGTTTAATCCTTGTTTTAACTGTTAATTAAATAGGTAGGGATTAACAAATTTAAAAGTCAAAATATAGAAAGGACAAACATGTTAGGGTAAAATGGTAAAAGCAGAAATTCATAGTAAAAACCCTAGACAGGAAAGTAAAACGAAAGTTATAAGATGCATGTTTCCATAGGATGGCCCCGAAACAGAAGAAAGATACAGGGGCGAGGTGAAAAAAGAAAGGAAACCATGAAAGGAGATAGAGAAAGAAGATTTGCCCTTGCACAGAGGTTATCCATCTCTAATTAGTACGAGTGGAGTTGGTACGGATACGAATATAGGAAATTATGATGCAAAGGATGTGTTAAAGAAAATTACTGTTGCAGATGCTTCACAGGATATGCAATGTATCTGGGAGAGTTGACTATACAGGGCTGCAGGTTTCCCACTGGCTATGGAGGCCAGAGATTTGTGTTTAGACTGTGTGACTTTATATAATCCAGCCACCAGGAAGATTATGATGTATGACAGACTTATTGCTGATTTAACCACAGAGGGGATTGCCAAGACATTTGGATTAGAAATCAATGAGAAAATGAGAGATATTGATATTGATCAATATAATGAAGACTTTCATACAAATGAAAGAGACTGTAAAGGTAAAATATTCCACAACTGGTATAGCCCAGAAAATAAACCCAAGGCTGTAGCCAGGGTACACAAGAACTTGATGAGGATATACTTCAAGGAAGAAATTTATTTGATGATCACCATGCTGAGTAGGTTGGCTGGACTGAGAGATGGCACCAAATGTGATCCATGGATGTTCACTATTATTGAATTCATAAGAGTAGGAGAAAAAGAGCAAAGGCAAATCCACTGGGCCAAAGCAATAAACACAGCTATTTGGAAGCAGGCCATGCTGAGAAAACAAAAGATGATGCCCTTTTATTTGTCTTCCTATGTGTTATATTTATGTGCTGCAGAAATTAGACCATATATACATGGAATTGAAAGGGTTGGTGCCCTAGGGAATGGTCCTGATCAGAAATTAGTGTATGAACATTATCCTAACTTACAAGAAGAAAATGCATTGAAGAACTTTGCTTTGGTTAATGATGTCTTTTATACTTACATGGTAAGAGTTTTGAGAGAGGAACCTGACAAAAGATTATCTAAAAGTACAGAAGATGCAATTGGATTGCATAGTTCATGGTTCATTCAATTTGAATAGTTTACCTATATTAGGACTGAAGGATTCGAGGGAAAACCATTTATGCTGCCTCGGTATCCTTCTGATAAATTGATTCTATTGAAGTTTTCAAGGCAGAACTTGAATGTCTTTAGAATGTATAAAATGAAGTTCAGTAGAGGAAATCTGAAGTTGCCTTGGGCTATTGGTAGATACTTCTATTTTAGTGAGGAAGTTGCAGGATATTCAGAGCAAGAACTAAGATATTATGGCTTTCAAGAATTTGATTTAGTTAGGAGATTTGATCCTTTCCATAGGATCCATAATCTTGTATATAAAAAGTATAAACACCAGATACATATTGAGGATTTTTGGGCTGATTGCAAAAATGACAGGGAAGTGAGGAAAGAGCTCATAAAAGATTAACCATTGAGGAAATGAAGTCTATAGGTGACATATATGTCCCCCCAGAGGTTCAAGATGATGATAAACTATTACATCATAGTTATGCAAAGGCAAGGTTGGCTCCTATTATAGAGCCTGATTGGTCAGAGCCCTAGAACACATCTCTGGACATATTGTCCAAGCCAGTGATATTATTTTCAAAGACATGGCTGAAAGATAGAATTGAGGAACTTAAAGCTGAAGGAAAAGAGATCACCTATTCAAAGAAAGGAAGAAAATGAAAAGCAGAGCCTAGTGAGGATCTGCAATGCTTTTATGAGAAGAAAAGGAAGATTGTAGAGGCTAAAATTGTTGAAAAAGATAAAAATGCTACTTTAATGGACCCATATGCATTAGGAATAACAGTAGTAGTAGCATCAGATACTTATGTAGATGCAAGGTGAATAAGTCATGAAATTGGTGCAGAAGAGGCACATATTGCAAAGGAAGTGGCAGGACAAAAAATTAGAAAGGCAATACCAATAAGTTTGTCAAAGGGTGAGACTTCTGAACCAGGTGGTATAATTGGAGCATAGGAAGTAGGTGCAAAACTGAGTAGTATACCTAGTGCCTCGACCTCCTCAGAACAAAGACACACATATGTTCAAGTAAAAATAGAGTTAGCTGGAGAAATGCAGCAAGAGTCAAAAACTCACAAAGCCAAACAAACTATTGAAACTATGCACATTGATAGTAGTGATAGTGAAGAAAGAGAAATGTAAAAGGGAAAAGAGATTGAAATAGAGGAAGATTCTAGTGATTTCCTAAGTGAAGAGGAAGAACCAAGCATTTAGGCTGAAATGGAGATTGAACAGAGCTCAGAGCATGAAGAAGAAAAGGTACAAGAAGATATAGGATCAGTGGACCCATTTGGTACCTTAGTTCCTCCTGAAATCATTAAAGATGTGCAAGAAGAGGCACATAAAATTGAAGAAGTTGAGAAAGAAGGGACACGTGAAGAGATAATCACAGGAAGGCATGCTTCAGCAGAAGAAGAAACAAAAGATGACACCTCAGGTGTGGATGCCTTAAATATGCTGAATATGTATGATGAGCAAAGAGAAGAAGAGAAAAATATAGAAAATATGTAGGATCAAGAAAAAGAAGTAAAGGAAGATGATGCAAAGGTAAGTTCACCTGTACATACAAAATAGGTATAGACAGAAGATACAGACAAAACAAAAGATGAAGCCAAGATGCCTGAAGGTAAAGAAGAAACATAAAAGGTTGATGAGAATAAAGCTGAAGAACAAATTGAAGATGTAAACATGCTGAATATAGAACAAATATATGTAGAAGAAGACTAAGAAAAGGAACCATCAGAAGAGGAAGGTCTTGAAGAAGAAGCTGACGATGGAGGAGACACTGAAATAGAAGATGAGGAAAATGAGGTTGAATCAAAAGAACAGCAAAATGACCCCATGGAACAGGAACCTCCACTTCAGCAGCAAATTCCAGAACAACAACAACAGGATCAACAACAAGAAAAACAACAAGAACAATAGCAACAGGAAGAAATAGAAACAGAGAAGCCTCATGGGGAGGTGATTGATGAAGATAAGACTGCAGAAGGTACAAAAGAAATTCCTGCATGGTTAGGAGGAGAGATAAGAAAGGATAAAAAAGAGGTACAGTTAGTACCAATTGATATTAAGAGTTTGCTAGGTGGTACCACTCCAAGAAAAGAAAAAAGAAAAGCTAGGACAATGTCAGCTATACAGAGAGGTCCAGATGGATCTAGAATGCTGAACCTAGCCATACCACAGAAGGAAAAAACAAAAGGTGAAATAGCCTTGGAGGAGTATAAGATATTAAATTTTGACCTTGGGCATTCTACAAGGGAACAACACATTAATGAATGGGAAGATATGCACCAAGTGACAGTAGAGATGCTGAGAAAGGACAAAGATAAACAAGAGTACTTAAAAGGACACATTGTCCAACTTCAACAATTTATTAAAGGGATATTTGATCCCAATGCAATAGTCCCATAACTGCCTAGTGACATAGCAGTTATATCCAAGGAAGAAATAAGGTACATGGAAAATAAAAGGCTTAAGGCTAACATTTTTTATAAATGGTTTATAAATTTTATACAAGAAGGTGAGCAAATACTAAAGCAGGCTGTGGGAAGTTGGAAAGTAGTTGCAAAAGAAAAGAGCAAATGCATGATACTTGTACATAATTACCAATCCAGAAAAGAAGAATGCAGGTCTGAAATTGAACAGTTGACAGAAGTAGAAGAAAGAGTAGAAGAATTGATTAATGAAGGAGTAATCACTGTTGCACTGGCAAATCAAGTGCCACAGACAAGATTAGAGCTTAAATTTGAAGAAGATAACCTCAGAAAATGTATAACAGTTGTACAGGATTTAGAAGAGAAAGCAGATGAAATGATAAAAATACACAAGAAGATAATAGAAAGACTCCTAGAGCATGAATGTATGGAAGTGCCAGCATATGAGTTAGAAAGGGCATTAACAGAGTTTAATGCCATATTTACACCATGCATAGAGAATCCTGATGCAAATCTCAGCAAACAGATGATGGATACATTAATGGAAGAAAGCGCTAAAATGAAGAAGTATAAGAAGAGAAGAGAAGGCTCAGAGAACAAAAAAAAGAAGTTGAGGGAAGGAGTTGTGTTGCAGGAATACATATGGGCAAAGAATCCAGGAGGGGACCGCACCTTTGTAGAAGGTGTAATCAGTAATTTCAAAACATATTTGAAAGAATGAGAAGACAAAGGTGAGCAATGGTTTTGAGAAGAAGTCAAATAAAGAGTATCAGCAAGAGAAAGTCAATGAAGAAGGTGAATCTTATTTTTTGAAAGATTCCAATAGCATCCTTTGAGAGGGAAAAGATGCCATTTAGATATTTTGACAGACGGTTGGAGATGAATGTACACCATTGATTGATAATAGAAGGATCTCAATCGTAGATGGAGTTGTAGCCATAGCAATGAGAGGTTCAAAATCTATATAAGGAACTTTGCTACCTGTACATTACTTACACAGGGATTTTTAGAAGATAGCTAGTAGTTGTAATTGATTCAAGCATTTTGAGTAGGAGTATTTTAGTTTAGAGGAGGTCACCTGTGTCTGCATTAAGGAACGCATGGAATGTCTAGCTTTCTTATTGTATCTGTAAAGCGTTGTAAGTTCTCTGTGAAGTTGATTAATGAAGCTAAGAGTCATTCATACATTGTAAATCATATATGACTGTGTGTTTTGAATATAAATGAATCTGAAATTCTACATCTACATTCAGAGTGTCTTCTAGCTCTTCTTTGTATTTGAAATAGTATCTCTTAAAGCTCGCAATCTTGAATGCATGTTCGTGAAAATACTCAAGACATTCGCATTTAATGATTTAGTCTATTGATTTGATCAAATTTGTTGTACTTCTTATAACGTGCATGACAGAACATTTAGATCCTGTAGATAATGATGTGAATTTGATTTTCGCTAACTTTTCCCAAACATTTGAAATATTTAGCTTAAACGTAGAAATTCAAAGGAGATTGTCCGACATTTGAAGGAAATAGGAACAATTGAGTTAATATTTGGTAATCTTCATAACATTTGAAAAGAAAAGCATATGTTAATATAAATCATATAAAGCTTTGTGATACAATAACAAATTTATGCAAAGATATAGATAATTTGTTGATATTTGCAACAGTTTGCATAATTCGAGTCCAGTAAGTCATCAATCACCTTAAATCAAGTAAGGCCCATTGCATATTATAGCTTCATATTAACCTACTAAACTATCCACGAGGTCAAGACCTAACCATACGGAAACTTGGGATTAAGTAATCTTCATTGATTTCTTCATATCTTTCAAGACAGTTAGGTTCATTTTATGAATTTCAACTTTTTTTATGAATGTGTAAAAATAATCATCAACACGTTGGTTAATCCAAAGGGCAAGACAGTGAACTTGTAATGCCTATACCTTGTTCTGAAGGTTATTTTGTGGATATCCTCATCTTTTAACTACAATTGATGGTATCCAGATCGAAGATCGATCTTAGAAAACACAGTTGCTTCTCTCATTTGATCAAAGAGATCATCAATGCGGGGCAATGGGTATTTGTTCTTTATTGTTTCTTTATTTAACATACGGTAATCTTTGCATAACCGCAATGTGTACCATCTTTCTTTTTCACAAAAATAACTGATGCTCCCCAGGGTGACACACTGGATCTTATCAGTCCTTTATCCAGCAATTCCTACAATTGAGCCTTTAGCTCCATTAACTCAGTTGCGGTCATTCTGTATGGAGCTTTAGATATAGGTTTCGATCCTAGAATTATATCTATAGAGAAATCAAAATCTCTTCTAGGAGACAATCCCGATAGCTCATTCGGAAACACATCCTCAAAATCTCTAACAAAAAGTTACCTATCCATATTTGATCTTTCCTGATCTATGGACTCCCTCTTCTCAACTCATTGGAGTTTTTGAGATTCATAAAACATTAAATCATCTTGAAAATTAGTTTCCTCAAAACTATTTAGTTTCTCCATTTTAACAACAAAAAGCTAGCATCCCTTTCTTTGAGTTATTTTCATTTGTAGGACATAAATCTATCTTAGTTTGACCTCTCTAGGGTTCCCTTGCAGAAAAACTTTGTTCCCTAGGTCATCTAGACATTCTATTGTTTTAGCATAATAGTCCACCTTAGCCCAATGTCTCCATAAACAATTTATCCCAAGAATGACATCATAGGAGCCTAATGGGGCTACATAAAGGTTTAATTTAGTGGAGAAATTTTGAAGTTCAACCTTAGCCTCAAAAAGGCATTGCTCTACCTGAGCTTCGGTCTGATTTGCATATTCAACTGACCAAGTGTTTGCCATATATCTAGCTTTTCTAGAAATTTTACTTAAAACTTTTGGGGAAACGAAACATTCTGTTGCACCAGTATCTATCAAAACTAAAATTGGGAAACTGGATAAATTACTTGTAGTTTCAATGGGAGTAATTTGATATTCAGCTTGCTTATTATCTAGGGCTGCATGTATGCGTTGTTGGAAAGTTGTCTGTTGTGAGGGTAATGGATTTCCTTGCAGATGAGTTCCCTGCGTCTTATTAGGACACTGGTTGGCATAATGATCACCGCTGCATGTATAACACCCTCCCACGGGCCCTCACCTTTCTCGAGGCTTCCCATAATTATCTCCATTTTTCTTAGAGTTATTATTACCTTTCTTTTCCCCCTTGGATTCATTTTGTTTGATCTTGGACCCTTTATCACTTTTCTAAGAAAAGTCTCGTGTTTGCCCTTTTTCTTAAAAGATTGGGAAGATTGGGACCAATTATACCTTTTGCGATTCCTTTCCCTGTAAGTAGACATAGATTTCAATTTTTGTTCTTGTTTGATCGCCTTCTCATAAACTTGGTCCATTGAAGTGGTACCATGCACATCAACTTCATCCCCAAGCTAGGTGTTCAATCCCATAATAAACTTTCAGATGTGAAACCTTTCATCCTCTTGATATTGCGAAACATACTTGAGTAGATGGGTGAATTTTTCCTAGTACTCATTCACAGTTAAATCTCCCTATCTCAGATTTTGAAAATCTATAAGCTTTTGATCATAATATAGCTGAGGCAACCATCTTTGCTTAAAGAATTCCACAAACCCGTCCCAGGTTAAAATTGTAGACCTAAAGCCTAACTCCATTTTCTTTTTCATCCACCATGTGGATGCTTCAGCTGCCAACCGGTATGCTCCCCATACCTCTTTGGTGATTCTCGAATAGTTTCTTATTTCAAAGTATTTCTCCATTTCAGTAAGTCATGCCTTCGTGGCATCTCCACTTACCATCCCATCAAACTTGGGAGGCATAACCTTTTTCATATCACGGGATAGTTCTAAAGCCAAGTGGCTTCTTCTATCCTCTTCTTGTCAATTGCTTCAGAGTTATTCTCTCCATGTTCACTTTGGGTGGTGTCCCAATGACGTGTCTCGTCATCACTCCCATGATAGGCTTCCCACCTGGGCCCATGCTGACCCCTGACCTCCTGCTTGAGAGTTCCAATTCTTTCTCTCATCTCTTGGAGCATAGCAAGGATCTGGTCAAGTTTAAACTTGGAGTGGCTTGAAGGTTGCCCTTCTTCTTGGCTATCTCCCATATTGGTTCTTATCTGAACTGTGCTGCAATCTACTTCTCCTAAAGTTTGTAGATTAACCCTTCAATTAGTTTTTCATACTAGTGAATCCATTCATAAATGTAAATCCATTCTCATTCATGTAATCTTTAACAAGAAAGAAAAGATTTGCCAAAATTTTCAAAATGCATTATAGTTTTCCATGGATTACATATAATCCATCGATAGTTACAGAATTTTGTTTACATCTTGCTACTGTAAGTCATTGTTAGATTGGGATATCTTCTCAAATTCATTTCTCATCTTTGAGATTTATCAAATAAGTTTTAGGAGGTGGATGTACTCATAGGTACTCATCCACAACCTCCCTAGTAACATTAGGATCCTTAAGGTCACTTTCCAAGATTGGTTCCTTAGGTGCAGAGGGTTTCACTAATTCATTTTCAGAGATAGGAGTAGTAATCCTAACTACTTTCCTCATCTCTTGCTTGATGTGTTTAACAACATCAGCGAAGGTTTCATCATCAACCAACCATGCGCCTACCAAGCAACCAGTTTGTTCAAGGCATTTCATTCTTGAGGCTCGCTCCCTCAAGGCCTTAAGGCAACGTCCATTTCCCATTACCTTGTTTCTGGGTGTTGTTCTTATTCCTACCATTCTGGCATAACAACATTCAAACATTAGCAACCGTTAATGCTAGAGAAAAAAAACATTATGTAGTGAGCTCATAGGTCCATGTATTGAATCTGGTAGCTCTGATACCATATGTAACATGACATCTCACATTACCTATAAACAACCATAATTAACCATCTTATTTTTAAGGTTAAGAATAAATCAAGATTAACATAATCACAGTTAAGCAAGAAATGAATCAATATCATCATGAAAATTAAACATGCTATTCTTTTCTGGATATTTCAAAAATTTAGATTTACAACAATCCAAAGATAACTTATTAGTGAATAACCTTCACTATACAAGTACAAAGCTATGCTCATGGCATCATTTATAAGAATATACATAATAACTGACTATCAAGTCATATAAAGAATGCATTGTATCTTGAACTTTGACATCTATCTTCATAAGTCTCGGCTTGTCTTCTGCTTGGGAAGGAGAGCATCACCCGAGCACTTTTCCTCCAACCACAGACCGGTGGTCCCCTGCACAACTTCCTTCCTGGAAGTGACCCTACCCTTCATGAAGGGTATAGATATAAGGAACTGTTAGGTTTGTCATCTAAGTATGTGGTGGTGTACTTCATAATGCTTCATGGTCATACAAATATAGATCCACTCTAACTATGTATGATACTACTCAAAACATTATGCCATCTGGAGCATAGTGAACTGACTAATGCATGCAGAGACGAATGCATTACTTTGGCCAAATATTTACATACATATACGTTTCACGATGAATGTAGTCGAATGTTCACAACCTCGACTTGACTTAGAAGTTGTCTCATCCTACATTATTCATAGTTTGACCCTTTTAGGTCTTGGAAAGATAGGTTCAATTCACTCTTAGTCCATTTCTTGGACATTCGACTCCTATCTCAGGAGTATATTCATTAATGTTTTGTTACCTATGCAACAAGGAACCTGTGACTCCATGCCACTCTATTACCATCCTTTCTTAATAACAATTGCATAATCATGTTTTCAATTCTCATGACCTTTCTCAGTCTAAGATTTTATGTTTACCTTGTCCCAATGTTATCATCTAATTCTTGGCAACTAAGACTTAAAATTATTATAGTCTAATGGGTCGATCTTATTAAATAGACTCTATCTCAAAAGAAACTGCATGAGCTCATGATACCCTATACTTCATTCATGAAGGATGACCATTCAAATAGGGATACCATTAATATTCATTTAGACATAAGACTTTTCATGCTCAACATTATTTTTATTCTCATAAGAAAATAAATATCAATGGAGGGTTTGCTTCCCCAACAAACAAGGTTTGGCATGTACTTGGTAGCCTAGGCAACTATATTAGTTACCTACTAAGATATCTCCTTTGACTTTGAGGAGTCACAAATGTACCTTTTTCTACACATAGGATACACCATAGATAAAATAATATCTATCACAAACATTCAAACACTGTTATCCACAGTCCATAAGACCGGTAGACTTAGTGCCTTAGGGACAGTTGAGGGTTATAGATTTATGATATAACTATCATTTTCTGAGAAAGGCTCTTGGCCTACTCCAATACAACTTATTTATACACTCTAAAACAATCATTATTATTCAATAATTCCTCGATCTTGAAACACATACAACTCGAATAATAGATAATGAGAGTATCAAAAGTATATCATAGGTTTAACAGTCTTTGCCAAGTTGGCATTCGAGACTCTTGCATGAAACAACAATGTTTAGTGTTCGGCCTCATGGCCTCAACCAAGTAATATATTCTAACAATGCTTTCAAATGTCAACACAATGATTTCAACTATGGCCTTGAAGGCCTCTTAAAGTTTACTCAGCAACACACTCACTAACACAAGTTAACACAATAGACATCATAAAGATAGCAATAGTAATATCTTACTTACGTTGCTTAGTTAAGTACATTAAATGGTCTATAAATCACACCTGTATATGAAAATATACAGTCGAGTTCAGACTACTATGGATTAATTCCAACGTGTTTGAAGGTGGCTCTATCCGAAGGCTTACTTGCACCAATACTCATTACTTCTATGGCATTCCTTTCCTTGCTACCCACATTTAGAACTTCCTGTTCCTGGACACATTCAATAACAACACAAACCTATGCCAATCACACCCTCTCAATAACCTCTTGCATACATTACCTGCATTCATCACGCTCCACTACTTTTTTTTGTAGATAGTGGTGAAAATGGTTTCAATAATCTCTGCCACCCCACAGGTTAACGGGCTCCATATGGTCCACCATCTCCATTATGGAGTGGACAGCAAAGTTAAATCTTATGACAGGCTTCTATTCGGCCTCGACTCACTCCACTCATCATGGATAGTGGTTGGCCAACTATCAAAAGTCATATACATTAATAATATTAAAGGTGCATGATCACTATGGGGTTGAGAATAATTATATCACACACATAATTCCTTTACATCTAAATGATGTTTAAGGGTTATTAAAATAATCCAAGGTGTCATCAACTGATAACATCATAATTAGGGTGGCAACAATAATATGCAAATTTGGGTTCGAGTTTCACTCCCCCTATTCGCCATATTAACCATAACTTATATATATATATATATATATGATAATCTCAAAACCTAAATAAGGAAACAGATATGGAAACAAGGAAATACTCGATAACCCAATGAGATCACTTATCGACTAAAATTGACGTTCTAAGAACATCGTCTAGTTGAATCGACGTGGATGACGTCGAGATATCTCAACTTGACAATATGACACTGATTGAATTAAAAATGACTAACAAGGGTAAGACATAAACTCACTCTACCTTGCATGGGTTCACAAAGATTAACTTTGACACTCAGATGGCAATCTGACTTTTTCCCAACATCTATCTCCTCCTCCCGGATGATACTCTCCTTCTGTCCTTTGAGGAAGATTCTTTACCTGATTACACTCACAACCATATAACCATGATTAGTGTATCATCATTTGATTTGTAAATCATTATAATTAAATAATCTTATCATCATGCAATCACGTCTAAACTAAACATTAATCAATGATTCTATTTGATATTTTTCACAAACATCAAATCATTAAACTATGATTAATCATCTTGTTTACCTCATAAAAGTAAGATTTAAGCTAAATCAAAAGTTGGTGATGTAACAATGAGAACATGAGTAAGGTTGCCAGCCTCAAAACTAGATGAAACTACCTTCCCAAAATATGACTTCCATGCCTGTGACATTAACATATGTGCCTCCAACCAAGTCACCATAAGGTTCTCGTGATCATCATCATCATCATCATCTGAGATAGTCCACTTATTCAAGTATAATTCATCCTCACCATCATTGTCCTCACTTTCTTCCAGGCCAAACTTGCTCCTGCCCTACACTAGATTTGAAATTTTTTTCTTGCTCCCACTCCTACTCCTTGCCATTAATATTTTCAAGCTATGAGTAATGTTACATAATATGTCTTGAAAAAAACATATAATAAAATTATTAAATTGTATGATAATTTGTAATAAATTATTCAAACCTACAATTTTAGAGATAATAAATACACAATTACCACATTATTTATTATATTTTTAAATAAATTGTCTAATCTTGAAAAGAAATGTGCTCACCCTTTTAGCTATATATTTATAAATATTTCATGACTTTTCAAAGTATATATGTTCACACCTATGTAAAATATCTTGGTTTCTGCAGCCACTAACTATGGTATCTATTGGTGTATGTGAAACATCAATAGAAAAGTGTGATATCCATCATTCTAATTATGTTTTTTTAAGTCTCAAGTCTAAAATCTAATCTATAGATTTAGATTGATAAAAGTTAGATTTATGATTTTCTAATATCATGATAATGATAATGATGATGATAATGATAGGGAAAATTTTAAGAAATGTAATTTTTTGATATGTTAGAGTCAAATGTTTGTATCTTTAAAAGTTTTAAATTTATGTATTATAAATATTTTGAAAAAAATCTATATATATTTTGACACATTTAAAGTAAATATTTGCAACTTTTTTAAATCAATTAGTTGAGGGAGTAGGAACCCTTGCCCTTGGAATTGACTTTCAAAAGAGTAATACGTTCAAACATTTCATTATATTGGCTACACCAATGTCCATCAACATCCAAACAACCAAAAGCCCTTCTTAATTAGAAGGGTCATCCTAGACAATAAACAACCTAAAAGGTTATTGACATAAAAAATATTTTCTATCCTTCTTGAATTTGGAGTGAAGAGTCATCTTGCATTGAAACTTAACCTTCTTTAAGAATGACTTCTTTTTTGAACTAGTGCCCAAGTGTCTAAACCACGATTCAATAAATATTTTGTAGATTTCTCATAAATGCTCAATAAATTCCCTAAAGAGGGTGACTCCTCTGTACCTTAGCTATAAAGAGAGGATAATGAGTTCCAAATGAAATCTTGGGAATGTTTTCTTTATCTGAAGATTAACATAGATGATCAAATATGAAAGATCTTTAAAAGAAATTTTAGGCTTTTTAGAAATCTAAGACACAAGAGCTAAAAGAGTGTTAGAAAAAATTAATTGTTGCCTCAGTTCCACCCCTTTCCACCAAGTCATTTGAGTCAAAGAATTAATCTATTTTACTATAGAAGAAGCTTTTGGACAAGTATCTACCAAGTGACTAGTAGCATAACACAATCTACATCTAAATATAATTCCTTCATAGTCCAACTACTACTTTTATAATCTATTATCTCTCTTGAGCCCATTTTCTATAAATAAATTCTTGGAAAGATCCACTTCCACCAAAATTAATGCAAAGGTGAAGTGAGAATGTAGTTGGGAAGTTTCTAGAATTGCAACAGTTTTTCGAAGGGAATTCCAAATGGATAAGAGGTAGGTTGGAAGAGCCCCAAAACTAAAACAAAAGGTTAGGCTATCAAACCCAAACTAGAATGTTTAAAAATGTTTAAGAGAATTAAATTTAGGATAGCATGGTTTCAAACAAAGGAATTTTTGTCTTAAGATTATGGACCCCCTCAAAACATCATTTCTTTATCCTTAGTAGTATCAAAAATCATGAGGAAGAAACCTTTCGCATAGTTGTAGATGAAAAGCTCTTCCACCAAGAAAAGGTTTCCAATTTCTAGAAATCCACTCATTCAATTAACTAGGCCTAGCAAAAATTATGAAATCTACAAATTAAAGTATGTTCCACAAGCCCCTCTCTAGCCTCTATGATATCCACCCTAGACTCCACAATCTTATCAATTTGATCTAGAGACCATTATCAAAAAGAGATCTCTACTTTAAAATACAATTTTATGGAAAGGTTTAAGTAGCTAATGAGTTTTTCCATTTTTAGCATCCACAAGAAACTTAAGAGCTCTTGAAAAATGTCAACCACTAGGATCAATACATTTCATGGTAAGAATATCCACTAGATTAGTCAGCAAAACAACTATCATGGTGTCTAACATCCCATCATGATGAAAAGAATGATGTGCACCATAATCAATATTGGTTTGTGGTAGTGAAGAAGGATGTGGATCAACTAAAGAGTCATCAACCAACCGATTTTGTAAACTAGAAGTGTCATTTCATCTTAGAGGAGAAATCTTTCAACCATATAGAACTTACGAAATGGCTAAATCTCTTTAGCTCTAGGTTGCTATGTACTTCCAAAAGACCTGGGAAAAAGATGATGTGAGAGTGCAGAATAACAATTAAATCACCATACATGGGAGCAAAAAAGAAGATATTTTTTACTATAGCAACTAAAAGGTATGGGATAGCAAAAAAGAAGATTTTTTTAACTATAGCAACTAAAAGGCATCGGATATCAAATATCTACTACACACATTACTATAGCAACTAAAAGGTATCAGAAAACAAATATCTACCAAACACACATGCACATGCACAAGCACACGCATGCACGCACATGCACACACACGCACACGCAGCGCATGCACATGCACACGCACACACACAAGGACATGCACGCATACATACAAGTGCACACAAAAATACAAATAAATTTTTGAAAATTAACTAATTAGAGAGAATAGCCCATTAAATTTACTTGATAGCAGCACGGGCACACACACACACATAAGAACATGCACACATACACAGACACAAGGACATGCACACATACATACAAGCGCACACAAAAATACAAATAAATTTTTGAAAATTAACTAATTAAAAAGAATAGCCCATTAAATTTACTTGATAGTGCCAATAATTCATCCAATAATTTATATTTGAAAAGAGACCATATTTCCCAGATATTCGTAGTTGTGGATACTTGAGTATAAGGGCGCGTGAGATGTTGGGGTAACATCACAAAGTGTATAATCATTGTAAGCCACTATGAGCCCACATGTTTTCCTGGTGTCTCAAACGGATGAATCATTAGAATAGTGTCGTGTCTTAACTTCATCGACTCTGTGGAAATGGGATAAATCATTACATGCAAAGTCTGCATTCATTCCTACAGCACATCCATAGAAAGTTATAAACCTGTTAATCTTTAATGATTTAAGATGTCGGAGCTAAAAACAAAGATATCCAACTATATGCATTGAAGAATAATTTGAATCCCGGACAAGCACGATCTGGTTTTCCTCTTTTCAGTTGATGGCCAGCACAGCCACTCCATTGCTGTGGCGTGGTGGGGCCGTTTCGTTTGGAAGGATATAAGCCAATTGTATGATGAGCTTCTTGAAAGCAAGTTATGATACGACTGGAAACTTTTATAACATTCCCTTCACAAATACGATTGGGTTTCAAGCCATTTCTTAGCACTTTAACAACTATCATGAACTCCTTGACTATGTTGAGTATAAAGGTTTTAGAATAGGATTTGTATAGTTTTTTTTTGAAAATGATGGACAGCATTGTATCCACTTTCACAATAAAGGTTGTATTAACAGAACTTACTTCCGGTTTATGCATAATCTGGACAAGACTGGCAAATCAAATGAACAGAGACACACTTTTATCACTATATGAAGAATTTGAGTGGTGATCTATTGCCCTTTGTATTTTGTTTTCCACCAATGATGTGTATTGGCTGATCTCCTGGCACTGTATGCTCTGTTATCACCACCGATATGATTTGCGAATTCTCTGAATTAGCTCCAAATTTCTGTTTTTTCCAGCTTTTTAAAATGTTCATATTGTATTAACGACGATGCATTAATGTCAGTCTCATAATTATTTGATTGTTTTTGAAGAGAAGTTATTAGCATTTAAATACAAGAGTGTAATGGTATTAAAATATCAGAGATAGATTTAGAGATTTAAAATTATTCGTTCATTTTATTGGTTTTGTATAATTTGCAGTGTCCGTGGATAACACAAACTTTTAGGGTAACATTCTTGAAAGATGGTCGTTGTAGTACGAAATAAACAATATAAGTTTGTCTTCTTTCAATGAGCCTAAGCTTAAACCCTAAACCTTCTACTAACCCTTTCTTATAATATTAATTCAGTACAATTTTGATCTAAAGTATAAGGAAGCAAAGATATTTAGAATATATAATTCTTTAAAATAAATTTGAATGCATATGATACAATTTAAATCAATCGAGTTTACTTATAGATTGCCACAAAAGTTATGTACTAATAATTAATTATATTTATAATATTATGGTTTATATTTTATTAAGATGATTAAAAATCAAGTATTTTTATATTAAATGATCTAAATAATAATTATATAAAAAATTATCGACATATTTAAAATTTTTGAATTTTTTAAATTTCTATACAACTATTTTAATTGGAAGGAAGAATTGTTTTTTAAATAAATAACTAATTATATAATTATTAAAAAATATTTGTTAAGAATTTTTTTTTATTAATTAAAATTTATTATCAATTTTAATGATTTTATTTATTTTACATTAAAGGTATTCTTATTCCATGAAACAAGTTTTTAAATACTAGTTATAAGTCAAAGGACCCTTGATCTATTGGTGAAGTTGAAAGGTTTTGAATGAGCTCACCAAAAACAAAAAACTAATTACAAATATTATCTTTAAAAAAATGTAATTATAAGTTATAAAAATTTTGACAATATTTTTATACATTTTATTTTTATGATTAAGTCATATATTACTTTTTAAAAATTAATAAGAAAATAGTACAATATTCATTAAAATAAAAGGCAGGTTGGTAGAGAGGTACACTCACAGAGTCCAAAATAAAGACAAAACTCATAAAGGGCCAAGCCCAAACATAACTACACAATTAAAACAATGTAAAAAGAAAGAGAATCTTTATCATCTGGATTTTTATACATTTGATCAATAAACAAATAAACTTTTTTTCTTTTCTAATAATACTTGAACAATTTAACAAAATCTATTAGATAAAAGAATTCAATATTAATTAGTATGTTGTGTAAAACAACAAAGAGTAGAACATACTAAGAAGACATATCATATTATAATTATAAAAATTTGTATCTAAAATTGTATAAATCATAAAAATAATTATATTAATTAAAAAAATTATATAACAAACTTACATAGAAATATGTGTCTTATGTTTGAAGAATATTACATCAAACTTCCATATCTAGATAGCCAAAAACTAAAGTACTAAACCATTTATTGGAAATATATGACTCGACAAACACATTCTTATAAAAACGCTAAACATTTTTATCATTTAAAGCTGAGTCTAAGAGGTTTCACAAGCCTAAAGTCTACTTAAAGATAAGCCTTATGGTAGATGATGTTATGCCTACCTTGAAAACAACTTTAAAGTCATCTTTACTATTAATTAAGTGCAACTTTAAGTTTGAATTTATATATTTTATTTATTTGCATGTTATTAAAGTCACATTTTAAGTCATTACATTTAAGTAAATAATAATATTGTGTATATAATTAAATGATGGAGTTTTCATATTAATTAAAATTGTTAGATTTTTTATTTGTGAAGTTTGAATTGAAGGAAATAAAGTTAAAGTGAGTAAAAAATCTACTTGATGTGAATGACAATGAATTGAATGAAATTGAAAGAAAAATACCCAAGCTATAGATATGAACTAGTGGATAATTAGAATTGTGTGGTGAATCAAAATTGTATAAGAGGATATTGACATTTTCATATATGTCATTATATTTATATATGCCATTCTTTCCGATCTCTCATAATTTAATTGGACAAGAAACACTATGCATATCATTTGAGGGGCCTTCTCATTCTTAGAGGGTGGATAAATGTTTTTTTTTCTCGATAAGTGCTACCAGTGGGAGTAGCTCCCTTTGCATTTGAATCAAAGATTCATACAAGAATGACCATCTTGAGCAGCTCAAAAAAGGAGCCAACTCAAAGCATCAGACCCTACACAGGGGTGCAAACCTAAGAAACTTAAAAAACCAAGTCCAACCATCAAATTTTAGAAGTAATTTTTAAATGAGAGGGCAGGAGCATATTGCACCTGGGATCCACACCTCTATTGGAGCCTTTTTTTTTCTTTTGAACCACCTTCCAATCATCAAAGCTCTCATCTTGAGGATGTTGGGAAGAATTAGGGGTTGCTGTGGATTTCACACAACAAGTCATGAAAGTTTGTTGCCCACTTCCTTGCACAACTTGTGGATGCTCTTCTGTTGTTCTTTTAGTCTGATGTGAATCATGTCAGCTCGAGAGATTGCCATTTGCTTTAGAGTGCTCACTTGAAGTTTCTTGTGCATTTGTTGTGCTCTAAACTATGTAATGCTGAGGGGCATCATCTTACCACCATGAACCAGGGCACTCTGATTTAACCTTGACGGTGGGACAATTAGCAGACATGTGACCTGTTTTATAACATCTTCTGCATCAAAAAGACAACCCTTCGTAATCCAATGGCTGGGTCCAGCTTCGACCATGTACCTTGAAAATGATTTCTGCCGGGATGTCTTTGGATGTGTCTAAATCCACCAAGATGTGGGTGAATGTTGTATGTATGTAATTGGAAGAGTCATTGTTTATTGCCAAGAACCTGCCCAGAGTGTTGCCAATGGCTTCAAAGCATGAGTCAACCTAGAAGTGAAGAGGAAGGTTCAGAAGGTGAACCCATATAGGCATAACAGTAGATTCTATTGTGGGGTTGAAGGTAGGGTGCCATGGTTTTAATATGAGTAAATGTTGCCCCCAAACCTAGATAGAGCGGAGGATGGTATTCTGATCTTTGGTATTGTCAAAAACCACCACAAAGAACCAACCCGTGCAAGGATAAATTTCAAGATTTTCTTTCAAAATGAGGGGATTGAATATGTCGATCAGCCCATTCTCTGTGAAGAATTTTTCATTTTCTCCTATTTCTTTTTTGGCCTCATCACTTAGGGTTATTTCTAAGGGTTTCTGTGAACATTGGAGAGTTTTGCCGATACAGTCATTGTGCTCCCTGCGAACCATTGAATCATTCCTGATATTGCATTCCTCTAAAGATACCTGTGTTCCCAGGGCGTCTTGCTCCATGGCCACAAGGCTATTCCAGACTGCACCAATGGTTGAAGATTTGTTGTTCCTGCGAGAAAACTAGGGAGAGGCGGAGGAGAGATCTGGGCGCTTGAGCCCAAAAGTTGAGCTAGGGTACTGAGTGCTACCATGGCCTGCTAATAGGAGGTTGTCCTTGATGATAGTTGCAACTATGTGTCATCCGAAGCTAGGTGGGCCACTCGAGGGGAAGTCTAACCTGAGAGGCCAAATCTTGGTCAGAGACTGCATGATTCCTTCTTGTGCAAAAACCATCTCCAATCCTTGAAATTTGCCGAGGTTCCTTCAGGTTTGATTCAATCCATGAAACCCTAACGGCAGGAGTTTGTGGGAACAAACTCATTTCAGCTTATTAGTTGATGTCAGGGTGGATAAATGTTGTTGATATTTGATATTAACAAACATTTTTTATATATATAATATGTTAGGCTCTTATTGAGCCACCTATTTTCAATGTTTTTATATGCACGTGAGCTTTCCTTTGTGAGGGGAAATTTGAAATTAATACCTAATGTATCCAATAATTAGTTTGCCTTGTACCCTTTAACAAAGTGTTATCAACCCAAATCCTTTTTTGACAACTTAAATATCTTTTAGGATATAAAATGGTACAATACAAAGTTGAAATTTAGTAAGGGACGCATAACAATTCTCATAATCACCTCAATAGTCTCCATGGAATGCCTAAATATACATTCCTTGATAAGTTCTTGGTGAATTCCTCATCCAAATTTATCCCTCCTAGGTGTCATAGTAAGCCAAAATAAATGGATTCATGTTGAAACATATGTATATAGTGCATGGTTATATAATTGATCATAGAACACTACTTGTTAATGAAGTTATGGTGAATGATTAAATAATTCAAGAGATAAAACTTCACGAGTGTATCCTTTGTTTCTTACTTTGATGTTGTGGTTTCACCTCCAAATCCTCCCTTGTGTTCATATACATATAGTCCTCCAAGTACATGTGATAGTGGCTCTCTCTCCTAGATTGTTTACACACTCTAAACACATCTATGTATTTTTAAAATCATAAGATATTTTTATTGTTTAAATCCCCCAATATTCTATTTGAATTATTATTTACATTTTTTTCATTAATTTGTAGGATAAGGATCCATCTATAGTATGATTGTGATGAAGAGTGTGAAACCTAAAAGGTTGTAGTGGAAGAAGAATGATATAGATGTGTGAGACCAATTCATCAATTTTCAAGGTAAATACCAACATAGTCATTTATTCAAATTGTTTATATTTATCCCCAATTAGAGGCCTAGTTCTTTTTTGATGTGCCATCAAGCCATCTCCATCATATTTTGAAACTTTGGATGCTTAAGAGATGGTGAAACATATTTGACAAAGAATTATGTTTCTAAATATCTTAAAGATATTGAAAAAATATAAGGGTAAGGTAGTGTATACACCTTATGATAGGGTGCTACCACAATAATGGGTTACAATTTCTGGGACATCCTGATTTTTGCTGAAATCACATATTTTTAGAAAATATGATGAATTAAGCCTTGAAAGGTTCTATTTAAAGGATTTTAATTGAAGAGGGTTTGATCAAACCCCCTTGGATAGAACCCCGCTAGTTTTAAACCATACCTATAATGGAGTCTCCTCTACACCTATCAAAATGCTGATAAAAAACCACTTTTGGTTTACCTTTTGGGGGATCAAATGAATTCATTTACAACTTATGTTTTGTAAGTATGTAGTCCTTATTATAAGCTTCCCAAAAAGTATAATTTTAAATATATTTAATTTGATTATTATATTTATTTTTTATTTCTTGTGAATATAGGTTTTTCAATGAACATCAAGGTCTTTGTTTCACACATATGAAAAAATAGGAAAATAGAGAAAAAAATTTCTAAAAAATACATGTCCTCTAGGTATTGATGTCCTTATTCCAACCAAAAAAAAATTGAATTCTGATACATACAAAAAATGTTATGTTGGATAGAATACGCCTATGTCTAAATTATAATTGGTTTGACTTCAAAACTTAATTAAAAAAAATATTCAACAAAACATTATGAAACCAAATGCATCCTTTAGATATCAGTGTTACCAATCTAAATTCAAAAGAATCAAAATTTTATCGTTTGTAGAAAAAAAGTTATGTGTAACAAAATACACATCACTTTTAAAAAAATGTTGTTTACTATTAAAAACTAGTTACCAAAAGAGACGCAATTTTTTTTACAATTTAACTCCAAATTTTTTTAAAAATATATATTTAGAATCTACAGATAAAATCTCACAAATCACTAGTTCACATTATCTTCAAATTCCTAACGGTTAGTGGCTATAGGTGTCAGAAAGTGAAGATTTAGTTCAAAATGTTGATTTCAATGTCAAGTTTGTCCAAAAAGTGTAACCCATTATTGTGGGATGACCCAATAACTAGTTTGTAGCTAACTTAGATCTCAAAAAAAAAGAGTTTGTTTTATGCAAAGTTTAGAGAATTCAAGGTATTTGGTGTATGATGAATGAATAAGACAATTCTATCAATCATAAACCATTTATATGTTAGGAAAAATAATATATGATACCTTCATCTGGGTAAGTGCAAAAAGATGGGGGGCCAAAAAGTGGCCACGTTGTTTTAAAAAAAAATAATGCATAACGCGAGCGCGTTATGGTTTGTATAATGTGCTCGCGTTATAACGCGAGCGCATTATGAATTGTTATAAATTAAAAAAAAAAGCTAATCTTCTCATTTCATTTCTATTTACTCCTCTATAGCCGCGGCCTGCAAACCCTAGAAAGTGCGCTCACATTTTGGGAAAATCAATTCAACACCAAAATCTTGTTGATTCGTCGCCAAAATGCTGCCACGACATCGAGCACGCCAAAGGAGTGAGTTTTATTTGTTTTTTTGTTTGAATTTCTTTCTAAATAGGTAGGTTTGAGTTGATTTTGATGTATATTTCGTTAATTGTCAAGAAATGTTAATGCACCTCCTCCTCCTCCTCAAAATCCACAAAATCCTGCGGAACAACAACCTCCTCCATCCATTCCTTGACATGCCCCTGGAACACAAGAAAATATAATGGGGAAAATTAAAAACAATAAAAAAGAAATTGAAGATATAATTGCAAGGTTGAAAGATCCTTCCACTTCAACCTTGCATAGGTCCACGCTTGCTGAATCTCTCGAATCTATGTTGTCAAATGTAGATTCAATTAGCAAGCAAATATCTAGTTGGACGGATAAAAGGAGAGAGTTTAGAGACTATTATGTAGACAAGCTGTCATACCAAGATGTGAAAAAATTACAAATTACAAAATTAGACTTGTGTTTGATTTTCACAAACCCACAAACAAATCAACCTCCACCCATTACATGCAAGAGGTTCCCTATCCATTGGTGCAACAACCAAGCGATAAGGGATAATTTTGGACAGAGGTGGTGGATGGTTTTTGACCATCCTCCATGCAATAATAATGAGGTCCCGCAATACTTTTTGAGGAAACTCTACTATGAGTTTGTCCTCAATAAAGTGCCAAACTATTTTGATATGTGGGACTTCTAGGGTAGAGGTGGGGGTCAACACAAGATAGACCAGGGGCACGTATTGACCCACAGTGGGCAGTGAGACGAGTAATTAGCAGACCATCCCATGAGCATGTTTCTATCCCTTCCATTGTGAAGGAGAGTGTTGAGGTCGATACACTTCAGTCCATTAGTGCCTTGACCCAGAGCATCATAGAGCATACCAGTCCTGCAGCACAGAGTGGGTTAGGAGATAGTGCGAGGAGTAGGGTCCCTCCCCATGCTTGTCAAACTTGTGGGTCAGCCTGTGGTTATGACCCCATGGATAGTCAAGATGCAGGTGCATAGGGTACATCTACAGCTGAGCAGATGGTGATTACAGATACCCTCCTGAGTGAGACTTTCGGCCTTGATACTCAGGTAAATATTAGCAAGTTTATTGAATTTAATTTATTAAATTTCATTTTTGAAATGCAAGATTAACTAATTTAGTTTGATGATTTTAATGAATTTTAGGGTCATAGCGTTGATGCAGTTTTCAATGGTTCTCCACCTGCATATTACACTAGATCATCTACTATTGGGGTATGTAACTAGTAAACAATTATAAATATTACATGTGAATAGCATCGTTATATGAATGGTATGCTAATATCTGATTTTGGATGTTGAATAGGTTAATATTAGAGATTTCACGGCAACACCTGCCAGTAGTGGTGGACTTCAAAGCTTCACGGAGGTAATAAAATAAATAGTTTAATGAATGAATTGTACTTACTAGATTTTTGTATGTGACTTGTGTGCTTTATTGTGTGTACTTCCATGTTTAGATGAACGTGTGTGTATGTTAGGAGCCATGATTTGCATCACTATTATAGTTTTCGTAATTGAATAATGTTGTTTTATTTCTAGATGATGCAGGCTGCGGAGACACCTCCCGATGTTCATAGGGCAATGGAGCATGGTGTGACCTCTACGATTCATAGCTCCATGGCATTGACAGGGGTATGAGGCAGATTAGTAAATTTCAATTTACATTCATTGTTATAGTTGTTTATTTTTGAAAAATCAAAAGATTATTGATTTGAAGTTTAATTTCTATCTGGATGGTTTCTATAGGACATCACATCACCACGGCCTATTCCTACTACTGAGGCAAGTGAGGAGATAGATTATATGGTAGTGGTAAGTGATTATTTTGTTAAATGTTTCATTTTTTATAACATGTAATTTCTATATATTAATGTCTATACTTTTTATTGTAACAGCTAAAGATGCAGGAAGAACTAAATAGGAGGAGCAGCCCTCAGGTTCATAGTAGACCACCCACATGCACGTCTCCATCCCATAGAAGATCAAAGGCTGTCCGTGATCTATTCTCTTCACCAGCCAGAGGGGAATGACTTTTTATTGTGTTCCTTTGTTGTATGCCTATATGGCATTTGTGGACATATATTTTGTATTGGATATAGTTGACATTGTATGCCTATATGGCGTTCTTGTAAGCCTATATGGCTATTTTGTATATATGTTATACTTATATCGACAGATATTGATGTATGCCTATATAGATATTTGGTTAATACAAATCTTTTTTATTGATGGCGTCCATACTTGCATTATAAATCCAAGTTTGAATGGATATTTGTAGATGGCTACTTCAAATATTTAAAGTTTAATTGTATTACATAGGATGTTTGTTGATCCAATAAGCTAGCTATTGTTATTCAAGTATCACCTAAACCTCATTTTGGAACTAAAAGATAAAAGTTGTATATAAAAAAAAATGAATCATCATGTTGAACAAAAAATATTAATATTCTTTATGAGTAGCATACAATGTCAACTATATGCAATACAAAAAAATCAATCATCATGTTATTCTTTTTGTTTGAGATCTTGAAAATAACTAAGTCTGGTAGCCTGATATCTTGAAACACTAAAAATTGACTAAGTTTGAAATCTAGTGGATCCTCTAAATTCTATAATCTACATGTTAAATCTGGTGGATTCAAGACCTATCTCAAACATCCTGAAAGATATATTGAAAAATATTTAAAGTATATTCAATATACCTTATCCTCTGGGACTTACACTTCTAGGCACAAAATTGCTCTAGGGAGTTAGGCAGGCTTTCCCACCTCTGCAGACTCAAATCAACGCCTAAGATTGAGACCTCAAAGTGTGCCTAGAGAAGAAAATAAACCTTTGATCATCCCAAGTTATGGCGCCTTGAATGGAGTTGATACAAATGACCTTAAGCATTGAAAATTTGACAAGGAAAACACATTATGAGTTTAGGCGCCCTTCATGCTTCATATCACCAATTTTGGGGCCTTGGCAACATAGTAGATGAATAACACCTCAAAATGAGCACCTAAGGGTGCAAACAAGTGTTAAAAGCCTTAAAATATCAAGGAATAATCCAAAATCAACTAAGGCACATTTTCACACCTTGATCATCATCTAAGGCACATTGCAAAGGAGGTCTTGAGCAACATAAACCTTAGGTGCAATTTCTTGCTTCTACAATCAAATTTGAGTGCCTAAGGAGTGGATTGGTGATGGACATCACTTTGAGTGCCTTAAAAGTGTTTGAAGTTTTGAATTGGTGAATGGCAGTGCCTAAATGTCTTAGAACCAACTAGAATAAGGAATTGAAGAATGAGTTAACCACTTTGAGTACCTTGAAGGAGAGAAGTATGTATATGAAGATTGATTGAATGTTTGGAGTTTAGGCGCACTTTCCTTGTCATTTAATCACACATTGGCGCCTAGGAAGAGTTGACATGAAACAATCCTTTGAGTAGACTCCTTGATGAGATCTCTCCCATTGCTTAAACTTGTTGAAATGTTAAAAGCTAAGTCAAATGGATTCTAGGTGCTCTTTGCCTTCAGAATGACCTTGAATTGGCGCCTAAGCATAACAAGAGAGTTTAAATCCATTCAATATGGCACCTTGTAAGAGGAGAGCTTAAGAGGATGAGACTAGATGGCATTTAAGAGTTAAGATCATCAAAATCCAAAGAAATAGGCTAACTAAGCTAAGGCACCTTTGCTTGTCATTCAATAGCTCCATGAGCGCCTAGATTGAAATTGCATCCAAGGACATCTAAGAGTAGGTGCCTAGAGGGGAAAAGTCATCCTAAGACCTTCATAATTATTTAAAGCATAGAAAATGCCAAGTATAAAGCTTCATGATGTTGGGCGCTCTTTCACCTCCATATAGATCTAGATTGGCGCCTTAGATAAAGTATCACAAATCTATATCATTGAGTAAGTTCCAAGAGTGAAATGCTTACTTCAAGCATGTTTAATCATTCAAGGTCTTACAAATAATGAATAGAGCCTAAATTGATGCTAGGCACCTCCTCTTGTCTCTACTATCTAGTTTTGGTGCCTAAGGAGAAATTGCATCTAGTGAACTCATTAATTGGCACCTAGGAGGAAAAGACCTTAAACTTACATTATTGAGTCAGCACTTTAGAAATTGAGCCATTCCTAGTCAACTGGAGTCATAAAATATCAAATACAAAGTCAAATTGGACTTAGGCACCCCTTTGTGTAATTTCCCACCATCATGAGCACCTAGATCTAGGAAGATCATCCAATTGCGCCTAGGAATAAGATACAAGTCCAAGACCTCAAATTTGAGTGCCTAGAAGTGTGATGGATTGAAGAAGCTACATTGGTGCCTAAGGGTAAGTTGTATCTAATGACATCACCTACTTGAGTGCCTAGGAGGTATAAAGCTTAACATCGACATGAGGACAAGTGTTTAGTAAAGGAGAGTTTCTCAAACATTTAAACATGTGAATGAAGTCATAGAAATGCACTAAGTCATCTAGGTGCCATTTTCCCCTTATGTACCCTTACATTTACGCCTAAGAAGAAGTGGCTTCAGTTCATTGGAGTGTTTGAGTATTGAGGATTTCTTAGCAATGCTTTGCAACTTTACATTGCCTCCTTCTAACGATTTTTGGGGCAGCAGAAAACCTTTCACCACGGGCAAACACCTCAGAGATATAAAAAACTGAGAAAGGTTATTGTAGAGGCACTCTACATGATCGCGTTGCCTCAGACGGAATGTTTCTAAGTGACACATTTTTTGAGTAACATCTTGTCAAAGATTGTTGCCTTTTTGCACTTTGGACTCTTCAGGGATTTCATCGGTACAATGTAGCTTGGACTATTTCGACATGTATGGGTGAAAAATAGGAGCATACCTAGCGTAAATGTACCCATCTAGATGCATTGGAATAATCAGTTTGGTCGCATCAAGAGCAGGACAAAAGTTACACCCCTTTGCAACTTTACACTGCCTCCTTCTGACAATTTTTAGGGTAGCAAAAAACCTTTCACCACGGGCAAATGCCTCATAGATATAAAAAATTGAGAGAGGTTATTATAGAGGCACTCTACATGATCGCGTTACCTCAGACAAAATGTTTCTAAGTGACACGATTTTCAAGTAACATCTCGTTAAAGATTACTGCCTTTTTGCACTTTGGACTCTTCAGGGATATCATCGGTACAATGTAGCTCGGACTGTTTCGACATGTTTGGGTGAAAAATAGGACCATGCCTAGCGTAAATGTACCCATCCAGACGTGTTGGAATAGTCAGTTTGGTTGCATCAAGAGCATGACAAAAGTTACACCCCTTTGCAACTTTACACTGCCTCCTTCTAACGATTTTTGGGGCCGCAGAAAACCTTTCACCACGGGCAAATGCCTCAGAGATATAAAAAACTGAGAGAGGTTATTGTAGAGGCACTCTACACACGTTGCCTCAGACAGAATGTTTCTAAGTGACACATTTTTCAAGTAACATCTCGTCAAAGATTGCTGCCTTTTTGCACTTTGGACTCTTCAGGGATATCGTCAATACAATGTAGCTCAGACTGTTTCGACATGTTTGGGTGAAAAATAGGACCATGCCTAGTGTAAATGTACCCATCTGGATGGGTTGGAACAGTCATTTTGGTTGCATCAAGAGCAGGACAAAAGTTACACCCCTTTGCAACTTTACACTGCCTCCTTCTGGTGATTTTTGGGGCAGCAGAAAACCTTTCAGCACGAACAAATGCCTCAGAGATATAAAAAACTGAGAGAGGTTATTGTAGAGACACTCTACGTGATCGCATTGACTTAGACAGAATGTTTCTAAGTGACATAGTTTTTGACTAACATCTCGTCAAAGATTGCTGCCTTTTTGCACTTTGGACTCTTTAGGGATATCATCGGTACAATGTAGCTCGGACTGTTTCAACATGTTTGGGTGAAAAACAAGACCATGCCTAGTGTAAATGTACCCATCTAGACATGTTGCAATAGTTAGTTTGGTCACATCAGGAGCAGGACAAAAGTTACACCCCTTTGCAACTTTACACTACCTCCTTCTAATAATTTTTTGGGCAGCAGAAAACCTTTCACCATGGGCAAATACCTCAGAGATATAAAAAACTGAGAGAGGTTATTGTAGAGACACTCTACATGATCATGTTGCCTTAGACCGAATGTTTCTAAGTGACACGGTTTTCAAGTAACGTCTTGTCAAAGATTGCTACCTTTTTGCACTTTGGACTCTTCAGGGATATCGTCGGTACAATGTAGCTCGAACTGTTTCGACATGTTTGGGTGAAAAATAGAATAATGCCTAGCCTAAATGTACCCATCCAGATGTGTTGGAACTATCAGTTTGGTCGCATCAGGAGTAGGACACCAAAAATGCATAACATGATGACGTAAAAATATGTATATGTGTAAAAATGCAATAGGAAATTAAAAAAAAGACAAACCTTACAAATTAATGTGCATACTTACAACTCAATGTAACATGACTTTACAAAATCAATGTGAATACTTACAAATTAATCCAATGAACCATCCAGGTCTGCTCTACTCTTTATTGTGTCAAGAATTGCTTCATGGTCAGACTCACGCACCTTCCACAAGATTTTGTTCAAAGGTCTACCCCGATACTTTATCAAATGAACATTGGATGCCATGACAAGGTTTGAGTAATGAAGAATCTTTCGATGCATGTCAAAGTCCTGAAATAGCCAAACATTAACACTCTTATGTGGGTACCTTCTAAACCATGTTCCAGTAATAACCACTGAGCCTATAGGGTATTCAATGTTTTCTCCATCTGTAACAGGGGCCTCCAATTTCTTTTTGGCCTCAACACAATGACATAAGTAATAATATGTTCCCTCTTCATTATCTTCATCTGCAATAACTGCATATACGTGCCCTACATTGATATGTGTAACAAATTAGATAAAATTAGTCAACATTACAAAAACTATACAAAGTAAGATGACATTATCTAGTTGAACTAGATGAAATTAGATGCATATATGTGCCCTATATTACCTGGTTGAACTAAATCTAATATGTGGTCAAAGTCAACTGATGATTCCATTTGTGTTAGTTCTAGTGCTGTCGGGGGTCGATACATGTCAAGTGGGCTAAGATAACTTAACTGCCATTCGTCAACCCACTCCTTTGACTCGCACTCATCCTAGACTTGAATTGTATAGGAAGAACAAAAGCATGAAATCTTTCGCGTATGGATACTCCATGAACCTGCAATTGAGCTTTTGAAAGAGTGCATCTCATTTGATCCTGTCAGTGTACAACAGTCCTCATATGGTGCAATGTTAGTATCATCTATCAACCAAAAAAATCTACGAACTAAAGACTTACCTTCATTACCTAGACCCATGGAAGTATTACACCACTCGACAATCGATTTTGCATCTGTCAACTTTGCATTGTCTTTATACTTTAACTCTTCTCGTGCTATGGCTCTTTTGATACATGCTCCTACACCATCATGCTCCCCCTTTCCATGCCTGACCTCACAAAAGTTCCACATATGCTAAATACCTGTAAAATTATGCCTCCTACTCAGCCAATAGAAATTCTACGGGTTCTTGAATTGTGATGCACAGTTATCCGACCATATGATATGCTAACTGAACGATATGCCCCTTCTAGCCAAATCATTGTAGAACACCTGAAAGTAACCTTGCACGAACTCTGTAGAATACGTGCGATCATCACTAATATAGAAATTATACTCCCTTATGATCTTTCTGTCATCCTCTGTGCTATCATTCACATGAATGAATGTGATGTGCACAAATATAGAGACCTGTGTGGAGTTGTAATATTGTGATTGCACCTCACGCTATGGTTGTAGACTGTAGTTCTCTACAAAGTCGATGACTGAAACAATGCTACCAACTGGAAATGTGTCCTTGCATAACTTGAATTGCAAGTCCAACCATCAAGCTCCATGGGCATGTCTTGCATACTCATACACTATGCTGTCACGAAATATAGGCATAAACTGATACATTGGAATCTTTTCAATAACCAATTCACACCTCTTTGCTTCTTTACCATCTTTTGTATTGTATGTCATTGTTTTATACTTACCAAACTCTACTAGTTCATTTCCAACCGCATGTGTTCTTTCCATATGTTCACATATTGGCAAATGTTGCAAGCCACTGCAATGATGACATGTGCCATCCAAGCATAATTTCTTGTAGAATATTTGACCTTCCTCTCTTTCACATAAAATTCTTGATATGAAGTCTTTTGAAGGTGTTGGTGGGGCACATATGGCACAACCCTACAAAACATTGTTAGTATGCATATCTAAACATATAGACCTATAAGCATCAAAATGGTTAGAAAATTCAATCTGTAATCTACAACAACAAGTAGTGCATGTGTGATTTATCTTGACATAGAAAGGTTTTAGTATTTCAAAATATCTTTGACATATTTTAATTTGAGGATACTTCTCTAGAAATTTACCATAAAATTGTGTTTGAGTCTCATCCAAAAAATGCTTTGGATGTGGCTCACGGTTCTGACTACCGATTTTCCTTCTTACCACATCCCTTTGATTCGGAGATACCCTTGTGTAATTCTTCCAAAAGTCTTCAATTAGTGATCTCAATGCTTCAACAATTGGTTTATCTTTTCGTGGTAGTCTCCCCGAGAATGCCTATAATTCATTGGCATTAGTCTCCTCAATTCTTTGGCATCTTCCAACAGCTCTTTATAAAGTTTTCCTATTAATTCTCAATTCTTGACTTGTCTTTCTAATGAGACGAGCTTTCCTCGTATGACTACTTACTATAGTCGATGTAATCACACACCGTGTTGCATTACTATCTTTTGTGCGTGATGTGTTACCCACACTCTCATACGCACTCATTAGATTCTTGACAATATATTTTTCACTTGAAGCCTCTGATGTTCTCAACCCAAGAATCTTCATGATGGACCTATACTTTATACTTTGCATCATTTCAATGAATAGTTGACATCTTGCAGTCTCATTTAACTTTTCAAAGAACAATCTCCAAATCTTATGAGCATATCTTCTACAAGTGCATTTTAGAATCTTACCTTCCATTGGCTGCAAGATATTCTCGTCAATATCAGACAAATACTTTGGCTTTCTATGCAAAATTCTAGGTGGTGTTAAGTTAGGTAAATTCATCTCAACATTAGGAATTTCATCAATATTTAAATGAGATGGGCTAGATGGCATACCTTTGATCAAAGATGGAATAGATGACATACCTTGAGGTTGAGGTGGGACAATGGCATACCTCCTTCATCACATGTGAGTGATGATGTACTCTCAATTTGAGATGTGGTAGATGGTGTCCCTACATGTTGACTTGCAATAGAGGATGTGTCTCCATCTATGGTATTCAAATCTCTCATAGCACAAAGTTTTTGCATTTGTTCTCTTTGTGCCACCAATACCATATCTCTTTGTGATGGTTGTGGTTCCTCTTCAATTGGCATGTCTTCATTTATTGTGTCCAATTTCCTCTTCTCACGAAGTTTCCTCATAGCCACTGCTTTCTTTGCATTCTTAGCTCTATCTCTTTTTGTGTTGGTTTAATTCTTGATCATTTCCTCAGCATGACGGAGAATTTGTTTGTAGCATGATAAAGAGACCAATATTACTTCCTAAGAAATGAATACAAGATAATAGTGGGATTGTATTTTTATTATGTTGTAAGGATTTATTCTTGTATAGTTTGACATCATGGTATGTTAAGGTCTATTTATTACACATAATTATTAAAGAGCCCAAGTGTAGAAAATATACATGGCATCATGTAAGATTGTAGGCTGCTTTCTTGATTGGGAATGTGTCTATTTTAAACATGTATGATAAAGCATGATAAAGTAATTCAAATAGAATTAAGGAAAATGTAAAGAACATGCATGTAAAGACTTGACATACCTAAAAAATGAAGATTCGAATGGAGAGAGAACCCAATTATGTAGTGTTTTTTTCTTCTTGCATCAAACTCCTCAACAATTTGAGTTTTTCACCACTTGCTTCCTTTTCAATGTTAAATTGAATAACACTCAAATATAATTACTAACAACAATACTATTAACCAATCTATAATGTTAAATTCCTAAAATTGAATCACAATTAACATTGCAACACTACAAAAATTGAAACTTGAATAGATATATATCAAACTTGGTGTGAAAACTATGTTATTTCCTCCTTCTCAAGTTGGCAAAGCAGAAAAGGTGGTGGAAAGATCATGCAAAGGTGGTAGAATATGTCAAATGTGCATGTGAACTTCCCAATAGCATGAAAGCACTTCTTTTTTGTCAGAGCACGCACAGAATTAGTATGAAAATAGAGCATGTGGGCCTGGATCACGGGGGTCAACACTTTTTTACCATTTCTATAGCAGGACAAAATGCGAGCGCGTTATAACATGCTCGCATTTTTTCCTGCTATAGATTGATCACATCCTATGCATTATCTTCCTTAACACACGCAGGGATGACCACATCCTGTGCTTCATCAACTGACACTTCCAAGCCTTACAATTCCTCTTAAATATGAGAGGATCCATGACTAGAAGAGCCAAGCCACTTGGTCTCGCCTTGCTGAAGGATGACATTCTGGGAGAATTAGGAGATTTTCCTTTGGAGATCATATAATCTTTAAATGCTTTCCATCTTGGTAGGTCCTCTGCATCAGAGAAACACCACTGATGGTGTCTGAGAAATAAGAAATTCTTCATCTCTTTGGTGATCCATTTCTCTTTCCAAACCTTCCCCTTCAGACTTGAATGACCACAAGGTTTTTGAGGGAGAACTTTTCTTGTTTCCTATAAGAGCTTGCCAGATGCTCTGCCATATGATAGGCATAACAATGAAGGGGCAAGCCCTCATAATCAAGTTCTTGATAGAAAATGCCCATCAAGGAAGAAAGACAGATCTTCTTTGGAAGCAGAAGTTCTAGTTTGTGACAAATCCTTATCCAAGCATAAATAGCAGGGGCTCTATCAAGTGATTGCCAATCCACTTCCACAAAGTCTCCTAAAGACTTCTTGATTGATTCCAAAACATCCACACCCCAAAACTAGAGAGGCAATCAATATAATCAAACCCATAAATCTGCATTTGACGACAGCTTTAGGCTAGATTAAGAGTCCAGCATTTTAGCTCAAGTCTAAACCCATCAACATCTAAATAACCTGAATACAAAATCTCTGTTTGCCTATCTTTAGAACTCACCCCTCAACATCAAACCCTAATCCCTCAACCCTTAACTCTGATCCCTCGACCCTCAACCCTATCCCTAAACCCTAAACCCTAAAGCCTAAACCCTCAACCCTCAATGTCAAATCCTAATCCCTTAAGCCTTCACTCTAATCCCTCAACCCTAAACCCTATCCCTAAACCCTCAACAATATATCTTAAACCCTAATCCCTCAACCCTCAACCCTAAACCTTATCCCTAAACCCTAATCCCTCAACCCTCAACCCTAATCCGTCATCCTTCAACTCTAATCCCTCATCCCTAAACTCTAAATGCTATCCCTATTCTTAAACCCTCAACAGACTCGATCCTATACCTTAAACCCTAATCCCTTATCCCTAAACCCTCCAACCCTATCCCTAATCCTTATGCCCTCGACACTCTACTTTAACCCTAATCCCTCGACCCTCAACCCTATCCCTAAACCCTTGACCCTTGAACCTCAACCCTCAACCCTCAATGTCAAACCCTAATCCCTCATCCCTTAACTCTGATCCCTCAACCCTCAACCCTATCCCTAAACCCTAAACCCTAAAGCCTCAACCCTCAATGCCAAATCCTAATCCCTCAACCCTAATATGTCTTCCCTCAACTCTAATTCCTCATCCCTAATTCCTAAATGTTATCCCTATTCCTAAACCCTCAACAGACTTGATACTATACCTTAAACCCTAATCCCTTATCCCTAATCCTTATACCTCCACACTCTCTACTTTAACCCTAATCCCTCGACCCTCAACTCTATTCCTAAACCCTTGACCCTTGAACCTCAACCCTCAACCCTCAACATCAAACCCTAATCCCTCAACCCTTAACTCTGATCCCTCGACCCTCAACCCTATCCCTAAACCCTAAACCCTAAAGCCTCAACCCTCAACGTCAAATCCTAATCCCTCAACCCTTCACTCTAATCCCTCAACCCTAAACCCTATCCCTAAACCCTCAACACTATACCTTAAAACCTAATCCCTCAACCCTAAACCTTATCCCTAAACCCTAATCAATCAACCCTCAACCCTAATCCATCATCCCTCAACTCTAATGCCTCATCCCTAAACCCTAAACCTTATCCCTATTCCTAGACCCTCAACGGGCTTGATACTATACCTTAAACCCTAATCCCTTATCCGTAAACCCTCCAACCCTATCCCTAATCCTTATACCCTCGACACTCTAATTTAACCCTAATCCCTCAACCCTCAACCCTCAACGTCAAACCCTAATCCCTCAACCCTATCCCTAAACCCTAAAGCCTAAAGCCTGAATCCTCAACATCAAATCCTAATCCCTCAACCCTTTACTCTAATCCCTCAACCCTAAACCCTATCCCTAAACCCTCAACACTATACCTTAAACCCTAATCGCTCAACCCTCAACCCTAAACATTATCCCTAAACCCTAATCCCTCAACCCTCAACCCTAATCCATCATCCCTCAACTCTAATCCCTCATCCGTAAACCTTAAATGCTATCCCTATTCCTAGACCTTCAACGGGCTCGATACTATACCTTAAACCCTAATTCCTTATCCCTAAACCCTCCAACCCTATCCCTAATCCTTATACCCTCCACACTCTACTTTAACCCTAATCCCTCGACCCTCAACCCTATCCCTAAACCCTTGACCCTCAAACTTCAACCCTCAACCCTCAACGTCAAACCCTAATCCCTCAACCCTTAACTCTGATCCCTAGACCCTCAACCCTATCCCTAAATCGTAAACCCTAAAGCCTCAACCCTCAACATCAAATCCTAATCCCTCAACCCTTCACTCTAATCCCTCAACCCTAAACCCTATCCCTAAACCCTCAACACTATACCTTAAACCCTAATCCCTCGACTATTAACCCTAAACCTTATCCCTAAACCCTAATCCCTCAACCCTCAACCCTAATCCATCATCCCTCAACTCTAATCCCTCATCCCTAAACCCTAAATGTTATCCCTATTCCTAAACCCTCAACAGACTCGATACTATACCTTAAACCCTAATCCCTTATCCCTAAACCCTCCAACCCTATCCCTAATCCTTATACTCTCCACACTCTACTTTAACCCTAATCCCTTGACCCTCAACCCTATCCCTAAACTCTTGACCCTCGAACCTCAATCCTCAACCCTCAATGTCAAACCTTAATCCCTCAACCCTTAACTCTGATCCCTCGACCCTCAACCCTATCCCTAAACCCTAAACCCTAAAGCCTCAACCCTCAACGTCAAATCCTAATCCCTCAACCCTTCACTCTAATCCCTCAACCCTAAACCCTATCCCTAAACCCTCAACACTATACCTTAAACCCTAATCCCTCAACCCTCAACCCTAAACCTTATCCCTAAACCCTAATCCCTCAACCCTCAACCCTACTCCGTCATCCCTTAACTCTAATCCCTCATCCCTAAACCCTAAACGCTATCCCTATTCCTAGACCCTCAATGGGCTCGATACTATACCTTAAACCCTAATCCCTTATTCCTAAACCCTCCAACATTTTCCGTAATCCTTATACTCTCGACACTCTACTTTAACCCTAATCCCTCGACCCTCAACCCTATCCCAAAACCCTTAACCCTCAAACCTCAATGTACTCAACCCTTAACTCTGATCCCTCGATCCTTAACCCTTAAAATTTGAACCCTAAAACCTATCCCTACACACTTGACACTCGACACTATATCTTAAACCCTAATCCCTTAACCCTCATCCCTAAAGCCTCAACCCTAAATCCTTCAACCTTCAACCCTAAACCCTATCCCTAATCCCTCTACCCTTGACACTCTTATTTAACCCTAATCCCTTGACCATTAACCCTATCCCTCAACCTCAACCCTCAACCCTCAACCCTCAACCCTCAACTCTCAATATTAAACCCTAATTCATCAACCCTAATCCCTCAAACCTAAACCCTATCCCTAAACCATCAACCCTCAACACTATACCTTAAACTCTAATCCCTATCCCTCAACCCTTAACCCTTGAAACTTAAACCCTGTCCCTACACCCTCAACACTTGACACTATATCTTAAGCCTTAAACCCTCATCCCTAAAGCCTCAACCCTTAATCTTAAACCTTCAACCCTAAACCTTATCCCTAATCCCTCTACCCTCGACACTCTAACCCTAACCTTGACATTAAACACTACTCTGTCAACCCTAAACCCTAATCCGTCAACCCTAAACCCTCAACCCTTAACACTATAACTTAAACTCTAATCCATCAACCCTAAAACCTAATCCCTCAACCCTCAACACTATCAATAAACTCTCAACCCTTGACACTATACCTTAAACCCTAATCCCTCAACCCTCAACCCTAATCCCTCAACACTCAACCCTAAACCCTAAATGCTATCCCTATTCCTAAACCCTCAACCCTCGAGACTATACCTTAAACCCTAATCCCTTATCCGTAAACCCTAAACCCTATCCCTCAACCCTTAACCCTTAAAAATTAAACCCTAAAACCTATCCGTAAAACCTCGATGCTCAACACTATATTTTAAACCCCAATCCCTTAACCCTCAGCCCTAAAGCCTCAACCCTCAATCATTAAACCTGTTGGTTTTTTCTTCTGAATCAGCATTAGGGTTTGCCACTTCTAATGCACAAGCAGATTCAGCCAACTAATACAGGAGGTTACGTGAGCTTCCTCCCCTTCACTTCTGGTTCTGTCGCACCAAGGGGGGTATCCCTATGACAAAAGATGTAACATTGACTAGCTCAATGACAGAAAGATTTAGCTTGACAGCAATAGGCAGAATACTCTCATGTGTGGACAAAGATCTACATGATAGATCACAAGGTTGGCAACATTCTTAGACATATTTGACTGGTGGGTATGAGAGTATGTAGGGGTCCTAATCCTACTCCTACAACTAACAAGTGGAAATGATGAGATGGGTGGACATAATGTCCTGGATGCAAGACAAGGGGTTTTGGCTCATGACTACTAACCCAGAAACAGACTGGTGCCTATCCATTGGGCAAGGAGTCAACTAGACGTATACAGCAGATGGTTTGCAACTTTCACTCAAGTTTCAGGGGGTTGGACTTGATGCTTGCCTTACAAACATCACCCAATAAAGGGTATCTAACTGCCTATACTTACAGATATCCCTGCAGACATACAACCTTCTCCATACACTGACCTAAAATAGTTTAATCCACTCCTTGAATGGAAGTTACAGATCAAGCATGCAGTATAGATATCTATACCCTAGAATCTGTGAAACCCTTAGCAACTAGATTCAAAAGAAGGATGACATGCAACAAATGGAGACAAGCAGATAGACACATGCAATAAGCATTTTTCATATAAATCAACACTAAAACTAAAAATATGTGCAAAATACAATCATGCTGCAACACATAAACTCCAAAATGGGATGGAACAACCAAGTTCATGCCCTATTCTTCATTATTTACACAAAAGAATGCCCAAGCCTTCAACAAACCTTAAATGAGTGACACGGTCTGCCTTTTATAGCAAAACTGTGTACTCAGCATTAATTACATGGCACATCAAAATTCTGCCAGTTACAATGCATCAGAAAATAGTAAATGTTGCAGCAAGAAACAGAGGATAGAGCAGTTGAGATCGGGATCTAGGCAGCTGCCTGAAGATTTTCTCTTAAATCTGGTAGTTGACCCATCAACTCGACCCATGCCTCCCTGCACGATATGCCATTAAAGCTTCACCAACCCACAGCCCCTAGAATGCAGCCGCAACAAGTTTCTCCCACCAAAAATAGTTGCAAATGCTCAAGAGAAAACCCTCGCTGTAGGTTCAAAACATGGCCATCGATGATTTCCTAGTCGCTGAGATCCACGGCCCCAAAAAAGTTTGAAAAGTCACCCACCAACCAAATCGTGCCATGTAGGTACTTGAAGTTTCTATCGCTAGCCCTTCTCTCCCTCCATTTTGCCTTTAAGAAAGGGACAGGTGGCAGCTCTCGCAGCATCGGCCATCAGGATACGTGGCGGCTTCCGCGCTTTCCTTGAAATGCAAAGACCCTTCTTGAAACTCACGCGGGAGCTGACACGTGTCGAGCTCCACCACACTTTATGAAACTGTCTATAGACTGAAGTGGCCTCCGCAGGTGACACATGTCACAACCTGCGGCATTTGAAACACGAGACACATAAAGAAATGAGGCCCACAACCTCCCGCTTGCCAAACCTTGAAGCAAATAGAAACAATGCAGAGGCTGACATGTGTCGGCTTCTGCAGCAACCATAAGGGACACACAGCACCTTCTGCCCCTACATAGAAACTTAAAGAAACTTCAGTGGAGGCTAACACTTGTCGGGCTTCGTGCTCTTCTTGAAACACAAAAGAGCCTTTTGAAACTTCTGCGGAAGCTGACACTTGTCAGGTTCCGCGTTAATCAGAAACTTTAAGGCCCCATTCTGAAACTTATGCAGAAGCTGACACATGTCATCATCCGCGGCACTTGAGACACTTCACTGGGACCCGCCACCATCCATTACTTGCATTGCAGGAAACAAATAGAAACTTACGCGGAAGCTGACACTTGTCAGCTTCCGCAACAACCACAAGGGACACATGGCACTATCCGCTGCATCTTAGAAACTTTTTGAAACTCAAGCGGATAATGACACTTGGCAAGCTCCACGTTGCCTTGAGAAACATTAAGGGTCTATCAAAAACTTTGGCGGTGAAACTTTTAGAAACACTGGCGGAAGCTACCACTTGGCACCGTCTGCGGGGCTTTAGTTACTTTTTCTGTGTCTCTCGGGTGCCTCCACGTGGTGCCTTCCATGCCACTCTCGAAACATAAAAGAAACTCTATTGAAACTTTGGCGGAAGCCGACACGTGGCACCATTCGTAGCGATCAACTTAGAAATAGAACGGAAACGCTCATAGCCACGCTCGGAAACATTCAGACATAGTAACTGAAGCCCGATAAGCATCTGGAACGCATGTGACCCATTTTTTAACATTTTTCAGGGGCCGATGAAGATTTCTGACCCGCCACTACATATTTTGACCTTGAACATACAAGGCGACATGCATTTTTCACAACTGCAAAGGCCAAAAGTGTTAGAAACTTTGGACTTTTTGGGAAGGGGCCTGCATATTTAAATGTTTGAAACTTGAATGTTTATGCAGGCACCACCAAAACCTTCAACCCTAAACCCTATCCCTAATCCCTCTACCCTCAACACTCTACTTTAACCCTAATCCCTTGACCATCAACCCTATCCCTAAACCCTCAACCCTCAACTCTCAACATTAAACCCTAATCCGTCAAGCCTAAACCCTAATCCATCAACCCTAAACCCTAATCCCTCAACCCTAAACCCTATCCCTAAACCCTCAACCCTCAACACTATACCTTAAACCATAATCCCTTAACCCTAAACCTTAATCCCTAAACCCTAAACCCTAAACCCTATCCCTAATCCCAACAAAACTACTTTGCCTTATGTTAGGTTGTTAAACCCATCATTTTTGACACTCTTCTCTTAAAGATATTTGAGTTGCAAGAATATGTCAGAAAAATGGCTATGAACTTTTTTAATGTTAGTAATGTTATATGGCATGTTTTTCTGGCCCATCTGGGGTTCATTATGCCAATAGGTGTACACACTATGAGAAAAACTTTGCGTATGGTACATCCACAGTGAGTAATTAACAGTTGAAATCAAAAGGATGATCATTATGAGAAAAGATTTGCATTGGGGTACATCTATGTTTCTTGCTGTCCACCTCGCACTTAGGGGAGGTATATTGTTATGAAATAGGCAAATAATCTCCCATTGTTTACTACTCTATCCACAAGAACTACTAAACTATACCTTAAACCCTAATTCTTCAACCCTAAACTTTCAACCCTAAACCCTATCCCTAATCCCTCTACCCTCAACACTCTACCTTAACCCTAATCCCTCGACCCTTAACCCTAAACGCTATCCCTAAAGCCTCAACCCTAAACCCTAATCCCTCAAGGTCCTAAACTCTAATCCCTTATCCCTAAACTCTAAATCCTATCCCTAAACACTCAACCCTCAACCTTAAACCTTAATCACTCAATCCTTATCCACCCCTCTCCTCCCCTATCTGGCCCACTCCCATCTCTACCCTCCTCTGCCCTCGACACTATACATACATACATATAGGCATACATAGATACATAGATACATACATACATATAGGCATACATACATACATACATACATGTACATATAGGCATACATACATACATACATGATTAATAGCCTTGAACATAAAAAATTTTAAGGGGAACATAACGCGAGCGCGTTATAACGTGCTCGCGTTATTTCAAACATGACAAACAACACAAACTTTTGCGGAAAAGGAAAAATGCAAAGCAAAACATAATGCGAGCGCGTTATAACACGCTCGCGTTATGTTTTTCTTTGGGAATCCCAAGCCTTGGGCTTGGGATTTGCTTTGGATTTCCAACCCAAAGGCTTGGAGTGCCTTTTGAATAGCCACAGACGTGTTTTTCCATATTCTTCAAGATTTCACATAATTTCATTCGTGCTAACCCTCAGATTTGCATGTGTTTCAAGGTTGAACAAATCAAACACCTGGGTAATGTTAGGCTTTCTCTTAGCTATTTGACGATGTGATTTTTTTCACATTTCAACAATGTTAAGCCTTTCATCTTTAATTTCTTTTGTTTATGTGTCCGTTTTTGGGCAAAAACCATTGTTTGGTCTTTTTTTCATTGTAGATTAACTATTCATTGAAATTTTAAAAAAATATATATTTAGAAACTAGACTCCATTCTACAAATATTAAAAAAAAGAAAAAAATGTTTTTCAATTAGTTTTCAAAATTTATAGGGATAGCACGGCCAAAATTCTATTTTTTAGGATGTGTCCACTTTGAAAATTAGTAAAAAATAAAATATTCATCAAAAAATTATCAGAAAAATCAGGCATAAACTACATGCTATTAGCTAATTTCTCACTGAAGCGATTTTAAAAATACCAAAAAAAGTTGACCTTTTGAGGGAGCCACAAAATATGATATGTTATGTTTTTTTGACAGAAACAACACCAATTTATGTGGCATCCTCTTTTGAACCCCTTAATCTATGCCATTTTCAAAAAAAATAGTAGTTTAGAAAGTAGACTCAGAGCACTACGAACATTGTTTTAGTTGCATCTCCAAATTTTGAGTGTAACTATGCTCAATTTCTCATCCAAGGGCAGTATTTCCTGATTTCAGAAAAAAAAAAAGTGGCCACTTAAGACCCCTTTTTTGCCCCCCATCTTCTTGCACTTACCCATCTATTAGATGTCATGCATGATTAGGGATCTTCAGTTTGACTAGTGATTGCACATGATAAAACATTGGCAAGTCATGGATTGCCAATCATAGGTAATTTAACATGAACTTGAATACCCCTTCAATGTTTTGAATAGTTTGTACCAATGTCAATTTTAGCATGTTAGTGTATGTGCTTATGCTTAAATGCAAAATTAACCAGAGAATTTACAAAGTGGTTAGAAAAGGAGTATAATGTGCATGCAATATATGATCACATTAGATATGACCATGTGTATTAATACAAGAATATTTTTATTTTTGATAAACATTTGTAAAAGATGCATGTTAAAATGATCCAACTATTAATTAATCATGGGATATTCAAACAACATAAAACTTGAAATCCTAAAGAAAATATTTTGTTATATAATTGTTGTGGCAATTAGAGATATTAGGGTAGATGAAGAACTAATTATTTATTACAACCATATAATTTTCCTAATCATACATATTCAATACAAAATTTGACCAAGAAACATCATTTTTAAAGCTAGAGATTAAGTTGAAAACATATTTGTAACCAAAAAATGTTGATCTAGGCATATACATGGCTAACATTACCCTAGATTTCTAGTTAATGTAAGTAGTATTCCAACAATGTGTAGGGCAACATTGTATCTATGTATAGTTTGGAATTAGCTTGTCTTTGGCTTGAGAATTAAATAGAACTTAAAAAATGGTCTTAAACGAAGGAATTAAATTGGCATTAAATTCCATCATATATTTAGACTACTACAACATGAAGGAGTATGAGCATTGCTTTATAGCATCAAGAGTCACTTGTATCCTTTCTTAGGAGTGTAATTATAAAAGGAAGTGTTTACATACCATTCCTAATCCTTCCACCAAGGATTCATGGAGTGGATAGATATTTTGTGTAAATTTTAAGAAGGAACAACCTCAATATTGTTTGGAAGGTTTCTTGATTAGTATTTCTTAAAAAACTGGCTCTATATTAAGGCCAAGAGAGCCAAGTGGAATTAGCCTTGAAGTAAAGATCCATTAGATGCCTAATTCCTTTTATATGGAACTAAAGGCAGTGCGTCCAGAGAATAGCCACCAACAACTTATCTTGAAATAAGATGATGGGAGACCACCATATATATTGTTGGTTGATGGATAATCCATTTTTAAATCCATACTCATTCTAGAGCAGCCAAGACTTAATAGCTTCCCAAGTCTTCCAAATACTTTTTGGGACAAAAGTGTCATTGATTTTAATGGAATAGGATCAATTGCAAGAGAATGGAAATTAAGGTCATTCTAGGATAGACACCCATGCAACAAATTAAAAAAAATGTAATTTCTGAACAAAGATTTTCTAAGATTTATTTCCATCACAAGATTTCATAATCCACTTAGAACAAATATTAATACCTTTTTTATTGACATCAATAAGGCCTATCCCACAAGAGTCTCTTGGTAGGTGATGAAAACTTGGTAGGTGATGAAAACCCCATGTAGCATGATGAAAACATTTATTATGGTTTGAATTGGCCCATAGAAAGTTTTATTAAAGCTTATCAATCTTGTAGTAGGACACTTTAGAAGGAAACAAATAAGAGGTGTAATACACATGTATAGCTACAAGAAACTTTACACAAAATTTGGGATTTACCTACTAGGAAAAATGGTTTGGTGATCCTATAACTAATTTTTTTTAGGGTTCTATCAATAACATGTCACCATAGCTTGGAATGTCAAGCTAGAAACATAAAACAAATAGAAACCATTTACTATTTGTTCTTAATAAATTCAACAACCTTTACTATTTTTGATTGAAAATGGAATGAAATGATTTTTTTAATGAAATAGAGGAAAAATTGAAAAGATTTGAGGCTAAATTTTAAAAATTTAAGGTAAACTAGAAAAATTGAGGGGAAACTAGGTAATTTTACTGTAAATTGTAAATTGAACCTTGAGGAGAAATCTATCAATTCTTTACTAATAAATCCTTTTTGGGAACCTCCTAGCATGTTGAGTGTTCCTAGGAGATCATAACTTTTTCTTTGTACTAATTATTAAGTAAATCAGACTATTACAAAAATATAAAACAATAACTTAACAATATCTGATCTACAATAGAAAGTACATGAGCTAGAAATGGTAGTTGTTGTGAGGGGGAAAATAGGTTAATCGAAAAGATTATAAAAACCCAAACATCTACGAAATTTGAAGATAAAAGGAGATTAAAACAATAACAAATAATGCCTTGCACCTTTACCTTTCACCTTCCGTAGTTCGCCTATCTTTCTTTGATCTTGGTGATGAAGCCCTCAGAAGCTAGTTGCTTGCTTGCTTGTTGAAGATGACAAAGGAAGAATGGCTGTGATACTTATGTATTTGAAGATGAGCTTCAAATATAGAAATGGAGTATGAATGAGAATGCTTAAATGGGAGTAGGGGTGCCAAAGGCACGCTGGTATCTCTGCAGCATAAGTTTGCTCAAATGATGGATATCAAATGAAGAAGAAGAGGGTTGAATTTATAGAAATATGTGAGAGCAGATCAACGGTTGAGAAGAAATACGAAGATCAAAGGTTGAGAATGGTTGAGGAATGTGCAACCAGTAGTGATGCAGAGGCATCCACACTATAACCTTCGCATGTAGCATGAATGTCTGCAGACCAACCTCATCATCATCATCCTATTTCCTAGAACTACCAACATCATCATATTTCAGCTTTACTCTGTCAGCATCATGTTTCCGAAAACCAACAGCATCATCATATTGCGGACACTCGCAATCATCCTCCTGCCGACTACTATTCACCTCCTCCGCTTTCCTCCTAACATCATCATCATGATGTTCAGCGGGCGCACACATCCTCCGGTTGCACTGTTCATCGGGCGCCGAACTCCATCGTCATCATCATATGCAACACTTCCTTCGTCAGCAGGATATGCAACATCCGGTTGCCCCAAATATCCTGATGACGTTCCACTTCAACAACTTGCCTTCGACGCTCCACTGCCCGATGATACAAGCAACAGCATCATGATATAAATTATCCGGTTCTCTTCGAAACCTCCTGATGACGCTAATACACTTTCTGCCGATGTCGATACTTAACCGCTTAGCAACGGCAGGATAACCTCGCACAAGGGGATATCTCAATATCCTGATGACGATGACGTCATATCCTGATGACGATGACGTCACCCGTTATCCTGATGACCTTCTCAACACTTAGTCAAAAATCCGAACTCTCTCTCCCGCATCTACTCGCGATATGCGGATGTTTGGCACTCCCAATATGATGATCCTGACGCCGATACGCTCCTCGGCTCCTCCTGCTGATGATCACCCCGACGAACTCGCACTTCATGCACTCGACAACATCATGCCGATCTCCTCCCCTTATCCGGATGATGATGTCTAACCCGACTGCAGGATATTTGCAGAAATATCCTGATGATGCTGTTTTCGCGAACTTCTTCACTTAGCGAAATCTCTCTTCGCTGATCCACCAGGGATGACCCGATCCAACCTCAGGGTGATCTTCCAACTCAATCAGCTTATCAACTCGACCTAGCACATGAGGATGCTAGGCTTCTCAGCATCTGTCGACCGCGATCCTGCACACCTGCATGCAAACAAACAAACTACTACCTACCCTAATGTACATTACCATTCCACCGATCAGATGAGTCAACCGGTGGAATGGGTCAGTATATCCATGAAAACCTCTCAAACCAGCAATCGAGCAAGAAATGGAATGCAGCAGAGGATGAATACAAACAGGAATACTTTATTCGATTTCAAAAGATGCAACTACAATATGATGTTCCTCTCGCTCTGTCTCACTCTCGCAAAGTCTGATCGATGATATCTGTCTGTCTGTCCAATATCAAACGATCCTCATGCTTATATAGATTTGCCTACGAGTACTACTGACCCGACTCCAAGCGGCTGGGAACTCTCCAAGCGGCTGGGAGATCCCACCGAACATACATCATGACAGCTGTTATAACTAACTATCTAAAAATAGCAAAAGCCTGGTCAGCATGATCTTATCCTGATCAGCATGACCTTATTACATGCAATTGGTTTAACAGACCTTCTTGGAAACACAAACAAGACCTAAACTACTAACTGCCTTATCATGACCAGCTGTCAGGTAGGTGCTCCTGCACCATACTCCCCAACAGAAAAGAACTCATGTCCCATGAGTTTAGTATGTGGAAGTCCTCCACCTTTACACTTTGCCTTGTCAATAGTCTGACCTGCTCCAGCTTTGTCTGCTGCTGTCTCTTGGCTGCTCCAAGACTTCTGAACTGTAACTTGCTTTCTGGCAAGTAAATCATCATGCCTGTTGATGTAGGCCTTTCTCTCACATACCTTGTGTTTGTCAGATTGTCTGACCAGAACCTCTGTCTGAACTACCTCTTGAACTTCTGAAGTGGTCAAGCCTATCTTCCCTTCAACTCTTATAGGACAAACAATAGTCCCAACTATGACAACATCCTTGTCATTCTTCTGAACTGGTGGCTGTTTGCACCCCTGTTTCTGAACCTGCTGCTGACCTCTGTCAGTCACAACTAAAACTTTCTTCAGCTTGTTGTCTGTAACAACTCCTTTCTCTGCAGTGTCCTGAACTGCCTTCATGCCTGCTCCTCTGGGCATCTGCACAAACTCCTTCTTTCCCATCAAAATGATTTGAGCTGCCTTCTGTACTACAGCTTTTGCCTGCAATGGCATCAACTTGATAATCTTCCCATCCTTCTTGATGGTATAGGTATTAGCATACCCATCATACAGTACCCTTCTGTCAAATTGCCATGGTCTACCTAACAGTAGGTGACAACATTCCATAGGCAATATATCACACAAAATTCTATCATGATATGGTCCAATCTGGAAATCCACATATGCCTGTTCAGAGACAAAAAGTGATTGCCTATCACTCACCCAAGATGCCTTGTAAGGGTGTGGATGTGGAATCCTTTCCAGCTTCAGTTTATCCACCATTTCCTGAGATACCATGTTGTCTGTTGAACCAGTATCAATGACAACCTTACATACCTTACCTTTGCTCTTGCATGTGGTCTTGAAAAGAGCTCTTCTTTGCACCAGATCCTTTGATGCCTGCAAACTAATTCTCCTTAACATCAGTGATTCTCCACTCTCTGGATATCCAACATTATCAGGTTCTCTGTTTGAACTCTGTGCACTTTCTTCTTTCTCTTCTTGCACAAGTTGTACTCTCTTGTCACTTGTTCTATCATTTCTGGATGATGAACCTTTGTTTTCTGGACATTTGAAAGATGGATGACCAAACTCTCCACAGGTGTAACACTTTCCTGAAAATGTAGTAGAACCTCTACCACCTCCAAATCTTCCTCTATTACCTTTCCATCCACCTCTGAAATCAGACTGTCCCTGTCCTTTACCAGTGTCTTCTTGACTCTCATTGATTTGCTTTTGTGCAGGGGCTGTTCCTCTTCCCCTATTGTTTCCTCTTCCTCTCATGGACTTCTCATGTCCTCTATTCAGCTTTTCTTCAATCCTGATTGCCATTTGATAACAATCTTCCACATTCTTAGGGTTAGCTAACACTAAATCATCCTGTATGTTAAACCTCAAACCAGCCAAGTACCTAGCCACCTTTTCTACCTCATTCTCATGATGACCAGATCTCATACTCAACAGATAAAATTCCTCAGTATATGATTTCACATCCCTGTCTTTCTGCTTTAAAAATTGCAGCTTCTTAAACATCTGGATTTCATAATCCCTTGGCAAGAATTTACCCTTGATCCTTGCTACCATCTTATCCCAAGAAGTGATCTTAGACTTCCCTTGTTTCCTTCTCTCAGATTGTACATAATCCCACCATACCAAAGCATGACCTCCTAACTTGGTCTTTGCAATTTTTACCTTCTGATCCTCAGCAACATCTTCACATTCAAAGTGATTATCCAGTGCAGCAATCCAATCCAACAACTCATCTTCATTCAAGCTTCCAGTATATTTGGAAACATCAACCTTTACCTTAGGTTTTTCACTCTGTACTGCCTTTAATAGTTTTGCCAGCCTCTGGTCTTCAGCATCCAGATCTTCAGCTACCTCTTCATACTCTTCAACAGTATCTGCATCTTCTTCAGACTCACTGTCTTCCACTTCCCTCTTTTTGTTCTTTTCCAGGGCTGTCAGCCTGGCTTGAAGTGCTTCAGCAAGCTCCTTCATCTTCCTCATCTCTCTAGCATGTTTCTCCTTCATCTCCTGCAATTCCCTTGCAGTACCATTACCTTTAGGAGGCATTTTGTCAACCTCTCAATCAACACACAACACAATCAACTCTATCTCTACCTCTGCCCTTTCGGTGACAGAATCAACACACAACAGCCCAGACCTTTTGCTGAGCTCTGATACCACTATGATGCAGAGGCATCCACACTATAACCTTCGCATGTAGCATGAATGTCTGCAGACCAACCTCATCATCATCATCCTATTTCCTAGAACTACCAACATCATCATATTTCGGCTTTACTCTGTCAGCATCATGTTTCCGAAAACCAACAGCATCATCATATTGCGGACACTCGCAATCATCCTCCTGCCGACTACTATTCACCTCCTCCGCTTTCCTCCTAACATCATCATCATGATGTTCAGCGGGCGCACACATCCTCCGGTTGCACTATTCATCGGGCGCCGAACTCCATCGTCATCATCATATGCAACACTTCCTTCGTCAGCAGGATATGCAACATCCGGTTGCCCCAAATATCCTGATGACGTTCCACTTCAACAACTTGCCTTCGACGCTCCACTGCCCGATGATACAAGCAACAGCATCATGATATAAATTATCCGGTTCTCTTCGAAACCTCCTGATGACGCTAATACACTTTCTGCCGATGCCGATACTTAACCGCTTAGCAACGGCAGGATAACCTCGCACAAGGGGATATCTCAATATCCTGATGACGATGACGTCATATCCTGATGACGATGACGTCACCCGTTATCCTGATGACCTTCTCAACACTTAGTCAAAAATCCGAACTCTCTCTCCCGCATCTACTCGCGATATGCGGATGTTTGGCACTCCCAATATGATGATCCTGACGCCGATACGCTCCTCGGCTCCTCCTGCTGATGATCACCCCGACGAACTCGCACTTCATGCACTCGACAACATCATGCCGATCTCCTCCCCTTATCCGGATGATGATGTCTAACCCGACTGCAGGATATTTGCAGAAATATCCTGATGATGCTGTTTTCGCGAACTTCTTCACTTAGCGAAATCTCTCTTCGCCGATCCACCAGGGATGACCCGATCCAACCTCAGGGTGATCTTCCAACTCAATCAGCTTATCAACTCGACCTAGCACATGAGGATGCTAGGCTTCTCAGCATCTGTCGACCGCGATCCTGCACACCTGCATGCAAACAAACAAACTACTACCTACCCTAATGTACATTACCATCCCACCGATCAGATGAGTCAACCGGTGGAATGGGTCAGTATATCCATGAAAACCTCTCAAACCAGCAATCGAGCAAGAAATGGAATGCAGCAGAGGATGAATACAAATAGGAATACTTTATTCGATTTCAAAAGATGCAACTACAATATGATGTTCCTCTCGCTCTGTCTCACTCTCGCAAAGTCTGATCGATGATATCTGTCTGTCTGTCCAATATCAAACGATCCTCATGCTTATATAGATTTGCCTACGAGTACTACTGACCCGACTCCAAGCGGCTGGGAACTCTCCAAGCGGCTGGGAGATCCCACCGAACATACATCATGACAGCTGTTATAACTAACTATCTAAAAATAGCAAAAGCCTGGTCAGCATGATCTTATCCTGATCAGCATGACCTTATTACATGCAATTGGTCTAACAGACCTTCTTGGAAACACAAACAAGACCTAAACTACTAACTGCCTTATCATGACCAGCTGTCAGGTAGGTGCTCCTGCACCAAGTAGGAATAGGACAAGTGTCCCACCTCCATCATGAAAGAGGGGATTTGACAAAATTGATTGGAGAGTTAACTCCATTAACTGATCAGTTAACAAACTTGATTGATCAGTTAGAAGAATGGATTGTGGAGCTGACAGAATTGATTGAGGAATTAACTCAATTGACTAGTTAGTTAACAAACTTGATTGATTAGTTAGAAGAATGGATTGTGTAGCTAACAGAATTGATTGAGGAATTAACTCAATTGACTAGTTAGTTAACAATTTTGATTGATGAGTTAACTTTGATTAGAGGAGAAATAGGACATGTGGGTGAGGGAATATTAGGTAATTAAATATTTAATATATTTAATTACATGTGCAACATGGTGAGGTGGCAAAAGGTGAGGTGGAAAGATGAGGTGGATTGATGAGGTGGATTTATGAAATTAGGACTTAGGATAGAGGGATTTAGGATTAATTAAATAATTTAGGATTATTTAATTATGTGAGACATTAGAAGAATTTAGGGAATTTAATTAAATAAAATAAATAAAATAATTTTATTTAATTATGGGATAATGAACCAATCAAATAAACTTAGAATATTTATTTCATTGACAAAAGAAAATAAGAATTAAGATAAATATAAAATATTTATTTAATTCAAGATGAGCCAATTTTAAGTGTATACATTTTGCCCCTCTTTGAAGCAATGTGTCTTATCACGTTTGTTTCAAAGAATAAGAATTTTTCTGACAATGATACATGCCTCAGTTTGCCCCTAGTACAAGTTTGACGACAGGATGCCCCCTCGGGAGATTGGACGAGGAGACGGCAGAAGGCATGAGACGGACAATCTCACGATGAAGAAGGTGAGATTTGAAGAAAAATGGGTGAAGAAAGAGTCGAATGATATGTGAGGCAAGATGGAGTGATAACACACAAGCAAGCAAGCAAGTATGCACAAATGATACAAGAACAAACAAGGTATTGCTCCCTATTGAGCGGTAAACCAAGGATATAGATCGATGATGTCTGGTTCTAGGAATGAAACATGTCGTATAAGACTTTGGGTCTAGTTTTGACAATGCAACATCCTGTCTAAGACATTTGATATGATAACCAAATACGACAGTGTTGTCATGGCGGGGAATGATATATCCCTAGAGCAACACGAAGGATAGTTATGACTGATTGATATGGTTTACGACAAGATTAAGATCAAGACCATTGATTTGTGAATGGACAATTTGACAAGATTGGCTTGACTCGATTGGTATGGATTGAGGATAAATTTGTAGTTTGATCACTGCTCGGATTGACAACTAGAACTATTGATGAGAGATATGAAGACAGATAGAAATTTGATTGATAGAAGAATGACTCAATAGAAGACATCACCAGCCGTTATTTGTAAACATTAATTCTCTGCATAGAATTTTATTGCATGAGATATGGATATGGATATGAGATGGAATTAGATACATTATGGATATGAATATGGAATGGATGTGGATTGTCATCTTGATTTTGCAAGTCTTTTGCTTTCATCATTAGGCACTTTTTGGTATTTTTCTCTTTTTGAAATGTTGTAAGAGAATACAAGCATCTAGGTATAAGTAGACTGAGATGACCTGACTATTCCTTACATGGATTTTGTTGTAGCAAGTTAATACAAGCATCTAGTCAAAGTTGAATCTAGATGACCTGAGTATTTCTTGCATTTCAACAGACAAGGATTGCCCCTTTTCATGTTCAGACCTCCGTAGTCCTTGATGATCTTTTTTCTAATCACGTCATTAGACAAAAGTCGTCACATTACTAAAGTTTAATCCACAAGCAGCAGACAAAAAAATGATTATGCCCCCATCATAGCATCTCTAGCTTTTGGCATCCTTGAGTAGCATAGGAAGACATAATGGCAAAAATCCAAGACTTTGTAAATTAACCTGTTCACAAAACATTCTTGCATTAGGTGTGTCTTTTGCCATAATTGATATAGAATTAGTTTGGGTGCATTGGTATGGTGTTCTACTTTGGACAGGTTGATGTTATGCATCAAGAACTTTGCTTTTGGGTGGCCCTCTTTTGCTGCACTTATTTGTCTAGTGAAAGTATCGCAATCCTTTATTGGTATCCTCTTAGAACACGCGGCATTCAAGAATCCAAATCTATAACCAGGGCGAGGAGTTGCCCCCAGTTTAGACAAGGAGTGACTTGTTATGTGTGATAGGATGAACAAATATGGAGAGATGGACCCTAAGGGACTGACCTAGTGCCTCGGGGGCTCATTACTAAATGGCCTTGCCTACGTGACGATGCAGAGGCAATGTAGTTTGGGGTGAACCCTGATGGACCTAAGACCTAGGTGATAGGAAGCAGTGCTGACTCAGAGAGACAGACGGACCAGATATGGGACAGGTGGGATAGTGGAGCCTCGAGAGCACATTAAGAATGGCCTTGCCTATGTGATAACTCAGAGGCAACGTAGTTCGACAACGGTTGAAAGGACCGGTTCAAGATGAACGATATGATGGACACAAGAGATATGAAGTTGGAATAGATGGAGGTAGTGGTTTGTTGCAGATAGCGCATGTTTACCAGGTTTTCACCACTGCTTTTATTTGCACGAAAGCTAAAAGTACACATGATGCCTGTTTGCCAGGTTTTCACCATGGTACCTATCCTAGGTGCCTGTTTGCCAGTTTTTCACCGTAGAACAATTTTTTTTTGTTATTTTTCTATTTTTTTAATTTTTTTGTTCTATTTTTTTATTACTTTTTTAATTTTTTTGGATTTTTTCAGGACTCTCGTACATTGGGGTTTTTAGGTATAGAACTTGCGAAGATGCATGCTGTTGATAGGATCATCGAATAGTTCACCTTCAGATGTAGCCAATTGATATGCCCCCGATCCATAAGCTACAATGACAACATAGGGCCCTAACCAGTTGGGTTCAAATTTTCCTTTCTTTTCTCTATCTTGCTGATTTCTGGGATTTTCTCTTAGAACTAGATCACCAACCTGGAAGACCCAGGGCTTTACCCTATGATTGTAACTTCTGGACATGCGCTATTGATATGCTTTTAGATGGTTAAAGGCCTATTGCCTTCTCTCTTCGAGCAGTTCTAGCTCTTGGAGTCTTGTTACTCTGTATTCTTCATCTGATATGAGGCCTTTTAATGAAACTCGCAGGGATGGGATCTCGACTTCAATGGGCAAGATAGCTTTAGATCCATAGACTAGGGAGTAGGGTGTTGTACCTGTGGGTGTGCGGAAGCTTGTGCGGTAGGCCCATAGTGCGGGATTTAGTTGGACATGCCAATCACGGCCAGCATCATTGATAGTCTGCTTTAGGATTTTCAGAATGGTTTTATTTGATGCCTCAGCTTGGCCATTGCCTTGTGGGTAATATGGAGTTGAAAAGTGGTGCTAGATATGGAATTTGTTGCATAGTTCCCTGACATCTTGATTTTTGAAGGGTCATCCATTATCCGTGATAATGGACGAAGGGACACCATAACAACAAATGATATAGTTCAGGATAAATGAGGTAATCTGCTTTCCTGTGATATTGGCTAAGGGTACGGCTTCAATCCACTTTGTGAAGTACTCTATGGCAGTGATTATGAATTTATGGCCACTGGATGAGGGAGGATGGATCTTGCCCACTAAGTCGAGTCCCCACTGACAAAAAGGCCAAGGAGTTGTTAATGGATGCAGCTCCCGTGCTGGTCCATGTATCAGGTTCCCATGGACTTGGCACTTCTTGCACTTTTTCACAAAATGATAGGAATCTTGTTCCATAGTTGGCCAATAGTACCCCATGCGTATGAGTTTCTTGGCTAGGGTAGGGCCACTAGAGTGAGTCCCGCATATACCGTCATGTCTTTCGCTCAGGGTGGTTTGATATTCCTCACTATCAAGACACCTAAGGAGAGTACCATCGAGACCTCGGCGATATAGGGTATTGGCAATGATGGCATACCGGGATGCCTGACGGATAAAGGTTCTTTTTTGGTTACTAGAGAGATCGGGCGGGAGGGTATTCTCTTTAAGATAGGAAAATATTTTTTCGTAGAGAGGGGAATCAGCTCCAACAATGTGGCAAATGATATGGGATTTTGGGGTGTCATATGTAGGACAGGATACTGGCTCTACCAAGAACTCATAGCATGATTGATTGTCTGAAATATCAAGGAGAGATACGATCATTGCCATTGCATCTGCAGCTTTGTTTGCAATCCTTGGTATCTGCTCAAAAGAGATTTTGATGAAATATTCTTTGAAGTCATCTATCATCTGTTTATAAGGGATCAATTTCTCATCTTTCGTTTGGTAGTCGTCATTTACTTGGTTGATGACCAGCTGTGAGTTGCCATATACCTGAAGTTCTTTAATGTTCCATTCCACTACTAGCTTGATGCCAATGACTAGGGCTTCGTACTCTGCCATGTTGTAAGTGCAGGGAAAGAGTAGTCTGTATGATTTAGGTATAGTGTCACCATTGGGTGTGATCAGTAAGATACCTGCCCCCGATCCATGCTGAGTGTATGAGTCGTCGAAGTACATTTTCCAGGTTGCTGTATTGATGTGGAAGATAGATTCATCTAGAAATTCAAAGCTCAAGGGACTGTCATCAGTTAGAGGTGCCTCTGCCAGTTGATCTACAAGCACTTGTCCTTTTATCACTTTTTTGTCGACATATTCAATGTCAAACTCATTGAGAAGCATGACCCATTTTGATAATCTACCAATTAAGGCAACTTTGTTGAGCAAGTATTTTAGTGGATCAATCTTTGCTATCAGTTTGACAGAGTGTGATAGCATGTAATGTCTCCATTTTTGTGAGGCGAAGACTACAGCTAGACATGCTCTTTCAATGGGTGTGTATTGCAATTCATACCCAACAAGTGTTTAGCTAATATAATAGATTACCTATTCTTTCCCATCATAGTTTTGTTGCACAAGGAGAGCTCCCAAAGCTATTGGTGTAGCTGAGATATACAATAGTAGAGGCTTACCTTGAATTGGCGGCATTAATACCGGTGGCTTCATAAGGTATTCTTTGAGCTGTTGGAATGCCTGTTCACATGACTCGTTCCATTTGAAGGGGACATTCTTATGTAGAAGGTGAGAGAATGGGTGGCACTTGTCTACCAGTTGAGAAATGAACCTTCTAATAGATTGCAATTTTCCTTGTAGGGATCTTAACTGAGTCAGATTCTTAGGAGGTGGCATCTCCATGATGGCTTTCACCTTAGCTGGATCAACTTCAATACCATTTGCAGACACTATGTAGCCCAATAATTTACTTGATGTAACCCCGAATACACACTTCTTTGGATTAAGGCGCACATTGAACTGTTCCAACCTGTTGAAGATCTTGTCTAATACTGTTAGATGTCCTTCTCTTGTAAGTGATTTTGCCAGAATGTCGTCGACGTAGTCTTCCAATATGGTGTGCATCATGTCATGGAAGATTGTTGTCATGGCTCTCTGATATGTTGCCCTCGCATTTTTCAAACCAAACGGCATAACACACCAACAGTAGGTGCCCCAAGGACATGTGAATGTAGTTTTGTGTTGGTCTTCGGGTGCAATCTTTATCTGGTTATAGCCCGAGAAACCATCCATGAGTGAAAGTATAGTGTGTCCTGCTGTGAGATCGACAATCATGTCTATGTTGGGCAAGGGGAAGTCATCTTTCAGACAGGCTTTGTTTAAGTCCCTGAAATCATTGCATATTCTGACCCTACCATCCGGTTTAGCCACTGGTACTATATTTGAAATCCATTTAGGATAGTCTATAGGCCTGATAAAACTGACGTCTAACAACTTCTTTAGTTTCTCTTTTACCATGAGGGCTACATGTGGATGCATCTTTTTGAGTTTTTGTTTGACCGGTTTAACTCCTGGAGCTAGAGATAAATGATGCATGATAAGATTTGGATCTAGCCTTGGCATGTCGGCGTATGTCCATGCAAAGTTGATTTGTTTTCTCTTGAAGAAATCTGTAAATGCTGGTTTTTTGTGCTCTGTTAGAGCTTTTGCCATGTGGATCATTCTGGGCTCATCACCTATGCTGACGTTGATTGGTTCTGTCAGTTCTATCAAGATCGACGATCTCTCCTGATGTGTAAGATTGGGGAGAGGGTCAAGCCTTCCATCCTTCGATGCCTCAGATAGGTTTTCATCGTTGGATGCATCTTTATTTTTACTATTTTGAGGATCTAACACTGCCGCAGAGCGGTTTTCACCATTAGATCATTCTTTTATTTTGATATTTTTATGACTGAAAGGCTTGGCACTCTCTCCAAAATAGGTCTTTTTGTTGAGTTCAATAGCATAGCTAGCTCTATGGTCTCCTGTAGGTGTGATCTCTAAGCTCAAGGTAATCGATGATGGCGTCATCATTTTCAAAGGTGTCTAGTTTAGGGGTGGTGCCTTCTAGGTCCCAGTCTATAAGTTCAGGGTGCACCAAAGGTAAGGGATCATCATGTCGGTTTGGTTCAATGGCATTGATGGTTAGGATAGAATTATTAAAGGCTCAGACCAAGTCTGCGATGGTACTCTCTATTAGTGGGTCCGTCAAGGGGGGTATTATTCCTTCCTCACGATTTTCATTATTGTTGCTATGCGGGTCAGATTCTAGAGGTCTATCCCTTGGACCTTGTCTCTCATTGGCATGGGTCGAGTTGTACTCGTGGACAACGTCAATATCCTTTTCATCACAAGACATCTCAAAGAGACTATCCCATTCATACTGGTTAGAATCAGTTTCGCTCCCCATTTGCATTCTCTGAATTTGCTCCACCAGATTGCTAGTAGATGCTTCTGGTTGTTTGCCTTTGTTCTTGTTGGTTCTGTTGTTGCTTGGTGCTCCAGTGTACCCTAGCCCTGTAGTGTCTTGGGCTGTTAAGGTATGAGGTTGGATGGGTTCAGTGATGCCATCCTTTCTTGAACCAAGTGGATAGTGTCCTTCATACCCCATTCTCCGTAGCATTTGAAAGCCTTGACCATATTGTTCCGTGGGTATAGTGTGATGGTCATGTTGTGTTGAGGAACTACCTTCATCTTTGTATAGCCACTGTAAGATATCTTTTGCATTGCTTTCATCTTCTAGGCTTCCCCATTTCACAAATGGTCCTTTGGTGGTTCTCTCTACTTTGGGTGTTTTTAAGATGGGTCTCCCATAGGATCTAGGAGATATAGGTAGTTGAGCTAAATAGAGGGACTGAGATACCATGTATTCACCCAAGCCTTTATCTTTGAGTTGGAGTTTAGGTTGAGACGCCTCTGAAGAGGAAGCTAGTGTAGCTGGATCTATACGAGATGAAGAGGCAGTAGAAGCATGGTTGGTGGGGATTACAACTTCTGGTTTTGGCTTAATAGAGTTGCAGTATTGAAAGGGGTTAGGGTCACCTTGGATGGTGATCTCTTGACCGTCATGTGGGAATTTGAGACATTGATGGTATGTAGAAGGTACTGCTTTCAAAGCTTGTATCCATGGTCGCCCAAGAAGAATGTTGTATGCTAGCTCCATGTCAAGGACTTGACAAGCTACATCTTTTACTACGGGGCCCACTCTGATTGGTAGGGTAACAATCCCTTTGGATGTTCTTTCCTCCTCATCATAGGCTTTAATGGTGATTTTTCTTTTCAGATCTATAGCCTTCTCTGAAAACCCCAATGTAAGGATTAGCTTCAATGTGCAGATATTCAAACCAGCTCCTCCATCGATTAGGACTCTTTTGATCTTGTGTTTGTGTATGAGAGATTCAATATGAAGGGAGGCGTTATGGGGTTGAGTGATAGACATATCATCCTTCTCAGTGAATGATAGGGAGTGCGGTGAGGTGATGTAACCGACCATAGTTTGGAATTGCTCTTCAGCTAGGTTCATGGGAACAGAGGCTTCTGCTAAGGCTTTGTCAAGTATGGACCTATGAGAAGGAGACAAACGCAGAAGTTCCAACATGGAGATGTGTGCAGGTGTTTTGTGGAGTTGATCCACAATACTGTATTGACTAGACGGAGGAGCAAAAGCTCCTCTAAGGGTGACCCTGTTACTACGGGTAGTAACATTGCAATTCAGATCTTTGTTGATAGTGATCACATTGATGTGTGAGTCACCTTCTGAGATATGGTTAACAACATAGTCGAAGCTAACATTTGTGTAGTTTGTGTTGTTAGAGCCACCATTGTTTCTGTTGCAAGGTCCTCCCTGTTCGTAGTTAGGAAGAGGATCCTTGAATGCCTGATGATCGTTGTTGGAGGTATGTCCATGAGATTGTCCATTAATAGATATTTTGTTTTGCTCTATTAAGTCTTGGATTATATGCTTGAGTGCAATACAATCATTTGTCTTGTGCCCCCTGTTTCGGTGATATTCGCAGAAGTTGTTGTCGTTCCACCAATGGGGTTTGACCTTTGGTTCGTACTCTTGTGCGAAGGGAAGTGTTATGAGATTGTTGGCGATTAGCTTCCGTAGGGTAGTTTCTAGTGACTCATCCAAGGGTGTGAACTTTCTCCTAGGCTGAAAGTTGGTAAACCTAGATTTGGTATTTCTTGGTTTGTTTTGGGGGGGGTTATTTTGAGGTGTTGATAGGTTCAAAATTGGTTGCTTAGGTGCCGCATTTTTGGCATCCACCACCCCGTCATTCACAACGTTCTTGTTTTTAGTCCAGAATCTAGGTTTGTCATTGTTGGTGTTGGTATTGGGAGAGTCTTTATAGAGCTTGATTTGACCTTTTGCGATTAGGACTTTTTCTATGATGAGGCCCATCTCAATGACCTTGCTAAAAGAAGTAGGACATTGGATTTGGATTTGGTAGCTTAGGTCCGTTTGCAGATTGTGGACGAACATTTCTAGCATCTGTTTCTCTGGCATTTGGTGTGGGCACTTGCTTGCCAGTTGTCTCCATCTCTGTAAGAAGGTGGCAAAAGATTCTCCACCTTTCTGTTTGGTGTTACAAAGATCCAATATTGAGGTGTTGTGCTCAATATTGCAAGAGAAGTGGGTGACAAATTTGTCTACAAGCTCATTGAAAGTTTTAATACCAGGTGGTAGTCTAGAGAACCATTCCATGGCTTGCCCACCTAAGCTTCGTGGGAAGAGTCGCATAAGGTAGGTGTCGTTATGTGCGACCTCGAGACAAGCAACTATGAATTCTCTGATGTGATCCCTTGGGTCCCCCTTTCCTCGATATTTGTCAAACTTAGGCACCTCAAATTTTGAGGGGAAAGGTATCATGACCAAGGCCCTATCAAAAGGATATGGTGAAATATCCTCTAGGGTATAATGTTTAGTTGATGCTCCCATTTTCATGTCTAAAATTTGTTGTTGGAGATCTTCATACTTTTGGTTCATTAGACTTAGGGCATCTAAGGAGTCAATTGTTGCTTTGCTCTTATCCATGGGTATTTCATCATGTCTACTTCCTTCAGGGATTCTTTCTTCATCAGTTTCTTTGAGAGCCTCCACGTCATAATCCTTAGGGAGTTTAGCTCCTAGACTTGCTAGATGTAAAAAGAATTTTGTTGGGTCTTGGGCAAGCACCCCTTCTAATAGGCGTTGAAATTTTGGGTCATGCTGCGTGTGAAGGATCTCGTCCATAGAAATTTCTTCTTCATTTTCGTGAGCATTTGGAAACATTTTCTCAGCCATTTCTAACTGTTTTTGTTTTTGTAACCTAGTTAAGACCATGCAAGGGTGGTAAAGGAATGGGATGGAGTAAGATTGGAGAATTTGAGCAAGGTGCTAGGATGGGACAAGGTTTTAGCAAGGTTCTTCTTAGATCTAGTTGGTGTCAAACAAGCGGGATATACAAAAGCAATAGTCAAAGTAAGGATGTTAGAAATTCGTATACTTGATGTTTGACTCGTCTTGCACAACCCCCTAGTGGAGTTCTGAGAGGAAAGGATAAGTAACCCTTAATATTGGAGACTCACTAGGTTTTGCTTGAGGTTTGATTTTGATTAAGAAGAATTTGACTAGAATCTTGTTGGAATCGTGGAAGAATTTGGCGAGATTTTTGGATGAACAAGCAACTATGGTGCAGAAAAGAAGGAGAAATGGTTGATTTGCAAGGTCTTAATCAGATTTTTGGAAACTGAAACAGATTTGAAAAGGTTTTGAAAAAATGTTGAAAATTTTTGCTCTTGGAAGATACTGGTTTACTCTCTGGTTTGGTTTTTCCAGATTTTGCTATTTTTTTTGGTGTGAAAACTTGGTGTTTTTGAGAATTCTAATTTTCAATTATGGCAAAGACACAGCAAACACATAGAAATTTTCATGATTTTATCTTTTGTTTTTTTTTTTTGTATTTTTGGACTATTTTGACTCAAAGACAAGTACAACCTAGGTTGGATAGGACAGTATTTGTTGAATCCTCTAGCTGTGCCACTCAAAGCGTGTAGCTCCAGGATCTGGTAGCACCGGCTCCCCTCCATGGCACTCACTTCTCACGCATACCAGATCTAGGTTTCCTTAGGCTCATACCCCCACCGAACCTTAGGATTGTCCCTGCTACCTCTACTAAGAGTCACTTGAATCGAGGCCGCTTTAAGGGCTCTGCCCTTTGCATCAACAAATAGGGGTTTTTGGCTTACTACACAATTGGTTCTTAGTTAGGGCAACCATTCGAGTGGTTACACTTGTGGCGGCACTACTCTCCGTTATGGAGTCTCCCAGCCTCAAAGGGTTATGCCTATAAGGGTTTTGGGGGAGGTTAGCCGTCGGTGTAACACAGCAGCACTTGTTGCAAGAGGTTTTCACCTCAAGCACAATTTATTTTAAGTGGCTTGGTAGGGCTTGGCTTTAGCCTGTTACCACTCAGGGTCGTTCCCACTTGGACAGGCGTGCATCCAAGGGCAGGCCCCCCTAAAGGTTAAACAAATAGAATAACAAGTCTGGCACTTTGGTCACCCAGTTAAGGGGAGAGCATAAGCCTATTGTCATTCACAAGCACAGAATACACTAGTTAATCCAACCTAGTTAAAATTAGAAAAACTAAATGGGCTACTCTACTTGTGCACTCACACAGTTGTTAACTTTGAAGTGATTAGGAGATAGCAATGATTCTTTCCTTTGCAAGATAGCAATATTCTTAACTGAAAGAGATAGCCATATAGCAATGATCAATGAAACCAAGATAGCAATAATTTAGTTACCACCCTCCTAATTAGAAACTATGTGAGATTGGCATGCATGTTTTTACTTTCCTAATTAGAGTTGGATTAAAATTGTATGCAAGTTGCATGAACAATAGGTTACTCCTTCCTAATTAGAAGTAGATGAAAATTGTGTGCAAGTTGCATGAACAATGGGTTACTCCTTCCTAATTAGAACTAGATGAAAATTGTATGCAAGTTGCATGAACAATGGGTTACTCCTTCCTAATTAGAACTAGATGAGAATTGTATACAAGTTGCATGAGCATGTCTAAATCAATCCTATTTAGTATTTAGTGAAAAATGATTGTCTTCAATAGACGTTTTTACACCAAACTGGATTAGTAGTCTCTTGATGTCCACCTGTAGTCCATAAAAACAAAAATTGAATCAAGAAGTTTGTAAATCAAATGGTTAAGTGAAAAACACATAATCTAGAAAATTGCATAAAAATATGATTTTTGACAGCAAAATAGATATGAAAATCAGAATCTACATGAAATTGTATGCTGTTTTTAAAAAAAATTCATGAAAATTCATAAAAAAATGTTGAAGTTATGGTCATTTGAAATTTCTAAACAAATGGGAGGTTTGACTGATTATACCTGATGAATTTGATCAAATGGGCTAAAAATACCTTCAACACTGTGAAGTTCATTGAATTAGCTTTCCAATGACTATAAATTTGTGAAAATCCGACCTTCCTGTAAAAAGTTATGCTAAAAAGAAAAAAATGCCCCTATTTTGCCAACATGACTATGTTAAAAAATAAATAAATAAATAAAATAAAAAATAAAAAATTTAAATAAACAAAGAAGTTTAGTTTTGTTTTTTTATTTTAATTAATTTTATTTTATTTTGTTTTGTTATTATTTTTTATTTTAATTTTTGAAAATAACCTAAACCTTTTTTTTTTTTTTTGGTTTATTTGGTTGTTTGTATTGTTTTTTTGTTGTTTAATGCTATTTTTTTTGTGTGTGTGTGTGTGCAGGTAGGTGGTGGCTGGGTGGAGCTATGGCAGAGCAGCGGCTGCAGTACAGAGGGACGGCGGATGTAGAGGGCGGTGGATGTAGGCGGAAGGAAGCAGGCGGCAAGCGAGCAGGGGTCACGAGGGCTAAAGGGAGTAGCAGGGGGTGGTAGGGAGGGCGGGGCTCGAGAGTAGCGCGGGTTGGCGGGAGTTAGGTTTAGGGGGAGGCCAAGGGTAGGGCACGTGGGAGGGATGGGGTAGGTCGTAGGGTTTGGGGACTGGGGGTTTTGAGTGCAGGGGGCGCAGGGAAGCGGGGGACGGGGAGTGGGTAAAGGGGAGGCCGAGGGCCTGGGGGTGGCGGGATCGGGAGTGGGGTAGGAAGGTACGCAGGGGGGAGGGAGGGTGCAGGGAGCAGGGGAAGAGGGAGGCCGAGGGGCCTGGGGGTTTGGGCTGCCGAAGCCCTGTGTGAAATTTTTTTTTTTGTGTTAATTTTTTTTTATTTTTTGTTCTCTGTGTATATTTTTTAAAAAAAAAAATGTGCTGTGTAAATTTTTTTTTTTTTTTAATGAATAAAACAAAAGCTAAAAAAAAGTTGTGATTTTTGTTTTTGATTTGTTTTTTGATTTTATTATATTTTTTTTATAAAAAATTCTTTGCTATGTTTTTTTGTTTGTTTGTTTTGTTTTGAATTGTGTGATTTTTTTTTTTAAAACAAAACAGAAAAATAAATTTAATTCTAAATGATGGCTAAGAATTTATTTTTTTTTATTTTTATTTTTTTGCAAAAATATGTTGAAGAGTAAAAAAAATTTCAAGTAACAAAAACTAGACAAATTATACATTATTTCTTACCTCCGAGGCCTTCCGGACTCAATGGTGAGCTCGGTTTGTGCATACGAAATTGTTTGTGAAAGTTGTTTGCCGAAGTTTACCTAAAACACCTAAATATGCAACAAAAACCCTCTAAAACAAACACTCACAAATAAGATGGGTTAGATCACGTTGGGCGCCAAAATGTGAGGGGTAAAATAGGTTAATCGAAAAGATTATAAAAACCCAAACATCTACGAAATCTGAAGATAAAAGGAGATTAAAACAATAACAAATAATGCCTTGCACCTTTACCTTTTGCCTTCCGTAGTTCACCTATCTTTCTTTGATCTTGGTGATGAAGCCCTCAAAAGCTAGTTGCTTGCTTGCTCGTTGAAGATGACAAAGGAAGAATGGTTGTGATACTTATGTATTTGAAGATAAGATTCAAATACAGAAATGGAGTATGAATGAGAATGCTTAAATGGGAGTAGGGGTGCCAAAGGCACGCCGGTATCTCTACAGCATAAGTTTGCTCAAACGATGGATATCAAATGAAGAAGAAGAGGGTTGCATTTATAGAAATATATGAGAGCAGATCAACGATTGAGAAGAAATATGAAGATCAAAGGTTGAGAATGGTTGAGGAATGTGCAAGTAGTAGGAATAGGACAAGTGTCCCACCTCCATCATGAAAGAGGGGATTTGACAAAATTGATTGGAGAGTTAACTCCATTGACTGATCAGTTAACAAACTTGATTGATCAGTTAGAAGAATGGATTGTGGAGCTGACAGAATTGATTGAGGAATTAACTCAATTGACTAGTTAGTTAACAAACTTGATTGATCAGTTAGAAGAATAGATTGTGGAGCTGACAGAATTGATTGAGGAATTAACTCAATTGACTAGTTAGTTAACAATTTTGATTGATGAGTTAACTAACTTTGATTAGAGGAGATATAGGACATGTGGGTGAGGGAATATTAGGTAATTAAATATTTAATATATTTAATTACATGTGCAACATGGTGAGGTGACAAAAGGTGAGGTGGATTGATGAGGTGGATTTATGAAATTAGGACTTAGGATAGAGGGATTTAGGATTAATTAAATAATTTAGGATTATTTAATTATGTGAGACATTAGAAGAATTTAGGGAATTTAATTAAATAAAATAAATAAAATAATTTTATTTAATTATGGGATAATGAACCAATCAAATAAACTTAGAATATTTATTTAATTGACAGAAGAAAATAAGAATTAAGATAAATATAAAATATTTATTTAATTCAAGATGAGCCAATTTTAGGTGTATACAGTTGTAAATAAAAATGCTACAGAAGTAAAATGCATAAAAGAAGTATTGTACTTAGAAATGTGAATTTTGACTCTAGAAATGGAATAAAGATGCTAAAAGACTCATCTAGTGAACTTTTCAGCTTGTTCTAGGGAGTTGTAGGATCTAGGCGTTGCAACTACATAAAGGGGAACTATAATATTGTTTAGGGGCGTTGTACAAGTGTTTAGAGGCACTATAGTAATGTTAGGTGGCATATTTGACCCTATGAGGTATAGGTGTATGGGCTTTAATAGTTCTAAATTTCATAGGAGTTTCTCATCTTCTATCTATAGTCCCTTCTCCACCAATAGAATGCACACATATACTCTTAACAATTAGAAATCCTGAGCTGAATGTTGGGATAAGGTGGAAAAGGGTCTGTTGTAGAGGAGAATGACTCAATCAATCCCCTATTTGGTTTATTTCAAAATTCATTGAGTGTAATAGGAAAATTTGGGGTGTGTGTAGACCTAGTAACAAGGTGAAAGTGGTGTGTGCAAGACATGGTGATCAACAAAACCCTAGGAGGAAAACTAAGAATAAGTGATGTGTGATGTGATGGAGAGACAAGAGGGCAATGAGGATTATAAAGAAGGATGAAATTGATGGAATGAGGATGGGAAATGGTTCAAATTCAGTTTGAGGAGCAATAGAAAGTGTTTCTAGACTTATGACTTGGGTAGGGTGAAGGGAATTGGATTTTAATGGTTTCATATGGAGATAATTATGAAATAGATTAGATAAAAGGGAGGTAAAGAGGATCACAATGAATCCATATATTCAATGATACAAGAAGAAATAAAATTTTCAAATATTCAAACTTCAATCCTTTTTCCCTACTCTTTGATTGAGTCTCTACAAATCCCCTATGTGTTAGAGGAGAATGGAGTGGCATTAATTTGTTCAAATAATGTGTTGTTGGATTGATTTGAAAGAGGGTTTAAAAATATGTCAATACTAAGTTTTTAGTAGGATGGCCATTGAAAATGTACTAAGGATTAGGGAACAAAGACCTTTGGATAAATTTGCTTTTTCAAATTTGAACACAGACACTAGCAGTGGGTAGAATAGGTCTCCTTGAAGAGTCAAGAGTCCACATTTTTAGGATGGATTGGTGAGATGTTTCTACTTGACTGAGATTAATTGCATCATGCTTATATAATCAAGGAATTTTCCAAAATAAAGTGAAATGGTCCTAAGAACACATTAGGAGAGTGGATACCAAAATGAGTACAAAAATATAAGGTAGAGATTACAAAGAAGGGAATTTTTGATGTTACATATAATTCACACCATTATAATAATTTCAATTATATATTTTGATTTGTTTGAATTTAACTAAATGATAAATAAAATTTAACTAAAATTGCAATATTCTATCACATTTTTACTGCTATAGAGAATAACCAATCCTTGGATGAAAAAAATGTGTTAGTTTTGTTATTTTAAAAAAGAAAAAATACATGTCTTAGCTTATACATTCAACAATTGTAAATTTTAATTATAGAATATGTCTATAGAGGGATTGAAACACAATTTTACATTATAAAATTCTAAATGATCTATTAGCTCTTTTTGAGATGTTCATGTTGGTTTTATAATCCTTTTTTGAACTTATGTTTTGCTAGAGGTAATTTTGGTTTTATTTGTCATTAGTTGAGCCTTAAAGAAGATTTACTTTTACACTTTCCTCTAATATAAAAAGAATTGTAGATGATTTACTATTAAGGTCATCCTCTTCGATTAATTTTTTAAAACCAATTTAAATAATTTATAAATTTAAATGTTTTATATTTTTAATTTGTAATTTAGATTTATTTATATAATTTAAAAAGTTAAAAAGTATTAAGTATTGATATTATTTAAATTTTAATTTTTAAAAACAATTCATATAGTTCAAAAAATAATTTTAAAATATGATAATCTTTTAGTTTGTAAATTTGATTTATCATATAAACAAAATGTTATGTCGTAAAATGTTCCCCTAGGACTTTTACCTCCTAATTTTAGCTCCTAGATCCCTTAGATTTAATCATGCATGTTAAAATGAATCCCAGAGCAAAATCTACTGAAACCCATGTCAAATGGGGCTTAGGGGCCACTCTTAAGCTTAATTAAGTCCCAAAATAGGCCCCTAGATTTGGGCGCTCATGCCATAGTCTAGACCTATTTTGTCAGGACCTAAATTTTAAATGTTAGCAAAGTGACCGTTAAAAGGTTTCCCTTTGTCAGCATATTCAATTTGAATTATGAATGTTTAGTGGGAATGCATATATAAACATGTTTAGGACTTCATTTTAAACCTATATGCATAATGAGAACTTGTGATCTTGTGCTAAGGATATTCAAGGCTTTCATTGTGTTGCAGAGCATTATTGTGTTGTGTTTGTGCTTGTTTGTTGAAGATTCGTCTTCATCAATCCATCTCCTCATGGTGTGAAAGATCTTCATCTCCCCATGAGAGATTCACCTCCGAGGTGATATCTACTTTGTGTTTCAATCAATCAATCTTATCATTTTATTTTGCCTCTATCCACCAAGGACACATAGTCTCTCTAACAATGGTGTCGGAAGGCTTGAATGCCATTCTGGGGATTGACCAAGGCAAGCTCCTAAACACCACAACACCCAACCCCTCTCTTGTGATTATAGGTTACAGGTGTCGAATCTTGCAAAGAGGAGTTGCAGGAGATCAAAGTAGAGCATAAAGATTTCAGATCTAAAGAAAACAACAGAAAACATCCCTAATTAGACATAGGTGCCTACTCTTTTGTCATCCAGTTTGGCAGTGCCAGAAATCTCTAAGCAGGTTACAATCTGAAGCATATTTAAATCCAAAGCCCTCAGAAAAAGTACCACATTGGACACAAGTGCCCACTCTTTTATCCATGAAGTTTCCTCTTCCCCAAATTCAAATCCTAGTATGTTTCCAATCTACATTTAGTGCATTCCTGTGTGATAATTTGTCAGGTTTCGTCCATTTGTTTACGATTTTGCATAATTAGGGTTTTAGGCTTAATCAGACTAGGGTTTTAACAAAATATCAATCTATTCTATCTTTGCAATCATCTAATAGTGACATCAGACTTGTAGTTGAGTCCTCTATCATAGTAGTGACTTAGCTCAGTCTATGTCCTTGAATGTATGTGTGAAAGAAGGGTATGATTGAATCTAATTAACTATACACTTTACATCTTTCTTTCAACCTCATTTTCATACATAATATTTTGGTAAACCTATCTTTTGCTGAACATTGCATCTTTTTGAGTGTTGTAAATCATATTTGCATTCATACATATTATATTCATCATTCTACATTCAAAAATCTTGCATAAATTTGAAAAAATTAAAAAAAAACAAGCATCCTGGGCTTGCATTAAGGCATAGTTTGCACTATTTTCATTGCATATCATTTAAATCATTTAAATATCTAATATTTATATCAAATCTAAGATAAATTACAGAAATTTATCATTCTATAATCATTTACCTTGCATTTACATACTTTATTTGCTAGGGTTTACTGAAATTTTGCATTTTTCTCATAACCTAGTAATTCCAAAAGCTAGGGTTTGTAGCTAAAATCTTGTTTCAGATTTTACTACTCATTTTTAACACTCATTCAAATCTGATTTTGGACTATAGTGATTCATCATTGTGTGTTTTTGCATCCACATTCCAAATTTTGCATTTACACATTGTGTATTTCAACAAAAAGAGGCATATTCATTCAAATTTCCTTAAAATTTGACTTGAATTCAGCATTATAGGATTTGAGGATCATTTTCAAATCTGATTTGACTTATTTTACATATTAAATCTAATTATATTCCATTTATTCATCAATTTGAATACTTTCATGCCGTAATTTCACTATTAAGGTTTCAAAAAGCCTTGCATTTTTACTACATTTTAGCTAATCTTTCATCTAGAATTGTAAGATTGGTGTGTTGTGAAAAATTTTGCTGCATCATTGGACTGATTAAAAGGTTTTAATTTGCTGTCCCTCATCATTCTCCTAATTTCATTACATATTTTGTGCATTTGCATTGAAAAAAGTGAAAAAAAATTTGAGCATTTTAGGTGCATAAACAAGCATAGATTGATGTTGTTTCATTGCAAATGTTCATCTTAGATATCTTGCATTTCAGATCTTGCACTCATATTAAAGCTTTTATTCATTTGTCATTTGAAAATTTTGCATAATTTCATATCATTGTGTGAAAATTGGCATATTCTTAATTACACAGTGTGTATTTCAACAATAGTTGTTTACACACCTTTTTCACATCTTTTGATCAAAACCTTTAAAATCATCAATTGGGCCTTGTTGTGGTGTACTATTTCCTCCTATCCACTTTGTTTTTTGTGGACTCTACATGTATTTTTACCCGTTTCCCTTTGTTGGCAAGAGACACTATATGGATTCATGATTGTTGTCATTGATGGCAACAAAGTTCATCCCACACATCCACAGGACATGGTGTGTCTCTACCGGAAGTCAGAATGAAGATTGTTGAGGTCCGGTAAACAAGAACAAAGCATATGGCAAGGTCCGACAGACAGGTCCGGATCTCTCAAAGGAAGTATCTTGGTGAAGTGCGTATTTGGGAAAGTCAAGAGGACTACCTTGAGTAATAGATTCCAAGGATTTAGCCTCCGGTGATGGACAAGGAAAAAGATATGAACAGTTGAGTACCGGATTCCTGAGTGACAGTGTGAATAGAGAAAGAACTGACTGACAGAACATCAAATTGCTTTTCGGATGTGTTTCTGACAGTGGTAAAGGTTATGAAGACATGAATTATGTTTGGCTGACATGATTAATGATTTCTACAAGTATATGCTTGATCCGCATTACTTGATGTGCAAGGATTCAGCTGACAGAACAGAGTTTGAGAGAAGATAGACTGTTCTGGGTGCCGACTAGAAAGATAATGAAATCACTAGTGTAGATATATATATAGGATGGATTCAGTTGTGAGAGGGTGTGGAAATAAAGGGAGTTTGATATGCGAAAAAGTGCAGAGTAGAGATAAGCAGTAAGAAAGATTTGGTATGTGAAAGGAAAGCAGAATAAAGAGAAGAGGAAAGATGAAGTGCAGCAGATCAGTGTACTGAGCCTAACCAGAACTGAACTCCAGCATATGTGGATGCTTCCAATCAGTTCAAGTATTGTATGACATTCTTTTGTAGATAGTGTGTCTCCTTGTAGGCAGTGAGCCTCTTTGTGAGCAGTGTGCTCGGGCAGTGCGCCCTAATTGGCAAGTGCCATTTTGTAATTCCTTATTCTTCTAACAGAGAATAATCTTTGGGTTAATCACCCCGTGGTTTTCTCCCTTAACAGGGTTTCCACGTCAAAAATACTGTGTCATGTGTTTTTTCATTTCATAGTAATGTTTGTTTGTTTGATTTAATGCTGCATTGATTAATAAGAAAGTTTAGAAAGAAAAAATTATTAGGATAACTGATTCACCCCCCCTCTCAGTTATCAACACCCTCAAACAAGTGTTTTAGGTGTGAGATAGTCTCTCATCTATGGCTTTTCATCATAAAAATAACGCTATGCTCCCTCCTCGCCCTAATAGGAAAAGGAAGATCCCTGATCCTAATATTACATTCACACCCCATGCTAGAACAATAGGGAATGTCAAAGGTCCCCTTTACAGTGAAGGTAGCATTATGGGGACTCCGATGAAAGGAGTGCTTGTTGATCCAAATTGCATAACTAACATTGCTACGGAAGAGTTCCTTTATTCAAACAATTTGATACAAGAAACTTATGAACCTACCAACATGATGATAAAAACGCATACTAGAGATTTTTTCCTAGATATAGGGAAGATTTATTTAGTGGTCTAAGTGTTAGATAAAGCCTTGGAACAATCATTTGATATTATTCTGACATCTAACCTCTTCCATGTAAAACTAGGTCATCCATGGCTCAAGGCTATGAAAGCTATCCCTTCAACAATCCATAAATTCTTAAAGTTTCTTCATCATGGGAGTACACATACCATTCACCATAGTCGATGGCAACCTATGGTCACTCAAAATAATTTCATCCTTGATTACTTCTAGCTGGAACCTATAGAAGAACCTGAACCACCAACAGATCAAATTTTCTTGGAATATCGGTGTTACAAAGCACAATTACTATCAAGATTAGTTCGACCCCCTATTGAACAAACAACATCTAAAGAACAACCTTTATTACAAGAACCTCCTAGACCGAAAGGAAAAGGGATATATGCTGAGGTTCCTCCTTTGTCATCCCTACAAGGATCAGGAGAAAACTATGGAAAACAATACCATGCATCACCACGAGTTAATCACACATCTGCTTCTTCCTCTGAGATACAAAAACCTATGGAAAAACATGAGATTCCTTTTGAAGATATCATCAATAAAATAAGAAGAAATAGACAAGCTAGAGAAAGAAGGAAGAGAAGACAAGCCTTGGCTCGAAACAACACATCACCTCAATAAGAAAACATTGAACCACCTAACATCGAAGCAAACCAAGAAGAGCCTAAGGTTGATAAGGTAAAGGATAAAGAATCTGAATGGGCACTCGTTGCCTACGTACCTCTTTCCTCTGACATTCAGGATTGGGAGGAGGATGATTTGCTTATTGATGACTGCTAGCATGGTTGTGTTTTCAGGTAAGTATTTCTAACCCTTTGTGGTCACCTTTGTCGTAGCATTCTTTTTCTCGCTTATGTGACCCTCTCACTGTGTTGTGTTCCCCCGTGATGTGTTATGTGTTGTTTAGGTCTCCTTGGATGACCCTTGATACTCTTGTAAGGTTAAGGATACCGGGAGACCACCTCTATTGTGACCATTCTTCCATCTGTATCATCATTCTTCTATTGTTCTTCTCCTCTATTTTATTATTGTGTGTCATGCCTTAGGGGCATAGCATTTTGGAGGGTGTTTTGGGGGCATCCTCCTACATGGTGTTCCTAAGGCACTTGTTCTCCTCTCATTTTATTGTTTACCTTCTTCTGGTGATTCTACCTAGTCGGTGGATGACGAAAACAAACAAATACTAATACGGACCGTTTGTCCCTTCAGCAAGCAAAGAAAAAATGGACCTAGTTCATACATGAAGACAGGGTTGATACATATATATATCCGATGCTAGGCTAGTAGAATCACTCCATGTGATGTATCATCTTATGGCATTTCTTGTAACTAACATTTTACAATCCACTCAATCTTTTCTTGCACACTTTGATTGGTATCTCACCTTGTTGCTACACTCGATTCTGAGGTACTTGTAGTATAGCCCAATGGTTATACTCAGCCCTGAACCCATAGTATAGCCTTGGTCCTTGATGTGACTATTTTCCTGCATAGCTTTAATGAATTGCTTTGGTTATTATCTTAGAGTAAGATTTATAACCTCTTTTGTTATCTTATCTTAGCATATCTTATCACTGTGTTTGTGGGAACATTTAGTGATTGTGAGCACATGTCACCTTGGGACATGGGCTTTGTGAGAGCTCTTGTTTCCTTGCATGTTTTCTCTCTACCTTAACATGCTTGATATCAGTACACAACATCAACCACCTTAAGGTGGGGGCATATATAATGTTATCTTCCTGATGATTTTAGTTCTAACAAAGTATGTTTGTAAGCCCTCTTCGTGAGGTGGGATGTTGTATCTCCAGCGTGAGTACACATCTTTATCTATATTGCAATCAAAGAAGCCCTCTACGCAAGGCGGGATAACATATCTCTTGAGCTAGTACATATCCTTTTATTCTAAAGCCCTCATTGTGAGGCGGGATGGTGTATCTCTTGAGCTAGTGCACATCCTTTTATTACAAAAGTCCTCCGCGGAGGCGGGGTTGGATCTTGAGACTATCCTCCCTTAAGCATGTTTTTGGCAGTTGTTGTGGCATAATCTCAACCATCAAGTGTGTCTGCATCATGTTTGAGATGGTGGGACTTACCAAAGCTCCTTTCATCACCTGTGTTTGTCGTGTATAAGACGTATAGTATGTCTATGGCATGCTATATGGCGCTCAGGTATTCCGTGTGTCTTCCACGTGTTTTTCCCCATGTGTGGTTTCAAGGGTGTAGCGATGAGCTCCTCCCACACTCAGGTTTTGTATGGTGTGTTTTCCCCCAAGTGTAGTATCAAGGGTGTAGTGATGAGCTCCTCCTACACTTTGGGTTTTGTATGGTGTGTTTTCACCCATGTGTGGTTTCAAGGGTGTAGCAATCAGCTCCTCCCACACTCAGGTTTTGTATGGCATGCTTTCCCCCCTGGTGTAGTTTCAAGGGTGTAGTGATGAGCTCCTCCTACATTTTGGGGTTTTGAGTTGCACTTTTATTTCATATATGAAAATGTTATATCATGTAATCATCGTGTTTTGCATGCCTGTTACTGTCTTCTTCATGTTTTATGTGCCTGTTACTATCTTCTCCATGTTTTGCGTGTCTACGATGTGTTTTCTAGTGCTTACCTAAGACTGGGGGCTAGAAATAGTTCCTCAATCTTTGTGTATGCCTTAGCTTCAAGCGCCTAGCGTGTTTGATGTGTTTTTGACTGTACTTTAATGCATGTATGGGTCGTAAGATCATACATACATTAAAGTGGGGGCTAAATGTTATGTTGTAAAATGTCCCCCTAGGACTTTTACCTCCTAAGTTTAGCTCCTAGGTCACTTAGATTTAATCATGCATGTTAAAAATGAATCCCAGAGAGAAATCCCCCAAAACCCATGTCAAATGGGGCTTAGGGGCCACTCTAAGCTTAATCAAGTCCCAAAATAGGCCCTTAGACTTGGATGCCCGCGCCCTAGTCCAAACCTATTTTGTTGGGACCCAAATTTTAAATGTTAGAAAAGTGACTGTTAAAAGGTTTCCCTTTGTTAGCCTATTCAATTTGAATTACAAATGTTTAGCAGGAATGTGCATATATAAATATGTTTAGGACTTCATTTTAAACCTAGATGGATAATGCAAACTTGTGATCTTATGCTAAGGATATTCAAGGCTTTCATTGTGTTGCAGAGCAGTATTGTGTTGTGTTTGTGCTTGTTTGTTGCAGATTTGTCTTCATCAATCCATCTTCATGGCATGAAAGATCTTCATCTCCCCATGTGAGCTTCACCTCCGAGGTGATATCTACTTTGTGTTTCAATCAATCAATCTTATCATTTGCTTTTGCCTCTGTCCACCTAAGGACACACACTCTCTCTAACAACGGTGATGGAAGGTTTGAATGCCATTCCGGGCCTTGATCGAGGCAAGCTCCTAAACACCACAACTCCCAACCCCTCTCTTGTGATTGCAGGTTACAGGTGTCAGATCTTATAGAGAGGAGTTGTAGGAGATTAAAGCAGAGCATAAAGATTCTAGATCTAAAGAAAATAGTAGAAAACATGATCCCTAATTAGACATAGGCACCTGCTCTTTTGTCCTCCAATTTGGCGGTGCTGGAAATCTCTGAGCAGGTTACAGTCTAAAGCATATTTTGATCCAAAGCCCTCAGAAAAAGTACCACATTGGACACAAGCACTCACTCTTTTGTCCTCGAAGTTTCCTCTTTCTGAAATTTAGATCCTAGTATGTTTCTAATCTACATTTAGTACCTTCTTGTGTGAGCATTTGTCAGGTTTCGTCCGTTTGTTTACGATTTTGCATAATTAGGGTTTTAGGCTTAATTAGACTAGGGTTTTAACAAAATATCAATCTATTCCATCTTTCCAATCATCTCATAGTGACATCAGACCTGTAGCTGAGTCCTCTATCACAGTAGTGACTTAGCTCATTCTATGTCCTTGAATGTATGTGTGAAAGAATGGTCTGATTGAATCTAATTAACTATACACTTTACATCTTTCTTTCAACTCCATTTTCATACATAACACAAAATAACTCAACTTTAATTTTAATAAATAATTAAAATATTTTAAAATTAAAATTTTATATTATTCTTTAAGGTTTTAACTTTAAATTACAAATAGTTTAGAGATTTTTTATTTTATTTTATACTTTAATTTTAAATTTATATGAAAAAAACAAAAAACCAGACTTTCTTAAAATAGGTATTTATATTGTTTTTTATTTTTAAATTTTTAATATAACCTCAAATGACACACATTATTATGTTCATTCACCAATATTAATAATATTGGCTAAGATACTTATAATAAATTATTTATTAGTAATATTGGTTGAGATACTTATCATAAGTTATTTAGAGTACAATATTACTTTTATAGACTCTCCTCCAAATCCTTAATCACATAATAAATGTATAAATAGTCCTCCTACAAGATCTTATAACATCTCTACGCAGTCCTCTAGCTAAAAAGTTGCATATCCCTCTATCCTTTATATGAGCACCTAATACGTCACATGACAACTTGTATGCTTTTTTTAAAAAAATTGAAATATTATTATATTTTAAATTATTGAATTTTTTTTCTTTCATTTCTTATTTTTTAATTATAAACTATTTCCATTTTTTATATCCTAGAGCCCCCTCCATCTCTTATACAATTACATAGAAGAGTACAAAAATGAGAGACAAAGGGCCCAAGAAAAACTAATATTAAAATGAGTTGCTAGTTCATTAATTTTTAGGTAAATCATTTAAGTGCACATGATTAAAATTATTTATCGTATCTTTTATTTATTAGAATTATTTTAATGTAGTTAAGACTGGAAAGTTCAATTAAGGACTATCTAATTTTACAATGAATAGACTTTTCAAATCTAAACCTCATTAACAACACAATGAAAATTAATAGAAAAATATGTGAAAAACATAATTGTTTGATTAACACAATAACTTCAAGAGCTTGATTGTATGGTATGCTTTAGCCTTTGAATTACAAACTAGATCTTAAGATCTCATCTCCTCAATTTCTTCCTCATCATTCTTGTATTTCTCTCCTCAAATTGTATAAGACGTCCCTATATATAGATGATGTAGAATGAAGTGCTGTGGCTAACAACATGATACAATACCACATGTTAATGTGACAAGGATCAAATGCTCCTAAAATTGGATATTTTTCCCATTAGTCAACTTTGGAAGTTAGTGCATCATCATTGTATACCATGTAGCATTATCATTTATGAGATACTTCAAGCTAGGAGTCTACAAATGAATGTGGTTTCATATATGACCCCTCTTAGGATCTATAATCAAGTAGGAAACTTTAAGAATTGGTGCATTTTTTAAAACATCACATTGTTTAAATGAGTTACCTCTTTATAGTAAAAACTCAGTGTTAGTCCTAATCGTCATTTCCTATACAATTACATAGAAGAGTTCAAAAATGAGAGACAAAGGGGCCAAGCAAGACTTATCATAAAATGAGAGTCTAGTTCATTAATTTTTAGGTAAATCATATAAGTGCACATGATTAAAAGTTTTTACCATATCCTTTATTTATTAGACCTACTTTTATGTAGTTAAGATTGGAGGGTCTGATTAAGGATTATCTAACCTTGCAATGGATAAACCTTTCAAATCTAAACCTCATTAACAGTTTACAACAAAAATTACTAGAAAAAATATGATAAGAACATAATTGTCTGATTAACACAATAGCTTCAAGATCTTGATTACATACTAGGCTTCAACCTTTGAATTACAAACTAAATCTTAAGATCTCAACAACTTAAATTATTCCTCATTGCTCTTATCTTACTCTTATTTCTTATCTATTTCTCTTCCTCTCCTTCTCAAATCATTTAAGACCTTCCTATATATTGAAGATGTAGAATGAAGTGTAGTGGTTGACAACATGATACATGACCATAGGTTAATGTGATAAGGATCAAAGGATCCTAAAATTGATTGTTTTTCCCCTCAATCCACTTTGGAAGTTGGCACATCATCCTTGTATACCGTGTAGCATTATCATTTCTAAGATACTTCAAACTACGAGTCTCCAAATGAACATGGTTTCATATATGACCCCTCTTATGATCTATAATAAAGTAGGCAACTTTAAGAATTGGTGCATGTTTTAAAATATCACATTGTTTAAACGAGTTACCATTTTACAGTAAATAACTCAGTGTTAGTCCCAATCATCAACTCCTATACAATTATATAGGAGAGTATAAAAATGAGAGACAAAGGGACCCAAGCAAGACTAATAGTAGAATGAGAGGCTAGTTCATTAATTTTTGGGTAAATCATACAAGTGCACATGATTAAAATTCTTACCATATCCTTTATTTATTAGACCTACTTTAATGTAGTTAAGATTGGAGGGTCCAATTAAGGACCATCTAACCTTGGAATGAATAGACCTTTCAAATCGAAGCCTCATTAACAACACAATAAAAATCAATAGAAAAATATGTGAAGAAAATAATTGTTTGATTAACAAAATAGCTTCAAGAGCTTGATTGCATGCTAAGATTCAACTTTTGAATTACAAACTAGATCTTAAGATCTCGACAAATTAATATCTTCCTCATTGTTCTTGTCTTCCTCTTATTTCTTGTTTATTTTTCTTCATCTCCTTCTCAAATTGTATAAGACCTCCCTATATAGAAGATGTAGAATGAAGTGTAGTGGCTACCAACATGATACATGAGCATAGGTTAATGTGATAAGTATCAAAAGCTCCTTAAATTGATTTTTTTCCCCATTGATCAACTTTGGAAGTTGGTGCATCATCTTTGTATACATGTAGCATTACCATTTCTAAGATACTTCAAACTAGGAGTCTCCAAATGAATGTGGTTTCATATATGACCCCTCTAAGGATCTATAATAAAGTAGGCAACTTTAAAAATTGGTGTGAGTTTTAAAACATTACATTGTTCAAATGAGAACATGTTATAGTAAATAACTCGGTATTAGTCCCAATTAACTCCTCAGATGGAAAACATACATACATAGTGATTAAGAACACATGAAATTTGAATGAAAAATTCTAGACACATGACGTGAGCTATGATCCCTATTGCAACCAATGATTATTAATTGTGGTGCCTTGCAATGCCACTGATCACTTGATTCTGCCTATAGTTAGAGATATGAAACTTTGAATCTCTAGAAACATAAGTGCAGTGAGATGTAATGTCACAAACTTGACTCACACTACTACATAATATCTAGAAAACTAGTAAAGTACCCACAAAACAAACAAATGTTAAAGAAAATATTTTTGGTTAATGCAAGATTGCTCTTACACCATGGATGCTTCTAAATTAAACACCCTAATTACTTCAAAAGTGATCTTTTCACTTTTTTCAAGGCTATTGATGCAAGCACATCCTTGGGCATCATGGAAATATGGTATCATGTCTATGGAAGTTGAATTTGTGGTTTAATTTGATAGTTTGTGTGTGTGTAAGTTTATGGTTAATAATCTATGGTAGAGGAAGTTAGTGCATTCCATTACATTGAGGAATTAGCTTCTACAATTTCAAGGGGATAGTTTTATTTGTGGTTTGTTTATCTTCTGTTGAAATTTGAGGTTGATTGGAGAAGTAGAGGTTTGTAATTTGATTCGTGAAGTGTCCACAGGTTGAAAGCATGTTTAGCTATAACTATTTCTATTTGTAGAAGGATTATTTTGGGTTTGTGCCAAAGGTGAATATTTGAGAAGTATGTAATAACCATTGTGAAGGTCTATGTTGTACCGCTTGGAGATTCTACAACTTTGACCATTGTAATGTGTATGTTTATTATTTTTGGTTAGCAACATGTTTCATGCGGTTTTAGAATTTGCACCATCTTGAGGCTGACGTGGATCATGTGAGGAGCTTGAGGATGATATAAATAGAGGTTTTTGAATATGTTGAAAGTAAACAAAGAACACTAGGATGGAGTAGCAAGAATAGAAGGTAAGTTTAGTAGTGAGGGAGTGAGATCTGAGAGGTAGACTGTGGTAACTAGAAGTATGATGTGGGATGAAATCTATAAACATCAAATGTGGCATGTAGGAATGTTGTCTAGTGGTGAGAATTAAATGTACTTGTACTTAAGTCAATGTGTAGCCCATGCAACATGTCTGTGGTAAATTTTTGAGGTTATATTGTACTAGAAATCATTATGTGGTCAATTGCAAAAAGTCTAGAAGTGGTCTTTCCATAGTTTAAAGTGAGTCATTTGTATGTAGGGATCCCATGGGGCAACTATCCATTTGTGTAATCTTTTGGTAATCAAATGATTGTGGCCTAGCATGCAAGAGGACCCGTTGTGGCAGATCTAGAGGTTGTGATTTCGTGATAAGCATACAAGTTGTCTAATGAATATGTGGTGTTTTCTATGAATTTTCATGGTTTGCAATAAGTTGTGTGTGAGTTATTATCATGGGTTGCATGGTTGGACAATCCATTCTTGGACCCTCACACTATGACCGCATCAAGTGGTATCAAAGATAAGGTTAGATCTCAGGAAGATTGTTGGTGTGTATGTGAGTGCACCTGATTGATGCAGTTTCTTAAGAATGAGTTTGACTAAAACCTAAACTATGGTGGTGATAGGTAAATTAAGGTGAAATCCATTAAGGTGCACTAAATTTGATGTTTGTACTATGCAGAGATTAAATAGAGTTTGAGCTATGGCAATCCACAAGGGTTTGTAGACAAAGCACTGACTGTGAGGTAGTTTACAAGGGATAATTATGGACAAATCATTGACCTAAAGATGCTACCAAAGAAAGGGCAAGGTATTATCAATGTTGTAGGTAGAATGGAGGAGATGTATGAGATTTTGAAGGCTATGCAAAACTAGATGAATGCACTAGATTAAGACCACCAGAGGAACCCTAACCCTAAGGCTAAGGAAACTGATGAAGAGTAGGAGGTAGATCTTGTGGAATCAAGTGGAAGAGAAGAGGACAAGGAAGAGAGGATGTTGAAGGCCATAACCACATTGGTAAGAGGACTAGAGTGGACATTCTGAACTATTTTAGGAACTTGGATCCTAAGAAGCTAATAGACTGGATTATTGATTTGGAGGAACATTATGAGTATGAGGATATTGTCGACCTAGATAGAGCAAAATTTGTGAAGACCAAGTTGAAAGGTCATGTGGTGATATGGTGGAAGAAATTTAGATAGATAGAAATAGAAAGGGGAAGACTTACATTGCAAAGTGGGACTGGATGGTGGAGAAGCTGAAATCCAAGTTCATTCTAGTGAATTACTAGTTTGAGTTATTGAAGGAGCTACACAATTTGTGGTAGGGGGATATGACTGTGTTGAGCTACAACCCATATGGACCAGCTAGGTCACGAACCTAGGACCTTCCATTTGCTGTTGGAGTGTTCTGCTACTGGCCCCTTGTGGCCAGCCCATCATCAGTCTGAGTGTGGCTTATTTCCAACACTCCTCAAGCCACACTGCAGGTGCTTGGGGCTCCTAACCTGGCTCTAATACCAATTGTTCAGCTACAACTCATATGGACTAGCTAGGACACGAACCTAGGACCTTCCATTTGCTGCTAAAGTGTTCTACCAACTAAGCTACTAGCCCCTTATGGCTAGCCCATCGTTAGTCTAGGTGTGGCTTATTTCCAGCACTCCCCCTTAAGCCACACTATAGGTGCTTGGGGCTCCTAGCCTGGCTCTGATACCAATTGTTGAGCTATGTAACTCATATGGACCAACTAGGACATGAACCTAGGACCTTCCATTTGCTGCTGGAGTGCTCTACCAACTAAGCTACTAGCCCCTTGTGGCCAACCCATCGTTGGTTCGGGTGTGACTTATTTCCAACACTATGGAGTACACTGAAGAATACTATAGGCTGACAATTAGGTTAGGACATCATAAGGAATGGGCTGAGAAAGTGGCCAAATATGTCAATGGATTGAAGGAATACATATAAAAGGAGTTGGATATGTGGAATATCCATATACTAGAGGAGGCCTACCAATTGGCTCTCACCGTGAAGAAGAAACTAAATTGGAAGAAAGAAGAAAAATAGAACCACTAGAGAGGTAGAAAGGAGAGGAACCAGAGTGGAAAGATGAGATGCAGTGACAAGGGAACAACCCCAAGAGGTCAAGGGAGAGCTAAGTAGTACCACAACAAAAGAGAAGGTGGAGGTCCACATCATAGAGAGAAAGAAGATGATGTGAGATATTGTGGCAATAGGGAATATGACTGTATAATCTACTACAAATGTAGGGATGGTGGTGGAAGCTACCATAAAGATTAAACAGTAGAAGATACTCATCGTTGAGAGGTTCAAGAGGAGCATGGAGAGTATTCCCAGTAAGGTAGAGGATATGACAGGAAAATATAGAAATCCTTCATAAGAACCTATTTTAGGTGCGACAAGGAGGGACATAGAGTATTCGAGTGCCAAGGAAAGAGGGCAAAAGATAGCACAAGAGTTGCCTTTGGTGATGAGAGGTCATTTACTTCAGATAGGGACCTTGAGTGAGGGGATTCATTAGTTTCACGGAGATATTTAAGGTGTGACCAACGAGATGAGCCGACACAAAGGAAGAGTCTGTTCAGGACTATATGTAAGGAAGGAGGTAAATGTTGTGATGTGGTGGTGGATAGTGGTAGCACAGATAATTTGGTGTCTATGGAGATGGTTGACAAGTTAGGGCTAAGAAAGATGATACATCTACACCCATACTAGATAGGCTAGTTGTAGCAAGGAAACCAAATTATGGTAGAGGAACAATGCTAGGTGAGATTCAACATAGGGGCGTAACATGATCAGGTGGTATGTGACATTGTGCCAATGGATGTGTGTCATTTTCTATTGGGAAGACCATGGCAATTTGACAGAGAAACGATGAATGATGGGAGAGCTAACACACACATGATTTAGATGAACACCTTATTTTATAAATGACACACTTATAGTGGATAGTTATGATATTTTATATAAAGCAAAAAAGTATTGATTGCCAAGGGTTGCAGCTCAATTGGTGAGTATGATGGTATGTGGTGATAATGCCATCCACCAAGGTTCAAACCCTTGGAGGCGCAATCGGGCTAGGTTCGACCCTTGGATGATTTGGATTGACGGGACCCCCTTGCTCTTGGTCTCTTAGCCAAAGAACGACTTCTGGCTTACATGTATCATAAAAGTGGAGAGATGTCGATATCTATGTAATCCATTTTCGTCACTATATATATAACACTTGTTAATTATGTATTTATGATTTTTTATATAACATTCATAAGTTTTTATGTGTTCATATAAAAATCCATATTAATTAACATTTGTTCCGTTTTATTTACATGTGAACTAATTATTAATTATTGATAATATCTATTATAAATATGTTACTAAGACTAAATCCTATAAGTACAGTACTATATGAATAAACAATAGGACCCCGTTGGCTGTCTCCCCTACAAAAATATACATTTTGTAAAAATAATTATTTAATTAAAATAAATTTAAACTATGTGTGTTTTTTGAATTTTCATTAGTTATTGTTTTGGTAAAAGTGCATGGAATTTAGCCTACCCAGGTGACAGGGTTTCCCTCGAGTCAATAAAACATGTCTTGAAAGCCAAGCCAGGGGCATTCGCCTTCGTTCCCCAAGACGCAAGAAACCTAAAATAATGAACCGTCTCATTATTCAGCTCTGATCTGAAACAACTGAAACAGAATCCGAAATAGGTATGTTCATTTATATTCTAAGCCTTTTGCAAAAAAAATTTAAAACAATACAGTCGAAACGCACGAGCGCGCCTGTGGGAAGAACATGAGTAATTTATTGCAGCCGGCTTCCATTAATGTTAACGTTAATGGAGGTGCTGAAGCCTTATCTTCTTTTGACCAGACTGGAAGTTGGAACACTCAAACAATTGAAACTGTACTACACTGATCAGCTTTGACCACATCTGAAACATCGTGGAGGCTGCACCGCCACTCTTTACAGTGCACAGTGCACTGTGCAGTGAAAGCACCGAATTGTTTAAGTAAACAAGTACCAATGTGCGTAGCCTGTTACACTGCCAGTTTCGCACATGCCCCTGTCAATCACATTACTGTTAATTGATTTGTCTCCAAACGGCAATACCTATCGCACAACAACCTCAGAGGCCGCAGCGTTTTGTCTTTTAAAATATACCTTACTGGCATGTTAATTTCAATAACATGGGCTAAAGACATACCTTACTGGCATGTTGATTTCAATAACATGGGCTGTGGAAATATTAGGTAAGCCTACCATGCGTCTACCTACCCAGAATTCACAGAGCACCCAAGCTAAAAATACAATTAGAATAATTATGGAGTCGACGTGACAGTTGCCGCTGCTTAATTGCACGCTGGAAAACACTGCACGCATTTCTGGAAGGGAAGGATGTCTGACCAAGGTGAATGTCGCGTCTCAACTACTCACTTTACTGACTAAAACAATTCCCAGAAAACTTTCGGTTCCGAAAGTATCGGGACCCAGGGTAGCACAAAGACAAGTACAGTAAGTAAACCTGTTGCCTGTCTTTGTACAAGAAACTCAAAGCGCCTTAAGGGGCAAATGCTTCTGAAAAAATCAGGTCGCTTCACATCATAGACTATAAAACGAGCCATTTCTATTATCTGTATGGAGGTCTGGACTTTCAAATTTATTAGACAAAAAATTCTTTGACTGTTTGTAATTATAAATTGGCTATCATAGACTATAAAGCAATTAGGGGAAAGGGTTCCATAGGGGAGCGGGTCCTACATGGGGTAGAGGAGTTGTCTAAGATGGGGTCAGCGGTAAAATAATATTTATTCAAAAAATATTTTAAATATTCCTAAAACCTACACTTTATTGCACCAAAAAAGGATAAATTAGGATTCAATCAATGTTCTGAGTTTATTTGTTTATTAACTTGTTTATTAACTAGCATACCTATTTTAGATAAATGTATGCAAAAGGCAGTCAGAGATGTCCTTCCAAAAGTGTCAATTTTTCAGAGATGTCCTTCCAAAAGTGTCAATTTTAAATAAATCCATGCCATGTAAATGGAATAAGCACCTAGGAAGGATATCTCTCGGTGTCTTCTACATACATTTAACTAAGATAGGTACGCTACTAACAATTTTAGTCTTTGTCTTTCATCTTTTCAATTGGCTGCTTGTTTGTTATTTAGTTATTATTTAGTCAAAATAGTTACTTTATCTAAGATAGGTATGCTAGCATACATTTATCTAAGATAGGTATGCTACTAACAATTTTAGTCTTTGTCTTTCATCTTTTCAGTTGGCCGCTTGTTTGTTATTTAGTTATTATTCAGTCAAAATAGGTACTTTATCTAAGATAGGTATGCTAGTAACAATTTTAGTCTTTATTTTTCATCTTTTCAGTTGGCCATTTGTTTGTTATTTAGTTATTATTTAGTCAAAATAGGTACTTTATCTAAGATAGGTATGCTAGTAACAATTTTAGTCTTTGTTTTTCATCTTTTCAGTTGGCCACTTGTTTGTTATTTAGTTATTATTTAGTCAAAATAAGTACTTTATCTAAGATAGGTATGCTAGTAACAATTTTAGTCTTTGTTTTTCATCTTTTCAATTGGCCACTTGTTTGTTATTTAGTTATTATTTAGTCAAAATAGGTACTTTATCTAAGATAGGTATGCTAGTAACAATTTTAGTCTTTGTTTTTCATCTTTTCATTTGCCACTTGTTTATTAATTAGTTATTATTTAGTTTGCATATGTGGCAAATAGATGACTTTTACAAATCTACTTGCCAATATTCTAAACCTATCTTAGATAAATGTATGTAAAAGACAAGAAGTGACTTTTACATACATTTATCTAAGATAGGTATGCTAGTAATTGATTTAGTCTTTGTTTTTCATCTTTTCAGTTGGCCACTTGTTTGTTATTTAGTTATTATTTAGTCAAAATAGGTACTTTATCTAAGATAGGTATGCTAGTAACAATTTTAGTCTTTGTTTTTCATCTTTTCATTGGTCACTTGTTTATTAATTAGTTATTATTTAGTAAAAATAGGTGGAGAGAGATGACTTATACAAATCTACTTACCAATATTCTAAACTAACACACATTGTACACATTCCCTTTGAAAAGATTTGAAACCCATTTTCTAATATTAAGTCTATATATTAAAAAGTACACTTTAATTGTCTCAAATACACATGAAACTTTAAAACAATTGCATATTAATTGTTTCAGTTACATATGAAGCCACCACCCGTAATAAAATTTTGTTTTTCAAATATAAACTCTTTTATAAACAAAATGTGTGGTCAAGTGTCCCATCAAACAAACAATGTCTCATATCTCCGCATCAACTTAATTTCTTCAAGTGATATTTGCCCAACTATTGGTCACTTCTTCCATAAATACTTGAAAGCACCACACTCAAAGGTGTAAGGCTCACCAAACAAGCTATCAAAACAAGAGGACATAAACTTAAGACTTTAGAACAAACAGGCATTCAACCAAATCAATCAACTATCAAACTTATTACCAAATTCAAAACAATTAACATCCATCAAATCCATTCGTTCATCTCAAATGAATAAATCCACAATTCAATTTAAACCAATCAAATGAAAGTGAATAGATCAACAATAATTCCTATCACATATTGCTACAAATACATCCATTTTTCTAGTCCAATTTTTGTACAACCCTTACAAAAAATTCCTACAGAGTTCAGATTGCACGTTGCTATGATCTACACCATTACTGTAAATTCAAACTATGTTGTAAGTGCTTAGCTATTGTATATAGTGTAAATGTTGTAGCTACTATATTGTAAATGATTATATGTTGTATTTAGTTTCTTACTATCTTCAATTAACTTTTTTACATTGTCATGTTATCTATTTTTCGTAGATATCATTCTTTACAATTGATGAGAATGAGTGATAATGTTTTGGTTGATTTATAAGGTAAGTTTACAGTTAAATAGTAATAATGTAAAATAAACCTGCAAAGCATATTTAATCTGCAAACATTTATGATAGTAATGTTGATCACAATATATTTAGGTAGAAAACTACCTAGCAGAGAGTGCTTTTCGATGCAAAAGTACACAATTTGTATCCAAAAGTACTCTCTACTAACTTCATGGACTAGAAAACTCATGCCTACTAGAAAACTATTTATTTTTCTTTTCTATTATGAAATATATTGACATTTAGAATGAAATACTTTGAATAGAATGGAATAGGAGGTTTTGTAAGGTTCACAAATCCACAAATATCTAAATATCACTATATAAACTACAAACTGTCAAACTATCCAACTAGGTTAGCTTCTCATTTTTTAGTAAACATCAAACTATCAAATTGAAATGTCAAGATCAATTTACAAACTAATCTTTTGTTTAGCCATCATTTTGAGCTATCAAACTCAAGTTACAAATTGGTAATCAAAATGGTATAACAAAATTTTTATTGTTTGTGAAAGATACTACAAATTTATTTTCATTGTTGGTTATATTAAAACTATTTAAACTAAATATTACTCTTTGTTGTTCACTTGCAACAAAATTTTTAAACTATCCACCTCACTACACTTGTGGCTGAGTAAACAAACTTTGTCTCTTTGTCACGTACAAACCCACATGGACCTTGAAATTTAGGCTACACCATTCTACAACCCTCTCTCTTAATCAACATAGGTAACTATCTTCAAAGTCATAGTGATGGTTGTTAGAATGTCTAGTTGAATGCACTATCCAGTTGAATGCTTAAGGCTCTTTGTTTCATTAACTTTCTATTGAAAATATTAAAAATATTCTAAAATTCAAAACTAATGTTGAAGGATGTTTGATCCAACAATCTGATTTCAGAATGGTGCTTAATATGAGCCAGTTTTTTTCTTCTAACAGACAATGCATGGCTTCTATATCTCTATAGATGAAGAACAAAACCCATATACAGACCTGAAATGACACAAATAGACTATGGACAATACTCCCTCCACACAAAAAAGGAGTACAATTACCACCCGATGAAGAAATTCAAGATGTTAATGAGGTCACTTTGCAACTAGTTAATGTAGTTGTTCAAGTGAATGCAGCTGCTATAACCAAGAAGATTTTAGTGCAATGTGAGTGAACCAAAGAGGACATAGATTCAACTCCTAGAGATGTCAAGGATAATGGGATCTTAACAAGGAGTGCCACAAAGAAATGTAGGAGTACCACCACATTCAACAACTAGTTAGGTGGTATAACTTTAACTTCAAAGAAAGCTCCTCCTACAATATTGAACGTAGAGTAAGAGGCATTACTTATGAAATGGTTTAAATAGATGGCTACATTAGACCACAAGCTTGAGATTATCAATCTCACGGAGAGAAGTTGCACAAATTTGTCAAACATGGCCCAACCCATTTAAGGATTGATTGCCTGGTAAGTCATGGTGGATTGGTTTTAAAAGACATCATTTTGAACTCATATTGAGGATAGTGGAAGGCCTTGATAGAGGCAAAGAACTAGACCTAAGGGTTATTATTGTGTCCACATTCTACATGACACTATCAAAAGCTTATGATGTCAATCCATATGGTCCTCATAGAATATGGAATTGTGATGAAACCAACATTCAAGTAGGGAGAAATTGAGCCATGTGGGTGTTGGTGAAAAGAGGTAGCCGAAGTGTATCATACATCATACCAAAAAGTAGGGAATAGATTACTATTTTGTGTTATGTGAATGTTGTTGGACAAATCATACCAAGTTTTTATCTGTTCAAGGGTTTAAAAAGAAACTTAAAAATTATATTATTGGTTGTGAACTAGATGCTTGCATGGTTGCCCAACCCCATGCATGTATGACTAAATAATTTTGTTCTAAATTGGTTGCATCACTTTACAAGATCAGCTTCAGATGGTGTCTCACCAGCAAATAAACACTCTATAATTTTTTATGTCCATGGAAGCCATATTACTATAACAAAAATACAAGAGGCAAATTCATTAGGGATTGACTTGCTAACACTACTAGCTCACACTTCACATAAACTACAGTCACTCGATGTTAGTATTTTCCTACATTCAAATCATATTTCAAATTTGAAAGAGAAATGTGGCTAGCCAAGTTTCTAAATATTGAAATTAAGAGGGTAGAATTGGTAGTACATAGGAGCAAGTAATTTAAAAAAGCATTGACTATTGCAAACATCACAACAGGACTCAAGAGGATAGGTATATGGCCATTTAATCCTAATTCACTTATGGAGGACATGCATCCTAGTGAGACATTTCAGTTTAGCATTTATGATCATATTTCTACAATGCATAACATTCTAAGTCTTTCAGGAGTTGATGTTTCAGAAGTAGAAGTGGCAAACAACTTGCTATCAAGCCTTGTAGTGGTGGAATTACATCCTACAACACCTAAACTAGTGGTAGAGGAACGTAATGATGCACTTGAAATTACTTCTTTTGAGGATGAAGTCTATGTTAAGATGGAAAAAACTCAACATGATTAGCAAGAAGATGGACTTAGTCTTCCATCTTAGCCAAGCCAACCATCATGGTTATTGGAGGGAGCTGTGAATTTGAGAATGAACCTACATTCCTAGGAAGAAGAAGACACATTTGTTTTTCCATATCCACTTTCACATTGAATGTGTCTAAAATGGTACAATACTATGCTTATTGTGGAGGTTGGGATGGTGAATATAATGCTATATACTTGGAAGAAACATAGGATAATTGGCCAATTTCCAATGAAGGTCAACATGTAGTGATCATGTAGAATTGAATCAGTCATTGGGTTCCCAAACTAACTCAAACATTAGCAAACTCCTTAAATTTCCTATTCACATTGTCAAAGAAAGACCAAGGAATGCAGAGGATAATGAAATTCATTTGAGCCGACAATCTCAACTCTTATAGATAATTACATGAACCTTTGATGGAGAAAGAGCAAAGGAAGAAATAAATTGAAGAGATGAAAGATGAAAAGAGAGAACAATTAGAGGAGATAAATGAAGCACAAATTGTTGTAAGAGAATTAAAGGAGCAAGAAAAGTTAGATAGAGACCTTCAACGAAAAGCAAGAGAGTAAGAGAAAGTATTACAAAGGAAGGAAAAGAAATAGAAAAAAGAGCAAGAGAGGATTCAAAGGGACTAAGAAAGAAGGGAAAAATAATTTGAGTTAGCAAGGAGGGCTTTAGACAAACAAAGGTGTTTAAGAAATTCACTAAACCTTTTACTTGAACATCATGCATTATTTAGGTCCATATGATGAACATTCATGTACATCACTAGTTCACTACAATGAATTGTATAGGTCTAATCCCATCTCATGTAACTAGAACTCCAATTCTAGGTTTGACCATATCTCATATAACTAGCACTCCAATTCCACCAACAAGGGAGAAGAACATGGGTGGGATAACTTTGTCAAGGAACCATGTAACACCAAGCTCTATCACATCAAGTTTTTTATCTTTTCTCCCATGGTTTGAGTGAAATGGGTTCTCTAATTTTTTTATTACAATTATTGTACACAAACAAATTTGATATTATAGCCTAGGAAGGAATGTTTTTTGCATTTTGTATGTTGATCGTAACTATATCTACTATCATTTTTGTATTCTGGCTTTAAAATATGTTAATAAATCCAATCAATAGCATTTCAGATTTATGTCTACCATTTGTGAATGAAATGCTTTTTGTAATTTAATAATGATGCAAGATAACTGTGAATCCCAAATATTCAACATAAAACTTGTTTGTGTATAATCATATGTGAGGGGGAATAATAGCAGTGCACCATAACTTTGAAGGTTTACATCATGGGCTTTACATTATTTAGTATTTGAGAAGACATTTCTTCATTTCACTCCTATGTTTGGCTATAAATGAAAGGTGCAGTCATCATACCTCACTAATGTAATGCCCCACATGGTTTTTATTTTTTGTTCTTTTCTTCTCTAATGTGTATTGTTTAGGCCATTATGTATTTATTGTTTAGCTTTTGAGAACTCTACAAATTTTGACTTAGCCATGTTGTAGTGAGGCACGGACAATTTAAAATTTTATTTTCAGGGTTGTCCAAGTTAGCATACACGTGGAGGACAAGTGGAGACTCCTTTTTTGTCCATCTTATTCAAGGTTGACTAAAGGTGGAGTACAAGGACCCCCAATGGTATTTCATGATGACCCTAGTACATGTTCAGCATGCCATGGGATCAACAAACACAAAAACACATAACACTTAAACATAATAACATTAATCCTTCGCCACCTCACATTCCACTGCCAAATCATCGCATTTACTCCATCTGCTTCCACATTTGCATGTATAGGATGGTGCCAAGATTCAAAGTGATGGAACCTTCAATGCTATAGTATGCAACATTAATCTTGCACCATCCCCTCACTACCAACCCTCATCTTCTGGAAATCTTGTTTCATTTGGCACCATAAGCTATTCACTTTAGCTCTCCTTCAACCATGGCTTTAATAGGATTAACCAGAGAGGTTCTTAGGGCCTGTACAAAGGGAATGAGTTGAGGAGGTCAAACTATTACTTCAAACTTGTATTACTATTTAGCATTAGGGAGACTTGATTATGCTAAAGCATTTTTAGTGTTAATCTATGTTGCACTTATCCACATATCGATTTGAAATGTACACTCCAACATAGCTTAGCACAAAATACCCTTGGAAAATCAAGTCTCCCCAATGCTAATACTTCATACAAGTTTAACTAAGCTTTCACAACCATAGTTTTGTTTTAGGCTTTTTGTTCATACAATTTTGACCTAGGCTTTCACAATTATAATTTTAATTTAGACTTTTCTATAAATATACCATGCTCTAGTCCCTCTCCCCTAAAAGCCTTGCTACATATATATTATTAACTGGGTAATAGAAGCTAGGGTATGTGTCAGTGCTTCTAGAAATAGAATTCTTCAAGAAGGTAGGGAGGTGTCTACAAATCTAATTAGAAATTGATTTTATTCATGACAACACCTTAGACACTACACCCCCACTATCATTATGAAATTTGTTTGTACATCAAATTAAATAAAAAAATAGTTATGTTCTCCATGGGACTGTACTCCTCGTTGATAGGTTTATTCATGTTTAACTTCATGTGTTTCAAGGCACAAGGCTTGTCAAGTTTTAGATGCTAAATTATAGTTATCTTTGACAAATTATTCATGTTAACCCTCCTATAGAAGTTTTTTTAGGTTAAGAATCTATTTGTAGTAGTGAGAACAACATTTTAGACCTTATTTCTTATCATAACATGCTTTCCTAGATCTCATAATTATGTTAATCCCATAGAAGATCTTGACTTGTGTTTTAGTTATAGAATTCAAGGGTAATTAAGTTTGTAAAATAAGTCAAGAAATGTGATCAATAGCTTCCTGTCATGTGAATTACCCTACAAGTAAGTGAAAAAAAGGATAATCATTAATTTTTTATGAGATATTCCATGTATATACATTTAATAATTACATTACCTAGTTAAATCTCAACATGAACAAATAATACTTAGTTTAAAATCCTTGAATAAATTCATGTTACTACAATTTGATTTCTCCCACAAGTTTAACAATCCATTTTGAGTTTGAATAACATATTTATTATAAAATTAGATGGTTATTATGTTCATGTGCATGCCAATAGGTGATTGTATCTTAGCTAGAGGTTTTAGATAGGAAAATTGTGTATGTCCATCTCTAAGAATCAAACCTAACATCTAGGTTAAATGTCTTAATTATTCTATACTAGGCCAAAAAGGGTGTTTATGTGTATGAAATCTCAGATGTAAAGGGACCACATGTCTTAAATTTTTGTAGAAATTTGTAGAAGCATTAACACATTCCTTAAAAAGGAAATTTGAGGTGAGATGGAGAGTACACCTTAAACTCAGAAGCTAAATAATGCTTTTACTGACATTAAAATCTAAACATATAAGTCAAGGATACTTAAATCATTCTTAGTTAGGAACTTGATACCAATAATAATGGAAACATACTATACTATGAGTAATTCTATAAGTTGTATAAACTATAAATAAACCAACATTAAAGTCTATCAAGATAATATCCAATCAGAAAAAAATTAAATTGTCCACCTCATTGCATGGGTGGCTGAGAAAAAAATTGTATTCTTAGTCTCACAAGGCACCCTACATGGACCCTAAAATCATGTATACAAATGAAGTGAAGTCCTTTAAAATGGAAGGAAAAGTGCTAATAAGGTCCATGAAAGATGAGCATTTAGATAAGCATTTAACCAACTCATTCGTAGAACATATAACATCATTAATGCGGTAAAAGGATGCAATATAATCAAGGATGAAGGTATAAGATTAAATAAAGAACACAAACACATTATCATCCAAGTGATATAAGTATGAAGATAATCCCAATGTAAAGGACCATAATGATGTATGGTTAATGATATAGAAATCAAGAAAAAATGGATGCAAGGAAAAATTAGGGCAAACCTAAATTAGGTAAAAGGAAAGTCTAAGCAATAAGAATACTCACTAATTTCATATCTAAAATGAATATAAATGCAATAAAAATATTAGATAAAAAATTAACAAGGGGAGAAAGGGTATGTGCATGGAAATGGGGGACCAAAAGGGGTTCAAAAGTGGCCACTATTTTTTTTTTTTTTTTTCTGAAACTAGTAAAATCCGATCTTGGATGAGAAATTGAAGATAGCCATGCTCAAAACTAGAAGATGTGGTAAGAACAAGATTTGTAGTGCTCGAAATCTAGTTTCCAAACTAGTTTTTTTTTTCTAAAAATGGTGGAGATTAAGAGGTTCAAATAGGGGAGCACACAAAGTGCTCCTATTTTTGTCAAAAAATATAACATAGCTCTAGTGTGCTTCCCCTAAAATGTTGACTTTTTTTAAGTATTTCACAAATCACTTCAGTGGAAACTTAGCTAGTAGTGATCATGTAGTTTATGCCTGATATTTTGGTTAATATTTTAATGAATATGTGAATTCTATGAATTTTCAAAGTGGACACTTCCTAAAAAATAAAAATTTGAGCATACTCCCCCCTAAGTTTTTTGAAAACTATTCAAAAATAATTTTTCAATGTGTATATAATATAGTCTAGAATCTAAAAATGTAATTTATTTCAATTTTTGATGAACGTGTAAAAAATAACACCAGAAATACTACACATAGTTTTTATGTGAAAAAGAGCACATTATCAAAAGAAATTGAAGATGAAAACCTTAAGTTATCAGATTTTAGAAAAAATTACATGCTTAGAAAGCTAATAAAAAACTTGAATTCATCCTTGAATTCATCCTAGAATTTTTGTATATTAACATTGAAAATTGTGTAAACCTGATGGAGAGCACACTTGAGATTTAGTTGATTTTCTATGTTTTGTTAAAAACATGTCTTTGGTATCCAAAAGGCAGGTCCAACCCTTAGGGTTGGAATTTCCCAAAGCTATCAGAAACACACTCGCATTATAACGTGAGTGTGCTTCAGATTAGTTAAAACTTGGATGATAAGTGGAAAAAAATATATGAGGACTCATGTCACCCCTCCATCTTATTTCACTCTAGAGTAGCCTCATGTCTAGGAAGAGACAACCATTAAATCATTGGGTGATGAGAAGGAGGAAGATTCAAGGCCTTTGGATACTTTCAAATAGAAGAGGGAGTGTTGGAAAATGTAGCATCATATGCACCTTGTTAGATGAAGAGATAGAGTTAGAGAGAGGGAGAGATAGAGATAGAGAGGGTGGGAGAGATAGAAAGATAGAATTAGAAGGATAGATAGAGAGAGCAAGGTAGAGAGAGGGAGAGAGATATAGAGACAAAGAGGAAGAGAGATAAAGAGAGAGGCAGGATAGAGAAATAAAGAGATAAAGGGAGAGATAGATAGAGATATAGAGATGGAGAGAGATAGAGAGAGGGAGAGATATATAGAGAGAGGGAGGATAGAGAGATAAACATATAGAGGGAGAAATAGATAGAGATATAGAGACAAGGGGATAGAGATAGAGAAAGGGAGATATAGAAATAGAGAGATAACATTAGGGAGAAGGAAAGATAGAGGGAAGAGAGATAGAGAGGGAGAGACATATAGAGATAAAGTTAGAGAGAGGGAGACATAGAAAGAGGGAGGGGGATAAAGGGAAATAGAGAGAGATAGAGAGAGCCCAAGACAGAGAGATAGAGAGGAAGAGAGAGGGAGAGAGGGGGGAGAGATAGAAAGATATGGAAAGATAGAGAGGGAGAGGGAGAGAGAGAGATAGGACTATAGATAGAGAGGGAGAGATAAAGAGAGAGAGAGAGAGAGGGAGAAAGGGAGGGAGTTAGAGGAGAGAGAAAGAGAGGGAGGGAGGGGAGAGACATAGACGGAGGGATATATTATATATTAAAGAGATAGAAAGAGACGGAGGGGAGGGAGAGAGACATATAGAGATAGTGAGAGAAATATAAATAGATAGAGAGAGAGGGAAAGAAAGAGAGAGATAGAGGAGAGAGATAGGGATAGAGATAGAAAGAGGGGGAGAGAGATAGAGAGGGAGGGAGGGAGAGCTCAAGGGGGGAGAGAGATATAGACATAGAGAGGGAGAGAGAGAGAGGATAGAGAAATAAAGATCTAGAGAAAGAGATAGCTTGATAGAGAGGGAGAGTTAGAGGCGGTGGCAGGATATTTTGGGCCATCAATGCGAGCTGTGCCCTCCTATGCAGCAATAAATGCAAAAAATATCTTCACCAACTCAAGAAAGTTGCTGCTGAAAAAGGCCACCTGACCGACATGAAGATCCGGATCAAAAATGGAAGTGGGAACCCTCCTGAAGAATTCCTGCCAAAAGGTCATCATCCTAATATTTTCAAATTTCTGCAGGAAAAGATTATGCCACATGCACCCGGAGAAGACACCCCCATCACTTTATAAGCTAGGCCATGAGCATACATAATGTCGGTGCTTTTGCTCCCGACGACATCATCATGAGCCCCATCATCATCCTCCTTCTCATCATGTTCCGTTGGAAAGACTCCTTACATCGGTGAACCATCTGCATGTTAGCCTGATAGAGAATGTTACCCCGACGCGAAATATCCTCCTGATGCGAAATATCCTCCTGATGGAAGTAACATGATATAAAATATCACCCTGATGTTTGAAAATCAGCCTGATGTGAAATATCTGCCAACATCCTAATGACGTCAGCAACATGTTGGAAAATTAGGTTGATCCTCGAATGCTAACTGATGTTAAGAAAATATGAGCTCCTTCGGACCCTGATGACATCATCATGATATTGGGGCAGGATGATATTCAGAAATATCATCCCCGCAAAATATCAGGTTGCACTGTAGCTTCATCGTAAGATCAGGGTGATCTTGGAATATGACTGATATTTGGAAATATCACCCCCGGCAGGAATATGCATGAAGCTGTGAAACAAGCGGATATCGCCCTGACATAGGAATGACGTCAGCAGCATGTTGGGTGATCCAACGAACATGAAGTGAAAAATAACATCAGGATGATCTTCAAAGATCACCCGATATTCAAATGTGATGACCCCTTAGAAGATCGGGTCATACTTAGAAAACTTAGTAGCACCAACATCAGGATGGTCTTCAACTAAGATCACCCGATGTTAAAATATCATCCTGATGCGAAAGATCGGGTTGGCATAAATATGATGACCTTCACAAGAAAGATGATCTTCCCCCAGAATGGATCTGGATGACGTCAGCAGCATGTTACTTGGTTTATCACTGCAGTTACCATGATGTCATCATCATGTTATCGGATGGGGGGATAGTCGGAAGATAGGGTGATATTTGTAACATCGGGTGATATTGGGAAGATCACGTGATGTTCCAATTATCACCCGATGTTCGAAATATGACCCGATATGAAATATCCTCCTTTTTGCAAATATTAGGTTTGACCAGGCTTACGACCCTGCATAACTTCCTCACTTTGGCAAATTTCAGGGTGATATTTTAAGCAAACCTACCTATCTTTTCAAGCTCTTTCACATGGTAAGCCTCTTTAGGCAGGCTTTGGATTTTGAAATTTGGGTTAAGACCTCAAGATCACAAATATGGCTTTCATGGGGATATGCATACTGATTGATCCTACTTGAATTATTTTGACTCCTGCTAGAGGAAAAATAGGTCAACAATGCTTTGCATGAAGTTTTGATGATGTCTTTAGTTTATTGCATGATGAAGTCAGTGGTGTTTGAGTCCTATAGTCCTCTGATGACCTGATCCTGATGTTTGGGATCCTGAAAATGACTAAGTCTGGTAGCCTGATATCCTGAAACACTGAAAATTGACTAAGTCTGAAATCTGGTGGATCCTCCAAATTCTATAATCTACATGTTAAATCCGGTGGATTCAAGACCTATCTCAAACATCCTGGAAGGTATATTGAAAAATATTTAAAGTATATTCAATATACCTTATCCTCTGGGACTTACACTTCTAGGCACAAAATTGCTCTAGGGAGTTAGGCATGCTTTCCCACCTCTGCAGACTCAAATCAACGCCTAAGATTGAGACCTCAAAGTGTGCCTAGAGAAGAAAACAAACCTTTGATCATCCCAAGTTATGGCGCCTTGAATGGAATTGATACAAATGACCTTAAGCATTGAAAATTTGACAAGGAAAACACATTATGAGTTTAGGCGCCATTCATGCTTCATATCACCAATTTTGGCGCCTTGGCAACATAGTAGATGAATAACACCTCAAAATGAGCGTCTAAGGGTGATGTAGTCATACAAGGGTGCAAACAAGTGTTAAAAGCCTTAAAATATCAAGGAATAATCCAAATTCAAGTAAGGCGCATTTTCACACCTTGATCATCATCTAAGGTGCCATGCAAAGGAGGTCTTGAGCAACATAAACCTTAGGCATAATTTCTTGCTTCTACAATCAAATTTGAATGCCTAAGGAGTGGATTGGTGGACATCACTTTGAGCACCTTAAAAGTGTTTGAAGGTTTGAATTGGTGAATGATAGAGCATAAAGGTCTTAGAACCAACTAGAATAAGGAATTGAAGAATCAGTTAACCACTTTGAGTGCCTTGAAGGAGAGAAGTATGTATATGAAGATTGATTGAATGTTTGAAGTTTAGGTGCACTTTCCTTGTCATCTAATCACACATTGGTGCCTAGGAAGAGTTGACATGAAACAATCCTTTGAGTGGACTCCTTGATGAGATCTTTCCCATTGCTTAAACTTGTTGAAATGTTAACAGCTAAGTCAAATGGATTCTAGGTGCTCTTTTCCTTCAGAATGACCTTGAATTGGCTCCTAAGCATAACAAGAGAGTTTAAATCCATTCAATATGGCACCTTGTAAGAGGAGAGCTTAAGAGCATGAGACTAGATGGCATTTAAAAGTCAAGATCATCAAAATCCAAAGAAATGGGCTAAGTAAGCTAAGGCGCCTTTGCTTGTCATTCAATACCTCCATGAGTGCCTAGATTGAAATTGCATCCAAGGACATCTAAGAGTAGGCAGAGGGGAAAAGTCATCTTAAGACCTTCATAATTATTTAAAGCATAAAAAATGCCAAGTATAAAGCTTCATGATGTTGGGCGCTCTTTCACCTCCATATAGATCTGGATTGGCGCCTTAGATAAAGTATCACAAATCTATATCATTGAGTAAGTTCCAAGAGAAAAAGGCTTACTTCAAGCATGTTTAATCATTCAAGGTCTTACAAATAACGAATAGAGCCTAAATTGATGCTAGGTGCCTCCTCTTATCTCTACTATCTAGTTTTGGCACCTAAGGAGAAATTACATCTAGTGAACTCATTAATTGGCACCTAGGAGGAAAAGACCTTAAACTTACATTATTGAGTCAGCACTTTAGAAATGGAGCCATTCCTAGTCAATTGGAGTCATAAAATATCAAATACAAAGTTAAATTGGACTTAAGTGCCCCTTCATGTAATTTCCCACCATCATGAGCACCTAGATCTAGGAAGATCATCCAATTGCGCCTAGGAAGAAGATACAAGTCCAAGACCTCTTTGAGCGCCTAGAAGTGTGATGGATTGAAGAAGCTACATTGGCGCCTAAGGGTAAGTTGTATCTAATGACATCACCTAATTGAGCGCCTAGGAGGTATAAAGCTTAACATTGACATGAGGACAAGTGCTTAGTAAAGGAGAGTTTTTCAAACATTTAAACATGTGAATGAAGTCATAGAAATGCACTAAGTCATCTAGGTACTATTTTCCCCTTGTGTACCCTTACATTTGCACCTAAGAAGAAGTTGCTTCAGTTCATTGGAGTGTTTGAGTATTGAGGATTTCTTAGCAATGCTTTGCAACTTTACACTGCCTCCTTCTGACGATTTTTGGGGCAGTAGAAAACCTTTCACCACGAGCAAACACCTCAGAGATATAAAAAACTGCGAGAGGTTATTGTAGAGGTACTCTACATGATCACGTTGCCTTAGATGGAATGTTTCTAAGTGACATGATTTTCGAGTAACATCTCATCAAAGATTGCTGCCTTTTTGCACTTTGGACTCTTCAGGGATATCGTCGATACAATGTAGCTTAGACTTTTTTGACATGTTTGGGTGAAAAATAGGACCATGCCTAGTGTAAATGTACCCATCTAGACATGTTGGAATAGTTAGTTTGGTCACATCAGGAGCAGGACGAAAGTTACACCCCTTTGCAATTTTATATTGCCTCCTTCTGACAATTTTTGGGGCAGCAGAAAACCTTTCACCACGGGCAAACATCTCAGAGATATAAAAAACTGAGAGAGGTTATTGTAGAGGCACTCTACATGATTGCGTTGCCTCAGATATAATGTTTCTAAGTGACACAGATTTTGAGTAACATCTCGTCAAAGATTGTTGTCTTTTTTTACTTTGGACTCTTTAGGGATATCGTCGGTACAATGTAGCTCAGACTGTTTTGACATGTTTGGGTGAAAAAAAGGACCATGCATAGTGTAAATGTACCCATCCAGACACGTTGGAATAGTCAGTTTGGTCGCATCAGGAGCAGGACAAAAGTTACACCCCTTTGCAACTTTACATCGCCTCCTTCTGACGATTTTTGGGGTAGCAGAAAACCTTTCACCACGGGCAAATGCCTCAAAGATATAAAAAACTGAGAGAGGTTATTGTAGAGGCACTCTATGTGATCACTTTGCCTTAGAATGTTTCTAAGTGACATGGTTTTCAAGTAACATCTCGTCAAAGATTGCTGCCTTTTTGCACTTTGGACTCTTCAGGGATATCGTCAGTACAATGTAGCTCGGACTGTTTCGACATGTTTGGGTGAAAAAAAGGACCATTCCTAGCGTAAATGTACCCATCCAGATGCATTGGAATAGTCAGTTTGGTCACATTAGGAGTAGGATAAAAGTTACACCCCTTTGCAACTTTACACTACCTCCTTCTGACAATTTTTGGGGCAGCAGAAAACCTTTCACCACGGGCAAATGCCTTAAAGATATAAAAAATGAGACAGGTTATTGTAGAGGCACTCTACGTAAATGTGTTTCCTCAGACAGAATGTTTCTAAGTGACACGATTTTTGAGTAACATCTCATCAAAGATTGCTACCTTTTTGCACTTTGGACTCTTCAAGGATATCATCGGAACAATGTAACTCAGACTGTTTCGACATGTTTGGGTGAAAAAAAGGACCATACCTAGCGTAAATGTAATCATCCAGACACGTTGGAATAGTCAGTTTGGTCACATCAGGAGCAGGACGAAAGTTACACCCCTTTGCAACTTTACACTGCCTCCTTCTGACAATTTTTGGGGCAGTAGAAAACCTTTCACCACAGGTAAATGCCTTAGAGATATAAAAAACTGAGAGACATTATTGTAGAGGCACTCTATGTGATCACGTTGCCTCAGACAGAATGTTTCTAAGTGACATGGTTTTCGAGTAACATCTCGTCAAAGATTGATGCCTTTTTGCACTTTGGACTCTTCAGGGATATCATCCGTACAATGTAGCTTGGACTGTTTTGACATGTTTGGGTGAAAAACAAAATAATGCCTAGCCTAAACATACCCATCCGGACGTGTTGAAACTATCAGTTTGGTCGCATCAGGAGCAAGACACCAAAAATGCATAACATGATGATGTAAAAATGTGTATATGTGTAAAAATGCTAATCCCTCAACCCTTCACTCTAATGCATCAACCCTAAACCCTATCCCTAAACCCTCAACACTATACCTTAAACCCTAATCCCTCAACCCTCAACCCTAATCTGTCATCCCTCAACTCTAATCCCTCATCCCTAAACCCTAAATACTATTCCTATTCCTAAACCCTCAACAGGTTTGATACTATACCTTAAACCCTAATCCCTTATCCCTAAACCCTCCAACCCTATCCCTAATCCTTATACCCTCCACACTCTACCCTTGACCTTCGAACCTCAACCCTCAACCCTCAACGTCAAACCCTAATCCCTTGACCCTCAACCCTATCCCTAAACCCTTGACCTTCAAACCTCAACCCTCAACCCTCAACGTCAAACCCTAATCCCTCAACCCTTAACTCTGATCCCTTGACCCTCAACCCTATCCCTAAACCCTAAACCCTAAAGCCTCAACCCTCAACCCTCAATGTCAAATCCTAATCCCTCGACCCTTCACTCTAATCCATCAACCCTAAACCCTCAACACTATACCTTAAACCTCAATCCCTCAACCCTCAACCCTAAACCTTATCCCTAAATCCTAATCCATCAACCCTCAACCCTAATCCATCATACCTCAACTCTAATCCCTCATCCATAAACCCTAAATGCTATCCCTATTCCTAAACCCTCAACAGGCTCAATACTATACCTTAAACCCTAATCCCTTATCCCTAAACCCTCCAACCCTATCCCTAATCCTTATACCCTTGACACTCTACTTTAACCCTAAGCCCTCGACCCTCAACCCTATCCTAAAACCCTTAAGCCTCGAACCTCAATGTACTCAACCCTCAAGGTCAAACCCTAATCCCTCAACCCTTAATTCTGATCCCTCGAGCCTCAACCCTATCCCTAAACCCTAAACCCTAAAGCCTCAATCCTCAACATCAAATCCTAATCCCTCAACTCTTCACTCTAATCCCTCAACCCTAAACCCTATCCCTAAACCCTCAACACTATACCTTAAACCCTAATCCCTCAACCCTCAAACCTAAACCTTATCCCTAAACCCTAATCCCTCAACCCTCAACCCTAATCCGTCATCCCTCAATTGTAATCTGTCATCCCTAAACCCTAATCCCTCAACCCTCAACCCTAATCCGTCATCCCTCAACTATAATCTGTCATCCCTAAACGCTAAATGCTATCCCTATTCTTAAACCCTCAACAGGCTTGATACTATACCTTAAATCCTAATCCCTTATCCCTAAACCCTCCAACCCTATCGCTAATCCTTATACCCTCCACACTCTACTTTATCCCTAATCCCTCGACCCTCAACCCTATCCCAAAACCCTTAACCCTCGAACTTCAATGTACTCAACCCTCAACATCAAACCCTAATCCCTCAACCCTTAACTCTGATCCCTCGACCCTCAACCCTATCCCTAAACCCTAAACCCTAAAGCCTCATCCCTTAACGTTAAATCCTAATCCCTCAACCCTTCACTCTAATCCCTCAACCCTAAACCCTATCCCTAAACCCTCAACACTATACCTTAAACCCTAATCCCTCAACCCTCAACCCTAAACCTTATCCCTAAACCCTAATCCCTCAACCCTCAACCCGAATCTGTCATACCTCAACTCTAATCCGTCATCCCTAAACCATAAATGCTATCCCTATTACTAAACCCTCAACGGGCTCGATATTATACCTTAAACCCTAATCCCTTATCCCTAAACCCTCCAACCCTATCCCTAATCCTTATACCCTCGACACTCTACTTTAATCCTAATCTCTTGACCCTCAACCCTATCCCGAAACCCTTAACCCTCAAACTTTAATGTACTCAACCCTCAAGGTCAAACCCTAATCCCTCAACCCTTAACTCTGATCCCTTGACCCTCAACCCTATCCCTAAACCCTAAACCCTAAAGCCTCAACCCTTAACCCTCAAAGTCAAATCCTAATCCCTCAACCCTTCACTCTATTCCCTCAACCCTAAACCCTATCCCTAAACCCTCAACACTATACCTTAAACCCTAATCCCTCAACCCTCAACCCTAAACCTTATCCCTGAACCCTAATCCCTCAACCCTCAACCTTAATCCCTCATCCCTCAACTCTAATCCCTCATCCCTAAACCCTAAATGCTATCCCTATTCCTAGACCCTCAACGGGCTCGATACTATACCTTAAACCCTAATCCGTTATCCCTAAACCCTCCAACCCTATCCCTAATCCTTATACCCTCGACACTCTACTTTAACCCTAATCCCTCGACCCTCAACCCTATCTCGAAACCCTTAACCCTCAAACCTCAATGTACTCAACCCTCAACGTCAAACCCTAATCCCTCAACCCTTAACTCTGATCCCTCAACTCTTAGCCCTTAAAACTTGAACTCTAAAACCTATCCCTACACGCTCGACACTCGACACTATATCTTAAACCCTAATCCATTAACCCTCATCCCTAAAGCCTCAACCCTAAATCCTTAAACCTTTAACCCTAAACCCTATCCCTAATCCCTCTACCTTTGACACTCTTATTTAACCCTAATCCCTTAACCATTAACCCTATCCCTCAACCTCAACCCTCAACCCTCAACTCTCAACATTATGTTGGCAAGAGACACATTGGAGCTTCATGATTGTTGTCATTGATGGCAACAAAGTTCATCCAACACATCCGCAGGACATAGTGTACCTATACCGGAAGTCAGATTGAAGAGTGTTATGGTCCGGTAAGCAAGAACAGAGTGTTGTGGCAAGGTCTGACAGTTAGGTCCGGATCTCTAAGAGGAAGTATCTTTGGAAAGTGCAGACTTGGGGAAGTTAAGAGGAATACCTTGACTGGTAGATTCCAGGATTTGAGCCTCCGGTGATGAAAGAGTGAAGAGATACAAGCATTCAAGTATTGGGGTCCTATTGGTAGAACAGACAGAGGAAGAACTGACCGGCAGAGCATCAGACATTATTCTAGATAAGATATTGATGATGATCAAGATTCCTAAGGTATCATTCATGATTGGCTGACATGTTAGATGCCTTCTATAAGTATCTTTTTGATCCGCATCACTTGGTAAGCAAGGATTCAGTCGACAGACTAAAGTTTGGGAAATACTGAATATTTCGGATGCTGACTAGAAAGAGGATGAAATCCTTTGTGCGGATATATATATATATATGTATATGTATATATATATATATACATATATATACATATATATATATATATACATATATATATATATACATATATATATATATACATATATATATACATATATATATATATACATGTATATATATATATATATGTATATATATATACATATATATATACATATATGTACATGTATATATATGTATATATATACACCAAATGGATTTTGATGAGGGTGTGTCGTCGTATATGTATATATATATGTATATATATATACATATATATATATACATGTATATATATACATATATATATATACATGTATATATATATGTATATATATACGCCAAATGGATTTTGATGAGGGTGTGTCGTCGTGGTGTGTAGTGTGTTAAGTGCGAAGAAAAGCAGAAGAGCAGAAAGAAAGCAGAAAGGAAGGCCCAGTATGTGAAAGGACAGCAGAACAAAAGAAGAGGAAGGATGAAGTGCAGCAGATCAGTTTACTGAGCCTAACTGGAACTAAACTCCAACATGTGTGGATGCTTCTCATCAGTTCAAGTATCTTATTATTCTTCTTACAACTTGTAGATAGTGAATCTCTTGTGAGCAGTGTGCTTAGGCAGTGAGCCCTAATTTGCAAGTGCCATTTTGTATTTCTATTCTTCTAACAGAGAATACAATCTTGGGTTAATCACCCCGTGGTTTTCTCCCCTAACAGGGTTTCCACGTCAAAAATATTGTGTCTTGTGTATTTCCATTTCATGGTTATGTTTGCTTATTTGAATTGATGCTGTATTAATTATTAAGAAAGTTGAGAAAGATAAAATAATTAAGATAACTGATTCACCCCCCCTCTAAATTAGCAACAATTGGTATCAGAGCAAGGTTCCTCCAATTAGAGCCTAACAGCTTGAGGAAGATCTAGGAATTGAGATGGATGTGTATGGTATGAGGGAGCAACTTCAATCTGCCCTAGATGATCTTGAGCAATCTAATTCTGAAGTTAATGTATTGAAGGAAAGACTCAAATAGGCTGATGATTTCATAAATGAACTAAAAGGGAAACTAAGTCTCTCTATGAAAAAGAGAAAGGAACTACTTCAGCAATTGGCAAGTCAAGGTGAAGCAAATGATACAAATGAAGATCTTAAGGAGAAAACCAAGTTATGTGAAAAATTATCAAAAGAGATCATCATGGTAAGACATGAAATGGAATCAGGAGTCATGAAATTTACCCAAGAAATTGAAGAGAAAAGAAAAACTGAAGATGATCTAAAACAATCTCTCAAGGAGAAATCAGAAGACTACCACAAGATGGATAGAATAATCAGACATCTTGAATCTGATCTTGAAGATGCTAAAGATAATGAAGAAAAACTAGAAGATCAAATTGTCTCTCTTAAAAGGAATCTTCAAACAGCAAATGAATACAAAGAGAAATTCAAGATAAGTTCTGCTCAACTTGAAGTTCTTCTTGAAAGCCAAAAGAGGGTAGATGACAAGCGTGGCTTGGGATATGAGAAAGGTGAGAGCTTCAGATCTGGTCAGAAGAAGTTTGAATCAGAAAATCCAAGAAACAGGCCTAGAAGACCTCCGGTGAGGCAACCTAATGCTCAAAGATATCCATCCTTCAATGGATACTGCCACAACTGCAATAACTTTGGTCACAAAGCTAATCAGTGTAGAAAAAGAATGAATCAGACTAACACATCCTTCTCTGGATAGTGTTTTAACTGCAAAAGGTATGGTCACAAATCTCATGAATGTAGAAATATGCAAATGAACAATTCTTTCAATGGTAGATGCTTTGCATGCAATAGAATGGGTCATATGGCTAATCAATGTAGATCAAGAGGACATCAATCAAATATGCAAATAAATGTTGTTTTCCATAATTGCAATAGATCTGGTCATATTGCAAAATTTTGTAGAAGCAAGAATCAGGACAAGAGAGGTCCGGTACATCATAATCAGAATCAAGACAAGGGAAAAGGAATAGTGAATGCAGATAAAGTTCAAGGTGAGATGAACAAGATTTGGGTGAAGAGAAGTACAGAAAATGTAGGGGATGGATCCGCACTAGAATCTGGTGCTGATATTCCTTCCAAAAATTAAAAGGTGAGCTCTGGCTCAGGGGGAGACACAAGGAAATTTTTTTTCCCCCAACCAATTAATTGGTGCTAGAATTGGCACAAGGAGAGTTGCGGATTAAAGGGTTTATAGAGAAACATCTAAATAAACTGTGTTTAAGATATTGAAGATCCGCAAGATGTTTAGAACAAGATTGATCCGGTTCATCAAAGTCATCCGAATAAGAAAAACAAGGCAAACCGGAATGACTTAAGTCAAGCATTTATTGCAACTTGGTATTAGGGTTTGCGGAATAATATAAGGGATTTCTTATCAAACACTTTCTCATTCTGCATTCAAGAAGAAGAAATAAAAGAGCTCTACAACAAATCTCCTCAAGCCCATCAAAGATCATCTACAGAAGTCGATTCATCCAGCAATCAATCTGGCTCACTCCGTGAAACCTAGAAGCGTAAAAGGTATTCTCCGTTCTTAAATATCTCTCTGAAAATCTTTGAAAGATGGGTACTCCAAATGTGGTGAAGATTTCTGATAGGCCATGCCCTAAATTTAAGAAGCATCCATATAAATCCCTAGAAGTTGATCCCCTAGGCACTTTTTCAAGCATTCCGCATGGGATTCTGCATGTAGAAGATGTTAGGGCATATATTCATGCGAGTATTGAAGGATTTGGGGAATCTAAGCTGGTCGATATTTATCACAAGCAATTGATAGATGACTCATTCGAACTCAAAACCCAGTATAAAGCTATCTGGGAAAAACATTTTGCACAATGCATTCATTTCCCCTATTTTCCAGAGGATGAATGGGTCCGGTATATTCTGAGCTAAATGCATGACAACTTCATATGGTTGAACAGGTCATTTAAGATCACTAAGGATGCCATTAAGGCTATAACCAGATTACACTCAACCGGTGAGATGCCTATTCTCAAATCTGTCAAAAACCAAATTGTAAGTGAGGCTACCAGATCGAAGTTTGATAAAAGAGCAATGACTATTGAGGATATCACAGATCCGGATATCAAGTTTGCATCAATGATAATTGGATATAAGATATATTACTCCAGCAGGGAGAATTTAGTATCTAGAATTGCTATATATACTACTTATGAAATGTTGAGGAAGAATGCAGACTATGATCTTTGTGAGCTCCTTCTGAACCAACTCTTGGAGAATCTGCAGAAGATAAAGAAGGATAAGAAGAATTCTTTCAAATACGGTGGTTTGATACTCTACCTATTCTTTTATTACATGAATGACCTTAACGGATCCAGTGGTTGGGTATGGCAGAATGATAGACCAGTAGCCATTCAAATCAGAGATTATATACATAGGCTTAGTGATGCCAAGGCACAAAATACAACTCTCTGGGGCTATTTCAAGAATTTTTAGAGCATGATGCAAGTAAGAGAGAGAATTCCCCAATCTTTAGTTGAAAAATATAAAGATACAATATGCTTTATGGTAGAAACTGATCAGTGCCTAATGGAGGCAGTGGAACCAAGAACAATGTGGATCATGCCACTGGGGTATGAAGTTGATGAGAAAATTGTAGAGCTGCATGTTCAACACATGCTAAGTCAGCCCAAGGATCCTAAGGTAGAAAGGTTTGGAACCTTTGAAGAATTAAGTATAAAAATCCATGTGGAGATCAGACAACCAGAGATGAAGAGAAAAGCGAGAAAAGAGGTAGAAGAATTTGCCAAGAGGCATGGAATCTCAAAAGAGGCACTTGATGCACATAGAGAAAAGATGGAAAGGGCAGAGAAAGAGAAGGAAGAAGCAGAAAAGGAAAGTGATCCGGTAGAAGCCCCCTCCTGGACCAGATCCTCTAAGAGGTCTACACCTACAACTGCTAAGACCTCAAAGGCATCAAAACCGGAAGCAAAACCATCTGGTAAAATAGAGAAAAGAACTAAGACAAAGGCCACAAGGTCTTATATCAGTCAGAAGGATGAAGAAGAGACAGAATCTGATGAGGAGGTAAGGAAAATGAGGAAAAAGAAGAAAGTATCTGGTGAACCCTCTACCGGTGTAGACAAGGAAGAGATGGTAGAAGAGTTTGTTGAAAGGCCCACTCTGTCCTTAGATGAGTAGTTAAGGCAGTTACTATGGATGGGAACCGGCAACCAATAACAGAATTCTATGATGCATACAATGATGCACATAAAAAGATCTTGGAGGAAGCCACAGTTAAGTACTTGAACATATACAATAAGGCTTTTATTGAAATTATATATCTCATTCCCAAAAGCCTACAGAATTAGAGATAAGGAAAAATAATGCTAGGGCAAAGGATCTTGAGATCTAAGAACAGATATCCATTCATCTTTTTCCTTCAATCACTCAGAAGAAAATGAATATGATCTTCAAAAATTGCAAGGATGAGTTTCGAAGCAAAGCTAGAATGAATCAACTTATGCTTGGCGAAACTGACAAAATAGGAAAAGAGACAGAAGAGATTCTCCAAAGTGCTTACAAAAGATTCAACATTCCCATTGTTGAGGACCTAGGTGATGATCCCTCAGCTACAGATGAATCTACTGAGACAGTGGTAGAAGAGGTAAAGGAGATAGGTGAAGAAAAAGGTAAGGACTTAGATTCCTCTACTCTGGAAGAGAACGTTCAAGGAGAAGTAAATCCAGACTCTCCAGCAGTCTCCAGATCTAAAGGAGAAGAAAGTATAAAAGAAAAATCTAGTCAAGAAGAACAAGGAAAGGGAAGAGAAGAAGAATCAAAGATAGAAAAAGCTATAGATGACAGTGGTAAGGCTGCAGAAGGAGAGAAAATTCTGTCTCCGGCAAGAGACACTGCAAAAGCAGTCAAGGATTTCTTGACCAAAGAGATGATGGAATTTGATGAACTAGAGTTGCTTCAAGGTCCATTTAATTTTGATTCCCTCTCTCTGGTGCAAACCATGAACCTAGCATCTTTCACTCAAGCAAAGGCAAAAGAAAAAATGTTGAAGTCTCACATGGAAGATTGTGAACTCATAGAAACTGCATCCGGTGTATTGGAGAAGATCATACCATCTTTTCAGAAAGATCCCTCAGCCTCTTCATCTGGTAATCTCAAATCTCTAGTAAATAGTGTTAGTACACATTTTAAATCTCTAGAGAAATCAGCTGAGGAGAAGGTCCAGAAAGAATTTTGAATAAGAGATTCTCGGAATTACAAGGCTTAATAACAAATGATAGGAGAGTTATGAATATTGGAATAAAGAGCTTGGAAAATGCTCTTAAAGATGGTAGAGATATCTACAAATTTTGTTTATCCTGGCCTAACGTAACCAAGGATATTGAGAAGAAAGTAAAAGAACAAGAGGATAAATTGACAAGTTTATCTCAAAGTTTTGATCCTCTCTCCACTCCTATAGTAAATCAAGAATGTCAGACTATTGCAGTCATAGCTGAAATAAAGAAGCTTGAGAAGGAGAAGAAAAATAGAACAAACAGGTTAACTGAACTCAGAGGGATCATTATCCCTAAGTTAGAGGCCATGCATGAGGCTCTAACTGATGCTTAGAACACAGCTCGGACCAGTGATCTGACAGATCTCAAGAGGGCAGAAGCTTTTGCATTCCTGTTGAGTGTTCACATCTCAATTTTGGACAGGATGAAGCAGAGTTGGGCAACAGAAGTTGTACAATTCAAAACAACTTTTGCAGACATACTACAGTATATGTAAGTATAACCTGTTTATATACTTATGCGGATAAGTATAGTTGAATTTTTGGAATTTTGGTGTGCGGACCCTACCCTTTGCCATTGATGTCAAAGGGGGAGTGAGGAATAGTGAAAAATGTGGGATCCAGCTAAGGGGGAGCTCTGAAAAAATGTACATTAGAAGAGAGCATCAACTAAGAGGGAGTATAGTATAACACTTAGTCATTTTTCACTGTGTTGCCATCAATGCCAAAGGGGGAGATTGTTGGCAAGAGACACATTGGAGCTTCATGATTGTTGTCATTGATGGCAACAAAGTTCATCCCACACATCTGCAGGACATAGTGTACCTATACTGGAAGTCATATTGAAGAGTGTTATGGTCCGGTAAGCAAGAACAGAGTGTTGTGGCAAGGTCCGACAGTCAGGTTCGGATCTCTACGAGGAAGTATCTTTGGAAAGTGTAGACTTGGGGAAGTCAAGAGGAATACCTTGACTAGTAGATTCCAAGATTTGAGCCTCTGGTGATGAAAGAGTGAAGAGATACAAGCATTCAAGTATTGGGGTCCTGTTGGCAGAACAAACAAAGGAAGAACTGATCGGTAGAGCATCAGACATTATTCTGGATAAGATATTGATGATGATCAAGATTCCTAAGGCATCATTCATGATTGGCCAACATGTTAGATGACTTCTATAAGTATCTTTTTGATCTGCATCACTTGGTAAGAAAGGATTCAGCTGACAGACTAAAGTTTGGGAAATACTGAATATTTCGGATGCCGACTAGAAAGAGGATGAAATCCTTTGTGTGGATATATATATACATACCAAATGGATTTCGATGAGGGTGTGTCGTTGTGCTATGTAGTGTGTTAAGTGCGAAGAAAAGTAGAAGAGTAGAAAGAAAGCAGAAAGGAAGGCCCGGTATGTGAAAGGATAACAGAACAAAAGAAGAGGAAGGATGAAGTGCAGCAGATCAGTTTACTGAGCCTAACCGGAACTGAACTCTAGCATGTGTGGATGCTTCTCATCAGTTCAAGTATCTTATTATTCTTCTTACAACTTGTAGATAGTGAGTCTCTTGTGAGCAATGTGCTCGGGCAGTGAGCCCTAATTGGCAAGTGCCATTTTGTATTTCTATTCTTTTAACAGAGAATACAATCTTGGGTTAATCACCCTGTGGTTTTCTCCCCTAATAGGGTTTCCATGTCAAAAATATTGTGTCATGTGTATTTCCATTTCATGGTTATGTTTGCTTATTTGAATTGATGCTGTATTAATTATTAAGAAAGTTTAGAAAGATAAAATAATTAAGATAACTGATTCACCCCCCCTCTCAATTATCAACACATTAAACCCTAATTCATCAACCCTAATCCCTCAAACCTAAATCCTATCCCTAAACCATCAACCCTCAACACTATACCTTAAACCCTAATCCCTATCCCTCAACCCTCAACCCTTAAAACTTAAAACCTATCCCTACACCCTCAACACTTGAAACTATATCTTAAGCCTTAAACCCTCATCCCTAAAGCCTCAACCCTCAATCCTTAAACCTTCAACCCTAAACCCTATCCCTAAACCCTCAACTCAACCCTAAAACCCTAATCCATCAACCCCAAAACCTAATCCCTCAACCCTCAACCCTCGACACTATACCTTAAACCCTAATCCCTCAACCCTCAACCCTAATCCCTCATCCCTAAACCCTAAACACTATCCCTATTCCTAAACCCTCAACCCTCGACACTATACCTTAAACCCTAATCCCTTATCCCTAAACCCTAAACCCTATCCCTCAACCCTTAACCCTTAAAAATTAAACCCTAAAACCTATCCATAAACCCTCAACTCTCAACACTATATTTTAAACCCCAATCCCTTAACCCTCAGCCGCCTCAACCCTCAATCGTTAAACCTTCAACCCTAAACCCTATCCCTAATCCCTCTACCCTCAACACTCTACTTTAACCCTAATCCCTTGACCATCAACCCTATCCCTAAACGCTCAACCCTCAACCCTCAACTCTCAACATTAAACCCTAATCCGTCAACCCTAAACCCTATCCCTAAATGCTCAACCCTCAACACTATACGTTAAACCATAATCCCTCAACCCTAAACCATAATCCCTCAACCCTAAACCCTAAACTCTATCTCTAAACCCAACAAAACTGCTTTGCCTTATGTTAGTTTGTTAACCCCATCATTTTTGACACTCTTCTCTTAAAGATATTTGAGTTGCAAGAATATGTCAAAAAAATGGCTATGAACTTTTTTAATGTTAGTAATGTTATATGGCATGTTTTTCTGGCCCATCTGGGGTTCATTATGCCAATAGGTGTACACACTATGAGAAAAGCTTTGCCTATGGTACATCCACACTGAGTAATTAACAGTTGAAATCAGAAAGGATGATCATTATGAGAAAAGCTTTGCATTGGGGTACATCTATGTTTCTTGCTATCCACCCCACACTTGGGGGAGGTATATTGTTATGAAATAGGCAAATAATCTCCCATTGTTTACTGGCTCTATCCACAAGAACTACTAAATTATACCTTAAACCCTAATCCCTCAACCCTAAACCCTATCCCTAATCCCTCTACCCTCAACACTCTACCTTAACCCTAATCCCTCGACCCTTAATCCTAAACGCTATCCCTAAAGACTCAACCCTAAACCCTAATCCCTCAAGGTCCTAAACTCTAATCCCTTATCCCTAAACTCTAAATCCTATCCTTAAACGCTCAACCCTCAACCTTAAACCTTAATCACTCAATCCTTATCCACCCCTCTCCTCCCCTATCTGGCTCACTCCCATCTCTACCCTCCTCTACCCTTGACACTATACATACATACACATAGGCATACATAGATACATACATACATATAGGCATACATAGATACATACATACATATAGGCATACATACATACATACATACATATAGGCATACATACATACATACATGATCAATAGCCTTGAACATAAAAAAATTTAAGGGGAACATAATGCGAGCGCGTTATAACGTGCTCATGTTATTTCAAACATGAAAAACAACACAAACTTTTGCAGAAAAGGAAAAATGCAAAGGAAAAACTAATGCGAACGTGTTATGTTTTGCTTTGGGAATCCTAAGCCTTGGGATTGGGATTTGCTTTGGATTTCCAACCCAAAGGCTTGGAGTGCCTTTTCAACATCCACAGACGTGTTTTTCCATATTCTTCAAGATTTCACATAATTTCATTCGTGCTAAGCCTCAAATTTGCACATGTTTCAAGGTCGAACAAATCAAACACCTGGGTAATGTTAGGCTTTCTCTTAGCTTTTTGACGATGTGATTTTTTTCACATTTTAACAATGTTAAGCCTTTCATCTTTAATTTCTTTTGTTTGTGTGTCTGTTTTTGGGCAAAAACCACTATTTGGTCTTTTTTAAATTGTAAACTAACTGTTCATTGAAATTTCAAAAAAATTACATATTTAGAAACTAGACTCTATTCTACAAATTTTAAAAAAAGAAAAAAATTATTTTCAATTAGTTTTCAAAATTTATAGGGGTAGCATGGCCAAAATTCTATTTTTTAGGATGTGTCCACTTTGAAAATTAGTAAAAAATCAAATATTCATCAAAAAATTATCAGAAAAATTGCGCATAAACTACATGCTATTAGCTAATTTCTCATTGAAGCGATTTTAAAAATACCAAAAAAAAGTTGACCTTTTGAGGGAGCCACAAAACATGCTATGTTATGTTTTTTGACAGAAACAACACCAATTTCTGTGGCTCCCTCTTTTGAACCCCTTAATCTATGCCATTTTAAAAAAAAAATAGCAGTTTAGAAAGTAGACTCGGAGCACTACGAACATTGTTTTGGTTGCATCTCCAAATTTTGAGTGTAACTATGCTCAATTTCTCATCCAAGGCTAGTATTTCCTGATTTCAGAAAAAAAGTGGCTACTTAAGACCCCTTTTTGGCCCCCCATCTTCTTGCACTTACCCTTGTCTACTTTTTTGAAAAACATATATAGATAAAATCCTAGAGTCCCCACTCAACTCTTATCACATTCTCACAAATGTAGTTTCAACTATGAAGTTAGAACTATTGCCTTCCTAAGGCTATGGAAATGCATAAGCACATTCCATGGAAAGTTGTTCCTTCAACTTAGTTGCTCCTATGGGAACAATCTAGATATTAAAATCCTTCAATGTATCTCCTTCTTTAGGTATCACTTCTAAAGTTCCTAATCCTTAATGAAGATCACATCCTCTTCTTTCAACAACACATAAGTCCTTTGGTTTTGTTCACCACATTATTTCTTATTGATCCTTAAGCCTTATAATCTAAACCCTATTAGGTCATTATTCTCTTGAGCATCATTGATCTACTCAAAAAATCATTTTCAAACTTTACACATCAACATCAAACCAATATCTTTCCTTAATCAATGACACTCCATTCATGGCATCTCACTCTCCAACTATTCAGAGTTGATTATCTAGCCACAACTCCATTGTTCCATGAAACAATCACTTGTTTCTTATAAGGAAACTATTCCTCCTCTTTACCTAATGTTGGTTGTGTCACCAAAAATCTATAAGCACAAAATATGTCATTATTACCTTCAATCTACATCTTCTTCTTATGGCCATTTTTTGTTAGCTCTCTTGCCTTCCTACCCTTACTATTCCATCCTTTGATGGGTATATGTCCATTATGTGCTGACCAAAACCTCATAGATTTTCTTTTTTATTGGTTCATACATCTTTTATCCACATATTTCCCATGCTATAGTCTTTTATCCTTTCAAGTGTTATCATAGACTATCAATATCCTCTAATCTAGGATTTCTAGTCCATCTATGTACCTTGGTGAAATTCCTCTTCTTTCCTACACCTGGTCTCTTCCAACCAAGCAACTCTACTAGTCTCACATACCCATACCAAGCATCATGATGCATTCCTTGATATGTGTATTGTACATGATATTCTATATGATCCCTATAAAAATTTCATAGTTTACACTAGTGCCTTTGCCACTTGAAATCTCTAGTGTGCCATCAACACCCCTGGCAATGTCTCCAATAGTCATCTGGTATGGTGTTCTTCTAGATCAATCCTCTAAATTTTTAGTTTGCACCAAGATACTACCATAATATGCATGTTCACTCCTCAATTTATATGTTAACCATGGCATAAGAACTTAGTATCTTCACTCGAGATGACATGACAACTCATGTAACTTGTGTATTTTTTTGAAAAATATATATTTACAATCCTAGAGTCACCACTCAACTCTTATCACATTCTCAAAAATGTATTTTCAACTATGAAGTTAGAACTATTACCTTCCTAAGGCTATGGAAATCCATAGACACATTCCATGGAAAGTTGTTACTTCAACTTAGTTGCTCCTTCTATCGGAACAATCTAGAGATCACAATCCTCCAATATATCTCCTTCTTTAGGTAGCACTTCTAAAGTTCTTAATCCTTAATGAAGATCACATCCTCATCTTTCAACTACACATAAGTCCTTTAGTTTTGTTCACCACCTTATTTATTATTGATCCTTGAGCCTTATAATCTAAACCCTATTAGGTCATTGTTCTAAAGAGCATCATTGATCTACTCAAAAAATCATTTTTAAATTTTCTAGATCAACATCAAACCAATATATTTCCTTAATCAATGACACTCCATTCACAACATCTCACTCTCTAACTATTCATAGTCAATTACCTAGAGCCACAACTCCATTGTTCCATGGAACAATCACCTATTTCTTATAGGGAAACTATTCCTCTTCTTTACCTAATGTTGGTTGTGTCACCAAAAATCACCTTACTCTTTGGCACCTCTTTCTACTAAATACCCTTATCGCAAATGGATTTATAATCCATGTGAACTCCCATTTTATTTACTAAGTGATTAATTCAAATGGCCATACCTCCTAATGAATTCATCAACTCCTCATTTCTCATCATTTATTCCTCTTGTTTCTCCCAAAGTCTCTCTAAAGTCTAATCTAGAAACTATAACTCTACCTTTGGCAATCAATCCTTTGGTCCTCACCTTGTCGACAAGGCCCACCAAATTACTTCTCAATTTAGATCTCTTTCACTTCTTATACTTTGCCTCAATTTAATAACATAGGAAAAATGGATATCCGTTTTCTAGAATGTTACAGATATCTGTTTTGTAGAATGAATATCTGTTTTGTAGAACAAATATCCATTACCTAGATATCCGTTTCCTAAAGAATTGGGCTTTAGGTGATAGATATCTGTTTTGGGAACGTATATCCATTTTTGAAAATGGACATCTGTGTTACCTAAAAGCCAAAAGAAGGCAAAAATAATATTATTGAGTCCGACAATGGTGCCCATAGGCCATCTGCTATCGAGAAACCCATTAAATCTGCTTGTTACAGTCAAAAAATACTTTTGGACACAAAAATTGCTTGTTTTAATCATTAGGGTGATATTTTTGTTCCCCTAATGGGGAGCAATAGTCATCATAAATTAAAAAGGAGGAAAGTTACATTGGAGGAAATTGAAACAATTAGGGAAAATGATAGAGCAAGGAAGAGAATTGGAAGGCCAGGTTTGGTGGATGCTCATCAAGGTGAAGCTTCTTTACCATCTAATTACATGCAAATTGAAGGTGTTAATGGGTGAGTACAAGATCATGATGGACCAAACACTACCCCTAAGTGGCAATGTAAATGTGAAAAATAGACTTAAGTAAATTCATGTCAAAAATTGAATGAGTTATATACACAATCTAGAAATAAGGTAGCAATAAAAGTTGTAACAAATTGAATGTAGTTTATGGGATACTACTTATTTTTATAAAAAAATAGAAATAGTTTGGTGAAAATTGGATATTTCAATGAAGCACTGCTAAAATTTTTAGAAGAAACGTAAAAAATATGTGTCATTCCAGCCAACCTAAGTATGAGAAAAAGATAATATTTTTCCTCCATGATTTGGATTTAAGTAAAGGACACATGAGCGGATGTGACGTGTATTGTTTGATTGAAAATTTTTAAGTAATAAATAATTATTTATGAATTTTTTACAATGACTTTTTAAAATATTAAAAATTAATTTTCAAGCCAACCTAACTTGGTAAAAAATATATGAAAATAAAAAAAATTTAAATTTTAATGTATATCCAATAAATCCTAGAATGTGATGCATCTTCTAGATTTAAAAAAAGGATTAATATGTTGAAAGTTATGGATGTTTTTCAATATCTATATCTATCAGGAAATCAGACATAGAGTATGTAGAAAATTAATAATAATTACCTATTAAAATCATTATGAGGTGTATATTATATTTTTAAAATCTTAATAGCTTCCTCTATAAACCCTTTTCATTTGATTAAATTTAGTTACAAAAAAGTTTGTCAGCTTCAAGGATGAAATTGTGGAAAATTTTAGGATAACACTAAATGGGTGGTTTTGCAAGTTTTTTTGGCAAGTTTTGGGACTCCCACTTGCCTAAATATGAGGTAATCCCAAGTCAATTTTGGAGGGAATCCATATTTGAGCTAGAAATATTAACACCATTTCCATCCAAATCTAAATATTAGTCTAAATGTTAGCACTAATTCTTCCAACAAGTTTTTTCTCCATTGCCACTATTTGGCCCATCATGATCTTGCACTCACCCTAATGTTGAATATAATGAAATGTTAGATAACAATGAAATTGACCATGATATTGCAAATGAAAATGTTGTAAAATTTTATGAAACACCTATTGATAAGAGCAATATCATTGAGAAAGAAGAAGAAAAACATAGATGTTTTCTTGAAGATTGTGCATATGAACCTCATGATGTTGAATTTGCACTCCATAATCCATCTGTTGATAAAATTGATGAGGTTGATAACATGGATGAAACAAAGAAAATCAATGTATCTCCAAATTACATAAGAAGAGAGGACATTTGTCAAGAAGAGAATGAGCATGATGAAATTGTAAAACATCCAAGAACCCCAAAATGATTACTTGAAATTGACGAGAACATAATGGAAAAACTTGAAGGCAAGAGGCCGTGATGAATAGTTTGGTTATGGGCTTCAAAACTTTCCAATGAATACTTTGAGAATAATTTACATTAACCGAATAATGCCAACTTTTTGTGCAATTACTAAAAATATACAAAATGAGACCTTTACTAAAGAAATTAAAGATTCGAGTAAACAAAGTGTCTAATCAGAATAAAATTATTGTTAGAATTTTTTAAATGCACTCGATTCTATTGGAAAGACTAGTAAGGAGAAAGATAAAAGAGTTGCTCATAGAGTAATAACAACATCAATAGTGAGAAAATAGTTAAGAAAGGCTTGATTAATGAGGTAAACTTGTGTTGAATTAAGCTTAAATCATTAAACATTGTCAAAAGAACAAGCATTAAGATCAAGACTAGGTATTCCTCTTGGAAATGATACTTGAGATTTCAATGGCAGGCTTCCACAAGTTGATAAGAAGCTACTCAATAGCACAAAGGATGAAATTTAATGATTTTGTGATGAAGGGGGTAAATCATAAAACACACAACAACAAAAATTGCACACAGAAAATGGAACTTTCTTTATTGATTTGGATAGCTTATTACATTACAGAAGCTCAAATACAATCAGAGGAATCAACTCTCCATAGGCTGCAACACATTATAGCTTCCTCTCACAAGACTCTGAAATCATCTGCCATCTGTAACCCCAAATCTGTTAGGGTTTCTATTTTCTCACCTATTCTTGAATCTACACTTTCCCCCTTCACTCTACTACTGCCCAAGGTTCCCAAAATAGTCATAAATAGCACTTTTTGGTGGCTTCCAGCTAAATTTTGAAATTTGTAACTCCCTCCAAAAGTAGGTCAACTTCCGGGAAGCATAACTTTTGATCTGGGTGTTTGATTGATGAACTATTTTAAGCACCGGAAAGCTTGCAATGTGAACTATCACACCGGAAATCCATAAAAATATTTCTTTCAACTATTCAGGACATTATGGGATTTTTTAGTGCCTCATATCTCGTTTCAAAAATTTTCAGGGGCTTTTTAGAAAACAAAAACTTTAATATCTTTCAGTTCACAAATGATCTTTGCCTGATTCCTTCGCCAAAGGTCTTATATTTCAGTTATGAATCTTTTTGTAAGTTTTCACTTCAATCCATGCCTAAATACAAACTTTCCTAAAATGGCAGGTAAACTTTCCAAAACTGGCAGTTTGCTATTTTTAGTAGTTTTAGAAAAACTAAAAGTCCTACATTATTATTCAAGAGATTATGGAACTAGAAATACTAATTATGGAAAGAAATGAAACAACTGTAATGATTTTGAAGCAACATCTATTTGGGTGATGCAAGATTTCCCTTACACCACTGGATGCTCTTGCATCGTACACCCTGGGTAATTTTAGAAGTGACCTTGTCACATCTCAGGTGTTTGTTTAAGGAAAACCTAAACGGTCAACCTCTGCCTTAGACAACCAAGAAGAATCTTCAACATGCCTTCCTTTCAATTTCACCAGATATTCTTCATATTGCCTATTCCAAGTACTTCTTCCCACATGACTATCCAAGATCTCTTTTATCTCCTCCATTGAAGTAGATGCCGGAATACTCCACAATTCTTCAGTTGGTCCATCCTCTATGCCACCTTCATGATATTATGTTAAATCAACAATGTTGAACACATGGGAAATATTGATCCCACTTGGCAGCTCTACCTCGTATGCATTTCCTAAATCATGCTTCTTCAAGATTCTACACGATCCAAATTTCTTCATTTTCAACTTATTGTATGTTCCAATTGGGAACCTTTCTTTTCTCAAGTGAACCATGACTTCATCTCCTACCTAGAACTCCTTATATCTCCTCTTCTAATCTGCCTTAGCCTTTTACTAAATATTCATCTTATTAATATGCTTCCTCAGCTCTTCATGCAAATTCTTCAGGTGTTTTGCAAAGTCTTCGGCCTCGACACTTGTCTTTTGTCCTTTGTCCAGCTTCCTTAACTCTAAAGCATTTCTTAGACTATTTCCATATACAATCTGGAAAGGTGATTTACCAGTACTCCTATTGACATAATTGTTATAAGAAAATTCTGCCTGTGGTAAAATCAAATCCCATCCCTTGGGCTTATCTCAGACTAAGCATCGTAGCAGGTTACCCAAACTTCTATTCACCACTTTTGTCTGACTATTAGTCTGTGGATAGTGTGTAGAACTGAACTTCAAATCTTTCTTCACTTCTTCCATAATGTCCTCCAGAAATAACCAACAAACTTGGTATCTCGATTTGAAACTATGCTCTTAGGAAGACCATGTAATCTCACCACCTCCTTGAAAAATAATTGAGCAATATGAACAGCATCATTAGTCTTCTTGCAAGGAAAGAAATGTGCCATCTTCGAGAATCTATCCACCACCACAAAAATGGAATCATGTCATCTTTGTGTCCTTGGTAAACCAAGAACAAATTCTACACTAATATCATCCCATGGCTTCTCCGGTATAGGTAATGGCTAATATAGCCCTGTATTCTGACCTGTTCCTTTTGCCATTTGACACACTCTACAACTCTGCACAAATTTCCTCACATCTTGCTGCAACTGTGGCTAATAATAATTTTCACCAACAATAGCAATGGTCTTATCTCAACCGAAGTGTCCAGCCAATCCTCCACTATTCTTCTCCTTAATCAGGTTCTCTCTCATGGAACTCCTTGGAATGCACAACTAGCTTCCTCTAAACAACATGCCATATTGGATTATGAAATCCAACCATTTTGTCCTGTCCAAAGTAATAGGTTCCGAACAAGCTTTCTAGGCCTCTGCAAAATCTGGATCTTCAGGATACACATTTTTGAGCTCATCGAACCTAACAACCTCTATCTTCATTTTTGTCAACAAATTTTGCCTTCTGCTCAAGGCATCTACAACTCTGTTGGAATTCCCACTCCTGTGCTTCACAACAAAAGTATAACTCTGCAAAAACTCAACCCATTTTAAATGCCTTTGGTTCAACTTTCCTTGACTATTAAGATACTGCAAAGCCTGATGATCAGTATATAAAACAAACTCTTTTGTCAATAGATAATGTCTCCATTTCTTCAAAGCCTGAACTATAGCATAAAATTCCTGATCATAAACATAATACTTTTTCTTGGCATCATTAATCTTCTCACTAAAATAGGCAATGGGCTTACCTTCTTGACTCAAAATAGCTCCTATAGCACTACCACTAGCATCACAATCTACCTAAAATACCTTATTGAAATCTGGAAGTGCCAAAATAGGTTGTTTTGTGACTTTCTACTTCAATGTATCAAAGCTTTTGTTTGCTCCTTTAGTCCACCTAAATTCTTTTCTATCCCCTCTCATTGTCTCACTTAGGGGTGCACAAATGCTACTAAAATTCCTGATAATCTTTCTGTAAAAACTTCCCAAACCATGAAAAGATCGTACCTCTGTGGTAGTCGTTGGTGTAGGCCATTCAAGGATACCTCTTACCTTCTCTGGGTCCATCTTAAGACCTTCCTTTGAGACAACAAATCCTAGGTATACCAACTCCTTTGCAAAACTATGTATTTCTTCAGATTAATTAGCAACTTCTCCTCCCTCAGCTTCTCTAAAACTCTTCTGGTATGCATTAGATGCTCATCCCAAATCTTACTAAAAAATAAAATATCATCTAAATAAACAATAACAAAACTTCCCAAAAATTCTTTCAATACCTCGTTCATGAGCCGCATGAATGTGCTCGGTGCATTGGTTATCTCAAATGGCATGACTAACCACTCATATAAACCTTCCTTTGTTTTGAAGGTTGTTTTCCATTCATCTCCTTCTCTGATATAGATCTAGTGATACCCACTCTTCAGGTCAATCTTCGTGAAGTACTTGGCTCCACTCAAACAATCCATTATGTCATCCATTCTCAGCAATGGAAATTTGTACTTGATCGTGATCTTATTGATGGCCCAAGAATTTGTACACATTCTCCACTCTCCATCTTTGTTCGATGCTAGTACTGTAGGTACCACACATGGACTTAGGATCTCCCTTATCAGTCACTTCCTCAACAACTCATAAACTTGTCTGTTCATCTCTTCATTCTCTACAGGGGTCATTCTATGGGCTACATTATTTGGCAAACTGGCTCCTAGTATCAAATCCATTTGATGACTTATCTTCCTCACTGGTGGTAAACCTTCTGGTACATTATCAGAGATAATGTCCTAAAATTCTTCCAACATATCTAAAACTTCTGCTGGTACATCTTCACATTTCTATTGACTAATATGAGGAATCAATGCAAAGCAATGACTCTCATGCTTCATACCCTCCAAAAATTTTCTACCATCTACCAAGCAAATTTTGGCAGTACTACATACCTTTTCTTCCACCTCCTTCAAGGGTTTCAACTTATGACGAATTCCATCGTTTGTTAGGGAATATGTGTTTGCATGGCCTTCATGGACAACGCTCCTATCATATTGCCACGACCTCCCCAATAGCATATGACATGCATCCATCGGTATGATATCACACAACACCTCATCATGGTAGTCCCCAATCTTGAACTTCACTAAACACTACTCATTAACCAAAGCTCTATGGTCCTTCTGCAACCATGCAATCCGATATGGATGCGGATGCTTTCTTCTTGTCAACTTCAACTTGTCAACCATCTCCTCTGAAATAATATTATCAGTGCTTCCACTGTCAATAATAATATCACAACACTTACCTTCACATTTGCACCTTGTGCGAAACAAACTCTTCCTCTGATTTGGTTCTTTCTCCTCATTCAACAAGGTTCTTCTAACAACTAGGGTTTCTCCCCTTTCAGCATCTTCAGAATGCTCAGACTGTGCATCTTCATCTACATGTGCAACTCGTGCATTACCTTCAGGTCTTCTATTCATCCTTCCTTGATGTTGTGGACACTCGTATGCTCAATGCCCATCTTCTCCACATTGGAAACATGTTCCTCTAAAACCTCCTCTTCCAGGTCCTTGCCCAGGTTTGCCTCTTCCTCTTCCTTTTTGCTCACCATTGTTCTGGTCACAAGGGCGGGAGGTATTATCTCCTCTCTAATTTTGACTAGTGCCGGCTTCTTCACTCTTCTTTGAATCTTCATTTCGGCCCCCATAGGGTCCTTCACCAGTCCTTCTTCCTTGACCTCTTCCCCTTTGCTTGTTGTCAAATCTTTTATTCAGCTTCTCTTCCACCTTCAAGGAAAACTGGTATGCATCTTCTATGGTGGTCATTTTGACCAGGCTTAGCTACTCTTCAATACTTGGCCTCAACCCATTAATGTAATGGGCTACCTTCTCCTTGTTGGCCTCTGCATGGCCTGTCCTAATAGTAATCTTATAAAACTCTTCTATATACTCCTTAACAGACTTGTTACCTTGCTTCAGTCCTTGCAGCTTCTTCAGTAACTTCTTCTCAGAGTCCATAGGAATGAATTGCTTCTTCAGTTTCTCCACCATCCGATCCCATCTGGTGATCTTTCCTTTTGCTCTTCTATTCCTCTCTAATTGGACCTCTTTCCACCAAATACTGGCGTGGCCCTTCACCTTTGTTTTTGAAAACTTGACCCGATCTAGGTCCTCCACATCTTCATACTCAAAATACTCCTCCATGTCATTGATCCAATAAATAAGCTGTTCCAGATTCAAATCTCCAAAATATGTAGAAACTTCGATCCTGGGCCTCTTTCCAATCTTAGAAATGACCCTCAACAACCTAACTTATGTAGGATCTCTTGCAGCTTCTTGTTTTTCCTCAGATAGCTCTTCTTTAGCTTCATCCTCACTTTCTTTTCTTGTTCTCAGCTCAAACCCTCTTTGCAGCTCCTCTTGCAATGCATCGATTTGTCTTTGTAGGGCTCTAAAACCCTCTTCTATCAAAGTATTCCTCCCAATATGATTTCTTTGTGGGGGCATCTTGATCTCTACAGCAAACCCACAACCTCAGGTCCAAGTGCAAACTGCCTCATGGTCAGCGATCTGTCTACACACTTAGGGACCCTTGCTTTGATACCACTTGATGAAGGGGATAAATCATAAAACACACAACAACAGAAATTGTACACAGAAAATAGAACTTTCTTTATCGATTTGGACAACTTATTATATTAGAGAAGCTCAAATACAATAAGAGGAATCAATCCTCCACAGGTTGCAACACATTATAGCTTCCTCTCATAAGACTCTGGAATCTTCTACCATTTGTAACCCCAAATCTGCTAGGGTTTTTGTTTTCCCACCTATTCTTGACTCTACACTTTCTCCCTTCACTCTACTATTGCCTAGGGTTCCCAAAATAGTCATAAATAGCACTTTTTGGCAGCTTCCAGCTAAATTTTGAAATTTGTAACTTCCTCCAAAAGTAGGTCAACTTCTAGGAAGCATAACTTTTGATCCAGGTGTCCGATTGAAGAACTGTTTTAAGTGCCGAATCTCATGATGTGAACTATCATGCTCGAAATCTGTAAAGGGATTTATGTCAAATTTTTGGGACATTATAGGATGTTTTAGTGCCTCATATTTCATTTTAGAAATTTTTAGGGGCTTTTCAAAAAATAAAAACTTTAATATCTTTCAGCTCACAAATGATCTTTACCTGATTCCTTCACCAAAGGTCTTATATTTTTGTTATGAATCTTTTTGTAGGTTTTCACTTCAATCCATGCCCAAATGCAAATGTTTCTAAAATGGCAGGTAAACTTTCTAAAACTGGCAGTTTGCTATTTTTAGCAGTTTTGGAAAAACTGAAAGTCCTACATCATTATTCAAGAGATCATGGAACCAGAAATACTAATTATGGAAAGAAATGAAAACAAATATAATGATTTTGAAGCAACATCTTTTTGGGTGATGCAAGATTGCCCTTACACCACTGGATGCTCCTGCATCATTTTGGCACACTAACTCTAGGGTATCACCGAATGTAAAAGATGTTTTAAAGTTAATAATTGGTGATTAAGACCTTACACCACATCCTAAACATTACTTGGAATGTAGCCAAACAACATTGTACAAACAATATTGTGAAACACACCCAAGTATGACAATCTTAGAAAGATCATTTGAATATTGTAAGCCATTTTATTGTGTTCGTTTTAAAATTCGTAATACATGTTGTTACAAATACCATGTAGAGTTTTTTATGTATCATGAATTATTATGCAATATTCATTCTACTTTGCACACTAACGAAATATTATAGGAGCGTGGTGTAATTCAACTACCAAAGTCATCTAGGGACTTATTGGATTTATTTCTATGTATTAAAGATGATGGTTGCATTTTCTACAAGAATGATTGTTTAAATGAAAAGTGTTTACAATGTGGTGGGTTATCAAAGTTTATATCATGTATTCATGAGGGCAGGGAGCATGATTTCAGAAAGAAAATAGTTGAGAAAAAGAGATATCAGACAATGAAATACAATTTTAAAGTGGAGGTGAAGGTTCTAGATGTGAGTTGATTGCAAGAAAGGTAAGTATTGCTGATTTTAGGAAAAGTTTTTTTTACAAGTATGCCAGACACAACCACAGGTCTTGATGGTTAGATCAATAGTTCAGGATGTGTAAAGACTTTTTTCTGATTGGAAATATTATCTATGTAGTTGATTTTGTAGAAAACTACATGTTTTAACCAAAAAATAAGTGCAATCCCAGTACTACAATTTTATTCAGATTGCTATTTTTGTTCACATCACATATAGACATGCCCTTGAGAGTACAGTAGAGAACAAGAAGATTGTCAAAGAATACAATTTTTACATGAGTGATAATCAATCTCATTCATCAAAGTATGTGAAATATTGTTTTCAATTATTTTTTGGGTTCTTGCAAGAAAAATATATTAGAATGGATCAACATCTCATTTGGTTAGATAATTGCACTGGTCAATTCAAGAATGCTCGTATGTTCTATTGGTTGAGCAAAATGCATGGAGAGAAGGGTATACCTCATATTTGAATTTTTTTGAATCTGGGCATGGAAAATGGGACATGATGGAGTGGGTGCATGCATGAAGATAGCTCTTTTTAAAGAACAACTAAAGATTAGAGGTGGTGCTACATTCAATGATGCATATTCTATTGTTAAGTGGTGTAACTATGCATTTTCACAAGGAGTAACTCTTGATTTAGAAGTACGCATGTTCTTTTGGTTGGTTGAGGGAATATCAAGAGAGAAATTAAATTGTCAAAAAATCAATGAATCATCAAAGATGCATTCATTTTGAAGCTCAAATGCAAGTGCATGGACTATTTGGACATGAGAATTAGCTTGTTTTTGTCAAACTTGTATTAAATGTGATTGAGATAATTGTGAGTCAAGTGAGTGGGTAGATGCATGGATTCCATAATATTTAACCCATTTATCTCAATGTCTTTCATCTTTACTCAATGACATGGAGAGCTCATTTGACTATGAACATCTTTCACACCTTATACAACTAGGTCATGTTTATGTAGTTGTTGTACCACATGGAAATGAAGAGAGATCAAACTATTGGTTTGCATAATGTGTACAGGGAAAACAAAAGATAACATGACCTATGATAGATGATGATGGGTTCACATATGCTACAAGATCAATTGTTATTGTTGGGACTTGGTTGCGAACATATATGATTAGAAAGAATGGTATCCCTACATTTAAAGACTTTGAGAAGCACAAAACCATATTCATGTATTCACACCTAGTTGTAGCAACAAATGTTAAGTTACTAAAGCATCATGCAAAACTAAAAACAAAACAACTATGGAAAATTAGTAATGTTGATCATGAAGCAATATTAGATACTCTAAAGGTAAGAGATGACCCCTCAGGTATGGTTGACTAGCATGTAAACTTCCAGATGAACATGTATGACAATTTTTATCTTAGTGTTCTTGCTTTTTCTATTTTTTAGAATTGTTTTATTAAAAATATTGTTTCTTTAACTATAATGCATGCTTTTGACTATACATGACTACGAATGAGGTTATCTTGCATTGCATTATAGATGCGAGGTACAATTTTTAATGTGCATTTGTGTTTCTTAATATTTTGCTATCTATCTTTTTGTACATACTAATTTATAAATTAAAGAGCTTATTTTTTTATTTTCAGAAAGTTGTCATAACTTCTTCATTTCCACCTTGCTGATTAATAGGACGTGATTTTGTTGAGAAGCTTCTATAAGGACTCTTGGAGGGTGTTTGAAAAAGAGTTCTATCTATTCAAGACTCCCAAAAACTACTCATAACTATGCATTCATGGCTTGAAAACCCTCTATACTTCATTTATGACCCCTATAGGGTCTTCTTCAGGCTTAACATTGTTGTTAGATGTGCTAAAATGAAGTTTGTAGCCCTCATATTGTGACTGGAAACCTCATTTTCCACCTCTGTCCCTTGCATTTTCCTCTCACTGCTCATCTATCAACCTCTACCTATAGTACAGGTCTTCTAGGATCTTTATCCACTGTATGTTCATTCAAAATCTTTCATCACTGATTTGAATCTTTGTCTCATTGACTTCATTGGTTTGATTGGATCTTTTCTCTCCTTCTTTTGACAGTACAATCTTCCAAAAGATTGAAAGTTCACTAAAAATACTTCACATTACCTTCAAATTAGTTAATAGGGTCCTCTATTTGACTGCATGCCTCTTGTGATGGATTCTTAGCTTCATAAGACATGGCATCCTTTGTAGATAGTGTAGGCCTCAGTATCACATTAGTGTGTAGGTCCTTTTGCCAACTTTTGTACAATAGTGAATCTCCCTCCATCTTAGACAACATATTAGTACTTTTCATATCTTATTGTTCCTTGTAGATCTTACAACCTTCATGCACTCTTTAATGGTTTGACAAAGACCTTCACATAACTGTTACAGACCTTATAACTTTGCAACATTATTTCAAAACTTTTGATAGGTATGCTATGATACATGAGCCTCACCTTGAATTATGTTTTTAAGGTCATTTTGATGTGTTTTTATCAAATAAGGTCATTTGAGATCATTTGGGGTCCTTTAGAACCATTTTAGATTGTCTAGGTGAAAAGTTATCACATGATGCAAAAGTTACAAAAAGTTGCAAAAGTTATCATTATTGTAAAAAACAATGCATTAACTTTGAATAACTTGTTAGAGGGAGTTAATGGTTAGTTGGCGAAGTTGGAAATGGTTGTATTTCATTATAAATGGCATGTTCACATGCCCAAGAAGATGGGAGAAGAGTTTGAATGAGAAACATTTCCTTTTTCACACTTTTCTTGCATTGTTTTCTGTATAATCAGACTATTATTTGCATGGTACAGACTGATATGGATTAGTATAGTCCTGAAAGTTCCTAGAGAAGTTGGATGACATTCTTAACTTTCTAATTCTTTTTGTTTGAATCAATTTCATTAAGTTTTGAGTGAGATATGCCAATTTCATTGAGGGCAGGTCTGTAAGTTTATTTTTCTGAAAAGTTGCATTCTGAAAACATGCATGGTATGGATCTATATGGCTTGGTATGAGCCTATACACATCTTGGGAAGTTGATTTTGTGTCTTACCTTACAAATTCCTTTGGTTTCATGCATTTTTGTTGAGTTTTGTATGAGTTATGGCATTTTTACTAAGAGCAGGTTTGAGACTGGACTAGGGTTTCCAGCAACCTAGAAAATTCCATATCTTTGTTTTCCACCATCAAAAAGTTGTGAAAAATGGTAGAAAGTTATGTTTTAAAGATATCTAAAAACCCTTTTGGGCTCAAGCCTTTAAAAGTTTGCATGTGTGAGGAATCAATGACAGTACGCTCTCTTTTGCAAGAAAATAGTTCTAAAACCCTAGTTCCACAAGGCTTTAATGAAATTTATGCAAGGTTGGGTTATGAATGTGTGGTAGATCATTGATACATGTTATAAAAGGACTAAATAGTCCAAGAATATCATGTTCCATATTGTTTCCTCTTTGTTGAGTGCCATTAGGTTTCAGGATCAAAGTACCAAATTGTACTAGGATGCAACAAACATTGCTTTTAATGGGTCATTTTGAGAAATGTGTCAATTGATTTGTGTTTGAGTCCTTTCTCTACATCATTTTTGGTATCAGAGCCCAAAGATCTGGGCAAGGAAAGTTTTGAAAATTTGTGTATTGCATTTGATAGGTTGAAGTGAAGATCCTGGATGCCAAAAGACTAGGTAGTGAGGAAAAGGAAAGGAAACCTAGGTGAGGTATCACAAGAAGAATCCAAGAAAAGAGAAGAGATAATAAGATGCAGTAGCAAACTCAGAAGGAGAAGATGAAAGTCAATAAAATAAGATCAGATGAAGAGTTTGATAGAAGAATGGCAAAGTTCAAAAAAAGTATTAAAAATATACTACAATAGTGTCTTCAGGAAGGATACCAAGGATTTTTTTTGCATTGGTCAATACATAAGAAAGTGAAATGGCCCATAAAGATGATTGTTCACAAAAGGAGAAAGCAAAATATGGTTACTTTGAAAAGAGAAGATGAAACAAAGGAAGAAGAGACATTCATTGACATGGGCATGAAGAAAGATCAAGAGTGTCTTCAAGAAAATCATGCAAAGGTCCATTGGTAAGAGATACATCTAAGAAACTAACAGGTTGGTGATGATCAGACAGTTGACAAGAAGATGGGTATAGCTAAGATCAAGGAAGAACCAGGACAACAAGCACTAGGAGATAATGAAGAGGTAAATTTGCCTCATGGTTTTTATCTAATGCATGTTGCTGATAATGTTTGTATAGGTGCAGACCCAAGAGATACTGATGAGGATGAAGGCATGGACAATAGTAATGTGGCATATGAAAGTGACATAGACTATTGGAGTCTTGTAGTTGAGAAGAAGATCCTTAGGAGGTATAAAAAGAAAGCACAAAATAAAATAGTGACGACAAAGAATCATGAAGCAGATCAAACCAAGCATGGGAAGGATCAAGAGAAGGTAAAAAAAAACTAAGCATGTAGCACAATTGGAAGAAGTGAAAGAAACACCACCTATCATTTGAGATGGAACTCAAATTTCTTTTTCTTGGGGAGTATGATGCATGAGCCTCACCTTGAATTATGTTTTTAAGGTCATTTTTATGTGTTTTGATCAAATAAGGTCATTTGAGACCATTTGGGGTCCTTTAGAACTATTTTAGAATGTCTAGGTGAAAAGTTATCACATGATGCAAAAGTTGCAAAAGTTATCATTATTGTCAAAAACAATGCATTAACTTTGAATAAATTGTTAGGGGGAGTTAATGGTCGGTTGGGGAGGTTGGAAATGGTTGTATTTCATTGTAAATGGCATGTTCACATGTCCAAGAAGATGGGAGAAGAGATTGAATGAGAAACATTTCCTTTTGCACACTTTTCTTGCATTATTTTCTATATAATCAGATTGTTATTTGCTTGGTACATACTGGTACGGATTAGTACAGTCTTGAAAGTTCTTGGAGAAGTTGGAGGACATTCTTAACTTTCTAATGCTTTTTGTTTGAATCAATTTCATTAAGATTTGAGTGAGATATAGCAATTTCATTAAGAGTAGGTCTGTAAGTTTATTTTTCTGAAAAGTTGCAGTCTGAAAACACACATGGTACAGATTTGTACATCCTGGTATGAACCTGCACATGTCTTGGGAAGTTGGTACTATGTGATCTTACCTTACAAATTCCTTTGGTTTCATGCATTTTTGTTGAGTTTTGTGTGAGCTATGACATTTTTACTAAGAGTAGGTCTGAGACTGGACTAGGGTTTCCAGCGACCTAGAAAATTCCATATCTTTGTTTTCCACCATAAAAAGTTGTGAAAATTGGTAGAAAGTTATGTTTTAAAGATATTTAAAAACCCTTTTGGGCTCAAGCCTTTAAAAGTTTGCATGTGTGAGGAATCAATGACAATATGCTCTCTTTTGCAAGAAAACAATACTAAAACCCTAGTTCCATGAGGGTTTAATGAAATCTATGCAAGGTTGGGTTATGAATGTGTGGTAGATCATTGATACATGTTGTAAAAGGATTGAAGAGTCCAAGAATATCATGTTCCATGTTGTTTCCTCTTTTTTGAGTGCCATTAGGTTTCAGGATTAAAGTGCCAAATTGTACTAGGATGCAACAAATATTGCTTGTAATGGGTCATTTTGATAAATGTGTCAAGTGATTTGTGTTTGAGTCCTTTCTCTGCATCATGCTATGATAGACAGGGTCTAATGATAGTATATGGAACTTTGGAGACCTTTTCTAGGTATTTTATAGATCATAGAACCTTTAAGACCCTGTAAAACTATCTTAATTCTGTCTTGGGATTGATTCACAATGTCTTGAATGATGATGACTTCCATTCCTTCATAGGCTCTTTGGTTAGGTCGCATCATAATGTCCATTGTTCACCTTTGACTACCTAATATTCTAGGCCTTTTCCTATCTCTTACATGGCACTGTATCTTGTTCTCCAAGCTGCTCCTTGACCATTTGCTACTATATCTTGCCAACTGTAGTCATTTCCATCTATTGTCACTACCATGAGGTCTCACTGTCTACATTGTGGCTTTGTGTTTCCATTCATCTATTCTTCACAAGAAACATATGACTATCTAAAACTCTAGGCATGATAGTCTTGACAATATTTCACCTTCACTGACACATATTAGGTTTCATTTAACACAGAATCATAAGGTGATAGGGGTTAGAAATGAAGGTGTAGAGAAATTGATATTAGATAGACCTAGAAGACCACCTTTTATAGTTCTCTTAGACCTTGTGTAGCTTTGTATGCTTTTCTTAAGAAATTGTCCAATTGCTTCTATGGCCCTTCAACCTAATATTTCTCAACATATAAAATGTCTTTCATGGTATTTTTGCTCATATAGCATGTCTTTGTCTTGTTGTCTTCATATTGTCTTGCAATACTCTATATAAGATTGTTTACACCTCTATTCACATGTATTTTGTCTTTGCAAGATGTAGATCATTGCATCTTTGTAAGCTACCATCATTGTTTTCTACGCATTGTTATATACAATATCCTTATGATGTCAAGACATGATTGCATCAAGGTTTGATATGACTGTAGCAGTCATGTTGTCTTTATACAACTTGCTAGTAAGGTAGTGAAATTTCCCTCTCTCTTCTCTAGACTATGACATCTTGTGCAAGCATACATAGCTTTGCACCCCACATTAGTATTAGGTCTTTATAATACTTGACAAGGTTTGATAGAGACCCTCGTGAGTGATTGCAAGAACAATAGTGAAGAGGTGAATGAATGAAATAATCAAAATATTATGAAGGAGAATCAGACCTTTTCACATCTGAAGCAGACCTTCACTATCTCCTCAAACCTCTGTGATCACTTCTTTTCTATTAACTCATCATCGATTGTTGTCCAGGCTTAAAGAAGCATGATGGACTGTTAAGAACTTAGATCTCTATTAGTTCATGACAGAGGTCTCTATATGCTCTTGAACAAAGCTTATGTTAGTTGCCTCAACTTAACTCAACATCAACCTCAACCTCCCTCACGGAAGTTATTATGTCCATCTTATGGCCCCTTGTAATGAGATTATTTACCATAACCAACATGTGCTGGTATAATAGTTTGAATGTCCTAGATGCTCTATGATACTGATGAATTATTCCTAAGGTTACTTTTAAACCTCCTATGGTTGTTAAATATGACATTATACATGATAGTCCTCAATAATGTACATACATCGTAACATTGAAGGGTGATTTGATAACTTGAACATTTGTATGTGATATTTCCCTGTTGCCAATGTTTAAGCTATTTATGAATGCATTATCTAGTGTTGTATGCATATGTAGGAGGATGATGTAGATCATAGGGAGGATGACACCACAATAGGGCCCACAAAAGGTGAGATAGTAGGATGGTTAGCAGGTGTGTTCCCAAAGGGATAAGTCATTATGCATCAAGAGAGAGTTGTGGAAAGCACGTGATGAGAGATCATAATAGGGTAGATCAATGGTCTACACATGTAGTGGTGTTGGAGCTCAAAGGAGTTACATATGAATAGAATCTAGATAGGAAATGATCTAATGGCTAAAGAATTAAACCTAAACCAATATATCATCTTACAACATGGGGAGGTACAAGAACCAAATTATGAGCTCAAAGGTAACAAATGAGTCCACATCCAAAGGGATGATATCATTAATCTTAGTGTAATGTTATGCCATTGGCTACAAAGTAACTAAGGTGACATGAGGTGGGACCAAGGTGAGCTTAGGATAGTGCATACATGATGCTGCATGTGTTGAAATGTGCAAGACAACTGAGAGGGGGGTGAATCAGTTGTAACCGAAACTTTAAAACCATCAACACATCAATCACTTAATAATTGATATTGTAATTTAACCATGAAAGCATGAAATCAGAAACTTAAACACATCCACACATTTAACACATAAGGCACCAGATTTTTATGTGGAAAACCCAATAAGGGAAAAACCACGATGAGTGTTAGCTCACAATATAAATCATATATCAAAATTTACAAGGCTCACTGCCCAGAATGCTCACTGCAAAAGAAGCGGCTCACTGCCAAGAGACAGGGCTCACTGCTAGAAGTTGGTGAACTAAGATAATATAAGCATCTACATTATTCCAAGGTTTAGTTCCATTGAAGCACAATAAAACGCCTCTTCTTTTCTTTGGTTTTTCACTTCACACTTATCTTTGCATCTTCCCACATCCCCTATCATTCACGAATTCATTACATGTATTTATACACTTCATCAACCTTAGAATGAACATCAAGGTCGGCATTATAATCATCAACCATTGGAGCAATCTCCAAGGTCGGCATACACACATACATTAGAATAAGTTGTTGGCAAGAGACACTATATGGCTTCATGATTGTTGTCATTGATGGCAACAAAGTTCATCCCACACATCCGCAGGACATGGTGTGTCTCTACCGGAAGTCAGAATGAAGATTGTTGAGGTCTGGTAAACAAGAACAGAGCTTGTGGCAAGGTCTGACAGACAGGTCCGGATCTCTCAGAGGAAGTATCTTGGTGAAGTGTGGATTTGGGAAAGTCAAGAGGACTACCTTGAGTAATAGATTCCAAGGATTTAGCCTCCGGTGATGGACAAGGAAAAATATATGAATAGTTGAGTACCGGATTCCTGAGTGACAGTGTGAACAGAGGAAGAACTGACTGACAGAACATCAGACTACTTTCTGGATGTGTTTTTGATGGTGGTAAAGGTTATGAAGACATGAATTATGTTTGGCCGACATGATTAATAATTTCTACAAGTATATACTTGATCCACATTACTTGATGTGTAAGGATTCAGCCGACAGAATAGAGTTTGTGAGAAGATTGACTGTTCCGGGTGCCGACTAGAAAGATAATGAAATCACTTGTGCAGATATATATATAGGATGGATTTAGTTATGAGAAGTGTTGTGGTGACATATGATATGCTAATAAAAGTAGAGCAGAGCAGAAGCAGTAAGGAAGGTCCAGTATATGAAAGGAAAGTAGCATAAGAGAAGAGGAAAGATGAAGTGCAGCAGATCAGTGTACTGAGCCTAACCGAAACTGAACTCCAGCATATGTGGATGCCTCCAATCAGTTCAAGTATTGTATAACACTCTTTTGTAGACAGTGTGTCTCTTGTAGGTAGTGTGCCTCCTTGTGAGCAGTGTGCTCGGGTAGTGAGCCCTAATTGGCAAGTGCCATTTTTGTATTTCCTTATTCTTTTAATAGAGAATAATCTATGGGTTAATCAACCTATGGTTTTTTTCCCTTAACAGGGTTTCCACGTCAAAAATACTGTGTCATGTGTTTTTTTATTTCATGATAATGTTTGCTTGTTTGAATTAATGCTGCATTGATTAATAAGAAAGTTTAGAAAGAAGAAATAATTAGGATAATTGATTCACCCCTCCTCTCAGTTATCAACAATTGGTATTAGAGCTAAGTTCCTCCTAACAGAGCCTAACAACTTGAGGAAGATCTGGGAGTTCAAATGGATGCATATGGTTTAAGGGAGCAACTCAAGACTGCCCTTGATGATCTCGAATAGTCAAACTCTGAAGTCAATGAATTAAAGGAAAGACTCAAATAGGCTGATGATTTCATGAGAGAACTAAAAGACAAATTAAGTCTCTCTATGAAAAAGAGAAAGGAGCTGCTTTAGCAATTGGCAAGACAAGGTGAAGCAAATAATGCAAATGAAGAGCTGAAAGAAAAAATTGAGTTGTGTGAAAAGTTATCAAAAGAAATCATTATGGTAAGACATGAAATGGAATCAGGAGTCATGAAGTTTACCCAAGAAGTTGAAGAGAAAATAAAAACTGAAGATAATCTAAGACAATCTCTCAAGGAGAAATCAAAAGATTGCCACCAGATGGATAGAATTATCAGACATCTTGAATCTGATCTTGAAGATGCTAAAGACAATGAAGAAAAACTTGAGGATCAAATTGTCTCTCTAAAAAGGGATCTTCGAACAACAAATGAGTATAAAGAGAAATTCAAGATAAGTTCTGCTCAACTTGAAGTTCTTCTTGGAAGTCAAAAGAAGGTAGATGACAAGTGTGGTTTGGGATATGAGAAAGGAGAAAGCTCCGGATCTGGTCAGAAGAATTTTGGATCAGAAAATCCAAGGATCAGGCCTAGAAGACCTCTGGTAAGACAACCTAATGCTCAAAGATATCCATCCTTCAATGGATACTGCCACAGCTGCAATCACTTTGGTCACAAAGCTAATCAGTGCAGAAAGAGAATGAATCAGACTAATTCATCCTTCTCTGGACAGTGTTTTAACTGCAAAAGGTATGGTCACAAGTCTCGTGAATGCAGAAATATGAAAATGAACAAATCATTCAATGGTAGATGCTTTGCATGCAATAGAGTAGGTCATATGGCTAATCAATGCAGATCAAGAGGATATCAGTCAAATATGCAAAGAAATGTTGTTTACCAAATCTGTAATAGGTTTGGTCATAATGCAAAAGTCTGTAGAAGCAAGAATCAGGACTAAAGAGGTCCGGTATATCATAATCAGAATCAAGATAAGGGTAAACAAAAGATGAATGCAGATGAAGTTAAAAATGAGATGAGCAAGATTTAGGTGAAGAAAAGTACTGAGAATGTAGAGGTTGGATCCGCACCAGACTCTGGTGCTGATATTCCTTCCAAAAACTGAAAAGTGAGCTCTTGCTCAGGGGGAGACACAAAGAAAACCTTGTTCCCCTAGCTAGTCAATTGGTGCCAGAACTGGCACAAGAAGAGTTGTGGATTGAAGGAGTCATAAGGGATATATTCAAACAAACTGTGGTTAAGATTTGGAAGATCTGCAAGATGTTTAAAGATCAGGGTTGATCCGGTTCTTCAAATCACCCGAATAAGGCAAACCGGGATAATGTAGGTCGAGCATTTATTGCAATCTAATATTAGGGCTTGCGGAGCAATATAAGGGTTTTTCATTAATCACTCGTTCATTATGCACTCAAGAAGAAACAAAAAGCGGAGCTCTGCAATGAAATTCCTCAAGTTCATCGAAGATCACTTGTAGAAGTCATTACTTCCAGAGATCAATCCAACCAACTCTGTGAAATTGATAGGCGCAAAAGGTATTTTCTGTTTTCAAATATCTCACTGCAAATCTCTTGATAATGGGTACTCTGAATATTGTAAAGATTTCTAATAGACCTCGCCCTACATTTAAGAAACATCCATACAAATCCTTGGAGGTAGACCCCCTAGGTGCATTTTCCAGTGTTCCGCATGGTGTTTTGCACACCGAAGATATTAGGGTTTATATACATGCAAATGTTGAAGAGTTTGGGGAATTCAAACTAAGAGATATCTATCACAAACAACTGTTAGATGATTCATTTGAGCTCAAACCCCAATACATAGGCCTTTGGAACAAGCACTTTGCACAATACATACATTTCCCCTATTTTATGGAGGATGAATGGGTTAGGTACATTTTGAGCAGAATACATGACAATTTCATGTGGTTAAATGGACCATTCAAGATCACTAAAAATGCCATCAGGGCAGTTACCGGACTACACTCATCCGGTGGGATTCCTGTTCTTAAATCTGTAAAGAACCAAACTGTGAGTGAGGCTACCGGATCGAAGTTTGACAAAAGAGCAATGACAGTAGATGACATCACTGATCCGGATGTCAAGTTTGCTTCTATGAGCATTAGATATAAGATATATCATTCTAGCAGAGAAAATTCTGTACCTAGAACTGCCATCTATACCGCTTATGAAATGTTAAGAAAGGATATAGACTATGATCTTTGTCAGCTTCTCTTGAACCAACTCTTGGAGAATCTGCAGAAAATAAAGAAAGATAAAAAGAATTCATTCAAGTATGGTGGATTGATATTGTGCTTATTCTTCTACTTTATGAATGAGCTTCCTAGATCTAATGGCTGGGTATGGGAGAATGACAGACCGGTAGCTATCCAAATCAGAGATTATCTACATGGACTTGGTGACAATAAAGCACAAAATACAGCTCTATGGGGATATTTCAAGAACTTTCAGAACATGATGCAAGCAAGAGAAAGGATTCCCCAGTCTCTTGTTGAGAAATACAAAGACACAATTTGCTTTATGGTAGAGACTGACCAATGCCTAATGGAGGCAATAGAGCCAAGGACAGTCTAGATCATGCCCATGGGGTATGAAGTTGATGAACAGATTGTGGAGCTGCATGTTCAACACATGCTAACCCAACCTAAAGATCCAAAAGTAGAAAGGTTTGGAACCTTTGAGGAGCTGAGTATAAAAATTCATGTTGAACTCAAAGAACCAGAGATCAAGAGGAAGAAGTAGAAAATATTGCCCAAGGCCTTGGCATCTCAAAGGAGGCACTTGATGCCCACAAGAAAAGGATGGAAAGGGCTGAGAAAGAAAAGAAAGAGGCAGAAAAGAAAAGCAAGGAAAGTGCTCCGGTAGAAACCTCAACCCAGACCAGATCATCAAAAAGATCTGCACCTGTCACAGCCAAAAGCTCAAAATTGGAAGTCTAGGCATCCGGTAAAAGAGAGAAAAGATCAAAGACAAAAGCCACAAGGGCTTATGCAAGTCAAAAGGATGAAGATGAAACCGAATCAGATGAGGAGATCAGGAAACTAAAGAAGAAGAAGAAATCATCCGGTCAAGGAGAAGAAGAGAAGGAAAAGGAATTTGTTGAAAAACCTACTCTCTCCTTAGATGATGTAATAAAAGCAGTCACTGTGGATGGAAACCTACAACCCTTAACAGAATTCTATGATGATTATAATGAAGCAGATAAAAAGATTCTGGAGGAAGCCACAGTTAAGTTTTTGAACATTTACAATAAAGCTTTTATTGAAATTATCTCTCTAATTCCTAAGAGTCTAGAGAAGGAGTTGGAAATGAGAAAGACCAATGCCATGGCAAAAGACCTTGAGATCTAGGAACAAATAGCTATTTAGCTATACCCTTCAATTGATCCCAAGACAATGAACATGGTATTCAAAGACTGCAAGGATGAATTCAGGAGCAAAGCAAGGATGAATCAGCTTATGCTTGGTGAGAGTGACAAGGTAGCCAAGGACACTGAAGAGATTCTCCAAAAAACCTTCAAAAGATTTAATCTTCCTATCATAGAGGACTTGGGTATTGATCCCTCCACCACAAATGTTGCAGAAGAAACTCTTGAGAAAATGTCAGAAGAGGTGGGCCCCGAGCAGACTAACATTTCCCCTCTGGTTTCCCCTACTGTCTCCGGATCTAAAGGAGAAGAAAAATCACAGGAGAAAGAAGCAGAGGTAAAAGAAAAAGAAGATGACAGTGCGAAGACCTCAAGAGAAAAGACTACAACTGCTAGTGGTAAGAATGTAGGAGAGAAAGCTCCAAGGAATAGCCCTAAGACTGTAGAAGAAAAGAAAAATCTGTCTCCGGCAAGAGACACTGCACAAACTATCCAAGAATTTCTAAACAAAGAAACAATGGAGATTGATGAACCGGAGCTTCTACAAGGTCCATTCAATTTTGATTCTCTTTCTCCGGTACAGACAATGAAGATAGCTTCATTTGCTAATGCTAGGCTAACGAAAAACTCCTAAAGTCTCATATGGAAGACTGTGAGTTAATAGAAGCTGCTTCCAGAGTGCTAGAAAAGATTATGCCATCATTTCAAAATGATCCCACAGCCTCCTCTTCCGGTAATCTCAAAACCTTAGTTAGTAGTGTTAGTACACATTTTGATTCTCTAGAAAAATCAGCTGAAGAAAAGGTCTGAAAGGAGTTTTTGGATAAAAGGTTCTCCGAGGTATAGGGTTTGATCATTAATGATAGGAGAAACATGAACATTAGGATAAAGAGCTTAGAAAATGCTCTTAGGGATGGCGGTGAAATATACAAATTTTATATCTCCTAGTCCAAGGTAATAGTGGAAATTGAGAAGAAAATAAAAGAGCAAGAGGACAAAATACTAAGCTTGTCTCAAAGTTTTGATCCTCTTTCATCCTCCATAACAAATCAAGAATGTCAGACTATCGAAGTCTTGAGTGAAATCAAGAAATTGGAGAAGGCCAGGAAAAATAGAATAAGCAGGTTGAGTGAGCTCAGGGGGTTAATTGTCCCTAAGCTAGAGGCCATGCATGAGGCCATAACAGAAGCCCAAATTACAACCCAGACCAATGATCTGACAGATCTAAAAAGGGCAGATGCGTTTGCATTCCTGTTGAGTGGGCATATCTCAATTTTGGACAGGATGAAGCAGAGTTGGGTGACAGAAGTTGTATAGTTGAAAAACACTTTTGCAGACATACTTAAGTATATGTAAGTACAACTTGTATATATATACTTATATGGCTAAATATAGTTAAATTTTTGAAAATTTTGGTATGTGGACCCTACCCTTTGCCATTGATGTCAAAGGGGGACTGAGGAGCAGTGAAAAATGAGGAATCCAACTAAGGGGGAGCTCCGGAAAATGTATATAAGGACAGAGCATCAGCCAAGGGGGAGCATAGTGTAAAGACTTAGTCATTTTTCACTAAGTGTTGCCATCAATGCCAAAGGGGGAGATTGTTGGCAAGAGACACTATATGGATTCATGATTGTTGTCATTGATGGCAACAAAGTTCATCCCGCACATCCGCAGGACATGGTGTGTCTCTACCGAAAGTCAGAATGAAGATTGTTGAGGTCCGGTAAACAAGAACAAAGCTTGTGGCAAGGTCCGACAGACAGGTTCGGATCTCTCAGAGGAAGTATCTTGGTGAAGTGTAGATTTGGGAAAGTCAAGAGGACTACCTTGAGTAATAGATTCCAAGGATTTAGCCTCCGGTGATGGACAAGGAAAAATATATGAATAGTTGAGTACCAGATTCCTGAGTGACAGTGTGAACAGAGGAAGAACTGACTGAAAAAACATCAAACTACTTTCTAGATGTGTTTTTGATGGTGGTAAAGGTTATGAAGACATGAATTATGTTTGGCCGACATGATTAATAATTTCTACAAGTATATACTTGATCCGCATTACTTGATGTGCAATGATTCAGCCGACAGAACAAAGTTTGTGAGAAGATTGACTGTTCCGGGTGCCGACTAGAAAGATAATGAAATCACTTGTGCGGATATATATAGGATGGATTTAGTTGTGAGAAGTGTTGTGGTGACATGTGATATGTGAATAAAAGTAGAGCAGAGCAGAAGTAGTAAGGAAGGTCCAGTATGTGAAAGGAAAGCAGCATAAGAGAAGAGGAAAGATAAAGTGCAGCAGATTAGTGTACTGAGCCTAACCAAAACTGAACTCTAGCATATGTGGATGCCTCCAATCAGTTCAAGTATTGTATAACACTCTTTTGTAGACAGTGTGTCTCTTGTAGGCAGTGTGCCTCCTTGTGAGCAGTGTGCTCGGGCAGTGAGCCCTAATTGGCAAGTGCCATTTTTGTATTTCCTTATTCTTCTAACAGAGAATAATCTTTGGGTTAATCACCCCATGGTTTTTTTCCCTTAACAGGGTTTCCACGTCAAAAATACTATGTCATGTGTTTTTTTTATTTCATGATAATGTTTGCTTGTTTGAATTAATGCTGCATTGATTAATAAGAAAGTTTAGAAAGAAGAAATAATTAGGATAACTGATTCACCCCCCCTCTCAGTTATCAACATAGGTCTGGACCTAAACAGATTTTTGAAGGAGAAGAATGAATGCGGACCATACCATGCCTTAGCCGGGACTCAAATCCAATCTTCCACGCTACAACATGCTATCACAAACTCTAAAGCATAATAGAAAGTAGTGAAAACAACCAAGTCGACCAAAACTAGTGTTAACACTAAGACCTTTAGGAACACGCTTCATGCATGATCTGAATTATACTTTGCGTACCAATCAAAAGGTAGGAAAATGATCTAGAGACATCCACAAGCACGTTGCAATCACCAAGAACTTCCGCACAACCCCCAAACATTCTATCTAGAAGGTTCTTTAAACCAGAGCACTTAAACATTACTGTCAACCACTATCATAAAGGAAAGATCGCAGAGCACCAAATCACAAACCATTTCAACTGAAGGCACATAATAGCATCTCAAACTTAATCTCAGAACTATAGACTATAAAACTTAAATGTAGAGAAATGCGGACCAAAATACATTCTCCCTGTCACCATTAAATATACAGAAAAATAGTTTTTACTTTGGTGAACAGAACTCGCTCAAATCTTCACACCGGAGGCTCAAACTTGAAACATAGCAACTACAAACATCCCTTAACATAACTTCCAAACTGTAAACAGAGATATTCAATCTACAGGATATGCAGAGCAAAACATTGGATTATTCTTCTCAGGCACTTGTTCAAACTCATTCAAATGATTTCCTTATATGTTGACCTTAGGTGTTGACATCAATGACAGCACTTAGTGCTCATACTTGCAACAATATCTTGCTTTGTCATTGATGGAAACAGATGATGTGAAAAACCATCAAGACAAGCAACTTGCTTTGATTCTTTGCTCCCCCTTACTTTATGCTTTCTCTGGCTGCAATTTTCTCCTTAAGTTTTTCACATGAACTTCTCTCCCCCTTTGACATCAATGGAAAAGGGTTTCAGGCCTTTTATCTTTCTTTAGTTATCAAGTCTTAATTCAGATCTTATTGAAACCACATTGCTTCCCCTGTCAGCAACACTGCAACACTTATTGCTCTTCATCAGGAACTCATATCAGCAACATCTACCTAGTCCCCTTGAGAGGTAGCCTTCAAAACATCAATCCAGATCAAAAGATGAAACTTTGGACACCACTAGACTAATGCACTTCCTATGCATCTTAGTTTAGAGCAGGATGGGTAATAACCCCTAACTTTTCCCTGAGATACTCAAAAGTATCCTTAGGCAGAGGCTTTGTAAAAATATCTACAATCTAATCCTTAGTAGACACATATTCCATCCTTCATTCTCTGTTACATTTTCTCTCAGAATGTGATACCTTATTGATATATGATTTGTTCTTGAATGCATCACTGGATTCTTTGAAATGTTTATAGCACTTGTATTGTCATAAAAGATTGAAATTGGTTCTCCATAGACAACTCTTATATCCTTCAATGTTTGCTTCATCCATAGCACTTGAGTGAAACAACATCCTGCAACAATATATTCTGCTTCTACAGTAGACAAAGAAACTGATTCTTGCTTCTTGATTAACTATGAAACCAATCTATTACCTAAGAGGAAAGCACCTCCACTTGTACTTTTTCTGTCATCAGCATCTCCAGCCCAATCTGCATTTGTATAAGCACTAAGAGTGAAATCAATATCTTTGGGATACTACAATCCATAGTCTGAAGTGCCTTTTAAATACCTCATGATTCTCATGACTGCCATCACATGTGACTCTCTAGGATCTTCTTGAAATCTTGCCACAAGACAAACTGCATGCATTATATCTGGTCTTGTATGGGTTAGATAAAGTAGTCCTCCAATCATAGACCTATATTTTTTCTGATCAGTCTTAGGTGATTCATCGTTCTTGCTTAGCTTGCAACCAGTTACCATAGTCATACATACTAGCTTAGAATCCTCCATTCCAAACTTCTTCAACAATTCTTTCACATATTTGGAGTGATAAATGAAAATTCCTTTTTCTGATTGAGAAATCTATAGTCCTAGAAATAAATTCATTCCACCAAACATAGACATCCCAAACTCCTTTTGTATTTCCTTTGTAAATTTCTTACACATGCCTTCATTGGCTCCAAAGACAATATCATCAACAAAGACTACAACAGTCAGAATTTGATCATTATTCATTTTGAAATAGAGATTGTTGTCTTCAACACCTTTACTAAACCCTAATTGCAACAAATACTTGTCCAACCTTGCATACCAGGCTCTAGGAGCTTGCTTAACTCCATACAAGGCTTTCTTCAATCCACACACCATGTCACCTTGGTCTGATGACTGAGATCCTTCCAGTTGTTTAATGTAAACTTCTTCTTCCAACTCTCCATTCAAGAATGTAGACTTCACATCCATCTAGTACACCTTGAAATCTTTGTGTACTGCAAATGCCAAAAACATTCTTATCGCTTCAATCCTTGCCACAGGAGCATAAGTCTCCTCAAAATCTATGCCTTCAACCTAAGAATATCCTTTGCATACTAGTCTTTCTTTGTTTCTTACCACTTCTCCACTTTCATTCATCTTGTTTCTGAACACCCATTTAGTTCCAATCACATTCTTATCAATAGGTCTAGGTACCAATTCCCAAGTTTGATTCTTTTCTATTTGCATTAGTTCTTCTTCCATAGTCTTTACCCAATTCTCAGCTTTGCAGGCTTCACTTACAATTTTAGATTCAATCTTTGAAAGTAAATAGTAGTTCACCTGTTCTTCTACAACGCTTTTCCTTGTCAATACCCCTTTGCTTTTGTCACCAATAATCTAATCTTCAGAATGATTAATCCTTACATACCTAGGAGTCTTAACAACACTTTCTAGAGCTTTTTCTTCTTCAACTTGACTGTCTTTTTGTTCAACTTTTTCTTCATTTACTGTAGAAGTAGGTTCATCTGATTCATAGCCACTCAGATCTGATATTCTTTCCCTATATTCATCAACTTTCACATTAGCACTCTCAATGATCTTTTTCAATCTCTTATTGTAGCACCGGTAGGTCTTACTCTTGGTAGAGTATCCAAGGAAAATTCCTTCATCACACCTAGCATCAAACTTGTCTAACTCTTAATCTCTTCTGATATAACATTTGCTTCAAAAAACTTTGAAATATTTCACTGTTGGAATTCTTCCATACCACAATTCATAAGGAGTTTTAGTACCATTACCTTTGACTTGAACTCTATTATGAATGTAGACAACAATATGTATAGCTTCTCTCCAATACACTTCCGGTAGGTTAGCCTCCATCATCATTGACCTAGCAGCCTCTTGAACTATCATGTTCTTTCTTTCAACAACTCCATTCTGCTCAGGAGTCCTAGGAGCAGACAACTATCTCTTTATCCCTTGTTCTTCATAGAAAATATTGAATTCATTTGATGTAAACTCAACTCCTCTGTCATACCTTAAGCATTTGATCCTGAATTCTATCTCATTCTAAACCATCGCCTTGAAAGCTTTGAACTTGTCTAGGGCTTCCAGGATTTATCTTTTAAAAAAGTGACCCAAGTCATTCTAGAATAATCATCAATAAGTAACATAAAGTACCTGTCTCCTTGCAAACTTCTTGTTCTTGTAGGACCACACAGATCTGTATGCACCATCTCAAGCAATCCAACAGAAATTCGTTCTTTACTCTTGAAACTTGTCCTTGTATGTTTTCCCAATTGACAATCCTTACAAATAGTATTAGCAGGCTTCACAAGCCTGGGCAAATCTCTCACAACTTGTACTAAACTTATCTTCACCAAGTTGTCAAAATTGATATGACACATCCTTCTATGCCACAACCAACTCTCATATGTCTAAGCCAACAGACAACAATCATTAGTTCCTTTCAAATGATAAACATTACCTCTACTCTTCTTACCAGTAGCAATCACTGTTCCAGAGCTTTCCATGATCTTGCATCCATTATCCTTGAATCTCAGATCATACCCTTTATCACACATCTAACCAACACTTAAAAGATTATGCTTCTATTTATGGGAAAATTGGATTTGTTAATTTCCTAGTGTTTAGGTGTTTAAATCCTCCTTTCCGCCTTACATTCAAGGATCTAGGGTTGAGTGACGAGCACTATCATACCCTAGGCCACTTGCAGATGTAGGGAAACTTGGATTAGGGAATTTAATTATTAATTTTCCTTCTCTTATGTCCAATTAACTATTAAAAGCCTAATTATGCAAGTACAACAACAAATTGATGAAAGATGGAAAAAGCTCTTACAGACAGAAATAAAATATCAAATCATAGAATAGCTTTTTTTGGGGTTCTGAAGCGGAATAGTCGAGGACATTAGAGCGGGTGCCCAAGTCCAAGATACCTATTTTTTCACGCAATCTGGACCTCCTTCCGACACTAATCAGCCCTGTAAATTCTATTTTTAGGGATCTATCTATAAAGGACACTAGAGCGAGTGCCCAAGTTCTGGAAGTGCTCCTTTGTCTGACTTTTCTTCAGATCCTGAATCCTTGATGCCTGCCATTCCTTCCTGCAACTCCACTTTTCCCATGTGCGACACCTATAACCTACAATCACAAGACTTGGTTTGGGGGTTGTGGTGTTTAGAGGCTTGCCTTAGTCAAGCCCCGGAGGTCACTTAAGTCTCCGAACACCGTTGTCAGATAAAAGAGTGCGTGCCCTTGTTAGGCAGAGGCAAAAACCAAAGGAATCAATGATGAAAACACAATATTATGTCACCTTGTAGTGAATCTCTCATGGAGGAAGATGCTCTTCATGCCATGAGGAAATTGATGCTCAAATCTGCAAATATCAACACACAAAACACACAAGTCTACTCTTGCAACACAATAGAAGACTTGAATCACCTTGAGAAAAATTGAACATCACAATTGCCATCTAATTGAAATATAGTTTATAAATGAATGCCTAAGCTTGCTTATATATGCAACTACAAGAATTCCTGCCAAAATTTTAAAAATCAAACTTTACTGTGTTGGCAAAATAACCAAATAATGGTCATAAACTGACACCCAGAAATTAGAGCTGCCCCAAAATAAGGCAAGACTAGGGTGCAGTCGCCCAAGTCCTCCCCCCTATTTTGGATATGGTGTAGCTCAAGGGGTCCACCTAGGTCCAATTTTCCATGGAACCTAGGTATCATTCCATCGGGATGCCAAAATATGAACTAAAATGTCCTAAATGCATACTAAGGACCCGAGAGCTAAACCTTATGAGTGAAAAGCCCCCAAGGGGACATTTTCTAACGTTACAGCTTCAAACTCTTCACATATAGGAAATCATCTGTATTATGCTTTCCATCAAAAGAAATAGATCCTCTTCCACAAATCTTACTAGCTGCATCATCTCCAAACCTAACCAGTCCTCCATCATACTTTTCCAAACTTACAAACTTACTTTTGTCACCGATCATGTGATGTGAACATCCACTGTCAATAATCCATTCATCCTTATCCTTCTCAACCTGGCAGAAAGACAAAGTACTCTCTTCCACTAGTTTTTCTTCCTTCACACAGCTAGCAAGATTAGTAGACACAGGTTCTTCCTTAATTACAATAAACAAGCATTCATTTGCACTAGTATCATCAGACTCATCATCTATTACACCATCATCATCAAGATCTCTAACATAATAGCATTTCTTTATGATTCTAGGTCTACTTTCAAATTTCTTCTTACCTCTCTCAATTCTCTCCGGACACCTGGAGGCATAGTGACCAATCTTACCACAAGAAAAACATTTGAATGATAATTTGCCTTTGAACTTACTAGTACCTCTTTGCATTCTATCCACGAAATTGGCTTCAACCTCATCAAGGTAATCATCTAATTCCACAGCATACTTCTCTGATCTTGAAGTCTTCTCTGAAGTGCTTGCTTTGAAGGCAGTCTCAGTCTTCAACAGAGCATTACCAAACTCTCTCATCTCAAAAGCAGTAAACTTTCCAAGCAACTGACCCTTTGTAACCTTTTGCACAACCATAAGTTCTTCAATTGCAGACACCTTGTGACCATAGGATTTAGGCAATGATTTAAGAATCTTCAACACAACCTCATCTTCATCAACAGCTCCTCCAAGACCTTTGATTCCATTGACAATTTCATCAACTTTTTGCATGTAGATTGTTATGTTCTCATCATCACTCATCTTCAGGGCTTCATACTTCACCTTTAGGTTTTGCAATTTGGCACTCTTTACAGAATCATCTCCTTCATATAAGTTTTTCAACTTAACCCAGATCTCATTCGTAGTTTCCAAACCCATAACTTTCATTAACTTGGTATTAGAGAAGGCATTTAACAAAGCATCTCTAGCTTTTCCATTTAACTCATACTATTTAACTTCATCTTCATCTGATGGACCATTTAGAGGAATAGTATACTTTGTATCTGCCATCTTCCAAACACCATAACCAAGAGAAATGAGATGAATTTTCATTTGTAATTTCTAGAAAGCATAATCCATTTCATCAAACTGTGGAGACTCCTTCCTGTACGCGATCTCGGATCTACCTTGAGCTGTTAGGATTTTTTCCAAGAAACCTAGCTCTAATACCAATTGTTAAAATGTGAAAGACAATTGAGAGGCGGGGGGGGTGAATTAGTTATAACCAAAACTTTAAAACCATCAACACATCAATCACTTAATCAGTGATATTGTAATTTAACCATGAAAGCATGAAATCAAAAACTTAAACACATCCACACATTCAACACATAAGACACCAGATTTTTACGTGGAAAACCCAATAAGGAAAAACCCATGGTGAGTGTTATCTCACAATATTAATGATAAGTCAAAATTTACAACAAGGCTCAGGGCTCACTGCCCAGAATGCTCACTACAAAAGAAGCGGCTCACTGCCAGAAGTTGGTGAACTGAGATAGTAGCATCTACATTATGCCAAGGTTCAATTCCATTGAAGCACTATAAAACTCCTCTTCTCTACTCTGCTTTTTCACTTCACACTTATCTTCGCACATCCCCTATCATTCACAACTTCATTACATGTATTTATACAATTCATCAACCTTGGAATGAACATCAAGGTCGGCATTACAATCATCAACCATTGGAGCAATCTCCAAGGTCGGCATACACACATACATTAGAATAGGTCTAGACCTAAACAGATTTGTGAAGTAGAAGAATGAATGTGGACCATACCATGCCTTAGTTGGGACTCAAATCCAATCTTCCATGCTACAACACGCTATTACAAACTCCAAAGCATAATTGCAAGTAGTGAAAACAACCAAATTGGCTAAAACTGGTGTTAACACTAAGACCTTTAGGAACACGCTTCATGCACTATCTAAATTACACTTTGTGGACCAATCAAAAGGCAGGAACATGATCTAGAGACATCCACAAGCACGTTACAATCACCAAGAACTTCCGCACAACCCCCAAACATTCTATCCAAAAGATTCTTCAAATTGGAGCACTTAATCATTACTATCAATCATTGTCATAAAGGAAAGATCACTTGTACAACAGCAAATCATGAACCATTTCAACTGAAGGCACATAACATCATCTCAAACTTAATCTCAGAACCATAGACTATAAAACTTAAATGCAGAGAAATGCGAAGAAAAATACATTCTCCCTGTCATGATTAAATATACAAAAAAAATAGTTTTTACTCTGGTGAGCAAAAATCGCTCAAATCTTCACACCAGAGGCTCAAACTTGAAACATAGAAACTACAAACATCCCTTAACATAACTTCCAAACCGTAGACAAAGATATTCAATCTACAAGATATGCAGAGCAAAATACTGTACTATTCTTCTCAAACACTTGTTCAAACTCATTCAAATGATTTCCTTAGATGCTGACCTTAGGTGTTGACATCAATGACAACACTTGTTGCTCATACTTGCAACAACATGATCATTGATGTGAGTCATGGGACTAATTAAATAAGACAGGGTAAGCTCTTCTTGTTCTTTAGACTCTAATAAACTTAGGAGGGTACATTCCTTAGAGGTCCTTAGTAGGAAAATTAAAGAGAGATACAATAATATATGAGACCATTGCAACCATACCCTATTGTATATATATTTTAAAGTTTATTTTGCTAGACAAATTTTAATATATAAATGCAGCTGTTTTGGAGAATAGAGCTATTGTATTCAAGGGATTGAGAACAGTGGTTAAAGCGTTTAGCTCTCATTTTGGAGACATTCGATATAATTCCTGAGGTGACATATAAGATAGATATCGAAACTTAGTGTATCTTAATCCTCCATCAAACTTCTTATTACAAATTGGTGCAGTCACAATCGGAGGGTTCACAAACTGAACAATCCAAACCATGCAGCTAGTGTAAACACAGTAGAAACAACACAGTCATCGAATGCAATGGAAGATTCAAATGGTCAATATATCATATATTCAGAATGTTTATATGCCAGCAACATGTGGGCTACAATCAAAGGGCTCACAGGCCTACCTTCCAGGTTACAACATATATGCAAGATATGAAATTGAAGTGCCTTCCAGAAAGGAATTTGAAGTTGAAAGCATATTCTAAAACTAACAACTAATGAACTTCTTCCTAATGCCTCTAAGAGATCTATATATATATCATCCCGAAGCTCAAGAGTTCCTTCGTGTCAGCCCAAGGAAGGTTACAAACTCCAAAGAAGGATGTAACATGTAGAAACAAGTAGGTCAACCTTAAACATCTGGTATTGCTCTGCAAATGGATGAAACTTGGCACAGACCTCAAAGAAGGTCTATCTAATCTATGTGTCGTGTATGATGTTTCATTAGGCTTCGCAAGTCATGAAAGTGCTCTACAAACCTTATCTTTTAACTGACTGTCTGAATGCTCTGCTTTGTGAAAGCTGATGATCTTCTGATAGCGATAACTTTTAGCCAACAAGTCCAAATGACCTAAAATTTGGATATGATGTAGATGCTAAGTCCCACTCCGCGATCTCTAATACGAAGATGTGATGAAATGTGGTACAAAATGCTGAAACTGCAATTGACTGAATTGAACTAAAAAAATGAAGGAAAAAAAAAGAATGTAAATGTTTTTGGTTGATGCAAGATTGCTCTGCAACCTGGGATGCTCCTGCATTAGACACCTAGGGTTGTTGAAAAAGTGAGTCCCTCACTTTGTTGGGGCTAGAGGAAAACCAAGGCAGTCTACCTTAGCTTAAGAAATCCATGTTGAGTCTTCTTCCGGTCTGCCTTTGCACTTTACCAAATATTCCTTGTATTACTTCCCTCTTGTACTGCATCCAACTCTGCTATCTAAAATGTCCTCTATCTACTCTAGTTGTTGCTGTAGTAATTGATTCTTCAAAACATCTTCAATGTTTTCACTTGACTCTCCTTCATGATACTGATATAGGTCTGCAATGTTGAATATAGGTGATATACCCAAAGTCTCCGGTAGCTCCACTTCATATGCATTTCCTGAATCAAACTTCCTGAGTATCTGACATGGTCCAAACTTCTTCATCTTCAACTTGTTTTATGTCCCTACTAGAAATCTCTCCTTTCTTAGATATACCATTACTTCATCTCTAACTAAAAATTCTTTATGTCTCCTCTTTTCATCTACTTGCTCCTTATACTTACTAGTCATCTCCTCCAAATGCTTCTTGACCTGATTATGTAATGTCTCCATATATCCTACAAATTCTTCTACCTCTGCACTTCTCTTAATTTCCATACTGATGTCTCTCAATGAGCTGCAACTCCTCTAGGTTTCGTTCTGGTTACAATCTCCTCCAAAAGTATCCAATGAATCTTGTATCTCTGTCTGAAGTTATGCTCTTAGGTAATCCATGCAATCTCACAATCTCCTTGAAAAATAGGTCAGCAACATACACTACATCATTTATCTTCTTACAAGGTATGAAATGTGACATCTTTGAAAATCTGTCCACCACTACAAATACATAATCATGTCCTCTCTGTGTTCTTGACAATCCTAATATGAAATCCATACTTATGTCTTCCCAAGGTCTCTCCGGTACTGTCAAAGATTTATACAACTCAGTATTCTGACTACTCCCTTTTGCAATTGACATACTCTACAACTCTGCACAAATTTCCTTACATCCTTATGTATCTAAGTTCAAAAATAATGTTCACTTACCAAATCCAATGTCTTGTCAATCCCAAAATGTCCTGCCAATCCATCACTATGCTTCTCCTTGATCAAATTGTCTCTCATTGAACTCTGAGGTATACACAACTGATTTCCTTTGAACAACATATCCTCCTAAATGAAATAGTCCAACCACTTACTTCTATCTGTCACAATAGGTTTCTTACATGCTTTCCATGGTTCCGCAAAATCAAGATCCTCTTCATACATGTGCTTTAGTTTCTCAAAACCTAATACTTCTACTCTCATCTTTGTCAACAAAATCCTTCTTCTGCTCAATGCATCTACAACTTTGTTTGACTTCCCACTCCTATTCTTCAATACGAATGTGTAACTCTGCATGAACTCTACCCATTTCATGTCTCTGATTCAACTTTCCTTGACTATTCAAATATTATAAAGCCCGATGATCCATGTACAACACAAATTCCTTAGGCAACAAATAATGTCTCCACTTCTTCAAAGATTGAATTATGGCATAGAACTCCTGATCGTAAACTGAATACCTTCTCTTTCCATCATTCAACTTCTCATTGAAATATGCTACTAGTCTACCTTCTTGACTTAACACTGCTCGTATTGCATTTCCACTTGCATCACAATCTACTTGAAATACTTTGTTGAAATCCAGTAATGCTAAGAATGGTTGCTCTGTCACCTTCTTCTTCAACAATTAAAAAAATTATTTGCTCCTGATGTCCACTTAAAATCCTTTTTATCACCTCTCATTGTCTTTGTCATCGGTGTGCATACTGAACTAAATTTTTTGATGAACTTCTGGTAGAAACTAGCTAATCCATGAAAGTATCTAACTTCTCCAATGCTCTCCAATGTTGGCCACTCAACAATTGCTCTTACTTTCTTAGGGTCCATCTTTAATCCTTCCGCAAAAATCACAAATCCCAAATATACCAATTCTTCCTTCATGAAACTACATTTCTTGATGTTTATCAACAATTTCTCTTCTCTCAACCTCTACAATACTTGTCTAATATGCCACAAATGTTCTTCCTTTGTCTTACTAAAAATCAAAATATCATCCAAGTATACAATGACAAACTTACCCAAGAATTTCTTCAAAACCTCATTAATCAACCTCATGAAAGTACTTGGTGCATTAGTCAATCCAAAAGGCATCACTAACCATTCATACAATCCTTCATTTGTCTTAAATGCAGTCTTCCATTCATCTCCTTCTCTAATCCTGATCTGATGGTATCCACTCTTCAAGTCTATCTTTGTGAAATACTTTACTCCACTCAAACAGTCCATAATGTCATCCATCCCTGGCAATGGAAATCTATACTCAACTATGATCTTATTGATTTCTCTAGAGTCCATACACATTCTCCATTCTCCATCTTTCTTTGGTGCTAGTACTGCAGATACCGTACATGGGCTCAAACTTTATCTGATCAATCCTTTCCTCAATAGTTCATGTATCTGTCTATTCAGTTCTGCATTCTCTGTTGGTATCATCCAGTGTGCTGCTTTGTTAGGAAAACTAGCTCCAGGTATAAGGTCCATATGATGACCGATACTCTGAATTGGTGGCAATCCTTCAGGTACATTATCTGATATGATGTCTCCATATTCTGTTAACAATTCAGTTATCTCATTTGGCTGTGATTCTTCAGTTTCTATACTTAGGGTTTCACACTTCTTAGGAATAAAAGAAAAACACATATTCTCATGTCTCAATCCATCCAGAAATTTCCTTCCATCAACCAAACAGATTCTAGCATTCCCACATACTTTACTTTTAGGTTCATCTTCCAAAGGTATCAAGATATATTTCTTCCCCTTTAATGTTATAGTATAAGTATTCTTTCTCACATCATGTATAGCTTTTCTATCATACTTCCATGGTCTACCCAACAAAATATGACATACATCCATCGGCATAATATCACACAATACTTCATCATGATAAGATCCTATATGAAATTTCACCAAACATTGTTCACTCACCAATACCTTGTGTTCATACTAAATCCATGCTATCTTGTAAGGCTTAGGGTGTTTCAATATCCCCAGGTTCAGCTTAGTCACCATCTCTTCTAAAACCAAATTATCAGTACTACCACTATCAATGATCATTTTACAACATTTACCTCCTGATTTGCATCTGGTCTGGACCAAAATTTTCCTTTGCAGTGGTTCCTTAGTTGTCTCTGCCTGAAATAATGCTCTCCTCATGACTAATGATTCTCCTTTCTCTAGTTTTCCAACTGAACTAGGTGATCCAATAGGTTCTTCTTCCACATAAGCTGCTCTTGCACTATTCTTTGTCTTGTACTTCCCTAATGACATTGAAATGCTCTATGTCCTTCACCTCCACACTTAAAACAAGTTCCTCTGAATGTTCTCTTATCAAACCATCTTTCTTCTCTCTTGTACCCTTCATTGCAGTAAAAATTATGATTCCCTCTGTGGTAGGAAGTTCTATCATCTCTCCTATATGAATTGTTATTTTTATCCTCCTTTTGGTCACTTGAATGGAATAATTTCTTTGTTCTTCTCCACATATGATCTTTCTCCTTTGGAATATGTTCTACCTCTTTGAAATTTACCTCATCTACCTCTCTGTCATTGCTCATGCTTCTTATTCAACTTGTCTTCAACTTTCAGGGCAAACTGATATGCTTCTTCTATTGTTGTCATCCTTACCAAACTCAATTCTTCTTGAATGTTCATTCTCAATCCATTTATGTATCTTGCAATTTTCTCCTTGCTTGATTCACTATGTCTAGTCCTTATGATCATCTTATAAAATTCTTCAGTATACTCCTTCACAGATTTCTCCTTTTGCCTCAATTTCTATAATCTCTTCAACAATTCAAACTCATAGTCAGCAGGTATAAACTAATTTTTCAACTTTACCACCATTTTGTCCCATTTTATGATATTTTATTTTCCTCTTCTATTCCTATCCAACTAAACTTCTTTCCACCAAATAGCAGTATGTCCTTTCAACTTAGTCTTTGCAAATCTTACTTTCTTCGGATCTTCAATTTCTTCATATTCAAAGTATTCCTCCAAGTCATATATCCAATCAATCAATTCCCCCAGATTCAAATTTCTAGTATAGTTTGGTACATCCACTCTAGGTCTCTTTCCAATCTGCAAAATAACTTTCAACATCTTCACTTGATCTGATTCTTCTTCTTCTTCTAAAGTTTCTTCATTTCGATCTATGAACTGAAATTCTTCATCATCACTTTCAGCATCATGTCTAGGGGTTAGTCCTCTTCTTCTATCTTCTTATACAGAATCCAATCTAACTTTCATTATTTTCATCATCTCCATCATTTCTTCCATTCTTCCAGCAATAGTACCTATAGCAGGTATCCTCCTCAGTGGCATCTCTTCCTAGGATCTAGTGCAACTGCCTCAATTCGGTGATCTGACTACAAGGTAGCAACTACCTCACAATCGACGCTCTATTGACAAATGCAAGTAGACTACCTCAGGTCAGCGATCGGTTCACCACAAGATCTTATGGAATGCCTTCACTTCCCAATGGATTCAAAACTTTACTTTGATACCACTTAGTGCAGTCACGGTTAGAGGGTTCACAGATTGAACTGTCCAAACCATGCAACTAGAGTAAACACAACAGAAACAACACAATCATTGAATGCATTGGAAGATTCAAATGCTCAATATATCATATATTCAAAATGCTTATATGTCAGCAACATGTGGGCTACAATCAAAGGGCTCATAGGCCTGCCTTTTGGGTTACAACATATATGCAAGATATGGCATTGAAGTGCCTACAGGAAAGGAATATGAACTCTAAAACATATTCTAAAACTAACAACTAATGAATGACTTCCTAATGCCTCTAAGAGATCTCTATATATCATCTCCAAGCTCAAGAATTCCTCCAATCATGTTTGGAGGGTTCACATAATGAACTGTCCAAACCATGCAGCTAGAGGAAACAAAATGGAAACAACACAATCATCGAATGCAATGGAAGATTCAAATGCTCAATATATCATATATTCAGAATGCTTATATGTTGGAAACATGTGGGCTACAATCAAAGGGTTCATAGGCCTGGCTTCTAGGTTACAACAGATATGCAAGATATGGCATTGAAGTGACTTCCAGAAAGGAGTTTGAACTCTAAAACATATTCTAAAACTAACAACTAATGAACTACTTCCTAATGCCTCTAAGATATCTATATATATCATCTCCAAGCTCAAGAATTCCTCCGCGTTGGCTCAAACAAGGTTACAAACTCCAAAGAAGGATGTAACATGTAGAAACAAGTAGGTCGGCCTTAAACATCTGGTATTGCTCTGCAAATGGATGAAAATTGGTGCAAACCTCAAGGTCTATCTGATCCATATGTGCCGTGTATGATGTTTCATTAGGCTTTGCAAGTCACAGAAGTGCTCCGCAAACCTTCTTCAACTGATTGTCTGAATGCTCTGCTCTGTGAAAGCTAATGATCTTCTGATAGTGACAACTTTTAGTAGACAAGTCCAAATGACCTAAAATTTGAATATGATGTAGATGATGATATGTAGATGCTAAGTCCCACTCTGCGAGCTCTGATATGAAGATGTGGTGAAATATGGTACAAAATGCTGAAACTGCAATTGACTGAACTGAACTATAAAATGAAGGAAAAGAAAGAATGCAAATGTTTTTGGTTGATGCAAGATTTCTCTACAACCTGGGATGCTCCTACATCAAAAATTATTTTAAGTCAATTGTAGTTGATAGTGTTTACTTTGCTTAACAAAGTGTTAACTTATAAATGCATGTGTATTTCACACAGGGTTGGAGTACTTAGATCTACTTATGTGGTTGGAAACAACATTTTGTGTATTCTACCTAGACCATGACTATTTTATGAGTATGACTCAAGGTTATGATGGAAATACATCCACCATTGCTGAGTTAATAATAGGTTTTAAAAGTTTATTTTTCTTGACGAATTTTAATATATAAGTACAGGTGTTTTGGAGAATAGAGCTATTGTACATTCAAGGGACTGAGATTATTGGTTAGAGAATTTAGCTTTAATTTTGGGGACATTTGGTATAAATCATAAGGTGACATATAAGATAGAATTCTAAACTTAGTGTTTCTAAAATTTTCATCAAACTTCTTATAACAAATATTAAGTTAGTTGTAGTTGATGGTGTTTACTTTCCTTAACAAATTTTTAACTTATAAATGGAGGTGTTTTAGACAATAAAGCTATTGTATTCAAGGGATTGAGATTAGTGGTTAAAGCATTTAGCTTCCATAGTGGAGTTATTTTGAGGATATTTTGTATATTTTTTACATTTTAGATTTTTAATTGGCTTTGTCATATCCTATGAGGAGATTATGACCATAATATCATCATGTTACTATGAGTTTTAATGATAAAGGTTCCATCTTACAAATTGTCGTAGTGTTCCTCCAATTTAATGCTAAGAATTGATAACCATTTCATGTGATTTTAGTAGAACACTCTTTAAGGTGTGTTTTTTTATTATGTTTTATGCTAAGTTTGATGGTGAGGGTTTTATGTTAATATTTTGTTTTGATTGCAAGAAAAGAAAAGGGTTTTATGTTAATATCTTAGACATGATACTTGTATGAATGACCTAGTTTTAGTAAGACAATATTAATGCATATATATATATAGGAGATTTGATCCTTTATTAGTTTTTATATGTAGTGATTTGATGTCATGAATAATTTAACAATAAACTAGCATATCTCTTCAAATCAGTCCCAAAAACCTCTTAAATTCAGTCCCAAAACCTCTTAAACTCCTTAAAGCTCTTTAGACTTTTACAACTCCTTTCCTATTCCAATGTTGCATTAAATCCATGGGAAGGTATAACAAGTCTCCCTTATGAAAAATAAGGTATTTTCTTATGAAAAAGACATCTTCTTTTTGCTGCTACAGTCTTAGGACTATCACAATTTTGTATGCTTTTGACAGGGATACTGAGGGTTTTGGATGCTCAACAAGGTTACCCTCCACTCATGACACCCTAATGGTATCCTGACAATGCTTTCCTTGATGATTTAATAACTAACCAATAAATAAGCCCTTAGACCCATTGAATGGCTTGGATTGATCTATTGTATTCTACCTACACCATTGCCGTGTTATGAGAAAACCCAACATCCAACATCCAACTGTATGCACAAACGAGACATTCCTAGTTGCCTCTTGTATCATACACCAACCCACCATAACATGTAGGGGCTATTAGTTAGGTTCCACAAGGTGAAGAACACAAAATATGGCTCTTTGCACCTTTACACTAAATGCCACTAAGGTATTTTGCAAGAATGCATCCACCGTTGGCACAACCAAACAATACTGAATTGGTCAAAACTAAGAGAGGTTATTGTGGATAGACCTGACATCTAGCTATAGGTCCAAATGAATCATTCATAGGTACCACGAAGTCTGAGAACTAATCCATCAAAGTTTGTCAATTTTTTCATTTGAGGTCTCCTAAGAGGCTTTGTCGGTACAATGTAGCCTGATTTGATTGGGACAATTGGGAAATGAAATAGGGCCTCCACTAGAATAAACCCACCCACCTTGACCTATCAACACTGCAAGTTAGGTCCCAAAGGGTGAAGGACACAACATATGGATCTTGGCACCTTTATACTAAATGCCACTAACGTATTTTGCAAGAATGCATCTGCCATTGGCATGGTCAAACCATGTTGATTTGGTCAAAATTGGGAGAGGTTATTGTGGAGGGACCTGACATCCAGTTGTAGGTCCAAACAGATAATTTGTAGGTGCCACGAAGTCTGAGAACTACTCCGTCAAAGTTTGATAATTTTTTGCTCTTAGGTCTCTTAAGAGGCTTTGCCAGTATACTATAGCCCGATTTGATTGGGACACCTAGGGAACAAAAAAGGGCCTCCAGTTGCATAAACCCACCTACCCTGATCTGTCAGTGCTATCAATTAGGTCCCACAAGGTGAAGAATGCAAAATATGGCTCTTGGCACCTTTACACTAAATGCCACTGAGGCATTTTGCAAGAATGCATCCATCGTTTACACGGTCAAATGAGGTTGAGTTGGTAAAAACTGAGAGAGTTTATTATGGAGGGACCTGCCATCTAGCTGTAGGTCCAAATGGATCATTCATAGGTTCCATGAAGTCTGAGAACTACTCCAAAGTTTGGAAATTTTTTGCTCTTAGGTCTCTTAAGAGACTTTGCTGGTACATTGTAGCCTGATTCGATTGGGACACCTAGGGAATGAAACAGGACCTCCACTAGCATAAAATCACCCACCCTAACCTGTCGATGCTATTAGGATTAAGGTGCCATCAAACTTGTAAATCCTATGTAATTTATTGTTCCTATTATTTTTTGTAAATCACCCATAAGGGATGAAAGATTTCACCAGCAGTGATCTTGTTTTAGTCACATGTTTATATCTGGTACCTGATACTAATTCATCTATGATAGGGAGTTGTTGGGGGGTTTTCTCCTGCGAGGGTTTTGGGGGCCTCACGCCTCGGTGAGGGTTCGGGGGCAGCGCCCTTGAAAACACATTTTATTTATATTTTATCATTGTAAATCTGGACCATTCGTTATTAGGTCACAGATCTGATGGTCGATATTATGTCAGTTTTCTTTCCCTAGAAGGAAACCCCCTTTTATAAGGATATTTGTACTATCTTTTTAGTAGAGTTGATAGTAACAGGCATCGCTGGATTGAAGACTGAAGAAGAAGAGGAAGTGCATGTATGGTAATCTCATATTTGAAGATAATACAACTTGGAGCCTCTTTTCTTGGTGGATTTTTTTACTTGAAAGGGTTTTCTCCACATTACATACTGTGTTATGTGTTTAGTTCTTATTGCATGTTATTTCTATGTAGTGGGTTTTATTTATGTTGCAATCTCTATTGATTCTACATTATTTAGAGGACATTAATAAGGTTTGAATCAAATTTTCGTTGTGTGGTTTGCACCTTCATTTCTAACATATGGTATCAAAGCTTGGCCAGTTTTGATTATTGGGTGGTAGTGTGAAAATTTTTTAGTTCTAGTGGGAGATTTGGTTGTTTTTTGTTTGCAGATCTTGTGTAGATATCATGGCTGCATCCACTATTGCTTCTACCTCTTGATTGGACATTGAAAAATTCAATGGCATGGTGTACGAATTGTTGAAGCTGAAGATGGAGGATTTGCTTGAAGAAAGAAATCAATGATTGGCTATTATGAAAGAGAAGAAACTCGACAATGTTTCTCAAGGTGAGTGGGATAGAGTGGATAAAAAGGCACGAGGTACAATCTGGCTATGTCTTGTAGATTCTATTCTATTGAATGTTGCGAGTGAGAAGTCTATGCATAGATTGTGGAAGCATTTGGGTGACATCTACCAAGCCAAGAGTATGGTAAACAAGTTTTATTTAAAGCATAAATTATTTTCCATGAAAATGAAAGAGGGTGAATCAGTTGCAGAGCATTTGAATTTGTTTAATTTGTTAATGAGTCAATTAGCATCTGTAGGTTTTGATGTGAATGAGGAAGATAAATGTATATTGCTTTACTATTCTTTACTTGAGTCATGGGAGAATGTTATTTTGGCTATCACTGCTAACCTCACAGATCCTAAGTTGGATGCTCTTGTTTTAGTTCTACTGTCATAAGAATTGAGGAAGAAAAGTTTAGACAGTTCAGGGGATGCTCTCAGTGTCAGGGGAAGGTCTATGGAAAGAGGACCAAAAGGAGATTAGAAGGGGTCTAAAGACAAGTCTAAGGGCCATTCTAAGATTCCTAGAAAGAAGAACAGAGTCAAGTGTTGGAACTCTGGAAAGAGAGGACATGTGAAAAAGGAATGTAGAAACCTGAAGAAACAACGTGATTCCTCTACTGATAAGTCTTCGAATGTAGGTGATGAGGTTTTACTTTCTGCATGTAATGCTGTTTCTCATGATCATTGGTTGGTTGACTCAGTATGCTCATACCACATGACTCCACATAAAGAATGGTTTTCCACATACGAAGAGTATGATGGAGGAAATGTGTACCTCAGGGACAACTCTACATATCCTATTATTGGATGAGGGAAGGTAATGTTGTGTTTCAGTGATGGGAGAATTAAAACCCTCCCTGGTGTTTTGCATGTTCTTGGATTGGCTATAATTTGATTCCTATTTCAAAGTTGAATGATTTAGGAATGAATGTGACATTTGATAAGCATGGTTACAGATTGGTGAGAGGAAACTTGGTGGTAGAGAAGGGGAAAAGATTGGGAAATTTGTTAAGCTAGAAGCTACTATTTGTAATGCCTCTTATGCATCTAAGGGATAATACTGAAAATACATGTAAATGATGTGGCACCGTAGATTGGGCCACATAAGTCAGTCTAGTTTAAAGGGTATCTTAAATAAAATATTGTTATATGGTTTATCCTATTATGATGAGAGTTTCAAATTTTGTGAACAACGTGTGTTTGGAAAATACAATAGATCTCCATTTCCTTCAGGCAAGAATAAACCTAATGATCAATTGAAACTTATTCATTCTGATGTTTTTAGTCCAGTGGATGTTGAATCAATTGGAAAATCTAGATATTTTGTTTCCTTCATTGATGATGTCTCAAGGTTTACTTGGATTTATTTTATGCGTCACAAATATGAAGTTTTCACTAAATTTAAGGAATTTAAAGTTTTAGTTGAAAAGCAATAAGACCATAAGATAAAGGTTTTGAGATATGACAATGGAGGGGAATATTGTTCTAAGAAATTTGATGAATTCTGTAAGCATGCAGGTATTGTTAGACATAAAATAACTCCATATACACCACAACAGAATGGAGTGGTAGAAAGGATGAATTAGACAATAATGAAAAGAGCCAGAAGTATGTTGAGTGAATCACAGTTGAACAAATGCTTTTGGGCAGACGTTGTGTGTACTGCAAACTACTTGGTTAATAGATCTCTATGTAAGGCTCTTGTTTCAACTCCTTATGAAATGTGGACAGGTAATAAACCTTTTGTTTCACATTTAAGGGTATTTAGATTTGAGGCTTTTGTTCATGTGCCTAAAGAAAAATGAACTAAGTTGGATCCAAAAGCTGAAAAGTGTACTTTCATTGGTTATGGTGATAATGTAAAAGGTTATAAGCTTTGGAATCTACTAACCCGAAAAGATTATCTATTCTAGAGATGTTATTTTCAGGGAGCTTAGTGTTATTTCAGAACCTGAACAACCAAAGGAAAAAAAAGAAAAGGTGAAGAGAGTGCATTTTGAATTATAGCGTGAAGATGCACCTCAGAAAGAACAAAATGATGTATTGTGGGGTGAAGAAGTAGAAGAAGAATCGAGTGAAAGTTTTGATGAGGAAGAATCTATTATAACAGAAGAAGTTGGTATAGAAGATCATGCAGAAGAACTTGAGGAGTCTCTTACTCCACCTCTAAGAAGATCCACAAGTCAACAAAACCTAGTTGACAGGTATAACCCTCTAGATTTCTGTTGTGTATTTGCTTTATTGAGTACTGATGATGAGCCTAGATCTGATAGGGAAGCTATTCATGCAGATAATAGTTAGTCTTGGCAGTTAGCCATGCAGGAGGAGATGATAGATTTAGACTCTTGCAACAATTGGGGTCTTGTTTGTTTGCCCAAAGGAAGAAAGGCCATAGGATGCAAGTGGGTCTTCAAGAAGAAGTTTGGAGAAAACAGTTCATTGGAGAAGTACAAGGCTAGACTGGTGGCCAAGGGCTACTCCCAGAGAGAGGGAGTTGATTTCAGTAAAATATTCTCTCATGTTGGTAAATTAACTTCTATTAGATTTATTTTATCCATTACTACAGCTTTTGATTGGGAAATAGAACAAATGGATGTTAAGATTGTGTTCTTGCATGGATATCTTGAGGATGAAATTTACATGCAACAACCTATAGGATTTGAGGTAAAAGGGAAAGAACATTGGGTTTGTAGATTGAAAAGTTTTCTTTATGGTCTAAAACAATCCCCCAGAATGTGGTACCAGAAGTTTGATTCATTTGTGTTGAAATTTGGTTTTGATAGAACTGAGGAGGATCACTATGTGTACATTCATTGTATTAATGATTCTATTCTAATCATCGCATTGTATGTTGATGCCATATTATTTTTTAGAAATACTAAGGTTATGATCAGTGAATTAAAAGCCCAACTTTCAGGTGCATTCGATATGAAGGATCTTGGAGTAGCCAGGTATATTTTGGGTATGGAGATTAGGAGGGACAGAGGTAACATAAAGCTTTGGTTGTCTTAGAGTAAGTATGTGAATACCATTTTGCAGAGATTTAGTATGTAAGACTATAACCCAGTTAGAGTTCCTTTACTTATTGGTACTAAGCTTTCATCAGATATGTGTCCAAAGAATGATGATGATTTAGAGGATGTCTAATGTGCCATATGCTAGTGTTGTCTAGGGAGTTTGATGTATGCAATGGTTTGCACTAGACCATATATTGCCCAAGTGGTGGGAGTTTTGAGCAGATTTATGTCTAACCCTGGTAGACAGGATTGGAATTAGGTGAAGAGGGTGTTTAGATATCTAGCAGGTACTCCTGATTACTTTTTGGTTTATTCTGGTACTAAAAATGCTAAAAAAACTTTAGACATACATGGATTTGTTGATGCAGATTGAGCAAGTGACTTGTATAGTTGAAGGTCCACCAGTAGCTATGTGTACTTTATTTGGTGAAGCAATGAGTTGGATGAGCAAAAGGTAGACCACAGTTTCTTTGTCCACCACTGAAGCAGAGTATATGGCTACTACCCATGTCTCTAAGGAGGAAGTTTGGTTGAGGAGATTGTGTACAGGTATTGGTTTTGATTGCAGGATCATTTAGATTGGTTGCGATAGCTAGAGTGCTATTTGTTTTGCCAAGAATCCTATGTATCATGATCAGACTAAGCATGTTAATGTATAGTATCACTTTGTTTGAGAAATGGCTGCAAATAGATAGATTGAGCTAAAGAAGGTAGACAATCAGGAGAAAGTTATAGATTCTTTGACCAAGCCTGTGAGCACAAAGAAATTTGTTTGGTGTAGAGAGGCCATGGACCTTATTTCTAGTGCCTAATTATTTTATTGTTTCTTATGGTTATTTACAATGTATGATGTCAAGTGGGAGAGTGTTAGGATTAAGGTGCCATCAACCTTGTAAATCCTGTGTAATTTATTATTCATATTATTGTTTGTAAATCACCCATAAGGGATGAAAGGTTTCACCAGCAATGATCTTGTTTCAGTCGTATGTTTATATCCGATACTCGACGCTAATTCATATTTGATGGGGGGTCGTAGGGGGTTTCCCCCTACGAGGGGTCTAGGGGGATCATCCCCCTGACGGGGGGTCTGGGGGTCGCATGCCCCGAGGGGGGTTCGGTGGCAGCTCCACCAAAACCACATTTTATTTATATTTTATCATTGTAAATCTGGACCGTTCATTATTAGGTCACAGATCTGACGGTCGATATTATGTCAGTTTTCTTTCCCTAGAAGGCAACCCCCTTTTATAAGGATATTTGTACTATGTTTTTAGTAGAGTTGATAGTAATAGGCATCACTAGATTGAAGACCGAAGAAGAAGAGGAAATGCATGTATTGTAATCTCATATTTGAAGATAATACAACTTGGAGCCTCTTTTCTTGGTGGAGGTTTTTACTCGAAAGGGTTTTCTCCATGTTACATACTGTGTTATGTGTTCAGTTCTTAATGCATGTTATTTATGTGTAGTGGGTTTTATTTCTATTGCAATGTCCATTAATTCTACATTATCTAGAGGACATTAATAAGGTTTGAATCATATTTTCGTTGTGTGGTTTGCACCGTCATTTCTAACATGCATTGTCAGTTAGGTCCCACAGGGTGATGAATGTAAAATATGGCTCTTAGCAGCTTTACACTAAATGCCACTGAGGCATTTTGTAAGAATGCATCTACTGTTGGCATGATGAAATGATGTTGAGTTGGTCAAAACCAAGAGACATTATTATGGAGGGACCCGACATCCAGTTGTAGGTCCAAACATATCATTCGTAGGTGCCACAAAGTCTAAGAACTACTTCATCAAAGTTTGGCAATTTTTTGCTCTTAGGTCTTTTAAGAGACTTTACCGGTACATTGTAGCTCGATTCGATTGGGACACCTAGGGAATAAAAAGAGCCTCCACTAGCATAAAACCACCTGCCCTAACCTTTTGGTGTTGTCCGTTAAGTCTCACAGGGTGAAGAACGTAAAATATGGCTCTTGGCACCTTTACACTAAATTCCATTGAGGCATTTTGCAAGAATTGCATCCATTGTTGGCTCGGTCAAATGATGTTGAGTTGGTCAAAACCAAGAGAGGTTATTGTGGAGGGACCTAACATCGATTTGTAGGTGCCACAAAGTCTGATAACTACTCTGTCAAAGGTTGTCAATTTTTTGCTCTTAGGTCTCTTATGAGACTTTACCGGTACACTGTAGCCTGATTCAATTGGGACACCTGGGGAATGAAACAGGTCCTCCACTAGCATAAACCCACCCACACTGACTTATTGATGCTGTAAGTTAGGTCCCACAGGGTGAAGAACACAAAATATGGCTCTTGGCACATTTACACTAAATGCCACTGAGGCATTTTGCAAGAATGCATCTGCATTTGGCATGGTCAAACAATATTGAGTTGGTCAAAACCAAGAGAGGTTATTGTGGAGGGATGTAGCATCTAGTTGTAGGTCCAAATAGATCATTCATAGGTGCCATGAAGTCCAAGAACTGCTCTGTCAAAGTTTGTCAATTTCTTGCTCTTACGTTTGTTAAGAGACTTTTTGGGTACAATGTAGCCTAATTGGATTAGGACACATGGGGATCGAAACAAGGTCTCCACTAGCATAAACCCACCCACCCTAACCTATCGATGCTGTTAGTTAGGTCCAAATGCAAATCATGCCAAATGTATCTCTCTCCCTATCTAGTCATCTTCGTTGTCGGCAAGGGAAAAATGTTCACTCCCCCACAAACATTTGAACACAACAAGGGCACAACTCATTCCCAATTCAAAATTTTCAGCCACATGGCATTACAGGTTATCCGACATGGACCCTACACTACATGTTATCTAACGTGGACCCTATGTAGACCATATAGAAGGTGAACGGAGGATTGCAAATCATGCCAAATGTGCATCTCTCTCTCTCTCTCTCACTCTTCCTCTCTACCTCATTCTACTCTTTCCATAACCCATATAGAAGGTGAAATGAGGGTGTACTAAACCTATAGATGATGAATTGATTCAAGATGGACTCCATCCACAACACATGGCTCACAAATCCTCACTATTGCTCAAATCATCATATGCAATATGCACTCAAACTCATATCATTAATCATAGGAACTCTTTACTTACAACACAAAATCACATCCATAAAACAAATGCAACACTTGCAATATTTTATTGATAACTAAATTGGCTTACAACACACAAAAACCAACAACAAACAACATTGGCCTTCATGGCCTCTCACTCTCAATTCACAGGAAAATCTTCTTCATTTCCTCACCACCGCTTCTCTGCATAGGCACTCTTCTCATTTATCACTGTTTCAAACTAATACCAATCTACACTAAGGTAGCTTCCCTCTGCAAAATCACACACCATCTTCCTCACTTCCTAGGCATCACTCTCTTTCCTCAAGATTATCTTTTCTGTATAACTCAGCCTCTATATGAGGCATTCCCCCTTCCTTCTCCCATTTTCTTTAACAAAAGAAATTAAATATTATAATAATGAGGGTGCCCCCCCTCTTTTTTGTTTCAATTTTGACTTTTAAAAGCAGCCTCTTCATGAGGAATTTTTAATGTGTAACAATTTTTTTTAATAAATATTAAAGCATCAAACAGGCACCTCTCTCATCAAATTTCTACAAGAAAATGATGGATGAAAATAGACTGTTTTTCTCACTAGTTGGCACCTCCTTTAAAGAATGCCTCTTTTATTTTGAACGCCCCTGCTACAAATTAATTAATGTAGATTTTAAATTTCAAATAAGCTACCAAACTTCCTTCATTTCCCAAATAAGGCATTGAAAATCTTTATTTAGCATCCACTCTTTCTGAAAAGGATTAATACCTCTAGGAATATTGACTAATATTTCAGATCCATATTTGTCTTTGTCAAAGTCAAAGAAAATTAAACCATATTCTTTTTACGGGGATTGACTAGATGGAGAGATCACACATTAAAACATAATATTATCTACCTCGTCCACATGACATTTCAAAATGCATCAATAAACCAATTAAAGAAATTAAAATACCTTGAATAACACCCCATGAAGCCACATAAATGATTTTGGAAAAAAAATTCAAAATACCACTGCGGCAAGGTGCGCTGGAAGCTAAAAAAATGCCTTTTTACATAACTTTCACCCATAAGATTATCTTTTAGTGAAAACTTTCTAGAATATGTAGAACATCATTGTGATACTTACTTCCAAAGTATTTTGCTTCAGACTTTAGGAAAATTGAGAAATTAAATTTCCCACAAACTGTCAGCCACAAATAGAGAATTTTAAATTCTCCCAAATGGTGATGAATTTGACCATGAGACCTTTTCCAAATTTGGAGCAATACACTTAAGAATGCCCCTAAAAAAGTATTTTAGTCCAGCTCTTACGGATCTTCAGAAATAATTGTTTCTATAAAACTGCCTTGTGGAGCCTTAAAACAACGATCCGATGAAAACTTAGATTTTGTAATTTTGATCAAACCTCTAGATTCCTTCTACTGAGAGATGCCAAGAACACAAAAATACACCAAAATAAAACAAAGAAACTATAATTTTTTTGGGGCAATGCAGGATCGTATGGACCCAGATGCTCTTGCATCATGAAATGATGATAGGAAAATCATGTTAAACATATAGAAGGTGAAATGAGGGTAAGAAAATAATGTCAAACATATAGAAGGTGAAATGAGGATAAGCGAATCATGTCAAACATGTGGACCTATAAAATGAGGATATGAAAAGTATGTAGACCATATAGAAGGTGAAAAGAGGATATACAAATCATGCCAAATGTACATCTCTCTCCCTCTCTCTCTCTCTCTCTCTCTCTCTCTCTCTCTTCCTCTCTACCTCATTCTTATCTTTCCATAACCCATATAGAAGTTGAAATGAGGGTATACTAGACCTATAGATGATGAAATGATGATAGGAAAATCATGTTAAACATATAGAAGGTGAAATAAGGGTAAGAAAATAATGTCAAACATATAGAAGGTGAAATGAGGATATGTTATACATGTAGAAGGTGAAATGAGGATACATTATACATATAGAAGGTGAAATGAAGATAAACTAATCATGTCAAACATGTGGACCTATGAAATGAGGATATGAAAAGCATGGAGAGCATATAGAAGGTGAAATGAGGATATGCGAATCATGCCAAATGTCTCTCTCTCCCTATGTCTCTTTGTCTTCCTCTCTACCTCATTAGATGCTCTTTCCATAACCCATATAGAAGGTGAAATGAAGGTATGCTAGACCTATAGACCATGAAATGAGGATATGATATTGAAACATGGAGTATATATGATATTGAAACATACTTCCATTTAAGATGTACACCTATTTACATTTCCAAAAGCAATGACTGTTGAATTTGGGCATAAACTAGATAACAAAATGGGTAAACACACAAACATGTCTTTACTCATCAATACAAAAATAACTATCTTGTATTTAATGAAAAATGATGCAGAGGCATCCACACTAAAACCTTGACATACAGCATGTATGTCTAACACCCTTCATCATCATCATCATATTTCCCTTAACACTGTCAGCATCATCATATTTTCTCTGCCGACCGATATCCTCCTGCAGACAAACCTTCGACCTTTCGCCTGTCAGCAGCATCATCATATTCGGCTATCGGCAGCATCATCACATTCGGCAAGCGCAAACATCCTCCTGACGTTCACTGTTCATCTTATCGCCAACCTCTATCTGCAGCATCATGAAGTTCGACATCATCTTCATCAGCAGGATATAAAATATCCGGTTCCTCCCATATATCCTGATGACGACCCTTCACGCACCTTTCCTTCGATGCTTACGTCACCCCGATATCCTGATGACGATTATCCTGATGACGATGACATCATATGCAGCTCCTCCAATATCCTGTTGCCCCGATATCCTGATGATGATGATGTCACATGCAGTTCCTTCAATATCCTGCTGTCGGCCAAGCATAACATTATCGGCCCGCGATGGTTTTATCAACCCGATCTTCTACCTTATGCCGATACGCTCCTCCTCGGCAACACCTGATGATGATCACCCCAATGCACATTCACCTTATGCAATCGACTGTATCATGCTCACCTCCATCTACTCGGATGATGCCCGAAGTAACTCCAGGATATACACAGAAATATCCTGATGATGCCGTTGTGATGAATTTCCAACCTTAGCGAGTTTTGATCCGCCGAACCTCCTGGGGTGACCCGATCCGCTTCCTGGATAACTTTCCAGACTCGAACTACCAGCACGACCTAGCACATACCCATGCTAGGGTTCTCAACACCTCTTGATCGCGATCCTGTAAACATTCATGTGAACACATAGAAAATGCAAGCTAAATCCTAAACTATTATACATGGCCATTCCACCGATTCGACGAATCAACCGGTGGAATGGATCAGCGAATCCATGAAACCACCAGAACAGCCACATGATTAAACAATGGAATTCAATAGAGAATGAACACAAACAGGATCTCTTTATTTGATTTCAAAAGATGCAAATACAGTATTCTGTCTCACTCTGTCTCACTCCCTGCAATCTAGCTTCTCAACATCTATCTCTAAAACCAACCGATCCTCATGCATAAATAGGATCTCTTGCGAGTACTACCGACCCGACTCCAAGCGGCTGGGAAATCTCTCCAGGCGGCTGGGAGATCCAACCGGACATACAACATAACAGCTGTCATAACAACCTAGCTAAAAATAGTAAAGTCTGGTCAACATGACCTTATTACACGCATTGGTCTTATAAGACCTTCTTGGAAACATTAACTGTTGGATCTAGGGCATACAACTGAGAGGGGGGGTGAATCAGTTGTATAAAACTTCTTGTTCTTTCAAACACTTGATTCTTCGTTGTTAGTTAGCAGCATATCAATTAATCATCCATGAAAGCATAATACATAAACACAGGAGCAGATAAACATCAACACATTGAACGCCAAGATTTTGACGTGGAAAACCCGGTTAAGGGAAAAACCACGGGGTGATTAACCCAAGAATTATTCTCTGTTAGAAGAATAAAGAAGAATGAATGGCACATGCCAATTAGGGCTCACTGCCCGAGCACACTGCTCACAAAGAGGCCCACTGCCTACAAGGAGACACACTGTCTACAAAGTGATAAAAATCACAGTCTTGAACTAGAGAATGACATCTCTACCATGTCCGGATCAGTTCCATTTAAGCCCAAAAACCTCTGCTCTGCCTTTCGCACTTCTCTTCACTATGCCACACTCATCCACACACTTCACACTTCGAAATGAACTCACAAACCGTTATTTATACAAGACATCGACTTAGGAACAAACATCTAAGTCGGAAAACAACCATAAGAGTATCCGCAAGATGAATAACACATCCGGTCGGCCACCACAAGAACATTCGCAGGATGAACAACTCATCCGGTCGGCTAAACAGAGCAAGAACTTCATCCGGAAGAATAACTTCAATTCTGGGCTTTACTATCAATGCGGACCAACAACACAACCTCAACATAATCCAAGAACCTTCACAAGCCTACCTGAATGACCAGGTATATCCGCACTTTCTTTGCTTACTGGAATCTCTTCTCTTCCTTATCCGGAACTTCAAGAACACTGTCTGTCGCCACTGTCATAATGCAAGAGGTACTTCCGGACCTCCAAATCATACACAACTTGAGATGGCACATCACAAGGACATGCCAAACACTCTTTCCAATCCGCAGATTAGGATAATACAATTTCGGACCTCACCGGACCTTTTTGTGATCCTCTGTCACCTCTGAATACTTGCCGGAACTGGTTCTACACCGACAGCCACAACTCCTTCAGATCTTCATGCGGACCTCTGAAATCTTAACTGAAGCATCTCAAGACTCATATCTACAAACCCTTTAATCCGCATCCTCCAGTTCTCAACCTATACAATACATTTGCCTTCTTCTCATCACTGTTCTTCACTGTTCCTGACTGATGCTAATTTTCTCAATATCCTCAGCACACAGCTCATCAAATCCTTCTTGTCAATGCAATATGAGTATGTTGACATCAATGACAACACTAGCTCACCTCATACTTGCAACAATCTCCCCCTTTGTCATTGATGGCAACATATGATGTGAAAAACCATCAAGACAAGAACTTCTCCTTTCTGTCACAGCTCCCCTATCAACAACAACTTTTCACATGTCTTCTCTTCCTTTACTGCTCCCCCTTTGATCATCAACCACTTGTTTTTCACATGTCTTCTCTCCCCCTTTGACATCAATGGCAAAGGGCTCATACTTGCAATTCTCATACATCAGAATCATACCAGCTGCTCCCCCTGAGTTGCAGCTCCCCATCATCAATCCAGATCACAAGATATGACTGTGATATCCACCGGACTGATGCACATCAGTGCATCCTAGTTCATCACTGGAGGGGCCATGACCCCTAACTTCTCCCGGAGATATTCAAAAGAGTCCTTGGGAAGAGGTTTTGTAAAGATATCTGCAATCTGATCCTTGGAGGGAACATACTCCAATCTGACTTCTTCCTTGTTCACTTGTTCTCTCAAGAAGTGAAACTTGATAGATATGTGCTTAGTCTTAGAATGCAATACCGGATTCTTAGAAATATTAATTGCACTTGAATTATCACAGAAAATTGTGATAGGCTCCTCATATTCAACTTTAATGTCTCTTAGCATCTGCTTCATCCATAAGATTTGAGTGCAACTACCTGCTGCTGCAATGTATTCTACTTCAGTTGTAGACAGAGATATTGCATCTTGTTTCTTGCTTAACCAAGAAACCAATCTCTTCCCCAAAAAGAATGCTCCTCCACTAGTGCTCTTCCGGTCATCCACATCTCCTGCCCAATCTGCATCTGTGTAAGCATGAAGAGAGAAATCCAGATCTCTAGGGTACCATAGACCATACTCAACTGTTCCTTTCAAGTACCTAAAAATTCTTTTGATTGCCATAACATGAGATTCTCTAGGATCAACTTGGAATCTTGCCACAAGACCAACAACCTGCATTATATCTGGTCTAGTTTGAGTGAGATACAACAATCCACCAATCATTGATCTATACTTTGTCTGATCTGCCTTTGGAGAATCATCATCTTTGCTTAACTTACATCCGGTTGCCATAGGAGTGTTCATTGGCTTTGAGTCTTCCATACCAAATTTCCTCAACAATTCTTTCACATATTTGGTCTGAGAAATGAAGATCCCTTCTTTTGTTTGAGTAATTTGCAGACCCAAGAAGAAATTCATTTCACCAAGCATAGACATTTCAAACTCACTTTTCATCTGATTTGCAAAAGTTTTGCACATACTATCTCTTCCTCCAAAAATGATATCATCCACAAACACTTCAACAATCAAAATGTTTTCATGATCAATTTTGAAATATAAGTTACTATCAGCAATACCTTTGTTGAATCCAATCTGCACAAGATGCTTATCCAACCTTTCATACCATGCTCTTGGGGCTTGCTTCAATCCATACAAATCTTTCTTCAACTTGCAGACCATATCATCATTATCAGACAATTGAAATCCATCCGGTTGTTCAATGTAGACTTCTTCTTCCAGATCATCATTTAGGAAGGCAGACTTGACATCCATCTGATATACCTTGAAGTCTTTGAAGGCAGCATATGCAAGAAGTAATCTGACTGCTTCAATTCTTGCCACCGGAGCAAAAGTCTCTTCAAAGTCAATTCCTTCTATTTGAGAGTACCCTTTGCAGACCAATCTAGCTTTGTTTCTGATTACTTCACCAGCTTCATTTAGTTTGTTCCGGAAGACCCACTTGGTTCCAATTACATTCCTGTCTCTAGGTCTGGGAACAAGATCCCAAGTATGATTTTTCTCAATTTGCATCAATTCATCTTCCATTGCTTTGGTCCAGTTTTCATCATTGCAGGCTTCATTTATTGTTTTAGGTTCAATCTTTGAAATCAGACAACATTCATCCTGATTTTGAGCAACATTCCTTCTAGTTTGTACACCTTTGCTTCTGTCACCTATGATCTAATCTTCAGAGTGGTTCAGTCTTACATACCTTGGAATTTTGGGAGTATCCTGCACTGCTGCTTCTTGATCAGGCTCATTCAAACCTATCTCTTCTTCCTGATTTACCGGATCAGGCTGACTCTGTCTCACTGGAGAGGATTGAGTTCCTTGAACACTGTCTTGGTCATCTTCATCAAACTCATAAAATCTTGAAGGCTTCTCAATTCCTTTATCAACTTTCACATTGGTGCTTTCTATCATCTTCCTCAATCTCTTATTGTAGCACCGGTATGCTTTGCTTTGAGTGGAGTAGCCAAAGAAAATTCCTTTATCACTTCTAGCATCAAACTTTCCTAGATCTTCATCTCTTTTAATATAACACTTGCTACCAAATACTCTAAAATATTTCACAGTAGGAGTGATGCCAAACCAGAGTTCATAGGGGGTCTTACCGGTGTTGCTTCTGATTTGAACTCGATTGAGAGTGTAGACTACAGTGCTGATAGCTTCTTTCCAAAACATTTGAGGAACATTTGCTTCCAACATCATTGTCCTGGCAGCTTCCTGGATGGTCCGGTTCTTTCTCTCAACTACTCCATTCTGCTGTGGAGTCCTAGGAGCAGACAACTGTCTCCTTATACCCTGCTTCTCACAAAAGTCAATGAACTCACCAGATGTAAATTCACCACCTCTATCAGACCTTAGACACTTTAGTTTCAATCCGGTTTGATTCTCTACCATAGCTTTGAAGATTTTGAACTTCTCAAATGCTTCTGATTTTTCTTTTAGAAAGGTAACCCACATCATCCGGGAATGATCATCAATTAACAACATGAAATATCTATCACCTTGCAGACTCTTGATTCTTGTCGGACCACAGAGATCAGTATGTACTAATTCCAACAATCCGGTAGAGGACTGATCTTGGCTTTTGAAAGAGACTCTACTTTGTTTACCTAGCTGACATTCTATGCACAAACTATTTGTAGGTTTCATCAATTTTGGAAGATCTCATACAGCCTGAGTATTGCTTATCTTGATGATGTTATCAAAATTTACATGACACATTCTTCTATGCCATAACCAACTCTGATCAATTTGAACAAACAAACAACTTTTATTTGAACCAACCAGAAGAAAGATATTACCTTTTGTCTGAGTACTGGATGCAATTTCAGTTTCGGAGCTTGTAAAGATTCTGCATTTTCCATTCTTGAACCGGAGATCATAGCCTTTGTCCACTAACTGACCAACACTGAGAAGATTGTGCTTCAATCCTTCAACATATAGTACGTTACCTGTTTTGCTCTTTCCATCAAAGGAAATAGTTCCCCTACCTCTGATTCTGCCAGCAGAATTGTCACCAAACTTTACCATTCCTCCTTCATACCTTTCCAAATTCAAGAACTTATTCTTGTCACCAGTCATATGGTGAGAACATCCACTGTCAATAACCCAATCATCCTTTTCTTCCACTTGAGCAGCCAAAGCTTTTTCAACAACTTTGTGATTGACAGATTCAGAGAGTATTGAATCTTCTTCCTTGATGGCAATAAACACCCACTCATTTCCGGATTTGCTTCCTAGTTCTGATTCATCATCTGTTACTCCTTCATTGTCATCTTCTTCATGAACATAATAGCAATTCTTTTGAAACCTTTGTCTGTTAGTATTAGACCTTGCAGATCTTTCCAGACATCTTGAAGCAAAATGACCAATCTTATTGCAGTTGAAACACTTAAAGGGTAGTTTTCCTTCATACTTACCGGATCCTCTTGGCAGTCTCTTTGCAATGAGGGCTTCAAGTTGAGCTGTTTCTGCTTCTTCTTCTTCCATGTCTCTTCTTGCTTGATCATACCATGACATTTTCCTTGATGAGTTTTCTCCCGGATCAAATCTCTGTTTGCCTTTCACATAGGTACTGGCTTTGAAAGCAGATTCAGTCTTGGGAGGATCATCTCTAAACTCGATCATTTCAAATGCAGCTAGTTTGCCAGCCAGTTGTTCTCTTGTGACAGTTGTGTGGGCTCTGAATTCATCAATGGCAGCAACCTTGATTTTGTAGGTAGCAGGAAGGGATCTTAGGATTTTGCAGACAATCTCATTTTCATCTAGAGTTCCACCAGCATTTCTGATTCCACATACCAGCTCATTCACTCTTGGCATAAAGGTAGTGATGTTTTCATCATCTCTCATCTTCAATCTTTCAAATTTTCCTTTCAGACTTTTCAACCTTGCACTTTTGACAAACTCATCTCCTTCATACAGAAGTTCCAGTTTAGTCAGGATCTCATATGCAGTTGGTAGGTCAATAACATTCAAGAGATCTGAGTCATTCAATGCGCTTAGAAGAGCTTCCTTGGTCCGCAGATTGTTTTCAGCTTCTGTGATTTCATTCAGAGTTGTCGGACCACCTTGTGGAGGTACATATGGTTTTGAAACCATAGCCAAGTATGCTTTTCCCATACATTCCAAGTGACACTTCATGCGACCTTTCCAGAGAGTGAAGTTGGTTCCATCGAACTTCGGACTATCCTTCTTGTATGACGACATCCTGGATCTCCTCAAGCGGTTAAGCTCCTTTCAGAGGAACCTGGCTCTGATACCAATTGTTGGATCTAGGGCATACAACTAAGAGGGGGGGGTGAATCAGTTGTATAAAACTTCTTGTTCTTTCAAACACTTGATTCTTCATTGTTAGTTAGCAGCATATCAATTAATCATCCATGAAAGCATAATACATAAACACAGGAGCAGATAAACATCAACACATTGAACACCAAGATTTTGACGTGGAAAACCCGGTTAAGGGAAAAACCACGGGGTGATTAACCCAAGAATTATTCTCTGTTAGAAGAATAAAGAAGAATGAATGGCACATGCCAATTAGGGCTCACTGCCCGAGCACACTGCTCACAAAGAGGCCCACTGCCTACAAGGAGACACACTGTCTACAAAGTGATAAAAATCACAGTCTTGAACTGGAGAATGACATCTCTACCATGTTCGGATCAGTTCCATTTAAGCCCAAAAACCTCTGCTCTGCCTTTCACACTTCTCTTCACTATGCCACACTCATCCACACACTTCACACTTCGAAATGAACTCACAAACCGTTATTTATACAAGACATTGACTTAGGAACAAACATCTAAGTCAGAAAACAACCATAAGAGTATCCGCAAGATGAATAACACATCCGGTCGGCCACCACAAGAACATTCGCAGGATGAACAACTCATCCGGTCGGCTAAACAGAGCAAGAACTTCATCCGGAAGAATAACTTCAATTCCGGGCTTTACTATCAATGCGGACCAACAACACAACCTCAACATGATCCAAGAACCTTCACAATCCTGCCTGAATGACCAGGTATATCTGCACTTTCTTTGCTTACTGGAATCTCTTCTCTTCCTTATCCGGAACTTCAAGAACACTGTCTGTCGCCACTGTCATAATGCAAGAGGTACTTCCGGACCTCCAAATCATACACAACTCGAGATGGCACATCACAAGGACATCCCAAACACTCTTTCCAATCCGCAGATTAGGATAATACAATTCCGAACCTCACCGGACCTTTTTGTGATCCTCTGTCACCTCTGAATACTTGCTGGAACCGGTTCTACACCGACAGCCACAACTCCTTCAGATCTTCATGCGGACCTCTGAAATCTTAACTGAAGCATCTCAAGACTCATATCTACAAACCCTTTAATCCGCATCCTCTAGTTCTCAACCTATACAATACATTTGCCTTCTTCTCATCACCGTTCTTCACTATTCCTGACTGATGCTAATTTTCTCAATATCCTCAGCACACAGCTCATCAAATCCTTCTTGTCAATGTAATATGAGTATGTTGACATCAATGACAACACTGGCTCACCTCATACTTGCAACATTAACCAGACCTATAACAAACTATCTGCCTCATGGAGGCCAGCTGTCAGGTAGGTGCTCCTGCACCATACTCCCCAACAGAAAAGAACTCATGTCCCATGAGTTAGGTTGTGGAAGTCCTCCACCTTTACACTTTGCCTTTGCAGTGTCTTGACCTGTTCCAGCTTTGTCCTCTGCTGGCTCTCGGCTGCTCCAAGACTTCTGAACTGTAACTTGTTTTCTTGCAAGTAAATCGTCATGCCTGTCAATGTAGGCCCTTCTCTCACATACCTTGTGTTTGTCAGGTTGTCTGACCAGAACCTCTGTCTGAACTGCCTCTTGAACTTCTGAAATGTTCAACTCTATCTTTCTTTCAACCTTTATAGGACAAACAATAGTCCCAACTATGACAACATCCTTGTCATTCCTCTCAACTGGTTGCTGTTTGCACACCTGTTGCTGCACCTGCTGCTGACCTCTGTCAGTCAAAACTGAAACTGTCTTCAACCTGTTGTCCTTAACAACTTCTTTCCCTGCAATGTCCTCAACTGCCTTTATGCCTGCTCCTATAGGCTTCTGCACAAATTCCTTCTTTCCCACTAAAATGATTTTTGCTGCCTTCTGTACTACAGCTGCTTCCTGTAATGGCATCAACATAATAGTTTTCCCATCTTTCTTGATGGTGTAGGTATTAGCATACCCATCATACAGTACCCTCCTATCAAATTGCCATGGCCTACCCAACAGTAAGTGACAACATTCCATGGGCAAAATGTCACACAAAACTCTATCATGATATGCTCCAATCTGAAAATCAACATATGCCTGTTCATAGACAAAAAGTGATTGACTATCACTCACCCAAGATGCCTTGTAAGGGTGTTGGTGTGGAATCCTTTCCAAATTTAGTTTATCCACCATTTCCTGAGATACCATGTTATCTGTTGAACCAGTATCAATGACAACCTTACATACTTTACCTTTGCTCTTGCATGTGGTCTTGAAAAGAGCTCTTCTTTGCATCATATCCTTTGATGTCTGTAAACTAATTCTCCTTAGCATCAATGCTTCTCCCTCCTCAGGATATCCATAACCGTCAAGAACTTTATCTCCTTGATAAGTGTTTAAACTTTGCACACATTCCTCTACTTTCTCCTCTTGCACAAGTTGTACTTTCTTGTCATTCGTTCTATCATCTCTGGATGATGAACCTTTGCTTTCTGGACATTTGAAAAATGGATGACCAAACTCACCACAGGTGTAACACTTTCCTGAAAATGTAGTAGAACCTCTACCACTTCCAAATCTGCCTCTATTACCTTTCCATCCACCTCTAAAATTAGACTGTCCCTGTCCTTTACCAGTGTCTTCTTGACCCTCATTGGTTTGCCTTGTTGTAGGGGCTAATCCTCTTCCCCTCATATTGCTGCCTCTTCCTCTCATGGACTTATCTTGTCTCCTATTCATCTTTTGTTCAATCCTGATTGCCATTTGGTAACAATCCTCCACACTCTTAGGGTTAGCTAAAACTAACTCATCCTGTATGTTCAATCTCAAACCAGCAAGTACCTAGCCACCTTTTCTACCTCATTCTCATGATGACCAGATCTCATACTCAACTTATAAAACTCCTCAGTATATGCCTTCACATCCATTTCCTTCTGCCTTAAAAATTGTAGCTTCTTAAACATCTGAATTTCATAATCCTTGGGCAAGAATTTACCTTTGATCCTTGCTACCATTTTATCCCATGAAGTGATCTTTGACCTTCCTTGTTTCCTTCTCTCGGATTGTACATAATCCCACCATACCAAAGCATGACCTCCTAACTTGGTCTTTGCAATCTTTACCTTCTGATCCTCAACAACATCTTCACATTCAAAGTGATTATCAAGTGCAGCAATCCAATCCAGTAACTCATCTTCATTCAAACTTCCATTATACTTGGAAACATCAACCTTTACCTTAGGTTTATCACTCTGCACTGCCTTTAACAGTTTTGCAAATCTCTGGTCTTCAGCATCCAGATCTTCAGCTATCTCTTCATACTCTTCAACAGCATCTTCATCTTCTTCTGATTCACTGTCGTCCACTTCCCTCTTTTTGTTCTTCTCCAAGGCTACAAGCCTAGCTTGAAGTGCTTCAGCAAGCTCCTTCATCTTCCTCATCTCTCTGGCATGTTTTTCCTTCATCTCCTGCAATTCCCTTGCAGTACCATTACCTTTCAGAGGCATTTTGTCAACCTCTCACTCCTCTACCTCTGTCTTTTCAGTGACAGAATCAACACACAACAGCCCAGACCTTTTGCTGAGCTCTGATACCACTATGATGCAGAGGCATCCACACTAAAACCTTGACATACAGCATGTATGTCTAACACCCTTCATCATCATCATCATATTTCCCTTAACACTGTCAGCATCATCATATTTTTTCTGCCGACCGATATCCTCCTGCAGACAAACCTTTGACCTTTCGCCTGTCAGCAGCATCATCATATTCGGCTATCGGCAGCATCATCACATTCGGCAAGCGCAAACATCCTCCTGATGTTCACTGTTCATCTTACCGCCAACCTCTATTTGCAGCATCATGATGTTCGACATCATCTTCATCAGCAGGATATAAAATATCCAGTTCCTCCCATATATCCTGATGACGACCCTTCACGCACCTTTCCTTCGATGCTTACGTCACCCCGATATCCTGATGACGATTATCCTGATGACGATGACGTCATATGCAGCTCCTCCAATATCCTGCTGCCCCGATATCCTGATGACGATTATCCTGATGACGATGACGTCACATGCAGTTCCTTCAATATCCTGCTGTCAGCCAAACATAACATTATCGGCCTGCGATGGTTTTATCAACCCGATCTTCTACCTTATGCTGATACGCTCCTCCTCGGCAACACCTGATGATGATCACCCCAATGCACATTCACCTTATGCAATCGACTGTATCATGCTCACCTCCATCTACTCGGATGACGCCCGAAGTAACTGCAGGATATACACAGAAATATCCTGATGATGCCGTTGTGACGAATTTCCAACCTTAGCGAGTTTCGATCCGCCGAACCTCCTGGGGTGACCCGATCCGCTTCCTGGATAACTTTCCAGACTCGAACTACCAGCACGACCTAGCACATACCCATGCTAGGGTTCTCAACACCTCTTGATCGCGATCCTGCAAACATTCATGTGAACACACAGAAAATGCAAGCTAAATCCTAAACTATTATACATGGCCATTCCACCGATTCGACGAATCAACCAGTGGAATGGATCAGCGAATCCATGAAACCACCATAACAGCCACACGATTAAACAATGGAATTCAACAGAGAATGAACACAAACAGGATCTCTTTATTTGATTTCAAAAGATGCAAATACAGTATTCTGTCTCACTCCCTGCAATCTAGCTTCTCAACATCTATCTCTAAAACCAACCGATCCTCATGCATAAATAGGATCTCTTGCGAGTACTACCGACCCGACTCCAAGCGGCTAGGAAATCTCTCCAGGCGGCTGGGAGATCCAACCGGACATACAGCATAACAATTGTCATAACAACCTAGCTAAAAATAGTAAAGTCTGGTCAACATGACCTTATTACATGCATTGGTCTTATAAGACCTTCTTGGAAACATTAACCAGACCTATAACAAACTAACTGCCTCATGGAGGCCAGCTGTCAGGTAGGTGCTCCTGCACCAAAAAACATCATAAGTTTTGTCATTTTTAACATGTATCTTGCATGTTTAATATGTAAGATGAGAAATTATCAATGATTATCATATCAAATCTAGTAGTTTCTATATCAAATCTAGTAGTTTCAATATCATGATTATTATGAGATGTACACATAAAGAGTCTAATACAACAAAAATGTTAACTAACACTAAGCATCCATGTAATAATTTAGCATAAGGAAATTTTGAACAAGTGTGTACTAATTTAGAATAAATTAAAATGAAATTTTAAATATAGATTTCATATGATGGCAATTATGCTTCATTTTTATTAATTATTGCTAATTAGGGTATTCATATATAGAAATATATAGTAACTCATGTAACATCTACTTATGTACAAATCTTTGGTTTAATGCTAGCAATAAGATAGGACCATCAATATGAAAACAACAAGAAGGTCTTCTTAATGGTGTTTATACAATGCATTATCATTTGAAGGAAAAAAGGTCACATGTCATTCTAAGAAAATCCTATATCTAACTAAAACTACAATCATGTGGCAATTAAGATCAAGTTATGTATTGAGGTATGAAACTACATATATCATCTTTCTACTAAAGAAAAACAATCATATATAACAAGAAATCAATCTATAACATCTTATTGATCATAGCTCAACCATTCTAAAGTGATTATACATTAAAATTTTAAGTTTCAAAGTAGGAATACATGCACATAAGGAATTTAAATTATATTGTATATCAAGGTGTGTGTGTAGTCCATAATGGTAGACATATACAAAAATTTGGCAAATATGACAACTCAAAACATTATTTACAAAATGTGGCATACACCATCTCAAAATCTATATACAATCTACAGGCCAAATAGCTACATCAAATACTAAAGGTCCACTTGACCCTATGATGGATCCTTAAAAAATGTCCTCTTCATGCCATGATGTCTAGTAGTTGATGGATGCAAAGTTGACTACATTAACAAGTCAAACCACAAATTTGATTAATTAGTTCAATGGTAAATATAAATAATTTAGAGTTAGTAAATAGAATCTTATCTACTACAATTTAGAACTTTCATTTATTAACATACATCTAAATTAGTATAATCAAATATAAGACCTCTCTAATATATCAATTATTTAGAAAAATTCAACTCAATTACCTCAACTCTTTCTTTTCATTTAGAAAGTCATTCTGCAAATGATTGTCTCTTAAGATGATCAGGTGTCCTACTGAAGCATGATGTAAAATGTGCCACATCACTCACTTTCGCAATAGACTATAGTAAAATAATATTTAAATAAATAAATATATTTAATTAATAACAAAAAATGAAATGCATACATTAAAAAGGTTAGATGTGTTACAGATAAACAATCTAGACTTCACTAAACAAAAACTTATCTACTAGAAAACAAGCACATACCACCAACGAGGCCTCCTGCATTGATTGAGAAGGACTTATCATGAATGAACCAACTAATATTTCCTGTATGAAAAATGACAAGAATGTAAGACTCTATGTATACATATAATCATAATAACTTTTAAATTAATATATCAATTTAAACAAACCAAAAAAAATGCTCACTAGCATTAGGGGAGAGGAGCTATTAGTCATTAGGGATAACTTTATAGCCATGTAGAAGTTCCATGGAATATTGTAGGACCTCTATTTTTTTAGAAATGTGATATGGACACTTATCTATCTACAACTAAGGTTTAGAGGTGTGACTCATCATGCAACTCTCCACATCAGCACATCTAGTGAGAAGTGTCCTTAAAATGAATTTTTAAAGATTCAACAAAAACGAGCTATCATGGAATTTTTTTACAACCTCTTACATTTCATGAGAAAATACATGATATTTATTGTACTCACCTTTTACATTTGTCATAGGATAAATAGATAATATGGAATATTCCAATGCATGTATATTTCCACCCCAGTAGTTCTACACATAACAGTATTTTTCTACATATTTGGAGTGTTTTCATTATAAGTGGATCTTGAAATAGTTTGTTATCTAGTAGGATGTTTGCCTAAAACCTCAAATATATAGGAGGCACCAAAACTCACCACTTAGGCCTTGGGAGATAGATATAACACCATTTTCCACTCAAGAATTTACTAATGAAGATGATGGAGATGAGCCAATTAAAATTGTAGTTGAGGATGATGCAGGGTCACAAATGCATAGATATTATTGGTTGAAGATTTGTCCCCACTATTATATCCATTAGATGTAGGTAGAGGAGTGGGTTCAAGAGGATCAAAAGGAGGAGGATTAGAAGGAGCAATTGAAAAGATACGATGGGAAAATAGGCGGTGACAAGGCCATGGATGTGGATAGAGGAGAGACAAAATTGAATGTTTTCCCAATGCAACAAAGAGGAGGGGACTAGGGTGAAGATATAGGCATGCAATATATAACATTTAAATTTCATTCCCTCACATTATAAATTATATGATATCTCAAGATAAATGACCTAACACATAGGTCATGTGTAATTTGTAGGTATCTTAGATGAGTGGTTGTATTGACCATAGACCATTTGACAATTGGTGTTTCTATGATATTGAAAAAGTGGATAGTGAAATAATATACATGTTCTAGTCAATTGTCTCTACTATTCAATCTTATGAGAAAGGCTCATGGTAGCTTGGGAGGAGAGGAATGCAACCTGATAAAGAGAGATGTCTCATTACTATAGCAAGACATGCTTTCTTTGGAGCTAGAACATACATACAAGTGAGGGTATTCATGTCACCACATATAGGTGTCACTATTGGTACAATCATATTCTATAAGTTGATAGTAACACAAGAAAATTATAGAGTGTAACTGTTGTCAATGAGGATTTCACCCTTATGCAAAGCTGTGAAACTCTACAATCCTTCAAAACATGGGGACAAACTTAGGCTATGGGTGACCTATAATGAGTTTGAACCTCCAGATTATGGGCTGGTTCCCTTAAAATATTCAATTTGAAACTATGATTTTGTGACTTCGAAAGGGTAAGAAAGAATCTCTAAGGTAATAAAACTGTAAAATTTTGGTGATGCACCTAGTAATGATGGAAAAATTGCAAATCTGATTTACAATAGACTTCAAAGATCTTACCTACACAATCCACTTTTGACACAATAATCACATAAATGTTTCTAAGGAAGGCTAAAAAAACTATTCTTTATGAAGGAAAAATATTCTTCACAACATGAAAGAAAGGATTTCAGTAACACAACCTAAGACCTATGATATCAATATGCTTAACACTTTCAAATAAGAATGAGACAATAATTTTAAAGGTTTCAGTATTAAAAAACATTAAAATTTCATCAAATCATCCATATAAGTAGCATCAATGGAAATGCAAACACTTGATTTCAATGAAAAACTAAAGGAAAATATTGCAAGAGAGAAAAAAATGGAACCTGTAACCTACTATAATCTCTATAAAATCTATAGTCAATGAGTTACAAAACCTTCTTCTCTCTCAAAGTGTAAAGAGAAAAAAGACAAGAATTAAAAAAATGAGTTACAAAACCTCTTGTCTTTCAATGTGTAAAAGAGAAAAGAATGTAAGGACTAGCAAAACCTAAGTTTTTCTTTACAATATATAGCTTGCTCTCTCCAAGAGGCATAAAAATAGAACTACAGCTAACTGCCTCTCTAAAAATAATCTCTCCAAAGTAATCCATGAGCAAACCAAGAAATCCCTAAAAATAAGGGTCCAAACTACCACAATTTGAGCAAAAATAGCTTCAAGTTGATCCCCTCCATATGTTTGACCAAGAAGTTGACCAAAACTCCTTAAATCTCTCCCCAAATCATGCAAAACGTCCCTCAATGGCCTCAGTTAACTCAACTCATCAATTTGCATTTACAAAATTGATGTGAGTGAATAATAAAGTAATTAGGATAATTACTTTACTATTAGTTACAATTTACATTATTTTATGATTTTACAACTTGTGAAAAATAATAAAGTAAATTGAACAATATTACTTTATTATTCACTTACATTGATTTAGTTGTAAAAACATGCATGATGAAACAGAAAAATAAAAACCTTATTTCTCCAATTTACATTTGCCTAATTTGCATGATTTGAGCAAAAATAGGATTTAGAAGAAAACAAAGTCCCCTTATATCTCCATGAAATAAAAACTCCCAATTCAACCTCACATGCACTAAGGCAAAAAATCACCCTTATTACTCCACATGCACTAAGGAAAAAATTAAATACATACCCTTCCTTGTTACTCCATGCCTTGCAAAACAAACACTTCTCTGTTCATACAAAGACCATCATGCCAAAAATTAACCTTATTCACAATGTGCTCCTGCATGCATTATATTGTCTTTATGCACTTTGCAAATAATTCATTTATCTTCATATGCTCTTCCACCTTGTAAAATTTTACCTTATCCACAAAAGATTCCAACTATACTCAATGCATTAACATTCGGCCACTTTGCTTATCATTATTCATTGAGGAGAATAAACCTTGACTTTTGAATGTTTTGCAAAAGACAAAGTACAAATGTTGACCATGCATGAGTTTGAGTGAGGGCAAAGTTGACCATACCATAGTCGACCACAAGGAATAAAAGGTATTTGAAAAATACATAAGGTATAACCTTGTCTTCTAATGATGTTGACCACCTTTTTGATCCTTCAAATAAAATCAAATAGCATTATGTTGTTGTCGGCGCTGTCATCCCTTCCAAGTAATTATCACTAGGGAATCTCATCCTTCAAGTCTTGACCATGACTTATCTTTTTATATGGTAATAATTTTATATTTGTTAAGTCAAAAAAAAAAGAAACTTTGAATACCATCGAACAAAAGCATTGAGAAAACCCTAAATTTATCTCATTTTCATTTGGCATTTCTATCTTTTGGCTCTGCAACTTCTCCATGTTGCTACTAGGATTTGATATTCTCTCGTCTTTTTCTCCATTTCCTTGGCTTCAACGGTCGAAACTTGGCAATTTCTTTGCAAGAAAGAAAGCATGAATACAGTAAGCATGGTATTTCGAACTCTACTGGCATTTTTGTGTTCCTTTTTTGGAGCTTGAACCTTTTAATGGCCACGGCCATGGTGACTATGTACAATGTGTAATTCTAACATTCTTTTTATTGCATCTTTGTGTCTTTTCTAAAACTCAAACTTATGCAAAAAATCCTTCAAAAAAAACTGAAGGTTGCTGCCAGTTGAAACTCCATTCAGGATAACATGGTAAGCATTGTTTCTTTCTTCTCCTGTAGCCTTACTTGACTCCCTGTAACTTTGAAAAAATGATGAGGGTTTTGAGGTTTTTTGAGCTGGGTATCTTTGCTTTTGATAAAAACTCTTCTCTATGTCATGGTCGTGTCTATTATTTCTTTTTCATCCTTTTTTGACTGTACATGCAAGAAAATTTGAGGGTTTCAAAATTTATAACAAGGGTTTGATATTCTCTACATATAGAAACTTACTAGCCACGGCCACTCCTTTCTCTCTGTAGATACAAAAATGTAAGACTTTTTCAAAATTTGAAAACAAGGGTTTCAAAAACTTCAAATGAGGGTTTTCATTTTTCTTGAGAGAAAAGGCCTTTGTTGTAATGGCTATGGCAATTCCTCATGCTATCTTTATGTTACTATGTTGTCTTAATGTTATCTTTCACTCCTAGACCTTGATCTTCTTACATCTATTCACCAAACTCTTAACTGTATGTTGTCTCCACTTTTAGAATGTATCTCTACACTAGCACTGTGACTGTGCCTATATCCTAGTTGACTGTCCTTCATTATGTGTAGCTTTAGATGGTCCCCTTGACCATAAAGGAGTCTGAATCATCTTTTCACCTCTGCATCTGCCACAAATCTTAGCATGTTAACCTCCTATCCACTGTTCATGTAGCCACCATCACCATCCTTCAAAAAATAGGGTAAGTCTATCAATGTTAGAAAAAGAGCAGTCCATATAGTTTTGAAGGAACAAACAACAATGCATGTCTGCTAGGAAACCCATTCTGCTCCCAAAACTTATAAGGGATCTTCATGTGATTCTTTTGTGCTTTGAGCAGACTCTCATGATAGTGCATACCTCCATTTGAGGGTCATGCTTACTACTCTCTTCATCTTAATGTGTATTGGAAGGGTCTGACTATTCTTATGCACTCTTTATGGGTCAAACTATCATCCTCCTCAGATCGTTGCTAACTTCATCTCATTCTCTTCTCACTATTTATTGTCTTATTTGTTCTCATCCACTATGCACCACTGTATCTGCACCTTGTCAACAACAATCTCAATCTCACAAGTGTAAAATCCTTAACACATTACCTTAATATCTGGAGATTTTAGTTTTCTAGACTTTTGTTAGACTTGCATGGTGCTGGTTTGCACATGTTCCTCATGTGTCTTGATGATAGACAAGATTTACCAAGAGGTTAATAAACTTTCAAAATATTTTAAAGATTCTCTTCATACATACAGACTATTGAAACTTTATAACAATCCTTATCTCTGAAATTTGTCTTTGTTAAAAAACACTTCCTATCATTGATATGACTGTCAACAACAGTATGATTGTCTTACTATCCTTTAAACATGCATGTTGTTTTCTTACAAATAGTCAGAGACTATTGTTTATGCTAATATGACTGTGACCCTTCAAAAACAAAGTCATTTCTCCATCAAAATCGGTGATTGTTGTTCCTTTCATGGCTATCAACACAGTCTTATAGTTGGAACAATCATGTTATAACTACTTAACATAGTCAATTACATGACTGCCCACAACTTTCTGTTGTATGACTGTCTTTTCTATTGTTGTATTTCATATTTCTTTTGAACTTGGCTTCACTCTCTTTACTATATGATTAGAGCTCTTGATAAAGATAGCTAAGGTACTTCTATCGAAGTAACATTGAACTTTCCAAAAGATGATGCAGGGATTTAACATGAAGTTTTGGTTAAAGAGATCTTTTGACTTTGCTAAGCCCCTCTATATGTACTGACACTAACAAAAAGCCTGACTATGCCATTTGCTATCACTGTCCTATGTGCTCATTGTTGAACATCACTTCCTACTTTGGAACTTGGTCAAGTCATTTCCAGTGTGTGACAGTATAAAATGATATTCATATGGTTTCATGACTTCTCATTGTATATTGTGCCTAATCTTATCTATTTTTGTGACTGGAAGATACTTATTTGATTGTCTTTTGTAACTTTGGCAGTAGATATATTAATGTTCCAATCCTTTGATAGTGAAAGAAAGGTTATTGCTTTTCCCCTTTTGTTAACTGTTAGGATTTTGACTGTACTGGACTGTCACACAAAACTACAAGGCTATCATACTTATGAATACTATTGCTTACATGCCTTTTGGCTATCAATGATGCCTATACCTTCTACTTCTGAGACTGTTGTAACATCTTATGATTATTTCATGCACTTAATAGTGAATTTATATCTCACTCACAACAAAGATGATAAAATATCTGTTTTATTTGTTGTTCCAACTTGACTTGGACTATATTTTGTGACAGTTATTTACCTTTTATGCTTATGCATGACTGCTACAAGATTTGTTTCACATACTTAATTGTAATTTCATACTCTATTCATAAGAAAGAGTGATAAATACCTGTCTTTAAATGCCATTTCATAATCTGTAGCTGCACTATATCAAATCATAACATATTTTGAATAGAGAGTCTGTTATTACAATTTGATGTCCTTCTTGAGTGAATAAGAAGAAAACATGTTGGGCTCAACCCTTGTGGGAGCCACATTTTCTCCACATGTTTGAATGTCTTCAAATCAGCAACATTACTTTTCCTATACCTGCACAGTGAACAAACAAGTTAGCATAAAAACATACCTTATGGAGTTGATTGATCTTCTTCATGATGCTCTGATTTATGGCACGTCTAATTTGACTCTTTCATATGAAATGCATGATGTGGCAAGTTGATATGTCTGTTTGATAAAAGCATATGAAAATCTTAAATATCTAGAGCTCTTACAGGACTTTCCCCAATTTTTTGTAGGTATACTTGTTACAACTGGAGCTGAAGATGAAGATATGAGATCGGCCATCAACAAGGACATCAACCTTACTTTCAGGCAATGATGGATATTTCATATTATCGTGTGTTCTTTCTCATTTCTTTTATCATCAGATCTATAGCTTACATATGTCTGCATTTCTCAGTTTAGTCACTCCCACGGCTTGTGTGGGACATTTTTAAACACTTCTTTTAAACATGATCAATTAATTTATCTTATGTACTTGATTTATGTATGTTTCTTTTCAATCAATGCATAGGATAGAATAACTGAAACTGAATGTATGTTCCAAATATGATATGAAATGATAGTTTAAATCGATATCTTTCCTTCTTGCTTTCAATTATGATCATCTAAATAATCAAATTGTCTTATAACTCTTGAAAGATGCAAAATAGTTTAGATCAACTGCCTTCCCTGACTGTTTGATTTCTTGACAATCTAACTCACTTGTCATGATGATTTGACAGTCCTGATTTGGCTGTTGGGTTATCATGACAACTGATCATTATTTCTGCTTTGTCAAGAGATCAAATATTCACTAAATACAAAACTTTCTTTTACTCCTTCTGAAACAACTACAAATATGTCTAACTAAATTTATTGTGAACAAAATTTAGTAATAGTAACAAGTAGATTATAGTGACACGAGTAGATTATAAAATAACATGAGTAGAGATTTCCAACCTCTAAAAGAAGGTGGGTAGGTTATGAGGCATGATAGACTTTCATGAGCAAGTCTAAATCTAGGAGTAGAATTAGGAGTAGGGAAAAATCATCTACAAGATCTAGGTTGATGGTTGATGTTAGGAGTGAGATAGGGGAGTGACTCTCAATGCTACCCCCCCAATTAATATGCACCTGATCATGTTATGATTTTTGTTATGTTGATGACATATGGTAGTGGACACTTTGATATGTATGGTTGTTCTTCATATTTATTGGTTTATGGCATGGGTATCTATATGATCTATGTTTTTTATGGAATTTTAGTTTCCTTGTATGTTTATGTGATTTTTATATGTTGATGTGTGTATGTAAATGATATAGCATCAATTTATCAATACACACAATTATCTTGGAGATCAATGAACCTTGTATGTCATAATGGAATCCTCATAAGATGAATCAATCAATGCACTAAAATGGATCACATAATCATTAGTTGAATCAATTGCAAAATATGTATGAATATTTAAATGAATAATCGATGTGTTCGCAAAGCTCAAATCTATATGAATAATGGATAATACATGTTTCTTTCTTTCTTTCTCATTTTCATTCTCTTAACCATTAGTTTATATGATCAAACATGCAACAAACACCATGATTCTCTATTTTATTATTTACCTAAATGACTATAATTAAATATTTAAATTTTCTAAATTATCAATTAAAGTATAGTTCAATTGAATTACCTCCTCCCTTTTGTTGGCGTTCTGAGAGCCTTTTGGCAAATGATGGTCCCTTGGGTCGATCAAGAGTTTGACTAAAGAATATTGGCAAAGGTGCTGCATCATTCACATTTTGGATAGACTATAAAAGTAAAGTAACATCAATATATAAATTAATATGTAATTACTCAAAATTGAAATGCATACAATAAAAAGTTAGATGTGTAGAAAAATTTATACCAGCAAGTCTAGGCCAAATTGGATAGTAGAAAGAGTTCCATGATGAACTTCTATCAACTCCTCCTCTATCATCAACTATTATCCCCCTTAGATACATTAGTACTAATCTTTGTTTATATTATACTCAAATGGAATACACCATGAAATCTAACTTTAAATTTTACCTCTAACAAAGATTGGCCTTGCTTGTCTCCTTCTCTACCCCTGATGCATGTGCTTGTGCTCTTGTCCCTGACCCCTCAACTTGAGTTCTGGACCTCATTGCCTCAGCTCGTGAAATTGATGTATGAGGGACATCATACTTTGAAGTGTTAAGGAGTGGATCACTACTCCCCCCGAGAGGACCTAAGCACAACTGATTGGAAAAAATACAATGATGAGGCACACAAACATGTGTGGACGAGGAGGGTCAAGTAATATTAGGTGATCCAATATGACCACCAATATCATGTATCTATGCAAGATGAGAGGTCTATGTAATCAAGTGCTCAGTGAAAGAGCATATGACAATGAGACTCTATTGAGTTGCATTTGCAACAATGTCTGGGTATTGAATTGGAGTTGGAGAAGAGATAGCAAGAGGGGGAATAAAAGGAACTTGCACTTGTCTCATTGCCCTAGGTCTATCTTGAGGCATTCCTTTACCTACTCCTTGGAACTCTCTAAAATCAAAATAATTCACATGGTGACCCATTATAAACTCTACATATAGTTTACGAAGGAAATATAAAGGTACATCAAAATTGTTGTTAGGTGGTTTATTAAAAAACATCTACCAATGCTCCCAAAAATTCTAAGTAATACCCTAATGTGTACACCATTTGATTGAATACTTAGTCTTATAGAAATCAACATGCAATCTGGTTTGAGGGTTGACAAAATATTGGGCTAACATAGCTTCAGTAATGTCTAACTCTTCAACTTGGTTGTATGATAAACCATTAGAATATTCTGCCTTCTCTTCTCGCCATTGCCTAAATGATTCACGTTTTCTTGTGAGGGTTTGAACATGAGTAATAATTCCCTCTAAGATCGATGTCATTGAAGACAATCGAGGGTGGTGGAGATAAACTACTATAATCATACTTATTTCATCGATATTTCTTTCAATTTTGTCTTGGACTGTTGGAGGGTTTGGTGGGGGAGGGTTTAGGTTTTGATGTTCCTCATCCATTTTACCTATTTTAAATTTAAAACATACAAATTTATGATTTAAAACAAAAAAAATTCATTTGATTTACAAAAAAAAAGAGATGAATTAGACCCTTACCTCTTTGAATTTGCCTCCTCTAAATCAGATATCCATTCTTCTACAATCAGATATTTGTTTCTCCCTCTCTGTGTATTGCAAGCCATAGGTTTTGCAAAATGTGGGCCTTTTTTGACTTTTTATGGTTTGAAAAATGGATATCCATTTTCCAAAATGGATATCCCTCATGTGTGAGGTTGGGTGGGGGCATAGGCATATTATTGGTGGGGAACAACTAAACAAAATGGTGAACCCCCGGTGGGTGGAAGGGTTAATTCTGAGGGTTTTCCAATGTACAAGAAGGGATCCCCCACCTGGCTATGGGTGGGTAGAAAGTGACGGCCTCCTCAGTAGATGCTGAACTATACATCATAGTCAGGGGTATCGGTTCCTTGAATTATATGCTACAACCGAGGTGGGCTGGGGTAGGTGGGAGGCTATAGTTGGGAGGTAGATTAGGAAAGGGTGGGGGGCTAATGTTCCCTCTCTCTCTCTCTCTCTCTCCCTCCCTCCCCTCTTTACCTCCTACTCTCTCTCTCTCTCTGTTTTGGTTTGGTATTCCAAACAAAAATGGATATTGTTACCAACCCATATAAAAGTCAAAGAATCATTTCACGATTTGGCTATGTAAAACATGTTTTTTTCTCCTATTTCCATTGCTTGGCCCATGACATGATCTTGCACTAACCTAGATAGATAGAGGGAGAGAGATAGATAGAGATAGAGATAGAGATAGAGATAGAGATAGGGGAGAGATAGGGAGATAGAGAGTGAAGGAGAGATAGAGAGGAAGAGATATAGAGATAGAGAGAGAGGTAGAGAGGGATATATAGAGAGATGGGGATATATGGAGAAATAGAGAGAGGGAAAGAGATGAAGAGATAGAGAGATATGGGGAGAAAGAGATTGAAAGGTAGAGATAGTAAGAGGGAGTGAGAGAGATAGATAGGGAGATAGATAGAGAGTGAGAGAGATAGAGAGAGGGAGATAGAGCTAGAGAGAAAGAGGGAGAGAGATAGAAAGAGAGCTAGATAGAGAGATAGAGGATAGGTAGAAAGAGACTACCCCTATATATCTATCCTCTCTTTCTCTATCTCTCCCTCTCCCTCTCCCTCTCCCTCTCTATCTATATATTTATCTCTATCTCTATCTCTCCCTCCATCTCTCTCTCCCTCTCTCCCTCTCCCTCTCTATCGATCCCTCTCTCTATCTCTCTATCTCCCTCTCCCTCTCTCCATCTCTATCTCTATCTCTCCCTCACTCCCCCCTCTATCTCTCTATTTATCCCTCTCTCTATCTCTATATTACCTTGTCCCTCTCCACCTCTCTATCTCTCTATCTATTTATCTCTCCATCTTTCTATCTATTGTTGTTTTCTTCCAGTGTTGAATATAATACTAGTGTATGTCTAACATCCTTAAATTCCCCACTATCTTGTTGCTTGACCATATTGATACCTTAAAACTCTTTCTTATTGGTTCTTCAATTGTCTTTTATCATAAAAATTATATGCTGATTTGAAATAAATGGGAGAGTAGATTTCTTCTCCAAAGGTGCAAATTCAATTTACACTTCACCAATATCCATGGAGAGAAAATTTAGGAAGTGTACCAAGCTAGAGTAGGAAAGAAAATATTTAAATCTTTTAAAGTAAAAATAAAGGCATTAGAAGTCTAGGCGACCACAGTTGAAGAGCATGCCATTGAAGCTAAAGATACATAGGTAGAAGCAACTAAAAAAAACTCTTAGAGGTTAAAAAAATGGACTTAAGTAAGAGTAGAGTTGGCAATAGGGATTTAAGCTAGATGGTAACTAAGAAAACTACCAAGAATGCATTATCAAAGAATGTGGAAGACTTAGAGGTATAATTGAGACATGAAAGGGCTAAAACTAGTGTCAAGTCAATTGAAATAGGATCACTAAAGCAAAAGGCTTGTAGCCAAGATTATGAGCTAGCCAACTAAATAATCAAGTGGACACCTAGGCATAGACACTCAAGGACCTAAGAGAAAAATAGGCTAACCTAAATAATATACTAGAACAATCAAAGGAGGAGGTTGAGGTTAAAGGCCCAAATTAAAGAGCTTAAATAGTTAGTCTCTTCTCTTGACCATATCAAGTTCTTGTGAAGATCATACTGCAATGCCAAAATGGAGGCCACATCATCTAAGCCTTGTGAAGATTGAACTGAAAGGGCATAATAGAGGCCAAATCATCTTTACTCTAGCCTTATAGTTTATGGAGATGGTGTAGGCTCTAAGTAATATGGTGAACAAAGAGATTGATATGGTGGAGACCACCCTCTCTCTAGTAATTGAAGATGCTTGGTCCTTTGTCAAAAAGTTCTATAGTTGCTCCTCAACCAAGCTAGTCATGGTGCAAATTATGAGAACTAACATAGCATGGAAAAAGTTACTAGAAAAAGTTCATTTATTCTAAAATTAGCAAACTTACTACCAAAAGTAAATGCAGGGATGAGAAAAAGTTATTTTTGCTACTAAGGGAATCTTGTTGAGGAAGCTACATGGATATAAGGAGAAATATCTTGAAAATTTTACTTGCCACCAATATTGACTTTGTATTTGAGCATCAAATGTGATCCATTGGATCAAATTGATCATAGCCATTAGATGTAAAGGCAAAAACTTAGTATTGTAAATCTGATTTGTAGAATTATACATTTGAAACTCATTGTAAGGGTTGGGAAAAATCATTGGAGACATATTAGAAAGACATTTATACTTTGGATTTGAGAGAAAATACATAGTATTTTCTAAATTTTCTTGATATTCTCATGGTTTTCTCCACACCAAGTTTGGAAATTATTGATATTTGTCAAGAATTTGAGCTTAATACAAGTTTAATTCATGGTTTCTAATCAAGTTAGTGGATTATAAATTATTGATATTTGTTGAACTTGTCATCATACAAAGTTTGCTTCATGGTTTCTAAACACCAAGTTGAGTTTTTCTTACATTTTTAGAAACTAGCTTGATCAATATTTGATGAGTTTGTGAAGTTTTCATACCCTGGTGATTTGGTAATTGTAGATTGCTTTGTGTGGTTAGATTGAACACCCTTTTCTTCATATTATGGAGAATCTTGTTGAACTATGTTAGTAATTACATGTTCGATGAAGATTGCCTCGTGATTTGGAAAACCCCTTTGAAGATTGCACCTTCTTGAACCTTAATTGTTGGTTTCTCATGGTCAAATAAAAATAGTTAATATTTGCAAAGTTGTCTAACCTTTGTTGAGGTTGAAATTTTGGTAAAATCTTGAATTTTAGTTAGTTTTGTCTCCAAATATTCTCTATCTTCCCCTTTATTTCGCACTTTTTATTAGATTTGGTTAGTTTTGGATTAGAATAGGATTTTCAAATTTGCATATTACTATTGTAACATTGAGATTTCATGAATGCAAGTTGATATATTGCTAGTTATAGGATGAAAAGTGACATTATATGGAAGTATATGTTTATATCAGTTTATTTATGCATTAATAAATCTAAAAAGTGATTGGTTTATGTGTAATCTAACCTTTGTGTGTTGAAAATTTGTCTAGATTTGTGTAAGGTTGCTTGTTGAAAAAACAAAGACATCAAACACTAAGTTATCTTATAAAGGCTAAGACCTAGTTGGGAGAAAGTTGGGAGAAACCTTAGGTTAGTACTTTTTTGATTCATTAGGATTTGATTCCTTTTAGGAGAGATAAGAAACTTAGTATTTTATCTAAGTTTTTACATGCTAAAACACTCATCAACACTTACTACCACTCTTCAAACAATGTTCTATTTCTTCATGGAAGATTCTTCGAATCATATAATGCTTTCTATGCATTCTTTTAAAAAATTCACCTTATAATATCTATTTGTAAATGCTTTTAAAAGGTTTGTAATAGATCTAGAATAATATTCTAGAGGAGAGTACGTTAAAAAATACCCTACTTTGCATATATCTACATAAGTGAATTCAATATGTTTGTTCTATTATTTCTTTGAAATTAAATATGTGTAGATTGCAAGATATCACTCACAAACTCAAACACTAAGCAAATTGACACCTTTTACAATGCTATGTTCACTACCATCATGATAAAACCATTTTGAATTGGGAGAAACTAAGAGATACTTTTATAGATTAACCTAATGCCTAGCTATAGGTTTAAATGAAACATCTGTAGGTCCCATGAATTGCAAGAACATTGTTATAAAAGTTTGAGATTTTTTTTATCTCTCAGGACTCTTAAAACACATCATTGGATTGGTGTATCCCAGAAGGATCATGATCCCTGGGTAATGAAATTACGCCTCTACTAGCATATATTAGCCCACATAGACATGTTGGATCTATTAGTTTAGTGCCATGAGGTGTAGATTGCAAGATATCACTATCAAGGCCTTAACACTAAAGAGAATAAATTCTCTTTACAACATTGCATTCATTGCCACTACAAGAAATAGTTAGGAGTTGGGAGAAACTAGGAGAGGATTTTGTAGATTAACCCAATGCTTAGCTATATGTTCAAATAAGACATTTGTAGGTTCCATGGATGGAAAGAACATTATCATCAATTTTTGATATATTTTTTCTCTTAGGGATCTTAAGAGAAATCATTAGACCTATGTATCCTAAAAGGATTGGGATGCTTGGGTAATGAATTGACACCTCCAATATAATCTACCAACCCACACAAAGTTGTTGGAACTATCAGTTTAGTTCCATAAGGCATAGATTGTAAGATAGTGTTAGAATCTGAAAAGATGAATAACCCATAAAACTAGTGCAAACAAATAGATATTAAGTTGTGGAAGAAAATGATACAAGATCAAAATAAAAACACAGAGTTAGTCTCCATGAGAGTAATGCAAATGCTACAAAAGATAAATAGCATTATGAGGATGCAAAAGCAAAAGATACCTAATACAAGCTAGGTAGCATGTTTATATATAAAAGGGAGAGGGTGGAGGTGGCAACACCAACCAATAGGAAGCAACCATCTATCGGTCTAAATATAGCAAAGTATCTTACCAAGGTAGCTAATGGGTGCTCCCTTTTAGGATGGTGACACCTCATAACCCACTCACTTAATTAAACATGTTGTATGAACCTAAGCAGATTAATAAAAAGTGTAGGAAAAACCTAGGAATATAGGAAAATAAATATCCCAACTACAAAATAAAAACCTACATTAACACCCTCCCTTAATCATGTATCTGGGGTGGGTAAAAAGACAGGTCCCAAAAAATCAAGACTGATGAGGTACCTATGTACATAAAAGTCCCCCTCAAAGAGAAGAAACCCCCAGAAAAGAGAGAACTGTTGATAACTAAGAGGGGGGGTGAATCAATTATCTTAATTATTTCAGCTTTCTAAACTTTCTTAATAATTAGTGCAGCATCAATTCAAACAAGCAATCTTAATCATGAAATGGAAATACACATGACACAATATTTTTGACGTGGAAACCCTATTAAGGGAAAAAACCACGAGGTGATTAACCCAAGATTGTATTCTCTGTTAGAAGAATAGGATTACAAAATGGCACTTGCCAATTAGGGCTCACTGCCCGAGCACACTGCTCACAAGAGGCACACTGCCTACAAGAGACACACTGTCTACAAATTATAAAGAATGTAATACAATACTTGAACTGATAAGAAGTATCAACACATGCTGGAGTTCAGTTCCGGTTAGGCTCTGTATACTGATTTGCTGCACTTCATCTTTCTTCTTCTTATATGCTGCTCTTCTTTCACATACCGAATCTTCCTTTCTGCTTTTATTCAGCTCTACTACTTTTCTTCGCACATCACTTACAACAACAACACATCTCATAACTAAATCCATCTTGTATATATATCTGCACAAGTTATTTCTTCACCTTTCTAGTCGGCACCCGGAATAGTCAATCTTTTCACAAACTCTGATCTGTCGGCTGAATCCTTGCACACCAAGTAATGTGGATCAAGGATATACTTGTGGAAATCATTAATCATGTCGGCCAAACATAATTCATGCCTTCATAACCTTTACCAACATCAGTAACACATCCAGAATAATGTCTGATGTTCTGCCAGTCAGTTCTTCCTCTGTTCACACTGTCACATGAGAACCCGACACTCAAGCATTCATATCTCTTTATCCTTTCCACACCGGAGTCTCAAACCTTGGAATCTATCAGTCAAGATACTCCTCTTGACTTCCCCAAATTTGCACTTCACTGAGATACTTTTGCTGAGAGATCCGGACCTGTCTGTTGGACCTTGATGACTACTCTGTTCTTGTTTACCGGACCACAATATTCTTCACTCTGACTTTCGGTATAGACATACCATGTCCTGCGGATGTGTGGGATGAACTTTGTTGCCATCAATGACAACATTCATGAATCCATATAGTGTCTCTTGCCAACAATCTCCCCCTTTGGCATTGATGGCAACACTTAGTGAAAAATGACTAAGTGTTTACACTATGCTCCTCCTTGGCTGATGCTCTATTTCTATATACATTTTTCGGAACTCCCCCTTAGTTGGATTCCTCATTTTTCACTACTCTTCACTCCCCCTTTGACACCAATGGCAAAGGGTAGGGTCCGCATATCAAAACTTTCAAAAAATTTAACTATACTTAGCCACATAAGTATATACATATGGCATACTTACATATACTTAAGTATGTCTGCAAAAGTTGTCTTCAATTGAATAAATTCTGTAGCCCAACTTTGCTTCATTCTGTCCAACATTGAAATATGACCGCTCAATAGGAACGCAAATGCATCTGCCCTTTTTAGATCTGTTGGATCATTGGTCTGGGCTATGATTTGAGCTTCACTTATGGCCTCATGCATGGCCTCTAATTTAGGCATAATGATCCTTCTAAGTTCACCCATCCGGCTAATTATGTTCTTCCTTTCCTTCTCAAAATTGTTTATTGCATTTGTGATTGCAATAGTCTGACACTCTTGATTTACTATAGAGGATGAGAGAGGATCAAAACTCTAAGATAGACTTAATAGTTTATCCTCTTGTTCTTTTACTTTCCTCTCAATATCTTTGGTCACTGTAGGCCAAGATAAACAAAATTTGTTCATATTTCTGCCATCTTTAAGAGCATTTTCCAAGCTCTTTATCCCAATATCCATAACTTTCCTATCATTTGTTATCATACCCTGTACTTTAGAGAATCTCTTATCCAAAAACTCCTTCCAGACCTTTTCTTCAGCTGACTTCTCTAGAGAATCAAAATGTGTGCTAACACTGTTGACTAGAGTTTTTGAGATTACCGGAAGTGGAGGCTGTGGGATCCTTCTGAAACGATGGCATAATCTTTTCAAGCATTCCGGAACAGCTTCTATCAACTCACAGTCTTCCATGTGAGACTTCAGGAGTTTTTCTTTAACCTTTGCATTAGCAAATGAAGCAATCTTCGTTGTCTATACTGGAGAAAGAGAATCAAAATTAAATGGTCCTTGTAGAAGCTCTGGTTCATCAATCTCCATTGTTTCTTTGTTCAAGAATTCTTGGATAGTTTTTGCAGTGTCTCTTGCTGGAGACAGATGTTTCTTCTCTTCTGCATTCTTAGAGCTGTCTCTTCAAGCTTTCTCTCCTACATTCTTACCACTAGCAGTTGTGGTCTTCTCTGTTGAAGTCTTCTCTCCTTCTGCAGCCTTGGTACTGTCAACCTCTTTTTCCTTCACCTCTACTTCTTTCTCCTTTATTCTTTCTTCTCCTTTAGATCGGGAGACTGTAGGTGAAACCAGAGGAGAAACGTTAGTATGTTCAGGGCCCACCTCTTCTGTCATTTTCTCAGTAGATTCTTCTGCAACACTAGTGGTCGAGGGGTCAGTACCCAAGTCTTCTATAATAGGAAGATTAAATCTTTTGAAGGCCTTCTAGAGGATCTCTTCTGTGTCCTTGGCTACCTTGTCAGTCTCACCAGGCATCAGCTGATTCATCCTTGCTTTGCTTCTGAATTCATCCTTACAATCTTTGAATATCATATTCATTGTCTTGGGGTCGATTGAAGGATATAGTTGAATTGCTATCTATTCCCAGATTTCTAGGTCTTTTGCTTGGCCATTTTTCTTTCTTGATTCTAGTTCCTTCTCCAAGCTTTCAGGGATCAGAGATATAATTTCAATAAATGCTTTGTTGTAGATATTTAGGTACCTGACTATGGCATCTTGCAATATTTTCTGATCTGCTTCACCATAATCATCATAGAACTCAACCATTGGCTGAAGATTTCTGTCCACTGTGACTGATTTGATTATGTCATCAATGTGAAGAGTGGGTTTTTCAACATATTCCTCTGTCTTTTCTTCTTCCTTCTATCCGTTAGAGGGTTGGCCGGATGTTTTCTTCTTTTTCTTCATTTTCTTGATTTCTTCATCAGATTCAGTCTCCTCTTCATCCCTTTGACTGGCATAAGCTCTTGTAGCTTTTATCTTTGTTCTTTTCTCTCCTTTGCCAGATGATTGTGCTTCCAATTCTGATGTCCTTGAGCCTTTGGCAGTGGTAGGTGTAGATCTCTTTGATGATCTGGTTCGGGTGGAAGGTTTTGTCGGAGCACTTTCCTTATTTTTCTTTTCTACCTTCTTCTTCTCTTCCTCAGCCCTTTCTTTCTTTTTCATGTGGGTATCAAGTGCCTCCTTTGAGATCCCAAGGCCTTTGGCAACATTTTCTACTTCTTTTCTCACCTTCCTCTTGATCTTTGGTTCTCTGAGTTCCACATGAATCTTTACACTCAGCTCCTCAAAGGTTCCAAACCTTTCTGCCTTTGGATCCTTTGGCTGACTTAGCATGTGTTGAACATGCAGCTCTATAATTTGTTCATCAACTTCATACCCCATGGGCATGATCCATACAGTTCTTGGTTCTATTGCCTCCATTAGGCACTGATCAGTCTCTACCATAAAACATACTGTGTCTTTGTATTTCTCAACAATAGATTGGGGAATCCTTTCTCTTGCTTGCATCATGTTCTGGAAATTCTTGAAGTATCCCCATAGGGCTGTTTTTTGTACTTTGTCATTACCAAGTCTATGCAAATAATCTCTAATTTGGATAGCTACTGGTCTATCATTCTCCCACACCCAGCCATTAGATCCGGGAAGATCATTCATAAAGTAGAAGAATAAGCACAATATTAATCCACCGTACTTGAATGAATTCTTTTTATCTTTCTTTATTTTCTATAGATTCTCCAAGATTTGGTTCAAGAGAAGCTGACAAAGATCATAGTCTGCATCCTTTCTTAGCATTTCATAAGCGATGTAGATGGCCGTTCCAGGTACTGAATTTTCCTTGCTAGAATGATATATTTTATATCCAATGATCATGGAGGCAAACTTGACATCCGGATCAGAGATGTCATCTACTATCATTGCTCTTTTGTCAAACTTGGATCCGGTAGCCTCACTCACAATTTGATTCTTTACAGATTTAACAACAAGAATCCCACCGGATGAGTGTAATCCGGTAACTGCCCTGATGGAATCTTTTGTGATTTTGAATGGTCCATTTAACCACATGAAGTTGTCATGTATTCTGCTCAAAATATACCTGACCCATTCATCCTCAGTAAAACAAGGGAAATGTATGTATTGTGTAAAGTGCTTATTCCGGAGGCACTTGTATTGGGGTTTGAGCTCAAATGAATCATCTAACAGTTGTTTGTGATAGATATCTCTTAGTTTGAATTCACCAAAATCTTCAACATTTGTGTGTATGTAAACCCTAATATCTTCGGTGTGCAAAACACCATGTGGAACACTAGAGAAGGCTCTTAGGGGATCTACCTCCAAGGATTTGTATGGATGCTTCTTAAATATGGGGTGAGGCCTATCAGAAATCTTTACCATATTCAGAGTAGCCATCATCAAGGAATCTTACTAAGAGATATTAAGAATGAAGAATACCTTTTACGCTGTTTAGGGCACATACGATGAAATTCGGATTGAGTTGTATGAAGAATCGTCTTGATCTTTGGGAGAAGTAGTTGCAGAGCTCCTTTTCTCTTTTCTTCGAATGTGAATGTACAAATGATGAGCGAATGAACTCTTTTATTTCTGAGAAGCCCTAATTTTCATTCTGCAATAAATGCACAACCTAATTCATTTTGGTTTGTCTTGGTTGTCTTATTTAGAGACAAAACCTTTCTGGATCACTGAGACAGATTTTGAAGTTATTTTAGTAGAGTAGTGATAATCTATCTTCCTTTCATTAGTCATTTGATCTATTTGCAGATCAAGACACCATAGTTTGAATCATATCAGACCAAACTTGTAAGGAATCTATTTTACTAGAAGACTGTTTTACCAGATCAATTCTGATAGGATTAGTTTCTTCAAATCTTCTTGCAGATCTCTCAAATCTTTACCATACCCCTTTTAGATGTTTCTTGTATGACCCCTTTTAATCCGCAGCTCTCCTTGTGCCAATTCTGGCACCAATTGACTGGCTGGGGGAACAAGGTTTTCTTTGTGTCTCCCCCTGAGCCAGAGCTCACTTTTTAATTTCTGGAAGTAATATTAGCACCAGAGTCTGGTGCGGATCCATCCCCTACATTCTCTATACTTTTCTTCACCCAAATCTTGTTCATCTCACTTTGAACTTCATTCGCATTTACTTTTTGTTTTCCCTTATCTTGATTCTGATTATAATATACCAGACCTCTTTTATCCTGATTCTTGCTTCTACAAAATTTTGCTATATGACTGGATCTATTGCAAATTTGGCAAACAACATTTCTTTGCATATTTGATTGATATCCTCTTGATATGCATTGATTAGCCATATGACCCATTCTATTGCATGCAAAGCATCTACCATTGAATGAATTATTCATTTGCATATTTCTGCATTCATGAGATTTGTGACCATACCTTTTGCAGTTGAAGCATTGTCCGGAGAAGGATGTATTAGTCTGATTCATTCTCCTTCTGCACTGATTAGCTTTATGACCAAAGTTATTGCAGTTGTGGTAGTATCCATTGAAGGATGGATATCTTTGAGCATTAGGCTACCTTAACGGAGGTCTTCTAGGCCCGTTCCTTGGATTTTTTGATCCAAAATTCTTCTGACCGGATCCAGAGCTTTCTCCTTTCTCATAACCCAAACCACACTTGTCATCTACCCTCTTTTGACTTCCAAGAAGAACTTCAAGTTGAGCAGAACTTATCTTGAATTTCTCTTTATACTCATTTGCTGTTTGAAGATCTCTTTTGTGAGAGACAATTTGATCCTCAAGTTTTTCTTCATTATCTTTAGAATCTTCAAGATCAGATTCAAGATGACTGATATTCTATCCATCTTGTGGCAATCTTCTGATTTCTCCTTGAGAGATTGTCTTAGATTATCTTCAATTTTTCTTTTCTCTTCAATCTCTTGGGTAAACTTTATAACTCCTGATTCCATTTCATGTCTTACCATAATGATTTCTTTTGATAGCTTTTCACATAACTTGGTTTTCTCCTTCAGATCTTCATTTGCATTATTTGCTTCACCTTGACTTGCCAATTGTTGAAGTAGCTCCTTTCTCTTTTTCATAGAGAGACTTAATTTGACTTTTAGTTCTCTCATGAAATCATCAGCCTGTTTGAGTCTTTCCTTTAATTCATTAACTTCAGAGTTTGACTACTCAAGATCATCAAGGGCAGTCTTGAGTTGCTCCCTTAAACCATATGCATCCATTTGAATTCCCAGATCTTCCTCAAGCTATTAGACTTCTGTTAGAAGGAACTTGGCTCTGATACCAATTGTTGATAACTGAGAGGGGGGGTGAATCAGTTATCTTAATTATTTCAGCTTTCTAGACTTTCTTAATAATTAGTGTAGCATCAATTCAAACAAGCAATCTTAATCATGAAATGGAAATACACATGACACAATATTTTTGACATGGAAACCCTATTAAGGGAAAAAACCATGGGGTGATTAACCCAAGATTGTATTCTCTGTTAGAAGAATAGGATTACAAAATGGCACTTGCCAATTAGGGCTCACTGCCCGAGCACACTGCTCACAAGAGGCACACTGCCTACAAGAGACACACTGTCTACAAATTATAAAGAATGTAATACAATACTTGAACTGATAAGAAGTATCAACACATGCTGGAGTTCAGTTCTGGTTAGGCTCTGTATACTGATCTACTGCACTTCATCTTTCTTCTTCTTATATGCTGCTCTTCTTTCACATACTGAATCTTCCTTTCTACTTTTATTCAGCTCTACTACTTTTCTTCGCACATCACTTACAACAACAACACATGTCATAACTAAATCCATCTCGTATATATATCCGCACAAGCGATTTCATCACCTTTCTAGTCGGCACCTAGAATAGTCAATCTTTTCCCAAACTCTGTTCTGTCGGCTGAATCCTTGCACACCAAGTAATGTGGATCAAGGATATACTTGTGGAAATCATTAATCATGTCAGCCAAACATAATTCATGCCTTCATAACCTTTACCAACATCAGTAACACATCCGGAATAATGTCTGATGTTCTGCCAGTCATTTTTTCCTCTGTTCACACTATCACATGAGAACCCGACACTCAAGCCTTCATATCTCATTATCCTTTCCACACTGGAGGCTCAAACCTTGGAATCTATTAGTCAAGATACTCCTCTTGACTTCCCCAAATCTGCACTTCACTGAGATACTTCTGCTGAGAGATCCGGACCTGTCTGTCGGACCTTAATGACTACTCTGTTCTTGTTTACCAGACCACAATATTCTTCACTCTGACTTCTGGTATAGATATACCATGTCCTGCGGATGTGTGGGATGAAATTTGTTGCCATCAATGACAACATTCATGAATCCATATAGTGTCTCTTGCCAACAAGAACAACCCCCAAAATAGAGAGAGAAGAGACCGCCCAGAGTAGAGAGAGTTAGGACTCTGAGTGAGAGGATGAAGCCCCCCAGAAGATGAAGCCTCCCACCCCCCCATCAAAGCTCATAAATGAAGGAACTTACTCTCAGTAAAAGGTTTGGTGAAGATATCAACAACCTTCTTAGAAGTCAGACAGTAGAGAAGGTTGATGATGTGACCATGAATGAGCTCACGGATGTAGTGCATGTGGACCTCAATGAGTTTGGTCCATTTATGATGTACCAAATTCTTTGAGATCTGAATAGAAATCTGGTTGTCACAAAATATGATGGATGTCCATCTGATCTAGATACCAAACTCAGTGACAAGATTCTAAATCCAAATGGCCTTAGTGGTGGCATTCATAGCCCCCCAATATTTAGCCTCAATAGAAGATAGAGAAATAGTAGAATGCTTCTTTCTCGGCCAACAAACAGGACCTGAACCAAGTGAGAAGTTGTAACCTAAAGTAGACTTGCAATCTTGAGAATCACCTACCCAATCTGAATCTATGTATCCCACCAAGTCAAGATCAATTCTCGTTGTGTAGTGAATCCCAAAACCGTGAGTACCCTAAATGTAGTGAAGTATCCACTTGGTTGCTTTATAGTGTAGCTCATGGGGATCCTACATGTATCAAGAAACTATGCCTACAACATATGAAATGTTGTGTCTCTTATGAGTCAAATAAATGAGACTCCCAACAAGCTAGTGGTACAAAGTGCCATCAACAAATGGTGAAGAACACTAAGCCTCAAGTATGACTCTAGAAAGAAAGGGAGTCAGAGTAGGCTTACAGTTAGCCATATGAAACCATGAGATAAAATCTAAAACATACTTGGACTGTATGATGATGATCCCAGAAGTAGATTGATAGATTTCAATCTTGAGGAAGTAATGCAACAAGCCCAAGTCAATCATCAAAAACTTGTCATGAAGGGTAATTTTGACTACCCCAATGGAAGATGAAGAATTCCCTGTGATCAACAAGTCATCAACATACATAACAAGAAATAGGAGTGAATCATCCTATTGTAAAATATAGACATTAAGATCAGAATGGCACCGATTGAACCCATACATCAAAAGGAAGGAGTCCATCTTGGCATACCAAGCCTTAGGAGCCTATTTGAGGTCATAGAGAGACTTCCAAAGGTGGCACACAAGTGAACAATCCTAAATGAAACCCTGTGGCTACTCAATGTAGATCTCCTCCTGAAGGTCATCGTGAAGAAAATAACTCTTCACATCCGTCTGGTGTACTTCCCAATGATTGGCTACAAAAATGGCAAGAATAAGTCAGATGGAGTTCATTCTGGCAACTGGCATAAAAGTCTCAGAGTAGTCAATCCTAGGAACCTGGGAGAATCCTTTGGTGACAAGGCAAGCCTTATGATTATCAACTGACCCATCCATTGCAAACATTTTCTGATAGATCCACTTACATCGAACAAGTTTTCTTCTGTTAGGAAGAGGGACAATATCCCAAGTGTGGTTCCTTATCAAGGAACTATACTCCTCCTACATAGTTGTATCCAACTTAGGAATACCAGAAGCATCTTGAAAGGACTATGGATCAGAGGAAGTAGTAATGAAGACATGTGGAGAATTTGGGAATTGTAATTGAGTCTGCCTAGTCTATGATGGGTTCCCAAACCAATCACCTACAGACTGCAAGGTCTGTCTAGCCCAAAGTGGACTAGAAGGTGGAGAATGTGGAGGAGAATCATCACCTTCTTAATGATGACTAGGAGAGGAAGGAGGTGAATCCTATGAATTTCTCTCAGCATTGGAAGTGGAGCTAGAAGACTCCTCATCATCAAGAATCAGCTCAGGTGAATCTGACTCATCATAAGTTCTGTCATGTAGCTCAAGTGACTCCAATGTCAAGTAGAAGGAGGTGGAGAAGTGATAGGAAGTGAGATCGAAGATCCCTCCTCAAACTAAAAACTCCTCTTAATAAATAGCTCATGTGTAGTAGGGTGGAGTAACCGATAACCCTTCACACCATCAAGATAGCCTACAAATATGCAAGGCCTACTCTGTGGATCCAAGGCCTTACATTTCTCTACAGAAATATGGGTCGATGCAAGAGAACCAAAAACTCTATAACTTTTTTAACTGATGGTTTCTGACCACTCCAAGCTTCAAAAGGAGTAACTCCCTTCAAGGTTCGATGAGGAACATGGTTCTGGATATAATAAGCACAGTAAGTGGCCTCTTCCAAAAATGTGGTGCAAGAGATTTGGAGTGAATCATGTAGTTCACCATTTCCTTCAAGGACATATTATTGCATTTTGCAACATCATTCTATTGGGGAGTGTATGGAACAAGATGTTGCAAATCAATCCCCTCTGAAGTGTAAAACCTATCAAAATGATGGTTGACATATTCACCACCATTTTCAGTGTGTAAAACTTTGATGGATTTTCCAGATTTCTTCTCTACAAAAATTTTGAAGTCTTGAAAGTGATCAAATACCTTAGACTTCTATTTGAGAAAGTACACCCAAGTATATCAAGAACAGTCATCAATGAAAGTTAGAACAAATATAGCCTTGCTGAAGGATGGACAAGGAAATGGACCAACCAAATCACTGTGAACTAACTCCAGTATCTGTGAAGCTCTACATGCCTTACCTGTGTCAAAATTTTCCTTATGATGCTTACCAAGAATGCAAAATTAGCAAACACCACCTGAAAACTGAACTGAAGGCAACCCTATGACCATGCTCTGTTGGTTGAGTTGTTGCAAGTAGCGGAAGTTAAGATGGCCAAACCAATCATGCCATAACTCACTCACATCATTAGAATGAGTGAGAAAAATAGACTAAGGAGGATAAAGAACAAAGTGAAAAAATAGATAGAGCCATGACTGATGATCTGCTCTCCCAACTGGAACTATAGAACCACTGTGTAGCTCATGAATCTCCACTAAATCATGAGTGAACTCAACCTGCTTCCTTGAACCTGTGTGAGTGATCTAATATACTGACAGGAGATTAGTTGATAATGAGGGCACACAAAGAACATCATGGAATGTGCCATTCCCCAAATCAACAAATCCTCTCCCACATACCTCAATAGGAGTGTCATCACCCATCAAAATATAAGGTATAGTACATGGCTCCAAAGATGCAAGTTCTTCCTTAGATGAAGCCATGTGTTGCGAAGCACCCGAATCAAGAACCGAAGTGGATTGTTGTAAAACAACTGCTACAAGGGCCTTTCCCTTTCCTTTCCCCTTGTTATCCTTTGCCTTGTTAGACCCCTCATTAGAACTTTGTGTTATAGATTTGAGAACACTAATATTATTCTTCTAAGAATGTGTGTCAAGTGATCAATTTGTTTCTTCAAACATTTATGTTCATCATGTCTAGGTCTTTTACAATAGGCACATTGGACCTTCTCTTTCTTAGGCTTGTCGCCTTTAGAAGATTGGGTCTCATTAGTTGCATTTGAAGCAACTAGTTTCTGATCCTTCTTCTCCTTGCTATTGTTTTGTTTCTTATCCTTATTGCTACTACTTTGTCCTTTTTGTTCTTTTGTGCCTTGGCTGGCAACCAGGGCATGTGAATTAGAGGATTTTAGAGTGCCCATCTAGATTAGCTTATCCTACTCCCATGTGAGAGAGATAGAAAAGTCATCCAAAGATGGCATGGTGAATTAAGTACCAAGTGCACCCTTAGTAGCATATAAGGTAGAAACAAAGACAAAATATTCAGAACTTAGCTTAGAGAGAAGACTAAAAATTAATTGTTGATCATTTTTTTTAATTCCACATTGTTTTAACTACAACCTTAGTGATTTCAATTTTGTGAAAAAATATTGAATTGTGTTAAAGTTGCCTGGACTTAAACTAATTTTAGTTCATTTTCCAACATATGACCCCTCATTGAATCTTGTGTACCAAAAAGTGTTTCTAGCTTTGTCCAGATTTCATTTGGTGAATTCAAAGACTCAACATGTGAAAGAGAAAATTAGGAGAAACAAACAAACACAATGTTCCATAGGCTTCATCACATTTGTTAAACCACTTAGGTTTTTCTTCATCTTTAGCACGTTTAGTTTCAAGTCCCATTGTTATCCTATGTAATTCAGCTTTTCTTAAAAGTATATTGTCATATATTATTTATACTCAAAGTAGTTTTAGGGAGTTAAGATGGATACTGTTGTTTAATCCATGATGAAGAAATGCTGAAAAAAAATGTTGAAAAGAAGAGAACGCACACAGGACAACCCTACCTTTTCACTCAATCAAAGAACCCCCATGCAAACATGATTTGGCACTTTATAATTAGTGCATTTACAACTTCCACTAGCAAGAAATACTTAGTGGTCTTGATCTCAATGCATTACAAAATCCTCACGAATAGGTGTATACTGAAAGTAAAATACTGGAATGAAACCAAGTTAAAATAACAACACAACTACAAAGTATACGAAAAAACATGCACTTTCAAAAAATGAATCACATCTATTCGAGGTCATATGCAAAAGTTATGCTTCTTCGAAGTTTCTAATATGAGAACTGTGCAGCACTTGTCATGAGTGAGAATCTACAGTTTCTAAAAATCTTTGCATGAAAATGAGAAAAAAGTCTACAGTAGTACAAAAAGCACAAAAAAATAGCCCAAATAAAAAAACTTCTTGAGAAATGGAGCCAATATGAGCTAGAACAGAGCCTTTGAAAACCGCCTTCAAATCTGCAACTGTCAATGGAGAGGGGGTCTGCTAAAACTTTCTGATTAAGTTTGCACACGATCTGTTTGCTGCATACAAAAAATAATAGATACCCAAATAGTTTTTTATGCAGAAAACAAAACCTAGAAAACTTTTTTTCTTTTTGACATGCCTAAGATGTAGATCTAATGCAAAAATAAATGTCTCCAACAACAAAAAGTGACATGTAATATGTCAAAAATTATCTGTGAGGCCTCCTGGATGCAATGGCAAGGTCCTTTTGGTCTGAAAATTTTTTAACAGAAGTTGTCTTCTAGATCTGAGCTTAAAAACTGATAGGGAGCGCACAACGGGAAATGCAGAACGGGCCTAATTTACTCACAGTCGACATGACTAACAAATGAACCACTGATATATCTCCATCGGTCAGACAACCATTGTCGAAAAGACTTTCCTAAGTCTCTCCGTGACCAAACTCACCCCAATAGCTCAACTTCACTTTATCTTCGGCGAGACTTACTTCTATCGACCAAATCTTTCATCCTTTTGCCAATGCCCGATGATGGTTAAGTTCCTCCTCATCTCAACTATGACGGCTTCCACACCGGTTGGAAATGACTTTATCGGTGAGACCCTTCCTATCGGCAAAACTCCTAACTTGTCTCTTGATGCGCCGGTGGCATTTACCTTTGGTGAGTCTTGTTCTGTCGGCGAACACTTGTAATCTTTGGCCGATGCGCCGATCACTCCAATGTCACCTTTAACCTTCACTCATCGGTGAGACAATTACTATTGGCCACATTAGGGTATGCTTTGCTGATACACCAATGCATAGTTTACCTTCTCCCAAACCCTAGCACATGGAGATGCTAGGTCAACCTACTATGCAACCCGCACTGTCTGGATCCTCTGCACCATCGAATAATGAAACAAAACAGAAAACAAAAATGGATATTTGTACAACGAAGCCATTCCACTGATTTCAATAGAAATCTTACCAGTGGAATGCTTCACATCGACATATTGCAACAACAGAAGCACAGAAAGAATGGAAATCTATAGCTATACAATTTGCAGTTACAGGAAATAGAAATCCAATTGATGGAACAGAATCATTCTATTTTTCCTTAGTACAATACACAATTACATTCATCTCCTCTATGATTTGATTACCAATACTTATTTGGTTCATTCCTCTAGGTTATAAACTCGCCTTGAGGAAAACCAACCGATTCCAAGCGGCTGGGAGACCAACCGTCTTGAGATTAACAATTTGACAAATGTGACCTAAGTCACCTGAGACTTATAAAAAGAGGTCTAGGTCCTAAAAGACCTAGAGACCAACAAAAATGAAAATGCATTGGTCAAATAGACCTTATTACAACATAAAACATGATTTTCTAGGTGCTCCTGCACCAAAAACCCTTGTTCCCTAACTGTATCAAACAATCTCCGATTTTGGTGAAACGAAACCCAGATCTAGCTTTCTCGAACCTCCTGGACACGTTGGAACAATCAAAATATTGCCAGTATAACTAGAAATGCTGCAATCACCCATATCTCACAAAACACATTTACAAAACCCTAGAGGTTAAAATATTTTTGTCAACTTTTTTGATTCTCCAGATCATCTAAAAATGCAAGAGAAGAGCATACTGGGTTTTTAGGAAACCTTCAAGCAAAGCTTATTAGCCCCCCCCCCTGAATCTCTAAAAATGGAAACTAAAATCTATTCTGCACTAGATTAGCTTTGATATCATGTTAGAATCTGAAAAGATGAATAACCGAGAAAACTAGTGCAAACAAATAGATATTAAATTATGAAAGCAAATGATATAAGATCAAAATAACAACACAAAGTTAGTCTCCACAAGAATAATGCAAATGCTCCAAAAGAAAATAGCATTATGAGGATGCAAAATAAAAAGATGCCTAATACAAGCTAGGTAGCATGTTTATATAGCAAAAGGGAGAGGGTAGAGGTGGCAACACCAACCAATAGGAAGAAACCATCTATCGGTCTAAAGATAGCAAAGTTAGCTAATGGGTGATCTCTTGTAGGATGGTGACACCTCATAACCCACTCACAATATTGACCATGCTTTATCTAAGCAAGATTAATAAAACGTGTAGGAAAAACCTAGGAATATAGCAAAATAAATATCCCAACTAGGAAATAAAAACCTAAACTAAGAGTATAGACTAAAATTTTAAATATTTTTAAAGAAAAATATAAATGATCTTTGTAGAATGTTTATCTTCTTTGGTTTTTTTTGGTTTTTTAATGTTTATCTTGATTGTTTTTTCATCATTTTAGTAACTTTTTTCCTATTTATACCAAATACAAGTACACATTTACAAATTACAATTACAAAGAGAGATGAAGAAGAGTAGTTGTTGTGCTATGTAATTTGTAAGTAACACAATCTTTTTTATATTTTTAATGTTTTGATTTAGTTTTTTTAATTAATATATATGTGGAGTGTAAAAACAAAATTTTATAACACTTTTTTTTGTATTTGAAATATCAGGTTTGATTGTTTGTTTGAGAGGATTTTGTCACATCAAAGGAAGATATCATGAACCACTAGGAGAGAATTTCTACCACCTACCACCCATGGCATGCACACCGTACACCTATAGACCCACTAATAGAAACTGATGATTAATCTCCTTCTAACATGGATAATGAAATGCAAGTTCAGTTAGTCTTGACTAATGGAAAGTTTTGTTAGGATTGCATCCAAGCCTGCCTGTTCAATTGGATGATCTTGAAATACTTGGCCGACATGAGATTGATAATAGCTACAACTAGGCTACAACAACCTTCAATCAAACTTCAAAAATGGAAGAAGTTAGTTTCGTTGAAGCCAATCATCTAATGTTCCATGTCCCACATGTTAGAAATCAAGCTAAACCAAGCAATTTCTCGACCAAGAAAAAAAAGCATATGATATAATTATTTCACACTGTTCTACCATGAAACTACAACAACTTAAAATGATCATTCAAGGAATGGAAGGAATAGAAAAATCACATTTGATAACAAACATCAAATCTACACTAATTGAAACAACACCAAATGGCACATCACCATTGTTATTGCTCGCACCATCTGGAGTTGGAGTGTTCAACATATAGGGATCCATGATACATTCAACACTGTACATACCAATAAAGGAGATGAACCCATTACAAGAACAAACATTAGAAGAATTCCAAGAAAGCATGTATTTAATTCGTTGTACATTCTAATATATGAAATGAGCTTCATAGGCCTAAGGTTGTTGGAACATATTGACAACAAGTTGCAAGAAGCATTTCCCAATAATAATCACATCTCATTTGGTGTCCATTTAATCATCCTCTTCGGTGATCTGGAACAACTCCCCCAGTCAAAGACATTCTTGTGTATGCCAGAAGGTCATATGCCACAATGCTTTGGCGAAGCTTTAGCAACGTAGTAACAATGAACAAGATATTCCACTAGACTAGAGAAGAACCGTCACAAATTGCATTCCATGCTCTTATATCAAATTTAAGAAATGCAGAGCCAACACTTGAAGATTGGGAGGTTCTAATGTCATGTTCAAATTCAACACTTAACTCTACTGAGCAGTCAAATTTTTCTTCCTTAATACATTTATTTGCAACAAATGATTTAGTTTCATTGCATAATAAACATATGCTCAAAAAATTGCCAATGCCTATTGTAAGATCCACTGTAGAGAAACTTAAGGGGACATCATTCCAAATTCTAGATGATGAATAAATTGAAGCAAACATTCTCTTGTGCATTGGCCAACAAGTTATGCTATGTTTAAATTTTTGTGTGGAAGTAGGCCTTCTAAATAGTGCATTGGGCCAAGTTCAAAGAATTGAATATCAAGATGGACATAAACCCCCTGACATTCCATTATTTGTTGTGGTACAATTCAAGAATTACATAGGCCCACCTTGGGTTCACACCAATAAAAAAAGGTGCCAATTGTCTCCATAATTCATGGAGGTCGCCATAAAATTCCTCTAAAAAGGGCCTTGGCCTTAACAATACATAAATCACAAGGCCTAACACTTCAAAGGGCAACAATAGACATCGAAAACATTGATTGCCAAGGGCTAACATTCACAACAATATCAATAATGTGCAACCTTGAAAGCCTTCGAATATGTCCGAGCTTTACATTCCAAAGATATGCATACATGCAACATAGTCCATTTGTTGCAATAAGAAAGCACGAAGAGGAACAACTAAAAGCAATTTCAAGTGCAAACAAATGACCAACAAAAATAAAGATAAAAATATGTCTATCATTTATACACCTATTTGTTAATTGATCTACAAAGTTCTCTTCTTTTATTCACAACCAAAATTACTTACAACCATACATATACATGTTTATTTCATTATATTTGATTTCCAATGCAGAACAACAACACACATCATTACATGCTTTCAATGTTCAAATTATGAGTGAGAATCAACAAATCAAAATGGACCAAAAACAAAAGGAAAAAAAATAAATCATATACTACTCTTACAAATACACCCCCTATTTATTGCACTTACCAATGGATCAATATCAAAAAAATTGTCCCCCGTTCAAGGGATCTCAAGGGATCACCCTTCAGGTGGCACATAAGAGGCAAAATGGAAGGCTCCCGATAAGAGATGACATAAGATAAACTTTGATGGGGCCTCAAGGGGAAAACCTGGGCCTTCATCAATTAGATGTGTGATCAGGGATGATGAAGGTAAGTTTTGTGGAGCAGTTTTGAAGCACCTTGGGATCGTGTCAAACCATGAGGCAGAAATGCAGGCCTTTATTATTGGTTTGTAGCTTGGCCTCTCTTTACGGGTCAAAAGGGTGCACATAGAAGGAGACTCGCAAATAATTATAAATGCAATTCTGAATAAAGAAACACTGAATTGGAGATTAAATAATCTACATAGCAAGGGACTAGGACTTTTGGACAAATTCATAGATTTTAAAATCAATCATGTGTTTAGAGAATCCAATAGAGTGGCTGATGGATTGGCAAATGCAACCTTTGATCTAAAGGAGGAGATGATGATTGGTCAATCCATAGCTAAGTGGACCATAGTGGCCCCTGACCTAGGCTTATTGCCTCAAGTTGAAATTAGGAACTCTTTAGATGAGAACTAGGGAGAGTTGTCATATGCCCAGGTGCTAGAGAACGTAGTCTTGCTGGTGTAAGGCATGTCTGGGGTTAGAAATATGATGAGGTGTGTGACAAATGGCTCGTGAGGGACGTTGACTAGGTTGTTTGTCACGATTTTTGTAGAGAAGGTAGGAGTTGAGGTGGAGATGATGCAATTAGGAGTACTGAGAGGCATGGGAGAGAGCCGAAGTGTGATGAGAAATTATGAAGAAGTAATTTTGCAATTTGTGCCAAAGGCTGATTCAGAGCCATTAAATCCTAGGAGTTGGAGACCAAATGCATTGTTTCATTTTCACTAACATGGAGTTGATGGTGCTTCTTACTAGCAAGCCGAGACAAATGGCCTTCCGTGGGCCGATTATAGACAAGAGGCTACGGGGAATTTTTAAATTGAACTCAGTTATCAGTGTCCATGTAGTTGGTATGATTCTGGGGGAAGCGTTCATGAATCTAAATGAGAATTATTGGGTGAACACAGACATTTCTGGCATGTTTATTGGCATCCTCCTTGACTTGGGAGAATCGAAGGATGTGGTTAGAGAAATGAGGAGGGCGCCCATTCGTGCCAAATGGAGAAGGGGTTTGGACCAAGTGCTGGAGCTGGCTATCCCTGGACTAGGCTTCAAATAGGAGGGGTGATGTTGGCCGAAGGTGCTGCCAAGGTATAACCGGCTGTGGATTCTATTCGTGATTCTTGTTGCTGGATGTCTAGAGGCGGAAAGACGCAACGAAGTTCGCTGGGGTGTGGTGTTCTTGAAGACGGTGGTAGGCCTTGCTAATGGAGTGGGGGTGGACTAGTCAGAGATGCAGCTCTCAGAGGATTCAGAGGAGGTCTTGGGTGCTGCAAGGGATTGAGGAGGAAGCTAGTGAAGGATAATCTATAGTATAGTTATAGTTAGACTTTATTGTAAATATTATGACATAGAAAAATATGAAGTATGTAAATTTGTTATGTAGCTACCAAACTGAAGTTAATATATTATGACCCTCATTAGATGAGCAACCAATTTTGGTTTCAATTTTCTTGGTTCTATTTATATATGGGTCCTGGCTCCCTTAAGCCGAATTAAACAATAAAAAAAATATAAAAAAAAATTATACTTTAAAATTTTCCATAAGCAAAATATTGATTGCTTCTTTCCACAACCATTCTCTGTGTACCCATTACACAATATGATGAGATTACTAGTTAATAAAATATAAACAACAATATTATACTAAAATTATTTGTATATTTAAAATTTTATAAAATCAATATAAATTTAGTGACACCAAAATTGTCATATGTATTCAAAATTATTTTATTGAATTATATACTCGAAATATCTTTGCTTCCTTATATTTTAGATCAAAATCGTTACTAATATTACAGGAAGTGGTTAGCAGAAGGTTTAGGGTTTGACGTTTAGCCTCATTGAAAGAGGACAAAGTTATATTTTGTTTATTTCGTACTACAATCAGTCTTTCAAAAGTGTTACCCTAAAAGTTTGTGTTATCCATGAAGACTGCAAATTATACAAAACCAATAAAATGAACAAATAATTTTACATCTTTAAATCTATCGCTGTTATTTTAATACCACTACACTTTTGTATTTAAATACTAATTACTTCTCTTCAAAAACATTCAAATAATTAATACAATATACACATTTTAAAAAGCTAGAAAATACAGAAATTTGAAGCTAGTTCAGAGAATTAGCAAATCATATCGGTGCTGCTAACAGAGTATACAGTGCCAGGAGAGCAGCCAATACACATCATTGGTAGAGAACAAAATACAAAGGGCAATAGATCACCACTCAAATTCTTCATATATTGATAAAGTGTGTCTTTGTTCAATTGTTCTGCCAGTCCTGTCCAGATTCTCGATAAATCGGAAGTAAGCTCTGTCAATACAACCTTTATTGTGAAAGTAGATACAATGCTGGCCAACATTCCCAAAAAAGCTATACAAATCCTATTCTAAAAAGCTTTATACTCAACACAGTCAAGGAGCTCATGATAGTTGTTAACATGCCAAGAAATGGATTAAAACCCAATCGTATTTGTGAAGGGATGTTAGAAAATGTTGATAGAATTTTGTGAAAGTTCCCAGTCGTATCATAACTTGCTTTCAAGAAGCTCATCATACAACAGGTTTATATCCTTCAAAACCAAAAAACCCCACCACGACATGGCAATGGAGTGGCTGTGCTGGAATCTTTGGTTTCAGCCACAACATCTAAAATCATTAAAGATTAACAGATTTACAACTTGCTAGGAATAAATGCAGACTTTGCTTGTAATGATTAATCCCATTTCCAGGAGTCCATGAAGTTAAGACAGGATACTGTGCTAATAATTCATCCGTTTGAGACACCAGGAAAACATGTGGGCTCACAGTGGTTTACAATGATTATATGCTTTGTGATGTTACCTCAACATCTCACGCGACCTTACACTCAAGTATCCACAACTACGAATATTTGGTAAATATAGCCTCTTTTCAAATATAAATTATTAGATGAATTATAGCTTATTGGGTAATTTTTATAGGCTATTCGTAGATATTTGCTTTGCGATGTATTTCATTGTTGTAGGAAACATTTTCTTTCTTTGCTCCCATTCATAGTAATTCAATTGCTGTTCTACACTTTCCCATGAGATTTTCCCATTTATAGTGACCTGAAGCAAAAGAGTTTTAGCCATTTCATAGGGTCTGTGCGGTTGAAAATTTCCTCTTTTAGGATGAAATCACTTCTGTTTTACAAAATAGGGTAGTTGATCGACGCCCTTCTTCACTGCCACAAACCAATATTGGTAATGGGTTATGGTGCATCTCATACTTTTGATAACGACAGGACCTTGGAGACCACAATAGCTATTTTGTCGGCTAATCTAGTGGGTATTCTTAGTGCAAAATATTTTAATCCATAAAAGGGACAATTCATCAACTGCTCAAACGTTTCCAGAGATTTGTATTCCGGAGTAGATATCTATTTTTGATAATGGTGTATAGACCAAATCAATAAGATTGCATGGAGCTTGTGGTGGATATCCTGCCATCCCCTTTTCTTCTTTATTTATAGACTCCTTGTTTCTATTACTATCTTCCTATCTTTTCTTCTTTATTTTGATTTTTGCCTTTCTTTTTGTTTTTCTTCTATTTTTGATCTCTTTCTATCTTTTTTTTTTTTATTTTAACTTTATAATCTAGTTATTATCTAAATAAGACTTAAAAGAATTTAGAATATTATCACAAAAACATATGTGTATATTTATTTTATCTTTTCTAATTTAATTATAAAATAATCTCTTAAATACATCATTATCTATATCAAATTGTCTAAAAGATCATTCCAAAATATTGTCATTAATCTATAATGACTATTATGAACCAGATTAACTATGAAATTATTTCACACACACATAGATATATTGATGCAATTTAATCTATATGAAGTAATGTGGTGTGTGCAGATTCCCTTCACCACCAGTCACCATAGGTCAGCTAGACGTCCCCTCCTCGATGATACTCCACATACATGAGTCGAAATTAGTCTTAATTTCTTCATTCAATTGAATTCTCTAGTTTACATGTTGAATAAGTTTGCACTTTTCCAATGGTTTATGTCTATTCCTCAAGGCAAGACATTTTCTAGGTATAATGGATAATTTCAGTTTGGTAAACAAAATAAATCTCAAAAGAACACTTATTTTCATACAAGAAACTCATATTCGATAAATTGAAATAATAATTCCATTTTCATCAAAATATTCTCTACGGAAAAACAATATAGTTTACTTCTTTCCATTTGTTTCTATTTCTGGTTTGCAGTTTGTTCAAAATAAAACGATTTTCAATGGATTATATAATCTATCCAATAATTTTTATACCATTTCATCTATATTTCAAGTATTTGACAAATAAAGCAATTATTTCACAGGATTTCATCTATTTTGCTTATTAATGGTAAAGGCTACAGTTTTTCTTTTAAACCAGAAATATATTATAAACTGGAAATACTTTTCCATATATATATATATATATATATAAACTCATTATACAGAAAAATAAACTTGAATTATTAAATCTTAGAATATAAATTAATTTTCAGATGAATATACAGAAATATATATATATATAATTAACACTTTTTATCAATCAACGATTTATATGTTACTGATAGACAACGAAATAAATTCATAACAAAGAATTAAAGATTGGTATTCAACGGATTAAAAAAATTAGAAAAAGCGTTGTCTGCGCTAGGGAGGCTAACGGCCACACAACACATATCATATGTCTTAAATAACTTACAGTTACAAAACGTGGGGATGGCGTCGGCCATCCCCATAGGCTTTAAGCCTGTGGGGAGAGTCGGCGCCCTCCCCACACCCTTCTTATGGTGTGGCAACAACCTAGGGACCGCGTTCACTGTAAAAAACAATACTTCTCAAATGATATCTATATACATTGATTTCTCTTTTTAAATTTTCAAATATGCATAAATTTATATGTTAAATTCAGACGTCTTCTAAGTCGTGACAATGTAAGGCAGTTATTATATATTTAACAATGAATATATATATATATATATATATATATATATATATATATATATATATATATATAAATATATATATACAGATCGCCTATTTCTATATATATATATAATTTTAGGGTTCCACTGCTGCATTTCATAGACAGTTAATTTACAATTTATATTTTCTTTTCTATACATATCTTCATACTTCAAATATGTATGAGTTTATATATAAATACATATATAGTTTCTGTATATGTATTTATATTTATAAAAATATCAACAATCACAGAAATATTCTAATTTTTCAAAGAATGATATGTATAGTTTTGTATATTCGCCAAACAATTAATTTATATTCTGAGTTTTTATAATTCGAGTATATTTTTCTATATAATGATTTTTACTTCCACACACACACACACATATATGTTTTTGAAACTATGGCAAATCTGGACACTTCCAAAATGATGTAAAGAAGAGAAGAAAAAGAAGATAAATTAGATCAAATTACTTACGGTAACCTGGATCTGATACCAAATGTAAAGACCACAATTCACACACATACTAAAATTAACCTTCGAATACACAATTAGATACCCAATGCATAAATTAGATCAAATTACTTATGTTAGATAAAATTAACTAACTTTCATTAATATACATCCAAGTAGGATTACAATACATCAAGAGTCAAACAAGGTTGTGCCTTTACAAGTTCTTGCCATATAGGCTTTTGCATGAATAGCATAATGGAAATTAACTTCTTCCACACGAGCACCTTGGAACCTGAGAGAGAGAATATCATTGGGGCGATATCCACCCTGCCATGAAGCATAAAGCTTCCCCGTGCTTTCCATCTGGAAAGCCCGACTCATCACGAGGGGTCTAGCAAACATGAAGCGACGTAGGTGAAAGAAACTAGTGCTCTACTAAACTAATTACATATTAAAAGCATGGAAACTACATCACAACTCATACTTACATATATGGTAAGGTAAAATACACATGTAATGAACATAATCATTCTCCAAGAACAGTCAGTCATTCTGGATCACATACCTTGGATATAATTGAATTCATTTATCTAGCAATGTCATATTAGGATTCTCTTCCCAGAATGCATAAGGAGTTTTTACTTAAACCCAAATCATAAGACACCATTTCGTAAAACATAACACTCTTTTATGTGATTAAGAACAATCTTTATATAATTACCATCATGTAGGTGTTAGCTGTCGTTGCACCAAAAGATCAACCTCTTAATGCTTGATACAACCACTTGACTTAACAAGCATAGGAGGTGGTTAAGCCCTTGTCATAAACCACCGCAACACAGCGCTAAACAAGGAGACCAAGGGTCACACCTTGCAACAATCCCCCCCAATGCAAACACGGGGTTTGAACCTGTGACCTTGGCTCTGATACCAATTGTTAGCTATCATTGCACCAAAAGATTGACCTCTTAATGCCCGATACAACCACTTGACTTAACAAGCACGGGAGGCAGTTAAGCCCTTGTCACAAACCATCGCAGCGCAGCGCTGAACAAGGAGACCAAGGGTCACACCTTGCAACAATAGGATCTTGTTCTAGAGTATGCTCAATCTATTCTTAGATCTAACTTTGTGCCCCAAAGGTTGTTATATTAAATTTAGTTCTGTTTCTTATCGTTCAAGTTGTGCTAAATCTATTGAGTCCACATTAATATTGTGGAAAGGTCATACAAGAAAAACATTCAAGATGGAAACCTTAAATTCTTCCCTATAATCTTAGAAATCCAAATACTTATCTTAGAAATTCTTCCCTATACTTATCTTATCAATACCAACAAACAATGAAAGATATTTTATCCTTAAACTTTCTTTTTACTTTACAAGGTTATATTATCAATTGCCTTATTTGATGACTTAACCAAATGATACATTCAACCTTATGTCCCTATATCATGAAAGGTTCCTTTGCTTCAAAGCAATGTGTTGCCTTTATTCCAATAAATTGTCAATATCAATCTACATTTATTTACCTAAGTAGAGGTAAGCATATGGTAATCATTGTAATGGATTAGTCTATTAAGGAATGCGTATTACATTTTCATAATTATGATGGTTCTAATGCACTAAATCAGTCTAAATTTCTTCATTCAATTGAATCCTCTAGTTTGCCTGTTGAATAAGTTTGTACTTTTCCAATGGTTTATGTCGATTTCTCAAGACAAGACATTTTCTAGGTAAAATGGGTAATTTCAGTTTGGTAAACAAAATAAATCTAAAAAGAACACTTATTTTCATACAAGAAAATCATATTCAATAAGTCTAAATAATAATTCCATTTTCATCAAAATATTCTCTACGGAAAAACAATATAGTTTACTTCAATCCATTTGTTTCTATTTCTGGGTTTGCAATTTGTCTAAAATAAAATGATTTTGAATGGATTACATAATCTATCCAATATTTTTATACCATCTCATTCACATTTCAAGTTTTTGACAAGTAAAGCAATTATTTTATGGAATTTCATTTATTTTGCCTATTAATTGTAAACGCTACAATTTTTCTTTTAAACTAGAAATATATTATAAACTGGAAATACTTTTCCAATATATATATATATTGATTCAATATAAATAAACTCTCTAGAAGTAAAATCATTATACAGAAAAATATACTCGAATTATAAAAACTCAGAATATAAATTAATTGTTTGGCGAATATACAGAACTGTACACACACACATATATGTTATTAACATATTTTATCAATCAGCGATTTACATGTTACTGATAGACAGTGAAATAAATTCATAACAAAGAATTAAAGATTGGTATTCAATGGATTTAAAAATAAAAAATAGCACAGTTTGCGCTTGGGAGGCCGACGACCACACAACACATATCATATGTTTTAAATAACTTACAGTTTACAAAATGTGGGGATGGCGTCGGCCATCCCCACAGGCTTTAAGCCTGTGGGGAGGGTCGACGCCCTCCCCACACCCTTCTTATGGTGTGGCGATAGCCTAGGGGCTGCATTCAATGTAAAAACAATACTTCCTAAAAGATATTTATATACATTGATTTCCCTTTTCAACTTTTTAAATATACAGAAATTTATATGTTAAATGTAGACGTCTTCTACGCTACTACAGAGTAAGGTAGTTATTGTATATTTTTAACATTGAATATATATATTTATATATAAATGTATATATACAGATCGCCTGTGTATATATATATTATTTTAGGGTTCCACTACAGCAATTCACAGGTAGTTAATTTACAATTTATTTTTTTATATATATCTTCATACTTCAAATATATATATGGGTATATATATATATATAGATACATATACAGTTACTGTATATGTATTTATATATATAAAAATATCAACAATCGCAGAAGTATTCTAATTTTGCCAAGAATGATATAGCTATCAAATTCAAAACAACTTATGACATGAAAGAGACAATTTTTCTTGCAGATACAAATCAGTCATACAAAAAATTCAAGCATAAACATATTGGTTCGGTATAAAAACCTGTAAATTTTGTATTGCAATAGATGATCTCTTCAATCCTATGTTCCCTGAGTTCTACCTCTTCACTCCAGACCTTCAAAGCTTCTTGTGCCAAGCCTCTTTTCCAATACTCCTAAAACTAATGTTTTTGTTTTCAGATTCCAGATTTTGAGAGTGAAAAATTGTGTAATAATCCTTGTGTTCAGATAATGAGAGTTCCTTCTCTTTTATTATTTTCTTTTTTTTCCTTCTTTTCTTTTTCTATTTTTATTTTGCTTTCTTTTGTGCTTTATTTTCTAAATTTAAGTCCTTTTTCTATTTTTCTATTATTTTCTTTCTCATTGCTTTGTTTTCTAAATCTTGATTTCTTTTCTAAGTTTATCTCACAAATATGATTTAATAACTTGCATCACAATTATCTTTAAAACAATAAATATTAATTCTAATTTTGAATAGAATCAATAAATGATTTAAAATTATTTTTATTTCCTCTAAGAGAAATTAATATTAACCAACATTTAATTAAATAAGCAACTATAGCAATAATCTTCTGTATTAAATAAGATAAGATGCAATCATAACTAATTTATGCAAATGCAACTATATGATTTTCTAAGTGTGTGTGTGTAGATTCTTTCACCACGATCGCTTACAGATGGCTACACACCCCCTCCTCGATGATACTCTCTCTATCGAGAGTATTTTCCTGTCACACACATGAGACAAAGTTTGATCAGTGATCATTTAAATGGTAATAGTAAATTAATAAAATAATTATTAAAAAATGGGGTTATGACAGCTTGTGAAAGATACCTTGATCTGTAGGTTTCATATATTTTGGCCAAACCTGGTTAATTTGAATGAGTGAATTTCAAAAAAATTGGAGCCTTTTTAAGGAAGATCTTTTCACATGTCCTTGTGCAAAATGTTTCTTTTTCTTCCTCATGAACATCGTTCTATTAAGGAGTCAAATAGTTAATAGCTAGTTTACACCTCATCCACACCAAAATGCGATAAATATTTCGTTGGTGTAATTATTTATTTAATTACACTTTATTAAGTTTACTTAGGGTTTTTTAAAGTTCTTAGGGTTTTCTATCTTCCAAATATAGAAGAAAGATCTCATATGTAATTATTCAATTCAATATCATTATTGCATCCTTATCATGCAAATTTGTCCTCTTTGCTTTTCTCTCGTAGAATGAAATATCTAGTTTTACAGGTGATCCTAGGAGCTTGAGAATACATCAATCAACTCTTACATACTTGTCATATTTTTATTTGTCCAAATTAACCTTTGACTATTGGACTGGATGATGTTTAAGAATAGCCAGTCCATGGTATTAGAACAAATCTTCCCTCTAGTGGAAACCATGTTATTTTGAATTTAATCTTCTTACTACTTACATTTTTAGTCATTCTAGCTTGGGTCTGATTGTTTAACCTTCTGCTACATAGTTTTAGGGCTCTTCCAACCTCTCATCCATTAGGAACTTTCTTAGGAAAAATCTTGCAATTCCATAACTTCATAACTCTATCCTCACTCCACCTTTGCATGGACTCTAGTGAAAATGGATCTTTCCAAGAATTTACTAGAAAAAATTGGGCTCAAGTTTGGTAATAGATTATAAAAGTAGTAGTTTGACTATGAAGGAATAGTATTTAGATGTAGATTGTGTTGTGGTACTAATTACTTGATAGATACTTATCCAAAAGATTCTTCTATAGCAAAATGGTTTAATTCTTTGAATTGAATGACTTGGTGGAAAGGGGAAAAACTAAGTCAATAATTGATTTTTGTTGACACTCTTTTAGATCATGTCTTCAATTTCTAGAGAGCCTAAAATGTCTTCTAAAGATTCTTCATCTTTGATCATATGCTCTTCTCTAGATATGATAGACATTTCCAAGAATTCATTGGGAACTCATTGTCCTCCCTTTATAGCTACGGCTGAGGAGTTACCCTTGTTGGAATATGACAACTAAGTGTTTCTAAGAAACATACTAAATATTTAGTAGATCTTAGTTTAGACACTTTGACAACACTTCAAAAAAACAAGTCATTCTTAAATAAGGTTAAGGTTCAATGCAAGATAACTCTTTACTCCAATGTCAAAAAGGGATAGTAGATTATTTTTGTGTTAGAATTTGTTTAGGCCATTGACTATCTAGGATGGTCCTTTTGATAAAGGACTTCTTCCTTTATTAGATTGCTTTGATGTTGATGGAACTTGGTGTAGCCACAATTATAAAATGATTGAACGTGTTTCTCTTTTGATAGTTAATTTAAAGGGTGAGGAACCTTACTCTCTCAATTTATGAATTAAAAATAAGTAAAGATTTTTCTTAAATTTAATAGAATATGCATGTATTGGTTATTTTCTAAAAAAAATACATTACATCAATTTTGTATTTTAAAGCTACAAAAATTTGCCCCTAATTTCACGTATATCAAGAATTTACATTTCAAAATTTTTTCCGTATCAAACATGTATCAACATATGTGAGAAAATCATAAATATAACTTTTATCACTATGAATCTGGTGGAACCCCCCACAATTTCATTACTCTCTGGCCTAAGACCCTTGCAATTGGCTAAGTCTGTATGTAAAAGCCCTTAAAATCTAAACCCTTAGCCTTTGATCTAAGACTACATTTTAATTTTGAGTTAACTTATGATAGGAAGTCACCCCAGACTTAAGTTATAACTTCATGTCTTGATTCCTATCTGAAACTAGCCCCTTGAGCCTAGTTACTAGCTTCCCCGTGTGTGCAAATAATTCTTAAGTCAGAGTCTAAGGTTCCTAGAGACAAATCAACGGTTATTGTGACATCATGGGCTCCAGATCTATCAGATCTGTTAGAGCCACAATGATGTGTTAGCCGTAGACCTTCAATCTGGTGGGCCCCAAGTCTTATCAGCTAAAAGTCTAAGCCATGCTCACTCCTCATTGGATCGCATGAGTGCGTATCAGAAAGATACTAAAGAGTATACCTCACGATGCTGTGACAGAGTGACAAGTATCAAGTGGGTCCCGTCCAGTCCAAGCAAGCTAAATCTAGTGCTTAGCACACGAGTGTAAGGATGGTGGTGTGTGTCCCTCCTAGGCCCGTGTTGTTGCGCTAGGTTGACACATGGATATGAAGTGGAAAAGTTTTGTTGGGTTGGCTAATTCTGATTAGCCTACGCCATTTCAAGCGTGTAAGATGCCTTTCATTGATACAATTTTCAAATTAGAGTCGTAGATTCTCCCACAGACTGATCAAATTGACGACAAATATTCAAACATGAAGAATGGCTAGTCCTTAGCTTACTGGCTGACACAAGCTTGCAGTAATGGCGATTTGATGAGAAATCCTCCAGAATCTTGCTGGATTGGTGAACTAATTATATAAATTGGATTGTTGTGATGAGTACAATCATTCGCAATCAAACACCTTGTGAGAATCAAGTGGCTTGTGGTAGCAGTTGAAGAAGTAGGGTTTTTGGTTGCAAAGAACAAGTAAGTGTGGAAATTGTCAATATTTCAGTCTATTTGCTTGAAAATCTTATTGATATTTCTCAAAAATTGATCGTAGAAGCTAAATTCATAATTACATTAGGGTGAATTGATTGAATTTGTTTAGTTTTCAAAAGTCCTAGTTTGTAATTAAACTTTGCATATATAAGTATGGCTAGTCCTTCAGAAACAAAAAGGGGCTTTGAGCATGACTTGCTTATTAAGTGTCCTAGCTCATGGAAGAGGGTTGTAAAACTTCTTGGGAGAAATAAGGATGAGCAATTCATAGATAGTCGCAGTGAAATTAGGGATTTAGTTCTCCCTGTGATTGGATGGTCTCTATTTGAGAGATGGCATAAGAAAAGGGAAGCCAAGGGTCCCTTGAAGAATGGATGGTGTTTAGATATGGGCAAGGTCGTAGTGCCCAATGTATTCATTGACATAGATTTTATCAGACTGGTAGCCAGTAGACATGATGCTAACACAAGAAGGGTGTTATCAATAACTGGTCAACCAATTATTGCCCTCACAAAACCATATATTGCTGAGGTGTTTGGTCTAAACCTTGCAACAAATAAGACTATATATTTTGACAAGTTTATATGAACATATGAAACCCACAAGGTACTCTATAGGTCTGTTAAGATTCCTATCCACATAGTGAAAGTTTCTAGTAGCAGAGGAATGGCAATTTTTGAGAACAAGCCATTTAGTATCAAACTATTTGAGTACTTTAATAAAACATACTACTCACTCTATCAAATCACTGGTGTAAATGCAGAAGAAAAGATACCAGTCCATCTAATGTATATGGCAATTGATATTTAGGACGATACAATCAATCTAGAGTTTGACTTTTCTTCTTTTTTGCTAGATGAGATTCACAAGAAAATGATAGCCCTCAAGGCTAATAAATAATTAAAGTTTAAGTGGTATTTCCTCATGTGCCACATGTTCTTATATGCTAGTAGGGATGTGTGGGAAAAGACTTTGCAGGTGAGAAGATTTGATGAGAAAAATAAGCCCTTGCCAGTTCAGTGCTGGACCTACTTGTGGGATAAGGATTGTGAGAATTCAAACTATCTCATTTTTTAGGAGTTCTTTGTTAGAAGAATGATGGCATACATGGGAGAACACATGGATAGAAAATGACGAGAAATAAGGGATTTCCTTAGGCCAAATGAGGAAACTCCTGGGATAGGAATAAATCATAAATGGGGAGATTAGTTTTTGAACAAGTATTCAACACATTTCAGAGTTTATTGTTTCACTATGCTACCTCATTTGTTATCAGTCTATGTGCCAAAGAGATTGGCTTATTTGGAGAACATTTGGTAGTTGAATGAAGTGGACAAGTTTCACCTTAGAGGTCAGAAGAAGGGTTCACTTTTCCCTATTGTTTTGAAGTGGTCAAACTTCCAAGTTGCAAACAAGGAAGGTTTGGACTAGATTTATCCTTTGCTTAATATTTTTAAATTGTCCTATGCTAATGCTAGGGAGAGGTTTGACCCTAAAGGTTTCATTAATTTAGTAAGAATAAGTGTAAAAAGTCTGCATTCCCTCATGATATGAATTTTGTTGAGGATGTGATAAGATATTCCCTATCATTTGAAGAAGATAACAAACTTGAGACAAGGAAAGAATTGTTAAAGAAAAAAATCAGAGGATTGAGAGGGATCCTACATTTTAGGGTTCTTGTCTTGAAGAAATAGATAGGGTCATCAGTATTAGGAAGATGTTAGAGATTGCAGACACATTGGTGATTCCTAAGGAGCAGAGACCTCCTAAAGTGGAGAGAGTTCCTAGTGTGAGGATAAAACCTTATGTCATGGAAAGGAGTGAGGATACAAAGGAGACAGTTCTTTAAGACACTGATGAGATAGATATCCAATAGGCTAAGAGGCAAAAGACCTCAAAGGACAAAAAAGAGGAAAGTCAAATGTGATTGATGAAGAAGAAACAAGTATGATTATACCATGAATGCCTCAAAACAAAACCTTTAATTATTTAAAGGTTGTAAATGATGAAACTGGAGATATTAGAGCACTTGCTTACCAAAAGTTTTGGCAAGATAATGAGTTTGTGAAGAGTCAAGACTTTAGAGACTTTGTGTTGAGAAGAAAATATGCAGTCTTTCAAACTAGGCTTGAGGAAGAAAAAAGAAAAATTGATTCAGCTGAAGAGAAGGATCTAGCTACTAAAGTCTTGTCTGAATTTGACTTGAGACTAGATAATATCACTCCTGAAGAAGGGAGAATGATGGTGATTGAGAGTGGCATGTTGCTATTGCCAAATTGGAGTTTAGCAAATGCCTTAGCTTTTGAAACCATAAGGAAACAAAATGAAATGGTTTTCTTCACTAAGGAGCAGGTGGAAGAGGTTTTTGGATGTGGTTTCAATCCAAATTTTGAAACATTGTGTTGCATTTTTTTGCAAACTAGATGCTTCCCAGTTATCCCTATAAGGTAGCCATCATTGTTCAACAGGATTTCTGGGCCAGGGGCCAACAGTACAAGAGATAGACCCTATAAATATCTCCTCTCCATCTTTAGGTTGCAGAACCAAGGGGGGTATTCCCTATTCAACATCCATAAAATATGCATGTGAACTTACTGGGATGTTGATACAAAGCAAATAAATCCTCTCTTATGAAGACCAAAACTATAAAATAAGTGCAAAGGGGCTAGTTGTGGGCCTATGCTTAGTTCTAAAACAGAGGATTTTAGTCCTAAAACTACTTCTAATGTTCTAAAGGTTTATATTTGAAGTTTGAATTTGTATTTTGTATTTGGATGCAAGACTAGGACCTTGGGTTGTAACCTCAATACAAGACCAGACTGGTGCCTATCTCAGGGCTCATAGTCAATAGACATACACATGTGAATGATTACCATAAACTTGAATCAATAACTAAGTTTCAAAGGGAAATTTTTTAGTGTCTGCCTTACAGATACTTCCCAAGACTGAGTATTTAGTCATTCATACTTGATGATATCCCTGTTGCAGGGTACCTTTCCCAATGCTTAACCTAAAACATTTAATTTGTTCCTTGAACAAAGATAAGAGATTAGACATTCAACACAAAAAATCCATGTTCCTGAATCCCAAATAACCCTTAGCTATTTAGATTCAGAAGAAAAGATGCCCACAACTTGGAGACAAACAACTAAACACATGCAACAATGCATTTCTCATATAAAAACAACATGAAACCAACAAAATTATGCATAAAACATTCAACATATGATTCATAAACTCATAAGACACCCAACAGAGGCACCAACAAAACTATACCTTATTATTCCACCAAAATTTGCCCAGTCTTCACCCATTCCCTCCTCTAAAAAATGAGTGACATAGTCCTCCTATATAGAAAGAACATGTACTCCGCATGAAGTACAATGTTATTTCAAAACTTCGCCAGATACAATGCACCTTTTGAATGGCTCCTCAAACATTTAATGTTTCAGGTAGAGAAAAGGAGGAAAAACAGGTGAAATCGGGGAACGTGTAGCCGATTGGAGATTTTCCCATTAAAAATGGTAGGTTGCCCGTCATTCATCGACCATGCCTCTACAAATTTTCCATTAATGGACAACCTACTCATGGCTTCTGGAAACACAACAACTTGTGTGCTTAGGAATTTTTCCCACCTAGAATGTAGTTGCGAATGCATAGGAAAACCCTCCTATGAAATTTTGAAACAGGGCCATCGATTTCCTCCTCATTGCCAAGATCAATGGCCTCAAACCATGCTAAAAAGTCATTGGCCAATTAAAATGTACCATGTAGGTAGCTTTTTCCCATTGTAGACTTTTCACAGCTCAAACAAACATTTCTACCTTTTCACCCATTTTGCTTTTTTCGCCTTCAAATCTTTGTATATGTAGTTGTATATACATACAACTGCCCTTGGACACGTGGCATCTTGCCATTCGATCACTATCGCTAACCACTTGCACCTTCGTCACCGATCCATTGTATCTTTTCTTGCATCTGAAGTTGTATATGCAATTATATATACAACTACCCTGCATACAAGCACAGACCCCAAATCATTATGAAATACTTTGAGATTTCAATCGGGTCCGGGCGTTGTATCTTCCTCTTTGTACATCACCTTGTATATTACAAATACATACAACTACAGATTCCATCATACTTATGAGGCAGATTGGAATAAATTTTGAATCTGGCATTGTATCTACATCTTTGCATCTCTCATCGTATATCGCATATACAATGTGCAATATACGACCAACTGCGGACTCCAAACTGAAATCCACCAAAACACATTTTCTTTTCATGCCTGGAATTGTATGTGTGCTTTTTGTACATTGCAATGTATATGCACATACATACAATCACAAGACATACAACTGTGCGGGCCCCATCGTTGACTTTGACCGCAACCTGCCTATATATTTCTTTGTATCTTCTGTTGTATGTCCGATTGTATATTGGGTACATACAACCCCAATATACAACCACGGATTTCACCTAGCTCATAAATGTAGTTTACTTTTTGGCTACGTCCACTTTTAAACCTGCCTGCTTGTACTTCACATTATATGTGCAGTTGTATATATGAAACAACATACAATCCATGATGCAAACCCGCACATACAAAAAACTTGCAACATTTCTGCATCTGACCCTTGTATATTCCATTGTACATATGTAGTTGTATATTAGAGATACATACAATGCACGATACAAAAGAACACATTGACTTTTCAACTTCGCCATTTGTACCAACACCCACCAGGCCTGATTTAATGAAATTTGAAGTCCGAGATTGTATGTCCTACATTGTATATTCTTTTGTATAAGTTATATACATACAATCTGCTTGCTGAAAACCTATGGACCTGACCACCATTTTAACCCAATTTGAACACCTTTTGACGTCTACTATTGTATCTACCTCATTGTATATCAAATATACAACAACATATACATGCAATCTTTTTGATACAACCGCAGAACTTGGACCATGAACTTGCGATGTACATACAGTTTTTTGCCTCGAGAAATGTACCTGAATCACAGATACAAACCTGATATGTATACAATGATGCATACAACTAATTTTTCACTTTCTGAAGCTGATTTAACTCCATTTTCGGGTCTGCCAATGTACATTCACACCTGCGCATACAAAGATACATACATGCAATTCAGGAGGCCGAGGGACTTAGAATTTTGGTTTTTTTGAAAAAGGCCGTGGATGCAAATGCTCAAAACCCAAACTCTGAGCAGGTACCACCATTGGCTCCGACTGGGGACATGCAGGTGCAAGGCTACAACAAGAATAGGACCACCTCGGGACAGACCAGGCAAAATGCACAAAAGTAAAACCCCGACCACACAAGGAATGTACAGACTATTCACACGTAATTTACAATGTGCACACAAGATATTCATTCATGAGAAATAAGCTTTAAGGAATTTACCGTGCGTAGGCAATTCCAGTAGTTCACCATTTAGGGCCTGGAGAAAGTAGGAATCTTCTCCATGAGTATTGCTAATTTGATATGGGCCCATCCATAAGGGCTCAAATTTACCATGCTTGCCCTTATCCTGTCTCTTTGCATTCCAAACAAGGACTAAGTTGTTTATCTGAAACTTCCTTTCTATAGCCCTTTTATCAAACAAATATTTCACCTTCTGTTATTTCTTGATATTTGTCTTCTGTGCTTCTCTTCTAATTTCATCCAATGCACCCAGTTGATTTATCCTCTTATTCATTGAGTCCTCAATCTCTTTATCATTTTCTTGTATGAATCTATAAATTGGCAAGAGATTATTCACAGGTAACTTAGCTGGTGCACCACACACTAACTCAAAAGGTGACCTTCCAATTGCTTTCTTCACTGTTATCCGGTCAGCCCATAGTGCCATCTTTAGCTTTGAATCCCATGCCCTTTTGTTCTTTTCTACCATCCTTTTGATGATTTTCATAAGGCTTTTGTTACTTGATTTTGCCTAACCATTTCCTTGTGGATGATATGGTGATGCATATGACAAATTAATTCCATAGTTGCAAAAATCAACAAACTCACCAGATCTGAAACACATGGCGTTGTCTGTGACCACTTTGACTGGCACTCCAAATTTGATAATAATGTGTTCCAAAATAAAATCCATCACCACCCTGCTTGTAGATTTCTTAGTTGGAATGGCTTCAATCCATTTAGTAAAATAGTTAGTAGCGACCAAAATCTAACTATGTCCTCCACTTGATCTTTCTAAAATTTCCCCTATAAAATCAATTCCCCATTACTGAAATGGAGCCTCCACAGTTACAGTTCTAAGGGGTAATGCACCTTCATACTTAAGTTTCCCTAAGAACCTTTGACAGGGATCAGATTTTCTTACCATCCTTTGTCCATCTGAGAAAAGGGTCAGCCACCAATAGCCTGCTCTAAGAGTTTTGTGAGCTATTGTCTTGGCAGTGTAGTGTCCTCTGCACAAACCTTTGTGCATGACACTTAAAATATCCGTAGCTTGATTTTTATCCACACACCTAAGTAGTACACCATCAAGATTCTTCCAATATAATTCTCCTTGAATAATGATGTATTTGATAGCATGTAACTTTAGGGTCCTTTTTTGACTATCACTGAGATGGGAAGGACAATTCAAATTCTGTAAATAATACACATTATCCTTGTACCATCTAGATTCTGACATGTTAACAACTTCATCCTAAACTACATTTACCTAGCATGCCTCCAATTTGATTGTGTCATCATCTTAGCCAAACCTTGTCCCCTTACCAATTTTGTAATTTGTATTTCAATGTTGAACTCTTGTAACTTGTTAATCCACCTGCATCTTCTTCCTGTCACTTCCTGCTGAGTGAAAATGTCCTTAACTGCTGCATGGGACACATATGCACTTATCTGAGATCCTACTAAGTATGGCCTGAAGCTTTTGACTTCCCTAACCAATGCGTATGCTTACTTTTCCATGATATCATATTTCAATTCGGCTGCCTACAACGACATGCTAAAGAAAGCAATAGGTTGCTCAAAACCATCTTCATTTTTCTGTAATAAACATGCAGCAATAGTGTGGAAAGAGGCAAATGAGAACAACTAAAGTGGCTTAGAAAAATCAGGAGATCTCAACATAGGAGCCACCTTTATAGCCTCTTTGATGTTCTAAAATGATCTAGTTGCTTCACTTTCCCATTTGATAGTTTCGCCCTTCTTCAATATTTTAGAAATATCTTTTGTAATCTTTGCAAAGTTGGGAATGAATCTTCTAACAACGTTAATCTGCCCAAAGAAAGATTGAATGCCTTTCACTGTTTTAGGAATTTGAATTATGTCAATTGCAGCAACCGTTTCAGGATCAATCCTAACTCCATCCTTGGAAACAATGTGTCCCAATAGTTTTCCTTCTACTACCCCAAAAGTACATTTCTTTGGGTTAAGTGAAATGCCATATTCCAATGCCCTAATAAAAATTTGTTCTAGATGCATGCAATGTTGCTCGTCCTTTTTTGAATAAGTAGTTAAATCATCCTGATATATAACCAAAATTAAGTCAATCAATCCTACAAAAGCAACATCCATAGCGCTCTGAAATGTAGCACTTGCATTTGTTAGTCCAAATGACATTCTTACATATACATAAGTCCCCCATGGAGTGGTGAAGGCAGTCTTGTATTGTTTAGATTCTTTTACCTTCACCTGATTATATCCTAAAAATCCATCCATCATGGATAAAAGCTCACAACCAATTACCGTCTGCAACATAGCCTCCATGTTAGGCAATGGATAATTATCCTTTAAAGAAGATACATTCTGTATATGCCTAAAAATGACACGATTCATCCTAAATAAATATTCTAAATATTTATTCCCTTCTTCTATTAATTAAATAAATATTCTAAATTTATTTAATCGATTCACTGTTCCATAATTAAATAAATTCTATTTATTTAATTAAAATTCTTCTAAATATCCTACATGATTAAATAATCATAAATTATTTAATTAATCCAAATTCCTCTATCCTAAGTTCTAAATTCAAAAATCCACATCACCTTTACACATCACCTTTTCCACCTCACCTTGTCCACCTCATCGGGTTGCACATGTAATTAAATATATTTAATATTTAATTACCTTATTTTCCCTCACCCACATGGCCTATTTCTTCTCAAATCAGAGGTTAGTTAACTAATCAATCAAAAGTGTTAACTAACCTATCAATTGAGTCAAATCCTCAATCAATTCAGTCAGTTCCACAATTTATTCTTCTAACTGATCAATCAAGTCTGTTAACAGACCAGTCAATGGAGTTAACTCTCCAATCAGTTTTGTCACATCCCCCCTTTCATGATGGAGCTGGGACACTTGTCACATTTCTACTGGTTGCACATTCCTCAACCATCCTCAGCCATCGATCTTCATATCTTCTCTCAACCGTTGATTCTCATTCTTCTGAGTCTATAAATGAAACCTCATCCCTCCATTCTAATCATCCAGGCTTTTGACATCGTTACTCTGCAGAAATATCACCAACGCGCCTTTGGCACCCTTTTGTCATCCACAAGCTTGAGATCACATACTTGTATTGGAACTCATCTTCATTACATATCACCATAGCCGTTCACCGTCGACTTCCTATAAACTGCTAAAAGATTGCACTCTCTGAGGGCTCATCTCATCTGCAAAAGGATGATTTGTGATAGGCAAACAACAGAAGTTTCGAAACGGGAGAGGTTTGCACTGTGTTGGTTCATTGCTTTGTTTATTGAATCCTTCTTGTTTCACTATTCTGTTGATGTTTGTGTCTTATTTAATTCATTTGATTGATCACAAATTTACCCTTACATTTTTGGCGCCCACCGTGGGGCCGTTTGCCCCTTTATTTTACCATTTCTGAGCTTTTTTGAAGGCAGGTTCCGTACAGGTCACACAGAGTCACGCACAGATTACTTCGGCGCATCTGTTCATTTCCACGGCACATATAAACACTGTTACAGCACTTTTGTTGTTTTTGTGCATCTGTATATTTTCGCTGCGCTTCTGTGCACTGTTACAGTGCTTTTATTATTTCTGCACATCTGTGCATTTCTGCTGCGCTTTTGAAGACTGTTACTGTGCATACATTAATACTGCGCATTCATTCCTTTTAACTGCGCATATGTTCAATATTGCGGTGCATTCATTATTGTGGCACTTCTGTTGATCATTTCTGCGCATCTGATCACTGAAGCTGCGCATTTGTAACAGGCTAAGGTTTTAGTACTTTTCTAGGGGAAGTTGCTAACGCTAACCTTTCCGTAGGTGTTTGTTGGAGCATTTTTGCAGGATAGGTGCAGGTTTAGTTCCATGTAATTGCATCTAATTAGTTCACATTTCATTTTCAAAGGGAAAGTAAAAATTAATGTTCATTCAAATCTTCATTTAGTTTTAATTAGGGAGGAAGTAACTGGATTATTTCTTGCCTGCATTGCAAACACCTTCCAAGTTATTGCTATCTAAGATTAAAATTGAACTCACTACTACTTTCTGAAGTTAAAATGAACCATTGCTATATCGTGAGACCTGAATTTCAAAGTTAACAATCTCGTGCTACGCGGCTTAAAAATTGAACTCACTATTGCTTTCTGAAGTTAAAATGAACCATTGCTATATCGTGAGACCTGAATTTTAAAGTTGACAATCTCGTGCTACGCGGTTTAAAAATTGAACTCACTACTGCTTTCTGGGATTTAAAACTGAACCACTACTATATTGCTGAAATCACTTCAAAGTTCTATTTGAGTAGATTAGCCCATTTAGTTTTTCACTTTTAACTAGGGTGGATTAATCAGTGTATTCTGTGCTTGCGAATGACAATAGGCTTATGCTCTCCCCTCTTCTGGGTGATCAGAGTGCCAGACTTGTCATTCTATCTGTTTAACCTTTAGGAGGGGCCTGCCCTTGGATGCACGCTTTTCCAAGTGGGAATGACCCTGAGTGGCAACAGGCTAACGCCAAGCCCTACCAAGCCACTTAAAATAAATTGTGCTTGAGGTGAAAACTTCCTGCAACAAGTGCTGTTATGTTACACCGACGGCCAACCTCCCCCAAAACCCTCTCAGGCGCAACCCTGTGAGGCTGGGAGACTCCATAATGGAGAGTAGCACTGCCGCACGTGTAACCACTTGAATGGTTGCCCGAATTAAATACCTCTTGTTTTAGTGGCCCAAATCCCTTATAATCCATTTCTCGCCTAGGATTTTGTGCTTGCTTTTGTCCAAAATAGAGTCAGAAAATCTACAAAAACAATGAAAAACTACAAAATATTCTTTGTGCTTGCTGTGTTTTCTTGCTATTAAATTCATAATATCAGATCAGGAAGACCTTTTCTAGCCAAAAAATACCAAAAACAGAGAAAAAAAACTAAAAAATTTTGCAAAATCTTCATAGCTGCGCATTTACAGAGACTTGCTGCGCTTTTATAATGACTTGCTGCGCATATGCCTTTTTTGCTGTGCATGTATGCACTGTTGCTGCGCAAATATAATTCACCAGACCGGCACATTTACCGCGACTTGCGGCGCATTTGTCCATTTCTGCTGCACATCTGTTTCTGTGCATATGTGACAGTGAGCACTTGCCCTATTTTTGAGGAGATATTTTCACCTGATCAGAGCACCCATTTCAGCCTAGTTTCACTTTCTGAGATCAGAGTCAACCTTGCAGTCAATCTCCATCCGTTTCACCCAACTCTTTCTCTTTCGTCCATTATCTCACTCACTTTCTGTCCAAATCACTCTTGTCCCAAAGTTAGCCTATCCCATATCGGTTCGGCATAAGTCCTTTTTCATTTCATTGGTGGATTTGCGTAAGCCTAGTAGGTCACAGTACCTTTGCTAGTAGTCTTGTTGAACGACTAAGCCCTACACAGTAAGACTGGTATCGACTACCCTTGCTAGTGGCTAGAGTCTTGTGTCAACCGTCTTACTTGAAGTCATTGAGTGAGAGAATCCTTTGTCCAAGTCTTATCCTAGGTATCCCATTCATAATAGTCTCAGTCGGCACCTAGCCAAAATTTCTAATCTTGGTCCACTTCATCCCACCCCACCTTACATGGTTCTTACTCGATCTCAGTACAACAAACAAATCGAAATGGCTGACTCGTCTGATCACCTTCTCCCACCACGTGATGGTGAAGAAGAGATTTCTCATGAAGAATTAGTGGCGCACATGCAAGATAGAAAATTCCAACGCGTCGTAGAGAAGATGATCCTTGAAGACCCCCATAAGTATTTCCATCATCTTGCTAGTCTCGGAATCAAACTCCCCGCAGACTTTGACATTAGCTCCATCATGGAAAATGCAAACAATGATCATGAGAGGGGCACAAATGACACAGTCCCACATGCACATGAGAGAGGCACAAATGACACGATCCCCCATACAAATGAGAGAGGAAAGCAACCCATAGATCCAACTACTCCTATGGCAGACGTGAGACAACAAATCGAAAGTCTAAAGCTCGAGATATCCAACCTTAAGACCGGTACAAGTTCTAAGAACTACTCTTTGGAAGATATAGCACCATACCCCTTTGACAGAAATTTGATCATGAAACCATTCCCCTATCAGTTCGGAGTTCTAAAATTTGACAAATATAGAGGGAAGGGGGACCCTAGAGATCATATCAGGGAATTCACTGCAACATGTTTAGAAGTAGCTCACAACAAGACCTACTTAATGAGACTATTCCCGCGATCTTTAGGTGGTCAAGCTATGGAGTGGTTCTCACGTCTCCCACTAGGAATCAAAACTTTTGATGAACTTGTCAATAAATTTATAACGCACTTCTCTTACAACATAGAACACGAGGTATCTATGCTAGATCTATGCAACACCAAGCAGAAGAGTGGTGAGTCATTCGCCGCCTTCCTACAATGATGGAGACAGCTAGCTAGTAAGTGTTCTTATGATATACCTAAGAAGCATCTATTGGAAATATTTGTCCACAATCTACACACTGATCTTAGCTATCAGATTCAGATACAATGCCCTACCTCGTTCGCCAAAGTCATTGAAATGGGCCTCTTCATTGAAAAGGCTATGATCACTAAAGGAACTCTCAAGCTCTACAAGGACACACCTCCTTCCCATTACACAACAGATAAATCAAAGTTTTGGACCAAGAACAAGAATGTGGTCAACGATGGAGTAGTGGACGCCAAGGCGGCAGCCCCTAAGCCACAACCTATATTCACTCTTAAGGGAGAAGCAAATACCGGTGCACTCAACAAGCCACCCCCTCGGGAACCTAGACCTTGGTTCAATTCAAATCCAAGGAGAAAATTCACGCCGTTGGGAGAATCTCAAGAGTCTGCCCTCAGGAAGTTGTTGGCTAACAATGAAATTTCTCTACTGCCAACAAGTGACTATGAGCCTATCGTCAAACCTCCCTATTGGAAGGACACAGATTATTGTGAGTATCATCGAGGAAGGGGGCACACGACTAAAAATTGCATCCACCTCAAGAATGTCATATAGGACATACTGGATTAGAATCAGGGAGGAACACAACAGCATACCTCCAATGAATCTCATGTGGCCTATCGGGATCCTCTTCTGAACCACAACCGGCCATATAATAACAATCGCAACAATGGCCACAACAGCAACAATGGTCACAATGGCAACAACTCCAATGGCAATCCCAATAACAACAACAGTCACAACCGGCCAAATCAGAACAGTGGGTCGAGTAATGCTAACTATGCAAGCGTTCCATTTGAGTACACCATTAACTGCATTTCTGAGCGTCTTCCGCAAGTCAATGTCATCTCCGCCGACCAACAACCAGGACCTAACAGAACTGGTTGTAGTATAATTACCCGTAGTGGTAAAGTCACGATCAATACCACCCCCCCAAGGTCATCACCATCTCCGTCCAACTCCCGCCCATATAATGTCATCGACCAATTGCAAAAAACTCCGGCTCACATTTCTATATTGGAGCTCTGGTGTCTATCTCCTTCTCATAAGGAGATTCTTGAGAAAGCCTTAGTGGAAACTACTGTCCCCACTAACCTAGCCCAAGAAAAGTTTCAAACCATGGTAGGTAATTTGACATCCTCCACTTCCATCTCGTTTACGGAGCAAGATGACCTTTCCATATCTCAACCCCACAACACTCCTCTACACATTGTCGCATTCGTGCACAAGCACCGCATCAAGAGGTTTCACATTGATGGGGGTGCTGGTTTAAATATTTGTACTTTGAAGCTAGTCCTTGCACTAGGGTTCTCCGAACAGGCAGTTGATCCAAGATGGAAAATTACCATGAAAGCCTATGACAAGGAGGAACAAACCACCAAAGGAACAGTTGTCCTACCCATTCAAGTAGGACAAGGGGCAGATTAAACTGTTTTCCAGGTTGAACATTGGGAAGGGTATACTGCAGTAGGGATGCCATAAGTAGAGATAGCTCAACACTCTATATTCGGAGATATCTGTAAGGCAGATATCATGTGTATCCCCCTGAAATCCAGTTTTAGCTATTTATGCTGATCATTCACAGGTGTATGTCTACTGACTCCAAGCCCTGGATAGGCACCAGTCATGCTATGTTCTTGTGTTATACACCATGTCCAGCTTTGCATCCAAATTCAAACTAAAACACTTCATACTTCCACCTGTTAGTTGTAGGAGTAGGATTAGGAACCCCCTGCATGCTCTCATACCCAACCAGACATCATGTCCAAGAATGTTGCCAGCCTTGTGATCTATCATACAGATCTTGGTCCATACATGAGAGCATTCTGCCTGCTGTTGTCAAGTCAGATCTTTCTATCTTTGAGCCAGTCAAGGTTACATCTTAAGTTATAGGGATACCCCCCTTGGTGCGGCAGAACCAGAAGTGAAGGGGAGGAGCTCACGCAACCTCCTGTATTCAGTTGGCCTGAATCTGCCTGTGCATTAGAAGTGGCAAACCCTAATGCTGATTCAGAAGATAATGTCAACAAAATGGCGACTCCGCTGGGGAGAACTGATAAAACAAACGATGTATTTGTGACCCATCCGAGTCAGCAACAAAATGATGCTCTGCTGGTGGAATGAACCTGGAAAAGTAGCTTTCAGCTATTGAAAATTTTGTCCTCTCTGGAGAGGTGGCGACTCTGCAAAAAGGATCCAAATGCACATGAAAGATGGATGTATGTGATGAGACGGAAAGATGTTCATTTTCCTGCATCTGTATGAGAAAAGGTACCTTGTTACTTCCCCTTTATTTGTTGTTTTACTGCATAAGTTAGGTGCCAGGGGAAGCCTTAGGTCTTAGACAGACAAAGGATGTCTAAGAGTAAGAGTTATCCCACACTCAGTGGTAAAATGTTGGATAAGGGAATAGAGGAGATAAAAAATAGGTTGATATTCTTAGAGGCTGAGCAGGCCCAGTTAAGAAGCAGTAATCCTGTTGTGTCTGCTTGTCAGAAAGCTAAACCTCCTGTCAGCCCTTTTGATCCTTTGTATGACCAACTGGATTTGTCATGGGTGGATTATAAAGTAGAAACTATGCCTGCTAGGATATACTGTCAGATGCCTAGATTTAGTGGTCACAATGTATGTGATGGGCATGCACATATCCAAAATTTTCAAAGTTTTATGGGAAAATATTCATTCAGAGATGAGGATATGTGGATGAGGTTTCTTGTTAGGTCCTTTGATGCAAAAGCAAAAGACTGGTATTTGAGCTTTCCAAAGAAATTCTTTGCCTGTTGGGATGAGCTTGCTGACTGTTTCAAGGAGGAATTTGCAAAAGAACCGGCTGATCTTGTTGCAGAATTGATGAGAATCAGAAAACAAGATGAAGAGCCATTTGTTGATTTCAGTCATAGGTTTGCAGTAGCCCTTTCACATGTCCCTGAAAGTTTCAGGCCTGATATTTCAGCCTGTGTTGGCATATTCTTTGAAGCTTTTGAGGAGGGCTCTAGTGCATTACTGAGGGATTTCAAGGTGACAAGTATGCAGATGGCATACAAATTCTTAGAAAATGTAGAAGAAATGAGAAATGTGCACCTGCTGAAACCCCTGTCCCCAGGCCTTGGTGTGAGGAATGGTTATGAAGCTGCAAATGACCAAGTCATGAAGGCATCATGTGAAGATGAAAAGATGAATGTTGAGGATGCCAGTGAAAGGACTAATGAGGATTCCCATTGCAATGATGAGGCATCTGACCATGAAGACAACAATGAGGTTGTGGACAGCAATGAGCAACTTTTGGAATGGACCTGTGGAGATAATTGTGAGTATTGTACTCAAGACAGAGAAGATGTAAGCAAACAGAGAAGCAGTCCTATGTGTGACCCATTGCCTACCTTTCAAACACATGGGGATCATGAAGAGCAGTCAGAAATTGAAATAAGTGCTAGTTCAGAGCATGACTGTTTTTCATTTGATGGCTGTTTTGCTTATGATACACAGGCTGATACTCCTCCACAGAATGAATCCATTGGTGATGAAGAGGTATGCTCTGCTGCCCATGAACAAATGGCATACTGTGATGAAGCTGATGTACCTGGGCCACCCATTTATGACACATATGGTGATGAGGATCTATCTGAGTGTGGTGAGGATCTAGACACTATTTTTGGCTTGGATTCTGTTTCTCATCCTGATGAAAGAGGAAACAACATACATCAGGTAAGTGATTGTAAAAATGTGCCTGATTGTAAAGAGATGCCAGAGCCTGATCTTTTCCAGCCTGGTGTACCAGAGGGTTGTGTACATGATGTACACAATTGTGATTTTGAAAGCTTTTCTTTTGATGAGCCAGCATATAATACAATGAGCCTTGATCTTCCTAGTTTTGTGGTGGACTCCGAGTGTTTCCTATTTGCAGTCCAGCTAGGAGATCATGTTGCAATGCATGATGATGATATAGATGATAACCTGTGTTCCATACCATTTGAGCATGCATTGTTTGATACATTCTGCACCCACATGTCACATGATGCTGAGGGTTATCTGCACAAGGGTGATAATGACAAGACAAATCAGAGGGTTGAATATGCAGATGACAAGATTTGTTTGTGGGTGGATGTCTGTAGTATCTCCAAGCTTGACCCAGTGCATGCAGATGAAAACAAGATATTTGACAAAGGGAGATACATGTTTTTCTTTTCTTGGTGGCCTTAGGCCATCAAGTGTGTTGGGTGATGCAGGTCAGTGCAGTATTTGACTCTGTGCCCAATGGATAAGGGACTGGTCTGCATCCCAGAGATCTGGAGTTCTCGCTGCAGGTTTTCACCTGCACGTCCCCAGACAGAGCCACTGTTGACGCCTGAATTGACTGGTAGTTTTTTGAAAAATTTTCATTCAGGCACTCTCCCTAAGTATCCAAAAAGTGCTCTAAGTAACAGACCTCCTCAGTATTTTTCAGCTGCATCATCATATTTTCTTGAGGAGGAGGTCATCATCATCATGTTTGTTTCCATGAGGGTCAGCATCATCATGTTCTCCTTCGACCGGTTTCTCATCGTCATCATCATATTTCGCTGTCGGGTGATGTTCGGGTTTTATCCTGATGATGCTGACGAGCTACAGTGCGCCCTTATCTGCTTGCGAGGGTGATTCTTCAAAGTCTCCGGTGATCTTCCATTTATCACCTTGCGCAGGCATGATGATGATGTTGCTTATTCTTTGAGTTGCTCGACCTAACTTGTTTTATCCTAAGGGTCGTCATCATCATCATTTTTTCAGTTGTCATCCTGCTGCTTGCGGTGGTCATCATATTTTCTGCCTTCATGATATTTCGCCGGGGTGATATTTTTATCATCGGGTGATCTTGGTTAACATCATCCTGATGATGTTGTTGAAAAGTTGTAATTGCGACCCGATATTCACTAGGGTCATCATATTTTGAACGTCAGGATGATCTTAGTCAATATCATCCTGATGATGTTGTATCACTTCTTGTTCTTTGTTTCTCATCCTGATGATGCTGACGTCATCCGTATATCAGGGTGATATCTTTTTATCTGCCTATCTGCATCATGATATTCCGAAGGAAGGGGTGATATTTTCATATCACCCGGATATGTGTTTCCTCGAGCATCATGATGATGCTGTTATCAGGGAGATATCCGCCTGCTGGCTTCGTGCATTATCTAGTGGGGGTGATCTTTTCAAGCATCATCATATTCTTCTATCGCCCCGATCTTATAGTGGAGCTACAGTGCAACCTGATATTTGAACATCAGGAGGATATTTCCAAATATCCGGTTGTCTTCCGAATATCATGATGATGTTAATATGATGATGACGTCATCAAGGTCCGGGGGGGTCGTATTTCTAACATTGATCATCTTGAAGAGACCTCCTGATATTTGCAAACATGATGATGACGTCATCCGGATATGAGGAGGTGCGCAGTAGGCAGATATCATGATGACGTCAGCAGGATATGATGATGACGTCATCAGGATGTCCATCGGCCAGACTTTTGTTATAAGCTCAGCAGGAGGACGTTCCTCCGAAGGATCAGGTTGTGCCGATTATCATGAAGGTTATGTTTCAAATATCATGATGACGTCAGGGTGATATTTCGAACAACAGGATATCATGCTGCTGGAGGGTGATGATGATGAAGTCTATACTAGTGTCGTCAGGAGCAAAAGCGCCGACATGATATATGCTCATGACCTAGTATATAAAGTGCAAAGGAGGTTGCTGCGGGGTGCATGTGGGATAATGTTATCCTGCATATTCGAAACATCATGATGATGAATCTCGGCGGGAAGCGGTTGCGACTGTCTGTTTGATGTTCTTCCCGAGGCCGCGGGTTGGTGCGCCATCAATGGCGATTGTTGCAGAGGTATGGGCGATGGCGTGGACGAATGTTGTACCTGATTGAAGATCTGAATCCCTAGGCGGCGGCGCAAGGCTCGAAAAATCTTCCTGTCTCCTCCCCTACCTGCTGCATTCAAGTTTGAGCGCCATCTCTATGGTACTGTATATCTGGCGGGAATTTTGGTCAACCTGGTAGTTGATGCTGAAGACACCCTCCTGCTATATAATGCAGAGGGTGTTATTCTTTTGAGATTGTTGAAAGTTGATGATTTTGGCTCTGTAATCCATAACCAGCTGATCTGGTTGCTCTGTACAGTTATCTTGTGAGTTTATGTATCTCCTGTTGTAGGACTTGGCATGAATCCACTGGTTTCATGGTTGATCTTATATGAGTAATGTTGTTTAGCATGTGTTGTGTTAATTCTGTCTCCAGTATTGCATGTATCCTTCTTCTGGATCTGGATGTTTGCTTATGTTTAGATTCTAGAGCATAGAATTCCTATGTTGAATGTCTGATCTTTTAACCTCTGCTCAAGGGGCAGATTAAACTGTTTTCAGGTTGAACATTGGGAAGGGTATACTGCAGTAGGGATGCCATAAGTAGAGATAGCTCAACACTCTATATTGGGAGATATCTGTAAGGCAGATATCATGTGTATCCCCCTGAAATCTAGTTTTAGCTATTTATGCTGATCATTCACAGGTGTATGTCTACTGACTCCAAGCCCTGGATAGGCACCAGTCATGCTGTGTTCTTGTGTTATACACCATGTCCAGCTTTGCATCCAAATTCAAACTAAAACACTTCATACTTCCACCTGTTAGTTGTAGGAGTAGGATTAGGAACCCCCTGCATGCTCTCATACCCAACCAGACATCATGTCCAAGAATGTTGCCAGCCTTGTGATCTATCATACAGATCTTGGTCCATACATGAGAGCATTCTGCCTGCTGTTGTCAAGTCAGATCTTTCTATCTTTGAGCCAGTCAAGGTTACATCTTAAGTTATAGGGATACCCCCCTTGGTGTGGCAGAACCAGAAGTGAAGGGGAGGAGCTCACGCAACCTCCTGTATTCAGTTGGCCTGAATCTGCCTGTGCATTAGAAGTGGCAAACCCTAATGCTGATTCAGAAGATAATGTCAACAGAGCCAACAGAGCCAGTGAACATTGGAACCGAAGAGCAGCCCAAGATTATCCACTTCGCAAAATCTCTCACACCACCAGAGATAACTAGGTTTGTACCATTCTTTAAGAAGAAGAGAGGCAGCTTTGCTTGGTCATATGCTGACATGCCAGGTTTAGACCCGAACCTGATTCTGCATCATTTGCCATTGGATCTAGGGGTGAAGCCCGTAAAGCAGAAGCTGAGAAAGATGCACCCTCATATAGCCCTTTTGGTCAAGGAAGAACTCAAGAAATTGCTAGATGTGGGGTTCATCAGAGCCATAGATTACCTTGAATGGATATCTAATATTGTGCCAGTGTCTAAACCAGATAGCAGGGTTCGACTATGCAACGATTTTAGAGACTTAAACAAAGCATGCCGCAAGGATGACTTTCCGTTATCAAACATCGACATCATAGTCGACCTTACTGCAGGGCATACAATGCTATCACTCATGGATGGATTCTCCAGGTATAACCAAATCAAAATAGCACCAGAGGACCAACACAAAACAACTTTCACTTGTCCATGGGGTACCTTTTGCTGGAATGTCATGCCTTTTGGGCTGAAAAACGTAGGTGCTACATATCAGCGGGCCATGACAACTATATTCCATGACATGATGCATGTGACCATGGAGGATTATGTTGACGATATCTTAGCAAAATCTCTCACGAGGGACTCACACCTGGATATCCTAGAGAAAGTCTTCCAACAGCTAGACCAATTCCAAGTTAAATTGAACCCGAAGAAATGTGTGTTTGGGGTGACTTCAGGCAAGCTGCTAGGCTTCATCGTGTCGGCTAACGGAATAGAAGTAGACCCTGCCGAGGTCAAGGCTATAATGGACATGCCACTGCCCAAGACTCTAACATAGTTGAGATCCTTACAGGGCAAGCTACAGGCCATCGGAAGGTTCATCTCACAGTTGGCAGACAAGTGCCAACCTTTCAGCCACCTCCTACATAAGAATATTCCATTTAAATGGGATGAGCAGTGCGAAGAGACATTCAACATGCTAAAGGAGTATCTTATGAACCCTCCTATACTCATGCCTCTGATCTAAGGAAAACCTTTGATTCTCTACATTTCTGCTACACCTACTGCTCTTGGGGCTCTCCTAGCGCAACAAGACTATGAGAACAAGGAAAAAGCTGTATACTACATCAGTCGAACCTTAGTGGGCTACGAGTTACAATACTCACAGGTAGAATGATCATGCCTTGCGGTGGTTTTTGCTTCGCAAAAACTCCGACACTACATGTTGGCACATCCTGTCAAACTCATTGCCAAAATTAACCCACAAAAGTATCTTCTCAGCAAAGCAGCTCTCACAGGTCGACTAGAAAAGTGGGTTATGCTTTTTAGTGAATATGATATAGAATATGTAGACAGAAAAGCCATCAAAGGGCAAATCATAGCTGACCAACTAGCCGAGGCACCATTACAGGACACTTCACCAATGCAGTTTGAGTTTCCCAATGAGTCTTTATTCACTCTGTCAACATCTCCTTGGAAACTCTACTTCGACGGGTCTTACACCAACCATGGATCGGGGGCAGGTATCCTGTTTATCACTGCCCAAGGCGACACAATTCCAAAGTCCTATAGGTTGTTATTTCCATGCACTAACAATATAGCGGAATATGAAGCCTTGGTAATTAGTCTCAAGATGGCCACTGAGTGGAAAATCCAAGCACTATGTGTCTACGGTGATTCTCAGCTTATCATAAATCAGGTCAACGATGAATATCAAACCAAAGATGAGAAGCTCATCCCATACAAACGGATGGTCGATGACCTCAAAGACCACTTTGGGACCATCTCCTTTGAACAAATACCCAAGATCGAGAACAAAGCAGCAGATGCAATGGCTACCATAGCCTCTCTTCTTGAAATACCTGAATACGAGTCACGGTATGAGTTCTTAGTAGAAACCATTCGGCAACCGGCTTATGATCTCCTCGAAACCCATTCCATTTGCCTCCTAGTAGGATCTGATTCACCTTGGTACGGTAAGACCTACACTTACCTCAAGGACAATATTCTTCCACTGGACCTCTCTTCCAACCAAAAATGAACTTTCATCTGACAAGCCTCCCGTTACACCATCATTGCTAATACCCTTTACCAACGTGGTCTGGATGGTACTTTACTCTGTTGTCTAGAATAAGAAGAATCCATAACGGCCTTGCGAGACATACATGAAGGGATCTGTGGAACACACTCCAGCGGTCCTTCCTTAGCTAAGAAACTCATGCGTTTGGGTTATTACTGGCCCAATATGGAAATGGATTCATATCAGTTCGTCAAAAAGTGCAAACAGTGCCAAATACACGGGAACCTGATTCATGCACCTGCTCAGGAGTTGAGACCTTTAACGACGGCCTGGCCCTTTTGCCAGTGGGGACTTGACCTTTTGGGAAAGATTCATCCACCTTCTTCCAACGGCCATAAATTTATCATAACCGCCACTGAATACTTCACCAAGTGGATTGAAGCCGTTCCCCTAACCACCGTCACAGGAAAGCAAATTTCCTCATTCATTCTGAATTACATTATCTACCGATATGGCATCCCTTCATCCATCATAACGGATAATGGGAGACCATTCAAAAATTAGGATGTCCAGGAACTTTGTGAGCATTTCAAAATCCAACATCATTTCTCCACTCCCTACTACCCCCAAGGTAACGGCCAAGCTGAGGCATCGAATAAAACCATTCTAAAAATCCTAAAGAAAACTGTTAATGAAGCTGGTCACGATTGTCACGTCCAACTCAATCCCGCTCTGTGGGCCTACAGAACCAGTATATGCACTCCCACAGGTGCTACACCCTACGCCCTCGTCTACGGCTCCGAAGCCATCCTTCCCATTGAGGTCAAACTCCCGTCCCTCAGGGTGTCATTGAAAGGTCTCATATCAGATGAAGAATACAGAGTCTCCAGGCTACAAGAACTCGAGCTGCTAGAGGAAAGGCGCCAGAAAGCTTTTGACCATCTCAAAGCCTATCAACAGATGATGTCAAGAAGCTACAACCACAAGGTTAGACCAAGATGCTTCAAGGTTGGGGACCTAGTTCTAAAAGAGAACCCTCACAATCAACAGGACAGAGAAAAGAAAGGTAAGTTCGAGCCTAACTGGCTTGGGCCCTATGTAATTGTAGCTGCTTACGGATTGGGGGCATATCAGTTGGCCACTTCAGAGGGTGAGTTATTTGATGATCCAATCAACAGCATGCACCTTCGCCGGTTCTATACCTAGGAGAACCCCAATGCAAGGGGGCACAATAAAATCAAAAATTAAAAAAAAAAAAAATTGAAAAGAGAAAATACAAAAAAATTAGCAAAAAATAGAAAGCATGCAAAAAAATCATCCTTTGGTGAAAACCTGGCAAACAGGCGCCTTGGATAGGTATCGTGATGAAAACCTGGCAAACAGGCGCCATGTTACTCTCTAGCTCCTCGTGCAAATAAAAGCAAGTGATGAAAACCTGGTAAACAGGCGTTACTTGTGATAAACCGCCTTCTCCATCTTTGAGAATCCAATCACCTTGAATCCATTCTTCCTTCGCTCATTTTCCATTCAACCCATATCTGTCCCACAATAATCACTTAATAGTTACCTATCATGGATTGATACTCTCCCTGTGGCCTTGTCAACCAAGGTTTTGTCCCATACCGTCTCCTCAATGTGAGCCTAGTATAGTGTCTCTCGTCGGTGTCCATGGTCCAAGTCCGTGAACTACGTGGCCTCTGCGCTGTCACGTAGGCAAGGCCATTATTCTAATGCGTCCCTGAGGCTTCCACTTCTCCCGTGGTCCCATTCGTCTCCTTTCTTGTCTTCATTCTTGTCATCCTTCTTCTAGTCCATCCATGGTCCATTAGGGTTTACCCTGAACTACGTTGCCTCTGCGTCGTCACGTAGGCAAGGCCATTTAGCAATGAGCCCCCGAGGCACTAGGTCAGTCCCTTAGGGTCCGTCTCCCCAATAAGGATTGTGCAATCTTCTCACCAAACAAGCAAATGCAAACAGAGCCCGCGCCTCAAGCAAAAATCTTGACTATGGGCATCGTAACCTATCCAAAGCAAAGCAAATACCCAAGGTCTTCTAACTGACTCTATCTAAATTATGGCAAGAAAAACACATCTAAATGCAAGAATGTTTTGTGGATTGGAACCATGGTTAAGTTACAGAGTCTTGATTTTTGTTATCATGTCTTTCTATGCTACTCCAGGATGCCAAAAGCTAGAGATGCTATGATGGGGGCATGATTACTTTCTCTATTTGCTATTTGTGGATTAAACTTTAGTAATGAGAAGCCTTGTCTAAGGACATGATCGGCAAAAGATCATCAAGGACATCAAAGGTATAAGATGAACAGGGGCAATCCTTGCTTGTTGAAACACAAGATGTACTCAGGTCATCTAGATTCAATTTTGACTAGATGCTTGTATTAACTTGCTAAATCCAAATCCATGTAAGCGATACTTAGGTCATCTCGGTTCAATTATACCTCGATGCTTGTATTCACTTACAACATTTCAGAAAATGTACCAAAAACAAACTGCCCAATGATGAAATAAAGCACTCTAAAAGCAAAGCATCCATCCTATATCCACATACACATCCATGCAATCCTCATTATCCAAACTATGCAGAATAACGATATCAAGTAAAGTTTCTAAGTCATCTTATCACAACCATTCTTCTATCTATCTATCATGTCATTCTTGTGTCGATCAAGTACATTTGGACTTCACAAAAAACAAAGCATATAGGAGCATATCAATCATTCGTAGGACTAGTCATGCACATGCTTAGGTTCGTAGAATACACCATCCAATGCATTAGGTCACCAATACATTTGCACCACATCACATCTTAAAGCACAGATAATCACATCAAAATCATAACACATATACATACATTTGCATTAGATCATATAGACATCCCATAACACAGTTGCATCATCACATAGAAATCAAAACACATAGGCATACATTTACATTAGAACATATACACCTCCCATAACAAAGTTGCCTCTAACATAGAAATCATATTACATTGTGCATTCATTTGAAAACATTAAATCACATAGACATCATATAGCAGCATATCACAAAGCATCGCATATAGCATGAGATAGACCATCTAACTAGGCACATACATCACATCATATAATAGAAGTAAATCTTCATCGCATAGCACATGCAATAGATACACAAAGCTGCATCATCATATATACTATCATATAAAAGAGGTCCAAATGTACAAAATCGTCATCTATCTCTGGAATAAAAGTGTCATATACAATATGCATCCAAATGGATGGTGATACATGTCCCAAAATGTACAAAATCCGGTCTATGTCTATCCCTGCTGCTGTGGGCCACCACTGCTAGCTCTTGACTGCTGAGGACCCATCACGGAAGCCCCTGACTGACTCCTGAAACTCCCTGCCCTCTGGCTCGATGCCACGGCACCATGGTATAACCCTCGGTAATACTGCGCCTGGGACTGTGCTCTGGCTAGATCTGTCTATGCCTGTGCCAACTGCGTCTGCAACTAGCCAACCTGTGCCTGTGCCTGCTGCACCTGCCCAACCAAAAAAGAACTCGCTGCATCTGTCCCCATAGCAGCCACAGCAGTGTCCCGCTCTACACGGATAATACGTACCCGTGCATCTGCCATGTCTCTCTCGCGAGTCAACCCAGCGATCACCGCTGTGTCTGTCTCTCGCCTCCGCTCTACCCTCCTCAGCTGTGCCCGCAGCTCTCGCACCTGTCCCCTCAGGCTGACTATGGTCCTCTCATGAGCCTCTCCCTGTACTGGCCCCTATGCTGCCTCTGCCTGTCCTGGCCCCTGTGGCTGGGGCACCTGCTGTTGTGGTACCTGCTGGGGTGGTGGCATCTGTGCCTGCTGAGGTATCTGCTGCTATGCCTCTACCTACCCTGGCACTGCCTGCTCAGCTTGAACTATCCTCCTTCGTTGTCTTGGCCTCTCTCCGGCCCTACCACCCCGTCTTCCTCGTCCTCTTCTACCTCCCCTCCGCCCGGGGCCAGCCTCTCCCTCCTCCTCTGAGTCTGCCTCGTCAATACGAGGCACCAGCATGCCGGGTCCTGAATATCTCAGGAAAGGATGTGCAGTAATCCAATCCTCGTACTCCTGTGTCACCCCCGCATCTGCTATCTCTCTCCTCATGTCCCATTCCACATATGGCATCTACTGGAACTCTACCAGAGCCTCCTCATACGAAGCCATCGGCCCCATCGGACCCTCTCTGTATGGGTCCGTGCAAACAGTGCCTGTCCCTGTGGCATACCCTGTCTCTGCCCAAACTGTCTCAACACCTTGCCCACCATCTGTCTCTCCAAGATGTGCCGTGTCTGGCCTATCAGCCACCTGGTCTGAAAGCAGTATGGCAGCTCGTCTCCCTCGTCGTCCCAGGGCTCGCAGTCTAGATATGGTCGCCAGACGACCACATCTACCCCATCCAAGGTGTGCCTCCAATACTCCAGCTTCCCCAGCCTGTGCTGGGAAATCACTCCTGCATAGCCATAACTGTATGGCTCTCCTCGCTGCCTCACAAAAACACATATCGGCCTAGTCATCGCTATGTGCTCCCACAGCCAGAACTGTAACAGCAACACCCCAGCCGATAGACTCGTGCTGCGGTGGTACACCACCTGATGCATGTCGTGGTATAAGTGGGCCAGTACGCAGACTCCCCACGCATATCAGGTGCCCTCAGTCAGCATCCGCTCCATGATCCTGCCCCATCCAATGGGGAACCCATGCGATCTCCTATCCGGGCATACAACGCCCCTGATCAGTCCAGCCACAATCCCCGGGAAGTAGTCATAATAGTCATATATATCCTACCATGGGATAACCTATCCAGCTAGCTCAGGATCATCAAACACCCGCTGACACTCGGCGAGTCCCACGTCCCGCTGTGCATTATACTCTACTAACTCGCCTACCACAGGCAAGTGCAGTATTCGGTAGACATCCTCCAAAGTCACCGTCATCTCTCCCGTCAGAAAGTGGAAGGTCCCGTCCTCACTGTGGAATCTCTCCACGGCAGCTGTCAGCAGTCCACGGTTCACCCGCACCTCGGGCATGAAGCATACATAATCCAAACCCACGGCACCAAGCGCCACTCTGTCAGTCTCTGTCAGCATATATCTCTGCAACAGGGGCATGGGAAACGTCTCCCTCGACTGCAGTGTGTCCCGAATCTCCTCCTGCAAGCAAGCAAGGCAAAGCGTCAGTCTCAAGCGACATATACCATACTCAACATACCTACTGAACTATATCAACTAAACTTAGCATTTCAAATTGATCAAAATAGCACACTACATCTCTTGACTAGATTTATGCAATCTCAGAGATAGCTCATCGATTACTGTGTCAAACAGGACGCTAATCAAGTCAATTTGGCTAAGTCCTTTGCTATCCACAGCAAATGCACCACTACAGGTGGTAAAAGTGCCGTTTTTTAGTATATGCACTGCTAAAATCAGCATATGCGCCGCCTCACACGAATGCGCCGCCACAGTGCACATATGTGCCGATCCAGCAGATGCGCTGCCATATTATAAATGCGCCACAACATTCGGCATATGCGCTGCCATATTATAAATGCGCCGCTAAAATCGACATATGCGCGGCATTCACAAATGCGCCGCTACTTTCCACATATGCGCAGCTTAAATACACATGCGCCGCCAAATTACATAAGCGCAGCTACAGTGCACAGATGCGCAGCTTTCATGTATGCGCCGCCGAAACCGGCATATGCGCCGCGCAATGACAAATGCGCCGCTTCGTGAGACATATGCGCCGTTCTGCGTTTCAGCGCATGCATTTGTCCTATTTTCTAAGTGCATTTATGACATCCTAAATCGACCCTAGGAGAAATTTTTTGAAGCACATACTGGGGGTCCTGCCTCTGCTAGCCACCCGAATCGATGGACTCGCTCGAATCGGTGCTCCTCGCGTGGAATGTCTGCTGCTCTAGCTGCCATGCTACTCCAAGTTTGCTCTAGGCTCTCTCAATCCAATCCAGAGTAAACAAGTGTACAAATGACTATTCTTGTGGACCCAGCTCCTATTTATAGCCTCCAAACCCTAATTCTGGCTAGGTGATGACTGTGACTACTTCCCGTGCCCGTTTTTTCTTCCCATTTTCTTCCCGCCTCCCTAACCGCGTCCCTTTTCCTCCAACCTATCCTAACCCCTTCATCTTCGTGAGATTGTTCGTCTCCGTTTCTTTCACCCTTTTCCCGTCCAATCTCCAGAGGGGGCATCCTATAGTCATTAAACTTGTACCAGGGGCAAACTAGGGCATGTATCATCATTCGGACCATCGAATTCTTTGAAGCAACGCTGTAAACTGCATTGCATCAAAGAGGGACAAAATGTATACGCCTAAAAATGACACGATTCATCCTAAATAAATATTCTAAATATTTATTCCCTTCTTCTATTAATTAAATAAATATTCTAAATTTATTTAATCGATTCACTGTTCCATAATTAAATAAATTCTATTTATTTAATTAAAATTCTTCTAAATATCCTACATGATTAAATAATCATAAATTATTTAATTAATCCAAATTCCTCTATCCTAAGTTCTAAATTCAAAAATCCACATCACCTTTACACATCACCTTTTCCACCTCACCTTGTCCACCTCATTGGGTTGCACATGTAATTAAATATATTTAATATTTAATTACCTTATTTTCCCTCACCCACATGGCCTATTTCTTCTCAAATCAGAGGTTAGTTAACTAATCAATCAAAAGTGTTAACTAACTTGTCAATTGAGTCAAATCCTCAATCAATTCAGTCAGTTCCACAATTTATTCTTCTAACTGATCAATCAAGTTTGTTAACAGACCAGTCAATGGAGTTAACTCTTCAATCAGTTTTGTCACATCCCCCCTTTCATGATGGAGCTGGGACACTTGTCACATTTCTACTGGTTGCACATTCCTCAACCATCCTCAGCCGTCGATCTTCATATCTTCTTTCAACCGTTGATTCTCATTCTTATGAGTCTATAAATGAAACCTCATCCCTCCATTCTAATCATCCAGGCTTTTGACATCATTACTCTGCAAAAATATCACCAGCGCGCCTTTGGCACCCTTTTGTCATCCACAAGCTTGAGATCACATACTTGTATTGGAACTCATCTTCATTGCATATCACCATAGCCATTCACCGTCGAGTTCCTATAAACTGCTAAAAGATTGCACTCTCTGAGGGCTCATCTCATCTGCAAAAGGACAATTTGTGATAGGCGAACAATAGAAGTTTTGAAACGGGAGAGGTTTGCACTGTGTTGGTTCATTGCTTTGTTTATTGAATCCTTCTTGTTTCACTATTCTGTTGATGTTTGGGTCTTATTTAATTCATTTGATTGATCACAATTTTACCCTTACACATTCAAATTTCTGAAGTCCACACAAAGTCTTATATCACCATTTTTCTTTCTAACTGGGACAAGATTGGACACCCAAGTTGAGTGTCTAATAGGCACAATTATTATGGCCTCCCTAAGCCTTATAAGCTCTTCTTGCATTTTTGGAGCCAAAGTTGGGTTAATAGGTCTTTGTTTCTGTCTGAATGGCTTAGCTCCAGGCTTCAAAGGAATCTCATGCTGGAATAAGTCTTAAATATAAGCTTTTAGGTCCTCATATGACCATGCAAAGACATGCTTATATTTTTTCAATAATGCAATCAACATACTCCTGATGTGTGGCTTGACCTGTTTGCCAATATACACCCTTTTGGGGGCATGGCATGTCCCCAAGTTTATCTCCTCCAAGCCATCCTTGTTTGTAGGAGATGCCTTCGTAACAAACTGGTCTCTATTGTCAAATGGTCTTTCTAAAGCAACTAGCCCTCTGGGGATTTTATTTGTTTTAAGTTGAATTATTTCTTTCCCCAAAAGAGTTTTTTTTCCATTCACAACTTCTACAAAGTTCTAAAAATCAATCTCTTGGTTCTCGTATTCATCTATGCAATGTAGGAACTTCAACAAATCTCTATCATCATCAAACACCTTCCAACTGCATATATTATTTGGTACTACAGGTCTCATTTTAACTTCAACATTTGTAACATTAGACAGAGTGACATCATCCAGCCTTATGGCCACATTAGTTAAAAAGTTTGCCATGACATTCTTTGATCTTTCTATCCAATTTATTGAAAAAGCATCAAATAATTCAATTGTTTCCCATACAGCATGCTTATACTATTTTAACCTTTTATTTTTTGAAGCATATTTATCTCTCACCTGGGAGACAATTAATTCTGAATCTCCAAACACTTTTAGCATCTTAATCCCATGCTTCAAAGCAACATTTAATCCTAGTAGTAGAGCTTCATATTCTGAAATATTATTTGTGCAGACAAACTTTAACAGGAAAGAGAATTTCAAAATCTTACCTACTGGAGACAAAAACACAACTCCAGCACCAGAACCTTCCTTTGAACAAGCTCCGTCAAAATACATAGTCCAGAGACCCTGTTGGTCAAGTTCTTGAATGCAAAAATCTCTCCCTTTGCTTCCTCGATCATCTAAGACAATTATGAAATTCTCACAGTCAGTATTCACAAAACAGATATGCTCTTCTGAATCTTGATCTTCAACTATTTCTGGTGACCTTTCTTCTCTGACCAGTTTGACATCTCTACCATTCATTGGGATCACAGCATATGATAAATCTAACTACATACTCCCTCCAACCAATGCTGCCCATCTTCTTGACAACATCATACCATACTATGGCTTTATGTCAACTACTGTTATGTTCATTCTGTAAGTCTTTTTTGGATATGCTTCTAGCATAAAATCCACATCCTTCATGATTCCTATAACTGGTACCTCCCTAGCATCCATTGCATAGCATTTTCCACATGCCTTATCTATTTTCAATCCAGCTTGTTGCATGATAGCCAGAGGCATAATATTTGTTGATGATCCTAAGTCAAGCATACAATTCTTGATTACTTTTCCATTGATAATAAGGGAGACATAAAACGATTCAACCTATGAAGGGCATTTTGTCATTGTCACCCCAAGATAGACTTCAGGAACCTCATCCTCATCAATATACAAGGCTTGTTTCTTATCCCGAGTCTCAACATTTTGCTTGGCCTGACAAGCTACTCCTAAAATTAGGGACAATGCTTTATTCCTGAATTCTTCAACTTTCACCATCTCCATCAATGGAACAGAGACCTTTATCTGGGATAAAACCTAAGTTATGTCAAAGGGAGCATAATTTTGTATAACAGTTGTAGCTTGAGCCGTTGTTTTATTCTTATCTTGAGCTTATCCAACCTTAATTTTAATGGCCTTCTGACTATCATCCATGACCTGAGAATTCTTATTTTGATCCTCATTTTAGGGAACTTCATTTTCTGGTCTTTGAGAATCATGACTTAGTTTTTGCTTATTATTATTCCATTGCGTCTTATGTGGTTCAGCCCCTTTATGATTATGCATTGGTTGATTCACAAAGGTGTCTTCTGGTTGACGTGGATCACCAACCTAAGCCTTACCTCTAATGTTATAGTTGCTCCTAACCTGAGCCACTATTGCAACTGTGAGAGCTCTAATCTCTTCATCAGAAGGTCTTCTCAAGTTATTCAGAAAGATGTGTGAGTCCTGAGCATAAGCATAGTTATCTTCATCATCCTCATCACAGGAAATCTACTGGCAGACCTGAGTCACATAATTCATGCTTTCATTAGCATCATAAGAAGAATACTCCCCATTTGTGAACAACATATTGACGCTATCATCCTCCATGTAATGTGGCTCATTGCATTCATCACAGGTGACAGCATTATTATACAAAGATTGAGCAATCATACATTGCGATTGTGAGTGAGACATTTGATAGATTATGCACCATGGGGTATCATCAACACTGTTAACATCTTTCTTTAAAGGATCAGGAGTCTCCTTAACATTTTGAGCTCTTTGATTAGTGTTTCTATTTGGGAGAACGAGTTTACCATTGTGCCAATTAGTGTTATATGGCATATCATGCAATGATGGTCTCTTCTCTTGTCTTTGGTAAACCTACCTTTCAGGACCTATCCCCTTTTCATTTTTAGCAAGTCTATAACTTAGGTCCTTAGCAATAGTTGTCAATTTATCCAATTTCTCTTCGAAAGTAGATGCATTACCTTGAGTACTTTGAGACTTATTATTCAGATTTTGCAGAATCTTTACATCATCCCTTCTATTTGTCTTACCAGATGCTTTCCTATTATTTTCAATGTTGGTTGCAATTCTAAAAGCATCCCTGAGGCTAGTAGGACCCTTATCTCTTAACCCATAAGCTGTTTTAGCATCAAAAGCATTTATGTATAGTACCATGCACATTGTTTCATTAGGCCTCATGTGAAGTGGTAATTTGTTCAACACTCTAGTGAACCTAGCATTAAAATCTATAACATGCTCATTTGACCCCTTAGTAATACTAGTGAATTCATTTATAAAAAATCTTGGATCAGTCTTATCACCATATTGTTCTTTAAAAATCCTTCTGAAGTCATCCCATGATGAGACACTCTGGTCAGGCAGGCTTCTATACCATTCTCTAGCTTCATCAACTAAGGACTGCATAAATAATTTCATAAAAAATATCTTCATGTTCAACCTCAAAGTTGTCCATAACATTCTGAAAGGCCTTCAAATGATCTTCTCCTAACACAACACTATTTCCTGAAAACTTTGGTATCTGAGACCTTACATGTTTATCAATGGGGTTAGGGTAACCAGGAATACCATTAAAAACTAGCTACCTGAATCTATCCAACTACATAGGCTATCTACCAAACTAATTAACATTTGCATTCCTATTAGCATTCTAATTTCTCACATTGTTCAATGGTACCCTAACATTGTTTGTATTTTGTCTATGATCATTCTATTGATTCTGAACTTCATTTCTTTGCTAGTTTCTCAGCACATTTGCATTATCAAGGGTGGGAATTGAATCATGTTGAGAAATTTTCAGAGCTTGCACCTTTTGTCTCATATCATTTCTAATCCTCAAAGCCTGCAAATATTTTAATTCATCCCTTAGGCTCTTGATTTCTTCAGCTAATTCTTCATCTTTAGGCATAGAAGAGGATGGTCCCTTTCCATTTTGGTAATCATCATCATCATCCCTTGGGGACTCGGTATCTTCAAATCTGTCAAGGGGATCTAAGAAAGGGCATTCCTGAAACACCTCTGATCTCATTCTCAATCTATCACCTTGTTGTCTTTCATATACTTCTTGAATTTCAGCCTCTATGTTTGAAAAATAAGGTGCCTACTGCTCTGAAGATCTAGGATTATCTTGGGTATTATCATTGTATCTAGGACTGGGAGAACCTTCTTGACCAGCTTGAATGGTCCCTTTTCTCCTATACAACATTTTTCTGGGTAATTCTTCAAGCAAAGGATTACGCAGGGATCTTCTCCCTTACATACAAATTTCACCTTACCGGTTGGGAGATTTGTTCAGAGTTGCCACCTACACTAGGAATTAGTTTTTTAAACCAAGGTTCTCACATAAAGCAGTCCCCAACGAAGTCACCAAATCTGTTGCATTTTTTCCCCAAACTGGATGCTTCCTAGTTATCCCTACAAGGTAGCCATCATTGATCAACAGGATTTCCAGGCCAGGGGCCAACAGTATAGGAGATAGATCCTATAAATATCTTCTCTCCATCTTTAGGCTCTGCAGAACCAAGGGGAGTATTCCCTATTCAACATCCGTAAAATATGCATGTGAACTTACTGGAATGTTGATACAAAGTAGATAAATCATCTCTTATGTAGACCAAAAATGTAAAATAAGTGCAAAGGGGCTAGCTTTAGGCCTATACTCAATTGTGAAATGGAGGATTTTAGTCCTAAAACTACTTCTAATGTCCTAAAGGTTTATATTTGAAGTTTGAATTTGTATTTTGTATTTGGATGCAAGACTGGGACCTTGGGTTGTAACCTAAATACAAGACTAGATTGGTTCATATCTCAGGGCTCAAGGTCAATAGACATACACATGTGAATGATTACCATAAACTTGAATCAATAACTAAGTTTCAAAGGGAAATTTTTTAGTGTCTGCCTTACAGATACTTCCCAAGATTGAGTATTTAGTCATTCATACTTGATGATATCCCTGTTACATCATACCTTTCCCAATGCTTAACCTAAAACATTTAATTTGTTCCTTGAACAAAGATAAGAGATTAGACATTCAACATAGAAAATCCATGTTCCTAAATCCCAAATAACCCTTAGCTATTTAGATTCAAAAGAAAAGATGCCCACAACTTGGAGACAAACAACTGAACACATGCAACGATGTATTTCTCATATAAAAACAACATGAAACCAACAAAATTATGCATAAAACATTCAACATATGATTCATAAACTCACAAGACACCCAACAGAGCCACCAACAAAACTGTACCTTATTATTCCACCAAAATTTGCCCAGTCTTCACCCATTCCCTCCTTGCAAAAATGAGTGACATAGTCCTCCTATATAGCAAGAACGTGTACTCAGCATTAAGTACAATGTTATTTCAAAATTCTGCCAAATACAATGTACCTTTTGAATGGCGCCTCAAACATTCAATGTTCTAGGCAGAGAAAAGGAGGAAAAACAGGTGAAATCGGGGAACATGCAGCTGACTAGAGATTTTCCCATTAAAAATGGTATGTGGCCCGTCATTCATCGACCATGCCTTTGCAAATTTGCCATTAATGGCCAACCTACCCGCGGCTTTTGGAAAAGCAACAGTTTGCGTGCTCAGGAATTTTTCTCGCCTGGAATGTAGCTGTGAATGCATAGGAAAACCCTCCTATGAAATTTTGAAACAAGGCCGTCGATTTCCTCCTCATTGCCAAGATCAATGGCCTCAAACCGTGATGAAAAGTCATTGGCCAATTCAAATGTGCCACATAGGCATCCTTTTCCCATTGTAGACTTTCCACAGCTCGAACAAATATTTCTACCTTTTCACCCATTTTGCCTTTGTCGCCTTCAAATCTTTGTATATGCAGTTGTATATACATACAACTGCCCTTGGACATGTGGCAGCCTACCATTGGATCACTATCGCTAACCACTTGCACCTTTGTCACCGATCCATTGTATCTTTTCTTGCATCTAAAGTTGTATATGCAATTGTATATACAACTACCCTGCATACAAGCGCGGACCCCAAATCATTATGAAACACTTTAAAATTTCAATCGGGTTCAGGCGTTGTATCTTCCTCTTTGTACATCACCTTGTATATTACAAATATATACAACTACGGATTCCATCATACTTATGAGGCAGATTGGAATAAATTTTGAATCCGGCGTTGTATCGGCCTCTTTGCATCTCATCATATATCACATATATAATGCGCAATATACAACCAACTACGGACTCCAAACTGAAATCCGCCAAAACATATTTTCTTTTCATGCCTGGAATTGTATGTGTACCTTTTGTACATTGCATTGTATATGCACATACATACAATCACGGGACATACCACTGTGCGGCTCCCATAATTGACTTTGACCGCAACCTGCCTGTATATTTCTTTGTATCTTCTGTTGTATGTCTGATTGTATATTGGGTACATACAACCCCAATATACAACCGCGGATTTCACCCAGCTCATAAATGCAATTTACTTTTTGGCTATGTCCGCTTTTACACCCGCCTGCTTATACATCACATTGTATGTGCAGTTGTATGTATGAAACCACATACAATCCATGATACAAACCTGCACATACAAAAAACCTGCAACATTTATGCATCTGACCCTTGTATATTCCATTGTATATGCAATTATATATTAGAGATACATACAACACACGATACAAAAGAACACATTGACTTTTCAACTCCACCATTTGTACCAACACCTGCCAGGCCCGATTTAATGAAATTTGAAGTCCAAGATTGTATGTCCTGCATTGTATATTCTTTTGTATAAGTTATATACATACAATCTGCTTGTTGAAAACCTGTGGACCCAACCACCATTTTAACCTGATTTGAACACCTTTTGACATCCGCTGTTGTATCTACCTCCTTGTATATCGAATATACAACAACATATACATGCAATCTTTTCGATACAACCGCAAAACTTGGACCACGAACTTGCGATGTACATACAGATTTTTTGCCTCTAGAAATGTACCTGAATGACAGATACAAACCCAATATGCATAGAACAATGCAGACAACTAATTTTTCACTTTCTGAAGCTGATTTAACTCCATTTTCGGGTCCGCCAATGTACATTCACACCTACGCATACAAAGATACATACAAACGGCCATACAAAGATACATACATGCAATTCAGGAGGCCGAGGGACTTAGAATTTTGGTTTTTTTTAAAAAGGCCACGGATGCAAATGCTCAAAACCCAAACTCTGAGTAGGCACCACCACATTGGATATATGGATCTCGGCACCCAACACAAGCAAACCAAATGTAGTTGAGAGCATAGATGAATTGAGGGGTATCTTGATTGTTAAAAGAGTTGATGACACTCCAGCACTAGATGCAACAGCCTTGGCGGTTGACATTACAATGTTTAGCTAGGCCACATTTTTTAAGTTGCAAAAGGACTACAATGATCTGTAGAAAAGATATGCAGATGATTTAGTGAAGTTGAGAGCTTTGGAGGAAAAAGAGATAGCATTTTCTGGTGCCCCTATGCCTATTATTTCAAGCCTATCTGGTGAGGTTTTTCCATCTGATAGAGATGTTCTGCTTGCAGAAATTGAAGAATTGAAAGGGTCAGTTTAGACTTTGAAAGGAGATAGAATGCAAGCATATAGTAAAGTTGTGTGAGACATAGTTAACCATTGGTTAACTAAGATAAATGGGAAAGTAGATGATTCATACAGAGGAATTGTATATTTGAACCAAGCATTGGTTAAGTATGAGCAGAATGCATCTAGCTTGCAGGAAATCATGAATAAGTGGATGCCAAGGAATGACACAATCAAGCAGATTGTCAAGACAACCAGGTTTGATCCTAATAAGCCACTTGAACTTCAAAGTGTATTAGAGGTCATGGCAATCATGCATGATGTTGCCTCCTATATGATTAAATTAGAGAAGCAACTTAAAGAGAAGGTAGCATCCATTGAACTAGTGAAGATGAAGGTGTTACCGAACTTTAAGGATGATTAGACTCAAGACAAGACATTAGATTAGTGGAAGGTAGAGTTCAATGTTGTTGGTTCAAAGGTGTTAGCTCTAGTTTGTGTTGATGGTGAGTTGAAAATAGGTTCTTTGAATTTTGTGTCAAATGAGCTTATTTCATTGGAGAAGCTCTGTGACAGTATTGGTAAGGAGTCAAAATCCATTCTGGATGCCCAATATGTTGCTCATAATGATAGGGTGGTCATAATTTTATAGTTCTTATTGCTTCCTAGATCAACAAGCAGTGAACCCTAAAGGTTTGCTACTTCTTATCGATAGGCTCACTGTATGATTCGGCCAATAGAAATGGGAGGTTGTGTGAATGTGCCTCCCCTTCACTTCAGGTTCTACCGCACCTAGGGGGTATCCCTACATCAAAATATATAACATGATTCACTCAAAGAAAAAAATATAGCTTTTCAGCACAGGCAGAATGCTCCCCTTTGTATACCAAGATCTACAAGATGAATCCTAAGCTGGCAATGTTCTTGGATTATCCATACTGGTTGAAATAGAGAGCACGCGGGTCCTAATTCTACTCCTAAAACTAATGGATGGAGGTGAATGAAATGGTGAATGAGTGGAGCCATGGGACTTCCCTAGACCCTTTGAATAGATAAATCCTCAGACCAGTATCCTATCCAGACAATAGAGTCAAATCTAGAAATGTGAATGTCTTCTGATGATAATCTAAAATTGTATCCAGGGGACCTAAGAAAATATTGTTTCCTTACAACAATATGTCTACAGAAGAGTAATGCTTATGATTATACTTAGGAAATCCTTTGGCATGACACCCCTCCCTATATCTAATTTAGAGCCTATTTAATCTACTCCTCAAGTAGAAGCAGAAAACTAGACATACAGGACAACAAATACATACTAAAGAACTCAGATATCCTTGATAACCTTATTCAAAAGAGAAAAGACAACGCCAAAGGAGACAATCATGAACAAGACACACATGCAATGCTTTTCATTTAATTCAACCTGGATAGAATATTATCATACAAGAAAATGTCATTTACAAACCATAGACTACCCAACACCCAGACATAGAACCAACTATGTAGTAGGAAAAGCCTTTCAAAGATGTGAATACCTTCTATTCAAAGCCAAGGAAAAGACCCGACAAAATCACACTCCCTCGGTAGAGTGGCCATGATTCCTTTTTAAAGGAGCAACAAGCTACCGGCCATCTACCTCTGATAGACTTCCTAAATTAATTTATAGATCCTCATAGATTTTTCAAGATACAATCAGATCTTTGGGTCGATTTTCTGCAGCTGAAGTAGTTAGAAATCTCTAAAAATTTGTTGTCTATGCAACTTTTTCTTTGATCAAATGAGTGGATTTGATGTTTTAGTCTGCGACCATGCTACAGACTCAGTCACTTCAGTATGGAGGAGGGTAGAAATTATGCACTGACACATAGTCGCTTCAGGTTTTGAATCTCATCTGTTGATCCCGGTCTATCCCTTGCAAGATTGACGCCTTGAAACGATCACCAGCCCTGAAAATCCACACTAGCCCCTTTGAAAAGTCCACCGCCAATGAAAATATGCCACGCCATTGGTCGTACTCCTTTGAATTTTCCTTCCCGCACATTGGTCCTTGACACATGGCGCCATCTCACAGCCTCGCAACTGGAGATGGCCCACCGCCCTTGGGCTCTGCGTGACTGTGCTAAGCCATCCATTTGTCCCTTCTTTACTTGCTCTGCACCCCATGATCAGATTCTTCCCACGTGTCACCTTGTCACACCAGCACGTAGAATATTCCCTCCTGACATATTTCCTTACACGATTGCATAACCGTTAGATTCAAGTCCCTCTGCAAACCTTTTGACACCTGGTAGCCTGTGATTTGTTGATTATGATCCTCGATTGAATGGCTACAAGCTATTTTCAATTGACAGTTGGCACTTCATCATAGTGTCGCGGGAGGTTGATGACGCCATTGCTGATGCAGTGCGACGGTGCGATACTCGTGTATGTGGTACCTCGACCTCTTAGAAAGACCTTTTGGGCTTGATTTTTATAATGCGACAGGGGAAAAGATAATGCAAGGTAAAGGGGACCGATCACCATACAATCTAAAAGACTTAAGTTACAACTTCAGTGACTAGAGACCCCTAGCAAGCGGTCAACAACAGAATAGAAGCCTAAAGTTAAAAATAAGACCATAGGATTTTAGGCCCCTTTCTAAAGAAGGAAGACATTGTTGAAACAAACCTAAAACCCTAAGGGGTACCACCAATTCCAATGGCTGGAAGACAAGGAATTTGGAGCTTGAGAGAAGTATGAAGCTAAAAGATGTTTAAATTAGCCTTCAATTGGTCCTCAATTTTCCAAGGATGACTTATTTTGGCAGATTTCAAAGGATACTATGTTTTTGGCCTATGCAAATGGATCAAGCACCATCATTGGAAGATTGTGTTGACACACATGTGATTGTAATTGAATACTAATATCAAGTGTTGTAATGAGTGTTAGTGTTATTAAGCTCACTTAGTTGACTATATTTAGCTATGCTAAATTTAGGTGTTCTTGTGCTTTTATTAGCACGTCTATGTTTAGAACAGGTGCCTAACTCAGCTTATCCTAAGTTAAGTAGTTGCATTCTTATCCTTGGGCCACTTCTATTCTTAGGCTAGCTTTCTTATTTATGGTACGTCTACACATAGAGAGACTATAGCCTATATGTACTCATTCATGTGAGCTAATACATTCATCCAGTTTGATTTATATATTGCTTGTGTCTTTGATAGCATTAAGTGTGTGATAGTTTATCTTTCGTGACTTGTGTGAGTGTTTGTAATCTTCCATTCGATCTTGTTCAATTCTACATGGTATTAGAGAAATTATGGAAAGGTTGTCAACATGTTCTTCTATCAAATTCTTGAGCATAGCTATTTTTGCATTATTGGTTCAACAAATAGTTTTTTTCATCATTCCAAAGTGTTCTACTATTCTAAAGGAGTTTTGGCATGATTTTTTTCCCTGGTTCTGATTTGATCCATCTACTTCAGTCAAAAGGTGGTCAATAGTGGTATAAAGGTGTGGTTTTTTGTTTTGACTGCCACGCAGACCATATCCAAGTGATATGGCCTCATTCTTTTCATGTTCATGTGTATTAAAGGCACCGTGTGACCTATTTTTTGGCCACCCACAAGGGTTTTTCTGCAACTTTTGACTTTTTTAAATAGGTACGACCTATTTTTGTGTAACCTGTAGCCTATTTCCAAGCATGTTGGGCTTGCACATAGGCTGCAACCTAGTTTAACAGGCCTACAAGCCTTTAAATGACCCATTTGTGCCTTTTCACCACCCATTGGAGCCTTGTACATGCCAGCATCAGCAAAAACAATGCCCTCTTAGCACAAATTCACCAAATAGAAGTCAATTGCGCCAAGTCAGCATCAAATTTGCCTTCTACATCAGGGATTTTCACAGTTGTTTGGAGTTTCTTTTCAGATAAAGGAATTTTTTTGGTGATCTACCAAAACAGAGGTATTTTTGACTAATTTTTTCATAAATCTACCCTATTTTTTTTGCTTTTTTTAATAAATCAGGGCTTTTTTTCAAGAAAAGCTATATTTAAACTTGTTTTAAAAAGCTTTTTTTTTCCAAAAAATTGAAAGTTTTTTTAGGAAATCTATATTTAGACTTATTTTTAAAAAGCTTTTTTATAAAAAATTCAAGTTCTTCCCTTGTAAAAAGTTTTATCTTTGCCCAAATTCTTTGGCAAAATTAAACTAAGAAGAGCATTTAAAATTGAGTAATTTGGCAATTCTTGCCCACACACTATTTATAAAGTGCCAAAATTAGGGGGGATAATGTACTACTAACAAGGATTTGTCTCCAATTGTGTGATTGTCTTTTCTCTTTTCAGATTTCTTCCAGTTCAAACTTGCAATATGGATTCTACTCAGGTTATTTCCCAATTAACCCCCTTTAATAATCATGACTAGATATCCAAAATCTAGCTAATGTTGAAAAACAAAGGGTTATACAAGGTTACAATGAGCATTGAGAAAGAACCCTCTAATGAAGACACTAAAGTGAAATGGTTACACAAGTGTGACTAGGCCTTTGGTTGTTTATGTCTCAGTATCTCTCCAGAATTACTCTTTCATGTTGAATCTTTGTTAACTCCCAATGAGTTATGGCTTGCTCTTGAGAAGCTCTTTGGGAAGGTAGATGAGATGAGAGATCATGAGCTAGAGAATGAGTTAATTAGTTTGAGTCCGAGCACATTTACCACACTAGAAGACTTATTTACCAAGTTTAAATCTATCAAGTTGTAGTTAAAAGAATGTGGTATTGATAAAAAAGATGACCAACTAGTTCTCTTGGAGCCACTTGGAAAATGTCATCTCTAGATGACTTCATTGTTGATCTAAGCAGAGAACAATACAAGTTAATCCACATGGGCATTGTGAAGTCCTCAAAACCTCAAGCTCTAGTAGATGGAAATGGTAAAGAGCTATAAAGCTTCAAGCAACAAAGGAAAGAAACAAAACACTCGGAAGGATCAGGAGACAAAGAAAGAACAAAAACTTGAGACATCTAAAAGTCACATAGAAACTTCATCCAACCAAGGGCAACCTGAAAAGGACAAATTTTAGTGTGCCTACTGCAAGAAGATAAGGCATGATGAGCACAAGTGTATGAAGAAAAAGGTTGATCACCTCACTCATGTCTTAGAGAAGAACAACATAGGTGTACCTGAATCCTTCAAAGTATCCTCATCCACCCTAGAAACTTCTAAGTCAAAAGGTAAAGAGAAATTCATGGGCAAGGCTCTTGTTGCAGTTAGCTCTTCAACATATTCATGGATCATTGACTCCAGTGCCTCACACCATATGGGTTATGCACAGGTTGTGTTCACTTCCTTAGAACTCCACAACATGTCCACCATTACCCAAGGTGATGACACTCAAACAATAGTTGTTGGGAGAGGGTCTGTTTAAATTGAGGGGGGGACATGCACTAATGTTCTTAGTGTACCTTCACTTTCATCTAATCCCTATCTATGTACTAGATAACTCACATAGGCAAGGGCATGAGAGTTTAGTTTACGCGAGATTTAGTTGAGATTAGAGAGTTGCACAACAATAACTTAGTAGCATTGGGTAGGGTAGATCACCAATCGAGGTTGTATACCTTCTCACATTTTACTCCTGATGTTTCCCCTATCGCATTGCTTACTCATTCAAATGGGGTTAGCAAATTATAGTATGGGTGGTTTGGCCATCTAAGCTACCACTATCTTGAGCAACTTAGTCAGCATGATATGGTTACAGGATTGCCTAGAGTCAGATTCTCTAAAGGTCTTTGTGAGGGATGTGCCCTTGGAAAGCATCCTGAAGAAGGATTTGACAAAAACAAATCATGGGGAGTGACACAAATCTTGGAGCTTGTTCACAATGATATATCTAGGGCCTTTCCTCATCCATCTTTTACTAAGGCTAGATATGTTCTCACCTTCATAGATGACTTCTCTCGGTACATATGGGTCTACTTCCTTTGGCAGAAGTCTGAAGTCTTCAACCACTTTCAAGATTTGAAGGCTCTTGTCAAGAAACAAGCAGGGAAGGTCATCAAAGTTCTTCAAATAGATAATGGAGGAGAGTATGTTAATACAAGGTTTGAGCAATTTTACACAACAGAGGGGATAAAATTGCAACACACAGTACCTTATATCCCTCAGCAGAATGGAGTTGCAGAACATAAGAACAGAACCTTGAAAGAGATGGAAAATTGCATGATACACTCCAAGAACCTTACACCACAATGTTGACGCAGATGTTATACACACACAACATGAGATAAAATTCACTATGAACATAATCTATCTTGAAAGATATGGAGAATTATCAAATAATAATTTACAATCCCAAGGCTTCAGTAGCTAGGTCATGACTATGTCAGATTACTCAAGGTTCAATGCGAAGTTGTTTAACAAGGGGCCTTATGTGATTTAAATGCTATTTGCTAGCTATTACTACTCAATCTTTACAAATATTTCCAAATTATTCTCAAAGTGTTGATCCTTTGCTTCTATTTGCAACTTTACTATCAATCTTTGCATGAATTTTAAGGAAACATGCTCTGTATCTCAAATTCATGAAAACTACTAAAGATATTTATCATTTGCATGTATTTACCATAATCTTTAACAATTTCCTTTAGATTATTGCGTGTTTGGCTACTTATTTAAACTACTGGTAAAAGAAAGATAAAAGATAGGGTTAGAGACATGATCAAAACATACTATAATGCTCTGTTACTCACATGGATAAGTTTAATTCTCCTGGACAATTCAAAAGAAAATAAATTCTTATATGCTAATCCAAATCATTTTCACAAATTCACATATAGAATTGCATTCTTCAAGGAAATATATAGGAAACACCTGAATCAAATAACACTTTGGAATAGACGTAGAAATTTGATGTTTACATTTACTGATATATGTTAGCCATTTCAAATTTACAATATTTCATGACTTCGAATCTTCTAAATGTATCAACAAAATAATCAAACTTATAGATGTTGTTATAGATGCAGAAAGGAAACAGGATGTTCCACATAATCCTTCCTATAGACATAAGCGGATTTCTTCTCAAATTAACTATGCTCGAAGTACTCTCCTACTCACTTATCTTGCAAAATGTTTTGATGTGTTTTTCTATGCAGGTTGTGTGTACTAAAATAATGTAGCAAAGATCCTTATATAGATCCAAATCCTTTTCTATGGCTACAAAATCCCATCAAGGGTCAAGATTCAAAATTCAATATCAACGATAGAGATAGATTTGCCAACTATGCACCAAATGGCACATGGAATATCTTTGGAATATACTCTGCCAGCTGTCATTCCAAAATATCTTGAAGGAATATTCTCTTGAACGCAAAGATACCTTTAGAATCTTCTTCCTGACGTATCACAATATCTTCTAAGGTTGACTTGGTATCTTTGACTTTTTCTCAAGATACAAAAGAATAAAAAATAAAGAATGAAAATATGCATTTGTATATCTCTCTGCCAAGGCTGTTATGGGTGCATGGCCTATCTTTTAAGATGCCTCCCATATATATTGTTGTATTTCTACAACTTTCTTTAATACTTGTGGCCTACCTTCCACATCCTCTTTTCTTTTCTAATACTTTTTAATTTTGGCACTCAATTCCATTATCAATTCCATTACCTCCTCACTCAATTTATTCACAGGGTCATCAATGCTAGAATGAAAGATATCTTTAAACTCCTTAATTGCAGTGGATACATCATACACTTGAGCTTTATGGCAAGGATGCCCTACCAAATGTTGTTCCATCTTTACATGTTTATCTAACAAGTCTTGAGCAATTTTCTCTAATTCTTGCACACTAATAATGCAAGGCCCAAGTATACCATCTTCAAATTTCAGCTCCATTCTCCATCGAGGCACTTGAAAGGCAACCTTTAAGGTCAGGACCCCTTCATTAATCAATGATTCCATAGGCTCTTCCATGGCATTGAGTTTATTCAGTTCATCCTTATTCTATTTTATTCTTGATTGACACTTTTGTAAAAGGTTAGCACAATTATTCTTTTCATTGAGAATAGCATCCCAATTGCTAATTGCAATATTCATTATCTCTTCCCCTTTCTGCATAAGTGTCTTTACATATTCTTCAAATATGCTAGCTTCGTGCCTTTTATTTTCCATGTCACTTATTTGTTCCTTGGATAAAATTGTCAATTCTCCAGGTAACTCCTAGGTAAACCTTGTTCTGGATCTATTATTCCTTGGATGAACTGCTGGAATTGGGCAATGTATCCCTTCAACCTCAGTATCTTTTTTTTATCTTTCCTCGTCTTGGTGGCAGTTAGTTCTGTCGTTTCCTGTAGCTCTTCAATATGTTTCACTTAGTTAGCATGCCCAAGATTCATACTTATAACATTGTATTCCTCCATGCCTATTTCACCCTTTTCTTTGTCAGCCTGAAGAACTACCATTTGTACAGTTCTAGTACCAAAAGGATCTCTTTTTATTGCAGACATGATCCTAGCCTTCCTTCTTCCCCTCTTGGAGGCCTTATTAGCTAATAAGCGTTTTATATTAATTGGCACCAACTACACTAGTGACTCTTGGCGCACCTCAGATCCAACCCAAGATGGTACTGCCATGCTTGTATCTGTAGTCTTATCATTCATCACCTCATCTTGAGGTTCCTCTGTTATCACTTTTTCCTATCCTTGTTCTTCATGTTCTTGATGATGTTGTTGTTGAGGAGGCTGATCTTCTTTTTGGTGCTCTTGTTGGACATTCTATACTTCTACATTTTGTTGTTCCTCCTCATGAAGCAATTTAGGATTAGGAACCTCATGTGATGCATCTTTTCCTTCATCCCTCTCACTTTCTTGCCCGTCCCCTACCCGATCTTTCAGAATTTCTTGGGCAACTTCTTTTACTTCCTCCATAATGTTTTTAGGTACTAGATTACCAAATGGATCAATCATTTCTATATCCTCCGTTGATGGTACAGTAACCTCTGGAACTTGTGATGTTACTAGTGTCTTTTGTGATGCTACTACATCAAATGCTCTCAACATGAGGTGACTCTTCAGTATTTGTATATCTTCTTCCTCCTTGCTGCTCATCTCTAGGTTGTCATCACTACTTTCATCTTCAGTCTCATCCCTATCATCCTTATCATCCTCAACATTGTCAACTTCCACAACCTCTACATTTTCTTTGGTGGACACTTGAGTCATGGATGCTTTTTTCGCCATCTCCTCAGTCATTTCTTGTTTGACCTAGATAAAACCTTGTAATTTCTCTTGTTGTTCTTGTGTTTCCAAAGGTGTTTGCTAAGCTATTGGTAAAATTTGAACAATTGATGTTTGTTGAGACATTGCAGGTGTTTGTACTGGAGGTTGTTCTATTGTGGTAGCTGTAGCTGACATTCCTCCCTCTTTTGGAGATATGAATGTTCCTGAGGAGACATCCACTGTTATCCCTAATGCATAAGGATCCAATACTATAGCTCCAATATTTGCTTTAGTTATCTTAGCCTCTACTATCTTCCTCTTTTTTTCTTAGGAAATCATCAAAATTGTCTTCATTTTCCAGACTCCTCTTTTTCCCTTTCTTTCCTAGGTATGTAATTGTTATTCCTCTAGCCTTTAGTTCCTCTATTTTCTCTTGTATCCATACATTTGAATATGTTATTATTGGCCTTAAAATATTATCCAATGAAGCTTCCTCAGGTTGATTCCAGTCTGGTTCTATAATAACCTCATTAGCCATCCTTTTGGCTTCATAACTGTTGTGTAATACTTTCATGTCATCATCTTTGATTTCTTGGAGTACTTCAAGTACTCCCAATGTCTTTATTTGGTCAAGAGTTAGCCTTTGGTGGGCCCTTTTCCTAGCCTCTACTTTATTGTCACAATTAGCTAAAAAATCTTCAAGGTGTGGCTGATGTATGAACTTCTTATCCATATGAGTTTTTATTCTCTTAAATGCATGGGTTGAATGGTCTAGCCATATCAAAAGTTTGTGAAAACCAAAATACTGCAACTTTGCTTCTAATACCTTAGCAACATCTTCACTAAAACACTAGTATCTACCAATACCAAAAGGAAACTTGATATTGCCTCTGTTGAACTTGGCCTTATACATACCATAAATGTTTAGTATTTGTCGTGTAAACTCCAACAACACCATTTTATCTGTTGGGTACCTTGGTAGTTTGAAAGGTTTACCCATGAATCCCTCTGTTCTAATGTAAGTGAAGGTGGGGAATTGGATGTACCATGCACTATGTCAACTGATTGCATTTTGTGCTTCTTCTGATAACCTTTTGTCTCTATCCCCTGTCAGTGTTCTTACCAGGTACATATAGAACACATCATTAACCCTTATGTAATTTTGCATCACATTCTTTTCTTGTAAGTCTGGGTAATGATCATAAACTAACATCTCCCCTTGGCCATTTCCTAATGTGCCAATCCTTGGTATTCCTCCTAATTGCATATTGGTTGCACATGAGTATACTATATAGGATGACATAAAGAACTTCCTCTACTTATTCCATCTCATGACTTGTGCAAAAATAACATTGCTAATAGCTAGATCCTAGTGAACTGCCCCTATTTCTTCTTTGATAAATTGGATTCCAGAAAACATCCATGGCTCAAATGTACTTTCATCTTCCAAGCCCATTAGTATACTCAATAGTGTGATTATTATGTAGACTTCTTCCTTGAAGTGTATCCTATACAAATGTTTTGGGACCCTAGCAGCTGCTTTTGGTTTCATGTCCTATGGTTACCATCCATAGAATATTGTGCTTTTGCAGGATGCCTCATTTCCTCTAAAATCATATGCATATTGATCCACATCTATTTCCTTCATTTTATCAGTGATTTTCAAACCAAAGGTTTCTGCTATTCCTTGCACCGACAAGTTTGCATATACAACTCCATTATGCTTCACTTTCCTGGAGTTCAGGTCATACTTCTGAATGCATTCAATAACTAGATCTCTAGATTCCATTGCAAGAGGGAAATCAGCAACATTGTACAATCCCACATCCATTATATTCTTTAATGCCAAAGATGCTCCAGGCACTCTAATCTTTTGTAACAATATGGCAAAGTTGAAATCTCCAATTTCCATGTCAATTGCCCTTCCTCCCACAAAATAAATCTGTGACTTAGAACCCTTGGCCAGAAATTCTTAATCATTTCTTTCCTTGTGTCTTTCTTTTCTCCTTTCCCAGCTATCTTCTCAGTTTTCTTTCCTTTGGGTGGCATTTTGTCAAAAACATATTCATTTTACAATGATATTCATGTTCACTAGGGTTTTACCACACATATTTACCATTGATGTTTTACCCTAAGTGTTTTCCTTTTACCCCTTTGAATTTTGTACCCTACTATGTTTAAGTTTCATGATTAATCACATTAATTAGCTAATTTTAAACCATTTCCATTAAGCACAAGTGGGAATTTTAGATACATACCTAGATTCGCAATCGTTGACTTTTATATTGTTGACAAGAAACTTTACCGTTCGAGCTCTCCATAATCGCCTTGGAATCTCAATTCGCCTTTGTTCGCTTAAGCTCTGTAGAGTGTTTTGCAACTGAATTATAAATGGAATTGTAAAATTAACACAATCAAAATTCCCTTTTACTCCTTCAAAATTAGGTATTTCCTACGGTAGATATGAATTAAATGCTGCAAACAATATATGCAATTTGATTTTCGCTTTACTTTACTGTTCCATGTACATTTTAAATTTTGTATACATTAGTTTTATGCACTTTTGCGTTCTGTATATCTTCTACATGCACTTTTCACTAATATGCAAAAAAGAGTGATGACATCATTTCAAACATTTCGACTTAATGACCCCTTTTATGTTAAGTTCACCTTTTATATCTCAAAGCATGCACGAGATATCCCTATGCATTTCTAATTTCCTTACCACTCATTTTGCATATTTTCTTTGTGTATGTCTGTATATCTTATACAACCGCTCATCATACAAACACGAACTCCATCAGGTTTATGAAATAAATTGAAATTACCTTTAGATCCGGCTTTGTATATATCTTGTTTGTATCACTTTTTGTATATCACACACATGCATTTCCTAACACACATATGCGATGTTGACTTTCCAACCCTCTGTTATGTATATATGTACTCTATTTCACAATTTAATCATAGGTTTGCATCCGTGATGGCATCTTGTTTCTTTTGTATATTAAGTACATACATCTCAATTATACAAATGCGGACCCCACATCAAATATAAAACATTTAAACTTTCCAATCGCGTCTAGATTTGTATCTGCATATTAGATACATGTGCTTATACATACAAAGACACATACAAATATAACCATTCACTTCCACCTTTTGAACTCAATTGAATTTTCCTTTTAGGTCTGTATCTGCATTTGTATACGAAAGCATACTCCTAGCAATGTATTAACCCTACAAATGAGATGACCACGACTTTATATGCTAACTTTGAATTTCTTTTGACATCTACCAATGCATATTTTGGATTTGTATAAAAGATACATGAGTTGTAAGATACAAATACAAATGCAGATTTCTACCATTATAAAGCATACCTATGAAGAGCTATTGGGTCCGAATTTGCATAAGTATGTATTGACCACTTAAGATGTTAACATAACATAGGATTTAAACATGATGCATTTTATAACTCAACAGATTGAAAACACAAAGTATACGAGATACATGCAAATGTCAATGTATATGAGATACACCTTGACCAAAACAATCTATCATTGACTTTTTTTTTTAAATGGCATAACTCTTCAAATACTTAGAATTTTCAAACTGTTCAAAAAGCAACCCTAACTGAATTTTGATGTAGATTTCAATGATAACTCCTGTTTGTTTACCAAGCACCATGCAACTTGAATTTCAAGCATCAGAGACATTTTACCCATATCGCCAAGCAAGCAGAACTAGACCAACACAAAAGAAAAAGCAACAGCAGGGGTCCTCATTTTGCTAAAGGGTAAAATGGGGTATGTTGTGAGCATCACAACACACAGTACTAGGCAAAAGTAATCAACTGTGCACGTTATATTCAAAACAAAGTTTCTCACAAAGAATTGAAGGGTATCACACCTTTTAAAGCTTGGAAAGGAAGGAAACCTTCAGTTGAGCACTTTAGAGTCTTCGGATCTCCAACTATGGCATGAATACCTTCTCAGACTCACAAAGCAATGGAACCTTGGTCCAAATGTTTCATCTTTGTAGGATATCCAAAAGGTGTGAAAGGTTATCATCTCCTACATTTGACCACACATGAGCTGTTCATTGAGAGGAGTGTTAAGTTCTAGAAAAGTCCCCTTGACTCTTTGTTTGATATTCCTCCCTCCTTTGTGGACTCATTCCACTTTGATGATACTTCTTCTGATGACTCAAACCATCCACAACTGATTCCTAAGATAGAGATTCCTTCTTCTTCCAATTTTGATAGTGAGGACCATGATGTGGTTTCATCCTCATCTTCTTATGGGCTTGCTTTGGAGGTTGATCTCTCGGCACCTGATTCACCCACATCACAACCCCTTTGGGCTAAGCAGACACTTCAAAGTGCAGGGACATGGGCATGGAATCCAATAGATGGGAGATGTACACAGTTAGATTATCACAGTGGGCCACATGCTTACTTTGCCTCAACCCTTGATCCACAGACCTTCAAAGAGGCTTCAGGCATACCTAAGTGGGATGATGATATGAATGAGGAATATGATTCCTTAATGAGAAATCACACTTGGGACTTGACACATCTTCCTAAGGGAAGAAAGATGGTTTGATGCAGATGGATCTATCAGACCAAGTATGCAACAGATGGGTCAGTTGATAAGTACAAGGCACATTTGGTAGCTAAGGGGTTTTCACAAGTTGCTGGTATTGACTACACAGAGACCTTTGCACCCATGGCCAAGATGACTTCCATACAAATCACACTTTCTATTGCCACAACACATGGTTGGGAAGTGCACCAGATGGATGTGAAGTGTGCTTTTCTTCATGGAGACCTTGAGGAGGAGATCTACATGGAACAACCACCAGGGTATTTTTAGGATTCCTCCTTAGTATGTAGACTTAGGAAATCTCTATATGGCCTCAAACAAGCCCCTCGGGCTTCGTATGCCAAGATGGATTCCTTCCTCCTATCTTTAGGATTTACTAGGTGCCACTCGAATCCCAACATTAATCTTTTGCGATAGGATGATTCATTGGTGATACTGGTACTTTATGTTGATGATCTTTTGATCATTGGGAGCTCTACATCTTCTATTGAAGTAGTAAAGATAGCTCTTCAAGACAAGTTTGACATGACAGACTTAGGCTTGCTACATTATTTCCTTGGCATTCAAATTTCACAGACTGACTCAGGGATCACTTTAGTACAACATAAGTACACTCTTTATCTTCTTGCTCAATTTCACATGACTAATTGTAAGTCATCCGCTACTCCTTTTTTAGCTAGAGTTAAGATTGAGACTGATTGTGCTACACTATTGGTTGATGCTACCTTGTATCGACAACTAGTTGGTAGTCTCATCTATTTGACCCAACTAGGCTAGATATTTCATATGCAGTTGGCATGGTTTAAAGATTTATGCAAGAGCCTCATGAGCTGCACTGGAAAGTAGCTAAGAGGATCCTTCACTACCTTTAGGGGACTCTCAGCTTCAGGATTCATTACACATATGGCACTGAGATTAACTTAGTTGGATTCATATATTCAGATTGGGCTGGTGATACTCAGAATCACAAGTCCACTTCAGGTTACAATTTTTCACTTGGTTCTGGTCCTATCAATTGGTCTAGCAAAAAGTAGAATCCTATTTCTTTATCATCCAAAGAGGTAGAGTACAGGAGGGTTGTTAACGCAACTATTGAGGCTCTTTGGCTTCAAGGCATCCTCACTAAGTTTGGTATTTCATTTTGACATCCCACAATCATCTATTGTGACAACCAAAGCACCATTCAGATATGCAGGAATCTAGTCCAACATCAGCGGACCAAGCACATTGAGATTCATATGCATTTCATTCAAGATATTATTCATGCAGAGATCATTGACTTAGTCTTTTACCAGTCATCAAAGCAGGTTGCTGACATCTTCACCAAACCATTCACTAAGAGCAAGCTCATTCATTTGCAAGATTTTCTTGGAGTATGGTCCACTTCATCAGCATCATCATCCTCCGATGGGGCTTTCTAGCTTCTCCTCTTTCTTTTTCTCTCTTTTGGAGGGTAGTTTTTTCCCACTGGGTTTTCTACCTTTCTTCGCTTTATGAGAGATTGCATTGTATTACATTCTACATGGGTACCTGATTAGGCCTAGATATGAAACCCATATTCTTTTAGCTCTCCTAAGCCTTACTTAAGGGGGTGTGTTAGTCTTATTAACCTTGCTTAGTCGACTATATTTAGCTAGGCTAAATTTAGGTGTTCTTCTACTTCTATTAGCATGTCTATGTTTAGAACAAGTGTCTAGCTCAGCTTATCCTAAGTTAAGTAGTTGCATGCCTATCCTTGGGCCACTACTATTCTTAGACTTGTTTTCTTATTTATGGCACATCTAAACATAGAGAGACTATAGCCTATATGTACTCATTTGTGTGAGCAAATACATTCATCCAGTTTGCTTTGCATATTGCTTATGTCTTTGATATCATTGAGTGTGCGATAATTTATCATTCATGACTTGTGTGATTGTTTGCAATCTTCCCTTCGATCTTGATCAATTATAATGAGCACAAGCTCCAAGACTTTTTTTGTATTGTAATTATCAAATTTTCTAAAAATAGTTATTTTTAGTAGCTTAGCCAACATACTTTGTACCTCTCCACTATAAGAAGAAAATCCGTACTATGTTTGGTATCTAGGAGAGAAGGAATAGTATTAGTAGGGGTATTTTACTCTCTGAAATATGTTGTGAAATCTTTTTGATTTTGATTGATTCCAATAAGAAAGGAGTACTTCTGGGTGAGAGGTCATATATTTTGTATGTGAGGTTATTTGTTTTTACATGGCAATTTTTTGTTCATATTGTATTATATGAATAACATTGTATGTGTGTGTTATTTGTGATTGTCTCCTTGGATATGGATGCTTTTATTTTGAATGAAGCTACTAAGGGTTTCTGAATTCATCAGTATACACTTGCTATATTGTATGTTTGATTTGTTGCATCTATTCAAGGAATGGATTAAATTGCTTTAGATTAGATATAAGAGAAAGTATGTTGTATTAAGGGATTAGTGAAGAAGAATCACAGATAATACTCTTTCTTGGGTTCATTGTTGTAAGGCAGTAGTGATATTATCAACCCTCTGAATTTGAAGTTTTGTTGTCATAAAAGGAACACTTGCATGTAGGGTTTTGACTTTGTTACCCTAAATAGGCACCAATCTGAGGAAGTCTTTCAAGTCCAAGCACATAAAATCAAGAAATCAAGAAAATAAAACCTTTCTTTTGTTTTGTATAATGTGTTCAAGTTGTTCCATGTTCTCAGAGTTCTAAAATAGATACATATTGAGGACTTAGCTAATATTAAATAGGATCTTTTAGACCTCAATACGTAAGTGAGAACAATCTGCTCAAACAATATCTCATTATACTTAGGAGAAACTGTCAGATATTGTCATAAGAGAATAACCCCCTAGGTTTAGCAGAGCCTGAAGTGCAGAGGAGAACAAGTGATTGTCTCCTGTTCATTGGTCACTGACCTAAGAGTCCTACTTGCATTAAGAATATCTACCTTATAGGGATAATTAGACAATTAGTTGGGAACACCAATAGATTGGTGACTCTATTGGGGAGTTGTCAACAAAAGAAGTCAGACCTTATCCCATAGTGTCAAAATTGAATCCCATTTTGTTGGGTGGTGAATCTGAATTTATCTCCTAATTGGTGAACCATCATTTTATGCATGGAAGAAGGTCCCAAAACAGTCCCTTAGTTCCAGAGATATCAGGAAAAATGTGGGTAGAAAGGGAAATAAAAAATCTCCTTATCATCAAAGTGGCCAGAATGAGCTTCTATCATCCCAAAATAATGATAATAGTCAAGGTGGTAATCAGTCCCATGAGGCTAGGTTTCATGAGTAGCATTTCACAAATGTAGAAGCTAATATACATGAAGTCTATCAAAAGCAAGAAGCTGATAGACATGAAGTAAGATTTGATATGCCTTAGAGGAGTCCAAGTAGTAATCCATTTGAGAATCCCCTAAATGGAGAATCTCCAAGGAATACAAATGTTCAAGATACAAATGAACCATATTCATCAATGCCTAATGAAAATGACTTGTTGGATGAAGTCAAAAGTCTTAGAGCTGAAATTGAGTACCTAGAAGCAGTCAGGATAAGAGATGAAATGAGACAAAAGGTTGAGGCATTGAGAACTACTTATCAGAATGCAATCCCATTGCTCACAATGCACAAAATCAAAATAACTAGAATAATCAAAATGCAGTCAATTCTAATAATCAAAATGTAATGGGTAATCCACAGGGAGGGGTTAATCAAAATGCAAATCAGAATTTGTATCCTAATCAGCAACAAAATGTGCACCAACATAGGGAAAATCAAAACCCTCCTGGGAATCTGAATGTCAATGCTCAAGGTAACATAAATCAGAATTTGGGTAGAAGGTCTATGCAGTTGGATAGATATAGGTAGTTAGATTTCATTGGTATCCCTAGTTACCCAAATCCAATTGATAATGATATCAAGAAGGCATTAACAAAATTCTTAGGTAATAATGTAGTTTTTGGTGAAGAACATTTGAAATCCTTTCTGAATCTAGTGGATGACTTTGAGATTGAACATGAAGATTATGAAATTATTTATGCAATCTTTGGCTAATGAAGCTAAGGAATGGTATAGGAACTTGTCTAATCAAATTATAGGATCATGGGATGAGTTCAAAAGGGTTTTTAGGGAATAGTATGGAGACAAGACTGATCCTAGGTTCATTATAAATGAATTTACTAGCATAATCAAAGGGTCAAATGAATCAGTGACTGATTTCAATGCAAGATTCAATAAAATTCTAAACAAGGTCCCACCTCATATGAGACCTAATGAACCTATGTGTATGGTTTTGTACACAAATTCTTTTGATGCAAAAATGGGATATGAATTGAGGGATAAGAGCCCAGCTAGTCTTAGAGATGCTTTCAGGATTGCAACTAACATTGAGAATAATAAGAAAGCATCTCAGAATTGAGGTAGAAGAGATGAAGTCAAAATCTTGCAAAACCCAAATAATAAAGTCCAACAGAATACAACTTCTACATCTGATGATAAGTTGGATAAGGTAATGAATGCTTTGAAAGATCTGTTGCAAGTATGAGGTGAGCCAGTGTTGTCATTGATGTCAACATACTCATACTGCATTAACAAGAAGGATTTGATGAGCTTTGTGCTGAGGATATTGAGAAAATTAGCCTCAGTCAGGAACAGTGAAGAACAGTGATGAGAAGAAGGTAAATGTACTGTATAGGATGAGAACCGGAGGATGCGGATTAAAGGGTTAGTAGATATGAGTCTTGAGATGCTACAGTTAAGATTTCAGAGGTCCGCATGAAGATCTGAAGGAGTTATGGCTGCCGGTATAGAACCGGGTCCGGCAAGTATCCGGAGGTGACAGAGGATCACAAAAAGGTCCGGTGAGGTCCGGAATTGTATTATCATAATCTGCGGATTGGAAGGAGTGTTTGAGATATCCTTGTGATGTGTCATCCTGATTTGTGTGTGATTTGGAGGTCCGGAAGTACCTCTTGCATTATGACAGTGGCGACAGACTGTGTTCTTGAAGTTCCGGATGAGGAAGACAAGAGATCCCAGTAAGCAGAAGAAGTGCGGATGTATCTGGACTTTCAGACAGGCTTGTGAAGGTTCTTGGATCATGTTTAGGTTGTGTTGTTGGTCCGCATTGATGGTAGAGCCCGGAATTGAAGTTATTCTTCCAGATGAAGTTCTTGCTCTGTGTAGCCAACCGGATGAGTTGTTCATCCTGCGAATGTTCTTGTGAAGGCCGACCGGATGTGTTATTCATCTTGCGGATACTCCTATGGTTGTTTGCCGACTTAGATGTTTGTTCCTAAGTCGATGTCTTGTATAAATAACGGTTTGTGAGTTCATTTCAGGGTGTGGCATGAGGATGAGTATGATATAGCGAAAAAACGTGCGAAAGGCAGAGCAGAGATTGTTGGGCTTAATTGGAACTGATCCGGACATGGTAGAGATGTCTTACTCCAGTTCAAGACTGTGATTTTTATCACTTTGTAGACAGTGTGTCTCCTTGTAGGCAGTGGGCCTCTTTGTGAGCAGTGTGCTCGGGCAGTGAGCCCTTATTGGCATGTGCCATTCATTTTTCTTTATTCTTCTAACAGAGAATAACTCTTGGGTTAATCACCCCGTGGTTTTTCCCTTAACCGGGTTTTCCACGTCAAAATCTTGGTGTTCAATGTGTTGATGCTTATCTGCTCTTGTGTTTGTGTATTATGCTTCCATGAATGATTATTTGATATGCTGCTAACTAACAACAGAGAATTAAGTGTTTGAAATGGAAGAAGTTCTATACAACTGATTCACCCCCCCCCCCCTCTCAGTTGTATGCCCTAGATCCAACAATTGGTATCAGAGCTAAGTTCCTCTGACAAGAGCTTAACCGCTTGAGGAGATCCAGGATGTCATCATACAAGAAGGATAGTCCGAAGTTCGATGGAACCAACTTCACTCTCTGGAAAGGTCGCATGAAGTGTCACTTGGAATGCATGGGAAAAGCATACCTAGGTATGATTTCAAAACCATATGTACCTCCACAAGGTGGTCCGACAACTCTGAATGAAATCACAGAAGCTGAAAACAATCTGCGGACCAAGGAAGCTCTTCTAAGTGCATTGAATGACTCAGATCTCTCGAATGTCATTGACCTACCCACTGCATATGAGATCATAACTAAACTGGAACTTTTGTATGAAGGAGATGAGTTTGTCAAAAGTGCAAGGTTGCAAAGTCTGAAAGGGAAATTTGAAAGATTGAAAATGAGAGATGATGAAAACATTACTACCTTTATGCCAAGAGTAAATGAGCTGGTATGTGGAATCAGAAATGCTGGTGGAACTTTAGATGAAAATGAGATTGTCTGCAAAATCCTAAGATCCCTTCCTGCTGCCTACAAAATCAAAGTTGCTGCCATTGATGAATTCAGAGCCCACACAACTGTCACAAGAGAACAACTGGCTGGCAAACTAGCTGCATTTGAAATGACCGAGTTTGGAGATGATCCACCCAAGACTGAATGTGCTTTTAAAGCCAGTGCCTATGTGAAAGGCAAACAGAGATTTGATCCGGGTGAAAACTCATCAAGGAAAATGTCATGGTATGATCAAGCAAGAAGAGACATGGAAGAAGAAGAAGCAGAAACAGCTCAACTTGAAGCCCTCATTGCAAAAAGACTGCCAAGAGGATCCGGTAAGTATGAAGGAAAACTACCCTTTAAGTGTTTCAACTGCAATAAGATTGGTCATTTTGCATCAAGATGTCCGGAGAGATCTGCGAGATCTAATACTCACAGACAAAGGTTTCAAAAGAATTGCTATTATGTTCATGAAGAAGATGACAATGAAGGAGTAACAGATGATGAATCAGAACCAGGAAACAAATCCGGAAATGAGTGGGTGTTTATAGCCATCAAGGAAGAAGATTCCTTGCTCTCTGAATCTGTCAATCACAAAGTTGTTGAAAAAGCCTTGGCTGCTCAAGTGGAAGAAAAGGATGATTGGGTTATTGACAGTGGATGTTCTCACCATATGACTGGTGACAAGAATAAGTTCTTAGACTTGGAAAGATATGAAGGAGGAATGGTAAAGTTTGGTGACAATTCTGCTGGCAGAATCAGAGGTAGGGGAACTATTTCCTTTGATGGTAAGAGCAAAACAGGAAATGTACTGTATGTTGAAGGATTGAAGCACAATCTTCTCAGTGTTGGTCAGTTAGTGGACAAAGGCTATGATCTCCAGTTCAAGAATGGAAAATGCAGAATCTTTACAAGCTCCGGAACTGAAATTGCATCCGGTACTCAGACAAGAGGTAACATCTTTCATCTGGTTGGTTCAAATAAAAGTTGTTTGTTTGTTCAAATTGATCAGAGTTGGTTATGGCATAGAAGAATGTGTCATGTAAATTTTGATAACATCATCAAAATAAGCAATACTCAGGCTGTGAGAGATCTTCCAAAGTTGATGAAACCTACAAATAGTGTGTGCAAAGAATGTCAGTTAGGCAAACAAAGCAGAGTCTCTTTTAAAAGCAAAGATCAGTCTTCTACCGGATTGTTGGAATTAGTACATACTGATCTATGTGGTCCGACAAGAATCAAGAGTCTGCAAGGTGATAGATATTTCATGTTGTTAATTGATGATCATTCCCGGATGATGTGGGTTACCTTTCTAAAAGAAAAATCAGAAGCTTTTGAGAAATTCAAAATCTTCAAGGCTATGGTGGAGAATCAAACCGGATTGAAACTAAAGTGTCTAAGGTCTGATAGAGGTGGTGAATTTACATCTGGTGAATTCATTGATTTTTGTGAGAAACAGGGTATAAGGAGACAGTTGTCTGCTCCTAAGACTCCACAGCAGAATGGAGTAGTTGAGAGAAAGAACCGGACCATCCAGGAAGCTGCTAGGACAATGATGTTGGAAGCAAATGTTCCTCAAATGTTTTGGAAAGAAGCTATCAGCACTGCAGTCTACACTCTCAATCGAGTTCAAATCAGAAACAACACCGGTAAGACCCCCTATGAACTCTGGTTTGGCATCACTCCTACTGTGAAATATTTCAGAGTATTTGGTAGCAAGTGTTATATTAAAAGAGATGAAGATCTAGGAAAGTTTGATGCTAGAAGTGATGAAGGAATTTTCTTGGGCTACTCCACTCAAAGCAAAGCATACCGATGTTACAATAAGAGATTGAGGAAAATGATAGAAAGCACCAATGTAAAGGTTGATGAAGGAATTGAGAAGCCTTCAAGATTTTATGAGTTTGATGAAGATGACCAAGACAGTGTTCAAGGACCTCAATCCTCTCTGGTAAGACAGAGTCAGCCTGATCCGGTAAATCAGGAAGAAGAGATAAGTTTGAATGAGCCTGATCAAGAAACAGCAGTGCTGGATACTCCCAAAATTCCAAGGTATGTAAGACTGAATCACTCTGAAGATCAGATCATAGGTGACAGAAGCAAAGGTGTACAAACTAGAAGGAATATTGCTCAAGATCAGAATGAATGTTGTCTGATTTCAAAGATTGAACCTAAAACAATAAATGAAGCCTGCAATGATGAAAACTGGACCAAAGCAATGGAAGATGAACTGATGCAAATTGAGAAAAATCATACTTGGGATCTTGTTCCCAGACCTAGAGACAGGAATGTAATTGGAACCAAGTGGGTCTTCCGGAACAAACTAAATGAAGCTGGTGAAGTAATCAGAAACAAAGCTAGATTGGTCTGCAAAGGATACTCTCAAATAGAAGGAATTGACTTTGAAGAGACTTTTGCTCCGGTAGCAAGAATTGAAGCAGTCAGATTACTTCTTGCATTTGCTGCCTTCAAAGACTTCAAGGTATATCAGATGGATGTCAAGTCTGCCTTCCTAAATGGTGATCTGGAAGAAGAAGTCTACATTGAACAACCGGATGGATTTCAATTGTCTGATAATAATGATATGGTCTGCAAGTTGAAGAAAGCTTTGTATGGATTGAAGCAAGCCCCAAGAGCATGGTATGAAAGGTTGGATAAGCATCTTGTGCAGATTGGATTCAACAAAGGTACTGCTGACAGCAACTTATATTTCAAAATTGATCATGAAAACATTCTGATTGTTGAAGTGTTTGTGGATGATATCATTTTTGGAGGAAGAGATAGTATGTGTAAAACTTTTGCAAATCAGATGAAAAGTGAGTTTGAAATGTCTATGCTTGGTGAAATGAATTTCTTCTTGGGTCTGCAAATTACTCAAACAAAAGAAGGGATCTTCATTTCTCAGACCAAATATGTGAAAGAATTGTTAAAGAAATTTGGTATGGAAGACTCAAAGCCTATGAACACTCCTATGGCAACCGGATGTAAGTTAAGCAAAGATGATGATTCTCCAAAGGCAGATCAGACAAAGTATAGATCAATGATTGGTGGATTGTTGTATCTCACTCAAACTAGACCAGATATAATGCAAGCTGTTGGTCTTGTGGCAAGATTCCAGGCTGATCCTAGAGAATCTCATGTTATGGCAATCAAAAGAATTTTTAGATACTTGAAAGGGACAGTTGAGTATGGTCTATGGTATCCTAGAGATCCGGATTTCTCTCTTCATGCTTACACAGATGCAGATTGGGCAGGAGATGTGGATGACCGGAAGAGCACTAGTGGTGGAGCATTCTTTTTGGGGAAGAGATTGGTTTCTTGGCTAAGCAAGAAACAAGACGCAATATCACTGTCTACAACTGAAGCAGAATACATTGCAGCAGCAGGTAGTTGCACTCAAATCTTATGGATGAAGCAGATGCTAAGAGACATCAAAGTTGAATATGAGGAGCCTATCACAATTTTCTGTGATAATTCAAGTGCAATTAATATTTCCAAGAATCCGGTATTGCATTCTAAGACTAAGCACATATCTATCAAATTTCACTTTTTGAGAGAACAAGTAAACAAGGAAGAAGTCAGATTGGAGTATGTTCCCTCCAAGGATTAGATTGCAGATATCTTTACAAAACCTCTTCCCAAGGACTCTTTTGAATATCTCCGGGAGAAGTTAGGGGTCATGGCCCCTCCGGTGATGAACTAAGATGCACTGATGTGCATCAGTCCGGTGGCTATCACAGTCATATCTTGTGATCCGGACTAATGGGGAGCTGCAACTAAGGGGGAGCAGCTGGTATGATTCTGATGCATGAGAATTGCAAGTATGAGCCCTTTGCCATTGATGTCAAAGGGGGAGAGAAGACATGTGAAAAACAAGTGGTTGATGATCAAAGGGGGAGCAGCAAAGGAAGACATGTGAAGAGTTGTTGTTGATAGGGGGAGCTGTGACAGAAAAGAGAAGTTCTTGTCTTGATGGTTTTTCACATCATATGTTGCCATCAATGACAAAGGGGGAGATTGTTGCAAGTATGAGGTGAGCCAGTGTTGTCATTGATGTCAACATACTCATACTGCATTAACAAGAAGGATTTGATGAGCTTTGTGCTGAGGATATTGAGAAAATTAGCCTCAGTCAGGAACAGTGAAGAACAGTGATGAGAAGAAGGTAAATGTACTGTATAGGATGAGAACCGAAGGATGCGGATTAAAGGGTTAGTAGATATGAGTCTTGAGATGCTACAGTTAAGATTTCAGAGGTCCGCATGAAGATCTGAAGGAGTTATGGCTGCCGGTATAGAACCGGGTCCGGCAAGTATCCGGAGGTGACAGAGGATCACAAAAAGGTCCGGTGAGGTCCGGAATTGTATTATCATAATCTGCGGATTGGAAGGAGTGTTTGAGATATCCTTGTGATGTGTCATCCTGATTTGTGTGTGATTTGGAGGTCCGGAAGTACCTCTTGCATTATGACAGTGGCGACAGACTGTGTTCTTGAAGTTCCGGATGAGGAAGACAAGAGATCCCAGTAAGCAGAAGAAGTGCGGATGTATCCGGACTTTCAGACAGGCTTGTGAAGGTTCTTGGATCATGTTTAGGTTGTGTTGTTGGTCCGCATTGATGGTAGAGCCCAGAATTGAAGTTATTCTTCCGGATGAAGTTCTTGCTCTGTGTAGCCAACCGGATGAGTTGTTCATCCTGCGAATGTTCTTGTGAAGGCCGACCGGATGTGTTATTCATCTTGCGGATACTCCTATGGTTGTTTGCCGACTTAGATGTTTGTTCCTAAGTCGATGTCTTGTATAAATAACGGTTTGTGAGTTCATTTCAGGGTGTGGCATGAGGATGAGTATGATATAGCGAAGAAACGTGCGAAAGGCAGAGCAGAGATTGTTGGGCTTAATTGGAACTGATCCGGACATGGTAGAGATGTCTTACTCCAGTTCAAGACTGTGATTTTTATCACTTTGTAGATAGTGTGTCTCCTTGTAGGCAGTGGGCCTCTTTGTGAGCAGTGTGCTCGGGCAGTGAGCCCTTATTGGCATGTGCCATTCATTTTTCTTTATTCTTCTAACAGAGAATAACTCTTGGGTTAATCACCCCGTGGTTTTTCCCTTAACCGGGTTTTCCACGTCAAAATCTTGGTGTTCAATGTGTTGATGCTTATCTGCTCTTGTGTTTGTGTATTATGCTTCCATGAATGATTATTTGATATGCTGCTAACTAACAACAGAGAATTAAGTGTTTGAAATGGAAGAAGTTCTATACAACTGATTCACCCCCCCCCCTCTCAGTTGTATGCCCTAGATCCAACAAGATCTTAGTTACAAAGTAGCTAGGGTGGAAAAGGGACTAGGAGTTGATAAGTAGAATTATTAGAAACAAGAAAGAAGGCCACAATTACATGACATGCCATAAAATACAAACTGGCATAATGGAAAGCCTATTTAGAATAGTAACAATAATAAGAGAGGTTAGCATAGTAAGGACACACCTGATCCACTAAAGAAGAATATCAATATGGTTGAAGACACTCCACGGTGTATGGTTTGTCAAATGCCTCACTCACCATTATAGTGTATGGTTGCTCAATCTTTCCAAAATGATGGTAGTAACTGTGATGAATGTAATGAGCCACATTACAATGAGGATGATGATGTTAACATGTTATTTACCAGTGGATATTATTCTTCTTCAAATGAACAAGATGCTAAAGTAGATGTAACTGAAAGAAGATATCAGAAAGAGCAGGTTTTAGCAGGTTTTTTTAGATGATCAGAATGAAGATCAATATGTATATGGACTTGATTCACATGTTCCTAACATTGGATTAAGGAGACCTACTGTTTAATAAATCAGGGCTCTCACAGCTACTGTAGTTGCTCAGGTGAAGAGTAATTACAATCTCAAAAGTAAGGTTTAGATTGGTGATGCTAGAAGGCTAGGAAGCCTATTTATGAAGTAGTTTCAAAACAATGCTAAAGGTTCAACTGCAAAGATTCCAAAGAAATAGAACAATAAAAATAAAAAAGAGCCCAGAGAAAAACCAAGTAATAGTGCCAAAAATACAGGAGGTGCTAAAGCTGCTCAGACTGATGATAAAGGTAAGAATCACAATACACTAGGTATGAGTCAAAACACTACTCAAGTGTAGAATTTTATTCCATTTGACATGACTCAAGCACTGTCACAAATTAAATGTTCTGTTCCATTGCTTGAAATGATGAAATTAGGAACACAAGGATAAAGCATTGACTTTAATTTCTGGCATTGCTAATCAGACAGATCAGAGTGACTAACATCAGGAAGGGGACCAAATGAATGATGTTGGGGAAGATGAGATTCTAGAAGTATATTTGGGAGCTACTCTCACAAAATGTCCCTCTCAGATAGAGCCATTTTATGTTTCTTTGATTATAAATGGTAAAAAGATAAAAAATTGTATGCTTGATTCAAGTGCATCTACCAATGTCATGCCATTAGCTATTATGGAAGAAATAGGAATGAAAATAGATAAAGCATGTGGTAGGTATTTTTCTATGGATAACAGGGAGGTGCCTGTCATTGGAATCATGAAAAATGTTGACTTCATGCTTGCAGTCAAAACCTTGCAACAAACAACTATAGATTTTGACAAGTTTAGATGAAAATATGAAACCCACAAGGTACTCTATAGGTCTGTTAATATTCCTATCCAGAGAGTGAAAGTTTCTGGTGGCAGAGGAATGGTAGTTTTTAAGAAGGAACCACTCAGCATCAAACCATTTGAGGAGTATTTTATTAAAACACACTACTCACTCTTTCAAATCACTGGTGTAGATGCAGAAGAAAAGATACCAATACATCTGATTTATATGGCAATTGATATTTAGGATGATACAGTCAATGTAGATTTTGATTTTTCTTCTTTTCTGTAGATGAGATTCACAAGAAAATGATAGCCTTCAAGGCTAATAAATAATTGAAGTTTAAGTGGTATTCCCTCATGTGCCACATGTTCTTATATGCTGGTAGGAATGTGTGGGAAAAGACTTTGTAGGTGAGAATATTTGATGAGAAAAACAAGCCCTTGTCAGTTCAGTGCTGGACTTACTTGTGGGATAAGGATTGTGAGAATTCAAACTATATATCATTTTTCAAGAGTTCTTTGTTAGAATAATGATGGCATACATGAGAGAACACACAGATAGAATACCATGAGAAATAAGGGATTTCCTTAGGCCAAATGAGGAAACTCCCAGGATAGGAATAAAGCATAATTGGGGAGATTGGTTTTTAAACAAGTATTCAACACATTTCAGAGTTTATGGTTTCACTATGTAAATTCATTTATTACTAGTCTATGTGCCAAAGAGATTGGCTTATTTGGAGATCATTTGGCAGCTTAATGAAGTGGACAAGTTTCACCTCAGAGGTTAGAGGAAGGGTTCATTTTTCCCTATTGTTTTGAAGTGGTCAGACTTCCAAGTTGCAAACAAGGAGGGTTTGGACCAAATTTATCCTTTGCTTAATACTTTCATATTGTCATATGCTAACACTAGGGAGAGGTTTGACCCTAAAGGTTTTGTTAATTCAGTAAGAATAAGTGTAAAAAAGTCTGTATTCCCTCATGATATGAATTTTGTTGAGTATGTGATAAGAAATTCCCTGTAATTTTAAGAAGATGATAACAAACTTAAGACATGGGAAAGAATTGTTAAATTAGAAAATTAGAGGATTGAGAGGGATCTTACATTTTAGGGTTCTTGACTTGAAGAAAATTATAGGGTCATCAGGATTAGGAAGATGTTAGAGATTGTAGACACACTGGTGATTTCTGAGGAGCAGAGACCTCAGAGGACAAAAAGAGGAAAGTCAGAAGACATCCAAGGACAAAATATCTCCTCAAGACAAAGGAAAAGCCCCCATGGAAGTTGAAGATGTTGAGGATATTCCAGGAGAGGTGGGAACTGCAAATGTGACTGATGAAGAAGAAACATGTATGATTATACCACTAATGCCTCAAAAAAAAACTTTTGATTATTTAAAGATTGCAAATGATGAAACTGGAGACATCAAGGCACTTTCTTGCCAGAATTTTTTGCAATATGATGAGTTTGTGAAGAGTGAGGAGTTTAGACACTTTGTGTTGAGAAGAAAACAAGCAGTCTTTTAGACTAGGTTTGAGGAAGAAAAAAGAAAAATTGATTTAGTTGAAGAGAAGGATCTAGCTACTAGAGTCTTGTCTGAATTTGACTTGAGACTGGATAATATCACTCCTAAAGAAAGGAGAATGATGGTGATGGAGAATGGCATGTTGCTATTGCCATATTGGATTTTAGCAAATGCCTTAGCTTTTGAAACCATAAGGAAACAAAATGAAGTGGTTTTCTCCACTGAGGAGCAGGTGGAAGAGGTTTTTAGATGTGGTTTCAATCCAAATTTTAAAACATTGAATATATGGAGCTTGGCACCCAACACAAGAAAACTAGATGTAGTTGAGAGCATAGATCAATTGAGGGATAACTTATTGTCAAAAGAGTTGATGACACTCCAACACCAGATGTAGCAGCCTTGGCGGTTGACATTGCAATGTTTAGCCAAGCCACAGTTTTGAAGTTGAAAAATGACTACAACAAACTGTAGAAAAGATATGCAAATGATTTAGTGAAGCTGAGAGATTTGGAGAAAATAGAGTTAGCATCTTCTAGCACCCCTATACCTATTATTTCAAGCCCATTTGGTGAGATTTTTCCATCTGATAGAGATGCTTTGCTTACAGAAATCTAAGAATTGAAAGGGTCAGTTTAGACTTTAAAAGGAGATAGAATGCAAGCATATAGTAAAGTTGTGTTAGACATAGTTAACCATCAGTTAACTAAGATAAATGGGAAAGTAAATGATGCATATAGAGGAATTGTAGATTTGAACCAAGCATTGGTTAAGTACGAGCAAAATGCATCTAGCTTGCAGGAAATCATGAATAAGTGGATGCCAAGGAATGCCACAATCAAGAAGATGGTCAAGACAGCTAGGTTTGATCCTAATAAGCCCCTTGAACTGCAAAGTGTATCAGAATTCATGGCAATCCTGCTTGATGTTGCCTCCTATATGATCAAATTAGAGAAGCAACTTAAGGAGAAGGTAGCATCCATTAACCAAGTGAAGATGAAGGTGTTACCTAGCTTTAAGGATGATTAGGCTCAAGCCAAGACATTGGATTAGTGGAAGGCAGAGTTCAATGCTGTGGGTTAAAAGGTGATAGCTCTAGTTTGTGTTGATGGTGAGTTAAAAAAAGGTTCTCTAAATTATGTGCTAGATGAGCTTATTTCATTGGAGAAGCTCTATGACAGTATTGGCAAGGAGTCAAAAGCCATTTTGGATGCCTAATATGTTTCTCATAATGATAGGGTGGTCAGAATTTTAGAGTTCCAATGGCCGGAAGACAAGGAATTTGGAGCTTGGGAGGAGAAGTATGAAGATGAATGATGTTTGAGTTAGCTTTAAATCGGTCATCAGTTCCAAGGATGCCCTATTTTGGTAGTTTTCAAAGGATATTACATTTTTAGCCTATGCAAATGGATCAAGAACCATCATTGGAAGATTGTTTTGGCACACGTGATTGTAATTGAATTCTAATATCAAGTGTTGTAATGAGCACAAGCTCCAAGACTATTTTTTATTGTAATTGCCAAATTTTCTAAAAATAGTTATTTTTAGGAGCTTAGCTGACATACTTTGTATCTCTCCAATATAAGGAGAAAATTCATACTATGTTTGGTATCTAGGAGAGAAGGAATAGTATTAGTAGGGGTATTGTACTCTCTAAAAAATGTTGTGAAATCCTTGTGATTATGATTGATTCCAATAAGAAAGGAGTACTTCTAGGTTGCAGGTCATATATATTGTATGTGACGTTATTTGGTTTTACATGGCAATTTTTTGCTCAGATTGAATTATATGAATAACATTGTATGTGTGTGTTATTTGTGATTGTCTCCTTGGATATGGATGCTTTTGTTTTGAATGAAGTTCCTAAGGGTTTCTGAATTCATCAGTATACACTTGCTATATTGTATGTCTGATTTGTTGCATCTATTCAAGGAATGGATTAAATTGCTTTAGATCAAATATAAGAGAAAGTATGTTGTATTAAGGGATTAGTGAAGAAGAATCATAGATAATACTCTATCTTGGGTTCATTGCTGTAAGGTACTAGTGATATTATCAACCCTCTAAACATGAAGTTTTGTTGTCATGAAAGGAACACTTGCATGTAGGGTTTTGACTCTGTTATCCTGAATAGGCACCAATCTGAGGAAGTCTTTCAAGTCCAAGCACATAAAATCAAGAAATAAAAAAAATAAAACCTTTCTTTTGTTTTGTATAATGTGTTCAAGTTGTTCCATGTTCTCAGAGTTCTGAAATAGATACATATTGAGGACTTAGCTAATCTACAATAGGATCTTTCAGACCTCAATACATAAGTGAGAACAATCTTCTCAAACAATATCTCATTGTACGTAGGAGAAATTGTTAGATATTGTCATAAGGGAATACCTCCCTAGGTTTAGCAGAGCCTGAAGTACAGAGGAGAACAAGTGATTGTCTCTTGTTCATTGGCCATTGACCTGAGAGTCCTAAGCATTAAGGATAGCTACCTTATAGGGATAATCAAAAATCAGCTGGGAACACCAATAGAATCTATAAATTGTTTTTGAGACTTGAGACTTAAAAAAATGCATAATTAAAATGATAGAGATTGCACCTATCTAATGTTATTTCACATACAACATTACATATTGTAGTTAGTAGCTAAAGTGACCAATATATTTTCTATAATTGTTAATATGTATACTTCAAAAAGTGGTGAAATATATAGCTAAAGGGTGCCTACACTTCTTTTCAAAACAAGACAACTTATTAACAAAGTATAAGTGTGTCTATATAGAGAGAGAAAGAGAGTGAGAGTGTGTGAGAGATAATTATATGATTATTATCTTGAGAATTGTAGATGTAAATTATTTAAAAAAAATTACTATATAAAAAATTTAATATTTATTTTCCAAAATTATAAATATAGATTTATGAAATTTAATGTAGAAACTAGAATAAATATATATGATATAGGAAATTATTAATCATTTGGATTTATATTTGAGTGTTTGAATTTGTTTATATATTTAGTAATTATCAATTATTTGTGTTGAATTGTTTGCCAATATTTTTTTATAAATGTGTGGAATGAGTAGTAGCTTGAGGACAACTTTTTCTTACTTTTGACATGCTAAACTATTTATTCATTTATTAAGAGTTACACTTCTCAAAAAAATTATTGTAAAAGAATTGCTAAAGAGCTCTTATGAGACAATCAATGAGTAAGCCATAAGAAACGTAACCAACACAATTTTATGTGGAGTGGATAATCATTTATACAACTTTCCTATCAAACAAAAAGAACCACAAACACTTAAATGTTGAAATATATTTGATTTAGTTTAACTACAAATCTTAGAGAAAAGTTAGCATTTTGATTGTATCCATGTCAATGAGCCCCTAATAATGATCCCCTACTATGGACGTAATGGTTACAATCAAAGGCAAGACCACTAAATTGTATTTATCACTGCCATATCAAGTCCTTCTAATTTTTCTAAGTACCAATTATTTTTTATTTTCTGCTTAGTAAAATTTGAAATTCAAATGTAACATACCAATATAATATTATTATAAACATTGCAAGATAGCCCCCCGTGTGTAGATCAGTTGGTTGAGCCGTTGAAAGACACGAACAATCGACACAGGATTGAAACGTGGTTCACCTAGCCACACTAGGATTGGGGGCATCCTAGGGGTTTTTTGTGGCCCAAAGGATTAGTCATCTCACCCCAACATATTATGAATCGTATGACGTTGAGTATGGATACCTTTGAGATATTAAAAATAAAAACATTGCAAGATATGGATACAATTTTTTATATTCTATTTTCTAGGTTGCGATGCTAACCACGTACCTAATAATTCTTTATTTTAGCCGAGTGTTAGAACAACTCAATGTACACGCTAAAATATGCTCACGACTCAATGACCTAGTTAACAAGCTAAATTACAATAGGTTTAATAAAATAAATTTATAGTTATCCTAAACATATGTAATAATTTAAATGTCCAAAATTCCCCCTATTGCATATAATCTTAATATTTGGAGAGAAACAACATTTTATGTGGAATTGACAGTAATCCTCAGTTTGACATACATACAATTAGTTGAGAGAGTAACCAAAATACTCATTTTTAGCAATATATGGCCTCATTGATCTTCCCATCAAGTTTGAATTGGATTTGACCTTAATAGTTCTTTGAGTGGAACTTTATCTCACAAAACACCACTAATCTTCAACTGGTTTGGCCCTTACTAAAAAACTACTTACCTAGTGGGACATTACCTCACTGAACTACTTCTTAGATGGGACTTTAGCTTATCCAACTTTTCACATGGGACTTCACCTCATCAATCAACCAAACAAGTCTTTAGTCAATATACGCCTTACTAAAAACCTTGTGTACCAAGTTTGCCACTAAACCATTAATCTAGTCTTTGAGCTAGTAGTGAGATCAAGAATAGAAGTTATCTTCCAACCTTGTATTATCCTCCATCCTTAGACTATTGTCCTCCAACCTCTTGCTAAATTGTCTCACCTGGCCAAATAGATATTAATGATCATGTTGACCATACATCATTGCATGAATCTCACTATTACATTTTTTTCATGGATGTCTTCTTCCCCTTCCTTACCAACCTCATTTTTTATGTCATTGTGCTTTATGATGACACATCTTTTGTAGCCTATGATAGTGACTAAAGTATCAACATGCTACTAAAGTGTTTCTCAATCTATTGTAAGCTTATTTTTATTGAATATATTAAGGTTTTCTTTTGGTGGTGGGTTTCTCGATCAAAAGGGTTTTCCCAAGTATATATGTCATCTTATCTTCTCTATCTCCTTCACTTATTCTTCTATGTTTAATTAAGGTTACATGTGTTTTAGATCAACAAATTAAATTACTTTTCATTTCTCCTAATTAAGGAATAAGCATTGTAAAACCAACATTTGATATCGAAGCTTTGTTTGGATTGATCCTATGAAGGAAGGGATACATTTCTTACGCTATTTTCTACACACTTAACATTGGCTATTGTTTGAGTCTCCCCTGGATTCACCACCATCCCAATAGTAGATGATCAATATTTTCAAGCATTTTGTTGGAGTGAACTACTACTATACTAGCCATTTAGAAACATTCACAATGATATTAGTTCATTAGAAATATATATTACAACCCATTGGGAAATAATTTCAAATAGCTACCATCCATAGAATTTGCACCGTACATCTCTCTCTATATATGTGTATATGTATATATATAAGGAATTTATAATTTACAAATATAACCCTTGGCATAGTGTCTTGATATCATTTGAATTGTATTGTAGGGATTTGGAGGCTTTTAGTTTATGTCTAAGTATCAACATGCTATTAAAGTGTTAACATATAATACATTTCTTATGTTTCTTTCTATTTTTTGTGGGATAGTTCATGTGGATTTGAAATAAGATTTGAAGATCATAAGTCATAGCCAACACCTTAATAATTGAGATTGAGAAGTTTAGTAGGTAAAATTTTGAGTCATGGAAATTGAAGGTTGAAGATCTTTTAGTGGATAGAGATCAGTGGATTATAATAATTGTTGCACTCAATTTTATACCATCAGTAATGGATCAAGATGAAAGGGAAAAGTTGGCTAAAAGATATAGAAATACTATTAGGTTGTCTTTCTAATTTAGTAAAGGGCAATATCAATTTACCGAAATAAAAAAAAAAACAACTTTACTTGCATACCTTCTTTCACACACTACTATTCAAAAACAACTTTACTTGCATGCACATCAACATAATAGGATTATGAAAATTACTTCATGACACTGGAGAAAATAAAAATTAACATGAGCCATAGGGATACAAAATAATCATAATTCACTTAAAGACATAGCAATTGAACTTCCACAACTCTTCAACGCACCCATTGCACACCAAGGTGCAATTGCTAGTAAATATGTCTAGCAATGAGAATCCTGAAAACCTATAGTGCAGGGTGTAGAGAACAAGATGAAGCTTTACAGTGAAAATATATTGAATATTTTTAATCATCCAAGTAAATAGATAGTGATAAATCATAGATGAACAAGAAAATGGTTATAGAAGGTTTATATGATAAAGCTGCTCATAGGGCTGGAGGAACCCTTTTTCTTCTATAAATTAAATAGCAATGGCGCTCCCTCTCCCACTCCAATGACTCCCTACATGGTGCTCCAATGGCTCTAATGGTTCCAGCATCTCCTCAGCCCTAAATTAGAAAACTTCATTGGCTTAATCAATTTTAGTTAGCAACGGATTAGATGACCATGATGACATACCTAAAGGTGTATTGGGTTTTAAAAATAAAGGTGGATTGGGCGCAGGAAATAAATCCACAATTGGATCTTAAAATCACACCCTTTTGCTTCAGCAGTCTCATAATGGCTCCACTGATGAAGACAATGTTTTGAGTTCTATAAAGAAAGGCGGATTTGTTGGCCGCGCCCATTTCCCTAGGCCCTCCAAACCGACTTCATCTCCTCAAATATTTTCAAATCTTACAGGTAGGGAAAATGCATACACCCCATTTTAAAGCACAAAGAACTCTAATAGAGCTACATCGGTTGTCCATCACTCAAATGTATGTGAAAAAAATTCTTTAAATAAAAGGATTTTTCCTTCTTCTGCAGTAGATTTGTCCCCTATTTGTGAGAGAAGATTTCATCTGGATGGTAAGGTGTTGTCCCCAAAAGAAACCCGACCACTCAACTATGCAAAGAAACCCCCTGTTCTGGAATTTGGGGAAGAGTTTATTGAAGAAGAGAGAATTTTTTCTGCCCCTGGATTGATAGGCCATTTCAATCATTTTTGGCCAAAATTAACAGATTTAAAAATATGGATTTCCAAAAAATGGCATCCAAATCTCAAATAGAATATGAAAATGTATCCATGTGTACAGGGTTTTTATTGCAGTTTTCTATTCTACCGAAGGTCGGGATGCTATTCTTGATTACTTTTGGATCTGGGGATAATAGTTCTTTAATGTTGAATCCTTGGCATCCCACAATCAATCCCTCTTCTAAATCTTTCAGTGTTTTTCTAGTTTGGGTTCGCCTCCTGAATCTTTTGCTCCAATTTGGGAGTGATCACTGTTGATAAGGCAACTACAGATTTTACTCACATGACTTATGCTCAGATTTTAGTTGATTTGGACATCTCCAAAGATCTATCTGCATTAATTTCACTCAAAGTAGTAGGCTGCACTTGGACCCAACCTCTGGACTACGAAGGGCTCCCTTGTTGTTGCATGCAATGTTACACTATTGGTCATGTTGTTGCTACTTTGCGTATTAGGAAAAAGCTGGTAAGACAAGCCTCATGGTGAAAACGTGCTCATTTGGATCATGTTATAGTAAAGCTGCAAATTCACATTCTTGTCCTTCCAAAAACTCTATGCAAGAGAAAACTCCATCTTTCTAGGAGAAGGAAGATTCTTCCAAAGCCAAACCTCAAGACAAGACCGAGGATCAAAAAACAAGGATCAAAAGAAATTTGTTGCATCTCCTTGGGATAAGGACGAATCCTTCTTGGCTATTGACAAGACTGATGAATAAGAGAAAATGGCACATCAGGTCAATATGTCCTCTTGGCCATCTAATGATGAGGGTTTTGAGGATGGATTCTAGACCCTTGTTCAAAAATGGAATACAACTCTTCTAGGCCCCCATAAAATGCCTCTCTATTCCCACACTTCATCAAAGAGGGGGAACAAAATGTAGCCTTTTAGCACTTTTTTGCTACCAATTTCCTATGTCTGGCTTTCTTTGTTGTATATGTTTTCCTTTTCATTAATAAATTGTTTAGGTGAATTACCACATTTTACCAATAAAAAATAAGAAAATGATTATAAAAAATAGATGCAAACCATAACTCAATATTTGCTTGGAGAAACCCTTGCAAGCAAAAACTCCACACCCAAAGAGATCCTTATCTTGTATTAATCCTTCAAATGAGTTACATCAATACAACTACTCTCTCTGAATTTTTGTAGCACTTCATTAATTCAACAACTTGCTTCCTTTAAACTTATTTCTCCTTCACTTAATACATAGGCATGAGAAAAACCACAAATCATGAATGGTTTCTAAAAACATATGCTAGAAACCACTAGTTAATTTAGGCATTCTTATCCATGGAAAAATCACAACACCTAATCAAGAGGAATTAAATAACAAACTTCCTCTTCCAACTTGTGATTTTATCTGCCTTTTTAATGTGCACATGTGAATTAAAAGATATTCCTTATCTTATACAAGTTCCCATTTATCTTTCCCCTTTTTCATGCTCTTTCTAATCTGACTACTAAAAAACACATTACAAGTTGTCATAGTTTCTTTTAGCAAATTTCATGACAACTAAGTGATAATTACAAATTGTTAAAATATAATTAAATACAAATATGGAAAAAGCAAGGTTGAGATGTTTTCCCAACATTCTCCCACTTGTCAAACACCTTGCAAGAGCATAAGGGAAACTTGAAAGAATAAATCAAGCTTTAGAAGAAATGAGGCCCATGGCCTCTCTACACCAATTGAACTTTCTTGCGCTCACTAGTTTAGTGAGAGAATTTGCAACATTATTTGAAGTGTCCACTTTCTATAACATGACTTTTCCACCCTCAACCATTTCTAGAAAAAAGTGATATTGGACACCTATGTGCTTTGTGCGGGCATGATACATTAGGTTTTTAGCCAAACAAATGGAAGTTTGACTATCACATCCAATTATAACTTATTTACATTGAAGGTCAATACCTAAACACAAACTCTCTAACCACACTACCTCATTACAAGCATGTTTCATAGCCATGCACTCAGCTTCTATAGTGGACAATGCAACTGTAGGTTATCTTTTTCTCATCCAACTAATTGCTTCTCCAAACAAAGTAAAGACATAGACACTTGTGGACCTCCTACAATCTATATCATCGGCCCAATTTGAATCAACAAAGCCCTATAAATCAATCAATCTACTCACATCATTAGATCCATGATAACAAATGCAATGATTAGAAGTCCCACATAGATATATGAAAACCCTTTTCACATAAATCCAATGTTATTTACCTAGATTTGCCATAAATATACTAAGAACTCCCATTGCTTGGGCAATATCAGGTCTTGTACAGACCATGTCACACATGAGGCTTCCTACAACACTAGCATATGGAATTTTATACATCTCTTCATGTTCATCATTTGTTTTAGGATATTGTTCTAGAGATAGCTTAGTGCCAACTGGAAAGGGAATACTAACTAGTTTACAATCGTGCATGGCAAGATGCTACAAAATAGTGTTAGCATACTTCTTTGATTTAACCATAATTTTCTATTAACCCAATCTCTATTGATTTCCATACCCAGGATATTTTTTTATAGCCCCTAAATATTTCATATCAAATGTACCAGATAATTGACCCTTAAGTTCCCTAATCATTTTGTTATCATTTTCAATAAATAGCATATCATCAACATATAGGACAATGATTAGTAACCAAACATCAATTAATTTAAAATAAATAAAATGATATTCTTCACTTCTAATAATGTCATGATGCAATGCAAAAACATCAAACTTTTGATACCACAATCTTGGTGATTGCTTCAAACCATACAAAGAAGTTTTTAGCTTACAAACCGAGCGTTTCTATCCCTTAACACTAAAATTATCAGGTTGTTTCATAAATATTTCCTCATCAAGATCCCCATGTAAAAAAAATGTTTTAACATGCATTTGCTCTACTTCTAAATTGAAAGTAGTAGCAATAGATAAAAGGAATCTAATAGAGGTTAGTTTAGCCACAAGGGAAAAATATCACTAAACCTTTTTACACTAATTGAGCCTTGTATTGCTCCAACTTACCATTTGCTATGAATTTCTTTTCAAATACCCATTTACATCCAATGGTTTTTCTCCCCTTAGTCAAATCAACTAGATCCCCTGTGTCACATTTGTCTAAGGCCTTTATTTCATCTTTCATGGCCTCTAACCAAGAATCATGCTCATCTAAAGACAAAGCCTCCTTCACAGATCTAGGTTCATTGTTAGTACAAGATAAAGAAAAGATACAAAAAAATTTAGATGGACTATATCCATACCTATCAATAGGTTTATGCTAAGATTAGTGGATCTTCTTAGAGGTGTAAAAACATGCTCTGATTGTTCCTCTTTAGAACTCTCTTCAAAGCCTTCTTCATCCCCTTCCTATCCATCATGTTTTTGTTCTACATGTGCATCTTCTTGTGGTTTTTCTACACATGTATCTTTCTGTGGTTCAACCTTAATATCAAAATGCACTATTTTGTTAGGCTTTACATAAGGTTTTTCATTATTTTTTAATTAACTAAGCTCCCTAAAAAATATCATCCTTAGTGTTAGGACATCCCAAAATTTACATGATCCCATTCGATTTGATGTAGTTTCCTTCCACACATCCATCTTAGACTCCATATTTTTGTCAAAGATGTTCTAACATTCATCTCCTAGGATCCTATAGTATGGCCATTCTAAAAGATATTGATATACTTAACTATTTGTGTGTTTTTTCTTTTTACTGCAACCTCACATCATGTTTAAACATCCTTCATGGGTGTGCAAGAGTCAAAGAATATGAAAACATGGTCACCACTTCCCCGCAGAGTGCAGATGGTCTGGTCGTGGTATGGTGGTATGAAGGATGAAATATATGAGGCTTACCATGCTTTTGCGGAAGTTTTAGGATGAGGTTGTGGCTTGGCGGTATGAAGCAGGTAATACAGAATGCTTACGAGGTTGGATGGCAGGTTGGTGGTAAATAGTCAAGCAACATATGATGTGCCACCCCACTCCCGTAACAGGTATGGAAACGGTTAGCAGCAATGTGGTAAGAGGGAGCTGATGGCAAAGTTGTTCACCACACTCCCGCAGCGGTCTCAAGTGAGGCCTGTAGTGTTGCAGTAAATACCTCATGTGATGGGCAGTGCTAATTCTCATGGTCCCACAATGCTAACAACTTAAACCAGCGGGCTTGCGGTAAGAAGGGAAAGCTGATGTCAAAAGAGCCTCGTGACCCCACGACATTCAAGCCAAACATTGGTGGGCTTGCAGTAAAAGGATGATAAGGATAGCTTGTGTTCCACCATCCTGCAAAGGCATGAATCAACACAGGCAGGGTGGTGGTAAGAGGTAGAATTGAATGTAACAGTTTCGAAGGTCCCACAATCCTACAACTAGTCTGGGCAAGTCCTGCAGTGATGTAGTAAGAAAAATAAATGGTGAAAAGACTTTGGCACCACCCCACAACAGTTATCATTAACGCCTATGGGATTGCGGTTGTCGAAGAAATGACTATCAATCTTGATTTGCTCGCCCAACTGTTGGATCAAATCAAATCAACGACCTGTGTTTGAAATGAATTAAATGTTGAGATTTGATAATCTTGTGGCATGAACCAGAGTGATGGTGAAATGATCACCTCCTTGGCACAATAAAATTCAAAGATTTCTTGGCATTTTCTCATTCCAACAAATTTAATGGTGATTTGAAGAAGGCGAATCCAAGCGTAGCGTGCTCTCCCCAAGGAATTTTCAGCCAGGTAAGTCTACTTCTTCACTCCTTGCATTGCAGTTGGTGTTTGGTATGTGCTCTATTTTCAATTAATTTGGTGAAATGAATTGAAATTCAAAACCCTAGTTTGTTAAAGTACTAGAATATGGCACCCAAGAAGTCTAAATTTGTGAGTAAGAGCATTGACCCTCCTGCTCCTAAGAAGAGATCACTTCAACAATCCTTATTGGACATTTTGCCAAACTCAATTGATAAAGGACCTAAGAAGATATCCAGGGACACTGTTGAAGGGTGTCAAGATGCCAGAATCCCTGTCTTTGGTTGGAACCTTTTCTGGTACTTTTGTAAAAAGAAAGATGGTCTTGAGGACCTATGGGGAACCCATGGAAGTTGGACTTAGCAAAGTTGGTGGTGCCGAATGTATTTGTTGATGTATATTTGGTAAGGACACTAGCACAACACTATCACTCAACTACCAAGACAATGAGAGCGCCAAATGGATCACCATTGGTAATTGTGGACAGGAATACAATCATCGATTGCTTTATGTTGAACAAACAAGCCCTCATACAAATTGATTTGCAAGAAGAGTGAGCAGGAATACAGGGTAAGTGCAGGAAGATGGGGGGCCAAAAAGGGGTCTTAAGTGGCCACTTTTTTTCTGAAATCAGGAAATACTGGCCTTGGATGAGAAATTGAGCATAGTTACACTCAAAATTTGGAGATGCAACCAAAATAATGTTTGTAGTGCTCTGAGTCTACTTTCTAAACTACTATTTTGTTTTGAAAATGGCATAGATTAAGGGGTTCAAAAGAGGGAGCCACAGAAAATTGGTGTTGTTTCTGTCAAAAAAACATAACATAGCATGTTTTGTGGCTCCCTCAAAAGGTCAACTTTTTTTTGGTATTTTTAAAATCGCTTCAGTGAGAAATTAGCTAATAGCATGTAGTTTATGCCCGATTTTTTTGATAATTTTTTGATGAATATTTGATTTTTAACTAATTTTCAAAGTGGACACATCCTAAAAAATAGAATTTTGGCCGTGCTACCCCTATAAATTTTGAAAACTAGTTGAAAATCACTTTTTTATTTTTTTACTATTTGTAGAATGGAGTCTAGTTTCTAAATATGTAATTTTTTTGAAATTTGAATGAATAGTTAATTTACAATGAAAAAAAGACCAAACAGTGGTTTTTGCCTAAAAACAGACACACAAACAAAAGAAATTAAAGATGAAAGGCTTAACATTGTTAAAATGTGAAAAAAATCACATCGTCAAATAGCTAAGAGAAAGCCTAACATTACCCAAGTGTTTGATTTGTTTGACCTTGAAACACGTGCAAATTTGAGGGTTAGCACGAACGAAATTATGTGAAATTTTGAAGAATATGGAAAAACACATCTGTGACTGTTCATAAGGCACTCCAAGCCTTTGGGTTGGAAATCCAAAGCAAATCCCTAGCCCAAGGCTTGGGATTCCCAAAGCAAGACATAACGCGAGCGCGTTATAACGCGCTCGCGTTATGTTTTGCTTTGCATTTTTCCTTTCCCGCAAGTCTGTTGTTTGTCATGTTTGACATAACGTGAGCGCGTTATAATGCACTCGCGTTATGTTCCCCTTAAATTTTTTTATGTTCAAGGCAATTAATCATGATGGTTAAGGGATAAGGGATAGGGTTGGAGGGTTTATGGATAAGGGATTAGCATTTAAGGTATAGTATCGAGCCTGTTGAGGATCTAGGAATAGGGATAGCGTTTAGGGTTTAGGGATGAGGGATTAGAGTTGAGGGATGACAGATTAGGGTTGAGGGTTTAAGGATAGGGCTGAGGGTCGAGGGATCAGACTTAAGGGTTGAGGGATTAGGGTTTGACATTGAGGGTTGAGGGTTGAGGTTCAAGGGTCAAGGGTTTAGGGATAGGGTTTAGGGTCGAGGGATTAGGGTTAAAGTAGAGTGTGGAGGGTGTAAGGATTAGGGTTTAAGGTATAGTATCGAGTCTGTTGAGGGTTTAGGAATAGGGATAGCATTTAGGGTTTAGGGATGAGGGATTAGAGTTGAGGGATGATGGATTAGGGTTGAGGGTTGAGGGATTAGGGTTTAGGGATAAGGTTTAGGGTTGAGGGTTGAGGGATTAGGGTTTAAGGTATAGTGTTGAGGGTTTAGGATTAGGGTTTAGGGTTGACGGATTAGCATTTAATGTCGAGGTTAGGGTTAGAGTGTCAAGGGTAGAGGGATTAGGGATAGGGTTTAGGGTTGAAGGTTTAAGGGTTGAGCATTGAGGCTTTAGGGATGAGGGTTTAAGGCTTAAGATATAGTGTCAAGTGTTGAGGGTGTAGGGATAGGGTTTAAGTTTTAAGGGTTAAGGGTTGAGGGATAGAAATTAGGGTTTAAGGTATCGTGTTGAGGGTTGATGGTTTAGGGATAGGGTTTAGGTTTGAGGGATTAGGGTTTAGGGTTGATGAATTAGGTTTTAATGTTGAGAGTTGAGGGTTGAGGGTTGAGGGTTGAGGGTTGAGGTTGAGGGATAGGGTTAATGGTCAAGGGATTAGGGTTAAATAAGAGTGTCGAGGGTAGAGGGATTAGGGTTTAAGGTATAGTATCGAGCCTGTTGAGGGTCTAGGAATAGGGATAGCGTTTAGGGTTTAGGGATGACGGATTAGAGTTGAGGGATGACGGATGACAAATTAGGGTTGAGGGTTGAGGGATTAGGGTTTAAGGTATAGTGTTGAGGGTTTAGGGATAGGGTTTAGGGTTGAGGGATTAGAGTGAAGGGTTGAGGGATTAGAATTTGACATTGAGGGTTGACGGTTTAGGGTTTAGGGTTTAGGGATAGGGTTGAGGGTCGAGGGATCAGAGTTAAGGGTTGAGGGATTAGGGTTTGATGTTGAGGGTTGAGGGTTGAGGTTCGAGGGTCAAGGGTTTAGGGATAGGGTTGAGGGTCGAGGAATTAGGGTTAAAGTAGAGTGTGGAGAGTATAAGGATTAGGGATAGGGTTGGAGGGTTTAGGGATAAGAGATTAGGGTTTAAGGTATAGTATTGAGTCTGTTGAGGGTGTAGGAATAGGGATAGCATTTAGTGTTTAGGGATGAGGGATTAGAGTTGAGGGATGACGGATTATGGTTGAGGGTTGAGGGATTAGGGTTTAGGGATAAGGTTTAGGGTTGAGGGCTGCAGGATTAGGGTTTAAGGTCTAGTGTTGAGGGTTTAGGGATAGGGTTTAGGGTTGAGGGATTAGAGTGAAGGGTTGAGGGATTAGGATTTGACGTTGAGGATTAAGGGTTAAGGGTTAGGGTTGAGAGATGAGGGATCAAAGTTAAGGGTTGAGGGATTAGGGTTTGACGTCGAGGGTTGAGGGTTGAGGTTCGAGGGTCAAGGGTTTAGGGATAGGGTTGAGGTTCAAGGGATTAGGGTTAAAGTAGAGTGTGGAGGGTGTAAGGATTAGGGATAGGGTTGGAGGGTTTAGGGATAAGGGATTAGGGTTTAAGGTATAGTATCGAGTCTATTGAGGGTTTAGGAATAGGGATAGCATTTAGGGTTTAGGGATGAGGGATTAGAGTTGAGGGATGATGGATTAGGGTTGAGGGTTGAGGGATTAGGGTTTAGGGTTGAGGGTTGAGGGATTAGGGTTTAAGGTATAGTGTTGAGGGTTGAGGGTTTAGGATTAGGGTTTAGGGTTGATAGATTAGCATTTAATGTTGAGGTTAGGGTTAGAGTGTCGAGGGTAGAGGGATTAGGGATAGCATTTAGGGTTGAGGCTTTAGGGATGAGGGTTTAAGGCTTAAGATATAGTGTCAAGTGTTGAGGGTGTAGGGATAGGGTTTAAGTTTTAAGGGTTAAGGATTGAGGGATAGGGATTAGGGTTTAAGGTATAGTGTTGAGGGTTGATGGTTTAGGGATAGGGTTTAGGTTTGAGGGATTAGGGTTTAGGGTTGATGAATTAGGGTTTAATGTTGAGGGTTGAGGGTTGAGGGTTGAGGTTGAGGGATAGGGTTAATGGTCAAGGGATTAGGGGTAAATAAGAGTGTCGAGGGTAGAGGGATTAGGGTTTAAGGTATCGTATCGAGCCTGTTGAGGGTCTAGGAATATGGATAGTGTTTAGGGTTTAGGGATGAGGGATTAGAGTTGAGGGATGACGGATGATGGATTAGGGTTGAGGGTTGAGGGATTAGGGTTTAGGGATAAGGTTTAGGGTTAGGGTTGAGGGATTAGGGTTTAAGGTATAGTGTTGAGGGTTTAGGGATAGGGTTTAGGGTTGAGGGATAAGAGTGAAGGGTTGAGGGATTAGGATTTGACGTTGAGGGTTGAGGGTTTAGGGATAGGGTTGAGGGTCAAGGGATCAGAGTTAAGGGTTGAGGGATTAGGGTTTGACATTGAGGGTTGAGGGTTGAGGGCATTTTCTATCAAGAACTTGATTATGAGGGCTTGTCCCTTCATTGTTATGCCTATCATATGGCAGAGCATCTGGCAAGCTCTTGTAGGAAAGAGATGTGATCAATGCAAAGGATGTGATGAATCTATAGTAGGACAAAATACAAGCGCATTATAGCACGAGCACATTATAGCACGAGCACGTTATAATGCGCTCGCATTTTGTCTTGCTATTTAAACGATAAAAAAATGGTTACCCTTGTGATCCAGGCCTACATGCTCTGTTTTCTTACTGATTCTGCGTGTGCTCTAACAAAAAAGAAGTGCTTTCATGCTGTTGGGAAGTTCACATGCACATTTGACACATTGTACCACCTTTGCATGATCTTTCCACCCCTTTTCTGCTTTGCCAACTTGAGAAGGAGGAAATAACATAGTTTTCACACCAAGTTTGATATATATCTATTCAAGTTTCAATTTTTGTAGTGTTGCAATGTTAATTGTGATTCAATTTTAGGAATTTAACATTATAGATTGGTTAATAGTATTGTTGTTAGTAATGATATTTGAGTGTTATTCAATTTAACATTGAAAAGGAAGCAAGTGGTGAAAAACTCAAATTGTTGAGGAGTTTGATGCAAGAAGATAAAAACACTACATAATTGGGTACTCTCTCCATTCAAATCTTTGTTTTTTAGGTATGTCAAGTCTTTACATGCATGTTCTTTACATTTTCCTTATTTCGGATTGAATTACTTTATCATGCTTTATCATACATGTTTAAAATAGACACATTCCCAATCAAGAAAGCAGCCTACAATCTCACATGATGCCATGTATATTTTCTACACTTGGGCTCTTTAATAATTATGTGTAATAAACAAACCTTAACATACCATGATGTCAAACTATACAAGAATAAATCCTTACAACATAAAAAAAATACAATCCCACTATTATCTTGTATTCATTTCTTAGGAACTAATATTGGTCTCTTTATCATGCTACAGACAAATTCTCCATCATGCCAAGGAAACGATCAAGAATTAAACCAAAACAGGAAGAGATAGAAGCTAAGAATGCAAAGAAAGTAGTGGCTATGAGGGAACTTCGTGAGAAGAGGAAATTGGACATGATAAATGAAGACAAACCAATTGAAGAGGAACCACAACCATCACAAAGAGATATGGTATTGGCGGCACAAAGAGAATGAATGCAAAAACTTCCTGGTATGAGAGATTTGAATACCATAGTTGGAGACACGTCCTCTACCGCAAGTCAACATGTAGGGACACCATCTACCACATCTCAAGTTGAGAGTACATCATCACTCACATGTGATGAAGGAGGTACGCCATCGTTCCCACCTCAACCTCAAGGTATGTCATCTATTCCATCTTCGATTGAAGGTATGCCATCTAACCCATCTCATTTAAATATTGATGAAATTCCTAATGTTGAGATGAATTTACCTAACTTAACACCACCTAGAATTTTGCATAGAAAGCCAAAGTATTTGATTGATATTGATGAGAATATTTTGCAGCCAATGGAAGGTAAGATTCCAAAACGCACTTGTAGAAGATATGCTAATAAGATTTGGAGATTATTTTTTGAAAAGTTAAATGAGACTGCAAGATGTCAACTATTCGTTGAAATGATGCAAAGTATAAAGTATAGGTCTATCATGAAGATTCTTGGGTTGAGAACATCAGAGGCTTCAAGTGAAAAATATATTGTCAAGAATCTAATGAGTGCGTATGAGAGTGTGGGTAACACCTCATGCACAAAAGATAATAATGCAACACGGTGTGTGATTACATCGACTATAGTAATAGTCAAATGAGGAAAGCTTGTCTCATTAGAAAGACAAGTCAAGAATTGAAAATTAATAGGAAAACTTTATCAAGAGCTGTTGGAAGATGCCAAAGAATTGAGGACACTAATGCCAATGAATTATGGGCATTCTCAGGGAGATTACCACGAAAAGATAAACCAATTGTTGAAGCATTGAGATCACTAATTGAAGAATTTTGGAAGAATTACACAAGGGTATCTCTGAATCAAAGGGATGTGGTAAGAAGGAGAATCGGTAGTCAGAACCGCGAGCCACATCCAAAGCATTTTTTGGATGAGACTCAAACACAGTTTTATGGTAAATTTCTAGAGAAGTATCCTCAAATTAAAATTTGTCAAAGATATTTTGAATTGCTAAAACCTTTCTATGTTAAGATAAATCACACACGCACTACTTGTTGTTGTAGATTACATATTGAATTTTCTAACCATTTTGATGCTTATAGGTCTATATGTTTAGATATGCATACTAACAATGATTTGTAGGGTTGTGCCATATGTGCCCCACGAACATCTTCAAGAGACTTCATATCAAGAATTTTATGTGAAAGAGAGGAAGGTCAAATATTCTACAAGAAATTATGCTTGGATGGCACATGTCATCATTGCAGTGGCTTGCAACATTTGCCAATATGTGAACATATGGAAATAACACATGCAGTTGGAAACGAACTAGTAGAGTTTGGCAAGTATAAAATAGTGGCATACAATACAAAAGATGGTAAAGAAGCAAAGAGGTGTGAATTAGTTATTGAGAAGATTCCAGTGTATCAGTTTATGCCTATATTTCATGACAACATAGTGTATGAGTATGCAAGACATGCCCATAGAGCTCGATGGTTGGACTTGCAATTCAAGTTATGCAAGGACACATTTCCAGTTGGTAGCATTGTTTCAGTCGTCGACTTTGCAGAGAACTACAGTCTACAGCCACAGCGTGAGGTGCAATCACAATATTACAACTCCACACAGGTTTCTATATTTGTGCACATCGCATTCATTCATGCGAATGATATTATAGAGGATGCCAGAAAGATCATAAGGGAGTATAATTTCTATATTAGTGATGATTGCATGCATTCTATGGAGTTCGTGCAAGGTTGCTTTCAGGTGTTCTACAATGATTTGGCTAGAAGGGGCATATCGTTCAGTCAGCATATCATATGGTCGGATAACTATGTGTCACAATTCAAGAACTCGCAGAATTTCTATTGGCTAAGTAGGAGGCATAATTTTATAGGTATTCAACATATGTGGAACTTTTGTGAGGCCGGGCATGGAAAGGGGGAGCATGATGGTGTAGGAGCATGTATCAAAAGAGCCATAGCATGAGAAGAGTTAAAGTATAAAGACAATGCAAAGTTGACAGATGCAAAATCAATTGTCGAGTGGTGTAATGCTTCCATGGGTCCAGGTAATGAAGGTAAGTCTTCAGTTCATAGATTTTTTTGGTTGATAGATGATACTAACATTGCACCATATGAGGATTGTTGTACACTGACAGGATCAAATGAGATGCACTCTTTCAGAAGCTCAATTGCAGGTTCATGGAGTATCCATACACGAAAGATGTCATGCTTTTGTTCTTCCTGTACAATTCAAGTCTGGGATGAGTGCAAGTCAAAGGAGTGGGTTGACAAATGGCAGTTAAGTTATCTTAGCCCACTTGACACATATTGACCCCCGACGGCACTAGAACTAACATAGATGGAATCGTCAGTTGACTTTGACCACATATCAGATTTAGTTCAACCAGGTAATATAGGGCATGTATATGCATCTAATTTCTTCTAGTTCAACCAAGTAATGTCATCTTACTTTGTAGTGTTTTTGTAATGTTGACTAATTTCATCCAATTTGCTACACATATCAATGTAGGGCATGTATATGCAGTTATTGCAGATGAAGATAATGAAGAGGGAACAGATTATTACTTATGTCATTGTGTTGAGGCCAAAAAGAAATTGGAGGCCCCTGTTACAGATGGAGAAAACATCAAATACCCTACAGGCTCAGTGGTTATTATTTGAACATGGCTTAGAAGGTACCCACATAAGAGTGTTAATATTTGGCTATTTCAAGACTTTGACACGCATCGAAAGATTCTTCATTACTCGAACCTTGTCATGGCATCCAATGTTCATTTGATAAAGTATCGGGGTAGACCTTTGAACAAAATATTGTGGAAGGTGCGTGAGTCTGACCATGAAGCAATACTTGACACAATAAAGAGTAGAGCAAACCCGGATGGTTCATTGGATTAATTTGTAAGTATTCACATTGATTTTGTAAAGTCATGTTACATTGAGTTGTAAGTATGCACATTAATTTGTAAGGTTTGTCTTTTTTTTATTTCCTCCTGCATTTTTACACATATGTACACATTTTTACATCATCATGTTATGCATTTTTGGTGTCCTGCTCCTGATGTGACCAAACTCATAACTCACCCTACTTCCTCTAGACACCATTTGATGATCTCTCCAACACTCTAGATCCAGGGCGCCCAATCATGATGATGACCTATATACCATTCTCCCAAGGCGCTCATAATGAATGAAAAGAAGACCAAAGGCACCCAAGCTTAATAGACTTATTTCTTTCAATTTTGATGATCCAAACTCTTGCAATATGACATCCACTTTCATGCCTTTAGATCTTCCTTCACATACAGGGTGCCAAATCAAGTTGAAAAATCTACATAAGGGTGCCAATATGGATGAAAGGAGACATGAAATGCGCCTTAGGACTCCATGCTAAGGTTTGAGCCATTAAAGTCTCTTGATATTAGGCGCTCGTGATGATGAAACTTAGAGCTTTTTCCTTTCCTATGCACTCATCTAAGATGTTTGAATGATAAGGAGCACCTCGACCTCTATAATGTACATTGGGCACCATAATCAAGGTGATTTTAAGTCACTTTGAGTCGTTCAGGGTCAGTTTGAGTCTTTGAGTCATGTTGCAAAAAAATGTCAATGTTGTCAAGTTACACAAAGCAACTTTTGCATTTTTGGTGTCCTACTCATGATGTGACCAAATTGACTATTCCAATGCGTCTGGATGGGTACATTTACGCTAGGCATGGTCTTGTTTTTCACCCAAACATGTCGAAACAGTTCAAGCTACATTGTACCGATGATATCCCTGAAGAGTCTAAATTGCAAAAAGGCAGCAATCTTTGACAAGATGTTACTCGAAAACCGTGTCACTTAGAAACATTCTGTCTAAGGCAACATGATCATGTAGAGTGCCTCTACAATAACCTCTCCCAGTTTTTTATATCTCTGAGGCATTTGCCCATGGTGAAAGGTTTTCTGCTGCCCCAAAAATTGTCAGAAGGAGGCAGTGTAAAGTTGCAAAGGGGTGTAACTTTTGTCCTGCTCTTGATGCGACCAAACTGACTATTCCAACGTGTCTGAATGGGTACATTTACGCTAGGCATGGTCCTATTTTTCACCCAAACATGTCGAAACAGTCTGAGCTACATTGTACTGACGATATCCTTGAAGAGTCCAAAGTACAAAAAGGTAGTAATCTTTGATGAGATGTTACTCAAAAATCGTGCCACTTAGAAACATTCTATCTAAGGCAACGTGATCACATAAAGTGCCTCTACAATAACCTCTCTTAGTTTTTTATATCTCTGAGGCATTTGCCCGTGGTGAAAGGTTTTCTTCTGCCCCAAAAATCGTCAGAAGGAGGCAGTGTAAAGTTGCAAAGGGGTGTAACTTTTGTCCTGCTCCTGATGCAACCAAACTGACTATTCCAATGCGTCTGGATGGGTACATTTATGCTAGGCATTGTCTTTTTTTTCACCCAAACATGTCGAAATAGTCTGAGCTACATTGTACCCACAATATCCCTAAAGAGTCCAAAGTGCAAAAAGGTAGCAATCTTTGATGAGATGTTACTAAAAAACTGTGTCACTTAGAAACATTCTATCTAAGGCAACACGATCATGTAGAGTGCCTCTACAATAACTTCTCTCAATTTTTTATATCTCTGAGGTATTTGCCCATGGTGAAAGGTTTTCTGCTACCCCAAAAATTGTCAGAAGGAGGCAGTGTAAAGTTGCAAAGGGGTGTAACTTTTGTCCTACTCTTGATGTGACCAAAATGACTGTTCCAATGCGTCCGGATGGGTACATTTACACTAGGCATTGTCCTTTTTTTCACCTAAACATGTCGAAACAGTCCGAGCTACATTGTACCCACAATATCCCTAGAGTCCAAAGTGCAAAAAGGCAACAATCTTTGACGAGATGTTACTCAAAAACTGTGTCACTTAGAAACATTCTGTCTAAGGCAACATGATCACGTAGAGTGCCTCTACAATAACCTCTCTTAGTTTTTTAGATCTCTGAGGCATTTGCCCATGGTGAAAGGTTTTCTGCTGCCCCAAAAATCGTCAGAAGGAGGCAGTGTAAAGTTGCAAAGGGGTGTAACTTTCATCCTGCTCCTAATACGACCAAACTGACTATTCCAACGCATTCAAATGGGTACATTTACGCTACGCATGGTCCTATTTTTCACCCAAACATGTCGAAACAGTCTGAGCTACATTGTACCGACGATATCCCTGAAGAGTCCAAAGTGGAAAAAGGAAGCAATCTTTGATGAGATGTTACTCAAAAACCATGTCACTTACAAACATTCTGTCTGAGGCAATGCGATCACGTAGAGTGCCTCTACAATAACCTCTCTTAATTTTTTATATCTTTGAGACATTTGCCCGTGGTGAAAAGTTTTCTGCTGCCCCAAAAATCATCAGAAGCAGGTAGTGTATTAAGTCAGGATGAAAGCCTATTCACTCTAGGCACCTGTTATGACCAAATCACACATCGCCCCATTGGAAATGGGGACCCGCTGCTTTTTTTGAACTCCAGTGTGTTTGACTAAGCTTAGATGATGTCTTGGGGTTATTGCATGATGAGGTCAGTGGTGTTTGAGTTTTAGAGCTCTTTGATGACCTGATCCTGATAGTGGGCGCGTAGAGGAAGGAATGATTAAGGTGCACTTTGATAATCATTTCACCCTAGGTGAGTGCTTAGGTAGAATTTGGAGTGGAAGCCTCAAATAATACCTTGGATTTTTAGATGCTTATTTTAGCTCAAATCATCATTATCTTGCGCCTAGAGTTGGAGTCTAACTGCCTAGGGAGTCAAGGAGCATTTCAACATCCAGAGAATCCCAAACATGCACCTTGAACAAGTGATGCTACAAGTGGTGAACAAAATGGGCGCCTTGAAGAATTGAGCCCTCCAAGACATCTTGCAATTGCCTAAAAGTCCAAAATTTACATAAGTGAGTTAAGGCACCATTTTCCATTTCCAGAGCCTCCTTTGAGCACCTTAACATGGAGTGAATGTTTTAGTCTATGAAAGATTGTGCCTAAAGAATATAACAACCCCTTGAGTCACTAGGATGAACTAAGTTAACAAAATGAACTTCATTGAGGGAGGTGCACTTGTGCATCTAGACAACTCCAGTTTAGCACCTGAGAAAAAGCATGTTTAGAGACACCCCTTGAATGAACCCTCTAGAACCAATAATCATAGCTCAAGATCCATAACCATGAGAAGATAAAGCATTAAAAAAAATCATCTAAAAGATCAGAAATACCTCTTAGATGATAGTCTGCCGAGTAGACCAAGAGTGGGGAATGAGAATGCTCCTTGAAGATACACCAAGCCACAATGACTCTCTCCAATAAGAATCTTCTCTAGGTCCATAATTAACTCACGCCCATATCCAAGTGAAATTCTCCTTGGTCTTCCTGCTAAAACCTCTAAAGGATAACCATCTCAACAAGTGTCTCTAATCCCAAGAGAACTCTAGCCTCACCCAAGTCTTGAAGTATGTATGAGAACCTACAACCAATCAATCCATGTTAAGCTCCAAATGCAACACCACATTATCATGAAGCTCCCAAGCACATGACCAATGTACTTAATACCAAGAGAACCAACAAGACCATTGTCAAAACTCCAACTACAAAATTAGGTATCCAAACATGACATCATGATCTAACATCTCCTCCTAGAAGATCACATGCACCAATATAGACATCCGAGTCTCAAGAGAACTTGTATCATGCTAATACTCTAATCTAGAATCAAGAGTCCACCAAGACACACTACCGAACACCTCTAAACCAAGGATCAACATCTACAACCACATGAAGATAACCATCTCCTAAAAATAGTAGCCAAGATGTCAAAGCACTCTCACTACAAATAATAATCATAATCCAAGAGTTTGTCCATTACACCCAACCACTATATAAGATCATCCATCACTAGGTGATGAATACACATCACTATCAAAGCTCCCACTGAACCATGATATGAACTACACATAGCATTGCGATAACCATATCCTAAATGAAGATCACCATGGTCCACACACACTCAACTATAATACTAATAACTCCAAAGTAGAACCAAGATCTCCAATCTAAGAAGATAAACCATCATTACTGTCAAAAGCTCACACTAAACTATGCAACTAAGATATCCATGACATCATGATAAACATGCTACAAGTCCCAATAACCAACTATCCAATCATTCTCATCATCCATCCCCTCATCCCAATGCAACATACCAATGCGCAAATGAGCATAGACAAGGAAAAATAACAAAGTCTACATCAACACTGAATCAATCCCGTGGATATAGGCAATATGCATTCAAGTCATCCCACTACAATCAATGAGGTGTGCATCCCAAAAAAATGCATAACTTGTAGATCCCGACCATTGAAAACATGTAAAATCATCATCACATTAGTAACTTCCAAACTGAGATATCAAATAATATAACTTATAGACTTCACCAAATCAAGAATAGATTCAACTTTCCAAACAAGTTTACAAATGAGTAACCATAGTCAAGGAACTAATCAAGCATCTAAGAGATAAGAACAATGTGCTAAAAGTAAACCACAACACCACCTGTAATCATGAATCAAACATCATAACCCATACCTATCAACTACAAACATGGTCAAGTCTTGCCAATGCTCAAATGTACCTACAAATCCATGACACCATAATTATCATCATTGCTATACCTATGCTCAAATCCCACTGAAACAAAACTCCTAGTCTCATCATGTATCAACCATGTCCTCAAACCAGAATATTGCTGAGCCCATGGAGATTGATACACCCACTTCAATAGAATAGGCAATTAATGTACTTGATGTGTCTTCATTTCATAAACTAGTAAACATCATTTGCATCCATACTTAAACCAATCTTATTGTTGTTTTTGATGTGTCCTCTTTCAAACAACCATTTAACAAAATTTGAGTCCAAACAATAAACATTTACAACCATAAACATCTCAAAGTCCAAAATCCAAACATTCTATCATCCTTAATCATTTCCATCATGGACCCTTGGTTTGAAAAAATCATAATGCAAGATAAAAACCCTATGCCTATTACCTTGTGCGAGGCTCATGTAAAACCCAAAATCACAATCAAAATAGGTCCTCAAACCATGCATCCTTTAAATGAGATCTTTTATCCAAATCAATCAAAAAATCCCTTTGACAATGATGATGATGATAGTCTTGTAGATCAAGATGATATCAAGATGACAATAGCATTAACTATGAGATCATTACATGCAAACTTTCCATAAACCTTCATCTCCCACTCATGAACATGCAAGAATATTTCAAACAAGAAATGACTAGCACTAGCTATCATGCCAATCCTAAATACACATCTAATGGTCATCCTTATGGTACCTTTGGTAAGGGAAGAACCACTTTAGACCAAGGTCCTCATATTCAATTCATATCTCCAATCCCAACTGCATGTGAGAACTATTTATCCTATGTATGCTATTCAAATCCTCCATCTCATAATCCTTACATTCCAACTTATCCCATCAATCCAAACCCACTACATCCAAATCATCCTTTTTAGATTTCCTCCAAGGACTTCTAGTGGAGGAAAAATCTCAAACTAGAAATCACAAATTCAATTAGTGTACCTCTCCCAAGCCTATCCAAAAGTCACATAGTACCATGTCTATCCATCAAACACCACTATGCAATCAAAATCCTAACAACATGCCCATGATCCAAGATCAAGTGCAATCATGCAAAGATATTATCAATCACAAGCCTATTAAGAATGAACTAGAGTCTTCTAGTACCATACTTTTCCATCAAACACCATCATGTAATCCATGGCCTATCAAGCCTATCAAAGAGTCTCTTACTAGAATTTCAAGTCAAAATCTATCATGCAACCATGTTATTTATGCAAAACCTATCAATCCCATCCAAGAAACCTTTATTTTCATCCAAACTCAAGATCTATGTCAAGAATCAAATCTAAAGTAGGATCAAATGTGCACTCACCCAAATCAATATCAAATTATCCAATCTACTTTAGATCAAATTATCCAAGTTATTCCGATACATTGGTGAACTCTAATCTCGTTGGGCTGATACACCGATGGATTTCAACTGTCAGCGTGACCCCCTTCATCGGTGAATCTCTCAACTGCTCTTCCGATGCATAGATGGGATTATCTTCTGATATACTGATTTCTTTGACTTCGAACCACACTCGTCGGCAAGACAAACCACTATTAGCGAAGCCTAACCAAGGTTTGCTGATATGCCGATACGACCAACTCTTGACGTCGATACAAGGTTCTTTCGCAGGCAAAGGGTGCCTAGGCTTATGGGGCTCAATTTGATGTATTTATTGAAAGCTCAAGGTGAATTGATGCTTATTGAAAATGCCACTTAGTCCTTCATTTGCATTATAAGCGTCATTTCCTATTGACTTATATACTCCTCCTCATGCTAGGGTGCCATAATGAAGTGGTTTAGACAATAGGTGCGCTTCACTTACCAGAGGCTTGTTCTCCTTCCAACTTAGGCACACTTTTATGGTGGAACAGGTGTCAATGGGCGCCTTGTCTTAAATGAATGCTCTCTCTAAGTTGGGCGCCCTTTTGAGGCTTTATGAGTTGCAAATTGCGCCTTAACCCTTCATGCTTGTTGCTCAATGTTTGAATGTTTAAGAAAGTCTCCTTTAGGCGCTCATCTTAGTGACTTTTTCTCAAGGCGCAATCATCCTAATGACTTGGATATTCATCCTAGTGTTTCAGGATATTAGGCTACCAGACTTAGTCATTTTCAGGATCTCAAACATAAAGAATAACATGATGATTCATTTTTTTGTATTGCATATAGTTGACATTCTATGCTACTCATAAAGAATATTAATATTTTCTATTCAACATGATGATTCATTTTTTTTTAAATACAACTTTTATCTTTTAGTTCCAAAATGAGGTTTAGGTGATACTTGAATAACAATAGCTAGCTTATTGGATCAACAAACATCCTATGTAATACAATCGGACTTTAAATATTTGAAGTAGCCATCTACAAATATCCATTCAAACGTGGATTTATAATGCAAGTATGGATGCCATCAATAAAAAAGATTTGTATTAACCAAATATCCATATAGGCATACATCAATATCTGTCGATATAAGTATAACATATATACAAAATAGCCATATAGGCTTACAAGAATGTCATATAGGCATACAACAAAGGAACACAATAAAAAGTCATTCCCCTCTAGCTGGTGAAGAGAATAAATCATGAGCAACCTTTGATCTTCTAGGGGATGGAGACGTGCATATGGGTGGTCTACTATGAACCCGAGGGCTACTCCTCCTACTTAGGTCTTCCTGCATCTTTACCTGTTACAATAAAAAGTATAGACATTAATATATAGAAATTACATGTTATAAAAAATGAAACATTTAACAAAATAATCACTTACCGCTAACATATAATCTGTCTCCTCGCTTGCCTCAGTAGCAGGAATAGGCCCTGGTGATGTCATGTCCTATAGAAACCATCCAGATAGAAATTAAACTTCAAATCAGTAATCTTTTGATTTTTCAAAAATAGACAACTATAACAATGAATGTAAATTGAAATTTACTAATCTGCCTCATACCCCTGTCAATGCCATGGAGCTATGAATCACAGAGGCCACACCCTGCTCCATTGCCCTATGAACACAGGGGGGTGTCTCCGCAGCCTGCATCATCTAGAAATAAAACAACATTATTCAATTACAAAAACTATAATAGTGATGCAAATCATGGCTCCTAACATACACACATGTTCATCTAAACATGGAAGTACACACAATAAAGCACACAAATCACATACAAAAATTTAGTAAGTACAATTCATTCATTAAACTATTTATTTTATTACCTCCATAAAGCTTTGAAGTCCACCACCATTGGCAGGTGTTGCCGTGAAATCTACAGTATTAACCTATTCAACATCCAAAATCAGATATTAGAATACCATTCATGTAATGATGCTATTCACATGTAATATTTATAATTGTTTACTAGTTACAAACCTCGACAGTAGATGATCTAGTGAAAAATGTAGGTGGAGAACCACTAAAAACTGCATCGACGCTATGACCCTAAAATTTCATTAAAATCATCAATTTAAATTAGTTAATCTTGTATTTCAAAAATGAAATTTAATAAATTAAATTCAATAAACTTGCTAATATTTACCTGAGTATCAAGGCCGAAAGTCTCACTCAGGAGGGTATCTGTCATCACCATCTGCTCAGCTGCAGATGTAGCCTGTGCACCTGCGTCCTGACTGTCCATGGGGTCATAACCATAGGCTGATCCGCAAGCCTGACAAGGATGGGGTGGGATCCTACTCCTCGCACTATCTCCCAACCCACTCTGTGTTGCAGGACCGGCATGCTCTATGATGCTCTGGGTCAAGGCACTAATCGACTGAAGTGTATCGACCTCAACACTCTCCTTCACAATGGAAGGGATAGAAACATGCTCGTGGGCTAGTCTGCTGATTACTCATCTCATTACCCACTGTGGGTCAAGACATGCCCCTGGTCTATCTTGTGCTGACCCCCCACCTCTACCTTGGAAGTCCCGCATATCAAAATAGTTTGGCACTTTATTGAGGACAAACTCACAGTAGAGTTTCCTCAAAAAGTATTGTGGGACCTCATTATTATTGCATGGAGGATGGTCAAAAACCATCCATCACCTCTACCCAAAATTGTACCTTATCGCTTGGTTGTTGCACCAATGGATAGGGAACCTCTTGCATGTAATGGGTGGAGGTTGATTTGTTTGTGGGTTTGTGAAAATTGAACACAAGTCTAATTTTGTAATTTGTAATTTTTTCACATCTTGGTATGACAACTTGTCTACATAGTAATCTCTAAACTCTCTCTTCTTATCCATCCAACTAGTTATTTGCTTGCTAATTGAATCTACATTTGATAACATAGACTCAAGAGATTCGACAAGCATGGACCTATGGAAGGTTGAAGTGGAAGGATCTTTCAACCTTGCAATTATATCTTCAATTTCCTTTTTGTTGTTTTCAATTTGCCCCATTATATTTTCTTGTGTTCCAGGGGCATGTCGAGGAATGAATGGAGGAGGTTGTTGTTCTGCAGGTATTTCCTCCTCAGGATTTTGTGGATTTTGAGGAGGAGGAGGAGGAGGAGGTGCATTAACATTTCTTGACAATTAACAAAATATACATCAAAAATCAACAAAAACCTACCTATTTAGAAACAAATTCAAACAAAAAAACAAATATAACTCACCCCTTTGGCGTATTCGATGTCGTGGCAGCATTTTGGCGATGAATCGATAAGCTTTTTGTGTTGAATGGTGTTTTGCAAAACGCGAGCGCGCTTTCTAGGGTTTGCAAGCCGCGGGTAGAGAGGAGAAAATAGAAAGAAATGAAATTGGAAACCTTTTTTTTATTTATAGGAAGTCATAATGTGCTTGCGTTATGACTTAATTTTTTTTGAAATTAATTTGGCCACTTTTTGGCCCCCCATCTTCTTGCACTTACCCTACACAAGTCTGAGGAAAACACACAGGAGGGATGAGTTGCCCATGTATATGAGGAAGGGGAAAATAATAGAAGAATTGAAATCCCATCCTCTGCAATTGAGCCTTTCTCTGTTGAAGACTTCACTGTTTATTTCAAAAGAACATATTTTTCTTTGTACCAGGTATTGGGTATTGATGCCCAAGGGAGAATGCCAATTGGCCTGATGATGATGGCCATGAGAATACAAAATCCTTAAACCAACATTGAACATGATTTTGCTTCATATATTGAGAAGAAATTGCATGAGGGGTTTTTGCAAATCAAGGAGAACAAGAAGCCCATGGATTTCAAATCTATTCTTTGTTATGTCTTCTGATTTTGTATCAAAATAGAAGGAAATGGTCCAACAAGATGGACATAAGCATGATTGATCAACAAAGACAAAGATTGCCTACTCAGTGCTAGTGTTATAAGTGGAATTCTTGTTGTCATACTTGTGATTATGTTGTGTTCCATGATGATTTTTCTATCAAAATAATGAATTCCCTTGGCATCTTATCTCTCAGATTGACCAAAGAAGTCATGGTAAAGTTGAGGCCTCTTGCACATAAACCAAAGCAGGGTCACAAGCACAATTATGCTGATTGGTACTTCTTGCTTGATCACACCATAATCAAAGTATATGGGTGCCCCCAGCCACCTCATATGTTGCCTAAATTTGTGCCCAATAGAATTGCTTTCTTGGAATTCATGTGGCAGATGATGTGGATGGAGAAGGAGGTAATGAAGAAATAAAAGAAAGGCATATTTTTGCCTGATGCCACAGTACTAGGTGATTGGTCTATTGGATCAGATACTCTGGAAGACTTGCAAGCCTATTTGAAGGCTAAATATTCTTTGAAGTCTGGTACAAAAAGAGTTTGTGACCTAGTGGGTCATGTGAATTTTGTGAGACAAGTAATTCTAACCAAAATGGGGATGTCCCATCAAATTCTCTTTGATGAGGATGTGATTTGAAATATTGTTACTTTTGATGAAGTATACAATAGGAGGAGAAAATGGGAAATCCTAAAGAGGATTGAGGATGAAAAGAAGAAGTGGAATCCAAATTTTTCTAGATTTTTTGCTGAGGCGAAGGACCCCTTGAAAAGAATTGACTTAATAATTGACAATTTTGAGAGAATTTATGGTAAGTTTGAGAAACAGCCTTCAAAGGCTACTAAGCTTCCTGTGAAAAGGCCATCACGTATTGAAATTCATGAGCATGTGCTAGATGAAATGTATGTTCAAGATCCAAATGTCCTTGAGTCTCCACCTGCCAAGAGGCAAAGAACTGATAATGTTTCTCCACTTGTACCATATGAGATGACTGAAGGAGTTGGAGATATTGAAGAGGTTGCCAATATTTTGAGAAACATGAGTGATGAAGAAGAGGTTGATCAACCATTGGTTGGTCAGGAGACAAATGCACATAAACCTGAGCCCAAGATGGGTGAATAGGCACAAGGTGATCCTGAGTTGGAAGAGGATGAGAGAATTGTTGCATCAATGAGATTCATTGAGGATGATGACTTCATCAAAAGTCTAGAATCCAAGTACTTTTGGTTGAAAATGAAGATGAGGGAGTTTGATGAAAAGGTTACAATAAACAAGATGGGTGATGATGAATCACAACATGGCCAAATTGTGGCACAAACCTTCAAAGGATTGAATATTGATGAAATAAATGTCAGCCCAGATGAGGCTAGACAAATGGTCTTAAAGAGCAACATGTTGATTATTCCTGGTTTAGAGTTGAAAAAAGTATTTTTATTAGATCAAGGTAGGAATCAAGAAGATCCCATGCTAGCTTCTGAGTTTGACTATGAGGATGGCATTAGTGGTTGTGGGTTTGACCCAAAAACAAAAATATTGGCAATATGGGCAACTCAAAAGAATACAAATAAGCCAAGATTGCTTGATGTTGTCCAAGAAATGAGAGGAACAACTATAGTCAAAACTTTCTAGGACACATCTGTGACTAAAGTAGCTGCCCTCACTATTCATTCTGCTATGTTCACATAATTTACGATCAAGAAGTTGGAGCAGAGATTGTAAGAATATGAAAAAACTCAAATGGAATTAAATGATGAAGTGAACAAATTGTACTTTGAAAATGTCAAATTGAAGCAATAGTTGAGGGGTGATACTTCTTCTCAGATTCAAGCTATTGTGCCATACAAAACCCTTGTGCACAACAATCTAGTGATGATACTATATACATTGATCAATTGAATGCAATGAAAATGAGGTTGGAAAAAGAGATTGAAGATTTGAAGAAACAAAATGAGAAGACCAAAGATGAGGCTCAACTAAAAATTCTTGAAGTTTTTGAAAAGATCCTGGAATACAGAGTCAAGCTAGTTGTTGATAAAGTGGGAGATGTGCATGAGTGGTATTCTTCCTTATCACAGGCCATGGAGCAGTTGAAGATAATTTTTTTTGTTTTGGATCCCTTGTACCAAAAATGGCAATCAACACATCACACATTGATCACTCTCCGTAAAGTTTTACAAAGGAACACAAATGCCCCTGCAGCTTTAAAGCTAGCAGAGAAGATGGTCAAAATGATTTTGGATGAGTACTGTTGGTTTTAGGATAGACAATTGAGAGGGGGGGTTGAATCAGTTGTTACCAGAATTTCTATTCTTTAAACACTTAAAGCCTTCTTATATTTCTACAGCATAATAATGATTCAATCATGGAAGCACAATACAATAACACATATGACACCAAGATTTTAATGTGGAAAACCTAGTTAAGGGAAAAACCACGGGGTGACTAACCCAAGATGTACTCTATGTTAAAAGAATAAGAAGAAAAGATGGCACTTGCCAATTAGGGCTCACTGCCCAAGCACACTGCTCACAAGAGGCCCACTCCATACAAGAGACACACTATCTACAGAATAATATAAATATTACATACTTGAACTGGAGATTAGCATCTTCACCATGCTTGAGACAGTTCCATTTAAGCTCAACACTTCTACTCTGCTTTTCGCTCTTCTCCACTCTACTACTCTCTCATCTCCACCAAGGATACTTTGAAATGACTTCACAAATCTTATTTATACAAGACATCAACTTTGGGATAGTCATCAAAGTTAGTACAACATACTTTATTTTATTACAAATCAGTTACAAAAATACAACTTAATTTGTTTCAAAGACTTCATGCGTATCACCACACTGTCGGCCACACATATCTGGGACTTCAATCTTCTTTGAGGAACATGCCATGCTTCGCAGAACATCTTCAAGATCATCCACAAGATGTGTAAAACATCTGGTCGGTCATGATTAGGAAGAACACCATCACCTAAGAGTAAATCTTCAATGTGGACCACCAACACAAACTGGACACAATCTAGAGACCCCCATAAGCTTGCCTGAATCACCAAGAACATCCCCACCACTTCTACTTACTGAAATCATTCATCTTCATCCGGAACCTCAAGAACACAGTTTGTCATCACTGTCACATTAGAATAAATGCTTGCGGACCTCCAGACCACCAACCAATTGAGTTGTCAATTCACATTGGCTTCCTAAACATTCAACCAAATCTGCAGAACAAGATATTGTATTTTCGGATCTCACCGGACCTATTTGTGTCACTATGTCACATTTGAACAGCTGCCAGAACCAGTTTTACTCATATGGCCATAACTTCTCCAAATATTCATGCGGACCTATCAAATCTTGACTGGATCATCTTTAGACACATGTCTACAAACCCTTTGATGCATATTCTCTAATTTTCATCTAGCTGGGTTCTTCACTTCATAGAGCTTCACTGTCTTCACTGTTTCTGATAGGACTAATTTTCTCAATATCCTCAACACACAGCTCATCCAATCCTTGACATCAATGACAACACTGGTTAGGCCCATACTTGCAACAATCTCCCCCTTTGTCATTGATGGAAACATATAATGTGAAAAACTATTTTTAACCATCAAGACAAGAACTTCTCCTCACTAACTGACATAGCTCCCCCTATCAAAAGCAATCATTCATATGTCTTCTCTTTCTTTACTGCTCCCCCTTTGATCAACAACCACTTTTGTTTTTCACATGTCTTCTCTCCCCCTTTGACATCAATGGCAAAGGCGCATACTTGCATCAATACTTTAAAATCATACAGACTACTCCCCCTGAGTAGTAGCTTCCTATCATCAATCTGGACCACAAGATATGACTGCGAGATCCACCAGACTAATGCACATCAGTGCACCTTAATTTAGAACTGGAGGGGTAATAACCCCTAACTTCTCCTTAAGATACTCAAAAGAGTCCTTAGGTAGAGGTTTAGTAAAAATGTCTGCAATCTGATCCTTTGAGGGTACAAACTCCAATCTGACTTCATTCTTGTTCACCTGCTCTCTCAAAAAGTGAAACTTGATGGATATATGTTTTATATATTTATTGCACTTGAGTTATCATAGAAGATTGTGATAAGTTCCTCATACTCCATTCTGATGTCTCTTAGCATTTGCTTCATCCACAATACTTGAGTGCAACTACCTACTGCTACAATATATTCTGCTTCTACAGTGGATAGAGTTATTACCTCTTATTTCTTGCTCAACCAAGAAACCAATCTTTTCCCCAAAAAGAATGCACCACCACTGGTACTCTTCTGGTCATCCACATCTCCTACCCAATTAGCATCTGTATATGCATGAAGAGAGAAATCATGATCCCTAGGATACCATAAACCATACTCAATTGTTCCCTTTAGATATCTGAGAATTCTCTTGATTGCCATGACATGAGATTCTCTAGGATCGGCTTGGAATCTAGCAACAAGACCAACAACATTCATAATGTCAAGTCTAGTTTGAGTAAGATACAGTAGTCCTCCAATCATTGACCTGTACTTTTTCTAATCAGCCTTAGGAGATTCATCATCTTTGCTCAGTTTACACCCGGTTGCTATGGGAGTATTCATTGGCTTTGAATCTTCCATCCCAAATTTCATCAACAATTCTTTCACATATTTGGTCTGTGATATGAATATTCCTTTCTTTGTTTGAGTGATTTGCAGACCCAAGAAGACATTCATTTCCCCAAACATAGACATCTCAAATTCACTTTTCATTTGATTTGCAAAAGTCTTGCACATACTATCTCTTTCTCCAAAAATGATGTCATCAACAAATACTTGAACAATCAAGATATTTTCATGATCAATCTTGAAGTACAAGTTACTGTCAGCAGTACCTTTGTTGAAACCAATCTTTAAAAGATGTTTATCCAATCTTTCATACGAGGCCCTTGGGGCTTGTTTGAGTCCATACAATGCTTTCTTCAACTTGCAGACCATATCACCACGATCAGACAATTGAAATCCAACCGGTTGCTCAATGTATACTTCTTCTTCCAAGTCACCATTCAGGAAGGCAGACTTGACATCCATATGATATACTTTGAAATCCTTGAAGGCAGCAAAAGTAAGAAATAATCTGACTGCTTCAATTCTTGCCACCAGAGCAAAAGTTTCTTCAAAGTCAACTCCTACTTGAGAATAACCCTTACAGACCAATCTGGCTTTATTTTTGACTACTTCACCATCTTCATTCAGTTTATTCTGGAAGACCCACTCGGTCCCAATCACATTTTTGTTTCTAAGTCTGGGAACAAGATCCCAAGTGTGATTTTCTTTAATCTGCATCAGCTCTTCCTCCATTGCTTTAGCCCAGCTTTCATCATTGCATGCTTCATTTAGTATTTTTGGTTCAATCTTTGAAATCAGACAATACTTTTCTGAATCTTGAGCAATCTTTCTTCTTGTTTGAACACCTTTGCTTCTATCACCTATGATCTAGTCTTCAGAATGATTTAGTCTTACATACCTGGTAGTTTTGGGAATTTCTTTCACTACTATCTCTTGGACAGGTTCATTCAAACTTATCTCTTCTTCCTGTATTTTAGGATTCTCCGGATCAGTCTGGATCTAAACTTTA